>CM036609.1:2387482-3587482 GCA_020745705.1 Hemiprocne comata | reverse complement strand
AGGGGCCCTGGCCGCTCCCCCGCTGGCACGCCTCGCCGCCTGCCCCCGCTGCTCCCCAGCCGCCGCTTCCTAGCGGGGACTGATAGGAACCAGGGACAGTTTTTCTCGCTTTCCGTCCCCGGGGTCACGTCACTCAGGGCCAGGGCAGGCAGCGCAGCTCTGGCAGGGATGGCAGCGCCAGGGACGTTTGCCCACCCGGCAAACTCGGACACCGGGGAAAAAACCCTGGCAGGAGGGGTGCACAGCCCCAGCACCCCGCGGCAGACCCCCGAGCACAGCTTTTGAGGGGCCCCCACTCTCCCCCTCCTCTTCCCGGCTGCCTAGGGGGGGTTCCAGTGCCATCGGGGTGCTCAGGCAGTGGAGCCCCCGCCGCTCCCTCCCCACGACCCCCAGCCAACCGCAAGCAGACCCCAGCGCTCCCCGATGCACACAAACTCTTCGCTAGATTTTGCCACGAAAACCAGCCCCAAAAATTCATATAAAGGGATTACTCCGAGCAACAGCAAATGGCAACATTTCACCAGGGACGGCTGCCGCCGGCAGCGCGGAGTTGAAGGCAAACAAACAGGCGGCGAGCCCCGTCTGCGCTGCCGTGCACCCCTCTGCCACCCCTCTGCCCAGCCCTCCCAGCCGGGACACCCTCCCTGCCACCGCCAGGACCCCCTCACAGCCCGGGTATTGCGGGGAGCTGCGGTGTCTCCAGTCCCCGGGGAAACAACCGGGCTGGGACCGCTCGTCCCCCTTGTGTCGCCCTGTCTATAAATACCCGCGGGGACACTGCCTGGCTGTCTCCCACCCCTCTCCCCCCACCCCGAGAGGTCACAGGGGCGCCTTCATTTCCCCAGGGACACCCCGCGGGTGGCCCCGCTCTGCTCTCCAGCCTGTGTCGTCCCCCCCTGCCGCCCCCCCACTTTGCTCCCCGCTTATTCTCCGAAGTTGGGGGGCCACCCGCAGCGGCGGGGGCAGCGGGGCCGGGGGGTGCTGTACTCACTTTGCCCTTCAAATTTGCGGATGATGGTGTCCAGGTAGGTGTTTTGGGGGGCCACATGGCCCCGGCGGACCGGCATCGCTCCGCCGCCCTGCGCGCCCCGGAGCGGCGGAACTTGCGGCGGGGGAGGCGGGCAGCGCGGCCCGGCCCCGCGGAGCCTCGGTGGGGCCCGGCACGGCGCGGCCCCGCTCCGCTCCGCCTCACCCCGGGGCTGGCCGAGCTCTGGAGCCGAGCCGGCCCGGGGCTCCCGTGCTCCCGGTGGCCGGAAGGGGGAACCCCTCCGCCCGCCCTGCCGCGCCCGGCTCCGGGCGGGGGCGGCCGGGGAGGCTGGGGATAGGAGGGGGAGGGGGGAGGCGAGGGGGGGGAGGACCAGCTTGAAAGGGGGAGAAAATAATAGAATAAAATAATAAGAGTAGAAATCCCCAAAGTGCTTAGTCACCGCTGCCCCGGCCCGCCGGAGGCTCCGGGGGAGATGTGAGAAGCAACTACTGTTGGCCGCGGAGCTGGCACCCCCTTCGGGCCCCCCCGGGACTCCCCGGTAGCCCCCGGCATCCCGCGGCACCTGTCCCGCAGGCTGGGGGTGCTCCGGGGCGGAACGCGGGGGGGAGGGAGCAGGTGGGTCTGGGGGGGCTGGATGTGGGGTCCTTAAGGGGCTGGGGCAAGGGGTGATGGGGGGTGGATGTGCCGTCCTTGGGGGGGCTGGGATAGGGAGTGATGGGGGGTGGAGGTGGTGTCCTTGGGGGACTGGGGCAGGGGGTGTGTGGGGAGTGGAGGTGCGGTCCTTGGGGGCTGGGGTAAGGAGTTATTGGGGGGATGGAACCTGGGGCTTTGGGGTGCTGAGGAATGGAGTTTGGTCCTTGGGGGCTCGGATAGGGGGTGCTGGAGGATTGGGGTGTTGGGCCAGGGGGATGTGCTGGGGATAGGGGGGAAGTGCAGGTGCTGGGATGCTTGAGGAGGTGCTGGGGGGGTGCTGGGAGCTGGGGGTGGAGAAGGGGGGTGGTGATGGGGTGCAGGGGGTGATGGAGGGCGCTGGAGTGCCGAGGGTGGCAGAGGGGGGGATGCCGGGGTGCAGGGGGTGGAGGAGGGGCGTGCAGGTGTTGCTGAGGTGCAGAGGGTGGTGCGGGGGGGGAGGGCGTGCGGGGGAGGAGGAGGTGCAGAGGCAGAGGAGGGGGTGCCGATGGTTGCAGATGTTGGGGGGAGGTGTCTGTGGGTGCAGAGGCAGAGGAGAGGGTACTGAGAGCTGCGGAGGATGGGGTGCAGGGGTGCAGCAGGGAGAGGGTGCCGGTAGGCGCGGGGGGGGAGGGAGCAGAGTAGGGAGTTCAGGGGGAAGGAGATGGGGTGCAAAGGGAGGAAGAAGGGGTGCAGGACTGGGGTGCTGAGGATACCGCGGAGGAGGGCTGGGGGTTCCTGGGGATCCCTGGGGTGCCGGGGAGTGCTGGGGAGGAGATCCGGGTGTTCTAGGGTGCTCTCGGGGGTTCCCGAGGGTGCCAGGTATTCCTGTGGATCCCAAGAGTCCCGGGGAGTGTCGGATATTCCCGGGGGTGCTCAGGGGGTCCCAGGGGGGTCCCGGGTGTTCTCGGGGGATCCTGGGGGGTGGCGGGTGCCGCGGGCCGGGCGGGGCCCCTCGCCCGGCGCTGTCCACTCGGGGTGGTGCTGAAGGGCCGGGAGGGGCGAGTGGGGGGGCCTGGATGCTCGTATTGGGAAGGGGGGATTGGCATGGGGGGGGGGGCCTGGCCTGGCACAGGGATCTGCGGGCACGGAGGGTCCCTGGGGGACACGAAGGGCCCAGGGAGTCCCGAGGTTCTGGGGAACATGGAGAGTCCAGGGGGTCACGGGACACTAGGACCACAGATTTCATGGACTCCGTGGGGCACAGGGGTCCCGATGGGTACCCAGGTCTCTGTGGGGCACAGGGGTCCCAGTGCGATGCTGCCCTACTGGAGCAGATGTTCAGACCTAGCCCCAAGTTCAGCTTTTCTCCTGCCCACCTCTCTGGGGTGAAGGCCAAGGGGACCAGCTCCCTTTCCTTCCTCAGCAATCCCCTCTGGCTGGCCCTCTTCTCCCAGACCAATTCCTAAGGACAGTGTCCACTGAGGGGCTTGCTAATACTATTTTGTTATGCATGATTTTTCAGGCATGAAATTGGTCTAAGAGGATTATGGTCCATTATCATCAATAGGAGTGTTTTGCTGGGGTTTTCAATTAATATTCCAGTGCACCTCAGTGATGCACATGGGGACCAGGCCATGCCCATGGGGCACCCGTTGCCTGCCAGAGTTGCCTCCCGTCCCTTGGGCCAGGAATGCAAGTGAGTGAGCAAAGGCAGGTGCCCTTTCAAGCCCATTTCAGAGCCCTGGTGCTGCTTTTATCTTTGTCTCTCACAGAAGTCAGCCTTCCCCAGCGGAGAAAAACTTGTTCTATTGTTGAAGAGGGTGAAAAACCCATTATCTCCCCCCATCCACTCTGCACACTGCCTCTGCTGTGATTTACTGCGAGTCGTGGAGGATGTTTTGTGCTATATTACACAGATGCAGCTTAATAGCATGGGGGAGGGAGAGGGACACGGAGTCCAGGCTCCTGCCTTCTCTGTTTTCTTGTTGATATACCGGGTGACTCGAGGGAGACAGCTCCGTGCTGCAATTTCCTCACTGGAAAATAGGGACGTTGGTCACTTGGCCTTGTGAGGCTGCTTTGAGATTCCTGGATGACCAGTTCTGCAAGGGAAAGCAAACTATTATTACTACAGCTAATATGATCGTAATTATGATTATTAATCACCAGGCAGTCAGGATTTAAGGTTGGCCTCCTGCCCTCCTCTCATCCCATAAATCAGTCTGGGATGTTCACGGACACATCACATGGACACGGATGTGTCTGAGGGTGAGGGCACGTGCAGCCTCACAGCCCTCCCCAGCTGGGAGTGGGTCTGCAGAGGGGAGCACAGGGGCACCACGGGGGGCTTCGGGCATGGGGCAGGGCACAGCCAGGGCCGGATCCATGGGGTGACCCCAGGAAGGTTTGTCCTGCTCTGGCCATGGCAGTGGGGCCACTTTCATCCCCCTTTCACCTGGCCAGGGTGTGCCATGCCATCACAGGGATGATGGAAGAGCCTCTCTTATCGACCCTCTTCCCCATACAGCCCTCGAGAATGGAGCTGAGCCGTGTCCTTCCCTTTCAGGTTATTATTGACTAAGCTTCAGGAGCCTCCCAGTGCCTCCGTGACTCTTCCAAGACCCCCACAGCTCTCCCAGTCCCCCCAGTTCATCCCTGCAGAGCCAGACCATCCACGAGGCTGCTGGTCCATGCCCTGCCTTCCTGCCCTCCTTGGAGCACTTTCTGCCCAGACTTTCAATTCCCTGGGTCTTAAGCATATGCTTGCAGTTAATCCTGTGCTTACAATTTATTCCAAATAGGAAGAATTGGGGTCTCTGGGCAAATTCTCCTGCTGTTCAAGGCAGCAGAAGCGCTCCCTCTAATTCAACCAAGCAATAATCCTCTCTCTCCCTGCCTTGCTCTCCTCCTCCTCTTCTTCCTCCTCCTCCCTCGCTCAGTTCTTTCTTCTCCTCCTCCTCCTCGTGTGTTTTTGAGGTTTTGCTCCTTTTCTCTTCTTCCCTTCCTTCCCACAGCCCGTGGAATCAGTGGGGAAACCACCCCATTTCCATGGTAAAGGAGATCTGGGTGCTTCCCAAGGGTGTCCTCCTCCTCCCTGCTCCCGCAGCACAAGGGTGTGAGGAGCCACCTGGGAGTGCAGGGAATTATAATCTGTGCAGAGAATTATAATCTGTGCGGGGAATTATCACCCACCCAGTGAGGGGCTGCGCTGGGCAGGTGCAGGTGCCTGGGGTGAGGGGGGTACAGCTGTGAAATGGGCTGTGGATTTGGGGTGGGAGGTGTGGGATGGAGAAGGACGGGTGCCCATTCCCATCCCAGCATGGCAGCTGCCGGTGGACACTTGCCGGGAGCGATGTTTGCCAGCGGAGAGGCGGCATTTCTGCACATGGCTGTAATTAGAGCCGCACGGCAAACACAGCCGGCCGGGGAGGGACCAGGCTTGTGCGGTCCCCAAACCTGCAGCAGCCACCAGGGCTGTCCCCAGACAGGCTCCTGTGTCCCCGCTGCCTCGGTTCGTGCCACTGCTTTGCCCTTGACTTTTGGAAGAAGCTCCGGAGGATGTGAATTTGGGGCTGTCAATGGATTTTGCAGGGGGAAGGATGCTCCTTGTCCTGGCTCCCTCCTCTATGCAACCACTTCAAATCCTGATGTATTTTTCTGGGCTTTCACCTCCACACTGTTTGTTTGCAAAGTATGAAAAAAAACCCAAAATAACCAACACAACAAAACCACCTAAAACAAACAACACTTAAATGTGCAGCCAAAATGAACCCTCCTCAGCCCGGGTTCTCTGCCACGCCACCCCAGGGGAGGCCCGAGGGGAGGCTGCAAACCTGGGAAGGACTCGGTGACATTAAAGCCAGTCACAAACGTTTTTTCCCATCAAGAGGCACTTCCCACTTGGAAGTGGCAGGGAAAGCCGCAGGGACTTGGCTCTGGGATGAGGCACACCAGCATCCTCACTGCACAGCGGGGAAACTGAGGCATGGGACAGGCTCAGACTTCACCTGCAACGCTTGGGGTGGGGAGGATGGACTTGGAGGGGTGGACTTTGGGGTTCCCCACTTGTCCCTCACCCCTAAATTCACCTTTCCTCCCTCAGCCCTGCTCAAGCAGCAGGGAGGGAAGGATGGTGCCAGCCAGGGCTGGCAGGGGCTGAAGCCTCAGGCAGAGAGCTGGCAGGGATGGGGACTCCCCGCTCCCTGCCGTGGCTCACTGCGACACTTCTGCTGTCCCCTGGGACCCCTCCAGGCTGCCTCCCTCCATCTCCCCCGCCCGGGGTGGCCCCCGCTGATGGCCCCTGGCTGCTGCCAAGCTGTGGCTGCATATTTCCAGGCTCTCCTTGTCCCCGGGGAAGGGGAATGCGAGGCACGCGGCCCCGTGCACCCTGCCTGCTCCTGCTCGGCCACCCGCCGCTAAGAATAGACCTGGCTCGGCTGGGCCCCCGCCAGCACTGGGGGGCTGCAGGGAGTGGGACCCCCCCCCCGCCACCTTCTCGCGACAGATAATGAACGTTTTAAAAATGCAGCATGGCTTTCTGCCGTGTCCAAAGGGGTCCCCGAGCCGGCAAAGGGAACCCAGGGTGCTTCTTGCTTCGAATTCCTGTGATTTTAAGGCAAATCTCTGCAGGAGCCTCGTGCACGGGCAGGGTGGTGCAGGGCAGTGTCCCCCTACCCCGAGCCTGGGGTACGCACTGCTTCCCGAGCTCTCCATCGAGGACGTATGGAACTTCAGGAGGAATCTCCTCTCTTTCCTTCTCTTTTCCTTTTTTTTTTCCGTCTTTTTTTTTTTTTTTGTCCCTCCTTAGAGAGTAATTTCACTAAGCATCCTAATTTCAGCAGAAAGCCTGATGCAGGAGCCAGAAGGCAGCAAAATCTCTCCAGATGTTACCACAACGAGGAAGGGAAATCATCCTCGGTTTAAAGGTATCTTGTAAAACGTTGCTGCCAGCTTGGCAGAGCCCTCAGGGCACCAGCAGGCCTTCCCCGCCCTAATAAGCTTCACCTGCCCCTCCCCACCACCTCCCAGCAGCTCTATTTAAGGTCAGGGTGGGACCCTCAGTCTCCTTCTGAGCTGGGCTGGGCATAACCTTGTATCCAGCCCCATCTCCTGGGTGGAACCTTGGACCTGTGTTGGAGGTAACCTGGTCTCCAGCTTCATCCCATCTGCTGTGTGGACTTTGAACCTGTGTTGAAGGTAACCTGGTCTCCAGCCACATCTGCTACATGGACTTTGGACTTGTGTTGAAGGTAACCTGGTGTCCATCCCCATCTGCTACGGGGAATTTGAACCTGTGTTGAAGGTAACCTGGTCTCCAGCCCTGTCTTCTGGATGGACTATGGGCTTAGGTTGTCTATCTCTGGCCAGGAGGCCACACCTCAGTGCACCCTTGTAGCTGTCTCCAATGTCCATTTCAGGACAGAGTCAGCACCCATGTGGCTTCTCTGATGGCTAATTTGGGCTGAGCTTGTGTTGCAGTCCCTAAGTGAGTTCTCAGTGTGGCTTTTTTTTTTTTCTTTTGCTGCTCCAGAGAGCAATTTTCATGGAACTTGTAAGATCTTGATGATCTTGGAGACCTCTGTTCCTCCAGTAACAAGGCAGAGATTAGTTGTGGGGTTCAGAATTCCCAGGGAGGAGCAGAGCTGGCTGGAGCACACCTGCACCCTCCTGCTTTCCCAGCCTGAAAATACACTTGGCTTCAAACCCGGTGCTCCCCGTGCCAGGTCTCGGGTCCGCCAGCATCGTGCTGCCGGGAAGGGGGAAGAGGAGGGTGCCTGGTGTGCCGGGATATAAAGCAGATGCATCAGGATACGACCATGGGAAGAGCAGGGGGCGAGCGCCCGGGGCGGCTGCTCCCGGTTCTGGGAACTGCAGCGGAAAGACGCGGGGTCGGGGTCTCGCCTTCCCGGGAGCGCGCTGTGCTCGGAGGACGATGGAAAGCAAACAAAAACCCGAGCGTGGGCGGGCAGACACCTGCCTTCTGCTCCTCTCCTGGGTGCCAGGAGCCTCTCCCAGGCCTCAGTTTCCCCCTGTGAGACATGACGGAGGGCAGAGGCCATGGGATGGGAGGGGGGGCCAGGTGGATCATCCCAGATCCCCTCATTTCCCCCGCTGCTCCGGGCTGCAGCAGATCACAGCTCTTTAAGGCTGCAATAATCCCCAGTCAGGGATTAATTTTGCACCTAATCACTGCAGAACAAATACGAAGTTTTATTTACAGAAGCAGAAGAAAGACGGGGAGGGAAGCTCGGCGGGGGGGGGGGGGGGGGGGGGGGGGGGGGGGGGGGGGGGGGGCGGGAGAGAAAAAAAAAAGCCTCAAGCGTGGCTGATCCCAAGATATCAGGAGCTGGATGGTGGGAGGGATCACTGACCTTGGAGCCCCCCCAACTGTTATGTAAGCACATGTCATTCTGGAGCTGGAGCCACAGCAGTCCTCAGCTCCAGCCTCATCCCAGCTTGGGCTTGGTGACCCCCCAACCCTTTGAACAGTCCAGGGCTCGACTTTTGGGGGTTTCTGTCCCTAATTCAGCCATTTCCTTAGGCTGAGCCCCCAGACTCAGCCCGATGTGAGTCATGCTTTAGGGGAGATGCTGCAAGGGGGTGCTGAGTTTTCCCGATGGCATCGGGGGAGGTTGGGTGCTGCAGATGTGCTGTCGTAAAGCCAGTCTGGTTCCCCAGGGCTTTGTATTTGCACTGGGTGAGGGTGGCATGTCTCCTGCTTGAGACCCCTGTCCCACTGAGACCCCAGCCCACCTGCAAGAAGGAGCTGAGCTGCTGCTCTGAGGGTGACAAGACACGAGTTTATTTTTCAGCCATGCAAGTGAACAGCCTGGCAGCAGGCAAATGGGGGCTGGGAACGTGCTCTTGTCCCTCCCCAAACTGCCCTCTGTCACTTGAAGTCTCTGTGGCTTTGCCCACAGGCCAGACATGGCTGGTGGGTCCCCAAGCTGGACCAGCTCCCAGCTCTGGGTGCAGGGGCAGCTCATGATAGCTCCGTGCCCTCCAGTGCCTGAATTTCTCTTCCCCTGATGCAGACGTTGACAAATAAATAACTCTTTTCTGCTTTGGCTCTTGCATAGTGGAAAAAAACCTCTGACCTGATTGGAGAGAGGAGTCCTGGGCTGTGGAAACCCATGGCTTCATTGGCAAATGCACCCATGGCATTGTTGCCAGCCTGGCCAAATGCCCACGCTTGCACCCTGTCCGTGCTCCCCTGCTGATGGCCACTTTATTTCAGTTCCATTTCTGAGCTGGATTTGAAGGCCTTTCTCCTGGCTGAGGAGAGCTTGACTCCCAGGATGATGGCAGTGATGAGGAAGACAAGTGCCAAGGCGAGCAGGACCCAGGCACCTGCAGTGGCTTGGTCTCTGGCTAGGGACATGCCCAGGAAATCAGTTTGGCCGGAGTCAGCTTGGGCTGGAGTGGCTGGAAAATAGAGAAATTAGGGACACGGTTGGTGTTGGTGGCTCTGGGCTGGGTGTGTTGGGTCACCAGCTCTCTCTTTGCTGGGCTCTTGGATGCTGTGTCCCCTTTAAACGCAGCTGCATGGGAAATCAAGGAGAAGCTTCCAAACACCCTGTGGTTTTTCAGGTGGTCAAGGGGCACTAAGACATCTCCATCTCTCCCACATGCCCTGTCCTGGCCCTGGTGAGGGCTGTGCTCTGCCCCATCATGGACCTGCTTGAAAGAATCCAGCACAGAGCCACAAAGATGATGAAGGGAGTGGAACATCTCCCTTATGAGGAAAGGCTGAAGGAGCTGGGTCTCTTTAGCTTGGAGAAGAGGAGACTGAGGGGTGACCTCAATGTTTACAAATATGTAAGGGGTGAGTGTCAGGAAGATGGAGCTAAGCTTTTCTCAGTGGTGACCAGTGATAGGACAAGGGGTAATGGGTGCAAATTGGAGCATAGGAGGTTCAAGGTAAATATCAGAAAAAAATTTTTACTGTGAGAGTGACAGAGCACTGGAACAGGCTGCCCAGAGAGGTTGTGGAGTCTCCTTCACTGGAGACATTCAAAACCCACCTGGACAAGTTCCTGTGTGATGTGCTCTAGGTGACCCTGCTCTGGCAGGGGGGGTTGGACTAGATGATCTTTCGAGGTCCCTTCCAACCCCTAGGATTCTATGATTCTATGATTCTATGATTCTATGATTCTATGATTCTATGATTCTATGATTCTATGATTCTATGATTCTATGATTCTATGATTCTATGATTCTATGATTCTATGATTCTATGATTCTATGATTCTATGATTCTATGATTCTATGATTCTATGATTCTATGATTGATTCTATGCTGTGCTTGGCTGAACCCCACGTACCTGTGTAAGGAGTCCAGTTGTACTCAGGCCAGCCCAGGACCTCCCCGTTCTTCTCATTCTCCTTCTCCAGCCATGTCATGAGTGGCTCAAAGTAGCTCATCAGGGCATCAGCTGACATGTTGGGCTGCCCTGTGATGAGCTCCATGGCTTCAGGCCACGGCTTGCTGAAACCCAGCTTCAGGGCATCCCTGTGGGAGGAGAAAGCAGCTCCAGTAGGTTCTGTCACCCTCTTGGCCACCAGCCCTTCCCTTTTCCCCAGGGCTTGGGGCTCTTGGTATCAGCAGCCTAGGCTACAGTTGGTGTCCCCAGCACCAAAGGGTTTCCCAGAGCATAGGGAAGGAGATTTGGCTTGGGGGAAAGAGGGGATTTGCATGGATTCAAGCCCTCCAGTGAATCCAGCTGGATGGGGAGCAGTTCCTGGGTGAAAGGGTTAATATTGCAAGTGCGTTTCTTGAAGCAAGAGGTTGTTTTCCCTAAGGAACTTTGGAGGAGGAAGAGGAGGGAGAGAGAGCCTTCCGCCTGCCAGGGTCCCAGCTACCATCTAGTGGCTGTTTGTGCAATCACATCCCCAGCACCCAGCCCAAGGTCCCCCCTGCCCGGGGTCCCCCCTGCCCGGGGTCCCCCCTGCCCGCACCCCAGGGCTGGGAACCAGAGCCTCCCCTGCAGGGGCAGGAGGGGACAGATGACTCTTGCCTCCTGTCTTGCTGGATTTGCTTTCAGGTATCTGGGGACATAAATGTCTTGGCTCTGCTCTGCCCACACACCTACCCCAAGACTTTCCCAGCCTCCTTGGACTGGTAGATGTCACACGTGTGCAGGGGACCCGTGTGTCCGGCTTTGTCACAGAGTGCCTGGTGGAACTGGAACTGGATCACGAAGCTGACAAAGTACCTGGAGGAGGCAGAGAGGGGTGAGGACATGGACCCTACTACTGGCTGTGCATTGGAGGATGTGGTCCCTGTCATTCCCTGGTTGCACCCTCCCAACCTGGAGGAGCATCACTGGCTTTGGAGCTCCATATGCATCAACCCAGTCTAACCTGCTGATGCCATTTCTCCTCTAACAAGTGTCTTGTGGCTGCCTGGGTGGATGAGCCCATCCTCCTCAGAAAGGGAGAAATCCCCTAAAATCCAGCCTTCTTCTCTGAAGCATGGTCAGGGTCCTTGGAGCTTTCCAGCACCCTCAGGATAGTACCACCAAGTATCCCACCAGCCATGAAACAAGGTGTCATCACTGGCATCTGAAGTGGAGATCCTGCTTTTGTGTCCAAGTGGTGTCCCTTCTGCCTGGCTTACTCACCTGATGTAGGGGACATTGGCAGGGATGTGAAACTTCGCCCCGGGGTCAAAGTCATCTTCAGACCTTGGTGCTGGTGGGCACAAACCCTGGTACTTCATCCTGGGCAGGAGAGGGAGGGTTAGCCCAGCACAGGGAGGAGAAGGTGGGGAAAGCTGGGAGGGGGCACAGCAGGGTGTGGGGACAGGGTGTATCCCATCGTGTCCCATTGCAGCCAATTGGACCACAGGCAGAAAACGCCCATTGGGATGATGGCCAAGGCCCTTGCACCAAGGAGGGGTCTGAATTCAAGCACACCTGAGATTCCACCACTGCTGGTTGTACTCATCCTCCTTGATCCTCCCATCAAACACCTTCCAGCGCCACTGGTCCATGAGGTAGCCGAAGGGCAGGAAGGCGATTTTGTCCAGGGCGATGCTCATCAGGTAATTGATGTCACTTTCTGCCCAGGGTGGGAAGGTGTGAGCAAGGCAGTTCTGTACCCACCTCTCCACCCCTTATGGGTCTTTCTGCCCAAGAGCAGGGTGTCCCCACCAGCTCCTCTCCCCTCCATGCACACAAAACCATGTCCCTGACCCTTTCCACTCTGCCCAACCCGTCCTGACCCTCTGAGTTTCCAGCTGTCCCCAGCAGCCCTGTCTTTGCAGTGGTGCTCCCCTGCCAGCTCACCTTTGTTCTCTGTGACTTGGTCCAGCAGATTGATGCTGTGCAGGTGTTTGGGGGTGGAGACAGACAAGGCCATGACATCCCCAACAGCCTCATGGAAGCCAGGATTGGCTCCATCACGGAATGAGATGGGCTGGTTCATGTACTGCAGGAAGTACTGGACATGGCCCATCTCGTGGTGCACTGTGATCAGGTCATCCATGTTTACCACGGTGCACTGCTTGATCCTGGACCAGGACATGTGGGATATGGGGACAAGGGAGGACAGTGCTGGGGTGAAAATCTCCAGGAATTACCACATCCCTTTGATCTATTTTTCCCTTTGGGCTCCCTTTCCATATGCCCCCACTGCACAGCTGGTGCCAGGCCAGGCAGGTCCTACTCCATTAGGTTGGTCTCTGTCTTTTCTCCTGCATCTCCTGCTGCCCCTGCCCATTCCCTCTCCTTGTTCCTCAGCATTTCCACTCTCCATGGCAGGGCAGGGAAGCCACTGACTGCCCTCCATCCTCCATTGGGGTTCCTGCCAACAATCCTGGGTACCAGTGGCAATGCCAGAGTGGGGCTGCCACAGCCAGAGGACAACAGATACTGGTGGCATCAGGCCACATGTCCTTATTCTACCAAGACATTGCTATCTGCCCCAGCACCACCTAAGCTGAGGCCACCACTTGCTCCCCACAGGCACCTGAAGTCCTTGCGGTTGTAGAAGTCCCAGGCTGAGGCATGACACACCACCTCCCTCCCATCTGTTGGCTTTTCCAGCATGGACTTGTCCCAGAACTCCTGTGGCATGGGGATGAGGCCCAGAGAAGTGAAGAAACGGTTTGACTCTTCAAACATCCTCCTGGGTGTCCAGCCCTGGGGAGAGAGCAGACAGAGGACCTGGTCAAGGGCAGTGGGAGCTGGGAAGGATGAGAGGCCAGGGACAGCCCTGTTGCCCTGGGAAGAGAGGTCCTCTGGGGGCAGCTAGAGATGAATCCAGCTCTTGACGTATCCAGGTGGGGAGTGAATATGGATGAGCCATGGAGGTTTTGGGCAGCACCCAGAGCATTTGGTAACGTGGGTGGTGGCAATGGCCAAAGGGTGCTGGGTTCCATGGGGCTTCCCCAGAGCAGCCTGGAATAGCACTGACCTGTTGTTTCATGGCTGGGGTGGCATCCACCTTGGTGGCATCTGGGAAAGGTATCACCAGGTCGAAAATGTTGGACCATGACTGGGCCCACATGTTGCCTGAGAAGCACAGGAGGACAGTGCGTGGCAGGAGGGAGAAAGGGAGAGAAGAGCAAAGGCAACCAGTTACTCCTGGCTCCTGCAGAGAGTGGTTCACCCTGCCTGGCCCCTGGGTGACACAAGCAGGAGCCTGTCCATGCAGGAGAGGTCAAGTCATGCTGAGTGTGTTGCCCTTTCCTGGGGCAGACTGGCTCCTGCAGACCTATCTCATGGGCCCTTGGCTCTTCAGCCAGAGCTGAATGGACACCAGCCTCAACTCTTGGCATGATTTGGAGCAAACTATGCCTGGTGGGAGACATGGTCCCTCAAAGGCCTAGCAAAGCCCTTACCTAGCAGGTGAGCAGGGATGGGACCCTTCAGGTTGATGTGCTCTGCACCATACTTTTTGTAGAGGGCCCGGCGTACGTAGGCGTGCAGGTTGAGGTACAGGGGTCTCAGCTGCTGGTACAAACTCTCCAGATCTTCCTCAAAGGTGGGTGTCTCATACAGGGATCTCCAGTAGTCCCCATTATCTTTGTAGCCTGTGGTAGGGAAAGAGAAGCTATCGACACTGTCCCTGTTGGGCAAGAGTCTGTCTTGCTCCTTAGGCACCCCAGGTCCCTCCATATCTATGAGACAATGGATCTCATGGGAGTTGGTGGGACCTCCACACCCTCAAGATTTTGGCCATGTGTTGGACAATCAGCCCAATCCTCTGCTCACAAGGTGCTAAGACCATGGTGGGGATCTCTAAGGGAGCAGGACACTGACCATTGAGCTCAGCTGCCTTGTTGCTCAGGTCCACGTATCGCTTGTAGTTGTTCTTGATCTTCTTCCCAGAAGCATCCCGCCAGCCCTTCCAGGCAAAGAGGAGCTCATCATAGTCCCGGGAGGTGGCCATGATGTCTGTGAGGTCTGAAGAGAGAACAGTGAAACCAAAGTGATGCTGTTGGATGAGCTGGACTGATACAATGGTGCTAGACCCAATGTGCTGCTCAGGACCCATCACAGAGTAGGTGGGAGGGACCCTCCATGACCTTTCTCCATGTCCCTGTTAAAAAATCCCTCTTTCTGGGCCTGTTGTAGGTGACTCACTGAACACCCTGCCACATCTTACCAGGATCCAGGGGGTGACAGGTTTTGTTCTCTCTGCAGACCTTGGCTACGCTGTACGTGGTCTCCATATCTGAGAGGAGGGTGTTGTACTGCAAAGAAATCACATCCTGTGAGCTGGTTGTCCCTGATTCTGGTCTTGGACAATGTCACAGCCCCTTGAAATGTCCTGATGTGTTTTCCTCTGGTCCCTTCCAAGGCCAAGTGTGACCTCAAACAGAAGTGAAGTGGTGTCAATACAGGAGGGACTAAAGCCACCAAGCAATGTGCCACTGTCACCTGAGCATCCAGGCCCTGCTGCAGCCTGGGATGGGCAACCTTTGGGTGGGAAATCCTGGAGACAAGGATCACGCCTTTGTGTAGGAGGTACCAAACTATCACCTCGCTCAAGGGCAAGGGGTGACTGCCCAGTGGCATTTCCTAGAAGTTGGGAGAAGCCTGTATCTCCACACAACGTGGTGGCAAGGGACACCCCATCTTGCTCTGTCCCCTTGCAGCTCACCTCCTTCAGCTCATTCTCAGGCAGGGCTGCCCTCTCAATGACACTCAGCTTCTTGAGGATGCGTGTGACACTTTGGTCCTGGAAGTCAGAGGGGTCGAACTGCCTGGCCTTCATGCCGTACTCAAGGGTGTGCTTGGACATGGCCAAGTTCTTTTCCAGCTGCAAGGGCAGGAGAGGACAGAAGAGGAGTTTGAGGAGATCCCTGAGACACAGACCATCACTAGAAACACTACATGGCATGTCATGAGTGACAACGTCCTGATGGTTGCCCTTTCAGGTATCCCATGGCATGATGAGGGTTTTCATAGAATCATAGGATCATAGAATTGTTCAGGTTGGAAAAGACCTTTAAGATCATCGAGTCCAACCTTATCCTAACCCTATCACCCTATTTCTGATGACCCACCACTAAACCATGTCCCCAAGTACCACATCCAGTTCAGGGATGGTGACTCAACCACCTCCCTGGGGAGCCTGTTCCAGTGCCCAACGACCCTTTCTTTAAAGAAGTTTGTTCTGAGATCCAACCTAAATCTCCCCTGATGCAACATGAGCCCGTTTCTTCTTGTCCTGTCATCAGTCACCAGTGAGAAGAGACCCACCCCACTCTCACCACAACCTCCTTTCAGGTATTTGTAGAGTGAGAAGGTCTCCCCTCAGCCTCCTCTTCCCCATCAAACCCATGGGCAGCCATCTTTTCCATGAGGATATGGGGGACAGTGTCAAAGGCTTTACTGAAGTCCAGGTAGACTACATCAACAGCCTTTCCCTCATCCACTAAGCAGGTCACCTTGTCACAGAACGAGATCAGGTTTGTCAAGCAGAATCTGCCTTCCATAAACCCATGCTGACTGGGCCTGATTTGAAGTTGAAGTCCCCCATGAGAACAAGAGGTAGAGATTGTGAGATCTTACCCAACTGTCTATAAAGTACTTTATCCACCTCTTCATCCTGGTTGGGTGATCTGTAGCAGACTCCCACAATGATGTCTGTCTTATTAGCCTTTCTGTTGGTTCTGACCCACAAGCTCTCAACATTGTCATCACCATCATTAGTTTCTAGACAATCATATCTCTCTCTAATATAGAGGGCTACCCCACTGCCTCTCCTTCCTTGCCTATTTCTTTTGAAAAGTTGGTAGCCATCCATCATAGTGTTCCAACTGTGTGAGTTATCCCACCACGTTTCTGTGATGGCAACTTTTCCATCTGAACAAAGGCCTCCAGCTCCTCCTGCTTGTTACCCATGCTATGTGCATTAGTGTAGATGCACCTCAGCTGGGCCACTTTTTGGGTAGGAGAAGCCCTAGTACCCTCCAGACCATACGCAGATGTGTCCAATGCAACCAACCTCTCACCAATTCTTTTTGTTCCTCCTGCCACAATTAATATCATCCTCCTTCTTCACCAAGAACCAAGATCGTGAGACCTTCCTAGCACCCTCCTCTTCCACAAGCCCTGGCATGTTGCACTCCTCTCTAGTGGCCCCAGTTTCACCACTGCCCCACTTCATACGTAGTTTAAAGCCCTGTCTATGAGCCCTGCCAACTCCTGTCCTAGGACCCTTTTCTCCTTGCAGGATAGACTATACCTGTCCCTAGTCAGCAGGCCTGGTCTCCTGTAAATCGAGCCATGGTCAAAAAAGCCAACCCCCTGCCAGTAGCACCAAGCTCAGAGCCACGTGTTGATCTGCTGGCTCATCCTGACTAGTCCCTCACCATTCCCCACAACTGGAGGGATAGAGGAGAACACCACTTGTGCTCCTGATCCCTGAACCAGCTGACCCAGGGCCCTGAAGTCTCTCTTCATTGCCCCTAAACTTCTGGTGGTTACCTCATCACTGCCTACTTGTAAGATAAGTAATGGGTAATAATCTGTGGGTTTAACACCAAAGTCATTCCCATACCATGATCTCCTTGTTGTGGTCAGTGATGTTGGTGTTGTAGACCCAGGATGCCTCAGTGTAGGCGTTCCACACCACCTCGGCTGTGCTGTTGTACTCGGACAGGAAAGCTTTGGCTTGTGCTTCATCTGTTATTTTGTCTAGAGGAGGAGAGAGATGGGAAAGAGGAGTCAGGAGAATCCTTCTCTCTGCAAGAGCACCACCCTATGGAGAAGCCATGGTTGAGCTCTTTCCAAAACTTCAGGTCCATTCAAGGATGCTACAACTTGGGAGCAGGTTGAGCCAAGAAATGGGGGCCAGACAGGTCCTGCTGGGGGTGTTCCATTGGGCAGGACAGGAGAACAGGACATCTTGTAAGCCCTACACCCTCCCACTTGAGCAGCAAAGATGCAGCTGACCTGTCACACCAGGACTGATGTCATTGCTATAGTGGCTGGGCCACAGCTTCAGGCAACAGAAGGTCAAGAGGTTGGCTCATGGCACCTGCTTCCTGGGAAGCAACACCCTGTGGGTCTCCTTGGGGAGATAGTTATTTCTCTTTCCTGGCATGGAGACCTCCCCCAACCACAGCAGAGACCTCCTTCAGCAGTGTCCTACCTGGGACATCCTCGTGATGTCCCTTGGGAGACCTCTTCCTGCCCCTTCCCAGAGCCAGGATGGAGCTCCAGCCTTACCAGTGCCTTCAAGGTAGCCTTCAGGGACAGGTGGACGCCAGTCAAAATCAGGCCAGCCCAGAACCTCATTGGTCTTGTTGTTCTGCTCCTGAAGCCACTTGGTGACAGGGCTGAAGTACTCCAGGAGGGCCCCAGCGTCCATCTTATCTGTGCCAGTGAGGTTCATCAGGATGTCCTGCCATGACTTGGAAGACCCAGCTTTCAACACTTCCCTGCAGAGAAGTGGGACAGCAAGAGCCAGCATGAGGCCAGGGGATGGATGGAAGAAGAGCAGTGATGGTATCTCAGCATCACAAGGGTGGAAAATGCTCTTCCTAAGGGGGCCATAAACCTGGGAACTGCATCTGAAGCCCCCAGCTGTCCTTCACAAGGGACCCCCCCAGCACATCTCATGCATTTGTTAATCCCCAGGGAGTCCATAGGAACCAAATGTGCTTTAGTGACCCCTTGTCTGGGTGGGGGCTTATGACAGGGTCAATAGCAGTACTCTGGTGAGGACCACTCACCCCACCCCAGTGCTTCCATGTATTCCATCCATCCATCCATCCATCTGCAAAGCTATTTCTCCAGCCATCTCCACAGCCATTTTTCCTTCCTTCCTTTCTTCGTTCCTTCCTTTGCACACCATCAGCTTCCACGCACACATCTGCCCGTGGCGATTGTCCCGACCCTCCTCTGTCCCCACCTGAGTTTGGCTCCAGCTTCTTTGGACATGTAGATGTCACAGGTGTGCAGAGGACCCTTGTGGTTGGCCGCCTGGCACAGTGCCTTGTGGAACTGGAACTGGAGGATGAAGCTCACAAAGTACCTGCCAAGGAAGCCCATGAAGGTGAGCGCTGGGGACAAAGGGCAGCAGAAAAGTCCTAGGGTGCAGGGGAAGGCACCCGGCCACCTGTCAGCTCCCCACCCAAGTGCTCCCAAGTGTTGGGTGGTCTCTGTCTTGAGTAGGAGCAATACAGGCCAGTCCCTGTCCACAGACCTGAGCCTCCCCCCCTGCTCCCCACCCTCGCAGGCCCCTCCTCTACCTGATGTAAGGGGTGTTCCCAGGGATGTGGTACTTGGCTCCAGGGTCAAAGTTCCTTTCATTTCTTGGGACCGGAGCACAGATACCCTGGTATTTGGTTCTGTAGAGGACAGAGAACAAGAGCATGAGCTGGAAAGAGGGAGGCAGATGAACCAAGGCAGGGAATGGGAAGGGAAAGCTTAAGAAATGTACACAGAGTGTATTTCCATCCATCCATCCATCCATCCATCCATCCATCCATCCATCCATCCATCCATCCATCCATCCATCCATCCATCCCCCCACCCACTCACTCACTCATCTACCCATCCATCCCACCCACCCATCTATCCATCGTTCTCCAGCCATCTACCATGGCTACTTTTCCCTTTTTTTCCTTCTTTCTTTGCTGTCTTCCATCCTCACACACCTCCAGCTTCCACCCCTTGGCCCACCCCTGCTGACTGTCCCCTACCTGAGGTACCACCAGTCGTAGTTGTAGCGGCTCGGGGGTGTGCGGTGGTTGAACACGTTCCAGCGCCACTGGTCGATGAGGTAGCCAAAGGGCAGGAAGGCAATCTTCTCCAACGCCATCATCAGCAGATAGTTGATGTTGCTCTCTGCATGAAACAGAGCCTGAAGTAGGTTGTGCAGCAGTCTGGCCAGGCAGCACCATGGCCACCAGACTTTTTGTTGGCTAGAGGGTGAGCAGCTCTGGATGAGAAATGGGGACAGGGTTTCAGCAGGTAATTCCGCTCCCTAGAGAAGGTTGTTTAGGACCCAGGAGCTTTCTCTAGATATAGCTCCTACTTGGGGCAACATGTGCCTTTTTACTAAGTGGGGACAATGGGAGCCACAAGTGTGGTGTCCTTTTGCCATCAGCCTGACTCTCAGAGTGAGAAGGTCTTTGGTGAGTGTAACTCTCATGGTTCCCTCTCCACACACTCACCCTAGGGCCTCAGGGTGAAGTGGCTTCAATCTGCAGGGATGTCACACCACTGCAAAGGCTCTCATGGGTTAGACCCAGACTTGGAGTGAACTCTAGAACAGTTGTCACCACATCATGAGGAGCACAGAGAATGATGACGTCTGATTTCCCCATTGCCTTGAGGAAACCCAGGGAAGGAAGGTTGGAGATGGACATGCTGGAGACCCAGCTGAAGCTGTGGGGTCAGAGAAGGGTTGGCAGCACTACCCTGAGGGGCTATTGGCTGCCATGGCTGTGGTGGCAAGGCTGCCAAGGGCTGGCCATGATGCCTTCAGGCAGGGACCATCTGCTCTCTGGTGTTTATGCATCATCAGCCCAATGCTCTTGGCTGCTGCACTGGGTTTCCTGCCATGAAATGTGCTTAATGACCAGGCAGGAGGACCCGAGATGGTCCCTCCTCCACAACAAGCTGCCCGTGGCAGGGTTCTGTGCATGCTTGGTCCCCTCTGCCACTGTCTGCTCTGACATGTGGGCTGAGAGATGTTGGGCAGGGAAGGGATTCTTGCCAAGCTGGGCAGTGCCCTGTGGGGACAAGTTCTCCTCTGCTGGCAGGCAGAAACCTGCCCCACTGACTGGTCTCCTGACTGTGCACGTGAGGGCTTGGTGTCACCTCCACACAGCTACACCAAGAGCTTCTGGGGTGGATGTTTCTTGGCAAGGGGAAGGGAGATGCTGGAAATGTCAAACCTGATCAAGCACAAGATGCTGCTTTCAGGTTTGGAGCTCTGCCAGAGAACGGAAGGGGACAGACAAGATCTGGGGTACACCTCTCCATCCCTTGGGGTGAAGAGGATGGAGTCACAAAGGGCCCTACATGGACCCATGGAAACAAGAAGGGGTTGTGCAAGGACCCATGGAGAAAAGACAATCCCTACATGGACCTGTGGAGACGAGAAGGGGTTGTGCGTGGAACCAAGGCTGGATGAAAAGCACACATCAACCATGGAGCCTTGCCTGCTCTGGGTGGCATTGCCAGACTGCAGCCCACTGTGGAAACCAAACCCCTCCTGGTGCCACAGGCAGTGCTTAAGCCCTCCAGGCCACCCAGATCCTCAGGGTGGCTGCCATACCTTCGTCCTCGGTAACATTGCTGAGGAGACCAATTTTCTGGAGGTGGCTGGGGGTGGAGACAGACAGGGACATGACATCACCGATGGCCTCATGGAAGCCAGGGTTGGCCCCACTGCGGAAGGACACGGGCTGGTCCTTGTACTGCAGGTAGTATTGGACGTGGCCCATCTCATGGTGCACGGTGAACAGGTGCTCCATGGTCACCGTCGTGCACTGCTTGATCCTGTTAGGTGAAAACAGCCTGAGCTGAGTGAGGGACCTCGGCTGCCTGGGCACCCCCTCGATGGGAAGGACCCTCCACAGTCCCTGAGAGGGTGGCACCACCCCATGGGGTGGAGGAAAGACCCAGCGGAGGGGAAGGTGGGGCAGCGTGGTGCCGCAAGGCCTTAGCCCAGAAGGTGACAGAAAGGTCCACGTGGTGAGGCTGGGGGTACGCAACCTGGTGACCACCGAGGGGGATGGAGGAAGGTCCTGCCCTGGGCCCCTGCACACCCCCACACACCTGAAGTCCTTGCGGTTGTAGAAGTCCCAGGCTGAGGCATGACACACCACCTCCCGCCCGTCTCTTGGCTTCTCCAGCATGGACTCCTTCCAGAATTCAGGAGGCATCTCCATCAGCCCCAGGGAGGTGAAGAACTCCTCCGAGACCCGGAACATGTGGGTGGCATTCCAGCCCTGGTGGGCAGCAGTGGTGGGTCACTGCCCATGCCCTAGGAGTTGCCTCTGATGCTCTCCCAGTCCCATGGGAGTGAGGTGGGTCCATCCAAGGGACTGGGGTCCTGCCCCTCTCACCCTGATGGGGAGCCCTGGTCCCAGAATTGGTACAAGCTTCTTTAAGAAGCACAGAGCAGTGGTGGTGGTGCCCAGCATGTACCAGACAAGGGAGCAGGGGTGATGGCCCAGGAGCACTCAGATCTGGGTCATGGTATGGGCACAGCCCCCAACCAGTCCCACCATACTGTCCTTCCTCTTTGCCCACCCCCTCCCTGTTTGGCCATTACTAGAGAGGGAGTGGGATAATTTCTTTGTCCCTTCCCCTCCCAGACATGGCTTTTCTGCTGTCCCCTATGCAGGCATGAGAAACCACTCCCATTGGGTCACTTATGGGCAAACCTTGGCCAACACCCCCTGGTTTTGTCCCCCTGCTGCTACCAGTGAATCAATCAGCCCATCACCTTCTGCACCATGGTGCTTGTGACATCAAGGTTGGGCTTCTCGGGGTAGGGAACCAACAGGTCATAGATGTTGTTCCACTGCTGGGCCCACATGTTGCCTGAGAAGAGAAAACAGCTGGAGCAGAGCTGTGGTAGGTTGGGAGGAAGAGAAACACAGTGATAACTGGGACCTCCCTGTCCCACTATGGCCCTGCATGTGCCACTCTGGCCCCACCAGCATCCCTGGGCACAGGCTGGGGGTTCCTTCCTCTTACCCAGGAGGTGAGCAGGGATGGGACCCTTCAGGTTGATGTATTTGGGGCCATAGTGGTCATAGAGCTTCCTCCGGACAAAGGCGTGCAGGTTAAGGTAGAGGGGCTCCAGCTGGTTGTAGAGATGCTCCAGGTCATCCTCGAAGGAGGCCGAGTCATACCAGGAGCGCCAGTAGCTGCCTGTGTCCTCGAATCCTGCCAGGGAAGCAGTGATCAACCCCTGGTTCTGGCCCCAGGGTGTTGTCCCCAAATCCAGCCCCAAGAGCTGGGACCAGGGGACAGCAGGAGGATTTCTAAGTGTTGGCACCAAGGAAACGGAAGTTGGATGCCTGGCTGCATGTCGAATGGGGAGAGCAGCAGGGCACCACATTGCCCTGACCCCAATTCCCACCCCTGATCCCTGACCACCCCCTGCACCCCTCACCCTGCTCCTACCATCCAGCTGGTAGGCCTCGTTGCTCAGCTTCACGAACTCCTCATACTTGGGGCGCAGCGGGTTGCCCGCCGCGTTGTGCCACCCCTCCCAGGCATAAAGCAGCTTCTTGTAGCTGCGGGAGGTGGCCATGATGTCCGAGATGTCTGGGAAAGAGGGGACAAGTAGGACATGAGAGAGGGGCAGGAGAAGGGGGTCACATCCCACAGTAGTTCTGCAGAGGTGCCACCACCACTGTGCCAGACCCATCTGGACAACCTTGATGAACATGGGTGGAATCTGCCAACCCCAGCCTGCTGGAGATGTGGGGACCAGGACAAACTCATGGTCATGGGGTGCTCAGCACTTCACAGGGGCAGAGGGACAAGGATCATACCTGGCTCGAGGTACCAGCAGGTTCCATTGGGAAGGCACACCTTGGCCGTGGAGTAGATTTTGTCCATGTCACTCAGGATGGTGTTGTACTGCAGGGAGGAAAAAGCTGTTGGAGCTGGAAAGGGTGGGAACAGCCCCTCAGGAGGGATCTACAGACTTCCCAACTTCACAGTGTGTGTCTGGAGGGCTGTGGACGAGGATTTGTGTGTTTACACAGCATGGTTTTGGTGAGATAAGCGTGTTATCACCCAGAGTTTTACACCCTCGGGCTGGTGGGAGCAGGAAGGCTCTTTGGGACAGACAAGTTGAGCTCAGCCACTCGTTGAACCCCCTCGAGCAGCCGTGGTGGCCTGGAGTGGGGCTATTTATAACACCCTTTGTCAGAGGGGCTGTGGGCCAGCTTGTTTATCTAAGTGAGTAAAAAAAATCAAGTCCAAAAAAGCGAGAGGAGGAGGAGGAGGGGTATTTATTTCCGTGATCTTCAAGAATAACAAACAATAGCAACAGGAGGTTTCCTGGAACCTGCCTGGGGAGCCCATTCCCAGGGAAGGAAATTCCTCGGCTCCGTCCCTCTCTCTGCTCCCATCCCTCTGCTCTGGCAGGGTGGAGGGGACAGTGGTGGCTGCTGGATGGAGCTGCGTGGGGACAAGTGAAACCTGGCTGGTGTGCGGGGAGGAGATGTGATGCTGTCTGTTATTTGGGAGAGGGCAGGGATGGGTTTCCTGGAAGGAACTGGGGCTGACGCTTCTCCGGAAAGGATTGTATCACTGGGCTTGCCAGCAGAGAGGGGTTTTGGTGGCATGGGCTGTTTGGGAGCCGTGGGCCTGGCTGGAGGGGACAGCAGTGTCCCTGCACTGAGGCAGAGGCAAGCAGCTGCCAGCCTCAGCCCGGGTGAGATTGTCATGCATGTCCATGGAAAACGTCGCATTTAGGAAACGACCCTGAAAGCTCAGGATGATGGTGGGGAAGGCTCAGGGTGTCCTGATGTCCCCGGTGAGGAGCTGTGGCACCAAGGCAGAGCTCACAGGGACAGCTCAGGAGCTGGGTGGCTGTAGCAGTCCTCCTTTTCAGCAGGCTGCATCCCTGAGGAGCCCTGAGGCAGGGCAGGGGGGGGGTCAAGCCAGCTGGCACCTAGCCATGGGCACAGCCTGGCTGCTCTCCAGGTGACACCCAAGGCTGTTTGATGTAAGCAGGAGATCTCCAGTTCCCACTGGGATAGCTCTGAGATGAGGTTAGGGCTGGATAATGGAGCCAGCAGGCACCCCACATTCCCCAGAGACAGCACCCTATCTCCCCCCCTCCATCACTGCCTTCCCTGTGCAAACCCAGGGAGACCCTCCAAAATGCAAGGGATGGGCAATGGGCCAGCAGCAGGGTCTGGGGGCTTGGGAAAAATCCCAGCACCCAGAAATGCCCAGGGCTCCTTGCCTACCTGCTCTCTCTTCTCCAGGGGCAGGTTAGAGGGTCCCAGAGTCTGGATGGAGCCGATGATTTTCCTCAGCTGGGGGTCACTGAAGTTGCTCCAGATGTTGCCATAGAGCTCCTTGGCTTTCAGCCCCCACAGCTCTGTGAAATTCTGCTCCTCCAGCGACGCCTTGACCTGCACGGCGAGAGGGGACATGGGGACTCAGGACCAGCCCTGGGACGTGCCACCACCCCAGTGATGGTTTGGGGGCCTTTTTTAGAGCCATGAGGATTTGTAGGAGCCAGAGAGCATGGGACATGAGGTGGCAGGCAGGGCTGTCCCCAGTCTGTGACATTCACAGACAGAGACAGCAGCTTCCAGGTGACGTGGCGATGTCTGCAGCCCACGGCACTCCTGGTGAGCTCTGCCAAGGTGGCCTTTGTGGATCTTTTGGAGGCAGCTCCTGGCTGTTGTGGCCCTGATGGAGTGGGGATGCTGGGATGAGGGTGTCCACACCACACGGGCAGGGTGTCTGGGTGCTCCTTGGCTGCCTCTGGCAGCTGCCAGACCCCAGTTGCAGAGGGAGCTCTGAAGTCTGGCTTTGATTTATTCCTGTTCCTGACATTTCTCACCTCTGCAGAAGCCCAAAGGAAAACTCCAAAGATGTCACATTCACTTTTCTCCCTCCTTTACCTCCTTGCTGGATCTGGACCTGTCTCCTTGGGCTATTTGCCCTGTAAGTGTCCTATCTGGGTTTCACCTGGCAGAGGGGCACCCATTTGCACTGGGTCCCCTATTTAGGTCTCTCACTGTCACCCATCTCCTGCCAGCCCCATGTCCCTTCCCAGGGCTGTGGGATGGCCAGGAGCTGCCTGCTCCATGGGGGGTTATTTAGGCAGCTGGAGCCACAGCTGACAGCCACAATTTTGGGACAGGGTGTGTTATGGGTGCCTGCTGTATTTTCTGGAAATACTCATTTTTTGTGAGCGTCCTGGCCTGGATGATGGGCAGGATGGAGGGAGAAAGTGCAAAAAGGCAGTTGACTGCCCATGGGCTGTCCCAGAGTGATTTATGGAGCTCATTAGCTGTTATTTGTGACATTTTTAGCCTGGCTCCAACAAGCCTGGTTTGTTTTATTTTAATCTTCACATTCCCTCAGCTGGCAGTGGGGAGGGAAGGGAGTTATGGTGCAGCAGGGCTGGAGGCTCCCTGGGACAGGCACCCACGCAGCCATGGGACATGGGGGTGGGGATGCCAAAAGTGCCTGGTGCCCCTGGCTGCCTGGGCACCCATCACCTCCCTCAGACATCCCAGCACCCACAGCATCAGTCTGGATACCAACCAGCCCTCATTGCCCGTCCCCCTGGGATGCACCAGCCCCACGGACACCCTGTGCTGGAGCAAGGTGCTCTTGCAGCACCCCACTAAATGGAGGATTTCTTCAGCCCTTCACAGACCCCGGAGCCGGGGGAGCTGTAGGAAGCAGAGCCCAGCTGTGTTTCATCTTCTCCTTGAGCAGGCATCTGTGTTTGGTCAGGTGAACCATACCCTAAGCTCTCCTGACAGCTCTGGTGGAGCGAGCCGAGCCTGGAGGTGCTGCCTGAGACCTCCTCACCATGGCCATGCCCACCAGCCCTGGCCCTTCACCCCCACAGCTGGGATTTCTCTCCGTGGGGGTGCCCCTTGGGGGGCCCTCAGAGGCCCCTGGACACCCCCAGCTCTCCTTACTAAAGCCCCCCACCCTGGTCCCCCTCTGTTCCTGGCTGCACAGTGAGGATCCAGCAGTGCAGGATGAGGCCCAGAACACTGGGGTTGCTCTGCCCTGGGCACCTGGAGAAGTTTCACAGCCATGAACAGCCCCTGAACCCCATCTCCAACCTCTTGCCCAGACCCTCAGCTTGCAGGAGAGGGCATATCTCCTTCTCCCATGGCTGAGCTCCCTGTCTGTCATTCCAGCATCCCTCTGTCTGTCCCTGCCTGGCTGGGGGCTGCTGCCAGCCCTTCAGCCTCCTGCCTCCCCTGTCACTTTGTCCCGGGGTCACCTTTCATGGCAGGATCTGGAGGAGCCCACACCATGGTGTGGTGTTATTGATGTGGGGTTTGCCTGGCCCAAAGGTTCCCTGGATTCCCCAAAATCAGCTTTTTGGGCGTGCTGGGCAGCTGTTAACCCTTTAGTACTCAGTGTGTTCCCATCCCACCTCTGGTGGAGTGAGCTCAGGGGTCTCAGATGTCGGATCCCCTCCTACTCCTGGTCTGGCTTGAGAGCTTTGGCATGGCAGGGAGCACCTGGCTGTGATCCTTGGGCATTTATTGACACAGGGAAGGGAAAAGCCTCCTGAGACAAGTTCATGCAAGTTGCTTTCCTGGTCCTAACCCTGGACTCTGTGTGGCTGGGATGCTCCTGCTCTACCCCAAGGTCCCTGCCCCCATGGCAACATCTGCAGCAGACACTGGGTGCCTGCCCAGACATGGCGTCAGCTCTCCAAAGAAAAGGGCACTTGGGTGCTCCTGGGTGTCCTGCCAAGCTGGCAGCAGCCGGGCCTGGCAGTGATCTTCCCCCCATGCAGGAAGACACGTTTCCTTCCTGCTGCAAGGCAAGCTGTGCCCCCCTTGTCCCTGTGGAACCTGGGGGGGTTTGGGGCTGTGTGGCAGCCCTGCGGGCACGGGGATGATGCTGGGGTCTATGCTGGTCATGTAGAGGTTGCATCAGCCCCCGTGCATCACCAACCCCATGGGCTGACAGGGACATCCCTCAGCTGCTCACAGCGCCCTGGCTGTGCCCCCCGTGCTGGAGCAGCCAGCAGCATCCCAGGCACAGCAAGAGCTGGGGAATCTCTGCAGCCTGCCCAGGCACCGTGATTCCAGGGGCTGTGCAGCAGCTCACCCAACCTCCAGCTCACACTAAATCCAGCCCAAACCCATGCAAACCCCTCACCAAACCCACACATGCCTAGAGGTTGTACATGGAGGCTCTGCCTGCATGTAGCTGGGCTTATGCCTAATTCCCATAGCTTGGAGTGCTTCCCTAAAGCCCAGCTTTGTCCCCGTGGGCTGGGGACACAGGGTGGCAGCCTTAGTCCCAATGCCACCCCGCTGCTTGTGCACACTTTGGGTGCCTGGTCTCTGCCCCAAAGAAAAAGCCCCCAGTGCTGGGACTCTGGCATGGCACAGCATGGGGACGTGGTGGCACCAGGCAGGGACGGGGACAGGGACACTTGACACCTGACCCCAGTCTGGGAAGGAAAGTGGAAGGTGCTGGGAATCACCTCTAAAAATACCCTGGACTCTGCTCCGGGACCAGGGCTGTCACTCTGGGACAGACCCTCTCCGAGGGCAATTTGGGGCAAAACCCCAGGGCTCCAAGTCCCAGCCTTGGTTTGGCATTTCAGGGTGCTGAGAAAGGAGCCCGTGGGGAGGAAGGGGACCACGCCAAGTGTCCCCACCATGCCGCAACCCCCCCCCCGCGGTCCCCAGTGCTGGGGACACCCCCGTGGTGGCATCGCCCCCGTCCCCCCCACCCACCTGCAGCGCAGCGTTTTCGGCCGTCAGGTTGGTGTTGTAATCCCAGGCGGCCAAGACGCTCTCGAAGAGGACGATCTCGGCCGTGCTGTTGTAGGCTTTGGCGAAGAGGACGGCCCCTTCCTCGGTGGGCTCATGCTGGGGGGGGCTCGAGACCGGGCCGAAGGGCACCCACCAGGCTCAGCCCCAGCAGCAGCCCCAGCGCGGGGGGCATCGCGACGGGAGCGGTGCAGGGAGGAAGGGGGGGCGGCCCGTCGGTGCCTGCCGGGATCGCTTTGCCTCCGCTGCCGGTTGCTTATAAACCAGCAGCTTCCACACAAACCCTGCCCACCGAGCCTGCCTCCCCTCGCAGATAAGACCGGAGCATTTTCCTTTCCCTTCGGCAGCTCCCGGGCTTGCGGGAAGGAGCGAGGGGCCAATGGTGCCTTCGGGGTGCAAAGTCCCTTTGGCGCTTGGCCACGCTGGGCGGGAAGGGGAAGGGGTTGGGACAGGAGGGAGGGAAGGGGATGGAGGAGAATTGCAGGAAAGGTGGGGAAAAAAAAGAGAAAGGAGGAGAAAGGCTGGGGTGGACAGGGTGTGTGGAAGGCAGCTCCAGCCCTGCAGGGTGCCAGACCCCTCCTGGATGGGTGCAGCTCAACCAGACCATGGTGCTTGGCAGGATGTCTCTGCCCCACGCCAGCACCACACGGTGACTGTTCCTTGGCTGCGCCCCGGCCACCCGCTGCGGGGCACGAGGGCCCGTGTGGAAAGGAAAACACTTGCCTGGGGGGCAGCCAAGGTCCAGCTCCTCCTCCCTCTTGCCAAAGTGACCCCCTTCCCAGCATAACGTCATGTTTTGGAGAAATGAGCATTTCTGATGGTTTTGAAGGAAAGCCCATCTCATCGCACCAAGTGTTTTGCACTTGGAGGGATTAGGCTGATGATAAATGAGTGACAAAAAGTTCATTCAAAATGAAAACCAGACACGTGTCAGTGGGCTTGATAGCTCCTTTCAGGGTTATTTTGTTTTTTTTCTTTTCCATTAACTAAATCCCTTTCCCCCAGGGCCTGGCCCCAGCCCTGGGAGCCGTGCCTGGGCTGAGCTTAGGCCCTTTGTTGGCTGAGCCCATCATCCCTCGTTGAGGCCACCACCCCATGGGGACACAGTAGACATCTGCCATGGAGGGGAGAGCTTTTTCTGGGGGGGACAGAGGAACACCCTTTGACCTGTTGGCCCCACTGGGTGTTGCTGGGCACCACCACAGCCCCTTGGTGTGAACCTGTGGGGATATCCTTGAGAAGGGATAAGTCCTCCCACCAGGGCTGGGCTTTGCAGAGCCATTTCCAAAATAAAAAAGGGATTTAGGACACTGCAACCCTCTGATAATTAGTAAACCTGTCTCCAAAAATCTCGGCTTCCCACCCTGCCCTACCACCCACCACTGATGTGGGCACCCAAACAACCTTCATCCCCCCAGCCCTGAGCCCATATGGGTGTGCAACAACAACAACACTGCCTGTGAGCCTGGACATCATGAACCTGGGGTCCAAGCCGGCATCCTCCTGCAGCCCCCCCTTGCTGTCCCCTTTCCCCACCCACCACAGGCCTCTGGAAACTCCACTTCACTGGGAAGTTGGAAAAAAATGGTTGGTTTGGCTCCAATTTGGCTGGTGACCAAGGGTCAATGAATGGAGATTTCCTGCACCCCACCAGTCTGTGTTCCCAGTGGCACCAGGGAGGGGTTTTTCCCAGCTTTGGGGCATTGTGGTGCAGCCTCCAGCATGGCCAAAACAGGCTCCACAACCTCAGCATGGTGCTGGTGTCCAGAAATCCCAGCCAGGGAGGCCATGAGTGACCCTGAAGGAAGGGCAGCTCTTCGTCATTTTGCATGTGAGCATTTTCCAAGGCTGGTGCTGAAGCTGCTGCTGAGGGACTTTGCCTTGGATGGGAGGTCCTCTTGATGGCTGCATCTCCAAGAATGCCTGTAGCTCTGTGGCTCCCCTTCTTATGACTCTCCAGCTGGGATCCAGCAGAAAAACATCCTACATGCTGGAGACTGCTGGCAGATGAAGAGGCTGTTGGCCCAGGAAGGCAGGTGAGATGCCTGCAAGCCTGAAGATGCCTGTTTGTTCCTCTGTGCTGTCCCCAGCACCCACCAGGGAGGGGCTCAGAGACACCCATGGGACACCCTGCAGAGCAGGGGACCAGTCCCTGCTCTCCCCACCCCTCTGGGCTGGTGATGGATGCCCATCTGCCCCCATCATAGAAGGTACCCAGGGCTGCCTGTGCCGCAGACCAGAGGGACCAGAGCTACGGGAGGATGGGAAAAACGTGTTGCCACGGAGACGGATGCTGAACAGCTCTCGGGGCTGCAGGCTTGGGGGACCCTGGGTGAGACACGGTGTCCCCAGGCACGGAGGATGTGTCCCATCAACTTGTGTCACCATCACCAGCTGCATGGAGCTGCTGACCTCCCTCTCCCCAAAGAGAGTGTGTGTGTGGAAACGTGTGCGATGGCCGGACTGTCAGTGCCACGCGTCAGGGGGTGCCACCACTGCCCTGCTGCACTTCTCATGGAGCACCACTCCCTTTCAGCATATTTGGATAAGCCCCTTGGCTTGCCAGGTCTGCAAAACCTCCCTGCTGCTGCAGCCCCCAGCCCCAGGTTCCCCAAAATAAGGAAATAAGGAGTTTGACAGTGAATATTTCTTAGGGCAGCTCTAAGGTACCAGTCGTGCCAGGAGAGGGTGGGCAGGGGTGGTTGTGTGAAGAAGCAGGGGTTTGGGGATGGTCCCTGTGCTGGATGGGAAGATCTGGTGATTTTTCTGGGTGTATCTCAGTACTACGGCCTCTGGCTGAAGATGCTCAGATCCATTTCCCCCTTCTTTTCCTTTAAACCACATTTTTGGCTTCCCCATCCCATTTCTCCAAGTGTTCAAGGGTGCTTCAAAACCCCTGCCTGATCCATCTCGCTGAGGCCTCTCTTTGAGGAGCTTCTGGAGGGGAGAGAAATTATTGTCTCCTGATTTAAACCTCAAAAAGAGCTTTTTTCATCCTGCGTGCAGCCTCGTGTGTTACTTTTCCTGATGTTTCTGGTTTCCTGGCATGACAACTCCTGCACCAGTTGGTACAAAACACTGCGTGGGGAATTTTTTTTTTTCCTCCCTGTCCAGACCCCGAGTTGAAAGGCTCCTGCTTTATTTACTGATGAATTCAATCAATTATCATAGTGTATAATTCACTAAGCTGCTTTCCCAGATGTGGTGAGGTTGCCATGAGGGAGACAGGGGGAAAAAAACCACCTCTCCAGTCCAAATTGTTCATGTAAACAAACAGCTTTTTTCTGATCCTTTAAAAAAAAAAGAAACACACCCAAGCAGCTGGGGTTTTTGCCATTTATTTCAGAACTGTGATTGCTAAAATAATGATGAGTAAGTGCTGTGGCCAGTCTGGCCCCTCGATGTCACCTGGGCTTGGAGGCTGGGGTGGCAAGAGGGATCCAGGAGTCCTCACTCCCCAGTCCTGCTGTCTGATGGCAAAGTACATCTGCTGAGGGGTTTTGTCAAGACTGGGTGGTTTCTTTCCACCTTTTCCCTGAATAAAAGATGTATTTAAAGCCTGGCATGTGCCCTCTGTATGGGAACAGGCTGCAATGGGCCATGAGGAGCTCACCCTGGGCCCCAGGGCAGTGTTTGCTGCTTTATCACCCGAAATGCACACTCAGCTCTTGCCCCTTATCAGCACGGTTTCCACCCCACAAAAAAAAAAAAGCTTTCAAGCACGTGTCTGTCCTAGAATGAGGGTTTATGGCCCTAGGGAAGCTGGTCCTGGGGCAGTTATAGGGGACACATGTGAGCTGGGCTGGCTGCACAGTGCAGCCCTGCCTGGCCATGTGTTTCCCCCATGACTCAGCGGGGCCAGAGGTGGATGGGAAGGGGATGGAGATGTGGTTTCAACCACAGGATCTCCTCCAGCTTCATCCTCCAGGCTGGGAGGATCCTACAGCCCACGGATGTGCTATGACATTTCAAAGCCCTGAAAATGCAGCGTGCTGGAGGCAGCTATAGGCCCCAGAAGGATGCCTATGTCTTGGGAGGGTCATAAATAAATGCAAAACCCTGCTGGCCAGCCTCTGGGGAGCCCCAGTGCAGGAGATGTGCCCAGTGCCAGGCACACAGCCAGGAACATCACAGGGCAAGAAGTAAAAGCCTGGCCAGAAATCATCCCTCCTCCTTCATCCCTCATCCTTCGTCCTTCATCCTTCATCCCTCCTCCTTCATTCCTCATCCCTCTTCCTTCATCTTCCACCCTTCTTTCCTCATCCTTCATCCCTCCATCCCCCTATCCTCACCAGCCAGCCGGTGCTGGGCACCGATACGGGCTGAGTCAAGAGGCCAACGTGTTCTCTCTGCACCCATCAGCCCAATAAAACATGGCAAAGTCCATTATTTCTTCATCCCCCCCCCCTTCTTTACTAACTGAAAACAATCCCAGCCCTGAGGCGAGGGAGCGTGACTGCCCTGGGAGCATTAATCATCCTCGGGGAGCCCGGCGTGCGTTATCGCCGCTGTTTATCCGAACTGCTATTAAAAAATTGCCATAAATGCTCCTTCAGCCTCTTCTGAAAGAGATAAAGTGTTTGCACTGGCTGCATTGATCGTATCACCCGCCCGGCTCAGCAAAGTTCTGCTCCCTGTGAGGAGGAGGAGAGGGTGGCTGGACTGCTGCCAGGAGAACTAGAGTCTTTTCCAGCCAGGCTGCTCCCATCCCAGGCTGGGGAAGGAGCTGTGTTCCCTGGGGAGCAGGGAATTCCCCATTTTTCAGCCTTCACAGGACCACAGGGAATTTGGGAACAATCCCCCCCACCCATTCAGCCTGGAGAAGAGAAGGCTTTGGGGAGAACCTCAGAGCAGCTTCTAGTACCTAAAGGGGCCTACAAGAAAAATGGGGAGAAACTGTTCTCCAGAGAGGGTAGTGATAGTACAAGGGGCAATGGTTTTAAACTGAAAGAGGAGACATTTAGGTTAGATATTAGGAAGAAATTCTTCACCATGAAGGTAGTGAGGCACTGGAACAGGTCTTACTACCCTCCTAGTGAAGTTGTGGCTGCCCCATCCCTGGAAGTGTTGAAGAGCAGGTTGGATGGGGCTTGGAGCAACCTGGTCTGGTGGGAGGTGTCCCTGCCCATGCAGGGGGTTGGATCGTGATGACCTTTAAGGTCCCTTCCAACCCAAACCATTCTGTGATTCTATGATGTGACCCAGTGGGACAATTTGTGCTTGATTCTGAGTTACTCCACGTGTGCTCCCTTGGCAGCCACGGACTCTTCCAACATGACTCTTTTTTCCCCCTCTTATATCTTGTGAAAAAACTGTTAATTTTGTCCCAGATTTGGGGTTTTGTGAGGAACCACAGAGGCTGGGGTTGTTTCAGGCTGCAGCTCTGCTCCTCTGAGGCACCTGGGCTCTTGAATCCTGGAGGGAGACATCTTGCAAATTAGCATTTCTTAGTAATAAAAACTTGATTTAGGAAGAGGAAGGGAAAAAAAAAATCCCAAACCAAAAGAGGTTATATCAGCAAAATGGTAATTTGATAATCTCTGGTGGCAGGAGGGGGAGCTGCCAGCACCAGAGCAGGGGTGAGCAGCAGAGGAAGGGCAGGAACTGCTGGTTCTACCATGAATTATCAGTTGATAGTGTTCCTATCGATCCACGGGTGCTCAGCAACCCAGGACAAACCTGGAGCAGGTGCCGGGCTTGGCTGGAGCCACATCTGCTGAGCTGCTTTGACCCACTGATCTGCAGGAAGCTGTGGCAGCCCCGAGCAACCCCGAGCATCCCTGAGAAGCCCTGAACACCCCTGAGAACTCCTGAGTATCTCTGAACACCCCTGAGAATCCTTGACTACCCCTGAGCAGCCCTGAACACCCATGAGCATCCCTGAGCATCCTTGAGCACCCCATAGCATCTCCAAGCCCCACAGCCCTTCCTGGGACTGCCAGCAGTGTCACTGACACCCAACAGACATGTCCCCTCCTGGCAGTGCAGGGAGGATTTCATTACTGCCAGCTCGGGGAAGGCTCAGGCAGATTTAATAAAGCCATTATGCCCCTGGCAGTGTCTTTAATTAAAGAGCTGGTTACAAATGGCTCGCTGTTCCCTGAGAAGAGGAGGGTACTGGCCAGTGCTGAAGGGGCACGTTTGTCCCTGAATCAGCTGCCACAGAGTCCCCTTGCACATGGCAGTGGGTGCAGGGACCCCTCAGCAAATGCTGCCATGTGCCACCCTTGGGTTTGTCCCCACTGGGACAAGCTGGGACAAGCAACCATGCCCATTTAATCATGTAAGGCTGGAGGCTGCTACGTCTTTTTGGCTGCTGAAAGACGAGGGAGTTCAGCTGAATGAGGTTATAAACATTTATAAATCTGTTTAGGATTGTATTACAACAGTGCTGCTCTCAGCAGATGGCCAAGCTTTTTGTTTTGCCGAGTGTCCTAAAGGGTGGACCCGCAAATCTCATCCCCTTTTGAAGCTTTTCCAAGGATCTCAGTTGGACCACAGGAGGGGGAGCGGGGAGAAATCCTCCCTGGACACCCAGCCAGCCCTTTCCAGCTGGGGTACAGCCTCCCAGCTCAAGGTTTGCAGTTTATGGTGGTTTTTATGGCTCAGCTGATTACCTCCAGGAAACCATTTCCCAACAACCTCCATGGTGATAAACCCAGCTCAAGGCGTGGAGGTGGCAGCAGCTCCATCCCCGGCCTCCTGCTGCCCTGGGGTTGTTCCCCATGGGCCAAGGCTGGGGGTGGTGGCCCTGGGACTCTGTCCTGGGCTGCAACAGGGCCCAGACCTTGCTCTTGGTGTGACAGGTCTCCTTCAGGCCCCGGGGCTGAGCTGGATTTTGGATCTGCTGAATCACACCGTGGTGGTGGGGGTTGTCCAGCTCCTGAGGTTTGTGCCCCGTGGCACAGGTTTCTGTTGAGGGGAGGAGGTGATGGAGGTGTTGGGGGGGGACCTCAGGAGGGTCCTTGGGGTGCCTTTGCTCAGGAGGGTCTGAGCAGATGAGAGCACGTGCCCAAGGTAAGGGTTGGAAGGGGGGGGGGGGGAAACAGCCCTGTGCCCAGGCAGAGGTGGTTACACCTGACCTTCTGCCCCAGGGGGGCACCGGATGGCACCAGCTGCTCCTGGTCCCACAGGTGGTCCAAGGCCAAGGGTGCTCTGGATCCCACCAGCCGCTCCACGAGTGAGGGTTCCCCGGCTCCCCTGGGTGATCTGTCTCGGGGGGTTGCTACGGGGCTTTTTGGGGCTCCAGACTCAAGAGTGCTGCGGATCCCACCCGGGCCTCACCTGCTCCCTCTGGATCCCACGGGTGGTCCTGGGCAGAGGATGCTCCAGGTTGTGCCGGCCGGTCGGTCCTTCCTCCGGCGCTACGCACGGCGAGCTCCTGGTGACACCTAGTGGCACCGCGTGACACACACGGACACACCGACACGGACACACGGACACGGCGGGGGGGCGGTCCGGGGGTGCTGCTGGCGCCGGTGAGCAGCGCTGCACTCCCCCCCAACCCCCGGGAACCCTTCCCGGCAGCCGGGCCGGGAGGAGCTGGGAGGGGAGACCTCCCGTGTCCCTTTATATCCCCCATGTCCCCTCACACCCCCCATCTCCCTTCATATCCCTGCTCGGCGCTTTTCTCCCCCTGGAACATCCCGTGGGGGAGCGCAGGATGAGGCCGGAGGTGCTGGAGGGGCTTACGGGGTGTGTGTGGGGGGAGCGGGTGGAAGTGGGGGGGTCCTTGGGGACATGTCACCCCACTGCCATCCCCTGACCCACAAAGCCCGGCCAAGGGTCTGGAGGGGGTGTCACGCCGATGCTGATGGGGAGCACGGGATTAGGGGGACTCAATTAAGGCAGCATCTCATTAGCGCTGCCCAAATTAATGTGTCCTGTACCCGGAGCAGGGCCCCCGGGCTTAACCAGCCAGGTTTGGGGTTGCCGTCCTGATTTGGGGCTGTGGTGTCCCAGGGTGTGGGGGGCTCAGGTGGGTGCGGGCAGGGCCTGGCACAGATTGGAGGGGGGGGTCACACACCCTGCCAGCTTCCCTTGGGGACGGTGCCCATAATACACAGAGCCCCCCCCCCTTCATGCTAATCCCCCCCCAGTTTCGCAGCCCCTGTTCCACCTCCCCAGCCTGCAGTGACACCCTCCCTCTGCAGCGATGCCGGGAGGGGGTGCAGCCCCCCCCCCTCGCTTTGCCATCGCTCCGTTGCCTTGCCAACGCCGTGGCCCGGTCCCTTGCTCAGACACTGTCACCGCTGGGCCTGGCGCAGGCGGCACCACCCGGCACCTGCAGGTAGGACACCCGGGGGGAGGTGGGGGGGGGGGCTGCCTGGGTGTCTGCCTCCAACCCCTGCCCCCAATACATCACTCAGGACCCCCCCGCCCTGAGCTGGGGTGAGCCCCCTCCCCTGCATGAGCCTGTAGCCCCCATCGAGCGTAGAGACACCCCCCTTCTCCCCTCCCCCCCGGAAACTCCCCCAGGGATTTGGGGGGATCTCAGCCAGAGCCCATGGTGAGGGGCTGCAAGGTGCACACACCACCCCCACCCCCTGCGCCAGGCCAAAGGTGGGGGGGGGGGGGTTAACCAGAGAAACTCCTCGACAAAAGAAGGGGGGCATTGGCTTTGCCCTGAGAGGGAGGGTCTGGGGCCATGCTCGGGGAGATGCAGGGGGGCAGAGACACGGGTGGAGGGGGGAACAGGTAGGTCCCCACCACAGAACAGGTTTGTGAAGGGGGTCGGCCACCTCTGGCTCTCCTAGTGCTCAGAGGTGACTGGGAGCAGCAGCCAGGCTGGTTTTGGGGCTACTGGGCAAGTGGCAGAACCCAGGCAGCACCCTGTGTCCCTCTGCCAGGTCCCATGGTCGGGGGAGGGGGGGGGCAGTTCCCTGTCCCTCCATCTTCAGGCCGATTGGGGACATGGTTGGCTCCTTGTGCAGGTGTTTGCACCTGGTGGAGGGATGCATGGGGCAGGATGGGGCCATGTGGGCACCCATTTGATCCCCCCCATTGAAGCCAGCAGCCCCATGGCAGTGTGGAGGGTTTGGGGGGGGCTGTTGTGATGCAGGAAGGAGCTGGGGCCTCTCGCTGCCCCCACCCTGGCCTGGTCCCCGTGTCTGTCCCTCAGACCACCCCATGGCCCCGGGCACTGAGGCCGGGCGCGGGCAGGTGGCCTTTGCAGCACAACATAATGGAATAAACCAATTCCCTTAACCCACTTATCCGGCTGATCCAATAAAGGTGGCTGGGAATAAAGTGTGTGCTTGGTCTTAATGCACCCCCCCCCGCCCCTTCCCCCCCCTCCCCTTCCCCACATCCCCCCAGTCCTGGCAGCACCCTGGCTCTGTCTGCTGCAGCTGGCTGGGTGCTCCTCCCCAGAGGCAGCTGCAGTGGGGCTGGGGCAGAGGTGGGTCGTTAGCCCTGGGACTCGCTGATCCTGGCTGACTGGGAAGCTGGAGAGGTGGCCGTGCTGGTGGTGCTGGTGGAGGTGGCTCTGATCCCTGGGCCAGTGGAGAATCATCGGGGGACAACCCAACACGAAACGTGACACAGGTGCAGGTGGGTCGTGAGGGCCGTGGGAAAGCTCTGGTGGGGCTGGGTAACATCGTGTGTGTCCATCCCCATCCCCCTGCCCCTCACCCAGCACTGGGGTTTGATCAGCCCCATGTCCCCAAGGGCCATTGCTTTTGTCATGGGGGATGTCCCGAGCATCCTCGCTTATCCCTGTGTTGCTTTTCTCTAGCAGGGTTTGGTGGGAGTTTGTTGTGGGTGAGCTGGGGAGAGGGTGGAACATGGCATGGGGATGGAGTGGGAGGCATGGGGATGGAGGGATGGAGATGGAGGGACAGGGATAGAGGGCAGAGGATGGAGAGACATGGATGGAGGGACAGGGATGGAGGGATAGTGTGGCAGGAGGGCTGGGGGGGGGAGGAATGGGACAGGCAGGATGTGGGCAGGAGCAGGATTCAGGGACAGGAGCGCAGGGCCGGGCGTGCCCTGTTGTCCAGGAGCCACCTCCAGGTGCAGGTGACGCACCAGGAAGCGTCCGGCTTCGTGGCAGGTGAGGGCGGAGGCGGCAGCGCCGGGCGCTGCCCACAGGGGGACACCGAGCCGGGGCCAGCCGGGACCCCGCGGCAACGCGGGGCCACCCGTGGCTTGGCTGCCCCCCTCCTCTCTGTCCCCGCAGGCCGGCATGGAGGGGGCTCCGCCGCCCGCCAGCCCCCCAGGGCTCTCAGCGTACGTGGCCGTGTCGCAACTGCTGGGCCTGACGCTGCTGGCCACCACCGGAGCCTGGCTGGGTCGCTACCGGGGCGGCGTGGCCTGGCACAGCACCCTCCAGTTCAATGTCCACCCCCTCTGCATGGTGCTGGGCATGGTTTTCCTCCAAGGCGACGGTGAGCAGGACAGCAGGACAAGTGCCCTGTTCCAGGCTTTAAAACCCCCGGACCTGCAGGCAGGCAGGGAGCGAAGGGGACAAAATGATGATAAATGGGATGGGGAAGATGCTCCGGGATACCCCGCCCCACCCCCCGACCCCCTCAACCTCCCCCCCCTCCGCCTGCGTGCAGTACCCCTGGGAGATGCAGGGTGGGGGGGACACCCCCGGATGCTCATCTGGCATCTCTCCGGCAGCTCTCCTGGTGTACCGGGTCTTCAGGCACGAAGCCAAGCGCTCCACCAAGGCCCTGCACGCTCTGCTCCACGGGCTGGCGCTGCTCATCGCCCTCGTGGGTGAGGCCGGGGCCGGGGTGCGGGGCGGATGGGACCGGATCCGGCCCCGGTGGTAACGGGCTCCTCTCTCCAGGCATTGTCGCTGTTTTTGAGTCCCACCGGACCAAGGGCATCTCCAACATGTACAGCCTGCACAGCTGGTGCGGGATGGCTGCCTTCGTGCTCTACCTCCTGCAGGTGAGGGCTGGGGACCCCTGGGTGCCCCGGAGGGGAAGGGCACCCCGCAGCACCCCATTCCCACCCCGTGTCCCCGCAGTGGCTCCTGGGCTGTGGTTTCTTCCTGCTCCCCGGTGCCTCCTTCTTGCTGCGCAGCCGGTACAAGCCCCACCACATCTTCTTTGGCATTGCCCTCTTCACCTTGTCCATCGCTGTCTGCTTGCTGGGCATCACCGAGATGCTCCTCTTCAACATCAGGTGAGTGGTTAAGCTGGGGGTGGGTAGTAGCCCCCCAGATCACCCTGACCCCCCAGCAAAGGGCTGCTCCAGCCCCCTGGGGCAGAGCCTGGTCCCTGCTCAGGCTGTGGTTCCATGGCTATTAAACGTCCCCCCAAGGCCATTAAATGTCACTCTGAGGCCTTTAGTTCTGCTGCTGCTGAGTCACTTCCCAGATGATGTTTAACAACAGCCAGATCCTGTGACAGCTTGTTTTGGGGTTGGGACCTCTCCACAGCCAGCTGTTTTCAGAACCCACTGAACTGTCCCTGAGACCTCTGCCCTTGCAGCTGGAGGACATGGAGATTGCCCATGGCCCCGGCCCCCCCCCCCCAGCCCCAGCACCGTGGGGACACAGCAATTGGGCACCCCAGGAGCCACCTCCCTGTGCTGGAGGAGCACATCTGGCAGGTGCTGGGCTGCCTACAGCCTCACTATAGGACTGTGCCCTGTTTTCTCTCCTGTCACCAAGTGTCCCTCCCCAAAGGGAGCAGCACCTGGGCACTCCCCTCTTGCTCTGTTTTGGGGGGAAAAGGGACCTTTCCCAAGGTGTGTGCCCAGAGGATGAGGAAGGGGTCCCAGCCACAGAATGAACTGGCCACCTGAACCTGGAGGCTTCAGCATCCCCCTCCACTCTCACAGGGACTCATACAGCCACTTTGTGCCTGAGGGTGTCCTGGCCAACACCCTGGGGGTGCTGCTGGTGGCCTTTGGGCTGGTGGTGGGCTACGTGTTGACGCGGGACGACTGGAAGCGCCCACCGCTGGCCGAGGAGCTGGCCCTGTCCATGGACTTCAAGACCCTGACGGAGGGTGAGAGCCCTGGTGGTGGCAGCCAGTGATGTCCCCAGGTCCCCTGTCCCTGGCATGGGCTCCTCATGGTGCCTGTGGGATGTTCCTGTGTGCCCCATCCCCGGTGTCTTGGGGCTCAGCTCAGGGTGACAAGGACAGCCGGGGAAGGACACGCTTGTTGGTGTGACACTGCCCGTTGGGCTCAGCTTCGCTTGGCCTCATCCCTCCTCAGCTCTGCCCTGCTTTGGGGACTGGGGGATGGGAGCCCAGATTTCTCTGCTGATTCCCAAATCCTGTTCTCAGTGCCAGGGGCAGAGGGGATGTTGCCATCGCCGAGGTTTCCACTCGCTGGCAGCCCCTCGCCCTCCAGCACGGCTGGGTATGGGGGCTGCTCCCCCCAGAGGGCTCCCTGGGGGCTCAGAGGGATCCAGCTTCTGTGCAGGTTCAGCATCTTCGTGTCTGAAATGTTTTCCCCTCTCGTGTGATGTGTTGTCTGCTCAGTGGATGCTCCTGATCTAATAAATGTTTGCAGCTAACCCCGTCCTCCTCCCGTCTCTGCTCCCCCAGCTCATCGTTTCGGGGTACCCCTGAGCTCCCCCACACCCCTGGCCAGGGGAGGTGCTGTCCAAGGGGCTGGGGAGGGCAGGGTGGGCATTTGGGGTGGGATTGTCCCATCTGTCCCCTTTTTATAAGGGTATGTAGCCCCAAGACAAGGGGGGAAATGGCTTGAAACTGGAGGAGGGGAGATTGAGGGGAGACATGAGGAGGAAATTCTTCCCTGTGTGAGACCCTGGCCCAGGTTGCCCAGGGAAGCTGTGGCTGCCCCATCCCTGGAAGCGCTGAAGGGCAGGTTGGATGGGGCTTGGAGTGACCTGGTGTGGTGGGAGGTGTCCCTGCCCATGCAGCCTTCAGACTAGATGATCTTTAAGGTCCCTTCCAACCCAAACCAGTCTGGGATTCAAGGATTCTATGATCTGGGCCCTGTGCCATGCAACCAGCACCACAGAACTCTGTGGTGGCTGCGTGAGGAACCCCATGGGGACACCTCTGGTCTTGCCACACACAGGCAGTGCTCACAGAAGTGGAGAGACCAACTGCCAGGAGGGGGTGCATCTCCAAGATGTGGGCTGGTCTCTGTCCTGACAGCATCCCCTCTGCCTTCTGGGTTTGGGCACAGGGAGCTGCGTGGGTGAAGCTGCTGGAGAGCCAAAGCTCCAGCCCCCAGTGCTCCAAAGCCAGTGCAGCCCCAGCACGGACAGAAGCCAGGGATGTTTGGTCACCACAGCCCCCACGTGCCATGTCCTTTCAGCATGCACATCACCCCAAGGGTTGGGGACAGGGATGCTCACAGCCATGAGGGGCATTCAGCTGAGAAAGGGAGCCCTGGGGTCGGGCAGGGGTGAAGCCAGCAGTCCCTCAGGTTCTCAGTTCTGCTTCACTGCCTGCAGCTTTCCACAATTTAATCCAGAAAACTGCCCTGACTTAGTTCCCATTTCTTTAATGCCCCTTTTCCTAAGGCAGCAGCAGCACTGCCTCCATGTTCTGCTCCAGGCAGTGCCACATCCCTGTCCCTGTCCCCACCCCAAGAAGGCCCAGCACGCTCCCACTCACCGCAGGGTGGGAAAAACACCAGGCCAAGACCCCGTTTCCAAGTGTTAACCATTTATAAATAAGTACATTTTTTTCATACATACAGTTTTCATTGTACAGATTACAATCTGTATACATTGGGGGGGGGGGGAATGCATTCTTTTGAACTTTTCACATCTATCTCACAGCTCACATGTACAGACAAGAAAACTCTGCTCAAGCAAATACAGCAAAGGAAAAAATATGTTTTCTTCTTTCCTTATACATGAGAGGCGAAGGCCTCTGCTGTCGGCAGGGGCTGCTCTTCCCACTGCACAATATCACAACTGTGTGGTGTTCAATATATCAGTAGAGAGAACAGAACATGCACTGAATAATATACTGTACAGAGAGAAAGTCCTTTACATCAGAATTATAGAAAAGCTAAAGGAAAAGTTAAGTGTCTTAAAGATCTTCCCAGCAAGTGTCTCGGAGGATGGCAACCAGGGGGTTGTACAAAGCACAGGTGTGTTTACTGCACGGGTTTGTACCCAGCTCGGATCCTCTGGGATGTGGAGACAGGAGGGAGACGAAACGCTGAATGCAACAGGATGGGAAAGGAAAGGCTGGAGGGGGAGGAGAGCGGCAGCGCCGGCAGAGTCCACGCGAGTCTCTGGGGGTAGCGACAAAAAGGACCTGATGTAGCACACGGTGCTGCTCATCTGGCTTCTCAGGGCACAGACCCACAGGGGGCCACCCAACCCCTTGGGTGTCAGGCTCTCCCACTCACCCAGCACCACCCCGACGACCCGCAGCCCCATCGCCGCCCCTGGGCAGCGTCACCCGAAAGGGACAAAGTCTTTGGGCAAAGCAGCCTGCTGTTTTCACAACTATAGGATGTGATCCCGTCGGATGGGACCTGGCTGCTGACTCCCCAGTACTGTGAACAGCTAGAAAATGAGCAGGAGGAAAGGATACAGCAGAGGGGTTGGTGTCCATTTGCTCTCCTGGTGACGGTCACACCAGCTGTGTTTTCCGTCGGGTAGGTCTGTAACAGTTGTGGTGAGATCCAGCTGTATATAGTCAGGAGCTGGACATGAACGCATCTTGCTAAAGAATTGAGCCCTTAGTGGTTTATATTAGAAAAAAGAGTTTGATTGAATGAAAAATCCAGCAATTATTCACACGAATCTGAAAAAAAAAACGCAGATTAACTTCCAACCATTGTGCTTTGTGTCCAACACGTGCCCCACCAGACTGCACGGAGAGCGACCGGCGCGGGGTGAAGGCATTTATTCACAGAGGTCCCAGTGGGTACAACAGCTCTTCCCCTAAGCCCTTGGTTAAACACCATTAATCCTGGTAGAAGAGTTATCTGGAATTCCCAAGACCAAAGCAAAGGACAACCACCAAAGAGCTCCCACAGCTCGCTGCAGAACCCTCTCTGCAAGGCAGGCGGAGGACGGGCAGGCACGCCGGCTTGCTTGTCTCTAGATAAGGCAGAGCTGGCACTTGGGTTTAGCAAGACTTCTTCTGGGTGACCCTGAACACACAGTGACCCTTGTACAAGGGGGCTGCACTGCTCCTCATTTAGTAGCCACCCTGGTTCTGGACCTAATCCAAGCGTGGCTTAGGCATCTGGCAAACACACACACACACACACACACCAACGTTCACACCAGCCAAGGGGTTTTTCTTTACAGCCGGGATAAAGGGAAAAAAAGCAAAAAAGTTCAGTGCTTGGATGGACCCACCCGTGGGCACTGGTGCCAGACAAACGGATGGACAGACACAGCCTGAGCCCTCCCAGGCAGTGACACAGAGAAAACAGCTCAGGCTCTGCCTTTGCCTTTGGAGATGGATCCCAAGGGATCTCTTTGTAAAGCCCTCTCTCTCCTAAGCACCCACCTACCAACTGTTTTCACAGCCCTCCAATGCCACCCCATCCTCCGGAACCCCCACAGAGCCCCCATCAGGAAGGGGTTCCCTCCCCTGGGCCCTGAGCATCCTCCCAGTCTGGGAGACAAAGCAAGAGCTGGTGAATCCTCATGGCAGGACGTGGCAGACACCCACACCCGAAGCTGGGGGAGAAGGTTTCAGCTTTGTGGGGGCACAGCCAGCCCTGCGGGCGGCTGCGGGCAGAGGACGAGACACCCGGTGGGAAAGTCACCTAAATACAGGGGTTGGCTTCAGCACCACCCACCCAACGTGCCCTGAGAGCCAAACTTGGAGGTTTGTGTATCATCAAGAACCTGGTTCACTCAACAATCCCACTCGCTCACAAGACAGGGGCTCACCATTGGGCCACCACAGCCAGGGAGGGGACGCGGGTGCCAGCTGGCAGCATCGCCCCACATCTTAACTACTCAAGGAGAAATTAAATACGCAGCACGGACACACAGCACCACCCCTGAAACTCTGTGCATGCTCCTGCAACACAGCCCGGGCTGGTCAGAGCAAGATCTGAGGTGACAGGACAAAGGGACGTTGGGTGAGATCTGAGCCTCGCGCTCCACCGAGCCACGTGCTTCCCAGCAGGGCCAGGCAGGAAGGCACAACACGGAACAGCCTCTGCTTTCTGTCCACACCAAATCTGAATTGTGACTCTGAGGGCACGGGGGGATGTGTCAAGAACAGCTTTTCCAAGGAGAGGTGTGCTCCTTACCCACCCTGGGACTACAGCAGCCATCCTGCCTCAACTGTCCCTAAGAGAATTGCTGGGGAAGTGCTTTAAAACCACTGCAAATCGTTTTGTATTTAAAAATTACTCAATCTGTTGATGCTTATATACAAGAGTCAGTTCTTGTGCTATAAACATTATGATTCATTGCTTCGTTTCTTTTCTTTTTTCTTGAAAAATACAGTAAGAGACAAGAGCTGTTTTGCTATTTTCTAATGAAGACACTACTCACGCTTAAATATCCAGTATTTATCAGAGTAACAAATTCAACCAGTAAAGTGCACCCATTTACAGAGAGAACAGATGGAAAACCATTAGTGCAAGAATCCTGTGGAAAACGTGACACGTGGTATCGTGACAAAAACCTGCACGCTGCAGTATTTAAGCCCTCTCTCAGCTTGGTGTTTGTGTTAGAAGTGTGAACTGTTTTCTTTTTTTCCCTTAAAACATCTTCCTAACCCCAAAAGCTAGACACAGAGGTGCTGTGGAAGGGCAGAACTGGGGGCACGTGGCAGTGAAAAGGCAAAGCAAAGCACGGGCAGGTCTCCAATCGTGGCTCTCGGACCGTCCCGTTGGCATTTCAGCTGAGAACCAGTTCCCAAAACAGGGATGGGGCTGAATTTGCTTACTTTTACCTTTCAGAGAAGCAACTAAAGGTAGGAAGCCACTCACTCGATCAGAAAGCTGGGGATGTTGAGCAAAGCCAGTGGTGCTGCTCCAGACCCAGGGTGCATCTCCTGGCTCTAGGTGTGCTGTATGCAGAGGAGAAGAAAGCAAGGTATTCCTGACAAAGCAGAACACACTGCTTCTGGAGAAGAGGAAGAAAAAAACCCAAACCATCACAGCTCCTGAGCCAGGAGGGAAACAGTGCATGGAGTGGAGTGTCCCCACGGCTGCGGGGAGCCCACCCTGCCGAGGGGTCCCCCAGTCCCCCCCCACTTTACAGAGGATAAAGCAAAGAGTCAGCACTGGGTTGCACCTCGCGAAAGGAAACGCCAACCTCGATCTAAATACTGGCTTGGAAAAAGACCAAATTGCCCAAAGAGCACAAAACCCACCAAACCCCTTGGAGGAAACACCCCCCTGCCTCCCTGAACACTTTCATCATGTCTGTGAGACACAAGCCTCCATTGTCCCAAGGTGTGCACCTCCCAGCTTGCTCTGAGGCAATGAAATAGCAACAAGATATGCTGATCCACACACACACAGGGGGAAAAAGAAACCCAACCAAACAGCCCCATCAAAGCCAGGGTTTGCTGAAAGGCCAAATCCTTATCTGGTGCAAAGGGGTGCAGCTGCACTGCCATTGCTATGGGGATATGCTCGTTTACACCAGCGGAGGTTGGACCCCGTGGTTTGGTTCAAGAAGTCTTGCAATGGGTTGGCATAGCCCTTTGGAGACCCTGTGAGATACAGCTCCTCCTGCTCTGCACTGACATCACTCTGAAGAGTTGAGAGGAGGGAGGTTGGGCATCGGGCAACAGGCACCATTTTGCTTTGAAACAAGCTACAGGGTTATCATTCTTCCCTCACTTCATCCCACCCTTCGCCCTCAGTAACTGAAAAGGCAGATTACAAACCCATCAGTAATAAATGGATCTATAAAGAAAGTCCCTCCACCCCACAAACAAAATTTCAGAGAATAAGTGTAAAAAATATGGAAAATCCTTTAAAAAGGATTTCAGAGGCGTCCCCTGCTCTTCACACTGTCTTGATGTGATTTAAAAAAAAAACAAACAAGAAAAACCAAGCAAACCAAAACCTGTCCTGAAAGAGACTGCATAAATAAATTATAAGTACCTCTCAACTACGGGTTCCTAAAAACCAAAACATGGTCTCTACCATTTACAGGTACAGGACATGGCAGTCTCTTTCCAAGATCTTGGGAATGGTTCTGAGAGGAAAGCAGGCCTGGCTGTGGCACTGGCTTCCCAGTGGGAGCAAGGTGAAGGGAGGGATGCTGCAGGGCTGGCTGGGCAGAAGGAGCCCTCCTGTCTTGGGAACCACTGTGCCAGGTTACGCATCCTCATCGCAAAAAGAAAATAAAAAAAAAAATTGCAGTTTTCTTCCTTGAATCCCGTTTTCTAAGTCAGATTTTTGCCTACCTTGCCAGTAAAGAAAACCCCACCAAAGGAAAACCCCCCCCGACATGAAACCGACCCGGTGAGCACGCCGCGTTGTGTGTGAGGAGCAGTCGTCTGCTAACGGTGTGAAGAAGTTGTTGCAATCTCAGTCCATGCCAAGTCCCTCGGCTGATCAAAACACCTACGACGTGTCAACTTTACCCTCTCAATGCCTGCAAAACGCCCCAGAGCAAATCAGGGCCGGGGTAGCCGGCGGGCAGCTTGCGAAGAGGCAAAGCACGGCGTGATCCCCACCCCTCCTGGCCAAGGACGCCATTAACCACGGAAGGAATCCCATTTGGATTCAGCTGCTCTAACCCCAAGGAAGCAGGGGTTGTTGTGGTTGTTGTGCATAGGCTACTTGGTACTAAAACACATGGTTCCCTTGCTCGCTTGATTTGCTCCTTGGGGCAAAGAGCCAAAGGACCCAGCTGGCACAGGGACCTGCGGATGCACCCTTGGGAAAGGCTCCTCTGATCCCTGCTCTGCTCCCACTAGGAATTCCCATCAGAATTGAGTAAGAGCTCATTGAGACAAAAGAAACTCATTTAAATCGAACGCGATTGTCTCTTGAAAAAGAGCTGGTTACCTCCCGCTGCGTAAGGGACATTTCGGGACCACCCCGCACCACGTATTAAGATATCCTGGTTGGGAAGGTAGCTGGAATTGGGCAAATGATACTGGCTCGGCTGATGTTGGCTTCACGGTCAGCTGGGGAACAGAAGGGCTGGAGCACGTGCATGGTCTGACCACCACAGAAAGTACCGGAGAAACTTGGCCATGTAGCTACCAAAGAGAAATAAAAATAATATGCAGGGAAATCAAGCTTGGAAGTGTGTGCTGAAAACATGAGGGTCTTACTCCAACAAGCATCTTTTACACATTAGACTCCACAAATGGTCTCTTTGGTTTGATTGGGGATGTCTGCCCTTGCCTGGAGTCCCTGGAGAGCTGCCTGTAGAGGTTGTCCTGGTAGGCCTGCGCCACAGGCAGTGTCCTTGCCACCTTGACGTCGGGATACGAGGAGGCTTGGGTGACTCTCTCCAGGAGGTCTCCCCGGGACCCATTGGCCAGCATCCCATGGGGGCTGTAATAGTCTTCCTCTAGCAAATGGCCATTCTGTGCATTGTTGGTTTTGTTATAAAAGGCAATGTTGCTGATTGACGAAGGCGGGCTAAAGGATTCCGGCTGGGGGAGATTGCCAGGAGACGTAGGACTAATGACAGTGTCCACTGATGACACAGCCCAGGTCCGGTTCTGCTGATGGAGATGGGGGTACTGCTGAGTCCGAGCCGTTTTATCTATGATTCCCATGAAGGGCGTGGTCCGGGAACGGGCTGGCTCGCTGGGATAACCCCCCTGCGTGGGGGAGACCGGAGAAAGTTCATCGCAGGATCTGTCGTAAGCTGGCTTGAGAGGAATCTCCATCTGCTGGATCGAAGCAGAAGGGCGGAAGTTGGGAGTCAGGTTGGAGGTGGAGGAAATGCTATTGCTGGAAGGAGAGAAGCGGAGGCCGACGCTCTGGGAGTGGAGCAGGGGCCGTGGAGTCGGCGGGTGAGGCTTGATTTCACTGGGATTAACTGTGATGGGCCTTCTGATGAGATGAGACACATCCGGAGAGCCCAGCTGGCTGGCGGGGAGGGAAGAACGTTCCAGGTCAAGCTTTGAGTGGCACACGGGGTAGTAGGAAGCGGACTGGCTTCGCCCGATCTGAGGTGTCTGGCTGTACCTCATTCCCCCCCGGTAGGCCGAGGACGGTCTCTGTGGAAGGTCTTCCTTGGCCAGCCCTCCGTGCTGACAGATGGCTCCCGCGCTGAGGCTGGCCTGGACATGCTGCACTGGCCTGCTGTCACCGACGATGCCCCCGATGGAGCCCTGGTAGACCAACCTGCTCTGGCTGACCCCCATTTCCCCTGACGCCGACTGGTACTTGCTGGCCATCGAGTGGGCAACCTGGCTGTAGGCACCAGTTGGGATTACAGTACTCGAGTGGACGGCAGAGCTGGGCTGGTTGCTCCTCACAATCTGGGCCTTGGCTGGCTGCAGCCTCAGGCCCTGCTGTGGCACAGCCACGGGCAGCTGGGGCATCTGGAAAGACCTCTGTGTCATCTTGGACAATGGAGACTTTGGCCTACCGGGGAGCTGGCTGACTCCACTGGGTTCTTGCTGATAACGAACCGGGGAACCAGACTGTGACCTATAAACGCTCATGCTTTCTGCTGGGGGGCTGGCACGATACTGAGGACCTCTACGAAGAGGAGAAGGTGGTGGGCTTTGATATTCCTTCCCTTGACTTCCAACAGGAGGTGGGCTGAAGCGGTAAGAGGAGCCCTGGTGAGCAGGGGACGTGTGTGGAGGACTGGGTCTATAATGTGAATTTTGGTGTGTTGGAGACAGAGCAGGGGATGTGGACTGGTACCCTTGCCTGGTTGGTGAACCCACGGAGCTATTGGACCTGAAATCAAAGACCTGATGAGAGCCAAGAGGTGAGCCGGAAATATAGGCCGAGTCCCTGTGAGCTGGGGACGGGGGTGGGCTCTGGATGATGGGCAGCCCTTGGTTTGGCCTGGACTCTGTCTGCAAGCCAATGGAAACGTTCTCTACATCCTGCTCAAGGTACTCCTCCTCAAAGATGTCTTGCACAGAGTACAGCTCTTCGTGCTGGGCTTCAGGTTCAGGCTCCACCGGGAGCGGCGGCGGGGGCGGCTGCTGCTGCTGCTGCTGCACCTGCCTGCACTCCTCCTCCACCCGCAGCAGCAGCCGCTGGATCTCACGGTTGTTGGGACACAGCTTGATGGCCTCATTCAGGTCCTCCAGGGCTGCTGAAAACTGCCTGCTTGACAAAGGACAGAAACGAGAACTGAAATTACTCTGGATTGGAACGGAGCCGTTCTGGGAGGCTCCCAAGGGTGAAGTGCCTTGTCCGTGTTAGGGAGGGAGATGTGATTGCTACCACTGGCTGCCTCTCTCCCACCCTGTCCACGTGCCTCCCTTGGATCTATTTTATCCAAACTGAGGGAAAACACTGGGGAAGTGGGGAACCCAGTCCTGAGATGGCACAACCCAGACCAGCAAGGATGCCTGTCCTCTGCAGGGTGCATTACAGGCTCATTCCTTAACCTTCCCGGCACCACAAGCTTTGCCCCCACATTAGCCAAGGAGAAACCAAAGCTTGGATGACAGCAGCTGAGCTCATGCCTGCTGGCCACAAGCAGTTGCAAGTGCTCACACCAGTGAAAATGTAACTTCTGGTGATGCCAAGACCACCCAGGGTCAGGGCTGGCTCTGGAGCTCGGGGCTTCCATGGGTCAGCACTGTGGGCAAGGCTCCTCTTGTGAATTTTGCACTGGATTTGGCTGCAGAAGGAGCCTGTGAACCCCTGGGAAGCCTCTGCAAGGGAAAGGCCTGGCTGTCAGGAGCAAAAGGCAGGTGGGGCTTTGGGAAGGCAGTTGTCATCTACAGGGACACCTTTTGCTTTTGAGCAAAAAACATCTGTTTGAACACGGTTGTCATCTAGGGGGTGATGACAGCAAAGAACTCCCCAGTACCTCCCAACACCAGCCAAAGCTTTTGCACAAGCCATTGAGGACCAGGTGGAGGAAGGAAAAGCCTCCTGGTCCCTGGACTGTGCTGACCTCAGGGGTGCTGCTGGGCACAAACTGGGAAATAGAGGAGCAAGGCCCAAGTGGTGATGGTTTCTGCTAGAGAGACCTAGGGAGAAAAGGACGCTGGTATGTGGGGAGGCTGATACCATCTGGGAAGGAACCCAGTTCTTATGCTTCCTTACAAGCATTTTGGAAACAATGGAGACGGAAACCATTAAAATAAAGGCTTTAAACTGGAAGAGAGAGATTGAGGTGAGACATGAGGAGGAAATTCTTGAGTGTGAGGGTGGTGAGACACTGGAACAGGTTGCCCAGAGAAGCTGTGGCTGCCCCATCCCTGGAAGTGTTGAAGGGCAGGTTGGATGGGGCTTGGAGCAACCTGGTCTGGTGGGAGGTGTCCCTGCCCATGCAGGGGGTTGGGACTGGATGATCTTTAAGGTCCTTCCAACCCAAATCTATCTGGGATTTGATGCCACTGGCAGGGTTTGCAGGGGTGCTGCCTACACGGGTGTGGCCAGCCCAGCCCCTGGCACTTTGCTCCCTCTCTCCTCACCTGCTGCTGCGTTTGGCCCTCGCTCGTGCATAATAAGCTTCGTAGGATTTCGGTTTCAGCTCCAGTGCTTTAGTAGCAAATTCCTCCGCCATTCCAAAATCCTGTCATTACAATAGGTGTGCAGATAAGTAACTGAATAGATACAGAAATAAAAACACACACAGTTTGGGAACAAAACAAACTTAATATGGAATTTTTTTTTTTTTGCATGTAAACTTGGAAAACTTGATGGTACTGGAATCCATGAGTCCGACATAATTTACAGCCAGAGAGCTATGATGGCATGGCCAAAGACTCCCTGGCTTAATAACACATGCTGTCAGCACCCACGGAGGCCAGTGTGCCCCTGGCTCTGTTCTCATTGATTGTCCCCCCAACAAGTGCATGCAATCCCTCTCCAACAACCTACAGTCTTGAGGAAACATCTGGTCTTGCAGAGGCTGGAATGTAATCTCATCAAGGATATTTTTCCACAGTTGAAAGCGCTAGGAAACCTTTTCCCACGCCCTCTGCTTCCCACTCTGCAACACTGACATACTTCAGAGGGGCTGAACAAAACTGCACGTGAAGGAAGAGACGATGATACCTCAGCAGCTACAAACAGGACTTGCCTGGCAAAGGTCTCCTACCAGTGCCACCCGTCCCACTGCTCCCTGCCTCTCCCCTACACCTCATCTGGGAGACTCGTTTGGGAGTGAGGAGGCAGAGGGTGACAGGATGGGCTGAAGACTGCTCTGGGGGCTTTGGAGTGGCAGCACCACATCACTCAGCTACAGTTCAAACCCTGCCAGCTGTCCTCCCTTGCCTTGTCCCCAGTGCTCCACATGCTCAGCTCAGCAGCTGCAAATGAGACCTCTTCCCAGTGGAGGGGCTTCCATTTCACAACCAGAGGCTGCTTTGGCTTACTCACCTGGGCTATGACCCTCAGCAGCTCTGGGAGAAAGCAGCAAAGTACTCCTGATTTGTTCAAAACCTCAATAAAGAAACTCCATCTTCTAGAAATGAAGTTGATGAGCACACGATGCCCCCTGGACAGCACTGAGCAGCCAGACAGGAGCAGGTAAGGCCAGTTGGACCTTAGCAAAACCCAGGGTGAGCTTTAATCTCCCCCCTAAGGTATCCACACTGGAACATGCCATCTGGGAAGCTGCCTGGGAAGCTCATGTTTGCTTGTACCTTCAGTAGCAGTTACTGAAGAAGTTTCGTCTAATGGACTAAACTGGGAAAGAAGTCAAGAGGAAGGTACCTCTGTGGTCTCACTCTTAGGTGCAAGAACTGCAGCAGCAATTGCAACTCTGACATTTTCTATCACAAAACCTGGGATTCCCCAGTTAACCAAAAATCCTGTCCTTAAGGCACAGGCTGAGCTGGGGGTTGGCTTGTTTAAAGAGAAGGTTCACACTGTTTCTACAAGCTGTGTTGTTTCCTCACCAGCATGAGGATTTTTCCTTCCACTGCTTTTCACCTGTCTCCCTCACAGCTTAAAGAAATGAAGGTGTCACAAAACCCCCTCCCCAATCTGGTGTAATCTTGTGGCCTTGGTGGAGATTTCACTTGTCTCTGGAGTCTCTGGAGACATTAAGTGGTCGAGGTGAAGGTCCCCAACTGCAAAGCAAGGGGGAGGTGGTACTTGTCTGCTGGAAGAGCTGCAGACCATGCACGATTGGAGCAGGGAGAGTGACAGTGATTTGGCAGTTCTGGGAGGAGAGGGAGTATGTGGGGGTGTTTCTGGATGAGTCACTGCCCTGGGGAAGTGTTGGCCCCCTAAGCATATGCTCCTTCATTTGAAATTAATTAGTATTCAAAGGAGCACATCTCCTGGCTCCTCCCTCACCACTGCCCTAGAAATCTGGAAAATGCTTCCACCCCCCAACTCGCATCATCATCAAAAGGGAGCAATAAAAAATTCAAAAAGCTATAAACATGGCAATGAATTTTTAATTATCAGAAAGGCATGTTAAATCATTACTTCTGTGGAATGATAAAATGCCAGTGGCCTCTGAAGGACAAGCAGGTTACACAGAGGAGAGACCTCAGAGGCCAAAGCACAGCTACAGGATGGACAGGCCTCTGTGCACAGGCAGAGAGCTGGCAGCTTGCCCTCAGGACCATGAAGAGTGGGGAGACTTACATTCATTTTCCTTCGACACCGGGAGAGGTTGAGCAGGAGTGACACCTTCAGCTCACGGAAGGTTTTCAGGTCTTCTCCAAACCCTTCCCTGGGGAATTTTTTCAGAGCATACTGGTAGCGCTGGGCAGCCTCTTTCACTTTACCTTTCTAATAGAAGAAGAACATGTCAAAACACACCCTTGGGATGAGTTAACTTCACCGCAGAGAACTCACACACCAGCCCCATGAATGTTTGGGGTGGTGAAGGCAACATGACTTCCCTATTCAGTTCTTTTCTAGAAAGGAAAACCAGAACATTTGATCAAGGGAACATTTGATCTGGAAATGCAGATGCCTTGTGCAAGCTGAGTTCTCCCACTTGGTACAGAGTTGTCACTCTGCAGTGGGAAACAGCAGAAGTTGTGTTATAACTTGATACAACTCCATCTGCTTTCTGGGTCGATGGTCTTTTTGGTTGGGTGATCAGTAACCCATTTCTGGAGAACACCCTACACCCAAAGCTTAATAAGCACCAGGGAGGGTAAAGAATACACAGTGTGGGAGTTTGGGTGGAGCTCCCAGGGCTCAGAGAAGCCCAAAGATAAACGTGATGGCACCTATGTGGCTCTGAAGTTGGAGAAACAGATTGGGATTTATCTCCCTGGACTTTCGATGTCTGAAAATTAGGTGTCTCCATCCAAGCCTGTCAGCTGGGTTTCTTTTATAGATATTAGGACGCAACAGTCACCTTCAAAGGGTGACTCATTTTTGCTAATTTGGGCACCTGTTTTTGGGACAGGAGGATCTGTGCCTTGGAGGGTGCAGCCATGGACACTAGGGTGAAAGAAAGAGGGCAAAACGGGATCTGGGACACATGGAATTCATGCTGACCCAGACAGAAATTTTGCAGCTACAAACAGTAAGCTTTAAAACCTTGCAGCCTCAGGTTTCTCAGCTGTATCACGTATCTCTGGCAGATAACTCCAGTTCCAATGCCAGCTTTGCATATTTTCTGCTTCACCCTTAGAGCCTAACAGTGAATCATTGTTGTACTTGCACAGTTCGTGTGTGCAAATCTCCAGGTTTTAAAGACTGGCTTAAAATCAACACCCAGCAAAAAAGAGTCTCTGACTCCAAGGGTGGAATGTCTCCCATGGGCTAAAGGACACAACAGAGCCATCTGTGTCCTGACAAGCTGTTTTCTTTGCAAAAAGCTTCTTCCAGGAGTTGTTTGGGGATATACTATCTGGTTGCCCTGCTCCACTAGGTAAGGACAACGCTGCCAAATCTGATGCAATGACATCAGCACTCCGAATCTCTGTGAAACACTTGGGTTCTGGTGTTTTCAACGAGGAAATGAAGTGCTGGCTCAAATCCAGAATGTGGAGAGACTTGGCTGTGCTTCAGCTGCGTTACAGATCTGGGCAATCAATCCTTCCCCCCCCGCCACCTCCAACCCCACTAACCAAAACCAACGGTTTGGAATGCTGTGAGCAGTAGCTTTTACTTGTCACGGATTAAGGCAGCAGCATTGCTCACTCAAAACCTCATACAAAGTTCTGCTGCAAGCTGCATCTGGCCAACTTTTCCAAACCCACCCTTCTCACCTTATAAAACATGTCTCCCTCCTCCATCAGCTTGCTCAACAGGATGATCATGATGTCTGGTTTGGAGGTTGCCATCGCCCATGTTGCTGGACCTGCAGTGTACAGGATGCATGATGGGTAAAAAACTCATACAATGCAAGGGTGGTAGGAAGCTGGGTGGAAAAAATATCCTGGGGTGGGAATTTCTGCTGGAGAGAACAACTTGGCACGGTCAAAGGGCAGAGTGCTCCAAATGATTGAGCTGACAGTTCCTCTCGCACTTAAATTAACGTCATCCACAGTGCAATGGTTTTTCCTTTGCAGTCATTAAGGCTCATGCTAATCACCACCACCACGAAGGGCTGGGAGATGATGGGAGCCATTCCCACAAGAGGGCAGTGCTGGTTGTGGAACCAGCTGGGCTGGGGGAGACGGTGGGGAAATAGAACACGGTCAAAAGGAAAAACTCAGAGAGTGGTTCCATGAAAGCATTTCTAAATTAAAATCTCTGGAAGCACACTAGGAAATCTGCAGTTGGGCTGTCGATGGGTGCTTTGTGTTTAAGGGGATTGTGATTTCCATACAAGAGCAGAAAATCCATAAAGGTGGAAAATACAAGGGAAGGTGGTGTCTAAGTGCTGCTGGTGGCTAAGTATCCACCGTGGGCTGGGGACACAGTGGCTCTGCACAGAGACCATCCATGCAGAGCCAGCCCTTATCTCAAGGTCTAATACTGGCAGGGAAGGAATCATGGGGAGGGTTGCAAAAATTTGGGGACGACTCATTAGTGTGGGTGAGGAATAAGTCAACAATATTCTATAAGTAGATTCAGTACGTTTTGGGGGAAGGCGGTTAGTTTTGGAGTTCAAGTTATTCTCTGCAACAGTCATTAAAAAAATTATTTGAAGGTGAGGTAAATTAAAAAGATTAGAGGTGTTGGGGACGCATGCAGGCTAAATCAAACAGGAGAAAGCAAGGCTGACAAAGCTATCAGATCGAAGCTGATGCTGACAGCAATGAGATATACCTCGTGGGCGACTCGGTAACGTCTGACAACCTTCAAAGAAAGGAGAAAACAAAAAGTTGTAGGAGAGAGGGGGGGAAAAAAATGGATGAAGGTGAAAAAACCAAACGAAACAAAAAAAAAACCAAAAAAAAAACAAAGAAAGGAAAAAAAGCAGCTGTGAGAGGCAGGCAGCAAAGAAGCCAATGCACCAGCAAAATCCCCTTTCACAGGAAAACGTGAGGTGAGCGGCTGCGCGGCGCGGGTGACGCTGCGGTCGGGAAGCACACACAGAGCAAGTGAACGCAGCAGCTCACAGCAATGCAGGACAGAGTACGTTTGTTGACTCGGACTAGTAAAGATAGAAAAAGCATTACCAGAGGAAAGACCTTGCCAAAGAAACAGTTGTTTATTGATTAAATTGGCTAAGTAATACGACAGGAAAAAATAAAATAAAAAATAAAGAGAATAAAAATTCTCCCGTTTTAATCAAGAGCACCAGGCGGGCGGGACCCGCCGGCTGCTTTCGGAGCACGGAGCAGCTGCTGGGGCTGAGGCTACCTTGGAATTAGGGGTGTATGTTCTAGGAAACCAGCCCCACTGCTCCAAGTCCTGCCTGAGCACAGAGCTGGTGGCAGATTGTCCCCTTGTCCCTACCTATCTTTGCTCCTTTCTTCAGGAGAGTGACGACAACCGAGGTGTTGCGGCAGCCCACCGCCCGGTCCAGGGGCCGCATCCCGCTGTAGTCCACGTGCTCAATCATGGCTCCGTGGTCCACCAGAAACTGAACCTGCAATGAGAAGCCCAATGGTCAGTTCTGCTCCTGGGCAAGACCTTTGTGTGCTGCTGGTGGTGTTCAACCAGGAGAAGCTCATTCTGCTCCACTGCTTGGGCTAAAACAACCTCTGTAAGGTCTGAGGGTCCATCAGTGTCACATGTTGTCCTCTGTGGAAGCACTTGCACATATGGAGGGACAGGACTCCATGTGCTTATTGCTGTATCAAGCTGAACCATACTATTCTGGCCCTCTACTCTGCTCTGGTGAGCACCTGAAATGGTGCATACAGCTTTGGAGCCCTCAGCACAGGAAAGACATGGACCTGTTGGAAAGTGTCCAGAGGAGGCTACGAAGATTATGAAAAGGGCTGGAGCAGCTCTGCTCTGGAGACAGGCTGAGAGAGTTGGGGGTGTTCAGCCTGGAGAAGAGAAGGCTCCAGGGAGACCTTAGAGCACCTTCCAGTGCCTGAAGGGGCTCCAGGAAAGCTGGGGAGGGACCTTTCAGCAGAGAGGGCAAGGGGGAATGGTTTTAAACTGAAAGAGGGGAGATTTAGGTGGGACATCAGGTGGGACATCAGGAAGAAATTCTTCCCCATGAGGGTAGGAAGGTGCTGGAACAGGTTGCCCAGGGAGGTTGTGGCTGCCCCCTCCCTGGAGGTGTTCAAGGCCAGGTTGGATGAGGCTTGTGCAGCCTGGTCTGGTGGGAGGTGTCCCTGCTCAGAGCAGGGAGGTTGGAACCTGATGATCTTTAAGGTCTCTTCCAACCTTCACCATTCTATGCTTCCATTTCAAGGCCACCAACTGCCCATTTTCCACTGCATGTATTCCAGGCACTCACCACCTCTGCATCCCCATAAAAAGCTGCCAGGTCCAGAGGAGTGCGCCCGTTTTTATCGGCGTGGTCGGTGGCAGCCCCGTTCTCCACCAGGGAACGAACCACGGAGAGATGTCCCTTCAGACAAGCCCAGCTGAGGGCTGTCAAGCCCTCCTTGTCCATCAGGGCAATGGAGGCACCTGAAAGAACAAGCATCAGTTCACTGAGAGCTCTCTGTTGTTGAGCACAATGATAACAACAAACCATCTGCTTAGTGATGACAGCTTATTTTTAGAGAGCTGTGTCCATAATTATTAATTAATTAATTACAATTTCTCCCACCACAGATCCTACCCTCCACGGCAGCTTCAAAATGAACCGACAGGAACTGCGGCAACTGAGTTCATTCACACCAAGCTGCAAACTTTTTCACACCTAGCTCTGTAGGCTTTTCTGGCAACCACCTTCTGAGCAGCAGGGTGGATTTGAAATCCCTCATCTCAGACAACAATCTTTCTTGTTAACTGTTTTTGTTTGTTTTTTAAAAATCAAAACCCGTTCCAGCCTGTGTGAGTCAGAGATGAAGACCATTTTGCTGGTTCAGCAGGTCATGGTGTATCAAGGGGAACTAAGTCAATTCAGCTCAGTTCTTCTAAAAAAACCCACTTACTTTCCCCTCTTCACTCCTCTCCCTTTACCCAACTCGACACAGTTTCCAGTGGTATTTCTCCCTCAACTCTACCCAATATAAATACAACGTTGTGGGATAAACTACTGCCAACTGCAAGCCAAGGAGAGAGGGACTTGACATTTTCTTGGATGAAGAAATCATGCTGCCACAGCAACGGGTCAGCCTTGCTTCACACGGCGTACGGATCCACATGAGATCTGAACAGCAGCATCAAGTGAACACTCCTCTTGGTGGCATGAGGACAACTCCTGTTGCTGTGGCACAGGCAGGGCTTGGCTCTTGAGTGTCTGTAAGATCCCTCCCAGCTTTGCTGCTCCAGGGAAATGCATCTACCTGTGGGATGCTCCCACCAGCAGGCTGGGAGGAATTGCTGCTGTGGGGTTCTTCTCCTGTGGGTAAACTCTAAACTGTCCAGCATGAGATCTTCAGTGGCTCCAGAAAGCTCAGCAAGTGGGGGAGTAATGTGCATTTCCTGAATTTTCCCATTCATCCCAGCTGATGTACCCTGGTCAGCAAACATGGTCTGATGACAGCACACTGACAGGTCATCCAATCATTGAATCCCAGACTGGTTTGGGTTGGGAGGGACCTTAAAGATCATTCAGTCCCACCCCCTGCATGGGCAGGGACACCTCCCACCAGACCAGGTTGCTCCAAGCCCCATCCAACCTGCCCTTCAACACTTCCAGGGATGGGGCAGCCAAAGCTTCTCTGGGCAACCTGGGCCAGTGTCTCACCACCTTCACACTAAAGGTCTTCCAGACTGCACAGCTTCTTGTTTGTGGAGGATGACAACACCTGAACATCTTCTCAGGACACATTCAGAAACCTCCACCCAGAGGTCTCAGCCTGGGTGCAGAACCCCACTCACCCCAGAATGGTGAGCCAGCCCAGGGGAGGCAAATGAGGGCTGGGACAGTGTGCTGAGGGGGGACACTGCCTGCAGGGCAGCTTCAACGTACAGGCCAAGGGATGATACCATCAACTCCCAACATCTTGCTGGCCTCCTTTAACATTGCCCACACTGCACCCGGGAACCCTTCTGAAGCTCTGTGAAAGCTGTCCAGATGATCCTCAACTGACCCTAGACCAACTTTTGCTCAGCAAAGCAGGGTAAAACGTTGTTTCATTCCTCCTTACTTGTACCAGTGACCTTCTTGCAATCAAGCCTTCAGTCTTCTCTTATGTTTTCCCTCTGACTCTCCTGAAGCAGGTAAGAAAGCTCCATCCAGAGGGAAGGCTGGAAAGCTGCTCCATCACTCAGTCTTTCCACTTTCTGGCTCCCAGCAGAACCTCTGCTGGACTCTGAAGGCATCTTCTGCTCCTTTGGGCATCTCTGGTCTACCTGGCATGAAGGCAGTCAGACATGTTGACCTCTTTTCCCAAGTAAATAACTATAAGACAAGAGGAAATGGCCTGAAGTTGCACCAGGGGAGGTTTAGACTGGATATTGGGAAGAATTTCTTTATCCAAAGAGTAGTCAGACCCTGGAACAGGCTGCCCAGGCAGGTGGTGGAGTCACCATCCCTGGAGATGTTCAAGAAAGGTGTAGATGTGGCACTTCAGGACATACTCCAGTGGGCATGGTGGTTTGTTTTGTTTTCTTCTGGGTTGATGGTTGGACTCTGACCTTCGAGGTCTTTTCCAACCATGACGATTCTGTGATAAAACAAACTGATGGTTTTGAGTGCAAGTGGCTTCAGGTGACATCATGAGCCTGATCCCTGCTGCAGAGGGAAAGATTTAGTCTGGGCAAAGCCAGGCTGGTTCTGAGATGGGCTGGGCTGCTCCTTCCCTAAAAAAAATACCTGGCTAAACGCAGGAGTTGATGATTTGACATGTTACCCAGCAGGCACCCAGCTACGAGCCGGGTGGAGAAACAAAAGGCACAACCGCCACTGCTGGAGCACAAAAAAGCAGCAGGGAGTGGCCAGGGTGGTGGGATCCTTCCTGCAGTGAGGATGCAGCCAGGCTGCAGCTCCCAGGAAGGGCCACCCCGTGGGGACAAGGCCCACATTGTGTGTCAGAGGCACAGGCCCAACAGTGAGGAGCAGCACCTGCCTGGACCTCAAGGAAGTGAAACCGTTGAGGGATCGATTTTTTGCTGGGAGACAAGATTCTGCACCGAGCTCTCTCCAAAGGGAACGAGCACCAGGAATTCTTTGGCTTTGTGCAACACAGATCTGTGCAAACAGCAGCCTTAGCAGAGCTGCTCCCAGGAGAGTTGAATTCACTGCTCACACGTGGGTGACTGCTGGGTGTGAGGGAGAGCTGCAGGTAGCTCCAAAAAATCTGGGTTTCAAATGGATCGATGACTGCAACTCTGTTAATAACAAGTGTTTACAAACGTTGACTGTGTTAATCAAGTGGAGTCAAATGAGATTTGCTTTGCAACACACTAATTAATGCTTATGGCTTATGATTCACACCCTTGGATTTTAATGAAAGATTGAACAGGATTGTCAAAGCCATTTTAATTAAAATACACCATATATCACTGTACTCTGCCCAGGCTTGAGCTCACTTTTCAGGGCCATGTGTTACGGTGTATTTAGTGGAGTTTATTAAGATATTTACAGAAATGGACCTTTTAAAGGAAAAAAGATTTTCATATTTTTGACTTCTTGCACTCTCACTGTCCAAAGAGCCAGGGAAACATCCTGTGCATTTGATCCCATAGCCAAGATCAGATTATCTGGTATTTTCATTCCTCACTGAATCAGTCCTAAGCAACAAGCACAGTTCTCACATCTGGCAAAAAGAATAATTCACTTATTTTAAGCCCTTTACACAGATTCAGTCGAGCTGCAAAAAGGGCCCCATTACAACTCAAACGTGGTGTCCTAGGTTGAGCCAGATTCAAGCTAAATTTCCTTTTACTGATTATTTTTCCTTCAGTAAGCTTTCTTTTAACTAGCAGTAAGTCTTCCAGCTAGTGGAATTAACCAGAGACACGTGGAGAGTGATAATTTGGATTTTTTGAAAAAAAACCAGAACATCCGAAAAATAATTAATTGAAGCAATTCATTAGGAACTCATGTCTCAAATGGATCTTTGTGACATCCCTGTGGATGTTCTGGTACTGAACAGTAAGGATCCTGCTGGCCTGTGGCTCAGGACAGACAGACAGGCAATGAGAAACTTGTTCTGGGAAGCAATTTTACAGTGAAAAATGTTCTTACAACTACTATGTAAAATATTCAAGTGTCTCACATTTTGGCTGAGGTCAGACACAGTCACTTACGATATGAAGAAAATATCCCTTACCAAAGAGGGATCTTACCTGAAATAAAAATATCAAATAACAATACAAGAATTAAATGCTATTTCTAGCCCAAAAATCATGGAAAATTACCCGATCAAACATTGGCTATTTGTCCAAAAGAAGAGAGAAGTGTTTAAGGAGCTACAGAAATAAGAAACAACTGCTCACACGGGTTGCAGGCAACGGGTTGTTCTGACTCACCTCGAAGAGCAAAAATGAATAAAACTTAAACATGTTCCTGTCAGCTGAGTAACCCCCAGTGAAGAGGAGTTATTAGACAGGAAAAGATTGAGTAAAGTGAAGCTGGGAGAGCAGAGATGAAGAGCAGACTATCTTCAAAACAATTCTGGTTTATTTTCAACCAACACACCAGATCCTTGCCTGTGTTGGGGCCTTACCCTCCTGCTGATGTTGGTGTCCAAAACGTGGGCAACAACATCAGCACTGAAAATGGAAGAGTTAAAACGTGTCCTGGCCTCTGGTCCTGTGGTGGACCTTGCCTGCCACTCCCATGGTGATGGTGAGGGTTCAATTTCATCACTTGTTCATTGTTTTTAAGGGGAGAAAGCTCCAAGCATGGTTCAAGGGCATATTCTTAACTCAGTGGTCAAAGCACTCAAAGATGTTATTTTCTAACTCAAATGTGTGGTTTGGAGGCTGAGCACCAAGCACAGACACCAAAATGGGCAGCCAAGATGAACCCTATGGCTATCGTAGTCTTGTTCTGCAATAAGCTGCAGAACCTCTCCCACCACCTGATCCAACAGTGGGATTACAATCCCCACCCCAACGTTACAAACTCCAGCTGTGCAGGACAGTGTGGTGGGACTGGCCGTGGCTGGTCTCCAACACATTTCCATGCACATACTCTAACCTTGTGCAAGCAGGAACTCCACCGTGCCCAGGTGTCCCTCAGATGCAGCCATCATCAGCGGCGTCCGGCCCTGCTTGTCTGCCATGTTCACATCAGCGCCGTGTGTGAGCAAGAGATCTACGATCTGCAACACACAGAGAGAGCACACACCTTGGATGGATGGAGAGACCCAGCTGGGAGCACACGTTGGATGGAGAAACCCAGCTGGGACCACACGTTGGATGGATGGAGAGACCCAGCTGAGAAGAAACCGAAGCCAAGAAGAACTGCAGTCCCCAAGTGTTGAAACCTCACCCCTCAAGGCATGGTGCCCTTTGGGATTACTGCCGTGACACTAGGGCACAGGAGAAGCCGTGGAGGTATAAGGACAGGAAAAATGACATTTTAAGTCAAGAACATCTCATTTGCTTCCCAAAGACAGGGCAGGTCTTCCCTGCAAGAGCTCAAAGTGTTCAAAGCATCCATATCACTTCTTCTCACTCTGATTATTCCCCAGAAGAGCTGGGGTTTGTCTTCTCCACCCATACTTCACTAAGAGGGAAGGGACGGCCTGACCCTACACTTGAGGCCCCCCCCCGTGGGCCTGAGGAACCCGCTCACCTGCCAGTGGCCCTGTCGGACGGCGCTGAAGAGCGGCACGACCCCGCGGCGGTTGGGCTGGGCCACGGCGGCGCCCTGCTCCAGGAGCAGCCGGCACACCTCCAGCTTCCCGCGCCCCGCCGCCGCCGTCAGAGCTGCAGGAGAGAGAAGAGCAGTGAAGGGAAAGAGCCACGTGCTCCACGGAGCTGCTTCCTACCCTCAGACAGGTCTTTTCACAGAATCATTGTGGTTGGAAAAGACCTTTCAGATCATCAAGTCCAGCCGTTAACCTAGTGCACTGCCAAGTCCACCACTAAACCATGTCCCTAACACCACATCTACATGTCTTTTAATACCAGGAATGGTGACTCCACCACTTCCTAATGTAATTAAGTATTGTTGAGAAATAATCTGGACCTTGTCTTAGTTAAACAAGAATTGCAAAACAATTGTAAACTTTAGTGCCAACGGAATAAAACTGCCTTTCTGTGACCTTATTTTAATATAACATCTTACCTACTGATGCACTTTATATAATACAACCTTTGAGTTCAGAAATCTTTCCTGGGTTTGCCTAAGTAAGGAGCAATCAAGCAAGTTTTGGAGGGGTTTTGGGGGGTCGAATCTGTAGTGCTTTCACCCGGAAGAAAGATGGGACTTGAAAGAGAGAGCTGGGTAAGAAGTGAACAGGATTGTGTCCTGTTTAGGGGAAGTGGTGAGTAAAGAAACCAAAGCAATGGTGCCTGAAACGCCAAACATACCTCACAACAGGCAAAATCAACAACAAAAAAAAAAGGGTTGGACCAGTACAATTCTAGCTCTTACTTGTCATTTTAGTTTCCTTCAAAGGTCAACTCTTCCATGAAAAGATCTCGTAATGTTATGGAAAGAGGCTGACTGGGACAATCAGCTTTTATTATTTCCACAAGTTGCAGTGAAACCAGATGAGAACTGCACTGAGAATGAAATAATCTACAGGCACGTGTGACTGAGTGTTGAGGTGCTGCTGCAAAGAAGGGTAGAAACTTGTCACATGAAACCTTCACCACTTCCCTCTGGGCCTTCAGCCCTTCCCCTCCTGCAAAAGTCAGAGGCCACAAGATGGAGTGTGTCTTAGTGGTGGCACAATGTCCCAAGAAAATTTTGGTCTTTAGATAACGTGCTGTCTTGGAAAGACCTTCTGCAACCTGTCCTTGACTTGTTCCACCAGGACTACAAGAGAACAAGTGAGGGATCAAGCAGGAGGCACTGACAGATCCCTGCCAGCCACTGCACATCTCTCAGGTTTGTGGCTTTTCTCTGTCTGAACAAGCACAGAGCAGCACAATTCAGATGAAGGACTTTAATCTTTAATACCCCACTTTAGCCTGTAGATCTTTGAAACCAGGAAAACAACTGGAAAACAAAAACCAGGACAGGTTTGAATATGTTCACTCATTCTCCAAGAAAAGCTGTAACTCAGGGCTTTGTTTCTAGCCAGGGCTGATCCTACCAGCCCAGGTCTTTGTGCAAAACCAAAATCCTCTCTCATTTGCAGTATTACAGATGCTCACAGTGTTACAGGTGGGTAGAGGTGACACCTGACAGCTCCTTCCCTGACAACGTGTGCTTTGTTAACTCAGAAAGTAGGGTTGGGTTAGAAGACACCTTCAATCTGAAAATAGTTCCAAGTGCACGACCTGCCTTTCCCTCATCTTCAGTGTTAATTTTAGATTTTTTGGTTCCTCCCTCCTCTCCCTAATGTTCTGTGTGCTTCAGCACAGCTCCTCTGGCTGATGCTCTGCTGCTTCTAGTAGGAGTTTGAGCAGAAGGTGGGAGTCTATTTCTAACTGACGTTGCTTGTTTTCTCTTTGAAGTACATTTCTGTGGGATGGCTGATTACGAGGTGTTGATGGGTTTCCAACTGCAACACTGTTCATGGTGGGGCACTTAATTAATCCTCCTATTTCTGTTCCACATTATGGTGGAGTTTTCTTCTCTTGAGGTTGAGAGACACCAAGAGTTAAAAGAAAAATCATCTCGCTGCCACCAGCAGAACATACTGCAGGGTCTATAATCAGATCCATGTGGGTTTTAAACGTAAGCTGCAAATATAGAAGGAGAACTGTGTGTGATGTGCACGGCAGAGGGACCAGCGTGGCTGGGCTTTGGGGTTCTATTTCTAAACCTGCCTGCACTCCAAATGCTGCAGGTTAATTTGAGGTATTTCACGTCAAAATGGCTTAGATTTGCAGCAGTGAAAATACTGTGAATCACCTAAGTGGTTGGTGGTCACCCTGAAATGTTCTTTGGGAAAGACTTTACTGAAACAGGATGATCTGATCCATGGCCATACCCTTCCACACTCCACCCTGCAATCCACTCTGTCTTCACTGACATGTCCTGGTGCTACTTCAGGAGCTGCTCTGCATTCAGGGTCAAAGCAACTGGTGTGGGTATGTAGCTCCAGCCTGTCCTTCACAGCTCCAACTCAAGAGCAGCTCAAAAGCTTCTGTGATACTGAGCAGTCAGACCTTGCTGCTTCAGGAAGGTTCCACACTGGCAAACTGGATTTGCTGCCTGCTGCTGAGACAAACCCATCCAAGCTCCTCTTGTGCAATGCAGGTACCCAAGCACCTATCCTCAGAAATGGAGAAACTCTTTGAGGGTGAAAAGAGCTCAATATATCTGAACCCCAGGAGACCAACTCACCCAAGGTAAACCCAGACTCCATCAGTGCCTGTGCTTTGATCAGGAGGGTGGAGTAGATAAGCCCTGTGGTCACTCCAACTGCAACAAGCTGGACAATCAGATGCTGTTCTGCATGCAGATGCCTCCACCCTGTGTCTCCAGCCTTCTAACTGAAGTGGCTTTTGTCATCCCCAAGTTCCAGCTCCACTGCTGGTCACTTCACACCCAGAGCACTTTCTTGTGGCTTGTGTCCAACTTTCCAAGCTCACAAGCTCAACTTCAGGAAAAGTTCTAGAAGTACCTGCTTATTTAAGCCTTTTGCTGCTCCTTAGATGGACTTGGCAACCTGTTTCTGACATTACTACTGTGCCCCACAACAGCCATCAGTCTCCAAAAAACCCATGACACAAGGTAAGGCTGTGCCTGCGTGTTGAAAGGAGACTGGAAAAGCCAAGGAGAGGTGATGAGAGGAAATGAGAGAAATGGAAACGGTTTTGTTTGAAGTTTAACTGCCAGAGAGCTCCAGCATGAACAAGGCGAGTCCACCAAGCCCAGCCAAGGAGCAGTGAACAGGATCCTGGGCTGGAAAACAGGAATGTTCATTTTGCAGTTTTTCCAAGAGGATGTAGTGCCAGGAGAACAACTCACCGTGCAATAACAAGGTCTTGGCATAAATGCCCTAAAACAGTTGCTGTGTTTCTCAAAACACGACTCAAACAAAACCTGAGACAAGTTTCAGGTGTGGACGCGCCCAACTCTGCCAGCGAGTGACATCAAGACAAGCCTCAGCCTCCAGCACCAGGGATCTGCAATGGCACATTCTGCCTCTGGTTGCTTCCTCAGAGAAAAAACAACTTTTATCTGGAGAAGGAATCATTAAACTGCTCCTCTACAGCATGTGTATCTGGTTCACAGCCCGGCAACAAGCCAACCGCCGTTTGATGGAGTCATCCTTCACACCTCCAACTCTGATGGAGTTATTACAAGTGACTCAGATACTTTTGTGCTGGGTTTTGGTATTAGTCTTGTCCCAAGGGGAAAGATTCCATCTGGAGTTGGCTGTGGTGTGCTGTCAGCAATTCCTGAACTCATGGTGTAACCTGGCAGTGCCACTGGGATGAGATCAGGCTGATATCACTAAGTCAGGCAGTCAGCTCTGCTCTGCAGAAGATTAGACACACAAGCAACAAGTATCCAAAATCAGACAAGGCATGATGCAGATTTGGAGAGCAGGTTGCTATTTTTAGTGGAAACCAGCATTTCTCTTCAAATTTATCTACACTTTCTATTTACTTCTGGGAAAAAAAATAATTAATAAAGCAACGTGAAAGGGAATCTTGAGATCCATAGAAATTTGTCCTGCCTGGGACAGGACAAAAGGCTGCTCAGTTTGGTGGTTGGCTTGTTTTTGTTTGTTTTCCCATCTTACCTACACCAATTGCAATGGAATAAATGGGTATTCTTTTGAGATGGCTCCTCATCCCAAATCTCTATTCCCAACTATCCCAGTTACTCAGAAAACTCTCTCAAATGGAGTGAGTCCCACATGTCAGCGTGGGTGCAGATTTTGGCACCGTTGAAGGGAAAGGTATGGGAAGTGGACAACAGAGATGGAAAAGGCTTCTGTGGAAGAGTCCTCAAGGCAACGGGCTGGCTGGGACCAGAAGAGTTGCCCAGGACACAAGGAAAAGGGAAGAGCTGGACTTTGCCAGGGAGGAGAGTGTGGTGCTCAGCTCCCTGATTGGAGGGCTGAGGAGCAGCAAGCAGGATGGTGTGACCTGTGAAGGTCCCCCAGGGACAGGCTGAAACAGACACCAGCTCCAAAATGCCCGTGGCTTTGTACCAGGCTTTGCCAGACTCACCCAGACAACCCGGCACTGTCTGAACTCAAGGAGTGGATCTGTAATATCTGACACCTCCAATGTGGTCACAGTGCTGGGAGACGTCTCAGTGGCTTTTGATCAAACTCTGAAGGCACCTGGATCAACATCCTATTTACAAGATAGTCCTCAGGCCCCCAACACCAGGGATTATTTCGGGTGAGCTGCCTCTGCTGTGGTCACCACTGTGAGCCGTGAGCTCAGCGGGAGCAAAGCCCTGTCCTGTCACCAACACTCAGTCGTTTCATTTGACTAACTCCATCTCCAATTTCCTTTTTCTCCCATGACACCCTAGAGATACTTTTAAATTGCTTATTTGTGTATATTGCCCTTATTTCTGCTAATAAGGGCACAATGCCCTTGCTACTCAGGTACGTGCAGGAGTCAACTCCTTCCCTCACACTCCATGAGTGGCCCAGAGCAGCCCGGCCACCCGCCCAGCTCCTTGCTGGGACAACTCACCCCCTCCATCTCCAGCCTTTAAAGCTCAGGGGCAAGACCTTCTGCTAGACACCATTCAATACAAGGCTCTAATAATGCTACATTTTCAAATGTACAGCATCCAAACCAGCTCAAAAAATAACCCAGCTTCAACCCCCTGCCCTTCTAACCAGAAACAACCTGACAGAGCACCAAGCCAGGCACCAGCCACTCTCTGTACCCTTGGATCATGTCATTTTTAAGCAGAGCTGACAGGATCAAAATCAGTGCTCCGTTACCCAGACAGGAACATTACCTTGGTGTATCAACTTGACAGGAACATTACCAGTGATGCAAGTAGATTAGTGACTTGAGTACAAACGACAGTGGATGATATTTACGAGGTCACTGGGGCTAAAAGCCAACGACTCCAAGTTTGAATCTCTCAAGAAATGGAGATGATCATGCACTGCGTGTCCGTGGAGTGGATGGGGTCAGTGGCTGCTTTCATTTTGGTAGGAATTAGGAAAGCAGGGCTTCTGTCTTGCACCCATCAATACAAAAACAAAGCGTTGCACAAAAGGATGGTTTAATTACCAGGTGCTAAATAATGAGATGCTTCCAGGAAATCCACAGGTAATTCAACAGTCATGACGTAACGGGGAAGGGGAGAGAAAAACAGGGAAATGCTTTGGATAAACATGCCCAATATTGAGAGAGAAAGAGTAGAATTTTGTGTCTATCTCAATTAATGTGAGATGTTTCAGAGAAATTAGTGCCTGGTTGTCAGAGATGCTGGGTGCCTACACGCTGCTGGAGAGTGCCAGGAGCCCCAGAGGTTCAGGATTTGCAAAACCCAAACTTCTCTGTTTGACTTAAGCTGAGTGTGAGCACCTGCAAACCACCTGAAATCCAACCAGAGGAACTGACCCTCCTCCCTTTGATTGAAACAAAGCCAGGAGCAGGGATGCATTGGGTGACGGGGAGCCCAGAAACACTAACACAAACATGCAAGAAGCCACAGCAGCTACAGAAATCACCTGTCTCTCCCCAAAGGCTGTCAAAGCTGTTGATTTGTGCTCGCTCCACCTCCTCTTCGTCTTTTTCTGGAAGATCGAGCAGGTAGGAGACAATCTAAAACAAAATGACATGTCAGCTCACCAGCGTGGATGCGTTGGATATGAACTGCTGACATTCTAACACGAGCTGCTCTGAATACAGGAAAAGGAACAGGCTCTGCCTGGCACCCTGAGCTCACGTCAAGGTTCTTTTAGAGATCAAGCACTGAACTTGCTGTCCTGTACAAGCAAAAAAACCCCAAGCCCCAAGTGTCTTGGTATGACTGCACATGACGAGCCTTTGTAGCAGCAGTTCCTCATCACTGTGCCTGTCCTGCTGCAGGTGACCCGGTGTGGGCAGTGGATGGGCCTTTGTCTGCAGCTCCAGCTGCTGTCACCAGTGAGAAAAACCCTGTGTCCATCAGAAAACTCAGCGTCCACTGGAAACCCCACTGTGTCCACTGGAAACCCCACTGTGTCCATCGGAAACCCCACTGTGTCCACTGGAAACCTCACTGTGTCCATCGGAAACCCCACTGTGTCCACTGGAAACCTCACTGTGTCCATCAGAAACCCCACTGTGTCCACTGGAAACCTCACTGTGTCCATCAGAAACCCCACTGTGTCCACTGGAAACCTCACTGTGTCCATCAGAAACCCCACTGTGTCCACTGGAAACCCCACTGTGTCCATCGGAAACCCCACTGTGTCCACTGGAAACCCCACTGTGTCCATCGGAAACCCCACTGTGTCCACTGGAAACCTCACTGTGTCCATCAGAAACCCCACTGTGTCCACTGGAAACCTCACTGTGTCCATCAGAAACCCCACTGTGTCCACTGGAAACCTCACTGTGTCCATCAGAAACCCCACTGTGTCCACTGGCACTGACTCCCACTGGGCAGGCTGCAATGAGTATGATCATCCCCTTTTACTGCTAGGGAAACTGAGGCATGGACAGGTGATGTACTGGGGCAGTTAAAATAATTAGCCTTTTCATTAGCTTAAGCTCCAACCAAGATGAAGTTACTTCCAGAAACTATTAGCTCCTTTCTAGCAGATACTGTTCTTAAATAGGCTGTTCAAGACTTCAACTGAGTTTCTTGCAGCTGTGGATGCTTGAAACCCCAGAGAAGCAAATTAACTTCTTTAAAGGGTAAATTAAAGGACTTAATTGACTGAGAAGTGGCAGAAAATTTCAGTGTTTGGATCATGCGATGTGAGAAACCAAGAGGCTAAGAAGAAAATGGAGATTTTCCTTTAGTGACTGAAGGATGAAAATGTTTTTCTCATTCTAGGAGAAACAATTATCTGCTGGGGTCTGGGCTCCAACCAGCATTTCCTGGGTACCTGGGGGGAGCCCTGCCTGTTCTGCTGCCTGCACCTGCCTGCAGGCACAGACAACAGGATGGGGGAGCAGAGATGCCCAGAGAAGCTGTGGCTGCCCCATCCCTGGAAGTGTTGAAGGGCAGGTTGGATGGGGCTTGGAGCAACCTGGTCTGGTGGGAGGTGTCCCTGCCCATGCAGGGGGTTGGATCCAGATGATCTTTAAGTCCCTTCCAACCCAAACCAGTCTGGGATTCTACAACAGGAGGAAGCTCTGCAGCTCTTCTTTCCCCAGTCCCAAGCTCTGTGGTCTCCCACTCCCCTGACAGTGCTGGAGGAGCAGTGTCAGCAACACGCTGTTTATCCACCCTTGCTTCAAGGTTTATTCCAACAGCTTAAAGGCTCGTTAAACTTCCTCCCTTGGAGACCTGCCCAGACCACAGAGTCTGCCAAGGGATCTGTGAACCCCGCTGCCTGGGATGGCAAGGGGAGGAAGAGTAGGACAGAGGTGCTGACTCCACCTGCAAGATCCTCTTTGGTCACTGTTCTGGCTGGGCAACAGCCACCCCCTGGCTCCCCCCGCAGCGGCAGCCACGCGCCGGCAGGTCCTACCTCGGTGTAGCCCATGCTGGCCGCGGCGATCAGAGCCTGCTGGATGGCATGGCTCTTCTTGAACACTCCCTGCTGCTGCCCAGCCATGGTCCAGTCACATTGGATCAAGAACTTCACCACCTCCAAGTGTCCTCTGAGAGCGGCGTGAACCAGGGCGCACTGACCGTTTTTGTCCAGATGATCCACCTTGAAAAGAGATGACAGGATTAGTCGAAATATGGGCAAAATGTCTTCAGTTCTTCAGAGTTTACAGCCCCAGTTTCACAATAATGCCACTATGTAGAACTGTGGAAGTCCCAACCCCTGGAAGTGTTGAAGGGCAGGTTGGATGGGGCTTGGAGCAACCTGGTCTGGTGGGAGGTGTCCCTGCCCATGCAAGGGGTTGGATCTTGATGATCCTTAAGGTCCCTTTTGCATTTTTCTGCTGAAGCAGCCCTCTCACTGCCAGAAGACAACCATTAGGCTGGACTTGATGATCTTAAAGGTCTTTTCCAGCCTTGGTGATTCTGTGATTCCCAAAGCTCTGCCCCAGGCTGAGGCACCCTCTTACCCACAAGTGTTTGCTTTGGGGAAGTCACCATTATTTTTTAGCTTTCTTAAATCTTCTTCAGACTCAAAGGCTGCAAAAGCTTTTCTCCCTTCGCATCCCCAAGTCCAGCAATGGTGTTTTCTTTTGGATTGAAGTCACACACACTGATACCACCTCCCTCACCCAAAGCCACAAAAGGACAACCAGCTTGTTTCCCAGGTGCCATTGACTTTGAGAGAGGCAGCAGAGCCTCAGCCTGCACCGAAGGCATCAACGTGAACCCAAGGCAGGCAGAAGTCAATAGGAACCAGAGATGGTGCTTGGCAGCCCTGCAGGAACTTACTTGGTCAACTTTTCAGGACAGGGATTCCACTGAATACTGGAATTTCTGGGGCCTATCCCAGTAACTTGGAGAAAAGAGGAGAGGCAGCTCAGAGACCTTCCTCATGCAGGTTAACCCCGTCAGCACTCCACAACATTTGATGTCTCATTTCTCACATTGTAAATATGAGCAATAATTATTGTATTAATCTATTATACTCTAGAGGTCCCTGCCAACTCTGACAATTCTGTGATTCTGTGATACTAATACTTTGGATTACATTACATACGAGAAATACTTCTCATCATTCATTCATATTAATAATGTATTAACATTTCTCCTTTCTCAGCTTCTGCAGCAATCGCTGTTGCAGTTTTCTATGCCAGAATGAAACGTCTCAGCCTTCAAACTGAACCCAGCTGGTTTTGGGGTATTTTCTCAATACAATTTGGGATGCTCAAGGAAAGCCAAGAGAGGCAGGACTTCTGCATTGCACTGGGGAGCCCAAATATTCCTGTTCTCCAAGATGGAATGCTGATTCTTACCAGTGAGTGTCAGGGAGTCACCAACTGTCTCAAAATATCCCACCAAGAGCAGAATTCTATTTTTCCTTCATACTGTGCTCACATTATTACAGACAACATGGCAAGATCTAAACAGATCCCTCAGTCATCCTGACTTTCATACCAAAACTACACAAACCCATATTTTGCTTTTTGAACTCAAGCTAAACATACAGAGAAACCACAAATTGTTTCCAGGAGGCTCCACTTCAAAAATCAGGACGATTTTCTTCTTCAACAAAATATTTAAACTTGACTCATTATATGCAATTAAAACTCCAAACACTCACCACAAAGCTAAACAAAGGGTATTTTTCTAGGACAAGCCTGATGGAAGTTTTGGGAAAATGTGTCTCAAGGAGATATTTAAAGAACGCTCCGTGATGCAAAAGCAACGTTGCCATTTTAACCTCATGAGGTTCAAGGACTTCTCCTGAAGCTGGGGAGGGACTTTTTATAAGGGCATGGAGTGACAGGATGAGGGGTGATGGCTTTAAACTGGAAGAGGGGAGATTTAGGTGAGACATGAGGAGGAAATTCTTGGCTGTGAGGGTGGTGAGACCCTGGAACAGGTTGCCCAGAGAAGCTGTGGCTGCCCCATCCCTGGAAGTGTTGAAGGGCAGGTTGGACAGGGCCCATCCATGCAGAGGGATTAGGCAGGTCCTTCCTCAGACCCGAATTCCAGAATCCTAATGACAGACTCTCAGGAGCTCCTTAGCTTTGGTTTCAATGTGAGATGTTCACAGCTGCTGAGTTTTCACAGCAAAGCCAACCCTCTGCAGCAGCATCCTGGCTTCATCTGCTGGAGGATCTACAACCTCTTCAATTTCAAAAGCATAAAATATTATGCTGACAATCTCAACCCTAAGAAGGCATGAACAATCAGATGCCTGTCATTAATACTTACATCCACAATGTGTGGAATAAAATTTGTGGAATTAATCTGTTCCTGAAAAACGGGAAGTTTTGTTAATGGCTTGGTCAGCTAGATGAGTATGACCAGATCACACAATCACAGAATTGTCAAGAGTTGGAAAGGACCTCTAGAGATCACCTAGTCCAACCCCCTTGCTAAAGCAGGATCCCCTGGAGCACATTACCCAAGACTGCATCCAGGCAGGTCTTGAATGTCTCCAGAGAAGAAGACTCCACAAGCCCCCTGACAGCCTGTCCCAGGGCTCTGTCACCCTCACTGTAAAGAAGTTTCTCCTCATATTCCAGTGGCACTTCCCATGTTCCAGCTTGTGCCCGTTGCCCCTCGTCCTGTCCCTGGGAGCTACTGAGCAGAGTCTGGCTCCATCCTCCCTGCACCCACCCTTAGATACCTGTAGGCATTCATAAGGTCTCCCCTCAGCCTTCTCTTCTCCAGGCCGAACAGCCCCAGCTCTCTCAGCCTTTCCTCATCAGGGAGATGCTCCAATCCCCCAATCATCTTTGTTGCCCTCCCTGGACTCTCTCCAGCAGTTCCCTGTCTCTCTAGAAATGGGGAGCCCAGAACTGAATGCAGTTCTGCAGTTCTCCAGATGTGGCCTAACCAGGGCAGAGCAGAGGGGGAGAATGACCTCTTTCAACCTACTGCCCACACTCCTCCTTATGCACCCCAGGATCCCATTGGCCTTCTGGGCGACAAGAGCACAAGGTTGGACTTGATGCTCTTACGGGTCTTTTCCAACCTAAATAGTTCAATGTTTTTAAGAACTTTGAACCCTGTGTGCAGCTTGTGCCCTGCCTTGCATGAAGATGGAACAATAGTTCAAAACAGCTTTCAGAGGAACGTGGTGACTTTACCTTGGCCCGTTTCTTGCACAGCAGCACAACAATACTCAGAAATCCAGCAGCAGCCGCGTAGCCGAGGGGGGTCAGGCCACTTTCTGAAGCAGCATCAACATTGGCCCCAAACTCCAAGAGCAAAGCCACCATCTCCGTGTAACCCAGGTGAGATTGGACACACAGAATGGGAGCGTTGTTCAGAACTTCGGTCCGATAATTCACGTTCGCGCCCCCTAAAATCAGCAGCCGACTGACCTGCTCGGGGCAAGGAGAGCTCCTGTTAGCCCAGTCTTATGGAGAGACATTGGTTTATTTGCAGGGCAACACAAGAATTCAAACCAGGGCCACCTGTGTGCTTCTGAGCAAACAGCAAAGGACAGAAAATGCTCAATAAAAACCCTTGCCAAATAAACGGACCCATTTTAGGCATTTTTGCCCATATGGGAAGGAGCTGGAGCAAACATCCTTCCAGGTGATGGACATTTTGAAATCTGTATCAAGCCTTTTTGCTGTAGAGATGAAGTCCCTTCAGCTAACAGATTGATCCTTACCAATGCTAACAGGCACCTGGGGCCTGAACTGGCACGTGCAGTTGGAGTTAGTGCCTGTCCAAGGCACAGCCCTTCACAGGGCTGTCAAATTCCAACACCAGCTGTCACATCCCCCTCTTTGGGGAGAAGAGACACAACTGAACCATTTTGCACTGGTGCAAATTCACTATTCACCCACTGCCATTAAAAGGAGATCCCGGGTCAAGGTAGAAGAGCTGAGGGATCATCCCAGGTGGTAACAAAATCCCAGTGCCATGGCAGGCAGCTCCAGCAGACACTCCACACACGGGTACTGTGCACTGCTGGAGCTTCTCATGGGAGCTCTGAACCACCCCAGCTCTTCTCCTCTTGCAGTACCTTTATGTTTGGGGTGTAGAGATTTCTCAGAGATGCCAAAGCCATCGAAAGACCTTCGGTACTGTAGGAGATCCAAAGCCCTTGCAGGATGGAGGAAGATACTCCAACTTTTTTACTCAGCCCCTAAAAAAGAGAAGATGACTTAGATGCAAGCCTACAAATACGCTCAGTTACAATGGGCAGATCCTCCTGGGTCTTCTGACTCTCTGGAGTTTCAAACTAGTAACAGCTACACATAAAATAATGTGACAATTTACCACATCTGACCTTTGCAGTGAATTAAGAAGCTTGTAGGAAATAAATTGCAAAGGTACTGTAGACACCTCCAGGGTCTAGGAAAGGCAAGATTAAACTGTGAGCAACCTGAATCCATTCAACACCCCCAGAAACTGTCATGTGAAGGAGCACAGCCTGCTGCTTTCTTCTTTTTTAATAAAGCACACATTCTTTTGGCAGAACTGATTCACGAAGTTACCTTATTACTCAGACAGTTAAACTAGATGACAGGATCTGCTCACAGGACGCTAAGTTAAGGAAGTCTCAACCACAGGCTGGAAGAGTATTCCTGAATCCCATCTCAGACCATTCCCAACCGTTGTGCCTGGTGTCCACGATCAGGCCACATGTCCAACATACAAGGTCTGACATCATTTTCCAGCAACACTAACTGGCAGGGCATGGAACTGTTCAGCAGGTTCCTCCCTGCTCTGGGAGGAGCAATAACTGCTCTGTAGCCACCAGACAGGAGCACAGGCCTTGCTGGAGGCCAAGAGGAAGAGGCTGGCACGGCTGGTGCTGCGCTTCGCTCTGTGGTGGGATGTGGGTCCACCTGGTATGGTGCTGCTCTGCTATCCATTTCCCATCCAAGCCTGCTGTTGCCATGGAAACCACAGAGCCAGCTTTACTTCTGGCTTGATATGCAAACCCCCTGTTTCTAGGCCGGGTGGTGGTTTCTATGGGTGAGAAGCAGTGGTTGGCCCTGTGTGTGTACGTCCTTGTACGAGACTGACACCGACACCGTGTACGGTGGTGGGAAGAAAACCAGCAGCAAAAGATGGGATTTGCTTCCTCTCAAGGAAGATGTGCAGGAATCATCAGCTCAGCCTGCTGCAGACCTCTAATGCCTCCATGTGAAAGAGATTCTGAAGCATCACACCAGCCATCGACAGATTTGTCACTTGAAACGGTTTTACCATAAAAAGAAGCAACAGATTAGACAAGCTCTTAAAAATAACGACTCCGAACAATTGTTCCCTTCAAAATTCAGGGAGCTAAATAGAGAAAAACATCAGCTTGTGTTAAGAGGCAGAAAAATTGCTCAGGGATTTTAGCCACCATTAAACCCTGCCTTTGAAAGGACACAATATGGGACATTAGAGGTCAACACTGAATTCAGTGAACTCAGTACAGTGTAATTGGACAAATGGAAACCAGTTTTCTAATAAACAGTTTGAATAATTTAAAAATAGTGATAATACTATCAAACCCATAAATAAGCTGTTTGAGTCACCATCAGGCCCAAGGGAAAGAGTATTTCCAGAATAACCATCTGAAGATAATCACACATGCTATAAAAATCTTACCCACTGTATTAGAACATATAAATTTGGATATTAGTGCAAGACATAAAAGATGACATTTATTCTTTGAAGAATAAACACATTCAGCACTATTATCACTCAGCTGCTGAAACAAAACTGCACTATTTCTCATTTTACAGATCCTATCTTCCTTTTCTCTGCCCAGAACTGGAGAGCTGGTTGACTCCTTCAGCAAAAGCAAATCCCAACTTGACCCGACATCAAACCAAAACTCCATCAGCGGTTTCCACTTTACTGGGACCATCTGACACAGGACCAAGGCACTGCCTGACCATCCAGGCTTCATTGGAACAACGTTGCCAACCCCACACAACCCCAGTTTTCAAACAGCCTTGCATTTTTTTTGGCCTGCCCTCTTGCATGCTGCTGTCAGCATCCTTCATTTCTAACTTATCTCTTGCTCTGCCCTTTGGCGATTGGCACCTTCAGCACAAGACCTTAATAAAGCTGTTTTTCAAGGAGTATCAGACACCTTTACATACCCACAGCTGCCAAAGTGGGTGTTTCTGCCTGTAATTGTTGTTACATTCTCAATCTGGGGACAAGAGACAGCCATTTCTGGATTACTGATGTTTTGGCTAACTAGTTTAAGATGGGATGAAAGACTTTTCTTTGGGTGATTTGCAAAACTTCCATCAGCCTGAAGTTTGGGTCTTCTTCTACCATCACTGCACGTTTCTCTTCTTGCCCCTTCATTCCATGCCAGGCTTTCCAAGCTGGGTTTCCATATGCTCCTGTTAAGACTGGTAATTGCTTGAAAAGACTAAATATTTGTACTTTTATTTTTTTTCCCCACAAACTGTTTGAGGATGTTTGTGTTTAAAGAAGAAAAGCAGACCTCAGCCATCCAGTGAAGTGTAAAAGCTTCTTTACATGTATCAAGCCACCACCTTGTGGCTGTGCATCACTGATTTCCAACAGCTGGAAATTCCAAGTGTGCCATAATTTCCTTGCACAAGGTACTGGTGGATTCAAACCAGCAGGGATTGAGGAAGGACAAGGAAGTTTCTGCATTGTTTAATCAAAGTTTGTCCCATACTGAGCTCTCACTGCTCCCTCACTGGACAAAATGTTTTAGCCCTGCTCTAATCCTCTCCTGGCTTCATGATGGGTGAAGAAAATGGAATTACAATGGCATCAGGTTTCCACAAAAACATTCAAAATTGGGATCTTTGTGTCTGTGGAAAGCTGCTGCTGCTGCAGCACGGTACTTCAGGAAGAACAGACTGAACTGATGACCTGACGTGCTCCACACTTGGCAGAGACCCCCCCTGCCCCGTACTGGGAACGGCTTCAGCCAGAGAGCAGCCAGAATGAAAAGCTTGAATGAGGGGGAAAAAAAAAAAAAAGCCTGTTTAGAAACAAATACAGACAGTAGCAACAGGGAAAAGAGTCTTTACGTAGTGTCCAAAATATTTCCTTAAAAGAACACTCAAGACTTTAAACATGGTCTGCAACATTCCAGCTCAACATCTCTTTCAAAAACGAATGCAGTTATTGTTTCACACAGCAAACTCCCCCAAACCCTCAGTAAACACTTGTTCAATAAAGGGATGAGAATAAACCCATTCGAGGCAAAGCAGAAGAGTTCAGTTTTAAAGGGTTTCTAATCCAGCTAATCCAAAGCTTTTTAAAAACTTTATAGGGCTTCTAAACAACACCCTGTTGTGTTTCTCTGTCCCTGAGATGTGCTATTCTTCCTGCAGTGTTGCAAACCCAAGGATTGTACAGAGTGATTAGAACCAGAAGGCTCTACTGACATGTTTCATATGCTAATTGGCATGATCTACTATTGTAAATATTGCTCAATTAAATCTGGAATCTACAGGCAACTTGTCCACTTAATGAAAATTGTCAGTTGTTTAGAGCCCAAAACCCTGTTATTTGTTTCTACCGTGGAAATGTGAAATGAAGAAGATTTGGAACCAGATTGAGACCTAAATGGCAGTTGAATTGTAAACTCCCTGCTGAATTTGGCCTTGGGAATGTAACTTAAAATTTGCATATTATACAATGATGGAGTAATGCACTGTTCTTCTCCTTGGCTCCAGCCATTGCCCTCCCAAAGGAGAAGGCACAGGGAGCTCCATAAAGAAATCCAAGAGGACTGACCTGAGGCAGAAACTGCTCTAAAAATACAGAAGTGCTACAGTCTATAAAATAATATATAAACCAGATAAAAATACAGCCTCGTTTTTACTGGGGTTAAGCACCTGCAGCTCCAAAGAGTTTTAAGAAATTCTGTCTTTCCTGTCACCTCACAAATCCATCCTCTCATTTCCATTGTCTGGTATATGGGCCAACAGGCTCAGGAATGATACTTAGTTTATGGGTCATATTGCTGCTCTCATCTAGATCACCTTTCAATTATCCAAGTCTTAAATGTCTGTGTAAAGAGTAAAATGGACCAACCATCAGATTTTAGTGACCGTAAAACTTTCCCTTTACAACCTAAATTTTGAGCTGGATTCTTCAAAACCACTCCTTTTAATGGATTCATTTTTTTCTAGCTGTTGTTACAGGAATTCCTCTTACACTGGAAGAAACCTCTTCTGGTAGAAGAGCAATTTTAGGTAAGGAGGCTATCTGCTGAATTTACAATCTGAGGGACTGTTTAATTTCAAGGATTTTTTATACACCACTACCAGTTTCCTGAAGGTCACTTCTGCAGCCTGAAGCAATCCCACCTTTTACAGCAACTCCAAAACAAGGAAGGACTGAACTCTGCTGGTGCTGGTGGGTTATATACAACGGGGATGAGGTTGGCCCAAGCCTTCATTTTCATTTTTGTTACCTTAAAAATATGTGCTTTGAGAATGTGGTGTCCCAGTTCAATAGTTTGCTGTCGATTTAGTTTTCCTTCTTGACGGGAAAACCAGAAGGCAAGTAATGTGTGGCCACTCCTGAAATGAGAAGGAAGAGCATGTTAGTATTTGTTTGTCACACCAACAAAACTACATTTTGCTCCCATTAGAGCAGGTTTGGCACAGACTGTGAAAAGGAAGATCTCCCCAGTGTACAAGAAGAGCAGGTTTGGGACTATCTGAAGGACCTGAAGGTGCACAAGTCCACAGGACCTGACAGGATTCATCTGTGGCTCCTGAAGGAACTGGCTGATGAAGCTGCAAAGCCTCTGTCCATTTGAAAAGTCTTGGGAGTCTGGAGAAATTCCCACTGACTGGGAAAGGGGAAACACAACTCCCATTTTCAAGAAGGGAAAAAAGGAAGACCCAAGGGTTGGAGCACCTCGCCTACAAGGACAGGCTGAGAGAGTTGGGGGTGTTCAGCCTGGAGAAGAGAAGGCTCCAGGGAGACCTTAGAGCACCTTCCAGTGCCTGAAGGGGCTCCAGGAAAGCTGGGGAGGGACTTTTGACCATGGCTTGTAGTGAGAGGACAAGGGGTGATGGATTAAAACTGGAAGAGGGGAGATTGAGGTGAGACATGAGGAGGAAATTCTTCCCTGTGAGGGTGGTGAGACACTGGCCCAGGTTGCCCAGAGAAGCTGTGGCTGCCCCATCCCTGGAAGTGTTGAAGGGCAGGTTGGATGGGGCTTGGAGCAACCTGGTGTGGTGGGAGGTGTCCCTGCCCATGCAGGGGGGTTGGATCTAGATGATCTATAAGGTCCCTCCAATCCAAACCATTCCATGATTCTACAATTCCATGTAAACCACCAGCTCAAGGCATCCTTTATTGTTATTGACCACTGAGAGCCCAAAAAACCCTACATTTTGGAGAACGGCAAAAATAAACAAATACCTTTTCTATAAGCAGTCACAAATTTGAAACCACCAGAGGTACAACCTCCTGAAAGCTGCAGTGCTACTTTTATAGTCATCTTGCAGGGGAGAACTGTACTTTGACAGCCTGCCACCAATCCTCGCATCATCAGAAAATGACATTTAAAATATCTGCACTTTGAAAACATGTCCTTTAAATGACAACTACATTCTCCACCCTGTGACACGTCCTGCAGAGTGAAGCAACTTCATGTCCATGTAAAACTCCTTCTAAACACATTCTCCAGCTTTTCCAGTAGTAGAGATGCTTCTGGTGAATCACCTACCAGGTTGACAACCAAAGTAAATTAACTGAGCTACATGCAGAGCCTTGTTTAAAGCAAAATATAAGAGAAAATAACTTCCTTTGCTAACAGTGATTTTTATGGACATTTTAAAATGTACAGATTTCCAGTTTTTATCACCAGAAGTTCACCATGGCTGGGTCTCCTCAAAGATGTGAGGAGCTGACTCTCCAGACACACACAAAACACACGTGGCACAAAAATGTGAAGTATTGCAAACCATTTCTGGGTGAAATCAGCAATTATCTGATCTCATGCGTGGACACAACAGCAGGAGACACAGCCAGCAGGCAAGGAGGCCACTGAGGCCCCATGGCTGGACCTCAGTGGTCTGGGGACTTGTAATTGTCCTGGTTTTGCCAACAAATTAATATTCTTCTTTAAGCCCTTGGGTACTCCCAAGAGAAACCTTTTTAACCCACTTCATTTCTGGAATTAAATAAAAATGTGACTACACATAAAAGCAAACAAATGCCTTCCAGCCAAAGAAAACAAAATGTAACACCAACTGTGGCTTTGAAAGGGCTTCTAAGGACAGGGAACGTTATTAGCTCCTCATGATTTGGTAAAGCAGAAAAGTGCTTTGCTTGGCCAAATGGTGAGGAAATATTAGAGCAGACAGAAGTTCTCACAACATTGTGGATTTACCAGCACATCTCCATCCAGGGAGAACGGCTTCCCCTGCCTCAAAATAAACTCAGAATAGAAGTGAAAGTGCTTGCAAGGCCACAACCAGGTGTTTGGCAAGGTCCTCCCCTGAGCCCTGCCAATAAAACTCCTTTTGGACTCATTTTTTGGATTCCTTTCCACACAGCTTGGTGATGCTCTGCCAGCCCTGGTGCCACTGGTAAGGATGTGGCCACGTGCAGGATGGAAAACAAAACACCTTCTTCTTCCAAGGCAGGACTTGACCTCCAGGTCTTGAGAGGTGAAAGGGCCCCACATCCCATTTAAGTGTAATAAAAGGAACTCTTTCACTGGTGAGTAACCCTGTTGTGCCTCTGCAAAATGCAATTAAACTTGCAGGGTCACCATCAATTCAAGTAATAAACTGTTGTCTGAAATGTTTTTATTGACTAATTCACACTTAGGGTGAATGGAGCTGATAAAGGACCTGAAAAAAACCCTCTTTGTTGTGTGTTTTGCTCTCATGCTCCTCTCCACACCCTGGGTGGCACACGGTGAGACACCTGCACTGGGATCCCATAGCTCTGCCATGACCATCCCTGCAGAAGGAGAAGCTCTTCCAGATGGTGACTCAACCTACCAAGAGGTGTGCACAGGGCAGTGCCACAGATTTCCACGTGTCCATATGGCACCAACAGATGTAAAAACCTGGGAAAACTGAAGGGCCTTGGAAGCAGTTGTAGCACCTTAAGTTATCTACAGCTTGTTGCTTTTCCTTCCCTTCCCACCTCTGGAAAGGAAGGAGGACATCAAGGCACATCCTTTTAAAGGAGACAGACAAATGCATTTGCTCGTTACACTGATTAACCTCCAGGAATGCCCATGGTAAGAAGAAGCAGAGCAGAAACCAGTGACTATGAAATGCTGCTTGAATGTTGCTGGGTACAGCTGCAAGTCAAGGAGTGCAGCAAGGGCTGGATTTTACCCCTCCTCATTCAGCCAGACCCTGCAAACCTGTAAATCACACTAATACACTCAACATATCTCCACAGCTCATCAGCTGCACAATCCTGTGCTTACAGATTGGAGAAGAACCAAGCATTTACCTCCACCAAAAGGTCAGTGCTTCCAATACATTCAGGTGGTCAGGAACCAGCTGCAGAGGGACCCCGTGGCCACCCCTCTCTACCTCCATTTGGCACATCACAGAAGAGAAAGTAACTCCACTTGTTTGCTTGTTGATGGAAAACTCTTTGAAAACATGTGGGAAGGCTCTGAATGGAGCTGTAACTATCACAGAATCCCAGACTGGTTTGGGTTGGAAAGAACCTCCAAGATCATTCCACCACCCCTGCATGGGCAGGGACACCTCCCACTAGTTGCTCCAAGCCCCATCCAACCTGCCCTTCAACACTTCCAGGGATGGGGCAGCCACAGCTTCTCTGGGCAACCTGTTCCAGTGTCTCACCACCCTCACAGGGAAGAAAATCCTCCTCATGTCTAACCTCAATCTCCCTCTTCCAGTTTTAATCCATTCCCCCTTGTCCTCTCCCTCCCTGCCCTTGTCCAAAGTCCCTCCCCAGCTTTCCTGGAGCCCCTTCAGGCACTGGCAGGTGCTCTAAGGTCTCCCTGGAGCCTTCTCTTCTCCAGGCTGAACACCCCCAACTCTCTCAGCCTGTCTCCAGAGCAGAGCTGCTCCAGCCCTTGGATCATCTCAGTGGCCTCTTCTGGACTTGCTCCAATAGCTCCATGTCCTTCTTCTGTTGGGGGCTCCAGAACTGGACACAGCTGTCCCGGTGGGGTCTCAGGGGAGTGAAGCAGAGGGGGAGAATCCCCTCCCTGGACCTGCTGGCCAGGTTTCTTTTGATGCAGCCCAGGACATGGTTGGTTCCTGAGTTGCCAGTGCATGTTGCTGGCTCATGTTGAGCTTCTCATCAAATAGCACCTTCCAAGTCCTTTTCCTCAGGGCTGTTTCGATCCATTCTCCACCCAACCCTACATATTTACTCCCTTATTCACCCAAAGCTGAAGCACACAACAGCTCTGGGCACAGAGCAAGGTGAGGTGGGGAGTTGGTACCTCCAGCACATCCCTCATCATGTCCCCATCTCTCGTGCCACAGATGGAAGGGGACAAGGTGTCACTAATAAAATCCCAGTGTGACCAAAGAGCTGTGATGGACCACGGGGAAACTCAAAAGAAAATACTGAAAGCTCCTGGATCTGTGCTTCATCTACATTCTTCTGTCCCTCAGGCAAAGTCAGAGATTTAAAAGGGTGTAAAATCACTTTAGTGTTAAGGCATCACACTGCTGGAGTAAAAGGCAGGCAAAAACCCAAGTGAGAATCAGTCCCGTTTTCTTCTGAACCTGTTGCAGTATAAATTCCCTGATTTACACCCACATCTCCCTTCTTCCAGCTAATCCCAGGAAACCATTCCAATATCCAGAGACCTGATGCTGTGCCCAGTGAATCTGGTCTTCCAGGAGCTGTGTGTTCATATTTGATTCAGCTCTGCAGAGTGCAGCTTTGTAACTTCACCACAGAGAAGAATGTCTGCTCTGACAGAGCCTGGAGCCTGCTCTGCTGTCAGAAGGATCTGTCCAGGCTGCAGGAAGGCCAAGCTCAGCTCCGTGAGCAGCTCTTGAAGGATCATTTAATCACCAAAATTGATGGATTGATTTTTGTAACATAGTTTCCCTCTGATGTTATAATTGTGACTTAACTTGGAAGGAATTAACATCATACAAGAAAACTCAAAGGAAACAGGGAAAGCTCTTAAGCACGCGATTTTCTTTCCTAAAGAATTAAACACTGGCTTAATTTGCTGAGCTAACTGGGACAGCCAAGTTCAAAGCCAAGAAAAATCTTTCCATCCCTCAGGTCGGATCTCATTGCAGCAAGACAAACGGTGGAGCACCTGGTCAGAAACCATCGCCCTGCCTAGAAGGCACCAAGGACACAGCAGTGGTGTGCTACCAACTGCAGCTGCTGTAGGAAGCCACAGACACTCTTCCTGATGAGCAGGACTAGAAACCACACCAGGATGGTTGCTGCTTGCCTTGTTCACCCAACAGCTGCCTTATGTGCACTGACCCTCTCACAGCATAATCACAACTGTTCACTATGCAGAGGAACACCTGATGGCCTCAACTGTGAACTAGAAGTCCATCATTCTGGCTATAAAACATGAGATTTCCAGGCTAAAAGGGGCTGTATGAGATTATCTAAGCTTACTTTTTTACAGTACAGATGATGAGGCTCAGTCCACACATCGATGGATTCACGGGTTAGACTTGCAAACCAAGTACAAGCCCTTGTAGCACAAGGATAAGAGGTAATGGCTTGAAACTGGAAGAGGGGAGATTGAGGGGAGACATGAGGAGGAAATCCTTGAGTGTGAGGGTGGTGAGACACTGGAACAGGTTGCCCAGAGAAGCTGTGGCTGCCCCATCCCTGGAAGTGTTGAAGGGCAGGTTGGATGGGGCTTGGAGCAACCTGGTCTGGTGGGAGGTGTCCCTGCCCATGGCAGGGTGGTTGAACTGGATGATCTTTAAGGTCCTTTTCAACCCAAACCGGTCTGGGATCCTGTGAATCTATGCTTAACAGCACCCACAGCCAGATCATTCAGGTAGGAAGTTCATCTAAGTAACTTTCAGAGGTGTGATTGCAATGACCCCACTGATGCAGCTCAGCTGAAACTGAGGCTGTGCTGCAGACCTCCTCACAGTCTCATTTCTGTTCCTCAAGGCCATCTATTAAAAATTCCATAGGCACTATCCGTGCTGCACCCCTATTTTATCAAGGATGGGGACAGCACACGCCTCAGATCACGTTACATCCTTGGCTGTGACAGAGAAAGAGCTCTCCTGGAGTTTATCTGGGATAACAGAGCTGCATCTGTGTCAGGAGCTGATCCTGGAGAACCTCTACACTACACAAAACAACAGTGGTCAGGCACTGGGAACTGCCAAGAGAAGCAGCAAAGAGAAAAACCAGACAACCCCGATGGCCCCATCAGATTTAACAAAAGATACAACGGTTCAAAAACACAGAATAAAAAAAGGAAAGATAAAAGAGAGAAAAAAGCATTTCCAAACGTGTCCAGGCCCGGACTTAATGAGATGTAAAACCCCAGCTCCAGAGAGTGGAGATGAAATTCCCTTCTCTCCGTTCAGTTCATGAGGCTTTGCAGAAAATCTGCTGGTTGCCAGGAACAGATCACTTTCTATTCAGAGAAAAGCAGCGTTGTCCAAGAGCAGAGTGAAAAACTGCTGGCATATTTAATAAATATGTTGGATGGGTAAAATGAATAACACCATCTCCCAGTGAGCTCTCCAGTGACTACACAGCTAACACACAGAGGAGATCTCAGGAGGTCCAGGGTGAATCACCCTCTGTTCTCATTCAGCCTGACACCGTTTATAATACACAGGGTTAGAGAAGAACAGGGAATGTGATCTGGAAAAGCTTTACTGCTGCTTTGACCAGGAATAAATGACCAAAGCAAGATGGACCTAAGTCAGGGTTACTCTCTCCTGAGCTGCTGGAAGATGGTTTTGCTCCCTAAGTGGGTCTTAAAGATTTGAGGAATGAAATAACAGAAGGAAATCAAGGAACATTTCTTTCTTTGGTCAGTACTGATATTGCCTCCAATTGACCCCATTGCTCCCTTCCTGGTGGCTCAGCCCCACAGAATGGATTCTTCTGTGAATTTTTTCTTCCATTTAGAAGTGAAAATGGTGCAGCACACAGGAGGTTACAGTCCAGAAGAAGAGAAAAAGAAAAGATTTCGTGAGGACAGTAACTCAAGATACTAATTATATCCAAAACCCACTCTGCATCTGAACGCTTCGGCTGCACATCTAATGAGCCAGTTAAAACAAGCTGCTCTACTGATGTCCTTTATGGTGGCAGCAATCACATCTGCTCTCCATCTCTTCTCTCATGATTTATAATCTGTCTCCCATTTCTCCTCTCCTCTTCCAACTGTTGCTGCAGCTGCAGCCCTGCCCAACAGAGGACAAACCTGCAGCTAAGGCACCTCACCACTTCGCTGGACATGGAGCCACCACGTGAAGGAGTTCAAGTTTCCTTCTCCTCTGTGTGCACCCCGTCTTGAAGCCCCTATTACACAAACGTTGACTTCTGATGCTCAGAGAAGTCCCTGCTGGAGCTGCCCAACTTGCTACTACCAGCTTTAATAATTTATTTTTTAGCTCTGTGTTTCTGCATGAGATTAGAGTTGATATCTAGAGATACTGGCTACATGGATACCTGCGTATAAGTTTCCTCTGTTCATTTTGTGGAGCTCCTGCCCATCCTGTTTATATTTCAAAATCTGCTTACTAAATTTTAAGTGCTGGAATCAGCAAACTTTACTCTGGAAGTCATATGGGAAGTGTAAGGGTTGGATTCTCAGAGTCAGCACTCCATCAGGTCCCTGCTGCTTGGTGAACAGCTTGTGTTTGCCCCTCCACTTAACTGAAGGACACGATGATGGATTCATCTTTGTGATTCAAAAATATGGCACTCACTATGGTCTGCTTGAGGAGTACATTAGAAGAGAAAGAAACATTGTCCTGTTGTTCTTATGCTACGGGTGCAGACAAAGCCCTGCCCCAAGCCAAGGGTAAGCCACCACTCCAGCCACCTCTGCCACAAATGGAGCTGTGGAGGTGATCTCCAAACACCAGATCCCACCATGATGTGATGATTAATTACACTGGCTCAGCACGGGCCTTGCACCAGCGCAGACAACTGGGCAGCAGGCTGGGCAAGGAAAAAAATACTGACCCCATGTATTTTGGTGACATGTGGCATCCAGCCCACAGCTGGAGTTGGCAAAGTGACAAAGTACAACACAGCTCTCCTGGCTCTGCTGAGGTACCAAGCCCTGGCATGTTGACTACCTGGTGGCATGCAGAGAAGCCCAGTGTGAGCTACAACACGTGCAGAGCTCAGAAACTGGCACATGGAGCCATGAGAAACACCCTTGGAGAGGTGACTTGTATGGCACAGAAAGGCAGAATTCCAGTGGAAGCAGCAGGGCTCAGCTCAAAATCCCACTATTCCATCTCCACCCTCATAAGGTGCAAGCAGGCACCAAGTTATTTTTCCTTTTCTGAGAAGTATCTAAGGAATTCCAAGAAATCCCAAGCCCATTCTTTTGCCTCACCTTGAATTCAAACAGCACCTTTGCTTTGAGTAAAATCCACCCCACAGGAATGCAGAGAAAACACTTTAAGACACAGCCTGAGTTTTGGTGAACAATTGCTCAGTTCAGCTAACAATAAAGCAGAGTGACTTTCAAGAGCTTTTCAGAATCTTGTCATATAAAAGAGGAAGAAAGTCAACGAATCCAAGCACCATAGTAACAAAGTGAGCTGCGTTTGGAGAAGCTCACTGGCTAATTTTTAAGAAGCTGAGATGTAATGTCAGGACCCCTCCCCCATTTAAAGCTGCTTGTTGTATCCCTGTATTTTTATAAATATAATTTTCACCGACTTCTTTACCTCTGAACTTTCTAAATTAATTATCTTTTGACTGGGGACTGTTATTTGTCAGTCAGCTTAAGCATTACACCAAGATGAAATGTACACACTCTATCATTTTCCTGGGTAATATACAAAAACATTAATTTTGTGTAGGAAAAGTCTCCACTGGCAGCATCCCTCCCGAGGGAAGAGGGAAAATGCAAAATACCTACACGCTTCTGCATTCAAAGACAGCTCTGCTGGAAACCATGGCAACCTGGTGTGTGGGATCAGAGCCACATCCTCCTGGTTTGGATGGCTGGGTGCCCTTCTCTGGAGCTTTGGGGACAGGGACAGATCTGGTTTGGGGATGTAGAAGAGGAGGGAAGAGATGAGATGCCCTCAGCAGCGACAATGGAGCCACCAGTACTTCTCCCTGAATTTCTTTTTTGTGTGTGATCTCCCTGATTATTAGATACCTCCTAATCAAGTCCATGAGCAGGAGCTGCTTGATGAAGCCTTGGTGCACTGAGGAGAACATCTAGTGCAGAGCACTGACTCCCTGTGCTGCATGTCCCAGCTTGGGTTTCAGAGCCAGCACAGCCCAGCCCAGCGATGCTGTTGCTGAACCCGGCACCAACGCCTGATCTGGAGACACACCAAATGCCTGCCAGGTCTCCCAGGTCTCTCTCCATACTTGAGCATCCAGCTTTTCAGGAAAATCCACCACAGATGTTTGGGTTTTCACTAACACCACATCTGCAGTATCCATGAGAACAGCTCTGTCCTGTGCGAGCAGGATATTCCTCCCAAGTTCTCTACCAGATGACTCTCCTCCATCACCATCGGTGACTCCTGTCCTTGCCATCTCGCTCTTCTTAGGGATGGAGAAAAACTTCTGTCCCCATCCCATGGGAAACTCCAGGGTAAGTGCAGTTAACTGAACACCTGTGCAACAGTGTGAAGCCATGGAGCACTTCCAGAGTTCAGCAGACAGGAGCAACCCTGAGCCAAAGGCACCACTTCAGCAGCTTCCCATCTTCTCCAGGTTCCAGCCCTGGGAGCAGCACGTCCATGGCTGAGCTCATCATCCTTGACTGTCCTCCCAGCAGTGGAGGGGATCAGGTGTGGGATCCAGCTCATCCAACTCAATGGCTACAAGAAGCCAAATGAATTCTTCAAGTACCAAAGGAGATCAGAGTGACTGCCTGAGGAACAGCCGTGTGACTGCATCCAAAATGAGGTGAGATGAACCCAAGCCAGAGGTGCAGCTCTCGAGGTGAAGATCCAAATGCTACAGTCCCACAGATGCTGGGAAGTTCCTCAAGCACTGCAGACAAAGAGCCTGTTTCTACCCTACTCCAGACTGAGCAGTGACATCAGGAGACACACCACCAGGACACCCAATGCTGGGCAGTCCAGTGCCACCCTGAGAAGCTAAAGCCCAAATTAAAGCATTCATAGATGTGCAACAGCACAGACTGTCTTTTTCCTTCCTTAGGTCTCCTGTACAAGAAAAGAAAACCTGTGCATCTACCTCCAAGTCCTGTGTGTTGGTTAGAAGAGCAACCTGGAGAGATTCACCTCATCCAGTTTTATTTGTCAATACTGGAGATGTCTCCTGGTGAGCCCATCACCCTGAGCTCTCTTCATAAATCAAAAGGAGGAGATGCTTCCCAGGCACTCTTCATCTGACCTGTTTTAGCCTTTTAGCTCCTGATAAAATGAATCATTCTTATTTCTCTCCTCTGACTATAAAGCAAGTCTAGACAAGTAATTCAGATGTTGATACTTAAGTCTGGATACAGTAATTTCACTTCTGGGGTCCATGTCTGCCTACAGCTCTCTCACTGCCTTGCCAGAGCAGATCACTTCACTTCTGTCTCTCTCACAGTCCCTTCATCAGCAGCACAGGGATAAAACCTTTTATTAGGGTTGTAAAATCATGGAAAATAATTGCATGGAAGCTTCTGATTAAGCCTAGGCAGAAAACAGCACTAATTCAAAAAATTTGGGTTAGGAAATACAAGTGTAAGAGTGAACGTACCATAATAACCACTTTCCCTGTGCACCAGTCACAAAGAATTAGGTCTTTCCCTAAAATGTTTGATGATATTTGTCAACTAAGATGATCAGTTAACAGAGCTGCACTGCCAGCTGGGGAAGTCATTACTGCAATGCTGGTGACATGCTCTGACAAAGGCTTTTTTTGGTGCCCTGTTGTTGATCAAGGGGGGTGCTGGGGGGGGTCCCCTGCAGAGAGATTCCCCTTCGATGCCAATCAGCCCCTGCGTTGGACAGCAAGAGCCTAGAGAGTGTTCCAAGAGGAGCTCAATAGGCTCCATCAGAAATATGGAGGATGGAGACCTGCCATTTATCTTAAAAGCACAGGAAAATGTGGTAATTTCTGGACATTCTTCCTCTCCCCTCTCTGCTGTGCTTCTGAGGAGATGGGAGCTCTCATTAATGAAATGAGGAAGATCACCCCAGCTGTCGCGCTGCGGACACGAGGCCCATTATCCCCATTTCCTTCGTCACGTTCTCACACCTGGACACTCTGTCAGGGTAAGTCAATTAAAAGCAGCTTCACAAAACCACATTTCACTTCCAAGCTCTTCTCCTGGGGTAAAAAAAAAAACAGCCTCAGCAACTCAAATCTTTACGCATCAGCATGGCAAGGTCACCAAGCTGCACGGCAAAGGTTCATTTCTGCAATGCCAGTTGATGAACTTCAGGAGGGGTCCACATAGTTGCCACTTCTTAGGCACTGGAACAGGTTGCCCAGAGAAGCTGTGGCTGCCCCATCCCTGGAAGTGTTGAAGGGCAGGTTGGATGGGGCTTGGAGCAACCTGGTCTGGTGGGAGGTGTCCCTGCCCACGCAGGGGGTTGGATCTAGATGATCTTTAAGGTCCCTTCCAACTCAAACCAATCTATGATTCTATGATCTTCTCAGTTCCCAAGCGAGCAGAAGGAAATCAAACTGGCTGTGAACAAACCAGATCTAGGCAAATTTTCATGGGCTACTTCTATGAGCTCCAGCAGCAACAAGCTGTGCTTCTTTTAGGAGAAATAAAATGAAAAATCATTACTTTTCTTAATGGTCGCTAAGGGTTTGCCATGCTCTGAGCAAAACATCTCAATATTAGCTCTTCCCTGAGAGCTGGACAGAAGGATTTTGAGCTGAACCTTAGGGAGACCAGTCTATTAATCACTGAAATGTATCCTGCTTCATTATCTACCATCAGAGAACAATGCAATTAGTGCACATTAAACATGAGATATATTTATTAGTCCTCCAGTACGTATGGACCCGCACTCGAGGCAGTGGGAGCTGTTACATCCATTGCAACTTCTTGGGCACCAGTGGGAAGAAGCTGACAGGGGTTGGCTCTGCAGGGATCTCCCACCTGCAAAGAGCACGAGTGTTCCCCTACAATTGAAAGTCACCATTAACTTATCATAGAAAGGTTTGGGTTGGAAGGGACCTTAAAGGTCATCTAGTCCGAACCCCCTGCATGGGCAGGGACACCTCCCTCTACACCAGGTTGCTCCAAGCCCCATCCAACCTGCCCTTCAACACCTCCAGGGATGGGGCAGCCACAGCTTCCCTGGACAACCTGTTCCAGTGTCTCACCACCCTCACACTCAAGAATTTCCTCCTCATGTCTCACCTCAATCTCCCCTCTTCCAGTTTTAATCCATTCCCCCTTGTCCTCTCACTCCCTGCCCTTGTCCAAAGTCCCTCCCCAGCTTTTCTGGAGCCCCTGGAAAGTGCTCTGAAGTCTCTCCAGAACCTTCTCTTCTCCAGACTGAACACCCTCTCAGCCTGTCTCCAGAGCAGAGCTGCTCCAGCATCTTGGTCGCCTCCTCTGGACTCACTCCAAGAGCTCCATGTCCTTTTTGTGTTGGGGGCTCCAACACATGTGAAACTGGCACATAGGGGATGAAAAGTACTGCCTGAGGGTCTCCAGAATGCTGTGGAGGGCAGCATGATGTGATCATGATCTTCATGAAAGGCAGCACCAAACCCAAACCCTGAGCAGGGACATATCACACGGGCAGGGACCTGCTGAGCAAACCGGGGCTGCTTTGTGCCCTTGTGCTAAAATAACAGAGGCTGCACACCTGCTGCCAGTGCAAAACCACCTCAAAAGCAGCATGTTTGAGTTTCCCTCTGGATTTGGTGCTGGGAACGGCCTTACCCATCGCTGTGAGAAGGAAGAGGAGCATTTCTGGAGCCAGAGGACCAAAGCTTCCACATCACCCACCTGCAGGCATTGCTACCACACATGGGTGCCCTACCTACCACATCAGCACCCCCTGCACCTTAATTTTCTTCTCATGCTAACAAAGGAAAGCAGTGAGTTTTCAGAGCTGCTCTCACTACGGTTCATTATGGCAAGTGCTGTGTAATTAGTGATAATTGCTGGGCCTCTGGCTGCTGTCCCCCTCACCCACAAGCCCCTACAGCCAGACCAGCCAAAACCACAGGGGCCAGACAAAACCAGTAGCAACTGGGAGGGAGAGAGCACAAGCATTGCAAACGGGTTGGAAAAGCATTGCACAGTGACGAGCACTTAATATCCTTCCTGGGAGACATGAAGTAATGACCACTGATGATATGAAGACACCTGCTGCTGGGAGATGCTCAACAATGGGTCGGCTCGACACGAGGATTGTGCAGAACCAACTACCAGAGGGAAGATGCCCATCGGGAGGAGCTATGGAGTAGTTTTCTGCTGCAGCCTGTTTATCCCAAAATGTAAAGTGGTAAATGACTCTGACACTGCTAACAGCCACAGCTGCTGTCATCTGCCAGGTCATCTCCTCAGTTCCAGCAGATACCATCCTGTTTTCTTCAGACCAACCACAGGGCCTGGGAGATGCACTAACACAGCCCTGAATCCAAGTGCTCCCCTGGTTTTTATAATCATATTTTAAGAAATAGGCAGGCCAAATGGAGCAAAGCTTATGGGATAAACTACTAGAATTACAGTCAGGAGTGTCTGTTTCCCCTCTTCAGTAGAAACAAAGATAACGTTGTTAATAGTGATCACTGGGTTTAGAGCATATAAATCTAACCATGATTAAATTCTGTTCCTTGTGAGCTAAGCCAGGAACTCAGCTGCTATCAGGACAGAGCTTATGGATGCATTAACAGTCCAAAATTGCAAAAGCCTGATCCTGTTCCTTATTTTGCTTTCAAAAAGACACGTAGAAGGACTACGAGGAACGCAACTTCAAAAAGAAGCCAACTGCAAAAGCCATATCCACACTGTTCATCCTTCATCTCCTTATCCTCTGCTCCATGTGGCTTTGGTTGGTTTGGAGAAAGGGAGGATGATTCCCCTTCTCCAGACTGAGCTGGCACAAAATGCCAACATCCCTGGTGATGCCTGGATGGGAGCAAGTCAACATGGGGCCTTCTGAGGAACAGCTGATTTCATCCTAAAGATGACTATTAGGTTTGCCAGGCCAGTTGAGTGCCCAGGGGTGCTTCTTTCTTTCCAGGAACAACATAAAGCTCTAAGGTGACTAGTACAGATGTAGAGATCTACGGTGTAGACAGACCACAGCCAGGTGAGACACATCCCTGTGCAACCTCATAAAATGAAATGCTTCAGATAACAGTACAAGATGAACACGTTTGTAAACTCTGGCTTCTCAGAGCGTTTGCTTACCTAGGATCACAAAGAAACTTGGTCTTTTCACCTTCTTCTCTCCAAATAAGCCATTCTCGGAAAGAGGGATGAACAAACATTCGCGTCATGTCTCTACGTTTGATAAGAAACATAGACAGGTTCTCCATCCTCTGCTGAAAGTCCTCCCACTCCAAAGTGCCCTCAATGTTACCTGCATTAATGGCCTGAAAAATATGTTCATCTGTTAATGGGTGCAGAGATGCCACTGCCACATTCAAGAGAGGCATAACCCGATCAAAGGAAGACTGTGTTGGGAACTTCATATTGCACTGCAACAGGTAAACTTCTGACAGAGACACTGGGACTACTTTGTAGCTGGAGCTTTTTAGTACTAGGTATCCTTTCTCTATGAGATCAAAAGTGAGTTTCAGGTACAAGTAGGACCCTTGGCTCAAGGTCTTGAGGTGAGAACTGAGTTTGCCAAACGTTGTGTTGTCCATTTTGCCGTTAAGGGAGATGTTGTTCTGGATCTCCGAGCTGCTGTGGATCCGATGAAGGATATATGCCTGCAGGTCCTGGTCTATGGCTTCATTCTCTTCCAGTCTATCCAAAAATATTCTGTGGAAGGGCAACAGCTTAATTATTTCCTACAAAGAAAGAAAGAAAAAAAAAAAAGGATACTCATGCTGGCAGTGTTTATTATTCATTCAGTAAACTTAGCTCAAGTTACAATAGCACCTTTGAGACTCCTTTAAGACCTCCTCCATCAGGACAAGCACACAAGATGGCAGTTTGTGCCCTCAGGACCTCACAATCTCATCTATAATCAAGTAGATTGTGTGTGAAACGTGACTGAAATCAAAAGGAAGGACACAGATCCTAATAATGCATCCACAGGAAGGGCTGGAAAATTCACTCAGAGCCCTTGTTATTCCCACCCCATCCCAGCCAGAGAGCAATGTGCCATCCCTTCTGCTGTCAGGTCAGAGGGAATGAGCTGTGGACAACCTCTGAGGCCAGCAGGAACTTGGCTGAAGCCAAGCTCAGGACTTCCCAGGAGCGTGATCCCCCATCACGCAGCCGCTGCCAGCAGGGAAACGCGGGAAAACATCAGGATAGGAAACAGCAAATCTCTTCCAGTGCAAAACAAATGTGTCCCTCTGCTGCAGGATGGTGTGCCCAGGGATCCTCTGGTCTGCTGAGCTCACTGATGATGCTCATGCAACATAAAGCAACGATCATCAAAGGCCTTTCCCAGAACTCTTGCGTCACGGGCTCTCGGGCGCTGCGAGGGGGGAGCTGAGGCGAGGGAGCTGCACGGGGTGGCTGCAGAAGCCACCAATCCTCCAGAAAAAACCAAAAGGGAGAGGACAGAGCCAAACTGAACTTGCAGTGGAGACCGTAGGGCTGCAACCACCCTAATTAAATGAGGAATTCAAGTCAGAGGGATGCAATTTACCTACAATTACAACAAGATTTCTTCCAAATGATGCTTAATCTACTCCATTACTGAGTGAAAAAAGGAACTGCAGCACAAAGCAGCCTGTGCTCTCTGGTGTCTTGGGGAGCAGCTGCTGTTCCCAGCTACAAAGCAGCCGTGATGGAGCTGGGACCAGCACTCAGCTCCTGCCAGGAGGACCACAGTAAATCAACCCGTGGATCTCAGTAAATGGCAGCAAATCTCAATAAAACTGCTTCACAGAGCTCGGTAAAAATGAACTGTGCAGCCTTGTGCTAATGAAAAAACAGCTAATAATGAAAATATGAGAAATGTAGAGCTGCAGATACGTCCTTTTGCTCGGAGCAGCTGGTGCAGCCAAGCAGGGCTCTGAGCTGGCTCCCAACTTGGCTTGTCCCTCCGACATCCATCTCCCTTGGGCTCCTGGCTCTGAGGCTCCATGTGGATGTTCCCACAAGTGATGCTGCACATCAACCAACTCCACTGTGAAACAGTTGAGGGAGCAAATCTGCCCGAAGTGGGTCACTGTGTTTGCTTCCCAGCTTGCTGCTCTCAGATGAGCAGTAGAGCCAAAAAACTAAGGTCAGTGTCCTCCTCGTTCCAAGAGAGTGGTGAGGAGTAACTAAGGGCAGGCAGAAGCTAAAACCTGCCCAGCTGCAAACTAACATAAAAAAACTTAAGAACAATCCACACAACATTCAGCTTAGATCTTCAGCACCTGCTCAAGATATTCTTCACTGAGCTGAACAACGTCCTGGCCTGACATTGACTCCTCGAGGCTGAAACAATCCCTCTGGCCCTCTGGGTCCCACAGAGGGATCAGGACAGACACTTCTTCCTTCTTCCACATGGAGGAGAGGATGTTCTCGGGCAGAACAGGCTGACAGACATCAGGCCCTGCCCTCCCAGCATGCTCGATGAGGAAGGAGCCCATTGGCACATGAGCTGTGTCTCCAAAATGAACTGAACTATTTGCTGCTGAGCATTTATTGACCTGAATAAGCGATGCTGGATTAGATTCTTCCAACACTGAACAGTGAGTCAGAGGACACAATGTAAAGCCAAGTGCAAAAAAGCCAAAAGGATAACCTGAAATAAAGGGTCTTGAGATACCCATTAAGACCTTAGCAAAGCCAATCATGACAATGACACAGTTTATCATAGTTCTTGGTCTCAGCATACCTGTAGACTTGTCCTGACTGTCACGACCAGCTTCAGCCAGGAAGGGAATTTTCCAATCATTTTGCTCAGGAATGATACTATGGTGTCTCCATAATCTGGCTTGTGAAATTCAGCCTCATTTAAACCATCGATTAATATGATGAAATCTTCATCAGGGATCTTCCTCTCTGAGAGAAGGGGAAAAGGACATGAGGCTGTAATTACTGCAAAGTCACTAAAGAGTTTTAAAGCATCATCAGATATTGCTAAAGAACAAAAAAAGACACAGTAGCAGCACCTTTCTTATGATACATTAATTGCATACTAGGTAGTCCCCCCCCCCCCTCAATTTCAATTTTAATAAAATAAGTATTTTAGTTATGACACACACAACTGTGACATCTCACATATAAAATAGCTACTAATCTTTTTAAAAATTACCTCTTCCACAAAGTCCAATGATATTTGATGTGAATCAGGTTCTGATAGGTTTTAATAAGCACATTATTAGTGGTTCTCTATGGTTTTGGTATGAAACTCTCTCCCTGATGTCTGCCTGTCTTAATTTTTGCAACTGCTAAATGAAGGTTCCCCCAGAAATTCACCTCCCCAGCACCTCCAGATCCTTCCAATTTTGGTGTCTGCACTTCAGGCACTGGCTTGTTGATCAGCTGAGCTCTGGGCAAGTGTTTGAAACAGAAACAAACCTGATTCACAGGCAAAATGTGAGGAGAGAAAACCATCAACCTGAACGTGTGGGGAAGGGAATTCAACACAAGGTTCTGTCCTCTCTTCAACAGAAACTGTGCAAAAGGACTCTGAGCTTCCAGTATCCCAAAGGAGTTTGATCACAGGTCTGTAACCAAACCTCTTTTATATACAAGTCAGGGGGAACAGAAAAGACCCTACAAAAAGCAAACCACAGACTTTTTAAACAGGGTTTTTGTGCTGCTGGTGAATACAGCACCCAAACTGAGGCAGACAATGAAGTCAGTGTTCCTGTGTCAGACACTGAGAGCTGAGTACAGCTTTATAATGAGGCAGCCTCTTTTGGACCTGCATCTTAAGCTCAAGTGGGATCTTCTCAAAGGTAATCTTGCTTCCTAAACTCAAAACTGGATGGGAAACAGGAGTCTGTTGTTGGCATTTGCTGTTAACATGTGCTACAGATTCTGGTCTGGATAGTTTGCTCTCCTTTCTAATGTACTATGGGTACATCCTGCTATCAAAAAGCTCAGTATTCCCAACAGCAGCTTAGCTTTTCCCTTTGACTTCAAATTGCATCTTTTGTATAAAAAGCCAGCATAAAATGTTCCTGGATGACATGAGCCACCTCTGTGGTGTTCCAGGGAGAAAACACCTTGTGCTTGGTACTGCTGAGCATCAAAATCCCATCTTGTCCTTGCCTTACATTACCAAGTTGCATTTATTTCCTAACATATTGTTCATATCCACACAAAACCCAAGTATTTTGTATTAAAATTATAACAGAACCATTTTCAGTTAACTTCACAGTGAGATTATTGGGTGGACTAGAAAATACACTTTATGACTCCCTGAGATCTTGGAGTGAACATAGTACCTGAGTTTTATACCCACATCTCGTGTTTCTCATAAAGCCTCAGGGAAATAGAGGGCAGAGAGTGGGGGAAGAATCAGAACTTTGTTCTCCTATATAATATTTAGATTAAAAATATATATATTTGAGACCCATGACTAACTTTCTCATTGACATTCACCATTAACAGCTGTGCAATAATTTCATCCCAGCAGCATTAAAGCTTCAACAACACCTTGTAAAAGACCTGCTGATATATTTACAGAGTCTTAAATGTTATATATTTTAAAACCAATTTCCAGACACTGTTCATTCTGTTACAAAACACTTGGTGCAAATCAGCTGGCCAGCACTCTCCATCAGCAAGGTTGAAAGACCTGAGTCCTGCTCATTGGCTCCACTGGAGCTGTGTTGAGTGCAGAGCTCAAGAAAGGAAAAAAAAGAAAGCTTTTATATAAAATTTTTCCACCCCCCCAGAACTTAGGACCACAGAGGGGGTCAACCTGCTTGGCAAAGAAAAACAAGCATCCTCTGAAATGCTCTGAACTCAAGAGCTGAAATACCTCCCAAGGAGTTACTGTAATAACTGCAAATTATTTTCCCTTAGAGCAGCGGTTCCTAAATGTATATATATTTTTTTTTTTTTGCCAGGAGTGTTGGTAGGAAAGAGTAGCCATTCTACTCCTACAGTGACATTTCTCCATGCCAGGAAAATCAACTGCTGTGGAGCTGTGCTGGCTCTGCCTGTGCTTTGTGCCTGGTGGAACCATGTGTGTTGGACCCAGATGTTGCTGCTCAGAGCCTGGATGTGGTGTTTTCAAGAGCTGATTTGATCAACCAGGGCTTTGAGTTTGGTGGAAGCTGCATCTCCTTCACCTTAGCTCCTACGACTGTGGTACATCCGGTGGTAACAGAAAATTATCTGAACTGTTTGCAGCCAACTTGCAGCATATCATTGTAATAAACAGCCATTTTTGCAGGACAACAGAGTCCTGGACCCTGCGAGGCTCTGATAGTTTTCATGGCAACAAGCGAAGATCTTAAATTTAGCAACTGTCACAGCTAATTAGTTCTATCTTGCAGAGGAAAGAAAGAAAGGGAAACAAAACCAATGCTGCATCAGAAAAAACTCTGAAATCCATATTCAGGATCAGACTTGTTATCAGCTCCCCTGGAAGCTTTTCACTGGGTGTCTGCAGAGTTTTATGGTATCAGATCTTTTGGTGAAAGCTTCAAATTCTTGAAAACCCACTAAGTAATGAGAGAGAAAGGGAAAAACATGCACCCTCTAAACAAATCAGAACACATGGCCATAAGCAGAGCTGGGCATGGAAACTGTTGCTTGTTTTCACCTTCAGAACTGCAAGGCCATGTTTGTGATGTGGAAGCAAGAAAAGAGAAGGCCAAAGGCAGATGACATCAGCATTTCATCTATGTCCTGAAGCCAGGTCAGGAGGAGTGGGGAGGTTAACCCCTCACTTCCAAACAAATATGATGGCATATGCTCAGCTTCTCCAGATCCCACCTCTTCCCTGCAGCTCTCAAGATTACAGAATGGTTTGAGTTGGAGGGGACCTTCAAGATCATCCAGTTCCAACCCCCCTGCATGGGCAGGGACACCTCCCACCAGACCAGGTTGCTCCAAGCCCCATCCAACCTGCCCTTCAACACTTCCAGGGATGGGGCTTCCACAACTTCCCTGGGCAACCCGTTCCAGTGTCTCACCACCCTCACAGTGTAGAATTTCCTCCTAATATCTAATCTAAATGTCCAACCTAAATCTCCCCAGTTTAAGGCAATCACCCCTTGTCCTACACCACATGTGATACAGAAGGACAAACCCGTCACTTCGCTTAAAAGCCCAGACGCAACTAAGCAGCATTTTTTAAAAAATAATAATAAAAGAAGGCAGGGAGCCCCCTAACCATACCTTTGTGCAGGTTTTCCAAGGGCTCCAGGACCCCCCTGCGGAAGGAGGCCATGGGGTCCTGCACGCAGGAGCGCAGGCTCAGCATGCTCTGCAGGTGCGGCTCCCGCAGCAGCTGCTCCCGATAGGCCACGAACTGCGGCGAGCGGCAGAGCAGGGCGGCCACGTTGTGCACGAACTCGGGCACCAGGCAGGTGTAGGCATTGTCAGCCTGGCAGTAGTGATAGGCCACAACCTGGGCGAGAGGAGAAGAAGAAATAAAAAAAATGCATCCTCATCAGACGGAGTCGGGCGAGTTGTTACAAGCAGCGGTTTTTGTTGGGCGAGTTCGATGTCTTGTGGCAGGCGAAGTCTTTAAGAGCACCAAGTGTTAACTACCTGTGACAAGGATCCAGATGAATCAGCTGGTGAAAACAGGCACTGCTCCTGAAAAATGACTGGACCTGCCACTTGAGGAATAAATGAAATTAAGCTGTAGCTGCTCACAGAGAAGGACGGTGACAAGAACTGACAGATCCGAGGCCCCGCACGGGGTAGGGAGCGATGGATTGTGCTCCGAGCTCCGTTTAAGGACCTGGCGTCAGTAATAACTTGTGATTGTTTTCTTGAACTTCTTTTTGATCTGCTGTTTTCAAATGTCAAGCTCTGTAGAAGCACACAGAGCACCAGCTGAGCACCTTACAGCAAGGTGGCATCTGCAAACAACAGGTTCCTGAGAACGGGGGGGAATGTCAGGGAATGTCAGACTTACCACACATGACTCACCCACCACGATCCTGCTCTTCATTCACAAAACTAATTCAATTAAAAAAGAAAAAAAAAGGAAACCTTCCTCTTTTCCCAGGTCACCTGATTTTCCCAGCCCTTCCAACTCTGCCAGAACCCACTAAATTCTGCTAATTTATTAAAATAAGCAGAAAACCAGTGATATTTTCACAGTCCAATCTGCCAATTTTCTTGTTTTCCTTTTGCAATATAAAAAAAGACCCACAAAGTCTCTCTCTGCTTGGGCAGCACTCGACAGGCAGCTCCAGCTCCACTCTATCCACCAGCTCCTGCTCCCTCACTGGCACCAGCACCTCGTGCCATTGCTCAGCCATTTGGTGTGAGCCTCTGCCAGGTCAAAAAGCTTTTCCCCAGCTCCCACTCACTGTGTTTTCCTTTCAAATGTCACTGGAAGTATTTAAAAATATCCTGGCAAGCCAGGTGGGATCAGTTTTGTACCAAACCCACCATTGCCCTGGAGGGTTGTAGCAGAGAATACAAATATTGCAAAATAAAAACCCCGTTTCTGAACTCAGGAAGGACAATGTCACTTAGGACACTGTGCACACCAGATTGCTGGGGTCTCCCTGGAGATGTGAGCTCAGAGGAGCTGTGGTGGGGTGTCTTGTGTGGGGGGAGAAGGAAAAATAGTCTGTTCCCCACACGGGGGTTGGTGGCTGTGGCTCAGGCTTTTGGGCTCTCCCCCAGCAGTGACCAGAGCCCTGGGGTGGCAGCAGCTCCAGGGGAGGGGGTGGCACGTCCAGGCTCTGAGCTCTGCTGCTGCCAAGGATGGTACCAGAAATGGGAGCAGGAGGCTGTGGGGTCCTCACCCACTGCTGGCTTTTCATTTTAAATAGAAATACATTAAATTACCAAGGGGGTGTAGTGCAGATTTCCTTTCACAGTCAAAAGGAGGTGTGATGCACAGTGATGAGAAAGCTCAGCTGGTATTTCAAGAATCAAGCCTTAATACATCTACTTAAGTTTTAATGGATACCTCCAAATTCCTAACAGAATTCTTCCTGCCAGCCAGTTAAAATATAATGTATTGCCTTAGAGAACAGCACTGGGTAAAGTAATAATGAAGGTAGTGATTTGTTTTCAACAATCCTGTTTATTTGGGGATTATAACTTGTGGATTCTTAAGTGGTTGTCCCTTGACAGCAGGTTCCCAGTAACAGAAAGCAAACTGCTGTACCCAGAGCTCCTATTTCCTACACAATAGGTGTGCAGACACAGAAATAAAGTCTCCTTTTTAGGAAAGGACAAGTAGCTTCCAGGAATCTAAAGAGCCACGTTGTGGAAATGGGGACAAACCTGGTGTCCATGAAGGGAATGGTCACTGCTGGATACTGGGACACACATACAGTTACAACTCACTTAAGTGAAGCCCCTTCACGTACATGCTTCTGTCATAGAATCATAGAATTGTTAAGGTTGGAAGGGACCTTAAAGATCCTCAGGTTCCAACCTCTCTGAGCAGGGACACCTCCCACCAGCCCAGGCTGCACAAGCCTCATCCAACCTGGCCTTGAACACCTCCAGGGATGGGGCAGCCACAACCTCCCTGGGCAACCTGTTCCAGTGCCTTCCTACTCCCCCATGGTGAAGAATTTCTTCCTGATGTCTAACCCAAATCTACCCTCTTTCAGTTTAAAGCCATCCTATCACTACACTCTCTGGTGAAAAGTCCCTCCCAGTCTTTCCTTCTTGTGCTGGATTTACTGGTATATTGACTAAGCCTTGAACAGGAGGACAAATGCAATGCTCAACAGGTAGATCTGAAGCTAAACCAGCAAGCAGTGCAGATTTTGGACAGGCAACCAAAGGGAAGGCATTACAATGTTCTCAGAGATGTAACTGTGCCAGAATTTCATCTTGATGTTATTTATTCTCTGTGACATTTTCTCCATCTCCAAATCAAAGCAGGACTGCCAAAACCCAGCGCTGGTGCTAGAAATCCAGCTCCTCACTTACACAACCAGAGCTGGGTGGGAAACAGTTTTCTCATCCTGTAAGACCTTCCAAGGTTTCAAAATGTTTCCGTGTTCCACCCTTGGGAAGGAGACCAGGGTTAATGGGGAAAGAGACTTCAGAACAACCACAGGGTTGGTGCACATGGGGCTCATCCCCAACGGATTCAAACCCTGTTCTTTCTCCCCTTCATTAGATGAACACCTTTAGCACCCGGCCACTAATGCTCTGGGGAAGGTCTCTTTCCAATTATTTCAGGTTATATACTTTATTAATTGCTCAAGGGTCCAGTAAGAGAGATGGATTAGCATCCCCACTGTTTAGGATTCTATTCTAAGATTACAGGAGGCCATCTCCAGACCCTGCTCTACACCTGAAATGACCACTCCACACACTCGTCGTAATTCTAGGGTGTCCTTAGTCTCCTCTACTTTTGCTCAGCTGGACAAGCCAAGAAGTATATCCAAGAAATAAGAATTTGTGTGGCCTGGAAATAAACTTTTCAGTGAAAAACGTGTGCTCTCAATAAAAGCCTCGTTTTCCATAAATCAAACTACCTTGCTTTAAAAAACTGCTTGAAAAAGTTCCAACCATCTCTCATCATAAACAAAATCCTTGAATTAAACATTTAACTTTAGCTAGAAGCTGTGTTACAATAAATGAAACCACCAGGGAACAACATGCACTTCCAAAGGTATGGGCATGCCTGGATGTTGTAAACATTTAGTTTTGTCTGATACAATTTAAGGCATCATTTTTCTAATAATTTCAATGGGAACTTTGTCATTGTGTAGCACGAAACACTATAAAGCTAAATGGGACTTCCAAAACTTTTAAACCTTTATGTCAGCTGTCAGGTTTGTTCAATGATGTTTACAAAGTTGGAAGCTGACAAATTCCTTGCTCTGAAGTTTGATTCAACTTAAATCACTGGATTGCAAACACTAAGTACACGACTCGTAGACGCAACCCTAACGCAAGAGAAGTGGATTAACCCAAATGATGGGAAAAGTAACACCCAGATCAAGAAAAACTGTTCAAAAGATCTGCTTGTTTCATTTTTGTAAGGGCTGAGGATGCAGTTTCAACAAGCCAAGTGACTCCATGCTGAGAAACCAAGGCATTATGTTGCTTATATTAAATGTCAAAGCCAGAAGTTACAAACTTGTATAATTTCCTTTCTTGCTTGAAGGGAGCCTCAAAATAATTCACACTTGTATGATGCAATTGGACTTCCAATAATTACCTCCTTCCTAAAATGATTTGGAGAGTCCAGCTGGCTACACACCAAAGAAGTGCATTTATTGTGAGCTTTTTTGTAGCCAATTTTTTTTAAACATGAATGATGTGTTGCAAGGCTTGAGCAACACCAGTGGGGGTGAAGGCAGAGCGTGGCCTCCAGCAGAGCCTGGACAAGATTCAACAGGACCCCGTTCTCTGTGAAGTGGGGTCAAGGAGCATCAAAACTCCCATTCACCCAGAAATGACACAAACTTCATCCAGCCTCATGTAACCTTCACCTTCCTGGCACCCTTTCTGCTGTCCTTCCACTCCAGTTCACTCCTTCACCCACCCCTTTCTTGGCTGCAGGACCTGGCACCAACGTCCCACCCTGACATGCAGATGCTGTACATCTTCCCCACACCAAAATGTTTTTCCAAGTCATGGCCGTGCAAACTGTGCTCCAGATCTTCAAGGCCAAGTGACTGATTTCCCCTGGCCTGGCCTCAGCTGAGCAGAAATGGAAGAATTCCATGAAATCAGAATTAAAAAAAAAAAAAAAAAAGAAAAAGAAAAAAGGGAGATTTACTCCTAAAGATCAGGACCTAGGAAAACAGCTGCTGGGAGAAAAAGAGAGACACAGGTGTCCTAAAAGCAAAAGTTATTCCAAGGATAATGGGAAACACCCATGGAAGAGGAGGGGAAGGGCTGCATGAACCCAGCAGGAGGATGAGGGTAGAGAGAGAACGGAGAGCAGAAAAAAATAAGGCACAAAAGAGATTGAGAGTCACTGTTCAAGCACAGAGAAAGAGATTGAGCTGTGAAGGGGGGGAAAGAAAAGAGGGAGAAAGGGGAGGAAGTGACATGTCAGGAGATAAGAGTAATACGAGAACGGCTGGAAGGACAGTGTGAACATCAAAGGAGAAAGGGGCTGAAGATGGCTCAAGGGAAATCAGTTATTTTTACTTCATAGGACAGGCCAATTTTAAGCAGTTCTCTGGCACTCTTTGTGAAAAAGATTATCCTCCTTTTCAGCAGCATTCCTTGGACATCACGCTGCTGCTGTGGTTTGTCTCAGCTTCCCTCTGGAAGCGTGTGGTACAAGGAGGCCACTCTGCCAACCCCCCCCCCAAAAAAGGACCAACCTCCCAGACCCCTGAGGCCGCAGCAACACCCCGGCTCCTCCAGTGCTCTTAAGAGGGCTTCAAGATTGTATTTTAACTGTATTTCTGGGCCTAACAAGATTTATCTTTTTCTGACCCATACAAAATAGCTTCAAATAAATGCAGTGTAATGCTTTCACCTGCCCAAAATGCCATTTGCCAGGGATAACATTGGTTGCAACAATGGAAACCAGCAGTGTTGCATTTTAGCCACTGCACATGACCCTGCACGCCCGTGGTGACCCAGTTTATTGGGGACATTCGTTGCTTTTACACAGCCAAGTGTGCCAGCAAATGCCCAAGGAAAGTCATTAGTGTCTCAGGGCACCAAGGCCCAGGAGTAACAAATCCCTCCACCTCTTCGTAAGGTAGGAGGACTCCCTTTCTTTTTAAATGCCTGCAGCAACAAGAACACCACTTTGGCTTGAGGCTTGGAGGGTGGGACAAGAGGAGGCTCTGAAGCCACCAGCCGTGCTCAGCATCAGCTGAGTGCTCTAATGCCATGGGCATCCAGCTCCTCCACCAGCTGCTCTGCAGCAGGGATGACCCATTAGTGCAGCCGAGCTGCCTTTCAGGTCCATTTGCCTAAGTGCTGCCTCCACAAGCAACCCCACAGCACCCAGGAACCCAAAGAATATAGCTGTTCAATGGGTTAATTAAAACTGGGCAGCCAATCCATTAATAATCCTCTGTGAGTAAAGGATAAAACCTTCAGGGAAAATGGGGAAGGTGACCCTGACCAGAGGGGACACAGTTCAGGCTTCTTCCCTTGAGCTGAATTGATTTCACCTTGGGCCACTGAACCTCTGAATGGCACTTTTGCCTCTTGCTGAAAGGCAAAGGTCATGCAGGACACGTGTTTGTGGGTCAGTGTTTTTCAACACAGGCTAGGGTTGGTGGGAAAGCCTCTCATTTCATTCCTCTGAGGTGGAGGATCAGCTCTGGACATGCAAGGTTGAGTCACCATCCCTGGAGGTATTTAAAAGATGTGCAGACGTGGTGCTCAGGGACATGGTTTAGTGGTGGACTTGACAGTGTTACGCTTACAGTTGGACTCGATGATCTTAAGGGTCTTTTTCAACCTAAATGATTTTATAATTCAATCATCCTAAGGTCATGCTCCAGCTGAGATGCATCAGTCCAAGTTACACATGGCCCAGCATCATCTGCAGACAGAAAGGTGGCACTGCCAGGACAGCCATGTGGTGACATAGAGATGGTCACTCACCTCCCCCAGCCAGAGGAAGTAACACAAGAAGGACATGGACCTGTTGGACAGGGTCCAGAGGAGGGCTACAAAAATGATGTAAGGGCTGGAGCACCTCTCCTACAAAGACAGGCTAAGAGAGTTGGGGGTGTTCAGTCTGGAGAGGAGAAGGCTCTGGGGAGACCTTAGAGCACCTTCCAGTGCCTGAAGGGGCTTCAGGAAAGCTGGGGAGGGACTTTGGACAAGTGTGTGTAGTGGTAGGACGAGGGGCAATGGCCTTAAACTAGAGCAGGGTAGATTTAGACAGGATATTAGGAAGAAGTTGTTTACTATGAGGGTGGTAAAGCACTGGAACAGGTTGCCCGGAGAGTTGGTGGAGGCCCCATCCCTGGAGACATTCAAGGTCAGGCTTGAGGATGCTCTGAGCAACCTGATCTAGTTAAAAAGGTCTCTGCTCACTGCAGGGGGTCTAGGCTAGATGACCTTTAAAGGTCCCTTCCAACCCAATGCCTTCTAAGATTCTATAAGTAGAGAAGTATTTTGATGGATAAAAGATTAAACAGTCAAAAGGCAGGAGAACCAAAGCACGACATGGGAGAGGTGTGCAGTGCTGCCTCCTTATGGGATTCTAGGTTTAAAAACCTTCCTGCTTTTAGTCACACTTTTTTTCTTTTCCCCAGTTTCACCTCACAGTCACCCTGTGGTACCAGGCAGCACGTCTGCAGCAGGAGATGTGTCTAACAGTTACCCCAAGGTCTGTGTCCTGCTCTGCAGGTGAACTCCCCAGGAGGGCTGGTTTGCATCTACCACAGCCAGGGAGCCAAGTCCAGCTTGACTCGGTGGCACTGCAGGAAGGCTGGCAGGCTGCTCACTGTCAGAGGGCAGACTTGAAATAAACCCTGGAATCCTGCAAACTGATTTCCACAATACACATATATTAAAACAAAAGACCAACCCAGCAGTTTTGCCAGAAACACTTATATTTTGTTTGTAAGTGTCAAGACGGGGGTTGCAATGTGAGTAGTTTGATTCATGACTTCTGAGAGTTTGCCAGATCTGGCAAGACAACCTCTCTTGTCCTCCTTCCCTGCAGGTCCCTCTACTCCATGCTATGGTACAAGCCCTTCTGATGGAGGAAAAGCTGCAGAGAAACTTCCCCAGCAAGGACCACTCCGAAGTCCACTGCAGAGCTGAGGTCCTCATGCTCCTCACCGTGGCCAGGGAGAAGCCCATCAGCAGTCACTGCCCCAGCTCCTCCTCAGAGGCAGGAGAAGACAGTGAGTGAAAGGGAAAAAAGGGGCTTGTGCCAGCTCAGTTCCCAGCAAGAGGATTGAGCTACCTTTAAAATCAGGGAATTGATTCACAGAAATCTCTGCTAAGAAGCTATTAACACTGCCATGTATTTAATATTTTCCTTGCAAGGAAAGGGAAGGCATTCACCCACCTCTTGATGCCTCAGGGTTCCTGGCAGGCTTCTTCATCCCCATCTAAATAACAGCCCTCAGCACAATGCCAACCACAACCTGGATCGTGACCCTGGTTTGACCTAAGACTTTGATCTTTCCCTTTTAAAGAGATCCTCCCTCCATACATCCAAAACAATCACCAGGAGCTGGAGCAGGACAGCCAGAGCAGACTGGGGTGATGCTCCAGGTGAGTTAAACACAGGCATTCTCGTACTTCCAGGATTTTCTCCACTAATCCCTCTCAAGTCAGAATCATTCTGCTTCCTCTTCCAAACTCTGAGTAAGATGGGCTGCTGGGCAATGACACCAGGACTGGAGCAATCTCCATGTTCAGCTCCTTGTTTGCTCTTTCAGGACACACTACTGCAAACCCTGAAACACATCCAACCCTTCCTACCACGTTTGGTGCCCGTATGGCAAAAGGCTTCACTTCCAACCAAAGAGAGGGACAGAGACATGAGAAACCTCAACACCTGCCTACCAGCATCTGGGAGGAAGGGAATTTTACCCTGTTTTGTTGTGTTTTTTTTTTTTTTTTTTTTTGTAAGACCCACCAGTGAGGACAACTTCAGGTAACTCGTAAACCAGTTGGATACAGTTTTCCTGGCACAGTTTTTGAGGACACAAATCATGCCTGACACTGGATTTCTAAAGTGCCTCATTTCTAAACATTTTCTTCTCCATTAGTTTCCTGATGAACACTGAACTAGAAATCATGGATGACTTCAAACTGCTCCCTAAGAACACAAGAATTTAATGCTCTTTTCCAGCACGGTAAGGAAGCTGGAGCGACATGAGTGGAGCTTCAGTTACTTATTTCTAAAATTAATCATTTGTTCATCTCTTGACAACAAGAACTAAAAGCAACCCTTGCCCCCAGGAACTTACTGCATGAAAAACAGGCAGAGAAGTACAACCTTGTGTAATCCAGAGGAGGGAAAGCAACTGTTCACCTTTCATTTCTGTCATCATAAACACACAACTTCTGAGTTTTGGGATAAGTGACATTTTCAGAAGGAAGGGAGTGGGTGAGAGGGACAGCGTGCTGCCCACCAGCATTCTGGAGCCTGCACCAACCAGCACATCAGCCTGTTGGGAGATTATTAATCCACTTTCATAACAATCTGCATTTCTCTAGCACAACAACCACGCACAACCTGAGAACATCCTGCTCTGCTCAGCACAAGCAGAGGTGGAACATCTGGAACATCTGCACCCAGCTCTATCTGGTGCCTCACATATGTTTCATGTAACTCCCAAAATATTCCTGACGACTGTGGTTGCCCATCACTGTCAACACTTTCTTCCCTACTTCAATTCTGACTCTAGTCTTAACGCAACCATAAAACACACATGTCCAAGAAATAATTTTCCAACCAGACTAACCTAAGGTCAGTCTGTTCTTCACTTCCTCGGGCTCTTTTTTCTTCAGCCAGTTGAACAAAGACTGTTTTAAGTAGGCCATCAGCAGTTCTTTTTTTATTCCTCAGCTACTGATACAGGAATATGCTGCTCTTCCTCCTGCACCGAAGGACATTCCACTTGCTTCCCCCCCCCCGTTTTGTTTTTTAAATTAAACTTTGGAGAACCTTCAGCTTATCTATGCAAAGGGTCTTCCTAAACTGTCCCAAACAAACCCCTGTTGGAGAATGTGGCCGCAGACATCCAGATTAGGCAGCTAAATTATTTTAACCAACTCTTTTTATTATCGTCTACTGAGACATTCGGTGCATTTGCTCTGTTTCAGAGTTCAGCACCTTCAGAGCCTCTTATGAAGAACAAATTCTCATCTTTCCCAGGCCAGGAGATGTGATGGAGGTTCTGAACGAGGCGATCGCCCACAGAACAAAACGCTCGGCGCTGTTATTTTAATGGATTTTCAATTCTGTTGCCAGGTCAGTAATCCTTTTTCTCCCAGTGTCACTCCTAGACTTCAAAAACCACAGCTGGGATGGAATAGTCAGTGTTTGTTTTATCTAGGAGGACATCATATGGCACGGCTCTTTCTAAGCAAATCAATTTATCTGCTGTTGACAGCAAGAATTTATCAGCAGTGATGCTGAGTTGTGCTACTCAGGAGGTTACTAAGAGTGCACCAGGCACACAACTTCCAGCTATTGATTTGACAAACATCCTAAAACTGTTTTATTTCCCTTTATATCCCTTCCTGAGGTTTGATAATCCATCAAACTTACTGTTGGAAGCGTGTTGCACAGCAGTTCTGGAAAAGCCTCTGATGGAATAAAACCTGGATTGTTTATGATAAAGAAGCATCAGCAGGAACATGGAGTTAAAAAAAAACAAACATCAAACAACGAAAAAACCCTCCTATACTTCCAGAAAAATTTCCCTTTGTGTGAGGAAATGAAGCTCTCAATCAGGATTTAAGCGTGTGATTTATTTCAAGGGAGGTCATTCTCCCCCTCTGCTCTGCTCTTGTGAGACCCCATCTGGAGAACTGTGTCTAGTTGGAGCTTCCAACATAAGAGGGACATGGAGCTCCTGGAGAGAGTCCAGAGGAGGCCACGGAGATGATGGGAGGGCTGGAGCAGCTCTGCTCTGGAGACAGGCTGGGAGAGTTGGGGTGTTCAGCCTGGAGAAGAGAAGGCTCCAGGGAGACCTTAGAGCACCTGCCAGTGCCTGAAGGGGCTCCAGGAAAGCTGGGGAGGGACTTTGGACAAGGGTAGGGAGGGAGAGGACAAGGGGGAATGGATTAAAACTGGAAGAGGGGAGATTGAGGTGAGACATTAGAAAGAAATTCTTCGCTGTGAGGGGAACAGGTTGCCCAGAGAAGCTGTGGCTGCCCCATCCCTGGAAGTGTTGAAGGGCAGGTTGGATGGGGCTTGGAGCAACCTGGTCTAGTGGGAGGTGTCCCTGCCCATGGCAGAAGGGTTGGAACTGGATGATCTTTAAGGTCCTTGCACCCCAAACCAGTCTGGGATTCTGTGATTGAACACATGGATTCATCCAGGCACACACTGTGGCACTGCCTGGAAGCTGACTACTCTTCCTAACTGAGAAACCCAAGTAACACCCAGTTAGGTATTCCTGCCAGCAACAGACACCAAAGGACCATTATCTGCATAGATCACTTTTCTTTTAATAGGCAGGGAAACAGAGCAGGCAGATGAGATGTTGGTCTCCAAGGATCCCAACCAGGCTACGGCAAAGCTGGGAATAGCCCCAGGGCCTCTGAGTGCTGAATCAAGCTGCTGCTCTGACTCATCCCAGGAACTGTTTGCTAAACACTACCAAGCTTTGCAGAAGTTTCACATGCTGTGTCAGCTGTTCGGGTAGGAAAAGCAATTCCAAGTACTCTAAGGTCAACTCATCAGCCTTGGCATTGATCTCTTCATGAAGGCCCCATGTTTGGAAGCTGGTGAGGGTTATTTCTGGAACCCGCCTACATTTACAGTAGTCAAGATTTGCTGGGACATTAACAATCATCCTAAAAGTCTGGAATCCTGCTGCTAAGCACAGAGGTAGAACATCTTCAACTCATTCATTATCTTCTGTCAGCAAAACACAGCATTTGTTTCGCAAAAAAATTTTGGCTAGGGGATGAGCAGGGCTTGAAAACCTAAAGGACTCTGCAGCCAAGGCCTAACAACCTATTTTTACTCTATTTCTGGCTATCAAGATTCTTTCTTGCTCTTCTCTCCAGTGATCAGGGATGCAAAAAAGCTTCAGTGCATGATCTATGCAGTGGATGTGACACACACTTTGAAGGAGTCGTATCCTTACCTTTTCCAGGAGGAAAATGAAGCTAAAACTGTTTCAATTTATCAATTCCATATCCAGCAGAACTACTTAAGCACCTCAGGGGAGGAAAGTCGAGACAGATGAGGCATGTGAAGCAGAGACAGCACACTGTCCTGGCCTTCCTGGCAGTCTGTAATGCTTAAGATTTGCAAGGAATACGATGACTAATGAGTCCTGAACAAAACCAGACCTGGCCCATTGCATTCCTTTCAAGAACTCCACGTGGGAGAGAAGAATCTCAGGTCTATTTATTTACGCAGATTTCACACACACGCTGCCTCACCATCTGGGTGCAGCAGCCAAGCAGCTAGGACAGGACAGTACCTGGCACAAAAAGCCAAGCAAAACACATCCTGGCAATAATTTAGAACAAAGACTTTGCTTGACATTCTCCTCTCTAAGGGGGGAAGCAAGCAAGAGGAAAGTATTAACTGCTCACATCCTCTCCAAAGGTGTAGGAGGAGCAAACTCCTTGGATTTCAAAGCAACATGACAGCACCTTCCCACCACCACAGAAGTAGGGCTAAAGCTCAGTAAGACAATAAAACTCAAGCTGTAAACTTCACCTACAGTGACAGTGTCACATACAATCCACTTGTGCCACAACAGCAAATGATTTGTGTATTGCTCAAAAGCCTCTCATCTGTTTTGCAGGTTTTTCCAAGAAACCCCAAAGTGCACAGGTGGCTGCAACACTCCCAGTCTGTGCCTTTACCCACTGTAACATTCCTGCTCTTTCCAAAACCAATCCTTGGTCAGACACTGGGCAATTTTTTTTTTTTACACTGTTGAAGAAAGGTTATGATTATCCTAGAAACTATATCATACCATAACATTTGTAAGGGTAAAGTGGGATGGCTGGGAAAGACAAACTGTGTATTTCATTTTATTTCCCTTTACGGAAGTACCCTTCCTAGGTTAATAAAACCTGCACCAAAAGTTTTTTTCTCTTGACTCCCCCCCCGCTTGAACACACACTTTCCAGCAAATCAAGCAAAGGAAGGCAGGAGAACTTCCAAGTGGTGTTTTCCCAAGGACCAGGAGGATCCCAAGAGGAATGCTGCCGTACCTGCGAGGCCAGTCTCCTCATGGCCTCCTCCTGCCGCCGCCGCATCTCGGGGGTCCCCGGGCAGCTCCCGCTGGTGATGGCCGAGTGGGCAGAGGGGGCCTGGGCCAAGGGCAGCTCTCGGTTTGCATCCACATCTGTCCAGAGGAAAGAGGTTGTCAATGCCATTTGAGGAGAGGATGAGAGAACTGGGTTTGTTCAGCCTTGAGAAAAGAAGGCCCAGGGGAGACGTTACTACCATGGTTCCAGTACTTAAAGGGTGGCTACAAAGAAGATGGAGACTCCCTGTTTACAAGGAGTCCCATGGAACAGACAAGAGGTGATGGGCACAAGTTGATCCTGGGGAGATTCAACTGGACACAAGAGGTAAATTTTTCACCATGAGGACAGTCAAACATTGGAATCATCAAGGGAAGTGGTGGATTCCCCCACACTGGACAATTTTAAGTCTCAGCTTGACAGGGCACTGAGTCACCTCATATAAACTATAGTAGCACCTAGAGAGGTTGGACCAGATGATCCTTGAGGTCCCTTCCAACCTGGCATTCTAGGAGTCTATGAGAATTGCTACAGGACAAGCACAACAGACGTTACTATTACAGACAAGGCAGCTGCTGTTCTCCAGCAGGTCACACATGGCAATTCATAGAATCCCAGACTGGTTTGGGTTGGAAGGGACCTTCAAGATCATTGAGATCCAACCCCCCTGCATGGGCAGGGACACCTCCCACCAGACCAGGTTGCTCCAAGCCCCATCCAACCTGCCCTTCAACACTTCCAGGGATGGGGCAGCCACAGCTTCTCTGGGCAACCTGTTCCAGTGTCTCACCACCCTCACACTAAAGAATTTCCTTCTGATCTCTAACCTAAATCTCTCCTCCTGCAGTTTCAAACCATTACCCCTTGTCCTATCACTATATGCTCTTGTAAAAAGCCTTTCTGTAGGCCCCCTTCAGGTACTGGGAGGCTGCTATGAGGTTCCCCTGGAGCCTTCTTCTTCTTCAGGCTGAACAGACCCAACTCCCATTTGACCCATTGAATGGCAAACAACAAAGGAGGATGACCATGCCCACCTAATCAAACCCTGAATGTGTTAGCAGTGATGCATGGACTTCATTTGGAGCATGCAACACCACCTTCACCTGTATTATTTGTCAGAGACAGGAAATTAATAGTATGAGGCTGTCTTTATGCCACACCAGAGCTGACAGGACAACAGCTGTAGAACAGTCAGGTCACCTGATCAGCATTTATTATTAAACATAGGTTTTTTACTAAGTATAATACGATTTTTTTTTTTCAGCATGTGAAAAAATAATCAAAGAAACTTGAAGAATAATTTTTGTTCTCGATAGCTGGACGAGGACTTGTGATCTGTTCAGGAAATAAAGTCAGATTAGTTGACTGACTCTGAAGGTCTCCACCCCAATAATTAACACCAAGGAATCATTCAGCTTTTAGCTTCCTGAACAAACCAGAGTGTGAACTAAACAAGAGTGTGTCGGGTGTGAGCCAGGATCTTTGTCCTTCAAGCCTGAGAGATGCAGGGCACCTTCTCCTTTGAAATACCCAAACTTTTAGCTCAGAGACAGTGATGTTCAGTGTCTCTGTGACCTCCACAATCCCTCTAGACACACTGGGGGGGCGTGCAGCTGGTGCCCTGCAGAGTTAAGCACAGACCCAAATCCTGCCTTTCCCTGCAAACTGTTCATTTAGCTCTGACAAGTGACACTACCCCACATGCCAGCATTTGGTGACACTTCAGGTACTTTGACAGGGCTCAGAGAGCTGCACTCCAGCAAAGAGATTTAACTACAGATTCACTGAGGTACAGTGACCTAGATCCTCACAGACACCTTCAGGTACCTAACCCACTATTTTCAGTCCTGTATCATTCACTGACTGATTTTAAAACGTTGTCATCCCCACCCAAAATGTGTCAGCATGGAGAGATGTGAATTGGATGGGACCACAAGAGGCAGAGCAATCCTGGGTGCTGAGCCTGCATGGGCTTAAACCATTTGTATCATGATATATGGAGGGAAACGAGCACATGGGAAGCAGAATGCAGCAGCATGGATTTGGAATAATGGGATGGACTTGGAATAATGGGATATTGGCTATCACTCTCCACAGGTACCTAAAAGAGGTTGTAGTGAGGTGGGGGTTGGTCTCTTCTCCCCAGTAACAAGAGACAGAACAAGAGGAAATGGGTCAAGGTACACCAGGAGAGGTTTAGATTAGATATTAGAAACAATTTCTTCACTGAAAGGGTGATTAAGCACTGGAACAGGATGCCCTCCGAGGTGGTTGAGTCTCCATCCCTGGAGGTGTTTAAGAGATGTGTAGATGTGGTGCTGAGGGACATGGTTTAAGCACTGGACTCAGCAGAGTTGGGTTAATGGTTGGCACAGTTACATTATGGTTGGACTCGATGATCTTAAAGGTCTTTTCCAACCAGAATGATTCTGTGACTAAAATGGGAGTCTTCACAATAGAAGAAAAATCTGTGATGTTTCTAAGGCAGAGAAACAAGAGACAGACTATTCTGAGTCTTCAGAAAGTAGATTTGGAACAGCAGCAGTATAAATATTGCTGACAGGTGCTTCCTTTGCTTGGCAGCAAAGACCAAGCTGCTTTCTTGGGCCTGAAGAGGAATGGGATCTTCGGAGCCAAAACCGTGACAGGATGACTCAGGGGGGACCTCATCACTCTCTTCAACTACCTGAAGGGAGGTTGTAGTCAGGTGGGGGCTGGGCTCTTCTCCCAGGCAACCAGTGACAGGACAAGAGGGCACAGCCTGAAGCTGCTCCAGGGGAGGTTTAGGTTGGATATCAGGAAGCACTTCCTCATGGAGAGGGTGATTAGACATTGGAATGGACTGCCCAGGGAAGTGGTGGAGGCACCATCCCTGGATGTGTTCAAGGCAAGGCTGGATGTGGCACTGAGTGCCATGGTCTAGATGGTGTGGTGGTGTTGGTCATAGGCTGGACTTGATGATCTGAAAGGTCTTTTCCAGCCTTGGTGATTCTGTGATTCTGTGAAAAGCAGATGGAAAAGGTCTCTGATTTCTGCAGCTCAGTGAGCTGCTGTACTTACGTTTGGGAGAGGCGTGCGGGCTGTCGGAAGCGATCTGCCTCATCCGCGTGCCGTGGCAGCTGAGGGCCACCAGCCTGGAGATGATGGCGGTCTTGCCGAAGCCGATGTTGCCCACGATGACCACGCCGCGGTTGACGCTGGCGTTGGGGCTCTGCAGCTGCTCGTCGATCTCGTGGAACACCCAGTCCCGGCCCACGAAGACCGACTCAGTGGTGATACTGGGCACCTCGAAGAGCAGCGGCTTCAGGGAGATGTCGGGAGGTCTGTAGGGCGCGAAACGCACTGGAAAGAAGAAGCACGTGGGAAGAACATAAACACCAACGCTACCAGCCAAACCACAGTTGGGAAACTTTCACCCTCCTAAGAAACCTTTTCATTGCAAAAGGTGAAAACAAAACAATAAAAAAAGCAGGGGGTTGGATCTAGATGATCTCTGAGGTCCCTTCCAACCCCAACTGTTCTGTGGTTCTGTGAAACACAAGGCTGTTTGTTACCCACGGGTTTGTTGTTAACAGCATCTGGCTCCTGAAAGGAGGTTGTAGGGAGGTGTTGGCCTCTTCTCCCAAGTAGATAACAACAGGACAAGAGGAAATGCCTGAAGTTTCCCAAACCACATTTGGGAAACTTTCATCCTCCTAAGAAACCTTTTCATTGCAAAAGGTGAAAGCAACACAATAAAAAAAGCAGGGGGTTGGATCTAGATGATCCTTGAGGTCCCTTCCAACCCCAACTGTTCTGTGGTTCTATGAAACACAAGGCTGTTTGTTACCCACGGGTTTGTTGTTAAGAGCATCTGGCTCCTGAAAGGAGGTTGTAGGGAGGTGTTGGTCTCTTCTCCCAAGTAGATAACAACAGGACAAGAGGAAATGCCTGAAGTTTCCCAAACCACAGTTGGGAAACTTTCACCCTCCTAAGAAACCTTTTCATTGCAAAAGGTGAAAACAAAACAAAACAAAACAGCAGGGGGTTGGATCTAGATGATCTCTGAGGTCCCTTCCAACCCCAACTGTTCTGTGGTTCTGTGAAACACAAGGCTGTTTGTTACCCACGGGTTTGTTGTTAACAGCATCTGGCTCCTGAAAGGAGGTTGTAGGGAGGTGTTGGCCTCTTCTCCCAAGTAGATAACAACAGGACAAGAGGAAATGCCTGAAGCTTCCTAAACTACAGTTGGGAAACTTTCATCCTCCTAAGAAACCTTTTCATTGCAAAAGGTGAAAGCAACACAATAAAAAAAGCAGGGGGTTGGATCTAGATGATCTCTGAGGTCCCTTCCAACCCCAACTGTTCTGTGGTTCTATGAAACACAAGGCTGTTTGTTACCCACGGGTTTGTTGTTAACAGCATCTGGCTCCTGAAAGGAGGTTGTAGGGAGGTGTTGGCCTCTTCTCCCAAGTAGATAACAACAGGACAAGAGGAAATGCCTGAAGTTTCCCAAACTACAGTTGGGAAACTTTCATCCTCCTAAGAAACCTTTTCATTGCAAAAGGTGAAAACAAAACAATAAAAAAAGCAGGGGGTTGGATCTAGATGATCCTTGAGGTCCCTTCCAACCCCAACTGTTCTGTGGTTCTATGAAACACAAGGCTGTTTGTTACCCACGGGTTTGTTGTTAACAGCATCTGGCTCTTGAAAGGAGGTTGTAGGGAGGTGTTGGTCTCTTCTCCCAAGTAGATAACAACAGGACAAGAGGAAATGCCTGAAGTTTCCTAAACTACAGTTGGGAAACTTTCATCCTCCTAAGAAACCTTTTCATTGCAAAAGGTGAAAACAAAACAATAAAAAAAGCAGGAGGTTGGATCTAGATGATCTCTGAGGTCCCTTCCAACCCCAACTGTTCTGTGGTTCTATGAAACACAAGGCTGTTTGTTACCCACAGGTTTGTTGTTAAGAGCATCTGGCTCCTGAAAGGAGGTTGTAGGGAGGTGGGTGTTGGCCTCTTCTCCCAAGTAGATAACAACAGGACAAGAGGAAATGGCCTGAAGTTGCACCAGGGGAGGTTTAGACTAGATATTATGAAGAATTTCTTTACCCAAGGAGTAGTCAGGCCCTGGAACAGCCTGCCCAGGAAGGTGGTGGAGTCACCATCCCTGGAGGGATTCAAGAAACATGTAGACATGGTAACTTTACGATGTGCCAGTGCCCATGGTGGGTTTGTTTGGAGGTTTCTTGTTGTGTGGTGTTTTTTTTTGTCTTTTTGTTGTTTTTTTTCCTCGGTGGACAGTTGGACTCTGTGATCTTACAGATCTTTTCCAACCATAGCAATTCTGTGATTCTGTGATGTTCCACCAAAGGAATGCAGAGCATTTCACAGGAAGAAGTAGTTTATAGGTGAAGAAATTCTAGCTGGAGAAATGAAATTTCTTGCTTAAAGTCACCATCATTAAAGGCCCTGTCCCAGGCAGGATGTTCACTTGCCAAGGCAGCTACCCCATGGCACAGCACTGCCTGTCTGCTCCATGTACAGAGAATCATGGAATGGTTTGGGTTGGAAGGGACCTTCAAGATCATCTAGATCCAACCCCCTGCATGGGCAGGGACACCTCCCACCAGACCAGGTTGCTCCAAGCCCCATCCAACCTGCCCTTCAACACTTCCAGGGATGGGGCAGCCACAGCTTCTCTGGGCAACCTGTTCCAGTGTCTCACCACCCTCACACTAAAGAATCCACACAGATAGAGAACACCTCTGATCACCTGTTCAACAACCAGCACAAAAATTCCCTGAGCACTTAGACGTGTCAATTCACAGTTGTTTCAACTCTTGTAAAACATAGAAATGGAACCAAACAGCTGATAGGATCTTTCTGGATGGCAATTAGAACATGTGCTCTTTTCACAAGGAAAAGCAATACTGCCAACAATGTAAAGTGAACAAGGATGCAAGAAATGTCCCCCCAACAGGTCACGTTTGCTGGTGCAGTAATAACACCTAAAACCACCACTACCTGATCACATCACATTTCCCATTTTTAATGTGTTATGTTATAATGACATGTACAACTCAAGCCAAACCAGCCTCACAACTTCTTCAGGAACATTTGGGGGTGGAGGGAGAGGGCATTTGCTGCTCTTTCCTTTTGGCACCACCTATCTAGGGAACACACACCTAAAAAGAGGAACAACTATGTAGGGATCTGGTGCAAAGATGCTATTAGGAAGATCAGCTCAGATGGTGTGTCCTGCCTATGAGATCTGTAACTGGGAGATGATATGCATAAATCTATAAAAGAAATAATGAGTGATGGAAGCACTTTGTGCCAGCAGAGACAGTTGCTGCATCTTCCCACTTTCCCACCAAAATCATTCCTTAATTAAAGCCTTTCAGAAGGGCCAGAACGACAGCAGGGGACTCCCACTCAGGGGGAGGTTAGTCCCATTGTGTGTTTTAGCTGCAAACTTTGAATTTTTGAACATAATTCCTTCAAGACAGAGCTAAGGGACCTGGATGGATCCATAGGACACGATTCCAGACCTGGCATGGCAGCTCTGCACACACCTTCCAGCTGCACCACACGTGTGGACTCAGCATTCCACATGGATGTTTAAGCTGATGTGTGAAGCTCTGGAAAAGCTGAGCTGTGGTTTACAGAAGTTGAATTCAAGTTGTTTTGAGATCACAGGGCACGCTGGAAACAAAAACAACCATGCAAGACCTGGATGCCTCCTTCATGGCACATTTCAAAAGAAATCCCAGGAAGCCACAGAGGAGGAGGTCCCCAAGCAGGGCTGCAGGAGTTCAGTAAAAGCCCCATTGGTTTGCTCAGTGTTATCTCTTGGTACGATCCTGCTCCCATCGTTGATGTTTGCTGCTTCCAGTGGAGACCCTCTGGTTTCTCTGAAGTTCTAAAAGCCCCCAGGCATTTAAAAAGCACAACCATCACTGATGTCCCTCATTTCTGCACCCACTCCCCAGCCGTATGGATGTGTGAGTGGTGGGCTCATCCCTCCAAAGACCTCCTGGCTGGGCCTGAAGGTCCTCAGGGCTGGAGATGACACTACTGCTCCCACCTTTGCACTGAACTCACTGGAAATAGTTGATTAAATTACCCCATCCCCACACCCTGACCCCATCCCTGCACTGGGACCCTTCCCCAGGAGCCACTAAACTGACAGCTCAAACCACCTTCAGATCTTCCCAGACCTGACCAAGGAGCTCATCCATCCTTTCCAGAGCTGATAAAGGGGCTGGGACTTAATGTGACATCACATCTCCCTAAGGAAAACAGCTCCTATTTTAAAATGTTCGGTATTTTGAATTTCCCCCTTTTTTTTTTTTAGCTGAAACAGACAATGCTGCAGACAGGAGCCGTGTTTTTATTCCCACTTGAAAATGATGAATGTGCTTTAGATTCATCCCAGGGTGGAGATGGCTGTTGAATTGCATGAGCTCACAGGCAGCTCGTTCCACTCCCCTCGCCGGGCTCTGTCACGCCAGCGCAGCGGGACGTGCTGGCAGGGGAAGGTGCTGGAGAAGCAAAATCCCTGGTGGTGGGAGGGGAGGAGGCAGCCGGGCTGCTGCAGCCGGTGGGGACAAGGCAGCCCTGGGGACACGTGTCCCCGTGTCCCCACCACAGCTCCTGGCTCTCAGCCTCCGTGGGACCAGAGGGTGGCATCTTGCACGAGCTCGAGCACATGGATGGGCCGAGACAAGCAGCAGCAGGGGTCCAAGTGATGCAAATGAAGCATTCCAGCAGGGGATTTGATAAATGAATTTTTCTTTTTTTCGCATTCTGACACCAATACTATATATAGAAAATGGAATTAAAAAGATAAATTTAAAAAAAAAATCAAACTACTCCATTTGGAAAACATCAGGCTGAGATTGTGCTCAATGAGCTCCAGCTTTACTCGTGCCTGCGTCGACGTGATCTGTCGAGTCAGTGAGTGAAAATGTGCAACCATGCTCTTCTGAAAGCCAGGAGTCCAGCAGGTACCCAATGGTCTTGGGGGCTAATGCAGAGACAAGACTGATTAAATACACAAGCCATGGGATCCTGTGAGCTCGTGGTTTATGTGGTGGAGACCTGACTCCAAACTTGGTTTCTCTTCAGAGGTGCAGATGGGTCTGAGGCTGTGTGACACCTGCACCTTGGACCACGACAGCCCAAACAAAGGATGTCCTGAAGACTGGTCTTTATCTGAGTGGACATGAATCGTAGAATCACAGAATCATAATGGTTGGAAAAGACCTCCAAGATCACTGAGTCCAACCATCCACCCAGGGGAAGAACAACAACAAGAAACAAAAAAACCCCACAACCATGCAGCCCACAAAACCACCACCTACACACAACACCCACCATGCCCACTGAAGCGTGCCCTGAAGTGCCACATCTACACGCTTCTTGAATGTCTCCAGGGATGGTGACTCCACATGAATATGCACATCTTGGATGTCACCTGAGAAGAGCATGTCCTGTCCCAAAAAAGGCTCAACAAAACCCAGAGAAGAGACATCCCCACTTATCTGGGCATGGGGATTGGAACTAGATGATCTTTAAGGGGGTTGGTGAAATAGATGATCTTTAAGGGCCCTTTCAACTGAACCATTCTATGAATCATTCTATGACCTAGCTATATCCAACCTTCCTGCCCCTCCAGACTGTCCAACACCACCAGTCACTGACCACAGCAGAGCAAACCTCCTCTCCCACAAGCCTGGTGGGACAGTTCATGACTTCAGGCTTCATAATCCCAGGGCTCCTGGAGGGCAGGGGATGCTGGTGAGCATCTCGCTGCTAAGAAAACACTCAGTGCCACATTGGCTTGGACACAAGTGCTGAGAACATGCTGTCTGTCCCACCAGCCACCAAAACCACCTCTACGTGCCAGCAGGAGATGTTTTATTTCACCACAACCATTTTTGGAAGGCAAAGGCAGCATCAATGTTTCCCTAGCTGGACTGTCGAGAACGTTTCTGAATAATTTAAGACTGCCATTGACTAATTGCAAGCCATGTGCCAGATCCTCATTAATTCCTGACACTGTCTGCTAAATCCTGCCAAAATCCTCCCCTGTTACTACTTATTTTACAACCTTTCAGAGCCTGTGGTCCCCAGGCACAGGCAGGCAAGGAACAAAGCCAGGGAAAGACCCCGGAGCCCCAGGGGAATTTTAAACTCCCTTGAAAGAGTTGAAAAAAATATCCCACATCACAGGGAAAGGGCATCAACATTTGGGGCAGCAAATTAAAGGATAACCTAATGGAAAGGGCTCAGAAGTACCAGGTGCACACATGTGGGATGAATCCTGTCAAGCCACTTGACCTGAATACTTGTGAAAGTCAAAGTATGTGGATAAACTGCCTTCCCATCCTTGAAAAACACTTGCTGGGTTTGATATTCCTTTTTTCATGAAGCATTTTATATAACCTAAAGAGTACCCCAGAAACAGAACTGCTGATAATATCTTAACATAAATTAAACCCATACTAGAGTGGAGTAGAACAGAACAAGGTCTGGCATAAAATTTTCATGAGAGCTACTGAAATACTGTGCAAACTTTTGTAGATCCCAAGCAGTAAATTCAAATCCCAAGCTGAAACCCTACCTACCATACCCATCCTGGCTCTTTTTTGTAGCTGAAAACTTCAATTAAATCAGACCAAAGCTGGTTTTATTATGTGCAGGATTGAAAAAGTTCTTTCAAGTGTCATAGAGTCATGGAATGGTTTGGGTTGGAAGGGACCTTCAAGATTCCAACCAGTTCCAACCCCCCTGCATGGGCAGGGGGACACTTCCCACCACACCAGGTTGCTCCAAGCCCCATCCAACCTGCCCTTCAACACTTCCAGGGATGGGGCAGCCACAGCTTCTCTGGGCAACCTGTTCCAGTGTCTCACCACCCTCACAGCCAATAATTTCCTCCTCATGTCTCACCTCAATCTCCCTCTTCCAGTTTTAATCCATTCCCCCTTGTCCTCTCCCTCCCTGCCCTTGTCCAAAGTCCCTCCCCAACTTTCCTGGAGCCCCTTCAGGCACTGGAAGATGCTCTAAGGTCTCCCTGGAGCCTTCTCTTCTCCAGCCTGAACACCCCCAACCCTGTCAGCCTGTGGCCCAGAGCTGCTCCAGCCCTCAGGGCATCTTTGTGGCCTCCTCAGTGCTGACATTCACATTTGTGAGAAAACAAAACCATGATGGCAGCTGTTGGGATGTTCTAATACCATGTAATTTGGTTGCCATCTGGCTCCTGCTCCAGGCTACATCACAGCCATCATTGGTGGGGGTTACAACAACCCCCAACAGCTTCAAATCCCACTGGCTGAAAACAGTCAAAGCAAAAATTGCCTTCACCATCCTATAAAAAACCTGCTGCTGGTACCAATGCTTGTCATGCTCTTGGCCACTGGGATTGCTAAATCACTCCCCTGCTTAAAATAACTGATTTAACAAAAAATAGCAGGGACAGTCACCCATTTAGTTTCTCTGCACTGGGATTATGGAACACTGGGAACAAATCAAGTGTATGGGGCCAGGAATTGCTTCTGCATTTCAGCCCAGTGCCAAGATGAGAGACGTTAAAGTTAAACCCAAGTTTAGGGTTTCCAGTTGGAACAAAGAGCTGGTAACAGCCCAGATTGATGCAATTTCACAGTGGTATGTGAAACGTGTAGTATTTTGGGGGAAAAAAAACCCCTCATATATTAAACAAAGCAAAAATATTTCCAAATAGTGGTGGTTTGGGTTTTTCACCTCCTCTTCTTCTCCCTCTCTTTTTAAAAATAGCACAGCACCTTAACTAGGATCAGAAGCAAACTCCAAAAACTGAAAGGCTGCTGCTCTTCTCATACAACCTTCACCAAAAGAAGAGGAGCCACAACAACAACAAAAGAACAAAAAGAAGACAGAAAAGATGTTGTGCTACATGGTTCTGAAAGTGTGTCTGGAAAACAATTTGATTCTGTTCCTGCAATAAAGTTTAATGTTTTGGATGCAATCACTGCAAATTACCAAGCCTTGGCAAGCTGCTCCCTTTGAACATATGGAAATTTTGTCTGTCAAACTTTGCTTTCTTCACTTTTTGCCTGTTAATACATTTTTCTAACTGCCTCACCAGCCAGTGTGATTTCATTACAGACTCTGATCCCAAACGACGCAAAAACCACTTTTTTTTTTCCAGTTGGGGCTCGTGCACTTGGTAGGAATCCCAACCAGGCTGTAGCAGGTCATGCTTGTGGTGCTGGGTGAAAACCCAACCTGCCACCCCCCCAGCTCCTGGTTTCCTGACCCAAGGGTGGTGGGCACTTGCTCAAAAACACGCCAGAGAAAAGAAAAGTTTGATGTATCACCACCAGAACTCCCACTTCCTATGTGCAGGGAAGAACAAACTGGTCTCATGGCACAGCAACAACCAGGAAAAACCCCAAACGAGCCTTCTTGGTCATCTCTTCCTTATCCCTGGAAGTGTTGAAGGGCAGGTTGGATGGGGCTTGGAGCAACGTGGTCTGGTGGGAGGTGCCCCTGCCCATGCAGGGGGATGGGATCTAGATGATCTTGAAGGTCCCTGGGCTGTAACCCCAAGGCCATGGGCTGGAGCTGGAGCTGCCTGGAAATAAATCAAATACTAAAAGGTCAGCCCTGGCTCCTCTCCTCATTGCTAATGTCTTTTTGTTGTGGAATTTGCCAGGAAGAACCACAAAAATGTCCCCTCTCAAAAGGCCTTTCAGAAGTCAAAGGGCTGCCTGAATACCAGCATTGTGAGCGTCCGTATGAGGGACAGGTTGGGATGGTGGCTCCAGACACTGCACTTGGCTCCTTCCCCACTGGGACACTGCATGCTGTGAAGCTGGGCCACAATCCTTTGCTTTTATTCAAAAAAGAAGAAGAAAAAAAGAGCAGCCCATCAAAATGTCTCTTTTTTTAGGAACCACCCAAGTAGTTTTAGCCCAAAACAAGAACACCACCAGCAACACCAAACCACAACCACCACACCCCACAAAACCACCACCAACACAAAACTCACAAAAAACCCACCATACCACTAGAGCATGGCCTGAAGTGCCACATCCACCTCTTTGTTGAACACCTCCAGGGATGGTGACTCCACCACCTCCCTGGGCAGGCTGTTCCAGGGCCTGACCACTCTTTCAGTACAGAAATTCTTCCTAATATCCAATCTAAACCTCCCCTGGGCAGCTTCAGGTCACTTCCTCCAGTCCTGTCATTATTCCCTTGGGAGAAGAGGCCAACACCCACCTCCCTACAACCTCCTTTCAGGTAGCTGTAGAGAGCAATGAGGTCTCCCCTCAGCCTCCTCTTCTCCAAAAAACAACCCCAGTTCCCTCAGCCCCTCCTCACAGGGCTCGCTCTCTCTTGTTCACAGAGAAGCATCACTTAACACCTCTCTGTAGAACAGCCCCGCTCCAGCATTTTCAGGAGGCCATGGAGTTGCAGCAGAAGGTCCCACCCCAGAGACCACAGTGAGACCCCAACCACGAGGCCCCACGTGCTCCCACCTCTCAGGTCCTGCTGTGCCCGGGCGCCCACCACGCTCTGCCGCGGCATCCGCAGGGAGGTCCTCAGGGGAGTGTGCCTCTGCTCGTCCAGGTAGGCCAGGTCTTCTAAGTGGGCCGAGCTGGTGGCTGCCAGGAGAAAGCAAACAACTACATCACACCTGGCTTTCAGAAATAATACTCTGGTTATTGTATTTTTCCTTTTTCTCAACAAAATACAGAGTTGCAACTTCACTGAGTCAACAGTCAAGACCAACCAAGTCTAGTTTCCCCCAGCACGGAGTGAAGAAGTGTTTTGGGAACTTCTCCTCATGCCCCATGGGTATTTGGTCTCCTGTTGATGTTCACAAATGAAAAGACACATGGGAGAGGGAGACATGGAGTCTCTCATCTGAGTTCTCCCAGTCACAAAACTCACTCAATCTCATGCATGCAAAGGTTGCCAGAGGCAGGTGGCATTTCCTTCCACATGAAAGACAACTCCATAGTGCACGTCATGCTGAAGTCCACAGTCTCCTCTTCAATTCTTTTAGAGCTCCTTAGTTTGGATTTTAACATTAATCTCTTCATAAGGCCAGAATCAGTGGCAGAAAAACTAAACTTTTAACAGGCCAGCAAAAATACAGGAATAAATGAGAAGAATGTTATTTGAACTGAAGAAGATAACTCTCCTAGTCCAATGTTACTGGCTCAGGGGAGAGTTTAGTCTTCGTTACAATGCTAGATTAAATAGGAATAATTTATTGATCTCTGCTGAAGGTGTCATCATTACATGAGTAAATGTGGTGGGAACAGAAACTGCAGCTAGAAACTGTCTCCCTCTACAAAAATTGGCAGATAAAACAATGCAAGTTATTTTTTACTGCATTTTTCAACTGAAGCACATGGCTGGTGAGGATTGGCAGACGGGAGAAAATGAGGTCGAAACAAAGCAAAATTCTGATCACTTGCATCTGAATTCACCCCTTCTGCCATGTCAGAACCCTTCCCAGGCAAGGAATTTGCAGAATATTACGAAACAAAGGAATGAAAACCCCACTGCATCAGATAAGCTTCCCAGTTATACTCAGAAAACTTAAAAATAGTCCTTGCAGATCACCAGCTCTTTCTGCTTTGGATAACCACTTCCAAAATTCCCATTAAACATTCACTGATGGGAATCCTGCTGCTCAATATTAGGCTGCTCAGTAGCCTGGATCCAACCCTGCTTTTTTTTTTTTTTCCCCTTTAGTTTTTGGTCAATTACCATAACAAGATTATTATTTTAAATTGAGCTAATTAATTAAATGACTTCTTCAAAGACTGCCTGTGAGGCTGACATTAATTCTTCACTGTGAAATGGGTAAATATTTTGTTTGAGCTCCCTAGAGTAGCTCAGGGCACTGGACTTTGCATCCTCCCCCCCCTTGCCAGACAACACCAGATGTAACAATTCAACAAAACTGAAAGGCAGAAAATTTCAGAATTGAGAGGAACATTTTTCCCCCACAATGTCTAATGACCACGTAAAAATCTTTAGAAGATCTTGTTGCTGTCAAAGGCGGCACAAGATTCAGAGACAGTAACACGGGGTGGGAAGAAGGGGCTTAGGTTTGGCAACAATTTTTAATTCAAATTGCCTGAACTCTGTAAGGTTTTAGAAAACTAGTAAGAGACAGAGAGAGGACAAAAGGTGAACAACAGGAGTGAGAAAAAAAAGAGATAAACCCATCAAAGTCTGCTGATAGAAGTCCTTCATGCTCTTCTACTCTTGTGAAGTTGATTAGATGTTCAGAGTGAAGCTGAAATGCTGCAATTAGAAAACTGGGGCTTTAGGGTGGCTGGTAGTGACTTTGTGCCTGCACTAACCCTGCTGCAGTCACAGCATCTCCCACTTCCACTCACCCTACGGGCACAGGCTGATGAAATGTGCCTTTTGCATAAAAACTGTGATACCTGAGGGGCCTCCAGGAAAGCTGGGGAGGGACTTTGGACAAGAGCAGGGAGGGATGGGACAAGGGGTGATGGATTAAAACTGGGAGAGGGGAGATTGAGGTGAGACATGAGGAGGAAATTCTTCCCTGTGAGGGTGGTGAGACAGTGGAACAGGTTGCCCAGAGAGGCTGTGGAAGCACTTGAATCTCTAACTGTTCATGACTTTAGTTGATGGTCTGAGAAGCATCAACTAGTGGCAGCTCCACAACTGCTGTGCAGTTTTCTGAAATCGGTACTAAAGGTGCTCATTTAAAACTCTGGGGGAAAAAACCTGATGCAGAGACTTGCTGGGAGAGCACACCCAGGGTCTGAAGCCAGCTTTCTGACCTCCACCAACTGCTCTGAGCAAACCTGGCATCTTCCTTTACTACAGAAGTTCCAGCCCAGTCTGGGCTGTTCTTGACTGTGCAATATTGGCAGCTCTGCTTCTGTCCCCTGAGAAGGCTGCTTTCAAGGGGGTTTTGTTGGTCTTTATTCTTTTCTTTCCTCCTTTTTAAGTCTTCAAAATCAGCTTTCAGCACAGCTTCAGATGAATCCTGTGACATCTCATCTCTTCCATAAAAGCCCCAGTGAACAAGAGCTGGGTGCCTCACCCATCAGTTCTGTCCTCTCCTTACTGGCTGCAGGATTTTCCTACTTACGATGCAGGGAAAGGTTTTCACCACCAAGCCAAGATTTCTGGAGCCTGAATGATGGACATCTGGTCACCACAGCTGCTAATGCAGAGCTGGACTTTGGAGCCATCCTTAGAAAGTGGCTTCTAGGCTGTGTCCACACCAGCTGATAGCCAGGAGGAGGGTTGGCAGTGCTGGGACTCACCACAGCTCTGAGGAACCCAGCTTTGCCAGAGCTTGTTGAGGTGTGCAAGTAAAAAGCTTTTCTAATTCAAAGGGCTGAAGGATCTTTGAAAACTGCAGTCATCTTCTAGGATGTGGACTTTGGTGAGAAGACAGGAGTGAAACCTGAGAGCTGTTCTTCACAGTCCCCCAGTAACTGAGGTCTACAGAAAGATGCACCCCCTGTCCTGTATTGCAAACATCAAGGGAGGATCAACTCTGTTTGCCCCAGAACAGCAAACAGCAAAGGCACGATGACCTGCCTGTTCTGACAGCATCTTGGTGGCACTAATTCCTGCACAACAGGCAGAAGGAGTTTCTGAAGCAAACAACAACTGAATATTTTTTGAGTCCCCACACATGCAGCATCCTGGAAGAACTGTTTCATTTCCCAGGGACAACTGCAATCCTGCTGATCTACTTCATTTTTCTTCTATTTTTCTTTACTCACTGATCAAACACAACCCAGAAGTGCTCTACCAAATCCAACATCCCACTTTGGCACTTTAAGGTACACAAGAGCCTCCAGTGTTTTGTTCCATTTTTTTTTTTCCCCAAGAGAAAGTATTTACCAAAAAAAAGCACTTTTAACTGTTTCTGAAAAATATTATGCAAGATGGGCTCAACAGGGGTTGGGAGAACCTCTTCCACTTGTGAGCTACAGGGTGAGGGAAGGGATGCATCACCTGGCAGTGACTCCTAGAAGAAAGAATATTTGTGTGCCATTTTGGAAGATATACAGGGAGAATCTTTAAAAAAAACCAAAACAACAAACTGAAGGAAAAAAGAGAAAAGCCACAGGATTTAAGTGCTGCCATGCTTGGGTCCCCAAGAATTGATTGTTTGTATAGAAATTCAACTGCACTTGAAAGAAAAAAAAAAGGACAAGGACAGTCTGTTTTAGCAAAGCTGTGGTTTCAGGATTCCCTTAAGATGTGGAATGCCACTGAAAGGAAGGCAGCTTTCTGCCCCACTCCCAGCAAGGCTTTGCCTCCTCACTACTGAACTGGTGGCTGAAAATTAATATCCATCTTTTCTAGAGGGTTAGTCTGCTCATCTGGTTTATCAAGTGGTGACACGTGGAGCTGGCAGACAGGGCAGGATTAACCCTTTGGGCAAAGGCACATCTTGCAGATGGGTTTAAGTCAACCACGAAACACATCTGGTTTCCCTCTCCCACCATTCAGGTACAGAGATAATGAGATTAACTGGTCTGGGGAAAAATCCCATCCAAATCTATTACCTGGAAAACATAATTTTCCAGTGCCATAAACTCAGAGGAGATCACATGAGATCACTTGATGAGAACCAGCTAAGCCAGCTCTTTATATTCTTGCCCACGGTCACTACCACAGCCATTTATCTTGGGCTATGAACTGGGTTACCTGACAGGCTACTTAAAAGCAGCAAAGCCCCCATGAAATCAGACCAGTCAGGTGGAAAAGGTGTTCCCAAACCTTGCCAGATAATTTTCTCTTGAAACAGTATTTGCCTCCAAATGCACCAAGCAAGCCAACTACTTTCAATGTAAGTTAATCACAGAATCTACACACACTTATTTAAATTTAAGGTACCTGGCCTGCCCTGTTTTCTTCTGAAGGTGTTCACATGGTGTCATTTATAAGAAACAAACCTAAAGGAATGGGGCTAGCAAGAGGAGCCTCCTACTTCTTTTCCTATCCCCTCCCTCCATTCTGCAATCCCAGGCTTCTCCTCTTTCAGTAGCACCTGATGCTGTTCCTCCATGCTCAGGGTGCCCAGATTTCAGAATCTACAAAATCTCATTTCTGCATCACTTTCAGGCCTGTGGTTGTCCAAAGGGGGATTAAAAGGGGAACCTAATCCAGTTATGCAATGCAGCCTGCCCTGCCAAGAGATGCTGTTTTAACAGACAGTATCTGGGCTCTGTGCAGTCTGGATTTTCTGGAGCAGCATCCGTGCTTCCAGGCAGCAGGAGAATCCTGCAGGGGCTCTGCAAAAAGGACAAAAACTGTATTTCTCCATGTGTCCACACAGACAGACCACTTCAACAGAGTGTTCAGCCCTAGAGAAGTTACCCAGCATGAAAAAAACTACGGGGCAGCAAAGCAAAGGAGAATAATTCCTGGCAAGCAGCTTTTCAGTAAAGCTTTAGAATTTTTAATCCTATCTCTGGTTTCCGTCCTGCTGTTACCAACTCCAGGGGGAAGCTTAGCAGGCTGTTAAATGACATCAGTAAGATCTGTCCCAGCATCATTCACAAATCTTTCAAACAGCAGACATGAAATAAAATTAAGAAAATGTTGATGCTGTGCCAAAACAAAACCAATAAATGCAGTCATTAGCAAGGCCCAGGTGCTGCAAAAGCCAGAGCAGCACGTGCACAAACACGTGCTGAGACATCGGGGCAGAGTCCACCAAGAGAGGTGGGATCCATAACAACCTTCCTGTAGACAGAAAGTATCATAATTCTCATGACTTCAAAGTTCTTAAGATCTTAAGAGACCACACACTTGATTTTACTTGCAATGAATCCTTGGAAACAGCAGAAATGGCTACAATGTCTTGGAATGCTGGGGTGCTTTAAGCCCAAGATTATTTGCATGGTAGTGATAGCAAAGACTTTTTTTTTTAAATACATATTCTCCAACAATCTTACAGATGCACAATTTTGCAAAAAAAGGGACAACAGAGTGCTGAAATAACCATTAAACATCATAAGAATGAGTTTTCCCCACAGGAATTTTCCATTTAGAAACAATAACTCCAATGAAAAGACAATGTTTTTCATGCCTAATGACGATGATGACAGAGAGGAGATTTCCCGTTGGATAATGAGAACATGGAGAAGGCTGGAACACCAGTGCACTCTGTCTTGATCTGACCTAAAGGCAAAAAATGTTTCTTACCTGCTACTGAATTTGGCCGTGGCATAAGGTAAAGAGGAATAGACTGCACTGACTGGGACAGGACAGTCTCCAGGTTCCTCTCGGGGATCTTGTTCAGGCTGTAAGTGGAAGCTGTCATGTTCTCGTCCACGCGGTATAGGCAGGAGTCCATGCTGGATTTCTGGGACTGCCAAGGTTTCAGGTTTCCTCCAGATCCAAGTTCTTTACTGCCTTCTCCTCCGTATTTAGTGCGTTCCACATTCTCTGAGTAGCTGGTCAAAGTAGCTTGAAAGAAGAAATCATAAACAAAATGAGTAACAAAGAAAGAAGGGCTTGAACACACGCTGCTCCACGCTGTCTTGTGCAAGGCAAGAGCCAGAAATTCTGCTCATCAGATTTTCCACATTCACATAAATCAGAGATTATGGAATTTAGTTTCATGATACTGTTTCTGCTTGCTAGTTCTCAAAGAACATTGAGGCTCTAATGTTTTGGCTCGTACCGTTAAAAACCATTTGTAACTACAAGGAGTATTAAAAATGATGCGCAGCGTTGTATTTGAATACACAATTCCAGCAAGAGGAGAAATTATAAAGGAGAAGAACTTATCAGTGCTCTTCATATCTTCTAATTTGCATCATCATTAGCACCTTGCCAGGGAATGTTTGCAGAAGTTTATACCCCTGCAATGTTGGACACTGAAAAGCCAGAGGCACAGAAAGCCCCCAGCTGCCTCACACAAACCACCAGGTCCCAGAGATGAGGTTGGTTCAGAAACTGAACTCAAGACCTCATTTGACTGAGAGCAGGTTTTGATGAAGCCCTGCCAGCAATCCCCACATTCTCCCTTCTAGTATTTCATTTTACAGGTAGGGGTTGTTGCTATATTGACTTTCACATTGGGAAATGACCACATTAACCACTAACATCTTCTCCCTGCTGGTCTTTTCTCTTCTGGATCCTACTCTTGTCACCCCCCTGGCTGTAACTTCCTTTGGGCTGTTGACTTTCCTTTCATCTTTAGGCTCCCACGTATTTGTTCAAGGTCATAACCAGACCTCTTAGGTATTAAGAGAGGGTCACAGAGCCCGTATCAGCTCCTCTGAGTCTGTCAAACTTGCCTGCTACCTAACTTAGGGGGGGAAAAGAAAAAAGAAAGAAGAAAAAAAGAAAAAAAAAATCATAAACCAGGGCTGATGATCCTCCCGTTGTCCCCATCACTCCATGTCTCCACTGCTGTTCAAAATCCTGAAATTCAACTCGACCCTGAATATATTCCCAAGCCTCAGATGTGCCCCCTGTGCTTGTAGATCCTCTTGCTAAACCCACTGAAATCCATCATTTTCACTGAGCCCTGGTAAACTCCTTTCCCAGTCCAAATTCTCTGGTAATTTCTGTGCCAGGTGTCCCTGGACACACAGTGTGGATCCACCACTTCTTGTCTGCAGCACAAATCCCAGCGTGTCCTGTCCTCAGGGACAGCCTTCCCTGCCTCCCCTTCCCAGGACCCACTCCCAAACCTGGGGAGATGCTGCCCCAGACACCAGCACAACACCCATTTTTGCACTGATAAAACACAAGTGGTAAATAACTCCCAAGCCTCACCTGCTTCTAGGCTAAAACTTTTTCTATGTCAAGTTTTAAGAGCAAGCAGCCTAGAAAAAAAACTTCCAGCTGAAAAGCACCAGAAGGAGGATGGAGTTCAATCATCCAGAAGCAGAGAACTACACGTTTTTGCCAGTTATAAGTTGAGCTCAGGAATAGTTTCACTGCCTCACATGAGGCACGAGATTTAAACTCACAGAAATACCATCTAGACCTGACAAAATACAGAAGTGATGACACTTAAAAGCCTGGGGCTGCTCCCTGAAGTGCCAAGCAGACTGCTGGACTCAATGCCAAACAAGGAACTTATTATTCCAAGGAACAGTCTGCTTAATTTTACGTGTTAAATGATATTATAATAAGAATCAGAATTAACTACTGACATCTGAAGTCACAAAAAACCAATCAAGGCCTATAATTCTCACTGTGCCTGTTCTTTATCCACCCCGAGAGATTCCATGCAGCTTCAACCTCTCTATTTCTACCATTTTATTTCTTAGCATTTGGTTTCTTGCCTAAGCACTGGGATCAGTACCTTCTAATCTCATCAAGTGTTCAAAAATTTAGTTGTTTCTAACATATTTGGAGATTTAAAACCCAACACATGCAACTGCTAAGAACTGGTATTTGCTTGTTGGCGTTTAAACACAGGTTTGCTGTTGGGTAAACACATTTACACTTCAGCAGAGGGAAATAAGCTAAAAAGAAGAAACAGCTGTTCACAGATTTCTCTTGCTCCCTTAAATGGTTTAATTTTGAGAAATACGTTTGAAATGGTTTTCTAGAAAGTCTCCATTTCCAAGTCTAGGTCTGCAGTGCCAGGTGTGCTATGTTGTCTATTTACAGAAAACAAAATAATCCACTGATCCATTAAAGTGCATTAATTTTACAAACCTATCTCAGTATATGGCTAATTAATCTCTGTAGGAACACATAAGCAGCTGAAATCAGTCATCTTCCAACACATCAAACTGAGGGAAAACAAAAGAACTATGTGTCAAAATAAGTTTTCTCTAAATGAAGCAACAAGAAAGAAAAAAAGAGCTAATAAATCCTGCTGGTCTCCTTTCTAATCGTCAATTTGTGTTCATTTTAAACATAATTTTCACTGTTTTACCCTGAAGTTGTTTTATGTGCAAACTCTTCATTGAATCAGGTATTTAGGATTGTTCCCTGTGGATTAATTTACCTTCTGAACAGCCCTGGATGATATAAGTACTGCTACCCAGGCTGGAAGCAACTGCTCTATGGTCTTCATCTCTTCTATAAGCTATTTTAAACCAAGCCAATGTTGGTTTTATTTAAAAGGCAGGAGCAGCAGGTGAGCCACGAGCCAGCACCAGGAACCAACATGCAGGGCACGTCTCTGGGGAGGCAGAGCTCACCAACAGTGTGACCCAGAGACCTGCTCAGAAGTGACAACTTCACAGCCAGCACCTGAGAAAGGAACGTCTCATTTCAGACAGTCCCCACTATCTGCACCAGTGAAAGTTGGGGCTAAAAAGCTGGCAATGATTGTACACAAAGGAAGTGCAAAGATTTGCTCAAGTGGTCAAGGAGTTGGACCAGAAGATCATTGTAAGTCCCTTCCAAAGGAAAAAAATCTCTTGTATTGTACTGTATTCTACCCCTTCCCTTCCATTCCATTCTATTCCATCCTGTCCCATCCCACCCCACCCCATCCCTTGGGCCAAAGAACGTCACCTCAGACCCCAGTAGGATCAAGCCCACCAATACCTGAAACCAGAAGGAAATCTGCAAAACAACATTATTTCTGCAAGTTTGCCATCTCTGAACTTCCCAGAGCTGCTGAGGGCATCCTAGGACAGGGCTGTGCTCCTGTGGAAGGGGTGTGTGAGCACATCCCTGCAGGGATTAACTGTGCTTACAGCTATAATCTCTTTAGAGGGTTGCGTGGGGAATGGAGACCCACCCTGGGGATGAATCCTACCCGCAGTCACAACTGGACTCCTGTTGCATCTTTAATATATCTAAATGATACATACATGTTAAAAATATTCGGGGCCTTAATCCAGAGGCAGAGAAGCTGATTGAAATGGGCAACAGCAACTATGAATGAACATGGTAACATCACTGCCTGCACTTCTGGCGAGCAGATTTGGGAATACGCAGAGTACAGGAGAGCAGCAGAACTTCAGATGATGCTAAAAGTTAACTCCCAAGCTCACTTCTAGTTACCTTGTCTCTTCTAGGGCTCTGAGCCACCTGGTCTAGTGGGAGGTGTCCCTAACCATGCAGGGGGGTTGGATCTAGATGATCTTTAAGGTCTCTTCCAAGCCAAACCAGTCTATGATTCTAACAACCCTGGTGAAAAAAGAGCAGAGCACTGCAGTGCCTGGGCCCTGCTCCCTCACACAGAGCATGGCAGGTGCTGTTGGCAGCAGAACTGACGTCCCTGCCTCATGGAGGCACAGAGAGGACTGTTGCAGGGGACAGGGCAGGACAGGGCAGCCATGGAAGTGACACCCTGAACATGGGAAACCTGACAGCTGGGCAGGAACAGCTGAGGGGCTCGACAGCACTGCAGTAATACCATATGTAGATAAAGATAGACATGTACTTTATATATATATATATATATTTGTATATATGTTTTTTTATATCTATCTCCAATCTCAGCTGGCATGCAGTCTCACAGTATTTAATATCAACACAGACAGAATCTGAGGCATCTAAACCATCTGAGCACTGTACACCACATTGATGGATAATAACTGGGGCAGAGCCCGGCTGAGCGGGGCTGGCAGCAGGTGACCCCCCCAGCCCCCGTGCCTTGCCCCAGGATTTCCCCCATCTCTTCCCCCAGGATTTCCACACCACCCCCTGTAACAGCACTACCTGCTTTGAAGATGTGTGGACTTTGATGCCAGATGGGAATATGCTCCAGAGATGCTGGAGTCATCCACAATCCTTCCTTGCTTTTAGCATCCCAGAGTTACACCTGCATTCTCCTTGGCAGAGGACTTGCCTACATCAAGCTTTCATTTTCAAACTTGGCTGGTTTCCCTTGGTGAAATATTTTCATTAGAACTCCTTGCAAATAACATGGTTTAAAATATCTGTATTTCTTTGGGGGGAAAAAAAAAACCCAAACAGAACTGCATCAAAGCAGCAGTTCATCCAAGACTGCACCACAGGTGTCACTGCAGCCAGTACCACACTTCTCTGACAATTTCATGTATTTACAAGACAGAAAATATTATTTCTCATTTGGTTGCAAACTGGTTTGTGCCCCGGAGCAGGAGGCTTTCAAATGTACCTGTCTCAAGTTGAACACGTGAGAGGATTTTTACCATGCCATCCAATTCTCCTTGAGGCAGAGCTCATGCCTGGAAAATGTCAACCTTTATGTTCACCTTTCAGATAAAACTGCAGGAGAAAGCAGTTTTCTACAACTACCACTTTATAATGACCAACAGCTGCAACATTAATTATATGTAAAGATTTATGTTTCAAGTAGGAAATGATGGACTAGGTGACTTTTAAAGGTCCCTTCCAACCCAAACTGTTCTATGAAATAGGGATTTTGTGGCTTTAAAGAGATAACTGCAGCAAAGCAGCACATTTCATGTGTTGCACTGAAATGAGGTACTAAAACCACTCCTGCCAACCCTGCAAGTTCACCTCATTTCACTCATCTCCAGTAACACACTCCAGCCCCACTTGCCTCATCGCATTAGAGACGTCCCAGCTAACATGTACCAGCTGGCAAGGAGCAAGATAAATTTTTTAACCTAATCTACATAAGCCTTCATAAACTCAGCCACAGAAGGATACACCTAAATATAGCCACGTCACCCCAGACTGCTCCAAGGAGCTCGGCTGCCAACCAGAAAGATTTGGCAGGCAGAGAGCACCAGCCCAAACCTTTCCCGAGGGGAGGTGGCAGCCTCGGGCAGTCACACTCGACCCATGGCCCAACAGCCCCTCAAAGCCTTTAGAACATTATTCTCTGCTGGACACCATCAGCCAGGGAGTTGAAGGCTTCTCCATGCAAAAAAGAAAAATCCCTCAAACCCTTAAGTCTGCCCTGCTCAAGGCTTGAGGTCAAAATCCACACCACTCTTCGTATGGTTCACTTCTCTTACAACATTGGTCTCAAAAAGGGGAAACAAAAAATCAATCACTGGCTTAATTCATATACACAATCCTTTAAAATGACAGAGATTAGGCAGGTAAACCCATTTCTGTTTCAAGCCTCCAATTGTTATAAGTCACAGTAGGTACACAAAGGGTCTTGAAACATAATGAAAAATACCTTGACAGCAGCATCATGCTGACCCTACATTCATCCTGTTCTACATCTGAAATCCCCACTGTCCTGGCTGACAGGCAGGATGCAGAATGCTCTGAGTGCCTCCAAGGGCTGGGACCTGCCTGCTGCTCAGACCAGAAAGGTAAAGGGTAAAACAGCATTTCAAGGGAGCCAGACACCCCCACCATCAGAGCACAACTCACCACAAACACCCTGCTCGTGAGACAGAACAGAGCAGCAAAGCTTTGGTTTATAAACTTCAGTTCATCACTTGCAGAAATAACATAATGAATCTGGTTAAGATCAGTCCACTATAGGAAACATTAAATAAATCTGTTAGAAAGGATTCAAATCTAACACACAAGCAGCAATCTTGATGGCTGATTTACTAAAGCATCATAAAGACCCCCATATGCTCCTAAATACTATTACTTCAACATCTCCTTCTTCCCAAACCACTTATACACATCTGGAGTAACACAGGATCACGGAATGGTTTGGGTTGGAAGGGACCTTAAAGATCCTCTAGATCCAACCCCCCTGCATGGGCAGGGACACCTCCCACCAGACCAGGTTGCTCCAAGCCCCATCCAACCTGCCCTTCAACACTTCCAGGGATGGGGCAGCCACAGCTTCCCTGGGCAACCTGTCCCAGGGTCTCACCACCCTCACAGGGAAGAATTTCCTCCTCATGTCTCACCTCAATCTCCCCTCTTCATCTTTTTTTCCTTCTTTAGCATCAGCAAGGATAATTTTTCTCCTTCCTGTTTTCTTTTAAAGTCCACCACAGTCTTGAAACTGGTTTTAAAAGTGCAAGATCTGAACAAGAAAGGAGATGTGTGCAGGGCAGTGTGCACAAGGGAAGTGATTTGTAAACCTGGAATTCACTTTTTGTGCAAGCCTGGATCATTGTGAAGCTTTTCATAACCATGAAGGTTAAAATCTTGCTGCTCTTAAAATAAAAGCTGAGAGCCCCATCTAATCTCACACCATCATCAGCTAAAACTTTGAAGAAGAGTCACTTATCACAGTATCCAAAATAACACCGTGGGAGCTGACAGCACTGAATTTTCCTTCAGCTGTTTTCTGATCTGTCTTTTCAGTTTATTCTTTCTTTCAGTTTTTGACTTCATTTTTTTTTTTTTTTCCATCCAGCAGGCTGGACCATAAACCAAAGCAAATTTCACAGTTTGAATGTAACATCTGCTCTGGGTTGCTTCCTTCAGCTGTAAACACTCTTCTTGCTCCTTTTTTCTCCAGTATCATATCAAACACCTGTAGCTAATCCATTATCTATCCAGGATTTAAGGGACAGACTTTGGTATTGAATCCAACCCTTGATGCCTCACGTGGCTTAACTGGGGGAAGGCAGAACTCTTGTATCATCACTTCATGGTTTCTCAGCCCTGATATCAACCATGAATCATGTCACACGTGCACAGATGCATTTGCTTTCTGCCTAATTTGTCCTTTCAATGAAATAGAAAAACAACTGAATCAGGATCCAGAGATGGTGTCCTTCTGTAGTTCATGTGGTTGGGATCCTGTGAACCCACTAATTTTGCTCAAGAGCTGATGAGATGCCAGATAAATAACCTCCTTTTTCACCTCCTGAACTGTCAGCCCCATCATCTGCAATATGCAGATGCATTAGTGAACAAAAGCTCATTATCCATCAATATTAGACATTTTTCAGGGAGCTCCTCCTTTGGGGAATGAGCCCAAATGGCAGCTGGCTCGATTCAAAAAGATCTGTAATTCTTGGAAATCTTATTCATTATTAAGAGACCATTTAATAATACTTATGAGAACGTCAGAATTCAAATCCTTTAGCTGTGAGATTACAAAAATATTTAACCTGAGTTAAATTTATCTTGATGTGCCTTTTGTGTTGCTCTTTGTTCCCTTCTCAAAGCAGTTAAACTTGCAAACAAATCTATCTTGTTTTGTCAGCAGCATCTATTCTGCTTAGCAGACACTCTAGAGGAATTCATTAGCAAACCTATTTTTCACCCACAAACACACAAATCTGTAAAATCATGGAATGGTTTGGGTTGGAAGGAACCTTAAAGATCATCTAGTTCCAACCCCCCTGTATGGGCAGGGACACCTCCCACCAGACCAGGTTGCTCCAAGCCCCATCCAACCTGCCCTTCAACACTTCCAGGGATGGGGCAGCCACAGCTTCTCTGGGCAACCTGTCCCAGTGTCTCACCACCCTCACAGGGAAGAATTTCCTCCTCATGTCTCACCTCAATCTCCCTCTTCCAGTTTTAATCCATTCCCCCTTGTCCTCTCACTACAAGCCCTTGCCAAAAGTCCCTCCCCAGCTTGCAGCAATTGGATAAAAAGAGCTCTGGAGTCAGAGCAAAAAAACAGCAAAAAAAGAAAGTGAAAAAAGCCACATGCCAGGGGCCTCCAGGAGGTGATAAGGGTCCTTTATATCTCCTCCTTCATTGTAAAAATCCACCAAATCTAAGTGAAGGCAACTGCTCCCCATGGTGTGAGACTGATCCACCTCCCTGCAGCAGCAGCACAGGAGGATTTTGGAGCTCACTGGTCTCCCTCTAAGCTGCTTTACCATCATACCTGTCCCTGCTCAGGATGATCCCTGAACCATCAAGCAGGGAACCTGGTGTAGATCATCACAGAATGAAGCAGCAGCGTGGCCCTGTTTCACGTCGGAGTAAATCCCAACACTTCTTCAGGAAGATTGGGCATGGGAACAGCTGTTCCTGTAACACCCTGGGGAAATGCTGCTGAATGGCATGAAGAACTGCTCCAACACCACGAGCTCGTGGGTAAGCTTCACATTCTGGCAAGAAACGTTTTCTGTTTGATTTCAGGCTCGCCTAAGATTGCTGGAGGTTTTCTTACATTCTGCTGCATTCAAGCAGCAAAAACTTTACAGTCCATTCCTGTGGGGATGGGAAGTGCAAAGTTCCCCTGTAGCAGCACGTGATTCTTTGACCAGTTTTCTTTTCAGTAGCAGATTTTGAACATTAACAGTTGGCTGCTTTTACACAGTGAGAGCCAAAAAAATCCTGGAAGCTCTTCAGAGGTTAAAGTCAGGTCAGCATTTTCACCAGCCATCCTGTTGTACATGAAAAGGATTTAGTGGCTTCCAGGAGAAAGGGCTGACTTGCTCCTATCTCTCCTCTTGGCTCAACCTCTCTCCTCCTCCCTCCTTCCCCATTTTTTTCTTTGACAAGATTTTGAAGATCTGGACCTTGTAACACTTTTGTTACCCTTTCAACATACACAGATGGAACCTCCCTTTACTGTGAAGGATCTAAAACCTGTAAAGGATCTACAATTTCAAAATCAGTCCGTTCTAAGCCAAGTGATGCATTTATTAAAGTGTTCACTAAGCATGAAATAGTCCCTGTGCTCTGCAGATTAGAGATATGACACACTTGTTCTCTGATAATTGAAATTATATACGAGGTGACACACAAATGGACAGGAATAACTCCAAGAGGACAAGCAATCAGAGAAAACCTGCCTGGTTGAAATTTGGTCTTTCCATCCAGATTAACACACCACAATGCCCACTCTGTGCACCTCAGTGGATAGCCAGGCTCCTACTGCAGTCAGTTCAGAGTCTAATGAGGCACGCTCTGATTTAACTTTGACAAATTAATGCTGTGTCTGGTAATCTAGATATGTAAAATAAGCTTAGCACATATAAAACATTTTATGCCAAGTAAAATTACATGGAGAGAAGCAATGATGCAGAAGAGCGTAAGGATCGACTTCCTGCCTTAATTCACTGTTTTCTGACCATTGCTAATTCTCAAAATATTTTAAAAATAACACATTAACCTTTTGGGACACACATGGAAGCTTCTTGTGTTTTTAAAATACGAAATTGGGTAGTGATTAATGATTGTGAGATTTGGAGGTGATGCTTGTTGCAGCTCAGGGCTGAGAGGGGGCAAAGATCAACAGATCTTCCCAAACCAGTAAGTTATCAAGATGAGTAAGAAATGCATTGGAGCTGCCCATTTTAAAACACCCCTTCCTGGAGCTACTGGGCTAAGAGTTTAAATCACTTATGTGCAAGGAGCAGGAGGAACCATGACTCAGGGAACATAAAACACCCAGGGAAACGTTCTCCCTTTCACAACACATAAAAATGGCAAGAAAACAAGTAGTTTTGACAGGAAATCTCCCACAGATTTACACTTTTGAGGTACGACCAAAAGCCATGTCACTGCAGTTATCCTTGCAGACAACAACCATGAGCAAGGGAAATGGATGAAGAAGGTCTGCATCCAATCAAGGAGGAATGCAACCAACAGGGAAACCTGATCCTGACCCTCCAAGAACAAAGGAGCTGCCCTGCTCCTAGAGGGGAGAGCGAAGCGCAAGGTGGGCTTTGCTTCCGACACGTGGACAATTTGTCTGCTCTCTTCTGGAGTGAAAGTAATTCCAGGGAATTGCTGTCATGCAGAGAGCACCTTTCAAAATTGCTGCACACCCAATTTGCACCCCAATGGGACATTAATGACCAAACTGTGCATCCATCTCCCGCGGGGAAGCAGCTGCCCTGAGCTCCCACTGACCCCGCGCTTGCAGAAGACACTTCGGAGCTGCAATAAAAATAGACTTTGCAGAAAACTTCCCCATTTTTTTTGCTGCTGGGAAGTGTGAGGGCTGTTTTCCCCACAATTTGTTACAGCTGTCCAGCTTCTATCAAACAGCAGAATAAGAAGGTGTTGAAAATGTTATTGTCAAAATAAAGAGGGGGAGGAAAGAAGGGGAGAAAGAGGCTCTTGTTCTTCTTTGAGTGTGGATACTAGCAGAGGAGAGTCTTGATTTCTGGAAGCCTTGCTGAGGGCTTCCCCTGCTTCACACAAACATTTCTACCTGACTTTTCCATCTGGGATACATTAACACAGCCCTGGGATAAGCCACCTTCTTCTATTTTTTAAAGTTTCCATGGGAAAAACCTAAGTTCCCAATGGAAAAAACCTCTAATAGAGAATCGTCCCTAGAATGGAAAAAAGTTTCAGACTTTAATTATGAAAGACCTGCTGCAAAAAGGGTAGGGCAGAAAGTCTGAGCAAAAAGAATCAGCACCTTATCAGGTCAGCAATGGGGATCATGCAGACACCTCTCTGACACACAGGCTGGACAAAGGCCACCCTGGGTCTCCTCTGGCTTTCACGTGGACAAGAAACTCCAGATGAAACCAAACTGCACCAACCTACGGTGGTTTTGTCACCTTCAGGTCAGCACCTGCCAACCATCCTGAGAGCCAGAGGAGCCCCATGTGATGGCTCAGCACACCCTGACAGAGCTCATCAGTCAGAGCAGCTCATGACAGCCAAGCACACCCATTTCTGCTGATTCTGCTGCTCCACTTCAACCTTCATCCAAGACCCATTTCCCAGCTCTGCCAGGGGTAAGACCCAGCCAGAACCAAGCAACTGCTTTTACTCACCATGACCCTCCAGCCCAGCCAGGCTCCAAGGGGTGCTATGGGCCAGGGTGAAGCTCTGCCCGTGGGACATGGTGAGCAGAGAACAAAGGGTGTGTGATACTGCAGTGACTTTTCCCAGAATTCATTAACCTACTTCGCCTGCAGCTCGGAATAGCTCCCAGATTTGCATTTTACCATCATGCAGGCAGAAGAGCTACAAAGGTTGCTGTGGCATCCAGGAGCTGAGCTAAGCCCAGATTTCCTGATCAGCCAAGCAAAATATTAAACACTAGTACAATTCAGCTCCCTCAATTATCGACCTTCCCTCATTTTTTTAAACACTACATAAACTGTTGGCAAAGTAAAACCTTCTTAGCTGGAAAAACACTCAACACAAAACACATGGCAGGGACGACCAAGCCAGGACCATCCTGCCTGATGTTACACAGAGCTTACTTTTCTCCTGTTGTGCCTTTACACAGTTATTGAGCAGAAATTAATCCATGTATGTTGTTTTCTCGAGATGCTTCACGCGTGCAACCCAGAGATCACTGGAATGAAAAACCTGCTACAGGAATTCTCAGAAATGTGTGTTTATTTAATCCTGCCTGAGGCTGAGCTTAAGAGATGCAGTCGTTTTTGAGGCACGGTCACCAATGAGGTGGCAGGGACAGTCATGGAGCACAGAAGTTAATCAGTCTTTTATAATGATATAACCCAACAGTATTTGAGCTATGAACACGATGGTGTCATCCATTATCTTTCCTCTGACATCAAAGAACAGCTGCTATAGACTGAACAGCATCGAGGGAAGGAAAACACTGAAAAAACAGATGCCTTTAAAATTACTTTAAGTAGGAGGGGATGGCAGCCCCCAGTGACAGCCACTGCCTGGAAGTGTTCAAGGGCAGGTTGGAAGGGGCTTGGAGCAACCTGGTCTAGTGGGAGGTGTCCCTGCCCATGGCAAGGAGTTGGGACTGGATGATCTTTAAGGTTCCTTCCAACCCAAACCAGTCTGGGATTCTATGGGGGGGTGTAATTCACCTTGGTCACTGCAGTATTAACTCGAGTAACGCAGAACTGCAGAGTCATTCTGGTTGGAAAAGACCTTTAAGAACATCGAGTCCAACCATAATCCAACTCTACCAACCATTAACCCGACTCTACCAAGTCCAGTGCTTAAACCACATCCCTCAGCACCACATCTACAGGTCTCAAACACCTCCAGGGATGATGACTCAACCACCTCCCTGGGCAGCCTGCGCCTGTGTTTAATAACCCTTTCAGTGAAGAAGTTTCCTCTAATATCCAATCGAAACCTCCCCTAGTATCTAATTATAATCTAATAATCTCCCCTAATATCTAATCTAAACCATCCCATTAATTAGCAAACACAGGCAGATGATCTAAAACAAGGCTTGTCAGACCAAGGCAGTGGACAACAGCCTGGCGGTGCGGCGGAGCGAGGAGGAGGATGGAGGCAGCACTCACCGATGATGCCGCTGTCCCTGCTCTCCAGGGTGGAGGTGGGGCTGGTGACAGCTCCGTAGGTGCAGTCCTTGGTGGTGACACTGGTGCTGACTGGTGGGAGGGTGGAGCAGGGGCTGCTGGCGGGCGGGGAGGCCGTGCTGCTGGTCAGGGTGGAGCAGGGGCTGATGCGCTGCGTCACGGCCGAGCTCTGCGGGGGGAACGGGGACACGTCAGGCACACGGACATTGCTTAGGATGGGGGAGGTTAAAAAGTGCTTTTCTGCTCAAAATGGAAGGGTCTGCTGTGCCACCCCGTGTCTGTGGGAAGCAGAGGCACTGGGCCTGGTTGCATGTAGCGATAGGATGAGGGGGAATGGGTTTGAAACTGGAAGAGGGGAGATTTAGGTTGGAGAAATTCTTTGCTGTGCTGGTGGGGAGACATTGGAATAGGTTGTCCAGGGAAGCTGTGGCTGCCCCATCCCTGAAAGTCTTCAAGGGCAGGTTGGATGGGGCTTGGAGCCACCTGGTCTGGTGGAAGAACAGGGACAGAGCACTAACACGACAGCTCCACGGGCTTGGTGTTATATTCAACAGAGAGATTGCACCAGAGCAGAAAATGAACTGTGTATTTCCAGGATAATTTATAATCTCCCTCTGGGATCCACATAAAATTCCCCCCCAGTGGATCAGACTGCTGCCACCATATCATCTTCTGAAGCACTCAGAAGTAAACCAACACTTCCCTCTCCCCAGCCCATCTGCAGTGCCACTAGTGAATCAGGGTTAGTTATTTTCCATTCTTTTATGTTCTAGGTACTCACAAATACATCTTTTTTTCCCCAGGAGCCTTCTAGGAATTGCAGGCCAGCTGACAGCTCCATACATTCTGGCTCCCAGTACATTCTGGTTTCACACATTTGTTACATCACCTGTCACAACCCTTTTTTGATCTCCTCAGACTGCAATCTTTTCAGATGTCTAAGCACCATACTGACTTTTTTTGTAAATCTGTTTTTATTTCTGCAAAATTACTTCTAACTCATCAATACTAATGATCAAATCAAGAACTACTTGTGTGTCAGTGTTCAGTGAAAATATCCCATTATTTTTTCCCCTTAAAATTACTGGGGTTTATGGTTTTCTTTCTATAACCTGACACAGAGCTGTTCTTGGGTGGCTGCTACCAAGCAGATGTTTTCACCACAACAGCCACTGCCATGGGACTGTCTCTTCTGATTTATCACAGCTGACTGGAGTCCATCACAACACCTGAGCTATTAAATCAGCTTTTTCCACTATGAATTTTCTTTAACCCACTGACAGTACAAGGAACTGCATCAAGTTTAAGGGAATATTGGTTTTGAGGTTCAGACAAAGCAGCCAGAGGCATCCTGGGCTGCACTGGGAAGAGCGATGCCAGGGGGTGAAGGCAGGTGGTGGTTGCTCCTGGCTCACCTCTGGTGGGACCACACCTGGAGTGCTGCACCCAGGCCTGGGTGACCCAGCACAAAAGCCAGAAGGGGCCATTTGAGTGTCACCACCACAGGATGATCACAATGATGACTGAAGGACTGGAGCATCTGACACAGGAGATAAGGAGATGTTCAGAACCCAACAAGAGATGGTTCTGAGCAACCTCTCTTAGCTGACCCTTCTTCCAGTGGGCAGGTTGGACTGGACAATCTCCAGAGGTGTTTCCAGTCTCACACTCCAGCATCTAAAAATGTAATCAGCTCACATTTGGGACCTTTCAGAATGTGAAGCATTATAACCATCACCAGTTGTTCATGGAGAGGTTTTTCTGTAGCCTGCTTTCAACTGTTGAAACTTATCTCAGTGCTAACAAAAAAACACCTGCTAACCCTAAAACACAGAAAAATTACACTTTCAAGCAAATTAAAATCCAGTGTGAAAATGGTACACTCATCTTCCCTTTGGCTGATAACACCATTGTTTCATGAAATGCCAAAAGTTACATTCTTAGAAGTTCTTTTATTTGTATCAATGCAGCTCCTTAAGAACAAGCTACTTTGCAGTTGGAAATTACTAAATAACATGGTATATCACTTAGCATTGATTGACACGTTTTATTTTTGTATTGATACAGAAAAATGTTCCTCTGTGCAAGGTTTAAATATACATTTCCACTGACAGAACATTCTGTGTTATTATTGCTGCTGTTTCATCTGTCACATTTTCACTAAGCTCTGGAAAATGGAACTGTTCTGTCACAGCCTCGTTGTCCTTTGTGCTTCTCTGGCAGGCAGCACAGTTGAAAAATAGTTTCCCAAAAAAAAAGTGGGAGAAAAAGGGTTTGTTCTCCAGCACTTGTGATCTCTCATTAAGGAAAACATGATTAAGAGAGACCACACATAAACCACCCAATTTCACAGCAATCTGGATTAGAGAAGAGATCCTTTGACATGGTCAAAAGAAGGCAATTGAAGGGAAAAGCAAAGTGCCAATTTACAGATTGGGGCAGTTTTAGAGAAAACACCTCCATCCCTTATCTTCACTTCAGCTCAAGCATTGGTGAGATTGCAAATAATTATTTTCTTGCTTGAGAAGCCATAGCACTGTTGGAATATCAAGCAGCAGCCAAGTCCCAGCTTTTGATACAAAGAACTTAACTCTTTGCCCAGGCCATGTAAATTAATGCATTAAAACCCAGAAAACTGTTTTCACTTTTAAGTTCCAGCACAAACTGGTAGTCAACGTTTCAATCAGATTTTAATTAATCAATTATTAACGGAAGAAATAATCTTTGCAAATGCCATAAATGTCTTACTGCCTGAGTTTCAGCATTACTTTAAGTCAGGTAGCTGAGGAAATTCCATTTGGGAAAGAGAGCTGGAGAAGTTTCAGAAGATTTGCTGCAATTCAGAAGCAGCTTTAGCTCGGACAGGATTTGTGGATGGTTCCTGACTCAGCCAGTGGCAGATGGCCCAGTCAGAGGAGGGCCACCAAGGCTGTCACCTGGCTGGAGTTGTGTGATGCTGGAGAGGCTGATGGAGAGGGTTCCTTCAGCCTGGAGAAGAGATGGTTAAACTGCATCTGGGGGTAGCTGCAGGTTTCCACTACCTGCAGGGGGTGTAGAGAAGAGGCAGCCATGCTCTTCTCAGAAGTGCAAAGGGAAAGGGCAAGACACTGTGGTCACAGGCTGCAGCAAGGAAATGTTCCAATAGGTAGAAGAAAAAAGGCCCTCACAATCAGTCACCAAGCCCTGCCCAGCCTGCCCAGAGAGCCTGTTGATTCTCCATCCGAGGAGATCTTCCAAACTCGCCTGGACAAGCCCTGAGCAACCTGGTCCAATTCTAAAGCTAGCCCAGCTTCCAGCAGGGGCTGGATGAGATGACCTCCAGGGGTCATTCCAACTGCTAGTGTTCTGCAATTCCAGGCAAGGACTGACAGCAGGAGATGCTCACAAAGAAAGAAAAAAAAAAAATTAACTTGGTAATTGAGGAACCAGCCTCTCTTCATCTTCACCACCACATGAATAGCATTCAAAGGCCCTGCAAAACTTTGTCATGCAAAAATTAGCACACAGCCCAAGATATCCATCTATTTTAGAGGACAACTCTCTGCTGTTGCTCTTCAGATTTTTCTTTTATTTATGCTCCAAAGACATCTTCTGCTTTAGAGAAAAGATGGAATTTTAATTTTTTGTCGAAAGGCAACAACAAAAGGAACCATTTATAGCAGAAAGCTCTGCTTGGCTTTGAAGTATTCAGTTCAAATAGGTGCCTGTTAAAAGTACATTTTCCAGCATAATGTATAGTAAAGTACATTACAAATCCACCACAACTTACATTAAAAAAAATTGAGTGAAAGCATTAAAAGCTTAATGAATGTGTTAAAAGCAAAAACTTTTCCAAACCACTTTTTTTTGGCTCTCAAGCATCTTTTAGCCCATGCAGAAGATCAAAACCCTTTTGGTTGAAGTCTGCAGTGCAGGATGGACAGACCCAGAGTGCTGCCCCCCCCCAGCCCCTCCAGCTTTGTCCTAGAACACTCCTGAGCTCAGTGGAACAACTTGTCTGAGTTTCCTTCCAAAGGGCACAGGTTGGGAGAGCGTCACATGTGCCACAACAGACACTCAGAAACATCCACTGGAAGTTATTTTTGGCTGCCACTTTTCATAGTCCCTTTTTGTTTTTAGGTAATTTGGGACCTTAGGTCAGGTTCTCTGAATTGTGCTCGTGTTAAATATCTCAGTGACTTGTGCAGAGTCATCCAATGACTCTGCTAAAAAGAGAGAGAATTAGAACTGGGCTTCTGAGTTTCCTGCTGTTCTGCTACATACCAGACTATCCATCGGTCAATTAAAAAAAAACAAAAAACATAAACAAACCAACATCCAAAACCCCTCCCAAAAAACTGTCTCCTGGACCCACTCTCATCTTGCCAACACTGCTGGGAGTGGGGATATTGTCCAGGCTCTAGAGATGGAGAAACTCAGGTAGTTTCCACAACACCTACACTGCAGCCCTGAGCTTTTTGCTCTTCTGCTTTTCAGCCAACCAGAGGGGATGTACCAAACTCCATCACAATAAAGATGTTATAGTTTGTTTTCTTTATCTGTTTTCAAGCATGAAATCACCTTGTTTGGCAAACATGAGTAAAAACTACGACTATCTGTAAAATCAGGCTGTTACTGCTTCTGTCTCCCTCCTGGAGAACCTGTGAGCCTTTATGTAACACTGCTAAAACACTTCTGAGATCTTGCCCATAAAATGCCATGGAAGTACAGATTATTTTGGTCACTATAATCTGATTAGAAACACTACCCACTCCTACAACATTTGCAGAAACTGAAAAACACCAGAAGCTGTTTCAGATGGCAGCAGCTGATCCCTGGGCCACGTCCCGCTGCGCTGGAACGATGATTCACCACAGAGATACAACCTTTTACCTCATCACAATTATTTCCCCTTTATGAGACACTCAGCTGCCACAGAATTAGAAAACGAGTCCTCTCCCACATGCTGCAGTCAGATCACAACCCGTGCAGTTGGGGAGGAAGAGGAGGAAGGGCTGGAGGGGCCGTACCTGGTTCTCATCCTGCACCTCCATGCTGTACTGGGGCCCTGGCTGGACCTCCGTGACTTTCTCTCCGAGGAGGAAGCCCAGGCGAGTCATGAGTGTGTTTGCTGCCTCATCGACAGATGGAGGGGGTCCCAGCTCCTGCTCGGTGTCACCTAAACAGGAAGAAATGCAGACTCAGACAGGAATCCTTTACCTGGGCTCCTGCTCAGTGTTTTACCAACTCCTCACTGCAACGTCAGCGTTGGGGTTTTCGGGTTATTCACGTTACTCAAGTCTGTTCCAATGTGATATGCTGGTCAGGATGTTCAGGTAATGCGTTGCTCCAGCTGTCAATGCATGGGGGTTTTTAACATTAGCTGTTATTTCTCCTCTCATTTTATTCTCAGCACCTCCCATGGGAGCAAGCATCTTGCCTTCCCTGTACCAGAAGTAGCAGAGTCACCCAGGGAAGGAGATCCCTGGGACCAACGATGGAGAAGGCAGAGCCTTCCCTCTCTTCTCTCACACAGAAACTACCTCCAAGTTACCCACAGAGAAACCAAGGCTACAAGACCAGTTTGAAAGCTCTTCACAAGGTGCAGAGCAGCCAACCTGCCCTACCAAGTGGTTAATGGAAAAGAACAGGACACAAAACCCACGTGCACCTTCCATGATCACCTGCTATTTCTGACAGTTATGTAGAAACCAGACACCAAACCTGCCTATGAAGTTCCAGAATGGGCCAGGGATACAAAGCAAAGCCCACCTGCCAATTCCCCATCAAGTCTATAAAACTGTTCAAAACAAGTTTATTTTTTCCTAATCTTTTTCCACCACCTGTAGGAAGAGCAGCACAGACAAGCACACCAGCTAGCAAAGCACACCTGTAAAAAGGCTAGGCAGGCATATTGGTATTTCCTTCTCTTTCTGTTTTTATAACAAAAATTAGTGGAGGTTTTTGACTCTTAGTATAACAGAGTTAAGTTGGGTACTTAAAGTCAAGTTCTTCCCTGCTCATGCCAGCAGCAGTGTTAAAGCCTGAAGGTCAAGTTCTCTCCACGTTACACTGAAGCAATGCTGTGTTTAGTGCAGTTGTAGGAGACTAATTAGGATTTGCAATTAGTCTACAGTTAATTATTCATCTGATAACGTACAATCTGCGGAAGAGCCCATCTCCATTTCCCAGCTCTGTCCTGGCTCGGGGGTCCTCCAGCACTAAGGCTGAGGCTACATTAAAAAGATACCACTTTAAATATTGCTTTTTGATATAAATCAGTGAATCTGGGATACGCACGAGACCTCGAACACCTAAGCCAGCAGCTTCCTGTTCAGACTCAAAACGTGCATCTCACAGGAGCTTAGAGCAATTGTTCATGTCTCCCCTGCACTGCTGCAAGTGAGACACCTGGAGCATCTCACACACAACCACGTCTGCATTCTTGAGCAGCATCAGCTTTGGGAGATGAGCACCCAGAGGTGTCCTCACCTGGTGACTTCTCTGCTATGAAAATGGACTATCTAGTGTGGTAACAGAAGCTGTCTCCTAAGAACTGAATCCCCACGGTACTGCTTTAGACAAGGCTGACGTGAATAGGATGGGTTTAAGGTAGAGACAAATTTAGATGGATGGCCCAATTTTCTGAGCTGCTGACCACCCACATCCAATCTGTGGGCATTTACTATCTCGGAGAGTCAAATCCAGAACAGATACATTTACATAAAATGGAAATTCCAAAGACTTTTATTTCCAAGGTTATTTTTTTCTTTTAAAAAAGGAGACTTTTCGAATTTATCCTAGATATCTGCATCTAGGATATGGCTCCGTTCATAATTATCAGACCTTTATTATGCATTTCCCTTTTCTGGCTTCAGCCCACATGAACAGATTGCCCAGGGAAGCTGTGGCTGCCCCATCCCTGGAAGTGTTGAAGGGCAGGTTGGATGGGGCTTGGAGCAACCTGGTCTGGTGGGAGGTGTCCCTGCCCATGCAGGGGGGTTGGAATTAGATGATCTTGAAGGTCCCTTCCAATCCAAACCAGTCTGGGATTCTATGATATAAATAACACTCAAACCATGCTGACTTACACATTTCAGTAGAAAGGAAAAGCTGGATCTACCTCTGCATTGCCCACCCCAGGGAGGAGGATTTTGGGAGGACACCCAGCCTGGGCTGGGGCAGGCAGCAGGGCCCTGGGCAGGTTCCCTTCAGCTCAGCAGTAGGAACTGCTCCCAAACCAAACACAACAACTTGCTCCTTGGAGGCTGGGCTTAACCTTGCCCTTAACCCCCTCTTCTTTAGTATTACCCCTAAAATATCTCCAAGGGGCACAAAGCTGCCTTCCACCCCTAAAATAAAACAATGACAATAGCTATCTGCTATGACAACTGCCCTAATTCACCTGCGAGATGCTGCCCAGGGCACCAGGTACCAGGAGCTGCACCAGCAGCAGCTGAGCTCTGAAAGCATCACATTTAGAGTAGAACTATCAATTATTTTATGCCATGGCTTTCCAAGTACAGATAACTTTCAACTGAAGCAAAGCACTTTTGTACTGGATTATTCCCTCTTTTGGTTTTAGGTCTTTAAAAATAAGTGCAGTCATTTAATTGAGTGTCAAGAGGAGACATAACAGCTCCAAAATGTCTGTGACTGGGTATTATGGAAAGAGGCTGTAACTTGCCTTTCAAGTCAGACCTAATACTCCAAATGTACAATGTAAGGCCAGAACTGGGGGTTTTTTCACCCTCACTACGTGTGTTATCCAGTTGATGCTGCAGCCAACTCTTACACACACTTGAGTGCACTTGGTTCTCCCAGCCTGACCAGGGAAATCTGAGCTCACAGTTGATAACAGAACCAGCCAGAGATATTTTTAGCTATTCTGACACTCCTGCTGTAACGACCTAGAGCAGCTCAAACACACATACTACAGTCAACTCAAATAAGCAACCTCTAGTACATCAATAAACAGTGACAAACTGCCCAGCCACACACACGCAAACCAAATGTCAATCAGTTGCTTTGAGCTCCTAGCACAGTTGATGGTCTGAAACTACTGGACTGTCCTACATCAGCACAGACACTTGTGCATCAAGATCAAGTGATATAAAAGCTGTATCAAAATGCTCAGTGCCAGGAATTTTTACCAAGAACAAATAAACTAAACACCCCAACTCATTGCACGTGCATGAGTATTTCAGAGAATCATAGAATGGTTTGGGTGGGATGGGACCTTAAAGATCATCTGGATCCAGCCCTCCTGCATGGGCAGGGACACCTCCCACCAGACCAGGTTGCTCCAAGCCCCATCCAACCTGCCCTTCAACACTTCCAGGGATGGGGCAGCCACAGCTTCTCTGGGCAACCTGGGACAGTGTCTCACCACCCTCATACTCAAGAATTTCCTCCTCATGTCTCACCTCAATCTCCCTCTTCCAGTTTTAATCCATTCCCCCTTGTCCTCTCCCTCCCTGCCCTTGTCCAAAGTCCCTCCCCAGCTTTCCTGGAGCCCCTTCAGGCACTGGAAGTGCCTACCAGTGATAGGACAAGGGGTAATGGGTGCAAATTGGAGCATAGGAGGTTCAAGGTGAATATCCGAAAAAATTTTTTTACTGTGAGAGTGACAGAGCCCTGGAATAGGCTGCCCAGAGAGGTTGTGGAGTCTCCTTCACTGGAGACATTCAAAACCCACCTGGACAAGTTCCTGTGTGATGTGCTCTAGGTGACCCTGCTCTGGCAGGGGGGGTTGGACTAGATGATCTTTCGAGGTCCCTTCCAACCTCTAGGATTCTATGATTCTATGATAAGGTCTCCCTGGAGCCTTCTCCTCCCTGGGCTGAACACCACCATTTCTACAGCTCTAGAGACTGAGTAACTTTATGTCCCTTTATGCTGAGCAGAAAGCACATATTTCTATACACAGAGACATAAAGCAACAGGAGGGACAGGGTTCTTGTGGGTGGTTATGCTGCTGGGCTGAGTAGGTTCACCATACCCACCTTCCCACCCTCCCAGCTCTCCCAGGAGCTCCCCTGCAGCCATCAGACCACCAAGCTCACACTTGACACTCACATCAGACCACACCAAGCTCACCATGCCAGCTGCCAGCTTTACTTAGCTGGTCCAGTTGTTGATGTCTGGTTCTAAGCATGAGGTTTCTAATGCCAGGCCCTGCTGCAGTGAACTGACCCGGGCACGAACATCAGGGCCACCTCAGGGTGGGCACCCCAACACAGCACAGAGTCCCCTCACCCAGAGGTGGAATTACTTCTGGTTGTGTTGCCTTTGCACACACTGCTGCATTTCCTGATCCCCACGGGAGAAATACCTCTCCTGAATCATACCACAAATCTTTTCCCTTTGCAGTAAGGAATAAACAAGACCAACTTTTTCCCACTTGGAATCCGTTGGGTTTCACTTCAAGGCAAGGACTCCAACCCTGGAGTCAGCATTTCAGGCACTGAACTCAGAGTCAAAACCAAGAGAGATTTACTATGTTTGCCACTAGTCCAAGGATTTCCATCACAGATACAGCCTGCAGAGCACAAACAGACTGCAGTGAATTGCTTATTTCTAATAACATAAATAAAAATCCATGAACAGCTCCAAGACAGATTAGTCTCAAAACCTGAAGCCTGGTTGGAAGGAGAGGTAATTTGTCCAAGCAGGACAGGGATTTATTATTTTTCTTGGTAGGAAAAATGTAAGCAACTGGTCTTCCTGTGCACTGCAAAAACAAATGAACTCAGAAAGAAGACATTCAGATTCTTTTGTAGTGAGCTATACAGAAATTCAAGGTATCTTTTACAAAGTGAAAGAAAAAGAATAACATACAAGAGACTACATGAAATATGCAATTGAATTTTAGGTCGAGTCAGCAAAAAGCTATGCTAGGGGATAGTTCTTTCTTTAAATCCTTCATCTTGAGAGGAGACAGGTAACTGCAGCATTTCATGACAGAAATAAATAAAAGTTCCTATGGAGATGTGAAGCAAGTTGTCCTTTTAGATTAAAATACTACACGTTCTTGGGCTATCTGGCATTTTTATCTATCAGGGCAGAAGAATGCTGGGAACAGGAAATCAGAGCCCCTGGTCTGAATGCTGCTGTGTGCACAGAGTGATCCAGAAGTAGGACAAACAGAAGGAAAAATCAGCAGGACAACAGCTTCCCCAGAACAGGGAAGGAAGGAAATCCCAAATCCCAAACCAGCACCAGCCACCCAGACTCCTAACAAGCTCTTAGGAGAAATCCAATCTTCATGGTAATGGAAGAAAAATCAAAAATGCAACATAAATGTGACTTAATTCCTCTTAAACCAGAGGACAAAGTAAAAGCACCGAGAAAACAAGAACATTTGATTTCTCCATTTCTAGCCCTTGAGGAGCACACTACGATTTTTTTACTTGTTTATTTTCCTTCTGGATTGAATTATATTGGAATAGCTGCCCCGAGAGGATGGTATGGACAGGGAGACAAGCAGAAGGTTAAAGGGATCAGGGGTGTGAAAAGCCAGGAGACCATTTCATTAAGGAGAGTTTGTGCTGCCCATGGCCTGTGGGACAGAGCAGCCCCTTGAGACTGAAGTGCTGGGTTAGGAGATGGAGTGATGGATCAATGGAACATGAGGAGGGGTGGGATGGGATGGGGTGGGATGGACCCACAGCTGAGCAATAAGGGCACTGGGGCTCCAGGGAGGTAAAGAGGAAAGGAGCAGAGGTGGCAGGAGAAGACAAAGCATCTCTGCCACAACCCTGCCCAAGAGCTCCTCACCCATTTGACAGCAGGAGAACAATTTTCAAATATTACACCTAAGTAATTAGTCATAATAAATAATTAAACCAAACGCTCATTTAGAAGCTTCAAAAAGAGCACAGATACCTGAGGCACACAAAAAAAGCTTTGCTTTCTTTTTCCCTTAAAATAACTCGGCTTCCAGAGCTGCAGCAGCTCAGCAGTGCCCTGCACACCTCCCCGCTTTCCAGTGACTTCTGCCACCCTTTTAAGTTAATGACAATTTTCTTTTTACTGAACTGCAAAAATGCAAATTAGGAACATTATTACCTGATTTAATACTCTAAGCCTTCCTCCCTCCAAAACATTCAACCCACTTTAAATACGTCAGATGACCTCTGCAATTCACCCTGGGATTCACCTGGTTTGGGCCCTTCAGGAGCAGTTTTAGGGCTCCTGGCAGCTCTCCCAGGTGTCTCACCTGCATCTACCCTTGGTGTGTTTGAAGGCCTCAACTCTAACACCTCTGCTAACGTCATCTGCAGTAGGATGGAGTCCTTAAGTGCTCCTAAAGGTTCACAGCATTTCCCTGAAAATTAAATCGATCATTTTGTAAGCACAGTGATTAGGATTGCTCTTCTCAAGAAGGCGTTCAAAACGTACCATGGTTTTGAACATTATGATTTTTAAATACTGTTTCTGTTCCCTCTTTTCAATTCCTGCAATGAAATCTGCCACGTATTTCAGCTGCAATTGCTTAAATTCTTCTCCAGGCTGAACACCCCAACTCTCCCAGCCTGTCTCCAGAGCAGAGCTGCTCCAGCCCTCCCATCATCTTTGTGGCCCTTCTCTGGACTTTCTCCATGAGCTCCATGACCTTCTTATGTTGGGGACACCAGAACTGGACACATTTCTCACAAGAGCCAAGAAAAGGGGGAGAATCCCCTCTCTGGCCCTGCTGGCCACGTGGTTTTGATGCAGCCCAGGCCGGGGTTGGTTTCTGGGCTCCAGCACATGGTGCTGGCTCATGTTGAGCTAAGAGTGAGCACCTATGGAATGGCAGAAATAAATGATACCATTTATGATTCTGATCCCCAATTACATAACTTTGAACTTCCCTCCCTCCATGTGACCTGAATCCATCCCGTTCTTACGTACATCTGCTTTCAATTATTCTGGATACACTTGAGCTATATTTGGAAAACGCCCTTGACCATTTTGGCAGATCCCTCTAATCTCAGAATTAAAGGAAGGTTTTTTCATTAGTCTTGTTTACATCAAGAAGAGATTTTTTAAAAATGTAACCAATGAGGGATGAAGTCCACCCCAGACAGATGGCTTTAAATGTCTATTTTTGTACTGCTGCTCTTTAGATACTTAATAGTTTTGTGAGAGTGATGGAAAATAGTCCCACAGACTTAAATCACCTCACAGACAAGTGGCAAAGGAGATATATTCTCCTGGTAGGCTGACATCAAAGCTCTCCAAGCAGCCAAAAAACTAACACTGAATGTTGTGGGTGTTCAACCTGTGGCTCTGACTCAACCTGTCCCCCATGCACTGCTCCAGCTCTGCTTGCTTTGGTGGCTCTTGCTGTTCTAGGCAATAATTTCTGTAAGAAACTGCAAAAATTCCCATCATTAATTCCACTTAGTCACTTGCACAAGTTCCACAGACATTTCATCTAAGAAGAAATTCAAACAAAAGAAATTCTTCTCTGCACCTCATGTAAATACAGCTCCCAAACCAGCCACAGAACCACAGAATCCTTCTGGGTAGAAAAGACCTTTAAGATCATCAAGTCCAACCATAACTCAACTCTACCAACCATTAACACACAACTCTACCAAGTCCAGTGCTTAAACCAATTCCCTCAGCACCACATCTGCACATCTTCTAAACACCTCCAGGGACAGTGATTCAACCACCACTCTGATGTCCTTTAATATTCCTCCAAATAGACTGCCTGAAAGACAGTTATTTTTAATTACAAACCATCCTGGGCCAGAGATAGGCAGTAAATGTAATTTCAATGCTATCAGAAAATCTAATTTAATGCATTTCATGTTCTAGATTTTAAAACAAAAAACCAACCACCTTCTGCATGCATATTTGGGGATGAACTTTCCTGGATTTCAGCTGCCATTTAAGTATCAAAGAAAAGGGAATTGAGGAAATGAAAGGAGATTCAGTGCCCTGATCACTGATATATTTTTTAAAAGGCCACGGTTATTATAAATAGGAGCCTGGATATGCAAAACATTTCCTAAAAGTAGGATTACACTTAGATCCCTAAAAAAGTTCCTGAGTTCTTTAACACATCAAGGGCAACAGGACCATCCCCCACTGATGGAAAAGCAGAGATGCAATTATTTCTTCCTTTGCAGTTTTGGCATTTTACCACTAAAACATCCCCTGATCATGAACATGGGTCCATGCTCCAGCTCTGGAGGTGCAAGCTCTCATCAAACACTGCCTGATGAAAGGCCTTTGACTTTTAAATAAAGTTGTTTGGGTTGGGTTTTTTTAGCTCTATAAATTGAGCACTGGAACAAGCTCCCCAGGGCAGTGGTCACAGCACCAAGGCTGCCTGAGTTCAAGAAGCATTTGGATGCTGCTCTCAGGCACATGGGGTGATTCTTGGGGTGCCCCACACAGGGACAGGAGTTGGACTCGATGGTCCTGATGGGTCCCTTCCAACTCAGCATATTCTATGATTCTAGGACCTTTTATTTCAGACAGGCTTGAGAAGGCATCTTATACTCTGATTCATGCAGAGGGTTTTTTTTTAATATGATTCACAATAAAAAAAAAGAACAAATACTCCCTTCAAATATTATTTGCTTGCTACAATCTGTGCTAAATACTTCAACACCATTTTGCACGTGTATTTTGCTACACCAGGCAAGTTGCATAGTATCCACCCAAACAATTCCCTTCATTTCAGCATTTCCTTTTTAAAACTTCTCCCATTCCCTCCTCTGACCATTTTTCACATGATAAACCTGGTACAAATGTCACAAACCCATGTTATGCACCATGACTGCTAAGGACAGGGAAGACAAGGAAAAGCAGGAGCTGCCTTCTCTCTGCATCAGGCAAATTTAGCACCAGGTTTTACTTTGATGATGGGAGTGCAAATAACCTCTCGGTGCAAACATCACCTGATGGCAGCCTGGCTTCAACAGAACCTTGGAAAACTTATTTTTTCCTGCATTTTTTGGGATGATGCTGGCTGGAGTGGGAATGGGGTGAAGCTGCAGCACTCCATGGAAGGGGGGTCACCTGAACTTCTGCAGGCAGTGTCCCCCATGGGCAGGGCTTCACCCCCAGTGCTCAGTGTCACACCAATCCTGCCCAGATTGCAGTGGGGAAAACAGCTCCAGGAAACCTTCAGAAATATACATATATACATATATAATATTTCCATCATTGTGTTAAAATTAATTGAAGTTTTCATCCACAAAGACCACACTCCTCTCCCTCCTCAGCACCTACACCAGCAGCAGAGGCTGCTGACAATCCTGTCAAGCCCCCATGGCTGCACCCAGCCACAGCTTCAGCACCTGGGCTTCTTGGGGAGAAAAATACACAGAAGGGGATTTGTACAAACACCTTTTCTTCTCCCGAGATAGCTTTGCCAGGTCTGAAAGCACAACTAACTTATACTGAGACACAACTTCTGTAAGGCAAATGAGGACACTTTACTGCAGCCTTTAACCACTGTTAAATGAGAGGCTGTGGGTTTATTCTGGAGCAAAAAAGACAATGGCAGTATAAAGGCCTTGTCTAAAGACCTTGTCTTTACTCTCTCTCATGTATTAGCACATTCCCAGGGTAAATTTTATTAAGAGCAAATCAAACTAAATTATGACCATCACATTTACAACACTGACAACAACCTCTAAAACTTACTGCCAGTATATACCTAAATAAGATTTCAAAAGTACTGTTTGGATATAAAAACTACTTCATAGATGTAATAATCTACTGGTAACACTTATTAGAATATGAAGCAGAAAATTGGCTTCATCCTGGCTCAAAGCAGGACATCATTATTGCATGATTCTTATTTTTTATGTCATAAATTAATTTATATACATAAAAAAAATCCCACAAAGCTGAGGCACTGTGTGATCACACCATCAGCAGAGGAAGGTCTGGGCATGCTTTTAATGGGGGAAACTGCAAATTGAAATATTCTCAAGTTATCCAGTGGTGGGCTAAGCTGCAGGAACTCCAGCACTTCCCGTAGGCACACGGACTTTTCTAAAACTGCTACAGGTGATTTTAGTAGCAGCCATAAATGTAAGCAAGTATTTTCAGAGACAGCATCTGGTGTCCCTTCAGTCATTAGAGGGAGCAAACCCTAAATGAGAACCATTTAAAACTTGTAGTTTCTCTAAATTGTAAGCTGCTTTAAGGAAAACCTGAACCCACTCAAAAATAGAATCAGCCATGCTGTCCTCACCACGCGTTGGTGTTACCCAGTGCCTGATCTGTGGTTCCACCCCTGGAACCTGGGTGGAAATACCAAACTGGAAATGCCAAATGGAGAAGGCAGGTAACCACACACATCACCACATCTCCTCTTGCAAGGCAAGGAAAAGAGATGCCAAGAAGGGATGGGAATAGAGCAGGGAGCCCAGGAACGCCACTGTGCTCTGCCCACAGCATCAGCAGAGACCTGCTCCAGATGCCACCACGTGTGGTGGGACAACGCTTCCCCTGAGGGACAGACCCTCCCCATGAGAACATCCAGAAGAGCCAGCAGGGACTTGACTCTGAGAGAACAGAAGCAGCAAGTAGAGGAATCAGAGGAAGCTGCTACAGGCCAGACCAAACACAAAAATTCTGGACCCTGCAGCAAGTTACAGCACACCTGAGGAACTGGAGGAAATGTTGGTGCAATCAATGCTCCCCAGCAAGGCTGCATCCTCAGGCTGGCAGCTGCCCAAAACTTTGTTTGTATTCAAAGTAATTATTTTGCAGGCAGTTAGGAGTCAAATTATTAGTGACATAAAATGTCAAAACTTTCGCTTAATGAAGCAGAGGATCTGCTGTGGTGCAGGAGGTTATGAGCAAATTGATCTCCTTCCCTCTGTGTCCAAGTGCAACTGTGCTGCCCCAGAGAAAGGAACAGACAGGATGGGGAGAATGGGATGATCAACACAAATTACAGCAAAGGGAACAATATTCATGCTGGATAAGAATAAAGAAGTACTTGTTCTGCAGTCCTGAGGAGGGTTAGGAAGTCAAGGCAACTGGTAGGAGAGCAGAAGCAATGGTGTGGCTTTCAGAGCACCACATATTTTCACTTATGAGAAGCTCTCCATAGCATCACTGAAGTTCAAGTACTTTTAGCATAGAAAAAAAAAGAAAAAAAGGATTTTTAGGTCTCATGTACGCATTAAGACATGGGAACCAAGCTTAGAAAACAATTGAGCAGTTTTCTACAAATGCATCCAACCCCTCCTCCTATTGTTGGAGCTGGTAAAATGAATGCTGAGGTTTTTGCCTCCATCAAGAGTTGAAACAAAATAACAGGATCTCAAAACATTGCAAGGGGAAAAAGAAAAAAAGCTGAATCATTGACCACTTCCTCTAGACTGTGAAACGTTTGGGAATAAATGTCTGAGCCAGAAGGAGAAGGGGAACACTAATCAGCCCAGCCATGATGAGGAACCCCAGTGACTGTCATTTCCTTCCTTTTTGCCTCACTCACCATCCCAGTATTTTCCATTAGGTCAGGCATAAAAGTAAGGAAAAGGCTAACTTCAAATTAAAGTGCCTCAGGAACTCCAAAAGAAATCAACAGCCCCAGGAGCTAAGGTGGAAGATTAGGTTTGTGTGAAGACATCAACAGCATTGCAAGCAGGAGTCCACAGACAAGTAGGGCAGGGCTGTCACCCCCCTCCACAGCTCCCACCCAAGAGGTGCCCACACGTGGCTAATGCAGCCTGGCAGGTGCTGAGTGGATGTGAATTACCACAAGATGAACAAAAGTTGCAATGATTTCCCCAATCTCAGGTTGGAGGTGGTAGCTTCCCCAAACTGGCAGTATTGAAGGGTCTTTTCTCCCAAAGAAAGGAAAATCTGGGGATCATGTTTTCATTTTGGCTGGAATTTATAACTATGAAGTGTCAGTGCAGGCTGGTGCTCCTGGGACACTTCATGAAGACATTGAGAAACACCAGAGTCTTTAACAACAAGCAAGCAGCACTGCTGGGAGTTCAAAAGGCACATTTTACCAATTCTCTCAGCAATAAATTGAGATCCTGAAGGTGGAGAAAAAGTTGAAGATTCCAGGAGGATGATACTGGCAGGAGATGCCTTTGATGACCAAGCATAATAAATAGTTCAAAAGCAACTAAGCAGAAGGCAGGCAAAGAGACAAACTTCTTACCTGTTACCTACAGGGCTAAAAAAATTCCATTCCAACTTCTCACTATGAATGATTTCTTGGTCTGAGAGAGGGTATTTTGAACCTTTGCAAAGGTCAGAGATAAATCAATGTCTTGTTTTCTAAGCCAGAGCTGAAGCTGCTTCAGACTGAAATTCTAAGTTACCTGTCTTTAGAAGGTCCAGTGATCACAGTGAAAGACACAGTGACTTAGATTTCATTATTAGCCCCATCTGTCCCATCCTTAATAGGTATTTTTGTTTTACAGATGGGTACTTTAGGCCAACCAAAGACCTGAAGATGAAGCCATTTGCAGATGAGGTGCTATGAGGGCACCTAAGCGTGCAAGGACTATCAGGACAGTGCTGGAGGTCTGCATTGGGGTTCAGGGTCCAAGACTTTCAGTCTTTCCATGTACATCACCTACTGCAACAGTCCCTGAACTTACCTAACCCTCAGCTTTGCTTGCAGCCAAAGCATGATGTTCTACACCCAAAGACAGCTAAGCAGTGTGGATGGTCACCCCTGGAACACAATCCTGGAGTAACACGGTGATCCACACCAGTACTGAAGACAAACCCCACACATCAGCTCCCAACACCACCAATTCCTGACTAATCCACAGAACTTTGCTTCAAAGACCATCAAGCTTTTGCAGCCACACAGCCCGAGCTGCAATATTTGGGAGCATTAATGACAGGCTGCCCTTGATCTAAAAAATCATGTATTAGACAAGGAAACTCCTCTGCCAGGGATTACCCACTCAAGGGGAAGTCTGACTTTGTCCATCAGCCCTGAAAACACTAAGTGCACAGCACAGGGAAGGTCTCCAATGCTTCATCCATACAAGAAAGTCTCACATCAAGCACCTAGTCCCACCTGCTCAGCTGTGGAAGAAAAGGAAGCTTTACACTGCTTCTTCAGCAACAGTTTCAAAATCAACAGGGCTGGTTTGCTGTGCACATATTTACTCACTGGCAAGACAGACAGCTTTAAATATTCAAAAAGCCAAAGCATTAGCACAAAAAAGTTACAGCTTCCCAACAGGCCAACTGAAAGCAAGCACTCCTGTTTGACAAGGCTAAACAACTCCTTAGACTCCCCTGGATCCATCCTGAGGGCAGCCAAAGGTGCCAAGCTGCAGGAAATTCTGCTGCTGAATTATCTGATGAGCAACACACCTCAGGGGCCACCCAGGTTATGTGTCTTCACCACTTCAAGTTAGACAGTTCTGCACATAAACAGGATTTGGATCACTTAAAGCCTTTCCCTCCCCCCCCCCCTTTTTTTTCCCTTTTTGTTTTTCCCTAAGCTAGATGTAAGCTAAACCCAGGTAATCAAGGGAAGGTGGTTGTTAATAGAGCACATGAAGGAGCTTTGAGTTGTTACCTGAAATTATTTCACAGGTGAAACACATGGCTACAGTACATGCAACTCTTCTTACTTTCAGTTCTTCTCTTGGGCATCTCCCCTTTGACAAGAAGGTTCAATAAACCCTAAATTGTAAACCCAGCCATGGCAACACCAACTATACCTAACAGCAACTGGTCTGTGGCTAATCCCAAACAGACACATCTGCAAGTCTAAAACCACCTTCCTTATTCCTCTCTTAGAATTTCAGACCAAAGTGGGGGTTGTTTTGGTTTGTTTTATTTTGGGGGGCTTAAGTTTTGGATGGTTAATCCAGGAACTTATTCTGAAGCTGTTCCCATCTCTCAATAGGGTGGAAGGAACCAGCACTGACCTCCCAAGAGAAGCAGGAGAAAAGTCAATCGCTTCCATAGCAACCAATGCACCAAATCACCATGACTCTCTTCTGCAATTAGGGCTGATCACAACGATTTCCCATTCCCTTCAGGTCAGTGGGCTTCATAATGCTGGGACGACCACAAGACTCAACAGCAAAACCATTTGTCAGGCCATGGATGGTTTGATTATTCCCTTGCCTTCCTCCAATCTGTCACTGTCCAACATGACTGAGGTTGGACAAGGATCCTGCTGGCAGATTTTGTTTGGGGTTTTGTGGATTTTTTTGGCTCATTGCCTGTATTTTCACCATGAAAAATCAGAGTACATGCTGTTCCATGTGTTCCCTGTTAAAGGGCTTTTTTTCTAACACCTGAAAAACGTTTTTAAGAGAAGTGTGCGCTTTGTGTAAAATGAAAAATACACGTTTTACAGGATGAAAAGAAAGAGGCAGCAGCAGCAGCAGCAAGCAGATGTCAACCTCAATGATTCTTTAACCAAAGAAAGAGAAAAAGGAGCGAGGAGATGAACATAAATGACGCTGTGATGGTAAATCACCCTCCGCCGACCGCGGCGGCGGCACCGCTGTGGTTCCTAACTCAATTAGGGATGGAAACAGATGCCTGCCAGCCTCGTGTGGATCAAGCAAACATCTCCTGACCAGACATTTAAGATTTGTGTCCCAAAATTTCTGAAGAAGAATTTAATCAAATTAAAAGATAATGTTATAACACACTTAGCCTCTGAAACCTAATGACAAGGTAATAAATCTCGCAAAGTGCAACTGCAAACGTTGATCTAAGACAAAAGGCAATTACCTGAAAGCACCATCCATCTCAGGCTGCTTCCAGTGGGTTTTCTGAGCACTTAGAAATCAAAACATGTTTTAGCTACCATGCTAAAAGCAAGAAAAAACAGCTCAAAGAAAGATGCCCCTGTGACACAGGTCTAGGGAGAACCAAGGAGCCAGGACATCATTCACCACCACACAGGCACTGCCACTAGGCATGAGGGGGAGACACAATAAATGTGGGGAAAAAGAATTACACATTAAACTGTGAGTCACCAGACCAGTAAGAGAAGGTTTAACAGCTGAACAACAGAGGTTTGAAGGTCAAGTCCTGCTTTTCCATGTTATCCCCCTTCAAGAGCCATGGTGGCTGTGGGGGTGTCATGCCCAAGCTGTTCCACTCTCCAAAAAGTCTGACCAGAAGGAACGTGCAAATGCTGCTGCCAAACAGTGTCTGCAGGGTGGGAGCAGAGGCAGGGAGGGGGGATGGATCAAACCCCTTTCAGACCCTCCTTGTAACATCACCACTGAGTCACAAAACCAAGGAACAGCAACTTCTCCACCACAGACACTCCAAGTCAATAAGGACTGAACTCCAAATCACTGCAATCACAAAAACTTGAGCAGAAATACAGTTCTGATAGAAACAGGTTTCTCAAAGCCAGGAAATAGATTTTTTTTTTTCTTTTGGTCATCATCTTAAATGCAACTACTATAAAATGTGGGCCAACTTCTGCTTTCACTTAAATAGATGAAATTCACCTTACAGAATTGAATGGCCTTCTTTGGCAAAACTAAGAATATCATTTAAAAAATCATTCTATCAAGCTTAAGGCTTTACTATGCCCTTCCTATTAGAACTTCTCTGCAAGGAGTCTAGCCCCTGATTCTGCTTTTTCCTCCCTCAAAGTTCCAATGTCTAGAGCACATCACCTCATCCACTGCCTCACACTGCAGGATGTCAAAGGCAGCAACTCCCGTGGCAGCAGGAGAGGCCAGTGGTGGCACAGTGGTTGCTGAGGAAACCACCTCCCTGGAATGTGCTGAAATGTGCCTGAAGCCTTAAAATAAACACTTGAGCATTGAGCAAAGTTTCATCTCTAGGCATCTCAAATTGAAATAATCATTTCTATACGCAGAGTAGATAACGTTCTCTCCTCATTGCTATTTAGTGTTTTAAACTGCCTTTAAGTGTATAATTAATTACATGACTTGTCAGGGATCACTTTGCAATCCACTCCACCTCCACCCAATCACAGCATACCTTCAGCCTTATTTTTTTCCTTCTTTCAACTCATATCATCCTTCCTGGTGACACTGGGGATGTAACACTGTGTGCTAACAGCCTTCACACCTTACAAGAGGGTTAAAATAACACTAATGCTGAAGAAAGGAGCTGCATTTCCTCAGAAAAACTGATTACATCCAGGGTAGGACTCACCCCAAGTCCTCCACCTTCCCATCCAGAGCTGGATGCTACGCCCAGACTCAAAGTCCTTTGGTCCTCGTGAGTTGCCAAGATCTTTTATCTTTCTTTTTTCCTTTACACAAAGATCCTTCCCCAGCCACCTCCTTTTCTCTCCTGAGCTCCTTCAGTCCAGTCTTCTAGCCCAGCAATCCCTCCAGCCCTTGTGCCACTGCTGCTGCAGCTAACAGAAGCCTGGCCAGGCTCTTCAGAAGCTGCAGTCCCTGCACCTGGGCAAATACAGGCTGCCTGGCTAGATGAGACCCTGGGTGCCAAGGGTGCATGGACATGATGGAGAGAGGGGCTCCAGCAGCTCCCTTGGGATGAGCATGGACACCACGGAGAGAGGGGCTCCAGCAGCTCCCTTGGGATGAGCATGGACACCACAGAGAGAGGGGCTCCAGCAGCTCCCTTGGGATGAGCATGGACACCACAGAGAGAGGGGCTCCAGCAGCTCCCTTGGGATGAGCATGGACACCATGGAGAGAGAAGCTCCAGCAGCTCCCTTGGCACGCACATTTGAGCGATCTGAAGAAATCTGAAACCCCTAATCTAAAATTTCTCCCTTTACTGCAAATTAGTGGAGTAGCTGTTTACTAGCCCCTACTACGACAGCTCCGTTTCTTCTCTCACTTTTCCTTCCTTACTGATGCCTCGTGTTTCTTCACAATACTTCAAGGCAGTGGGAAACTCCACTCTTCCATTCAGATCACTACACTATCAGCAAGAGGAGATTAAAAGGCAAAAAAAACACCCCAAAATTGCAGATCCTGTTGTCAGAGCCCACTCCTGGGCTTGGCAGGAGTCCTGCCCTTCAAAACACCCTGGCAAGCAAAGCTGAGGAAAGGGGAAGAATCACATGTGCTAACATATGACATGGGAATGTGGAATTTATCCTTTTAAAGCCAAATTTACAATTCAATTATAATTCTCTGTGGATGCAATCCTAAGTTTATAATTATTAACAATTATAAACACAACAGTAGAAGCTATTTAGTTAGGAGAAGAAAGAGCTGCAACAGCAAAATTTTAATTGTAATTCATGACGGCTGCAAAAGAAGAAGCACTTTTCACAGCAACTATGGTCTCAAAGGAGGCACATCCAAGCAGAGGGACTCTTTTTTTCCTAAGACAAGTCTTTCAAACACAAAACATTAAAGAAAGCTCACATTCAAAATGTGGACAGCATTCAATTAATTCCTCCAGTTGTGAACACTCTGTAAGCTCACCATCCACCAGAATAAACCCTACATTCTTTTCAGGGAATGATTTCTTAACATGACCTTTTCTACTGCAGCTATAGATTTCAGAGGAAAATGTCACCTATTTACATGCCATTTCAAAACCCTCGACATCCTTTTACCCCACCCAAGGCCTACGCTGAACATGGGTGCCTTTGGTTGACAAATTAGGGAAAGCCACGGGAGGAAACTGCAGAATTCAGCAAAAAACTCACCCCAAACACTTGCTGGTGCTTTGAACCAGCGCTGCTCCAAACCCTCCTCTGAAGGCAGCACCTCCACAGCCTCCAGCCCTCCCTCCCCAGGTTGCCACATCCAAGTTGGGAAGAAAGTGGGAAATGGCACAGAGCTGGCAGAGAGATGCAGCTCTGCAAAGATTTACCAGCACTCACACATCTGCATCAGGTCTGTCGGGGCTCCAAGGTATTTGTGCAACTGCCTCCCCGAACTGCCAGACCACACGGGGTTAAGCCAGGGAGGGACACGACCCACTTCCATCTATATTTCAATCAAAGGCCTCTAGCAAGGTATTTACTTTTAAGAGCAATTACTATGGGATACATAAATTAGAAGATTTGTTAAAAAAAATAAATCAAAAAAGCAATATTCTTGGATGCAGGTAACCAAGAACCCGTCGTTTCGCGTTAGTTGATTCAATGATATTTCTGAAATGTGGATTTATTCCAGCCTCTCTAAAGACCAGAATTAAACATTTAAATTTAAAGAAGTATGTTTATTGAGTTATTTTTTATCTTCTCAAAAGCAACTCTCTAGATCTTCTAAAATTATTCTGAGGGTAGAGTGGCCACACACAAAATTGCAAGTAACAGCATAAAACGGGTATCAATTAAAAACTAATACTTATTGTGCTTCCATGTCAATGAAACTTGGCTGGGGAAGGTCTAATCCACCATCTACTACATTTAAAAAAAATACTTCTGGGCTGGAATTGCCTGTTTTCCCTCTTTTAAGGCTGAGCCTTTGCATGCAGCTTACCAGGGCAGTATGCATCAACGTCCAGTTTCTGTGCTGAAGAAAGTGTTGGTGAGCCAAGCTCAGACTCGGGGATTCGAGGGCTCTCCACAAACTTTGCTTTCCTCAGAGGGGCTAAGGAGAAGGAGGGGGAGAGAGAAAGAGAGGTCATGAGTAAGGGAAATAGCAAGCAACAGATGGAAGCACTTAACTAAACGACACTGTCAGACTCGTATCAGGTTACCCCCCCCCCTTTTTTTTTTTGCCAGAAAAGAAAAAATTATCTGCATTCTTTACAAAGGGGATGGCTCTTGTTAAAACGTTCAAACTGCACAGTCTTACTTTAAAGTGTGTGAGTACTGAGGCACATTCTTGATACTCTTAAACACTTCCTTTTTTCCTACTTTATTAAATTTCTGTTATAGGAAGCACATGGGCCTGGATTCAGCAACTGTAGAAAAGCTTAGATCATGGAGAGCTACACAGAGCCCATCAGGGTTTAAGATATTTAGCTATAAATATCTAAAATGAATATACAAATTCTGTGTTCAGTAGTTGTTCCCTCTGAACACCAAATTTCGATTTCAAAACATTCTGAACGTCTGACCAAACAGATTTGTTGTTCCACACAAAAGATCAGAGCAAAGCTAAGGCTGTCCAAAATAAAACTAAAAAAAAAAAGCATTTGACTTTATCCTTGCAAATCCAGGGAAGATTCAAGAGACTTAGATAAAGAACAGGGAAAAGGTAAAACTGTAACAAAGCAGCATTGACCACTAGTGCTGGAGAAATGGGATTTTCCCAAATGTTTTAACAGTCTGAATTCTAAAATACATGAAGTTCCGTGCAACATTTGCCTGTAATAACTACTAGAACACTTTGATGAATAAGTTTTTAAACAGATATTCCTGCCAGACTAGAGAAATAAAACTAGATAATAAGTTATATGCAGATTATTATATTACATTTCAAAGTTAAACTCTCATGCCCATTAAAGTGAAAGGCTAATTTGAAAAGCTGCTCTAGAGCTGGTGTGGTGGTCAGCACGCTCCCTGCCTCTCAGCATAACAGCCCCCATTTACATAATTTATATTCATAGTTCTCTGTCCTGCAAATTAAATTTGGGATCTGAAACTAAAGATAGGGGGGGACGTTTGCTTCTTGTGCATCTCCTGTAATAAAAGCTCAGCAGGTCAAACAATGACCTCTGAGGCAGCAATAAATCTCTTGCTCGGAGGAGCCTGCTGCTGGAAATGGCTTCATGGTGGGGATGGGCAGGGACCAGAAAGGCTACACAGGACTTGGTGGCTCTCACTAGCTGAGCTGGTACAGAAATATCACAGGAATTTTTAAAAAGGGGGATGGGGAAAACCAGAGATAAAGGTTAGGGTATGTTTGTTTCAATAGAAAGTCCTTGTGAGGCTGAATATAGGCAAGGGATCAGTCCCCCCCAACACTCTGTACCAAAATAGGTGCTGAACACCCTCCTGACTCTCCTTCCCTTAATGATCCATCCCAGGAGACCTGATCTGGTGAGGGAAAAAGGCATCACGCTCCCATTCTGCCCAAGGAAATCCTGGCTGGATATTAGCTGGATTTCCAGCACATTCCCCTCGGTGTAACATGAGCCATGCCAGGCCAGAGGAATGCGGGAGAGACTGAGGGAGATAAGAGCAGCCCCAGCCCCCTTCTCCCCCCGACCTGCCCCTGTCCCACCAGCACATGGAGCTCAGGGAGCTGCAGCCCAGCTCAAACACACCACCTGATGCTAAACCCCACAAGCCAGTAGTTGAATGGGATAAAAAACCACCCTGAAATCCCCCATGTGCAGACACGAGCACCACGTAGCTTGCAAATGGGCCAACACCAGTGAAAAAAATCCTTCCCAGCAATGACCTTGTGCCAGACACTGATGTAATGAAAACAGGTAAATATTGAGATTATGGCTGTGGTGTGAAGATTGTTTAGAACCATAATTCTGCACGGGCCAAACTACTAATATTTCATTTGTAATTGCAGTTTAAATAAATGCTTTTTTTTTTTTCCCCCAAATGTTTTACTGTGGTCCCAGTAACAGAAATCTTTATAATATGCTTTAGAAGTAGCTCATCTTTTCTTTCTTTATCATTTCTGGCTAAACCTAGAACTGTAAATCACACCATGAGACACTTGGCAGTGCTCACTTAGTTCTGAAACACAGAACGAAGATGGTTTTATAGTTCAAGAGATGGTAATGACTGCAATGCCACTGCCACCAGAAGATTTTGCCCTAAAAATTCTTTGAGTTCCTAACTCAAAGAGAAAGAAGAAATTTAACAGAGAGGAAGAGGTTGCCCAGGGAAGCTGTGGCTGCCCCATCCCTGGAAGTGTTGAAGGGCAGGTTGGATGGGGCTTGGAGCAACCTGGTCTGGTGGGAGGTGTCCCTGCCCATGCAGAGGGTTCTAACTAGATGATCTTTAAGGTCCATTCCAACCCAAACCATTCTATGAGTCTATGATTTTCCAAACAACTGCTCTACGGCAGCAGAAGGGACCAGCTCATGGATTCATCAAGCCCATCCACCCTTTCTTCTTTTGAGGGCAACAAAGAACTTCATATTAACAACGTGGTGAATTCTCACTGGATTGCAAGTTTAATCATTCACGTCATTTTGCAGTATTTGTGGTTTTGTTCCCCAAAAAGCATGACTTCAGTCTTAAAAACTCATGGTACCACCAGACAAGACACACTATGTCAATATGACTTAAAGACAACTCTTTACTTCAGAAGGCTGGAGTCAATACAACCTTCTCAGTGTAACTGCAGGTTGGAGAAAAGCCACAGAGCAAGAGTTTCTTTTATTTCAGATATTCTGAATCTGAAGCAGCCAAAAAGCCTTCCTAACTCATACGTAACCCGATTACATGAAAGGAGGATTTTCATGCAGAAGAATTAAGCACTCCTGACTCCCATCCAAATGAAGATTACCCTGACAGATTCATATTTGGGCACTCGTTTTCTACTGGAATAAATAACAAACGGAAATGTCGTAAATTCAGAAATCTGTTTTGCCTCTGTTTTGTAGCCAAGTGTCACAGGACAACACTGATCTTTTTATAAAAGTGACTTCTCATGCACAGCCATCTGCCTCAGGCCTGAGCACCCTCCTGTGAGCACAGGCAAAACTTCTGATCAAAGTCAAGGGACGAGCACTTGGCACATGCCATAAAAACCAACAAAAGCATGAAAAAACTATTTGAAGTATTTTGTACCTGCCTTGGTCAGTTATGCCTCTTATTTGAGCAAGATTTTCTGTATGGGACAGAATCTAGACATTAAACTGCATCTACACAGCCCTGTCTGTTACACAACTGCAATTTTTTAAGCAGAGAACAGTTATTTCTTCCAATAATACTGGGGAAGAAAAACAGGAATATTTGCAATAAGCACTTAAAAAAATCTAATGAAGTAAGTGGTCAGTAGTTCATAATGGTGTCTTTCTAGAACTGCAAAATGCAGATTTAATTCAGAAAAACGTAGTGAGTAGAGGCAGCCTAAAGTCACAAGCCTGTCACTCAGATCCCACCACCCATCAGTTGCCAACGGTCCAGGAGCTGGTGGCAGATGCTCCTGGGGCCAGACCTTGCTCCACCTAACACAGGGACTGGTATTTCAATAGCCAGAGAAGTTATTTAAAACAAACACTGCCCATTTTGGAGGCTAATTCCTGCAGTTCTTAGCAGGATTAATCCCCGTGGGTATCCAAGCCAGCAGAGCAAACCTGACAATCCTTCCTTCAGTGCAGGTAAGATGCCCATTTGACTTTGACAGCAACTTTTCCCACCCAAGGAAAGTGATGCTAATTCTAGGGCAGGAACTAACCACTCAATGCAAAACAATTAGCAGGGCAAGCACCCAAGAAGTTTAATTAGATGGGTCATTTACGACACTTTCTGCAGCAGGTGGTTTATCTTCCAGGGGGATGAAGATACAAATGATTTCTTTCTTGTTTTCATGTTAATTCTTCTTAATGCCCACACAGATATTGTAAGCACTGTACTGTCACCAATCACTAAAGTCTCCAAAACAAACAGGAATATTAAACACTAAAAACGGGATATAATGTATTTTTTTGGAAAAGTATACGTTTGAGAGAAACTGCTTTTCTAAAAAGAAGGAATTTGGTTATCTTGGGTTCCAGGACTGCCTGTTGGTTATAAACCTGTAGGCTGCTTCTTACACTAGAAGAACCAGACAATGGAAAATACAGTGAATAAAATCCAAAGACCTGCTGAGTCCCAACAACCCTTCTTCATCAGTGGAGATGGGAGCTGCTTCATTTTCTTTCCTCTGATGACAGAAGAGAAATAACCTGGTCCCCTAACACTACAGCTGGGTGTGAATTAAAAAGCACAGGTAAGCAAACATATTTAGAATAGCTGCACAGGACAGCAATAAAGCCCTGTTAAACTAACACTAGGAAAGTGTTTTGTTAGAAGCTGCAATGTCCAGCAGTCTGCAGACTGGCTTCTGAAGAGCCTCTTTTTACATAGATTTCAGAGTATGGCCACCTGAGGAACAGAAACCAACTGCCCCATTCATAATATTCCTCTAACTTGTATGCCCATCCTAGTCATTCCTGAAGCTCTCATTCCAGAGGCTGGAATGGGCAGTATGGGAGAGCTGTGCTGCCACTCCAACACAGAAAACACTTCAAGTATCAGGAGCTGCTGATGGTTCATCCTCTTGTACATCTGCACGGAGCACTGGGATCAATTCTGGTGCTGTTTGTGAACAATGCCAAGCATCTAATCTACTACCAAATAAAAATAAAGCAAAGAAAAAACAGGATGTGTTTATTCTTTCAGAGTAATCACTTCATCTCTAGTAGCATTGTGCTCTAGCTCAGCCTATTGAGCTCCCTAAATTCTCTAGCATTTTCTATATTACCATTTCATTGTCACGTAATTTATAGATGAGTTAGCATTTTAATTAAAAAATTCCTTTAGATTAAAAGGCATTGATAAAAGGAAATTATCCTGGATTAGCAAAAGGCTTCATCTACTAAATTCAGTTTCAGCTCTGAAAGGAACGACTCACTAAAATGGGTTATTAACATCTAATGACCTGATTCTCCTGGTATTGGCTCTGCATGAGCATTAGAGAAATGAGCACTAGGGTGCCCTGACCTGCATTAATGCAACCCCCCCAGCTCTCCCTCAGGTGGACTCTCACACTTCATCGTTACCAACACGAACCTGTGGCCACACACCTGAATTCTCCTGACTCCCTCCAACCAGCCCTGGTCCTGGACAGAGCCCGGGCCAAGGAGCTTGGCCCTAAATCAGCTTTTTTCACCCCAATTTTGTCCTCTCTGCACCGTATGCACACAAGGACAGCTGACGTTCAACCATGCTTTGAGACTTCCTCTGCCAGAAGAGGATGAACTAATGAAATTTTATATCCTTGGGTCAAACTATTTGGTTTATCCCAGGCTGAAGAGAGGAAAGAGCACCATGAATGATGGGAACGAGTGAACCACCCTGTGTTTCATAGAATCAGGGAATGGGTTGGGTTGGAAGGGACCTCAAAGATCATCAGGTACCAACCCCCCTACATGGGCAGGGACACCTCCCACCAGACCAGGTTGCTCCAAGCCCCATCCAACCTGCCCTTCAACACTTCCAGGGATGGGGCAGACACAGTTTCTCTGGGCAACCTGTTCCAGTGTCTCACCACCCTCAGAGTGAAGAATTTCTTCCTAATGTGAGGATTTACTGCAACCTCATCTCTTATGAAAGATTCAGCTGAAGAGGAGCTGAATTTTGCACTTAAACATTATATTTGTAAATTTTCTGAGCATAACATTACCTTATTAATTCTATACAGAGAGAAAGCAATCCCCCAAATGTACAAAGTTTTACAAAATCCTGGCCAAGTTCTGCTGGGACGGGAAGAGTCTGAGTAGCTGTTTGAAGAGCAAACTTCAGAAAACTAGTATGTAGGGGGTAAAAGTGGGGGCTTTGCACATTGACCCCTCCCCATCTTTGGCTAATCCCTCTGGCTGCTGGGCCAGAGGCTGATTCATGTGCTGGAAGCTGCCCAAGGGCTACGTAATCCTGCGGGGAGACGACTTGAGTCAAGTCTCCCTCGTACTAAAATGTTTTAAGTGCTGCAGTGCTATTGATCCACAGAGCTCCTGGAACAAATAACTGCCAGGTTCAACACAGCTGGACTACACCCAAAACACCAGAGGTGCAGCTCTCAGGGCTGCCTCTGATCCCAAATGACTCTATTTTGCTGATGTAAGAGCCCTAAAAAGAGAAAAGTGGGGACCACAGGATAATTTTTGCTGTGGCACTAATAGACCAGCTACGTGTAATTAGGATTTTTAGGTGTATATATTTTAGTGATTTAAAAAAAATATATATATCAAAATTACATCTTAACATCCTTCAAATAATCCAATGTTATTTTACAGAGACCACCATGCAACTGTAAGAGTTTTTCCCTCCTGTTATTTGAGAATGTTCAACTTTTTAAATTCCACTTTCCAGCCTCTCTCCTTTCCTCACCCGGTTATCGCAGCATTGTGGGTAGGGCAGAGCACACAAGCAGAGAGAAAAATGTGTTGTCTGGAAACATCACACTTGTTCCAAAACTTTCTGGAAACATGTTTAGTTTAGGAGATAAGGTCCTGAAACAAAAAAAATTGCAGGAAATGAAGGTGGAAAGAGGAATAGTGCAAAAAAAGGCAGGAAGAGTCCAGCAAGCCGGTCACGGAAGTACAGCAAGGGAAAAGGAGAGTTAAAATAAGCCCTCATGAAAAAAATTCCCTTCATTTAAAAATTCTTTAAACTGGAAGTCTATAATAGGAAGGTTTTGCCTATTACAGCTTCTGAAAATGTTTTTTGTAAAAATGAGGAATAATCTGTGGACACTGTGATCCTGTGGGACCACAGCGACCTACAGGAAAATTATTTCACCCTCTCTTTCTCTCTCCAGATTCACAGACTGTATAAGACACAGAAAAATACTATCAAACCAGGGCAGTAACATTATAAAAAAGATGTTCAATGACATCAGAAAGGAATGAGTCTTTTAGAAAAATATTTTAATAAAATCAATTTATAAATCATCTTAAGTTATTACAACCTCTCCCAGATAAAAACAAAGAATGGATCAAAATGCCCCTCTGTATGAATGGGTGCTGCTAATTGATTTTCAAGAGAGAAAATAACTTGCTTTTGAAAGGCTTATATGTATTTTAAATACATACAGAATACCATAATGCAAATTTCTGTGTGAAGTGTTCAATAATGGCTAGTACAATGTTTGCAATCAATTCATGTATTAAGAAAGAAATTTGGCCTAAATTAGTAACCTGCACTTCCAGCAAGAATTTTAGCTCAAATTCTGTTTTGCTTATTACTATGCAGCTATTTTTTTGTCATTTAGAGTGAATGGAATAGCAATTTGTTATCAAACTTCTCACTACTGCAGACAACAGAGAGCAAAGCAGCCCTTTCCTGGGTCAGCACAAATGTTTTTGGTTTAGGTGAGACCAGTCAGAGCATCCCAGCATGAATCTGCTGAGCAGCTGCTGCCAACAAGACTCTGGCAAGCCTTGAGGAAGAAAGTTCCTCCTATTAATGATCCCAGAAAGAAAAAAAACAACCCTCTCCCTTTCCCTGTAGATAAGTTTATGTCCAACGTGGGCTGCCAAAAAATCTTTATCCCCATAGGAGAGACAGCTTTGAGGAGAAGCAAGTTATTTAATGAACATATAGACATGGCAGGAGGAGGAAATGGTACTTTCATCTTTCCACTCAAACTTGTCAATTTGGCTTTGGCTCCTCAGAGCTGTGTCACAGCAGTAGAATTCTCCACGTTGTTTCCCATCTACAATTCTTCTTTTCAGCAACTTCTGAAGTCTTTTGAAATTGCCTCTTTTAGTAGAAAGTTCCCATGTGTGACCCAAGGTAGAAACTGGTGTATAAGAGGAGGATGAAAGATGGGAGAGGAAGTCAGCATCACTTGCTCCAGCTTTCTAAGCCACCTTGTTATGAAAATAAGCAATTCCCCCCCTGTCATTTTTCATAAATTTCTGTTGTAGGCAGTTTTCCTTTTCAAGTTTCAGACTTCAGTTATACTGAAACAAAAAAATAAAGTGAATGAAGACCTGAGGCTACAGGATGAAATAACATCGTCAACATTTTAAGCCTAGAGAAGTTCTGCTTAAATACCCAAGAATCCTCCCAAACAGCAAGAAAGAGGATGAGCCAGAGCTGGAGAAGGAAGTGTTCCTCACCCCCCTCACATCCCTTCTCCCAACAGTTTTGTTTCATTAAATGTTAAATTTAAAGCAGATGAGAGGAGAATGCAACAAAACACGAGTGCTGAATCGTGTTATTCCCATTGAATCTCCTACTATCCTGGAGCTGGTTCAGCAAATTCAGTGACTCAAATATTGCACTGGCAGTAAAAATCAGAAAAATTGTCCAAAAAAGACCTGGATATACTGTAGAGAACATTTATTCTAAAGAAAGCAGCAAAGAGCTTTAATCAAATTATAGGCAATCCTGTTCATTCACTGTGTAGAAAGAAACCATTTCACCATTTTCTGAGCCTAAAGCCTGACTCAGCAAAACACAATGCTCAGATTTCATGATAAACTTCATGAGAGAAATCAGAAACTAATTAAACAATTACTGAAGCAAATACATTCTCTTATTTTCTGTAAGAAGCTGATTGTAAGACAGGTCTTGGAAAAAAAAAATCCCCGGTCACTACAGTGTCCCCAACAAGGGGCTCTTGTTTCATGGAGCTTTTATAAATTGTCCATGTTGAACAAGCCAGGCTGTTGAAACCTGCCTGAACATTTAACAGAGCTTAATTTATAGCAAGACACTAGAAAAAAAGAAAATAGATTTAACTGAAGATTCTTCCAACAGAAGAAAAGAGCAAGTGTAATATAACCACTTCCAGAAGAAGGCAAATCTCCCTGGTATGTTTTCCTCTTTTGCACAACTCTTCTCTCCATTTGTATTTACACTGAGATTTGTCTACCCTAATATTGGAATCATAAGATGTAGCTGTGAAGCCACATGAAATGAGGAAGTGTTCAGAATGGCTGTTCTCCTGCCCTGTTACACCAGCATTTTTTGTGGTGCTACAGGAGAGCTGAGGACACGTTGTCCCATGGTGACCTGCTGTCCTTTGCCAAGAACGGGAGCACCAGGGTCACTGAGCTCCACAGCCCATGAGCATCAGACACACAGTGGTCAGGGTTGGAAGGGCCCTCTGAAGATCGTGTAGTCCAAGCCCCTGCCAGAGCAGGATCCCCTAAAGCAGATCCCCCAGGAACACATCCAGACAGGCTCTGGATGTCTCCAGGGAGACTCCACACCCTCTCTGGGCAGCCAGTTCCAGTGCTCTGCCACCCTCACAGTAAAGTCCTTCCTTATGTTTAGCTTGAACCTCCTGTGCTCCAGCTTGTGCCCACTGCCCCTTGTCCTGTCATTGGACACTGCTGAAACCCCTGACACCCCTGTAGATGTTTATAAGCATTGATGAGATCCCCCTCAGAGGACAAAAAAGGGGATGTGAGGAGCCCCGTCCACCCTCCTGTGGGTGCAGGACTCAGAGCCAGAGGGGTTATCCCCAACACCTGCAACAAGTTTATCTTCCAATAATATAACCAGTCACTTCTGGAGGTAGATTTTCAGCATTTCCAACATGTCCTGCAAATGACACAGGTTTCTGAGAACCTGCTGACCTGGATTCCCCTCCACACGGGCAACAGCTCTTCCGAAAACAACCCCATCAGCAGGTGGGGCCTAACACTGCTTGGCAATGCTCATGCTCACTGCTTCCTAATACATTCTGTTTGTGCAGGTGAGCATTAACTGGGCCCTTCAGACCAGTTCCTACCAAACTGCTCCAGAGGGACATCAGGCCAACAGGGCTGTAGTTTCCCAGTGCTCCCTCAGAGCCTTTTTTAGTACCTGATGCCATAACAACCACCTTTCAGCTGCCTGATGTTAAGGAAGTTGCCAAAGAATTGTTCTGGTTGGAAAAGACCTTTAAGATCGAGTCCACCCATAACCCATTAACCCTCAGCACCACATCTACATGTCTTTTAAACATCTCCAGGGATGGCGATACAACCACCTCCCTGGGCAGCCTGTTTCAGTGTTTAATAACTCTTTCAGTGAATAGTTTTCTCCTAATATCCAATCTAAACCTCCTCAGCACAACTTGAGGCCATTTTCTCTTGTCCTGTTGCTTGTTACCAGGGAGAAGAAACCAACCCCATCGCTTCAACCTCCCTTCTGGGTATATAAAGATTCTCGTTAGAAACTAGAGGTTATCCAGCAAAGACAATCATTCTTGACTACCTTCTGGACCTTGTGCTTTGTCACAGTTTGGTTTTATAACCTGTTCCACCATTGCTGCCATCCCAGCCAGACCCACCTCTCTGTCACCTGCTGCCCCTGCCCAGGCTGCCCGTGAGGTTGGGCTGCTCTGTGTTCTACTGCTCCTCTGTTATTATAGCAGTAAAAAATTAAAACCAGCACTAGGCTTGCAAAGGATCAGAAAAAAAACAACAAAGAGGAATTACTCACTCTAGACATTCCTGCAGGAAAGCTGTTTAAGTATTTTACAAGCAGCCACGAATGATCAAAGGTAGGCATCAAATTATATAGCCAAATTAGAAGAAAGAATTTGAACAGAAGTGACAGGGCCAAGGCCAGGAGTAAGCCTAAGCTGCACATAAACAACATCTAAATCATTTTCCCACCATATCCTTAAGATCATACCAAGATATTGTAACCATAATAAGAAAAAAGGCTAAGGTGTAAAATCCCCTCCCATTCAAAGCCCAAGTAATCCCAGCTCAAAGCTCATATGAGACTAGATCCTGCTCACTATCCAATACCATTGTTTAGGACCAGGACTATGTAGCAGACAAGCTAATAAAAATTCATTCCTTGATAACAGCATTTAAAACAAAGGCAAAAGATGTGAATAGATAAGCTGATTTTATTTATGTCAGTCATTCAATTTTTGCTATGCTAAAACTAATCTAGTTTGTTTAGCTGATAAAGGCAGGGCTGTAATTATAGTGACACGTAGGCATAATTGTTCAACTGATAGGAAAATGCACTCAGGATCCATATTTCTTTGCTGGTAGAAGCTTCACAGATTATATCCTTAAAATGAAGCTGCTTATCTGGCAAGACATGAGCCTGAAGTAGCTGAACTTGCTTGTTAACACTTCAAAACCTGTATTATGCTGTGTTTACAAGGGTTTATTTTTTACCTAAGGAAATTACTACCATTCAACCACCTCTAGTTTCCAGCAATTTATTCTTTGCTTTTAAAATTCTTCATTTACTTGCAGAAGAAAAGGAGCTGTTAGAACTTTTCATTTCGAGACGTGATGACTGCTCATCAGCCTTTCCTGCTGCAGAGGAACAGGGACAAGGAAACTTGACATGATTTAATTACAATATCTAATCCATGTGTGATTCTGTGTGTGAACACAGAGGGCTAAAGCAGCCCAGACCTGCAGGCAGACACAGGAGAACAACTTTTCTCAGTATGATGGGATTTAAGACCCAACAATCTCTATGAGGCTTTGGTGGCACATGTGTCCTTTGACAGCAGTGAGATGTTCCAGGAAGGACCAGCTCCCACCGAGTCCTTCAAGTGAACGTAACAGTAACTTTGCTGGGAAGGCAACACTCCCAGCCCTCATTTCTAAGCTGAAAAAGCAACAGTCATGGCACACAACGAGGTCAGTGACCATTTATTGAAATAAATGCTCCAATGTGATGCCTTTCCTTCAAAACTCGTTTTCTCACACTTACTTCCATGACTGAGAAGGTAAAAAGAAAAGCACAACAGGAGATAAAAAGCCTGTATTCTAAGTCTAGCTTTATTCTTGCAATGAAAAACCTTGTAGAAATTCCAAGTCTCAGCTTTCCATGACCTGCAAAATGGTACCAGGCCAAGGAGCTACACTCTCCATCGCAGACAGGCAGGACCACAACTCCCTCCGTGGATCCCTGGGTCTAAACACACATGCTGGCTGATTTTACAAAATAATACAGCCCCAGGTGCCATTTCTGTGCCTGAGATAAGCATCAAGCTCCATTAGGCCCAAACAGATTTGTAAAGCAGGGAAAAAAAAAAAAAAAAAAAACAGAAATACATTTTTAAAATCAGTCTGTAATACAAGAGAGATGCTTGGCCAGCTCTGACAGCTTGACAGCTGAAGAACTGCTGGTGACACCAGGCATGGCTGCTGCTCCTCCTTCTGCTGAGTGATTTTCCTGCTCATCATGGAGATTTTAGAGCAGGGTGTTACAATGCAAGGATCAAAGACACTCTTGCTCCTCTGTAAGCTCCTGAGCATGCTACTGCCCACAAAGACAACTCCCAGAACAAACACTTGTTTGGTGACCTGCCTCGGAAGCGCTGCCTCATCCCATCTTGCACCTGCCTCTCTCCTCTGTATCTTCAACACCCTTATCTTCCCTTTTTTTTGCTTTGTCCTTTGTCAAACGGAGTGTTTTTCCTGTCCCCACTTGAAGTTTCACTTTTTCCATCTACACCTTCTCCCTCTCCAGCTGTCATGATACTCAGTGACTGTCCCAGCCCCTCACAGCAGTGACACTCTCATCTCCCAGCCAGCCCCGATTGCACCATCCCTCCTCTCCTGCTCCCCTTCCTGTTGCCCATTTGGAGGCTCCAAGGCAGATCAGGAGAAGCTAGCCAGGCCAGCTGCCTCTGCAGCCCTCTCTCCAGCCCTCTAAACAGAACAGATACTTTGCAGGAATAGAAAAGATCAAAAGAGACAGAAATTTAACACAAAACTCCAAAAATGCTTCTGGGACAACAGGCAAAGTCCCACAGAGTCTGACAGCTTGGTGCCTTGGCCCTCAGCTCTTGTAGCACCAACCTTCCCTACATCCATGTTAGCTGGTGCCATGTCCTGGTGCCCACCTACAGCAATTCCCCACTTCTTAATCCATTGCCAGAAAATCTTCAAGGTAGGAATCACAGCCCAAAAGCTTCCCCAGCTGTCAGCAGAACCACCAGCAGAACAGCACCACCAACAGTAATAACTGGCCAGTCAGAACATCCAGACTTGCAGAGCTCAACTTCATTCATTTAAGGGTAGGGTTGGGATCTTTTGGAGGGGACAGCTGAATGGTTTTGTTGAAGGTAATTTTTGTTTGCATTTAGTTCTTTCTAGAAAGTAACTGGTTGGTTCATAACTATGTGGTTTTAACGGAAGCTCAGCTTGGCAGGAGGTTGGATTGACTCTTTTTGGTAAAGCTCCTTTAGATTTAGATGGCTCATAAGAGCAACAATAATATGAATTAAGAGCTGGACAAGCTTATTCACCTGTTCAAACTGTTTCTACACATTTCAAAGCATGTCCAAGTGCTTAGCTGTTGGGGTTTTTTCATGAAATTAAATGAAGACACAAACCTTTGACAAAATGTTAAAGGGCTGTTTAAATTCCCTTAGAAAATCATTATCTGTAGTCATCATCTGTACTCATTAAATAGAAAAGTGGACCTTCTCAAAGGGAAAATAAAACCCATAAAGAACTTAAAACCACAAACTTGTCAAAATGGGTCTTGATCTGAGAGATTCTAGCACTGAACAGCAAGAAAAGAGTAATTTTTGATTCCTAAAGAGGTAGGGTAGACAGGAATCAGTACATCAGAAAATGTGTCTAGGTTACATTTATGGAGAAAAACCACAGAAACCCTACAAAAGAATCTAACAGGCAAAGCCAGATGAATGCAGAAGACCAAACAAGTCCCCATCTTTCACCTCTGGGTGAACTAATGTGATACTCAAACATATCCTGCTGAAAACAAAGGTACACAAATAAGTCTTTGTTTTCTTGAGAGGTGAAATTTTAAAACACTGGGAGAGAACAATGTCAGCTTCAAATTAGCATCTGCCCATCCAGACCTACAAAAGCTGACCAATACATTTCCTCTGCTTAAATTTTACACTATCTGACTGTGAAGCAAAGGGCACTACAGCTTCAGAACAAACTTGACATGAAGCTGGGTTATAACTGTGTGATTATCACGCAATGAAATATTTATAGTGCAAACTCACTTATTTCTGAAATCAAACTACAACTCAATGCTCCATACTAAGTACTATGATGCATGCACGAAAGCAGAAATTTAATCTTCTGTGTATAAACAAATCAAATGTGCAATGTTTAGATGGTTATTGCAGAGCAGTGCTGGGTATTTAGCAATCAGAAAGAATGTTTCAGCACAACAATGTATTTACACATGCACAAATGCCTTCTGTCCAAATATAAGCTTTTAACAAATATGGTACAAGATAAAACTAAGCCCATATGTTCTGTAGCAGTGATTCCTTTGCTCAGACACACTCTGGGGTTATTCATTCTCATCCCCTTATGCAACCTGCCCTCGGATTCAGTGGGCAGCAAGAATCTATTTTCCAGAGCAGCACCAGCAACAGGTACCTCACTGCTCATTTCTCCTGTGCAGAACACAAAAGCTTTTAGAAATGCTCTAATATTTCAGAAAATTTTTGTTTCTCGTTTCCATGCCTCTTGCCTACATACAGTTACACTATTCCAAAAGCATCTTTTCTAACTAGAGGCACAGAGGAGGGAGGGAGGGGATGAAGAACTGATAATTGTGAGTTTAAAAAATGCTGAAGAACAATTAACTGTCAAGCCCTAAAGTAGCAGCTGGTGAGGCAATGGGCTCAGTGCAGTGTCAGACAGAGCTCCTTCAACCACCCCAACAGGAAGCCTTTGAAAACTACTTGGTGAAATCAGGCTTTAATTTTGCAATATTCAGCCAAGCTGGTACCAACCAACCCATCAGAACCTCAGCACCTACAGGGGATGTGGTTAAACCAGCAGTATTTCCAGGAATGGAATTACACAGCACCAACAGCTACTCAAGGGAAGCCACCACAGAGCAAGGAAAGAGATAGCAAGCACCAAAGCAGTGGTCCAGAGCCACGGATCCATCTCAATTCCCAACTTTGTCTGTTTTGGGCTCTGTCATGAGAATCCAGCATGCAGCTCTGCAGTGTGTGACCCCATCATTCTGCTGTACACTGCTGAGGGAACTTGTAATCCGTGGCATCACCCCAAACTGGCAATGATACCAAGTTTTGACGAGTCTGACCAAAGCTTGACCAAAACTTCCTACATGAAAGGCAACCAGGTACAGACTGCATCAGAAGTGAACTTTCACAGAGGTAAGGGTCAGTGTTCAGACACGTAACCAACCCAATAACCCAGTGTGGTCGTGCAGGACACAGGAAGAGCAGCTTCCAAAATGCAGTGGCTCGTTGTTATAGAAGTAGGAAACAAGCAACCCCGTTGGAGATGAGGGCTTATTCCAAATAAGAGTGTCCTGGCAAGGCCCCTCTGCTCACAGAGAGAAGCAGGATGAAGTGCACAGAACATCTTTGAGGGCACACTCTGGGAGCAGGAGGAGGAAAGATGTAGCAAAGGGAAGAGCGATGGCCTGATTTAACTCCACAGGAGGCTTCCTACACCACCTTCTCTTGCTATAGAAACCTCTTAGCTACGTCTAGAAATTAAAATTCTCACACACCAGAAGTGTAATCGTGACAGATGCTCCATTTTGTGCAGCACCAGTGTGAAATAAGGACAGCTTTCTAGCTCAGAGCTTCTGAAAAGCCGTGGAGGTTCAGGGCTATTTTGTTTGCCTTTCTAATGTTACCTGCACTAAACATAAACCTTTGGGGTCCCTCTTTGTTTAAGCACATACACAAATATCTGAAGTGAAAAGCTATTATCACCTTTTCCCAGCTACAGTGCTGGGGTGACGTGTTCATCTTTGGCAAGTCTGAGCAATTCAACAGCCTTGATGCAAAAAAAATACAAATATCTTGGGGAAGAGCAAATTGCAAAGGTTCTGCAGGGCCCAGCAGGCAACCTGCCACAGCAAACACCACGGGAAAGGATGTGGGATTTTCTGCACATCTCCATTAGGATTTCTATGCCATCCACAGGGAAGGCAGTTGTGTGTCAAAACGTGACAGAATATGGCTGGTCTTATAAGCAGCCTTGGGGAAAATCCATGCTCAAACTGGCTAGTGACTTTCAAAGGCAAATAAATATGATGTGCCAGGTTTTCCCTTCCCTCCATTTAAAAAAGAAAAGTTACATTCCAACCATCCTGTAATTAATGCAGAAATGTCATGAGTTTGACAGGTCTCCAACAAAAACCCTCAACACAGAATTGGGTTTAATTCAAAAAGTCACAAATAGACATACTATTTATCTGCATAAATTTCAGGAACAGATTTAGTGAAATTCACCCATTTCAGAGAGTTATGTTTGTTTAATAGAGATAAATGTACATATGTGGGTACCCACACAGACACATTCATCCACCTGTTTTATTTCTGCAAGCCCAATTGGTTTCCACTGAAGTGCACACCTGCCAAAACAAATGACAAGTCCAAAAATAACGGATGAAGCATCCCAAAAATGAATAGTAAGAACTGACATAATGGGGGGGGAAAAAAATCTTCAGCATACATCTTTGTGAATGGAAGAGGAGCCTCCTTCTCCAGCAGGTTTCATTGCTGGAGACATTGGGGTTTGCCACAGAAGAGTACAAGACAGGACTGAAAACACAGGTGCCAAATGGACACTGAGATGTTGCTTGAGTGTGTGTTTTAGTTTTACAGCGTTTCTTAAGAAGGGGGGATTCAATAATTCTGACAACATACAAGTTTTCTACTTGTTAAACCTCTGGATAGCCATGGATTGCAATGCATAAGGAAAAATCGAATGGAAAATTAATTATGTCAAGAAAAAAAATACATTATGCATCTTTAAAAGCCCTGAATCCAACAGCACTTCCCAGGTAACTTGGTCCTTGTTTCTGCTCTGCAGCTCAGAAATGCAGGAGTGGGCCCTTCAGCCCAGCCTCCCCTCCTACATGAAAACCAGGAATTTCAGATCCATGTCATGCTGACAGGATGACAGTTAAAGAAAGCAATAAAAAAAGACATGTAAGCATGCTGCAAACAGCAGGGTATAAAAATACCTTAAAAGGATCAAAGTCTGTCCTGACACCAACAATTTTAAGCACAACACCCCTCAAAAATTTGGTGCAACGTGAGCACTAGGCACTTGAATAGCTTTTCCTCACATTATACCTTGAAATTGCTTGGATATAGCTCTCTATTTTTTCTAATAGCATTGAATTAAAAGTCTCACTCCTTTAGAGAGAAGCAAAGATTTCTTCCCCAGCACACAGGGGTTTTATAATCCACTCAGATCTAATTCGTGGTCATTTTGCAATATCAAAGAAAAACCTTAGCTCAATCCCATTGTCTTAAAATGTTTAAAACAAAACATTCTTGAGATCCGTAGCATTTGTCAACTCTCTCCTCAGTAGGTCTATTTTAGCAAGGCTGGAAAGGGACATTTTTGCATTGCACGTTCCCATTGCATTTTGTAGGTGGAATTCTGCAGATCCCAGCAAGCAGGAGACAAACTCAGATTATGTAAAAGTATTGCCACAACAACTGAAAGAAAAATAACCCAAGCAGCAAAACCCTTCCCAACACTAAACACATCCTAATGGCTTCCTCGTCAGCTAGAAGCGGCAGAATCCCTTCTTCTACACGGATTTTCTGCAGAGTTAAAGGAGGCTGAGGAACATCTAAGCACGATTTGAATCCAAGTCCATGCAAGACAAACAGTCCAAATACTCACAAGGCTTTGTTTGCTCTCCCCAGCAGCAGCCAGCGTGCAGCCCTGCCAGCTCTGTGGATTCACGGGCACCGACGCCTTGAGAGCAGCACTTCAGCACAGACCCTCCCCTGGTCCCCACCTCTCCCTGGCGCCAGCTCCATCTTGCTGCTCCAACGTCAGGATGATGTTACAGGTGACACCTCCTGCTGCTGATGTCAAGCTCGGTTCCCAAAAGCACAACAACCATCTCCCTGCGGTGCCTCCTGCCCAGAACAAGCATCACTGCTGCATCTCCCCTGTCCCCAGGGAGCAGCTCGGAGGGGATTTCAGAGCAGCTGGTGGACACTGAGCTTTCTCTCTTCCTTAAGTCTCTCAGCATTCAAGAGCCTTTCCTTCCAGAGTGCTGCAGCAAATGTAGCCTACACACCTCCCTTGGGGGGAAAATGAAGTATTTTTACAGTTTCTTTCTATGGCGCAGCTGAATTTGCTCTTTTGTTCAGAACAAACTGCTGGGAGAGCAGGTAAATAATGGCACAGAACACCAGAATGAGTGATTGACTGATGCTCTCCTGAACATTTTGGAGTAAGCTGAAGGGCTAGCGATGCAGCCCAGGACCAGAGCTGATGAATGGTGCAGTGCTGCTGTTGTCATGGCAACTAAGAGAAAAAAAGCAGCACCATATAAGGAGTTGTGACATGGATTCTGGGAACAATTTATACTAAAAGGCTGTAAGCTCTTGGATACTTTAAAGCTGCAGCATCCCCTTCCCCAGGGCTGGATACAGGTTTCATTGTTCAGGCTGGAGCAGCCGGCACAAATCATGGCACACAGGGTCACATCAATCCAAGCCACGTTTGCACTGGGAGCATTGTACAAAAACATAGCAAAACAACCTGATTTCACCATGTTTTCTAATAACTAGAATTGAAAGGATTGAAATGGTTAATTAAGGAAAATGGCAGGATGCTACCAATGACCCAAACTAACATCCGTGTTAGACGAGGGTACCAAGGAGAGCCACAGATCTGCTGCAGGTGAGCTCTGTGTGGGAGCAAGGCTGAGATGAACCAAACTGCAGCACCATCAGGTGGCTGAGTGCCTGAGCAGCAGTGCCACCGACCAGAGATCCAGCCACTCCTCCCAGAGACAGGAAAATATCCCCAAATTAACCTGTCAACCAGGGCGCTGTTGTGCGAGGAAGGCTGGCAGTGCCCCTAAAGCATCTCCAGAGAAAGCAGCCCAGTGAAAGCCGACTCATACACCCAGTTGCCATAGCAAGCTGTAAACAAGAGCAGGGTTTGTGTACCAGGCTACCACAAAAGGGAACAAAACACCTTATTTTACACAGTCATCGTCAGATGCTTCTCCCTTAACGCACGTGCTCAAACAGACAACACACCGTGATCAACACAACTGCAACTATTTCACCAAGTCTCTGCTCAGCAATCAGAATGTGAACTTTCAGAAATCCTTTCCATTTCTTAACCTATTTTACCTGAACAAACACGTACTGGCACTGCCAGCTTCTCCCCAACACACACATCCAGCAGCTGCCTCCTCATCTCCCACATCCACATCCAGCTCAGTCTGTGCATTAGTTTGAGAGAGTCAGCAGTCCCAGAGGGCTGCAATTATTAGTCTGGGTTTGTCACCATTAAACAAGAAACAATGAAAGCTTTCAACTCACGAGATCTTGGCTTGTTTGATCCATCCACAACTACAATTAGCATCAAGAATACTTAACCATTTGCTAAAGATACAGAGAAGGAAGAAATAACAAACCTCATCAGTATTACCAGGAGGTACAAAGGAGGATGTAGAGGAATGGGGGTGATGGCAAGACCCCAGATCTCCCATTTCCCAGCACCGTCAATGACATAGGTGGTGGTGGCCCTGGGGACACTGCCCGTGGGTGTCTCCAGCCCAGCTGGGTCTGCAGGGTGTTGAGAACTACGATGGTGGGTCCTCAGTGGTGTCACAGGGAAGAGAAAGGCTCCAGCCTGCTTGGCTGAAGAGTCCACGTCTTCTTTAGGAAAGAAGATACTGTCAATTGCCTGAACACACCTAGGAACATTCCTACTCATTTCTGTTTTGTTTATTCTTAGGGAAAGTTCCCACATTCCCAAAGTGCAAGGGAGGAGCACTCTCCAAGCAAGGGGTTTGCAATGAAACTGATTCCTCAGGTCCATGTCTTCAAAGATGCCAAAGCACCTGATTCACACTGGATGAAGGAGGGATGAGGCCTTTGAGAATCCAAACCTAAACATCTGGGCCACTTTTAGAAAAACTGGATTTATTTCCTTAATTTCTTGATAATGTTTCTCCCCTCTTCCCTCTGTGTATGGGCACTCACACACACATGCTCTTTCTAAAAGAATCCTAAAGCTTGCAATCTGCCACTCAACAGAAAAAAAAACAGAAATAACCAAGTACAGCAATGAATAAAATTATCCCTGTGCATATAAATTTACAGCACGTCAATTAAAAATCTTTCCTGGGGTGCAGGACTGGGCTTTGTGCAAACCTCTTTGCAAGTGTTGGGTTCCACAGTGACAGAACAAAAGCATCAGTAGCTGAGTCTTTCAGCCCAACATCTCATCTTTTAACCCAATACAACACTGGGCTATTATTTCTGGCACGGATTCAGGAAAGCACTTAGAAATATTCATGTCTGCAAGCACCCTCCTGAAAAGTGAGGCTTTCCTGAGTGAAGGGATATGATGCCATGGCATTATTTTCATGGCAGCAATGGCTTTCAGCCAGCCACGTTACACTCTGGATCTAGAGAAGAATATTTAACCCTATGGCTTTGAAAATGGTTGCTCTCTTTGTGCAGGAAGCATGGCAACTTTTAAGTGCTAATTTTATTCCAGACAGAAATCAAAATGGTGTCTTCTGTATGCTGATCCTAGGCTGAGAGCTTGCTTTCTTTTTTTTATTCTGTTTTTTTTTTTCCCCCATTACACTTGCTAATAAAGCCACTGTTGTTATAAAAAATAAATTATTAAACAGCATAAACTGATGTTGAACACACTGATCTAAAATATGTTCTTAGCCACTGCTAAACAATAGGTTACAGAGGCAGGAGAGGGAGAGCTGATTACTTATGCTTACTATTACTTCACCCTTTAGAGCCACAATGACCTTAGTTTTTCTTAATCACCAGACTATTCAGCAGAGTGAAAATTGCAGCCATACTGAATATTTATCAACCTCTGAATGCAGCCAAGTCTCCACACACAGAAAACCCAGATATCAACATGTCAGCAAGTGACCTCAGCTTCTCAGGAAAGAAACTTCATGCACTGGGGGATGTGTTCCTATGGCTTCTTACCAAAAGTGGACGTTTTCACTTTTCTGGTAAACAAGTCAGCTTTTCATCCCCAATCAGCCAGGTTAACGACTTTAAAAGATTGTATTATAAACAGATGAATAAATTAATAGACAGGTAGCAAAGCAGTTTCTACTAGGCGAGCTTCTCCACACCATACAGGTTTCATTCCCTTTTTTAAGGGCTAAGGTGAACCCCAAACTAATGCTGATGCCACTCCCTGATGCCCAGGAGAAGGGACCATCTCAGTAGCTGCTTTCCCCTCCCCATCTGAGCTGACAAACCCACAGGAAGGGATGTGAGCAGATGCAGAGTGAGCCAAGAAACTTTAGCCCTCAAACATCAGGAGCCTAAAAAGTCTTTTGCATTTAAATTTTCATCTCTGAAGCCACATATACGTGGATGTTGGTCCAGTCACATTTTGTTGCAAATGGTCTCAGGAATGAAATCTTTAGTTCAAATAAATAAATATGTATATTTTTGAGACAACCAGGTTTTTTATCTAACAAATGGTACCATTCCTCTATGCGACCACTCCAGAGACATGGAAATTATGACATGAATGGGTTAGTCACACACAAATGTATGTAAGGAGTGAACAGCATGAAAGAGCCCCTACAATTGGATAATTTTTCAACAATTTTCTATGCTCTGAAGGTCGCTTTGAAAAATCCATGTGGCAACTGTCAGCTGGACAAAAGCCTCTCTTTGTAGTACTGCACTTTCCCAGAATCACCCTCATCCCAGTTCCAAAAGGAATCACTGCTGTGATTGTGTAGGACTAACAACTGGACAGCAGAACAAGACAAAGCAGAAGAGGAAACCAGCACAGCCAGTGGGACTTTGTGAAATGTCTCCATGCACTCACTGTCAAATTGCTGGGGGCTTGTTTTCATCTGAAAGCTCCCTGAGTCACACCAAGATTTTGGGACTGAGTCACTTAGCAATTCTCCCAGCTTTTCAGTGGGCTACGATGGCACTTCCAAGACTTCTCTAAAATCAAGGAGGGGTATTGAGTGATATTGGGCAGAAATGCATCAAAAAATAGCACAAGGCTGTGAAATTGTCTTCACAAATCTAACATTAACTTCAAATTGTCTTCGTTTTACAGATTGTGCTGTTTTATTAATGAATAAAAATGAGGAGGGTCTTTATAAACTACAGGTCGATGCCCCCACCAAAAAAAAACCCCACCTTTTTATTAGCTTATACAGTAATTGGTCAGTCATTCAAAAGAAGATCCTTCTGAGGGATGTTTTTGCTTTATAAATCTCAGATTAGTAGTAAATAAGAGAGAAATTATAAGGAATAGTTGAAGAAATGAGATAAATACTACAAATAAAAGAGCAGAAAGCATTACTTCCCCAGTTCCTTTACACATTACCTTAATGAAAGCAAATAAATTCCTATAATGACTGCATGAGGATGTCAAGCAAACACCTTCCTTTTACAATATCAACAGTAAATTAAATGAATAATTTAAAAAATCATGCTAATCCACCGACGCACCGAAACACACGTTGAATTTTAAGTGTATCAGGAGCTCCCCTGGAGCCATCAAGACATGAACATGCAAAACACTGGCGTGTGTTTTCATGCTATCCCAGGCTGGGTGTACTCAGAACAGAATATTTAAAACAGATGAAAAAGGAAAAGCATTCAAGTAGAAGACAGATGCAGTCATCTTCCCAAACCAACTTGCAACAGATTCGTGTGTGGCCCCAAAACAGACCTCCAAACAAAAGCATGGGCTGACACTTCTCTTCCTTTTGAGTACTAACAATTATCAGTGTTTTATTGATGTCATCCTGCTTTGTACACCCCTCGTGCAGGTCTAGATTTCATCACACAGTTTCCAGGCCAGACCAAAAAGAGGAGTATGCATCTTCACCAGCTGAATGTCTGCAGCGTGGCTCTACAAGCCCCTCTCACTGGTGCTGGAGCAGAGGTGTCAGTGAGCTGCCCAAACCCCTCAGGTCTGCATGACCCACCAACCCTTGCCCTGAATCATTACCTGCCAAACCACTGCTGGAATTCCAGTGTCTGCTCTTTCAAGGAACTAGAAGGACACTCCAACAGCAGCCCTGCCAAACCCAACAAAAGCTCTCTCTGAGTTTGGAGCTAAATGGAGTCTGGCCCTGGAAAAAGACACTTCTGAGTATGTGGAGCTTAATCTGGCAGGGTGAACTGTTGTGAAATTGAGAAGTGGGAGGAGGTTCATGCCTGCTGATGAGCCAGAGGTCCAGCAGATCTGCACCAAGGCAGCTTGCTGAGCAGGCTGGACCTTGCTAGAGAAATGGAGCAGCAGTGGTGTAAGAAAAATTGCTCTTTTCATAGAGTACAGTTCAAACTCTGCAAATATCTCAGAGAAGAGTAATGAACTGCTCAGGCAGATGCATGAATATAACTTCACTCAGAGCTACAAGAGGAGAGTATAAAACCACCAAGGATTACAGACAAAAGAAGGGGACAGAAGAGTAATGAATGAGATAAAGACACTAGCAAGGCCTAAACTGTTTGTAAAATATAATGCTTTTCATCCTTTCCTAAGTGAAAAAAAGGCCTATGGAACTGGCTGGTATTACCTGACTCCTCTAAGGAAGCCACACAAAACAGAGAAGACAATCCCTGCAAGTCAGAAACTAAAAGGAAAAGGAAACTGGGTGAATGTGAGGATCATGGGAGAAAACTCAGGAAAAGCAGGAACAAGCTAGCTATCCATTACACAGTAAATTAAATGGGCCTGCTGCAAAAAGGAAGAATAGCTTTGATTTATTTTTGTCATTTCCATGATTTTCATGGCAGGAAGGCTGTGGATTCCACACCTACCATTCCTATGTGAGAGGGAAGGGAAGAAAGAAAGAGTTCATCACAAGCACACACAAGAATTTCCAGCCTGCAAAGTGCTGCAAGGAGTGTACTTGTACCAGAGAAAGCACTGATGACTGGAATAAAAAATAACAGTTTAGAGACACTGAGCTGAAATGGATTGCATTTTGAAACGACTTTTATAATCCATTACTGATTTTTGTTTTTAAATTGAAGTCAAAACTGAACTTTTCAAAGCCAAGCTCGTTTAGCAGCTGCTCTGGTAAAGTACAATGTGTGTTTTTAGCTGTTCTGCAAAGAGAGGGCAATGCTGGCAGACAAACAGATGGGAGGTGTGAGCTGCACAGCCCTGACCCAGGACTGCAAACTGAAGGACACTAAAAAAGGAAGTGCTTCAAAAAAACCCCAAATCCACAAATCCCCACAAATCCCTCCTACTGTCACATCATCAGCCCTCTGAACTCCAGAGCTGCTCTCATTCCCACAGAGAAGCTGTTTTACACCTTCACATTGCAAGGCAGAACTTCAGCCACACTTCAGCAGTTCCTAGTGACAGGAAACTCATGTCGAGGGCAGCTGAGTAAGGCACTGAAACTTGCCTTTTAACTCCTTCCATGTCCTTTTTTCCTATCACCTTCTGCCTGATTCCTTTACATATATTTATATACACACACACACCTGCACCTTGAGCTCAGACCACCATGAGACCCATGGCTCAGGAACCTCTCCCATCCACCCTTTTCAATTTCTCCTTTCACAAGAGGGCAGGGAAAACAACAACGGGTAGAAGTGTCTCAGAGCTCCCTTTTGTAATAGAACAGATTACATCGGGTAAATATTATTTCTGGAGATTTCTCTCAGTACCAACACAGCTGCTGATACCAACAGTGGCTGATCACTTTTAGAGATGGGCATGGAGGGATGTCAGATTTCAGGCAAGAAGCAAGCTTCTCAAAACTGTCACCACTCAAAATACACTGTCAGGCTTTTAGATAGATGTTGGACTCCAAGTGCTTTTGAAAACTCAACTACTTGAAAATCTCTAGGTGTTCAAACCACAATCCCAGCAGATTAGAGAAATAAAACAGTTTAAAAATAGGTATGAACTATGAAAAAAAATAGTCACTTTGCTGTAAAGTTTACCATTTTTCTGCTGTATTATCTCAGCATTCAACATTTTAGCTTGGATTTCTTTAAAATTACTGTAACGCTTCCACTGTGCATAACCCACAAAACAAAGTGGAACTGAAACATAGAAAACTAGAGAATTACTTGTAAAACAGAGAGATCATTCTCAGAACAGAAAGATTTCTCTGTCAGCACGAAATCCAACCCATTCCTGGTTTTGACTGAAGCAGCCACTACACCAAACAAACGAGGACTGGAACACAGAAGCTTGTTCCAAGCCTTTTCTTACAGATTTTTTTTTTTTTTTTGCACCACCGGACCTTAAAAGCCCCACTGAACTTTATTTAAAGTCCTTACCAGTTAACTTCTTCACAGGTTGGAGCCGAACACTGATAGACTGATGTGTGAGTAAGGGGGAGGATGGAAGGGAGCGGGACATGCCCTCCATAATCCGAATGTGCTGCATACCTTCGGTCACTGGGAGAGGTGGAATAGCGTAGTCTGGTTCAAAAGCACAGTCGTTCTCTGTGGAGGTGCCTGGTGGGAACAGAAAAACACAAAGGAAGTGGTTAGAATACAAGGAAGTCTCCTGCTTTCATCGTTCCTAGACAGAGGAGTGCCTGGCTCGGGGAAGCAGGGAAAGCTGCTTTCTCCTCTTCATCCTGCGCCATCTTAGCACATCCCGCACCATCTCACCCTTGAAGAAATTACACCTCTTAAATTATGAGCAGCACAACCATGAAGAATTTATTTTGATTTTTTAAAATCTGTCTGTCAGAGTCCTAGAGTCACCAATTTTAAATATAATGCAGACAAAACAATAATTTTTGTGTGTGTGCATTTAGATTGTGTATTTCTAGAAGACCTTCCAGCTGAGAATGTGTGTGAGGAAAAGAGATGCCACAAATCTCATGTTCTTGAGCTACAAAGAGGGATGACAGCAGGAGTTGCAGCTAGCTAGAAGCAGAGTAAGTGTGAGAACATCACAAGGTTAAGGTTGTCCACAGCTAAGCTTAAGCTGCAGCTCACTGACCATTCATAGCCTCAGATTTCTGGCCTTTGTTGAAGTGAGTCCAGAGACGACCACAAAGATGATCCGAGGGCTGGAGCAGCTCTGCTCTGGAGACAGGCTGGGAGAGTTGGGGGTGTTCAGCCTGGAGAAGAGAAGGCTCCAGGGAGACCTTAGAGCACCTTCCAGTGCTTGAAGGGGCTCCAGGAAAGATGGGGAGGGGCTTTGGACATGGGCAGGGAGGGAGAGGACAAGGGGGAATGGATTAAAACTGGAAGAGGGAGATTGAGGGGAGACATGAGGAGGAAATTCTTCCCTGTGAGGGTGGTGAGACCCTGGCCCAGGTTGCCCAGAGAAGCTGTGGCTGCCCCATCCCTGGAAGTGTTGAAGGGCAGGTTGGATGGGGCTTGGAGCAACCTGGTCTGGTGGGAGGTGTTCCTGCTCATGGCAGGGAGTTGGAACTAGATGATCTTTAAGGTCTCTTCTAACCCAAACCAGTCTGTGATTCTATGAGGACCTTTAGCCTAAAAAAACCCCATCCCAAAACAGAAGAATAAAAGCCTCTAAAAGCAGCCACCACCTCCAACTCTTCCCTAACACAAAGGTGCCCAGAGCCACATGAAGCCCATATGGGGGTCACGGTGCTACAGATCCACGTGGAAGACACTAAATAACACGACAAGAGGAGACAAAACACTGAAGGCACACATTGCTAATTGCAGCAATAAATATTAATGACAAAAAAAGGGCAGGTGCTTCAGATGAGCAAGATTTGGGAGCTGTGAGGATCCTCCCCATTAGCTGCAGAATATGGAAACCTCTGGTCAGGCACACTTGGTTCTCCTCCTCCAGTCAATATGATTAACAACCTAACACAGACAACTTGTAATTCATCTGCAAAACCAACTTACAACCAGTCACATTAATATTTCATTACAGATCATGTAGGAAGATGACACTCATGCCACACCTTTAAGAGATAGATTTTTGCTTTTAGTGCCTACTGATGTTTTCCTCCATGAAGACACTCATGATCTGATTTCCCTTGGATAGGTGTGGGGATATCAATGGCTTGCAAGAATAAGTTTAAAAGAGAAAATGTCACTGCTAGACTGAAAGACAGACCAAAGTGGGAAGAAAACCAAAGAGTAAATGCCTTAAATAGGTGGCACTCCAGAGGAGATGATGGACTAACTCTATCCCAGACAGCCAAGGGACAATGTGACCAACACAATGTGTTATTTATAATTGGAGGGAAACCCCATATTGAAATAACTGTCAAAAATCTTGGACAAACTCCTGGAGTGTACTAAGAGGTAGCATCATTTGTGGCTAAAATCCATCCATTACTGATGCCAACTTCCAGGAACATCTCTCAGCATTTTTGTACCATTCCCTACAAGAAACCAAAACAAACACTAAAACCCTTTACACATACACCAGTTTTGACAGTCCAAAATCCTCTTTTTTACTCTTGCTTGCTGATCACTTGCCACACTCAGTGCTTTACAGAACATAGATTCAAAGTCCAACCCTTACAGAGGTGATTTTTTTTAACTTCCATATCAGTGTGCTACAGTTCAATATGTTTTATTCATCAGAGCCTGTCATTATTGCCACAAACCATGAGCCAGGCACTGATGTTTTTCTATTAATTTCATGCTGCTTTAATTAAGTGTGCACACCAATGCTCTAATGAGTACAGCCTTTTCAGGGGGAGCAGATCACTGCTATTCTTCTGTTCTTTTTTGGTTGTTCTTGTTAAAGATGCTGTTGCTGACAGTATCGTGCCTTTGATATATAGAGAGCCAAATATATACGTATATCTAGATGCATATGTGTGTGTATATGTATGAAAAATATTTGGCTACAATCAGAGGAAACTGGAATTATTGCCTTGTCCTTAGAAACTAGAACTACTACACCTTTCCACTGTAGTTACTACCATTTCTACAAGAACAGCAGCAGCTCAGCCTTGCTTCTCAACCTGAGACCATCCAAGTGATGCTGTCATAGAATCATAGAATTGTTCAGGTTGGAAAAGACCTTTAAGATCATCGAGTCCAACCTTATCCTAACCCTATCACCCTATTTCTGATGACCCAGTGTGCCACCCTGACCATCCACCACCAGCTCTGCTTTGTTGCAGACTCTGGGTCTGTGCTTGTGGCCATCTCCAAAGCATTTCATCTGTCCTCTCTGGTCACACACACCAGCAGCACTTTGGTGTGTACAACTGCATTCCTCTCAGGTTTGTTGTCCACAAAAGAGGTGTCTACATCGAAGCAAGTTGTCTAGAAGGACTTCTAGAAGGTAGGAAGTTTAGGACAAGATTCATCTAATGAAAGATTTTAGGTTTCTGCTTCAGGAAGAGAAGAATTCCAGCCCAGACACCCCACTGACTCCATTCATGACCTCTCCATGGACTACAGAGGGAGCTGAGGACAACAGGCCACCCAACAGGCACTCACCCACACTCAGCCACCTGTGGGTCTCCCATCTGACACACATCTGAGCTACACACAGTGACCTCAGCTTCAGAGGTGGGACCACTGCCTTTCCTCACATCTCCTTCCATCAGACCTCACACACCATGCCCCAGGGATGGGACAATGAGGTAGGGAGACACATGCTCTTGAGAGCAAGAGCCAGTCTTGCCCACACGTGACACATGGGACAGAGCTACTGGTCAGCACAGCTCCATATCTCAAGTTTGAGCATCTTCCTTCTCAGTTCTTCCTGCTAATCAACCAGAAGATGCAGTGGAGTGCATCTTCTGCTAGTGCAGTTGGGCATAATTTTTCCAGGAGGGCATAATTTGATACTAAGCTGCTAATAGACGGGGGAAAAAAATTACTTCTTCCAGCTGTGCACTGTCAGTTGTAATTATTGGCTCCTTTTAGAGCTTGCTTGACAGAAGCTGATCAAGGACCTTGCTTTTTCCAGGGTTCTTGTGAGCTGAACACCTCTGCTGACTCTGCAAGTCTGCAAATCACCCAAGTGCCAGGAAAGGCAAACCAGCATCAGTGCCAAAATTGGCAATGACAGAAACAAGCTGTGATGTTTTTTCAAACCACATTTGGTACCAGAAATAATAATAAAAAAAAGAATTGCCATCATTGATTTTAGTTCTTAAAAACAAAGTACAAATTTTCTCAGGCTAGACTTCGGGGTTTGAGGGAACTATAATAAATACCAGGCATCTTCTGCAACTTAAGGTCTGGGAAAGATCTAAAAGTCTGTGCATTTAACTGGTTATTATGGTGTAAATTTGCAGTATCTTTCACCAATCTTTACCTAAAAACAAGGGCAACTGGGGGCAGCATCTTATATAGAAATAAGAGTAATTATAGCTTTGCTGAGTTTTCAGGAGTATTTTCCCTCAATTGCTTTTCAACAAAACCAGTGAACTCACAAACTATCCACAACGTACTATTGCCCTGCCACAGATGTCAAAATTTCTCTCTCATCCCTGACAAAGTAAACAAACACACAAACAAGTTAATTGAAACAGTCTTGTTTCAGTCAGAAGGAGTATTTGGTTTATCAAATCCTCAAAATCAGGGATCATTCATGGCTGATCTGGAACTCAAAAGTTTATATACTATATAAATAATAAAATAAAATTAAATAATTAAATAAAATATATTTAAATAAAATGTTACTGCAAAGTGGATATTTGAACTGATAAACTATTTCTTTAAGCATTCCAAGATAACAAATATAATACAATTCTATGAAGAAAGCTTTACAAACACCTGTAATACTTGGGCATCACACAAAACAACAGGGAAGTTTAAACACAAGCAACATGATGACCTCACTTCAGTTGGCTGGTTTATCTAAGCTTAATAAAACCCCTTAAACCAATAATATGAAAAACACGTGTTCACATGTGCAGACAGGTAGCAACATGGACACAGAACAGGGCAAAGTTAAAGATAATAGTTTCATGGAGCCAAGAGTCTTCTTCCACACTATTTCTTCTTCCATCTACAGTCACATCCATTGATCCAAATGGAAATATTTAGGACAGAAGCTTGTTTCTCCCAGAGGTTGGAAGGATTTTTTTCACCTGTTTCCCCCTCTACTCCCTCTCATGCTGATACTTCTTGCTGGCTGCTGCAGTTCCTGGAGTCCTACTCATTAGGGCAAACAGACTTAGGTTGGTCACTCTTTGCCAACTAAGTATTTGTAAAAAAATGCCCCATGTCCTCTGCCCCAAACTGGTACTTTTCCACAGCAGCTGAGATGCTGAATAAAGAGGCTGAAATGTAGAGAATAAAGTGTCTGAAACGAGTGTGGGGAGACCCAGCAGGCTGCCCCCAGCTGCTGCTGCAGCTCGTAACAACAAACCCAGGGACAAAATGCAAACAAATGAAAGGACATCCCAGGGCCCAGAGGCAGAGGAAGAGGGCAAGGCTCATTCTCCACAGCAGCAACTTGATCTGAGCTAACGGTGCCTGGAAAAGAGCAACCATTCATTCCTAAAGGTCTTTTGTAACCAGAGTGATTCTGTGATTCTATATTCTCCAGCACAGAGACCCAGAGTGACCTGCATGCCAGCCATCATGGGGTGCTGTGCAGTTAGAAAGTCCCTTGTTCCTTCCTAATCTTATTTCACCCTTCTACCTTAAAATAAGAAAATTTTAAATACTACATTTTAAAATAGTAATCAAAAGATCCCATGTTAACAGAGCAGCTTCAGCTGTTGATGTTTCACAGGGCTTCCAAGTTTTAACTCTGAATTCCAATCCCCCTAATGCTGATCACAGGCTTTGGTCACTTGCAGTAACTTTGCCTGGGCAACACTGGAATACTGCCAAAAAAGATCAATGCTCTGGATAAAATGTCTCCCTAATAAGTCATTAGGACACCATGACGACAACAGACTTGAACCTAAATGAAAGGAACATTATTGCTGCAATCTGAAAGAGGAAATAACTCAATGCACATAGCACCTACTAGAGTTTCCAAAAAATGCTTCCAAAAAGTGCTTCTTAGTCTCTAGAACTGTGTGAAAATATCAGCGTTCTCACAACCCTCACAAATGAGCAAATGCTTAAAACTTTAATTAGCTGCTTCAAAGGACACATAAGCCAGGGCAGATCTAAGAGCTGCTGCTGTCAGTGACAGAAATTCCCCTTACACGGCTCTAGTGGTGGTTTTAGTCACCAAGCCTCTTGTGCACGATGGATACTCAACAAAAGTTTATAGAATCATTATTTAAATAACATGGAAACTAGTTTTACTCCTGTCTTTCTAGGACCTTTTGTCCTGTTCCTGTAGGATGAAACAAAACAAAGTTCAGCCCCTGGACAGGAATGCACAGGACCCCTTCTCTGTCACACCCCAGAGATGGGGGGGAAAGAGAACCTGGTTACTGAGAACCTGCCAGGTTCTCCCCTTGGCCATCAGGGGGAAGGCAAGTGGTCCCCACATGCCAGTGGCCCTGTGCTTTGCCCTGGTGCATGGTGAAGACTTCTCCCACCAGCAGCTCCAACCACCTCCGGCTGCACAGGGGCGATGCCTCAGGTGCGGCTGCGCTGCGCCAGGGATTCCTCTCAACTCCTTCCCACTGCACAAAGGCAGCCTGAGCTGTGAAAATGAGTCAGTTTGTAGGTATGTGGGTAACAACGATGGCTACAAGACTCCACAAGAGAACAGAGTCTGATGGAACACACAACATGTGCCTATACAAGGTGAGGGAGTGAGACGCGAGGCACGGAGGCAGAACGACGCTCGGGTTTACCTTGCCCAGATCGGCTCTGGCGGGAGTCTACACTTGCCTGTCTTCGGTCTGGTAGCTCCTCGTTCCCTCCATCTGCATGAGAACCAAAACAGCAGAAGTAGAACATCATAGTGGACAGGTCAGGCAGATGCAACTTTTCCTTGCGCACCATCTCCTATCTTGTAGGGGCGGCAGAACCAAAGGTCCCTGTTGCAGGCTGAAAGTGAGGCAATCTGCTGCCAGACTCCTGTGCTCTTCCTTCCAGCTTCTCCCCAGCAAAGGAAATCTGTGAGGTCCTCAGGATGTAAGTAGGCTTTTAGTTTCTCCTACAGACCTCACAGATATTAAAATGAAATAGCAACCCAGTTGTGCATCTTCAGTTAGTTCAGACCATTAAATCGCAGTATATAAAATATTAAGCTTATGATGAAAGAGATTCAGGTTTAAAAAAAATATATATATTCTTTGAAATTGTTTCCCTCGAAAATGATTTGCCAGTTAAAAAAATGGGAAGGCTGGGAAGAGCTAAGCCATTCTTATTACATCCTCTTGACACTGTTTAGGAAAGCAGCTATAGTTAACAAATAACAAATGCATCTGGACAAATGAAGAGTGGGACATGGTGTACAATATTATACAATTAATTACATGCTGGTCTTCATTGATCCACTGACCAGATTAGAAACAATAGATACACACATCAATAAAGATGCTTGAGTGCACAGGGTTTACGCAAGCTGAGAGCAAAAACTCATCTAGCTTTGCAGATTGTGAAAAGCAAAACCAGGCATTTAAAATGCAAGATGTATTTCGGAGGCTATTACACCTATGGCAGGAGAAGGGGAAATTTTTAGACTATTTAAAAATAGTTTTGAAATAACCAAATTCATAAATAGCTGTTTAGAAACCTCAAGAGTTGATTATAGCATTTCTATTTTCTGATTATACTAAAAGCAGCTGCACTCTGATATGTTTGTATCTCTATTTATATGTTTTTATATCCCCAAAGTTATCTGTGGGGCATGTAACTGTCCTAGGTTGAGCCAACTCAACTTCATCAACTCATATTGAAAGGTAAGTTGTGAATTGGAGCACTAGAGCAGACCTAATATGGTGACTGAAAATTGAAGTCTAACTCCACCCCCCCCTCAAAAAGCAGGACCACAGCCCAGGCCATGGAGAGGTTTTTTGTTTCCTCTTTCCTTGGCAAAACGTTTCTTCCAGCCCTCACTTTCCCTGCTGCAACGTTCAGGCACCTTGAACAGGTGCCAGTGATGTGATTTTCTGTCACCTTTGCATTTTCCCTGCTCATACACCAGCTGCACGTAAAGCTCAGCATCCTACAGCCAGCCAAAGCATCCCAGGAATCCTGTATTTTAAGCCAACTGCTCATGCCCTGATGAGCCATCACAACTGCCAGGTGTCTAGGAGGCCACAGACAAAAATGTTTTCCCTGCTCAATTTTCTATTCTGGTTCATAGAATCATACACTGGTTTGGGTTGGAAGGGACCTTAAAGATCATCTAGATCCAACCCCCCTGCATGGGCAGGGACACCTCCCACCAGACCAGGTTGCTCCAAGCCCCATCCAACCTGCCCTTCAACACTTCCAGGGATGGGGCAGCCACAGCTTCTCTGGGCAACCTGGGACAGGGTCTCACCACCCTCACAGGGAAGAATTTCCTCCTCATGTCTCACCTCAATCTCCCTCTTCCAGTTTTAATCCATTCCCCCTTGTCCTCTCCCTCCCTGCCCTTGTCCAAAGTCCCTCCCCAGCTTTCCTGGAGCCCCTTCAGGCACTGGAAGGTGCTCTAAGGTTTCCCTGGAGCCTTCTCTTCTCCAGGCTGAACATCCCCAACTCCCTCAGGCTGTCTCCAGAGCAGAGCTGCACCAGAAGGTTGTGAGAAGGATGTGACATTGCAAATATGACTGCAATTTTGACTTATTCAAGGAGCCTTTATTAGCCTGGAGATGCCCTCTGGGGGTTAGTTACACTGAGTCTTCCTACAGCCCAGATGGCATAAAAGAGCTTTAAACTAACAGAGGACTAATAACTCACCATCTCTGTGTTTTTACTTGTAATACATGGTGCTGGTTTTGAACACTGCTTTGCACACATCATCACTAAAGGCCCCTCAACTACAGGCCCACGTGGGCAGCCCCAAAGTTATGAAGAAAACAAAATACTTTGAGTTCCAAATATAAACATACAAGTTAAATATAAGGATTTAAAGTTCCAAAAGATGAGAGTTACGAACAGAAAGTCACAATATTAAAGTCAGGAGTGAAACCCTGTATTTGTCAAAAGCCACATAATCATCATCAAAAAACAAACTCAGTATTTTTTTTTTTTTTTGGCCATAGTCACTGTGAGTGACACTAAACAAACACTTTGCCAGGACAGTCCAACTAACCCCCAGGTGGGCACCAGAAAAACCTCACCCCCTGGTCCAAAGCTGGCAGGAGACTGGACTGGTTCCAATGGAGGTGGACTCTGATGGAGGATCTGCTGCAGGATGGGAGCTCACAGGAGATCCCACACACAACAGTCTGGTTATGTGGCAGGGATGGACCAACAGCCCCATCCTGCCCTGAGAATATAATCCAGGAGGTCCCCCCCAACAGGAAGACACAACACATTAGGCTTAAAAGGCAGTTTAAAGAAACCTCTGAAATAAGACTTCAAAATCTAATGCAATTTTTGTCTTTAAAATGATGGTAAAACAAAGGAATGTTTAATCATGTGGAACAGGTTTTAGTTTTTTCTTTAACTCATAGATTAACTTTTTCTAAAGTACTTTGCAATTAGATTTAGACAACAGCTTAACTTTCATTTCAGTTAAATACTTCTGAACACCAAAGGCAGCTAATATTTCATTATGTTAATAATAGTTCCACTATCATAAACAGATGTTCCAAATTAACTTTAAAATGCCCTTATGCTAATTCACCTCAAAGAGCTACATAATACCCAAAAACTCTACTATATGCCTGACAGTGAGGGGAGAGCTCTGAAAGTTATGGGGGGGGGGGGAATTAATAAAGGACTTTAAGGACTAAACTTGGCTTTAAACATAACAGCATTCAAGATCAGGGAAAAATAAAACATCCCTCCCTGGGGACCTGTGCTCTCAGCAACAAAAGCCACCACCACCTGGTGCTGGACCAGGCTGTGAGCAGAGGGAAGTGTCTCTTGCTTTCATGGCACGAGGTGCAGCAGGGGAACTGGAGTACCAAAGCACCAACCTGCACTTATCACAGCTGGTCTGCAGCTCTCCCACAATCTGGTTCTCCCATTAACAGGAACAACAAGGTTTTTCCTTGACACCCTTTTTGGTAGGGAGGAAATGGAAGCTGCTGTTTGCAATTCAGAAGGCTTTTTACCCCATACCAGTGATCTAAATCCTACTTGGATTTTCTACGATGGAATAAGTTTGAGACAAGAAAAAACTATTAGCTTTCAGCCCCAAAAAGCATAGGTTTGGGTCCCTCAGAAGTCAGCTTCCCTACTGAAGCAGGTGTCTTCTAAGCTCAGTTAATTCATGCAATACATGATGGGAACTTAGTGACACCACACCAACCACCAGCAGCAGTACTGCTGGATACTCCATGTCTAAGTAGAAAATAGTCTATTTAAGATCACTTGGAAGGACAAGATTTCTCCTGTACAGTCACTTGGACATAACAAAACCAGCACTCATATGAACCAGGGAGGCAGAGCTGGGTCCTACTCTCTAAAGCTCTTCAACACTGGGATGCAAAACAGTGACAACTTGCTGCCAAACCATCAGGTTTGAGGACAAGAACTGCTGCCCAGGGTCCAGAGCCTGCTGTGAATTTCTCAGGTAATTTGCAAGTTACACAATATATAAAGGGGAAGAGAAAGATGACAGTAAATTAGCTTCCTGAATCAATTTAAGAGGGTGGGAAAGAAAAAATAAATCTGATGACTCAGCATGTATGTCTTTGGTGGGCATGCAGTGGTGCTGGTTGCAGCTGCAGCAAAGGCTGTGGCTGGGGTGAAGGACAGCATCCTCCAACAGGCATCCTCAAAACCATCCACAGGCTGCTGATTAGGAGTATTTTGAGACCCAGCAGAGCTGGTGCCAGGCTGTCCCCCTCCCCAGGGTGCAGGACTGTGTCTGCATGCACACCTCGTGCCTCCAGGCAGAGCTGGCACCTCCCTCACAGGCAGGAATTGTGAGATGAGGAAGTGCAGAAGGCTGGTACCTGCAGAATTTCAGATGTACAGTGAAAAGGCAGAGGGGCTGCAGGAAGGGACTGAACAGCCCACAGTTATGAGCTTTATGAGCTGAACCATTGAACTATTTATTTTTATCTCTCTTTGCTACAAATCCAAATTTCGAGTACACTCCATTCCCTGCAGTGGAGAAGCAAGGTTACTAGGGAACAATACCATACATAATTAAAGATTTATCTTAATATACATGCAAAAAAAGGGGCAAATTACTGTTGCTAAGGGAACATTCATTCTCACGTTTTCAAACTTCCAAGTGCTTGAATTTACAGTGTTGACCTCTGTGTGGGAATCAGGACTGTGTTGTTCCAAAAATACTGTCAGTTATTTTATTTATACTTTGCTTTCAGTAGTTGTTAGTACTTGCTTGAGCAACACCTATGATTTATAGGCCTGACCTACTATTTGGACAATGGTGAGCAGACAGTATCACTCATGCAAGTGCAATCAACTCAGTTGCTGTAACGATTGGCAGCATGGTGAACTGCCACAGTTATCGACACAGCCTCAGATGCCACATCTGAAAGAGGTCACCAAAAGTAAATTGGTTGTGAAATCATTGCTAGAAAACACAGATATCTGTGTTAATTGAAAATAAAGATCAGACAGAGCAAGATAAACCTGGTTAAGGAGTTTCTATGGAAGCAGAAAATAGTTGTTTTTTTGCAAATGCCACAAGGGAAGTGAATTACACAGTAAAATATTGGCTCAGTAATCCATACTCTCTTGTAGCTAGCAAAGACAGGGAGGAAAACTTTTGTGATTATTTCTTAAACATCTCAGTGTTAAGGAAGTCCACTAAGATTTACACATCATTTTCCTTTCAGATAGATGCTGTCTCATCAGCATCCAACATCCCCCCAGCTGGGATGTTAGACAGACACCGGGGTCAGAAATCCAGAGGGCAGCCCCAGTGGGTGATGGTGTGGCAAGCAGACAGCAAATAATAACAGCTGTTAATTCTCTCTCTCAATTACAAAGGGATTAAGTCATCTCAACACAACTGTGTTTAGTAGCAGCTCCAGAAAAGCAGTCTCTTCTCCTATAAATGGGTTTGAGAAACATCTGCATCCCGTTTTTCCTCACCTGCTTTGCTCCCCCCACCCTCTATTCTACCCATTCCCCATTTAAAACCAATGACACAACAAATCCTCTCCAATACACAGAACAACTCTGTCCTTTGAACAGACCACTCCTGAAGGGAAAAGAGAATCCCAAGGATTTCAGCAACCCTGCCAAGTAAATCCACTGCACAAAGCACCGCTTCACTATTAAGAAGACCAGTCTGCAAAGAGGAGCAAGATGCACCAGCTCGATCTGCTGTCAGCTCAGAGCACAGCACCTTCATCATCACCCCCCTGCCAGGTCTGCACATCCAAGGCAAAGACCAGTCTTAAATAAAATTCCATGCCACCAGCCCGATATTCTTGTTCTCCCATTGAATTAAAACAGCGTCTCAAACACACAACGTGACTAAAGGTCTTCCCAGTTCTTTTATCTGACAAAGCAATTTTTAAGGCAGAAAAATAACAGGGTGGGTCAGGCTGCTCCACGCATGCTGGGAAATCTGCTGCAAGAACTGACTGCATTAGATGTGCTGCTGCTCTGACAGTGACTGCCAGGGCGTGCTCCCCTGTAACAGCTCAGAAATCAATACTTGCAATCTGCATCCCATCAAAACTGTATTTGGAAAACGCAGGAGACTCACACAAAGCCAGTCCAGCAGTTAGGAAGTGATCTGCTCCCAGCCCAGCCCGGCATCCCTGCGGAAGGAAAGGTCCGCCTGGCGCACGGTGTAAGGCACGGCGAGGTGGCTCCCGACTGCCATCCCGCTCCCGAAACTCAGGCTGATGCAAAAAACCAAATCAACCGGAATCCAAGCGCCCGCGGGGCGCAGCAAGGCGGACCGAGGCGTGCGGCGAGGGCGGCGAGCGGTGCCGGGAGCTCAGGGCAGCGCCGTCCCCGCAGCCCGCAGCCGCTCAGCCCAGCGCAGCGGAGCGAGCTGCACATCCTGCTCCCAGCAATCCCGATGGATTCCAGCCAGGCTGAGGAATGACATGTGCCAAACGCAACCGCCTGCTGCTCTCCCGGGGGCGAGCGGGGCCTGGAATGAGGCAAAACGCACCCGAAGGGAGCAAGAGGGGAGAGCGGCCCGAGGTGGTGCTTGAAAGAGCTATTTTAGGATATCCTGATTATTTCGTTTGGGAGGGGGTCTTCTGCTTCAGAAAACAAATGCAAAAAATACTATTCTGCTAAACATCGGTATTATTCATATTATTATTCATATTATTTAGAACTACATTAATTTGCTAACAGAATAGAACACCCACCCCAGCAGAACAGCTCCCCAGTGGGAGTGCTGGGGTGTGGGGGAAGGGAGGGGCAGGGGGTGCTGAGGGTGGAAGACTTGGAACCACAGGACAGATCAGGATTACTAACTGCCTTATTACTAAAAAGCTTTCCAGTGTGTTGAACCCCTTATGAACAGCCCTGATAATTCACACAAATCATAAGACACACAAGGTGCACTATTCTCTCCATAGAACTTCTCTGCAATTACTGTTAAACATAATGTTACTTAAACTGCATCAAATTCCTGGACTTTCACACACACCAGATGAAGAGATCTTCATTCAGTGGTCAAGAGCACATAGCAAAGGCAGGTATTTTTCAGAGGTAAGCTGAGCAGTGACATTTCCAAATGTCAGTAAGGAAAAAGCCCACCTCAGTCACATTGCTGCCCTGATACACTACAACAAAAACCACCCAAAGCAGCAATGAAAGCTTCTCAGTTTATTACACAAAGCAACGGGAGATGGGAGGCATAGAAATGTTTTCATAAATACAACATTGCATTTGGTAACTGTTACTCCATGGGGCCATCAAAAGGCTTTCTTCTTTTTTGCAACCAAACACTAGTATTTAAGAAAATGGAAGTTCCAGGCTGTGTTTTGAAGTACTTCAGCACCTGGAGTACTGTGTCCAGCTCTGGAGCCCTCATCACAGGAAAGACATGGAGCTGTTGGAGAGGGTCCAGAGAAGGGCCATGAAGATGCTTCAACGGCTGGAGCAGTTCTGGAGACAGGCTGGGAGAGTTGGGGATGTTCAGCCTGGAGAAGAGAAGGCTCCAGGGAGACCTTAGAGCACCTTCCAGTGCCTGAAGGGGCTCCAGGAAAGCTGGGGAGGGACTTTAGACAAGGGCAGGGAGGGAGAGGACAAGGGGGAATGGATTAAAACTGGAAGAGGGAGATTTAGGTTAGACATCAAGAAAAAATTCTTCACCATGAGGGCAGGAAGGCACTGGAACAGGTTGCCCAGGGAGGTTGTGGCTGCCCCATCCCTGGAGGTGCTCCAGGCCAGGTTGGATGAGGCTTGTGCAGCCTGGTCTGGTGGGAGGTGTCCCTGCTCATAGCAGGGAGGTTGGAATCTGATGATCTTTAAGGTCCCTTCCAACCTTCACCATTCTATGATTCTAAAGGGGAAAACTAACATACAGTTAATAGAGACAAGTGATATGTTAAATATAGTCCCACTGGACACAGGAGCAGGAAGCAACTGGGGAGTCAGTACTGACATAAGGAATGCACTGACCCCCGTTGAGCCTGTGGTTTGAAAACACCCTTGGATATCCAAGTGTTCACCATGATGGACACATTCTTTCTGGATCCATGGCTGCAGCAGGGCATGCTGGAGTGCAGACTCCCAGAGTTATTGCCACTGTTCATACACCTAAAGACCAGGACATGATTCACATGCTGGCCTGGTTATTCCATTAATGCTTAGGGAATTACATTACAGATTTTATCCATAACCATAAAGATATGCATTTGCTTTAGATTTTGTGCACTTTAAAATGGCATTAATAAGTACATTATCTAAATTTATAAACAAAGGCCAGCGACCCTTAATACCTGCATTGTATTCCAGCTCATTAAGGAACAATCTGAAGAGCTGAAAGCAATCTGTAAGGAAAAGATGGTTCCTTAATTGGAACGTGGCTGTGAGAGAAGGCAAAAGCAGACATACAGGGACTTGGAATAGCCAAGGTGAACAGAAAAGATTCCCCAGAAGCCAATCTACTCCAATTACAATCTCCAAACTGGTTGTGTAAGAATGTCTATCAGAAGCACACACATTCACAATGGAGATTTCAGTGACTTCTTTTTCTTTCTATCCAGAACCTTTTTTTCAATAAAACATCTAAAACATCCATGATCCTTTAGATACAACTTAAATCTCACCCCAACTTGGTTTCTCTAATATAGGCATTCCTAAAAGGACCAAATATGCACTGTAGCAATTCTCCTTTAAAGAAGCATATTTGTTTAAAAACACGACCACGAAAAAAATAACAGGATGCAAACTCAATATAAAATTAGATTAGTGAAGTAAATTTTCAAAATAATTGGGCTTGCTCAGACTCCCAGTGTTCCATTCACTGTCAGGGAGATTTATTTGGGTTAAATCCCATCAGTGCTTCTAAAAATTCAGCCAAATAAGCCATCTAAGTCCCCTGCACTTTAGCTGAGTAATTTTGTTTAGATTTACTCTTCAAATTTTCAGTATTTGTCCCTAAAAACTGTTTTGATGAACAATCTTTCCATCTAGTTGCTAAAAGGGACAGAAGTAGCCTCACTTGTTCAGTATTTTAATCATTTAAATAAATGTAAAGCTGGTCTTTTTGGAGACTCCATGAAAGTTAACGGGGCAGTGTGGGAAGCAATCAGCTGAATGTGATGTTTACTGTCACCAAATCAGAAAGGTGCTAATTTGCAGCCATCTACATGCATCAACTTATAATTATTTTTCTGAAATTATGCTTCAAGCTCAGAGAATTATGCTTCAAGGCAACAGAGAATCACCCAGGATGAACAGATAAAAGAGACACAGTTGCAGCTTTGGGGGAGTAATAAACTCTTCAGGAGTCATTGTAAGGAACACAAATGCAGACACAAGAGGTGGAATTTTATCCACCTCCTCAACACAGGCTGAGAAACCACGATGGGATGGCTTGGAGAAAGCTGATCAAACCACCAGAGTCAGAAATAACTTCACTGACATAGGATTAAATGGAAGCATTACCTATTTCACAGGACAATAAATAGGTTTAATAACTGGCCATAATATTGATTTGATCACAGCAAATAAGTTTTTCTCAGAATTTGTGAGCAAATACTCAAAATACTACTTTGTTAATTGTTTTGGAAGAAATTTACAATTCCCCCTGATACATGAGATGGCAAACATAGTCAATGATAAACAGTTCAGACAAAATATCTGCTTTGCTATCAAAACCAGAGGACCTGATAGCTCACTCACAGCACCACCCAGCAAAATATTATTGCTGCATTATTTTGCACTTTACTTCTAACTTTGATTTTTGTTCTGACAAGTAGAAAAGTACCTTTTGTTAACAAACCATATGACATCCAGAAGATAAATGAGGTTAGCAGGTAAGTGAGGTACATTGCCTTCACGGGCTGCTAACCTGGACCTTCTTTCCCCCAAGCAAACTACACCACCACCACTGCTCGGGTGATTTCTCCAAGCCCAGGGGGTCTTTTCCAAGTATTTCTCTTGCACAAATGACAGGCTCTTCATCAGCAAATCAGAATTATATGAGACAGCAAAAATGTATCTTTGACCTGAGGAACACACCTTGGAATCCAAACTTCCAACATCTGCAGCACAGACAACTCCATCTGGAAAACTGCTATGGAAAGAAGTGGTTTAACCCCAGTGTCAACACTTGTGCCTTGTTCCTTGCTGCTGTTGCTACTGCCTGAGTAGGCAGCTGGATCCACAGCAAGGTATTTTTCATCTAACATACCAGAAATTGTAGTTTGGAGTGATCAAGTGCTATCTCACAAGTAAGTTTGTTAAAGATGCTCATAATTAGGTGTTTGGGAAGAACCAGCCAGCTGGAGAAGTCACTCTGAAGTGGTTAACAGGCAGACACTGCTTCAACCCTGCTCAAGCACGGAGAGAAGAGAGGTGGGCCCTTTGCCCTTCCTGCTCTCCAAAGTACAGCTTCTCACTGCTGGGACTATCCCTGTGTCATTTCAACCACGGTGAAATGGAAACCCATCTTCATGAAATGGAAACCCACCTTCATCACTGCCAGGAGGAGCAGGAAGCACACCCTCCCAGGTGCCTGCTCTCAGGCCCTCAGCAGCAGTTTCTCCCCAGGTCCCACCACCTCCCATGGACCCCTCCAGCTACTCCAACACGCACACGAGCTCTTTCCCACTCTGCCCAGATATGCCTCAGGCCTTCTTCAGCTCATCAGAAATGTGGCTCAGGCACAACACCCAGAGGAGCTTCCACAGCTCAATTACCCTTACTCAGTAACCCAGCAGCTCCTGTGAGGCATAATCTAGAGCTACAAGTTAAACAAAGATATGAAAACAAACACGTTTTCATTTACATTAAAGCACAAATTGTTTCCTTTCTTGCAGTGGAACAAAGCATCATTCCAGCCATTTGAGAAACATGGTCTCCTGCACTCTGGGATAAGGAGGTCTTACTTTCAAAGTGAAGTAGCACAGGATGGAATCTGGTGACAGCCAGACACAAGCACAACGAGTTAGGAATTGTTACACCTTCCAACCTGAATAGATGTAATACCAAAATGTATAATGGGGGGGGGGGAAACAAAGTAGAAAAATGTAAAAATAACCAGAATACTGCAAAAGGCAATCAAAGAACAACTCTCCAGACAGTACAGGCTTAAAACTCACTACAAGGTGGGGAAAACCCTTCATTCTGTACAGGAGAGCTTTCAGTGTCCAGTGGGTAGAAGGGAGAGGACAAGAACAAGGGGGGAATCACCAAGGACCAACTTCCAAATTCTCTCCTCGTCATTCCTAACTCAACATGCTTTTGCTCTCCATCTGTAAATTATAAATATATAAAATCCTTGTATACTCTAATAAAGCTGTCTGGAAACTTTAGCAACCACAAGCATTTTCAGCTTCAAATAAAAAGCATGACAGATACACTAATTATTCCAATTGACTATGTTAAAATTTAATTAACTAAAACCAATTAACACTATATACAACATAATGCTTTTCTGAACAGCCACAAGTTACCTATTTTTCAGGACAAATTTTGTCTTTGCATTTGTGCGTGTTCCCCTAATGAAAAGCTCAAGCAGCATTTTTAGAACAGCTTAGTGGTCATCTGTCCTAAAATTAGTTGAGAAATTGGTACAAGTGACTGAAGCTCAAAATAGGTTACTCTGATGGCAGGCAGTCTGCTGCTAGGACTCAGCAGTCCCTGAACGACAGCAGAAAGACACCAGGAGTACAGTGAAAGGGATTCATTATGGATTCAAAGCCCTATTGCATAGGAAAAAGGTTCCAAAATCCCTCAAACCCACAACCAACACGTTGGAAATACTGTTGCCCTCCAAGGTGCTGAGCTGAGTGGCTGTCCTACCACCCTAGGAACACACAAGTACGCCCTACCAAAATCCTCAGTAAAATACTTCAAGTACTTGAAAGGTTTAAGTAAACCTTGTTTTAGGAATCAAAGCATTCTTTCTTCTAGCAGCTAATACATCATATTTTATGGTTGAAACTGCTATGGACAATATATCTTCCCTACACCTCTAATTAGCATCATAGCTACAAAAGTGTTAATTTTGCCACATAAGCCTTGGGAGGCACTATTGCTAATGCTCCTCTCAGTGATTTTTCCCAGGATTCCAAACAAGGACTCAGGGGTTCCATGCAGACCAGGAGTCCCTGCTCTCACCTGCTGACTCCGAGGCTTTGCACACCTCGAGGTACTTAATTCAATTACCTAATTACCTTGGTCAATTCTATTGATTCATCTATGACTTACTGCAGGATATTGATTTTTGGCAGAGCACTGCAGCACGGCTGGGTCAGGGTTTGTCCCCATTAACATGCAGTTTGAAGTGGAAGCCTTCCAGCTTGAGGTGTGCATGTGATAATCACCGTGGTCCTGTCACAATTAACTACAGGCAAACAGGCTGGTATGAAAACTCTCCTCACTCTCCTAACAATGATGTGTCTTTTTAGGACTGAAGAAATTCATTTCACTACTGAGGCTGACTGTGCTAGCGAAATTACAGGAAGGTAACTAAGGAAAAGAAAATAATAAATCCCCTCTGAAAACCTGGAATTTCTTAGCATTTTGTTGTTTCCTCAAACGGATGTTACATTAATATTATTTGCCACCACCAGCTCTTGTTACATTCTGCACTCTCATCCTGCAGCTAAATCAGTTCTTCCATTTCCAGTGAAGGCACTGCCCATGTTTTTAGAAACACAACTTTTTATCAAAGGTATTTCCACCCAATGCAAGCAAAATCCATCTTCCAGTCTGTTACCTCCTGGAATCCAAATAACTACAATTTACAAGTTATGCTTAAACACTGAAGTAGTAATAATGCAACCAAACATCCCCGGGAATCATCTTTCCTGTGGCTCCAACACTGCCACAGAAAAACCTTCACACGTCTGCAGTCACAGTTATGGCCTTTGATCATAAATGCCACTCACTCTCCTACTTAAGGCAATTATACAGTAAAATATAAAAAGAGGTTAACAGTTCTATTTAGTTGGAATAATGAGTAATTCTTTCTATAAATTATTTTCCAGACACTACTCAAACAGTAGTAGTTATACGTGTACCTACACATCCACAAATAAAGACAAGCTTTAAAGAAATCATTAAGTATTCAAGAAATTCTGCCTGAAAGGTAAAATGCAAAAGGAAAAGCAATGCAGAGATCTGCAGCATCACTTTGTTCCAGTCCCAGGGTTCCTATCCAGTGAACTATTTCTAGATACTCCTCCAGTAATTTGAGAAGACACTTTACAACACTGCACAGTCTAAGGTTACAGAGCAATCCCTGCACCTCTATGAAAGGCTTTGTCTCAAGCATGGTACAAGGCTGAATTTAGTCAGGAACAAGACAAAAAGGTCTAAAAAAGGAAATGGAGGAATAGCAAATACTCAATACATCATCTCTGGTTGTCCAGGTAGGAGTTTGCCCAAGCCAAGGGGTGCCATGTCAGCCTGGCACTGCAGCACCAGCCCAGACAAGCTGCCTTCGAGGTGTACACACTGTCAGAAACAGCTCTGCAGAGACCAAGCAGAAATCTCTCTAATTAATACAATTACAGAAGCTCCTGATAGTAATTTTTTATTATTATTTATCAACCAGGAGGCACAATCAATCCAGTACTACACACAATGGCTTAAAACCCTTTTTTGCCAATTAAAATGCTGTTGTGGGTTACTCTCATCCCAGAAGGTAAGGATACATTCACTTCTCCATCATTTTTAAGGGAGAATGAAATACCCACAGAAAGAGGAAAAAGGGGGGAATAATAAAAAAAATGGTAAAATCAGTCTGCTAGTTTGTTTTTCCATGCCCTGCCTGTATCTCACCACCACAGAAGCAAGCATCTGATGACAGCAGATAGTTAAGAACAGATAAACAAAAAAGTTTGCTTGGTGAGAACAAGGCCATTGTGATTTTTTTCTACTGTTTTCCTTTTATTCTCCAACGAGAGATTTTGGAGGTATGGCTAATGGTTAAATGACAGCAGTCAATCCACTTTATTCTATAAAAGCCTGGTCCCATCTTTGACTGGGGAGACTTCCCATACACTTTCCCAGGAGTCACTGGACCTTCTCCTCTCCAGTGGGGACACCTGCCAGAGATTGATCCTCAAGAATTAAGACCCACCCAGGGACACCAGCTGTGGCCAGGCAAGGGTGAGAAATATGAACTCCTTTATTGTCCTTATTATTGCACTTAATGTTAAGCAATTGCTCATCATTAAGTGTTAAGTTTTAAGGTTCTAGAATCCTTTTAAAGTTGATACTCAATGTTCTAGGCCTAGTAGAAAATTCAGTAATAAGTAAGTTGCCAACATTTTTAATGCGTAACCTTTATTGTTTGATCTAACTACTAGTAGTACATTTTATTGTTAAGATACCTTTTGCATTCTAACTTTAGCTTCTGTTCCAGTTTGCCAAGTTCCCTATAATTTGACTGTGCTGGTGTCTTCTAAGGGGTGAAGAGCCCAGTGTCACCTGCAATAGCCTCAACCAGTGCAGATACATCTCACCTACCTTCCCATCCCATTCAGGACAACAGGGACCATTTCATCCCACCTTACTTTTTGGCTTTATTTTCCCCCTCTTCTTTATCCTAGGCCTCAGCTGCTTTTTCAGCATGACTGTATGAGTTCCAGGGTGTAATTTTTCATCAGAATTACTTTGCTGATAACCTTCTGAAGACCCTTCCCTCCCGTAGGTACAGCCGTGCCTGCCAGCACCGCCCCGTTTCCTGCTGTGAAACCAAACTCTTTGCACCTCTTTGCAACTATCAACACGACCCAAACCAACGGTTTAGAATTTAAACTAAGCCAAGACCACATGCACAGCTACATTTCACTTGTCTGTTGGTTTATATGGTTAAAACTGCTCGTAATCTTGCCTGTGATCAAGCTCAGCAGTGATTTTACATTCAGTTCATCTGCCTTTTGTCTCACTACTTAATTGGCTGTTACGTTTCCCTCATGCTGCCCCACTACCTGGATGAGGTGTAAATTACCTGCTAAAAATTGTTTATACTTATCTGTTTTGCTTGGCAATTTAAAGCAGAGACTGTTGAACATTTAATTTAACGAGGCCAAGTTTTGCATAGCATTACATTATGTAAAATAATTACACTTTAAAAATTACTGCTATACAGAAGATTATGGAGAAACCTGTTAGTGCTAAAATTATTCTATTTATGTAGATAAACTTTGAAGTTTTATTAATAAAAGTTTGCAGTGAAACAGCTGTTCTGCTGATTAAATAAATTATGACTAAGTTTTCGTGTTAGCTTCCTCAAGCAGGCAGCTATTGAAAAGCTAGACAGGCTAATTGTATAAAACTCATTAAATGCAGATAGGTGAAATTATAAGAAGAAAAACTATTAATTTAAGTGGCTTTCAGACTTTAAAAAATATATTATTTATTTGGACGTGTAGATAATAACTTCTGAAGAATTCCTAACACTGTCTTAAAGTAATGTACAGATTCCAGGTAAGAGAATATTTAATGATTATTTCAGTTTGAGTAATCAGAACATTTAAATGAGCTAGAGAGTTAGGAATGCACAAAAAACCTGTCCTTGATGAAATGAAAGGAGAGCTGGTTTTTCAGCTTTTTATCCCATTTCCAAATTTGCACTAGGTCACAAGTCAAGAAGAAAAAAAGAAAAACCACCCAACTGTCCCAATTTCTTTCTCATGCTCCAAAAAAGCTCCACAGATGGTGGCAGGGTGAGAGGCAGGACAGTGTTGGGCTCTCCCTGGGCTGTGGGCACTACCAGCCAGCAGCAGAGCCACAAGTCACCAGCCAAGGCTGGAAGGTCCAGAGGAAACATGTAAATGTCTCAGCTTGGCTGCTGCACATTTAAACTTTGCTCAGTCATAAAGGTGAAACAAGATTTGATAAAGCAGTAATAAACTTCAAAGGCTGCCAGCAATGATGAAGCACAAGTCAAAAGGAGGGAAACTTAACCTGAATACATAATGATCAAATCGTATGCCAAAGTATTTTGGTTTTATGGGCAGGTACAAATCCATCTGATTATCTAATGCTTCCAGGCTTTCACAGATTCAGCTTCCTTAACATTATAACTCAAGTGCTTTGCACATTGTAATAGAAACATTAGGAAAGGCTGTACCTTATTTTCCCAGCTCTACAGAGGACTGCAAAGCTAATGCAAACAAACATTTGTTTTCTGAGAAGCAATTTTCAGCCTCCCAGAAGCAGAGGGCACAGCAGGCTTCAGTAAGGAGCCAGCCCAACCAGCACCAGAAGATCAGGCAAGATATCTTCCACTAGTTTTTCCTTGTAAACAACTGAGTGATAATTATATATATATACACACACACACACACACTATCTTTTAAAGTAAGATGAATGTTAAAACCCAGGAAGGTCCACCAGACCACCCAGCCTGACTTCCTGCACTGCACAAGCCACAGATTTTCATTCATTCACGTCTGACTGAAGCTTCTACTCCTCTGCTGCCAAAAAACCACTTCCATTCAGTTAGCTGCAACGATTATTCATCCTGTTAAAGCACCATGCCTTTCTTCATCATTTCCACTTCTCATTTCAGTCTGGGTTATGTTCCTGTATGAGACTGCTTGGCTTTATGGTATATCGATTTTCACCAGCCTTGTACAGCACTGTAAAGTCAGCTCCTCCCTTCCTGATAACCTCCACACCCACAACTCCTGATCTTCCAGGCTCTGACATTTCATTCCCTACACCCTGCAGCCAGTTGTGGCTTCCCATATTCTCCTCAATTTTGTGACCCCTTTTCCAAAATGCTGACACCAGCACTGGCTGTGGTGCAGCACTGCTGACCTCACAGAAAAAAACACCTCACTCATCCTGCTTAAGAATGTCTTGCACATACTCTCATCCTTCATTAGCCCTTCCTGTCACAGGATCTAACTGGAAATGCAACCTTTTCACCACCACTGCTGTCCAAGACATTATTTTCTCATTTGCATGCCTGTATACATGACCTCTAATCTGATTAGCTTGAATTAATAATAGTAGGATCAAATCATTTGCACCTGCCTGTGCCCATCTCATCTTGCCTTGCACTCAGCACCCTGAGTCTCTGAACAGTTTGTATTTTATCAAACTCCAATCCCTACCTAACTCCATGTGACCATCAGCCAGGCTTTGCATTCATGCTGACTTCCAGAGATATCACAGAATCATAAATATATGAGAGATATCACATAATCATAGTTTTGATTGGAACAGACCTTTCAGACTGCAGGTAAGAGCATTTGAAATGTCTTTTAAAATAGAACTTAAAACTCCTCCACCAACACAACTCCCACAGCCCATGCATTGATGGAAAACTACAAAACCCATCCACTTTCTGAGCCATTTTACATCCAGGTGCTTTGTGGGACTGGCAGAAGCTGCCACTGAACTGGCTTTTCCTGTGGCTCCCAGCACACCATATTGCAGCAAGGACAGAGTCTGGCACTTCAAAGGAATGTGCAAAAGTTAGAAGTGGAGGGAAGTGAAAGATTTGAGCTGTAAGCTGTCAACAACTTGCACTACATTGATCATTTGAATGACACTACAACGACCACAGAACACGAGTGTCTACCTGAAGCAGGCAGAGCATCACCACCCTCACCCTCACCATGCATGCTGCTCTGCAGGAAAACACATATTTCATCAGGACTCGTGCTGACTGGGACACTGCAGTTAAGGAAAAGAAACTGGGGAGACTGGGTAAAAGTTTGTGAGTGCCTAACTAGCAGCAATCAGCTGGGGGGGAGAGTGAGAATCATCTACCAATCTCTCTGCTGTCTCACTCTGTTGGAGAACACCGGTTTTAATCTGTTTACACAGACTTTAAACACAGATGCCAACAAATAAAACCTCTCCTTTTCCACAATTATTTGTGTTTCTGAATTTAAGTAGCATTGAACCACCCAAACTGAAGTAGTTCACACTATAATACATGAGCATGCTGCCTCTTTTGCTCCTTGAAATGTAAACTCACCCAATTCATGATCTTTGTGGACGTAAGTGGCAAAAAGCCAGGCAAAACCTCAAGTAAATAATATACCCTAAATAATAATAAAAGTTGCTGCTCTCCCAGGAGGAAAAATCCCAATCCTTTTAATGGAACTAAACTGCTTATACAGTAAACACAGCTTGCAATCCAACTGCATCACTGTACCAACACAGTCCAACTGCTTGCCTGGGAGAGCTCAATGCTGTAGAGATAAGACCTCCCACACTAAACCCCTACATCGACATTTATGGACAAAACAGCAGCCCTGGGTTGTCTGGCAAGTTGAGCTATTTGCATAACACCCATTACCTCATGCACTTCCCAGAGCACATACCTGCCTCCTCTGCAGCACTGCTTGCTCTGCAGGTAACACCTGACAGTAGAAGCCACTGCCTTTAAAAGCAATTACCTACTACTTTTAAAGCTATGAACAAAGAATGAAAGTCATCTTGGCAGTCTTCTGAAGATGCAGAACATGGGTGAAGATCCCATCACCACACGTGGTTCAAGTTTAAAGGCACTGGGCTGGAAGGCCACCACCAGCAGCTACATCTAAACTGCTCTCAGCAGCATCCCACTGGACTCAACGCAGACAATTGCTTCTCTTCCAACATCCTCTGACTCCTGGAGACTGCCCAGGAGCCACCAACGTGCAATTGCAGCCCAGAAGGCCAACCTCTTCCTGGGCTGCATCAAAAGAAGTGTGGTCAGCAGATGGAGAGAAGTGATTCTGCCCCTCTGCTCTGCCCTGGTGAGACCTCACCTGGAGTGCTGCGTCCAGCTCTGGAGCCCCCAACACAAGAAGGATGTGGACTTGTTGGTGTGTGTCCAGAGGAGGGCCATGAAAATGATCTGAGCTCTCAGCAATCTGGTTTTGTTGAAGATGTCCTTGCTTATTGTAGAGGGGTTGGACTAGATGACCTTTAAAGGTCCCTTCCAACACAAGACATTCTATGATTCTGTCATTTAGGTGCAGAAGCCTGTTCTTCCAGTGGATTTTGCTGGAATTGCACCCAAAGGGCTCCAGAAACATCTCTCCTACACATCTGATTCACAACCCAATAGGAAGTGAGTATTTCTAGCAATCTAAGCTACATGTACCTTGCATTGTCCAGGTAAAAGCACACTTCAAAACATGTTTATTTTGTTTTCTAAGGACAAAAGACTCACTTTGCTGTGGTTTAAGAAGATTGACCCAATTCCTAAATTTGACACATAGTCTAATACTACTATGTGTTCAGTTCCTTGGGGGCTTAGAGGGGAGAACATAACAAGGAAAAATAATAATTTTGTTCATTCAGTTTTAGCATGATACAGATTTACATAAAAATAGCATCATCTTTACATCTAACTCCTCTTGCATTTGTTAAGTCATGCAGCTGCTTGAGCAATTAATGAAAATGAAGTCTTTCCAATAGCTACACTGTGTATTTAGGTTAGCTAGCACAGTCGAGTACATTACACAACCAAACCCAATCCTTTCTTCTTAAGTGACATCAGGCATTACCAGGCCAGTAATTATATTTATTCATCTCCATTAAAGGACTGAGGGATACTGACTGGCTGTACAGTTCAGTCTACAGATTCCTCATTACTCCTGGTAGTACAACAAGAACAAATCAATCCCCGAATCCTTTTCTAGAGCTCCATTAAAATTTTTTAAAAACAAAAAAACACTTTAAAAGTTTTATTTGGATAGATCTCAATTTACCTTCTCTTGAGTCACAGGAGAATTCAGAAATGCACGGTGTTACTATTTTTGTAACCCAAAGTACTTTGGGGCTGTGTGTCCCTGACCCCAGAAACAGGCTCACGGAGCAATCCCCACCAGGACCTCTGGTCTGCAGCAGATCCAGCCCCTCCTACTCAAAGCAACACCATTTAAATCAGGTCACAGGGCTTTTACTCTTCATAATTTTGATTCTTCTGTAACAGGCTTATGAGCAACTGCACAGCACAAGCACAGTGACCTGCATGACCCACCTCCTTCCTTTTCATCCAAAGCTGAAAACTTCAAACTCTCTCTGAAGCTGCAACAAAATTAACTTCAGAGGCACTAAAGCAGACAGAGCTGTGGAGTTCCTCAGGCACCTGCCATTCCCCCTTACCATTTTATGGATCAAGTCAACCAGGAAACATGTACCAAAGGTAACTCTAGACAGCAGAAAGAAACACAAAAGCTTTCACAAACGCAGCGAAGCAACAGCAAGAAACAGTCTGCAAAGTGCCCTGGTTGCCCAGTGCATCAGCCCCAGGCAACCGAGCTGCATTCCTCCAAAAAGGACTCATCTATATTCCAAGAAAACTTCTGATTTCAAAGGAAACGTTTTGGTTCCCATGATGTAACTACATGTCAGCCACAATGACTAATAGCAGGGACACAGACAAGTCTACTTGTTGATTGTAAATGGAGCACACATCAATAGCCAGCCCCAAGTTTAAAGGGTGATAATACATCTTCCAACCTGTCAGCAGGGATAAACCAGGTGTCAGCCCCACTCCAACACATGGCACACCTGCACAGAAGGCAGAACCAGTTTTGCTTTAAACACATTTCAAAGCTTAAGCTACATTTTTTTCTTACCTTTGGAAAGGACAAAAAATCTTTTCAAAACTACAAAGCAGAGAACCAGCCTTAAACTGGTTTCTTCATGTTTGTAATATACCAAACCAAATGTAGTAAAGCATGCTCTTTAGTAAGGAGATGCCTAACTAGTGTTGGGTTTTTTTTTCCATTTTTAGCATTTCTGAAACAGTCTTCTGAGCCAGAAGACCCCACTGCAGACAGCCAGTTCTGTAGGAGCTGACACTGCAAGTGTCACATGGCAGTGATCCCCTTCATTCCCCTGGGCTCTCAAGGCTGAGCCCCTCAAACTTCTCCAGGTCAGGTAAGCTACTAGAGGAAACCACTGTCAATAAAGTAGCCTAATTACAATTAATTTTTTCTAATGGCTATACTCAAATTAGCAACTCATTTTGATGTGGCAAAACCCAAAAGCATGTCCTTTGATTAGTTTATTCTTAAAACTTTACAGGTCAAAAGAAAAGTCCCACATAAACACTGTGCCCACTAGAGCATGACCCCTTACATTAACTCCAGGTGAAAATACAGAATTTACTTTTAAGATTCCCAAGAACCCCCCAAAATAGCTTCATTTTCAGCAAGGAATCACTTCCCTCCCCCCCCCCAAACAGAAAGGATAACATAGTGCCAGAGACAACTGTGGAGTTATCACCACCAGCACTTCATGAGAGACACTGGATGATCCTCAAATGAAGAAATTAATGCCTGGAGCTGCTGACAGATACTTAAGCTCACACGAGAAAACACACACATAGTTGTATACACACTGCTGTATTTGTCTGCACAACCACTGCAACAAAATATTGCACATATTTGGGTTTATTGAAAATAAATGTTCACTAACTCATGTGAAGCTCTGTGTAACTGCACACACGTGCTGTAACTCGTGCATACAAGTCACGTTGCCTTTCTCCAAAAGTGGTTTGTATATTGACCACATTTGTGTTTATATAGTGCCAGGTAAAAATACAAGGTTCTAGTTAAACCAGAGGTATGTTTTATTTCTTTAGTTACCTCATGGCATTTAGTGAAGTATTGTTTGCAACAGATGAAGGGGTTTCCAAGCCCCCCTCAACAATGGATTTTGAAATTTGATCCCTCTTGAGAAGGTGAGAATCACAAACACATGGAAAAGCAGAGAGGCAAAACAGCCAAACCTCCACTCTCTGCTCTCCATGGCTGTGCCTTTGCACATACACCCTCCCAACCACCCCAGAAAAACACCATCCACACTATCCCAAGTCCATACAAGAGACTCTACATAAATAGCAGCAAAACGATGTGCCCAGCTAGCTTTTTTTTAAATAAATGACTCTCGGGGAGTTTCTTTTAAAGAAGAATAATTTATCATCATCTATCACAACCATAGCATGCACAGGCATCTGTGCTGCAAGAAACACTCTGCAGCAGGAAAGAGGCAGACCTGCCTGCTCCAATATGTACATGGATTTCAAGAACTTCAGCATTATAATACCCTGGTATGGATCAGGGGTTTGTTCCTTTTTAGGATTTTTATTATTTAGGATCACTGCTCTTCTGAAAGGAAAAGAGCTGGTTGCAAGGCCTGAAGCTATCAGGGAAAAAATCTGACTGACACGAGAAGTTCTATGCTGGAGGGCAGATAAAATATGTATAAATTCTACTGAGTTCATTTGTTGGGTTTTTTTTTTGGTCATCATCAACTTGCTGCATTTTTGTTTGTTCTGTTTCTTTGCAACATAAACTGTTCTTTTGGCCCCAGTAGAACTGCCCACTTTCTGCCAATATTTCCTCACATCTCTTTTGAAGGAAACGTTGCTGCTTCTCCAAAACCACCACCTCATATTCTTCTCCATCCAGACTCTCTCCCAGCTGGATTGCTGTTCCACACGCCCACCTAATGCATAAGGTGTAAATGTTTGTAATCACCTTTTTTTCTTTTCCTCTCCTAATATTAAAAATAAAGCCTGCACACTCAGCCTTGTGAATCTTCTGTCCAAATGGGAACCTGTGAGTAAGATTATGAGTTCTGAGGGATGCCACAAAAGCCCTGGCTTGGGCCTCCATTCGTTTTTTCTGCACAATAAAAAATAAAATTAAAAAACCCAACAAAACTTCTCATCAGGAGATAACAATAGGCCAAATCTGGCAGCAGCAGCCCCCAACACAAAAAAGCTGTAGTGTTTTTGCTGGGTGTTATTTCCTGGCAGGGACTGTGGTTTACTTGTGCAGCTCTGCTGCAGACCTGTGCTGAGTCCCTCCTTGTCCTCCACAACAACCCCCCAGAAATCCTGGTTTATCTACTCCAGTGAAGGAGAACAGATTATTTGGGCATTTCTTGTCTAGACTTTACCAGAGCTCCCTTTGAGCTCTTCACAAACAACATCCCTTCCCAGCACATGGCACTGCTCTGTTCCTTACCACTCTCTCTTGTCCTTCAGGACTTTTTCTTCTGCCCTGGGTCATTGTGAACACAATCCTCCTGGGACATGTGGAAGCTCCAGACACTGAATGGATCCAGATCATGATGTTCTACGGGCACCTGGGCTGGGATGCAACATGAACTCTCCCAGTGCAGGCACAAGGAGGTGGGCTAAGGCATCCTCCTGGGTACTGGTCATCTCAGATGCACAGTAAACAACAGACACCATCTCCATAACAGGAGTTTAAGATTGTGATACTCTGAAAACATGAACTTCTCCTGCCTAAGAGTAAACTGGAGACTTGTTTATTACTGTAGCAGATGCCTGCCCTCCTGCTTCCAGCAGCCCCTAGGGAACAACAGAGGGGCACTCCATTTTTTCAGCAACTCTTTTTTTAAGTAACTCCTTCTCTGTATTGGATTGTTGTGTTTGGTTGGTTGTTTTTTCTTAGGTTGCAGAGTTAATCAAACAGAATCATATATTAATATTCTCAATAGAAAGGAAGTTTTAGCAGAGCCTGAATTATCCTACCAGAGAAACAAAACAATTCCTTCATGTCCCAAAACCTTCTTTGAGGGAGAAGACATGTGGATCTGTGCAATTCAGACAAGAGCCCGTGTTGCAATACAAACAGGCTGTTGTCTTGGTTGGCCATGAAGCCCAAACAGATGAAATCCACACATTGACCACATGGGGAGAGGAAACGAAAGACAGTGATGGAAACCCTTCAGCTACAGCTTTATCAGACCAGAGAAACACACTCACAGCTCACACACACTCCCTGAAACCCATAAGAGACCCTCACACTGGATAAGCTCCCTAGAAAGCAAGATCCCACAGCAAATTTCATAGCTAGCACTGGTCAGGCAGATGATCTGAAGGACACTTTTTGGGAGTCAAACTAAAAAATGGAGCTGTTTGTGGCATAAAGCTGAGCCCCAGCTCTCTAAAAAAGCACAGGGAGAATGGTTACAACACCAGCACCATGCTAAAGCTTTGATTCTCATCTGGATAATTAATTAACGATCAGGAAACAAGAAATACACAACACCCTTACCCAGTAATGCTCATAAACATCCACTGATCCCATTCTGATCAGTGATAATGGTCCCTCGAGAGCCCTTGTAAGAAAGGCTTTTGTTTTTCTATCATACTGGCTGCCATGGGATGATCCAGACCAGCTTCTGCAGAAGATCTCCAGGGTGAACTCCAGTTGGGCTTCCCCAGTGGTACCTCCACGGTCTCTGCCCACAGCCCCTCACCCCACAGCTCCAGGAAGACTGAAGAGGTTCAGTTTCATGCTGAGGTGGCTGGCAGTGACAAGGGGTACATGCCAAACTGTCTGCAATCCCAGCTGATCCTAATTACAATCCTTCACCAGCTGCGGAGCAAATTATGTTTTATTTTCATCAAAACTTCCCCACCTCCCACCCCAGTGAGTTATACTGGTCATCCACAAAACTCTCCAAACAATACTGCTATGAGTACAACAGAAGCATGCAAAAAGAAGCTTTTTTTTAAAAAATAAAATTGCTAAGACAGAAGCATCCAGTCTCATGAACATCTCCTTTGATGTCATTTACATTAAGTCATAATAATCACAGAAATGCAAAATAATGAACATTTCCATAATAAATCCAGCTCCTCCCTTGTCTGTCTACACTCCAGTACTGTGGGCAAGTTGTCCTACCAGAGCTGTTCTCCTGGCAGAACTTGGAACACACCATGAAGACACCTTCATATCACCAAAGGTCAGGGCTGCACGGGCACCACCAAGAGATGGAGAAACTTTTCCAAACAGGGAAAATAGCAGAGGTCATTGTAAGTACCAAGGGTGCATTATGAAGAAATAATCAGCTCCAGGTTAACATCTACAGACCATGCAAGCCCTGCTCCCACAGAACAGGTGCTACCAAGGGACTTTTCAGCATATTATAACAAGATTCTGTGCTACAATTTTCATTTCAGAGATTACTTCTGCATGTTGCCCACTTTACATCAAAATAATCCATATTAGAGAGGCTGCTGAGCAGAGAACTGTTAAAGAACTTCCAGACAAGCCAATCTGAAGCCTTGAAAACAATAATCTCTAACATGAATATACTCTACATTATTCTGACAGAATCTAAGACGACTTAAGAAAAACTTAAGCATACAATGCCTAACATCAGTGTCTTGATATTTTTCTAGTGAATTATTTCCTAACCACCAAAGTTACCACCAAAGCATCAGTGTATCTGCAGGATGTTTACTGGGGTATATCCAGCAACCACTTCTCAATGCCATAGGCTTGATTGTCCTTACAATGGCACTAGGACAACATAAAAGTTGAGGTTCTTGGCTTACATTCCATTATTTTCTCTGGGAGATGCAGATTTAATCTGATATAACAGCTTTTACTACTAGACCTTAAAAATTATTTAACATACAGGATATTTAACTATCATTACACTGACACATGCCTAGAATGTGTTTTTAAATTAAGTATCAATGTTCTTCTGAGCAGTTGAGCTGTTGGAATTTTTCACTGCATTATACAAGTCTTTCAAAAATCTCTAGTTTTTATTTTATTATTTACAATTTTAAGATATTGCCAATAAAATGTGAGTATTGAACCAGCAGAAAGCAGCAAATCAACTCCTCAGAATGATGGTGAAGACCTAATCCCTGTTATGCCAGTCTACATAGAAATATTGCATGGTAAATATCAGAAAGTGTATGTCACTTCCCTAAATATCATAATTCTCACAATTCAGGAAGATTCACACCTAAGAAATCATTTCACCTAAAATCACACCACACCCTATTACTAACAGGCTCTGCTTCTGTAAACATGCACAGCCCTCAAGAGTATTTTTTAATTAAAGCTTAATATGGCATGTTCATAATATTGTAAGACATTTAAAATTTAACATCTTTATAAAGACTTTTTAGATCAAAAGGGATAAATATCAAAGGCACTGGGAGAACCTCCACACTTCCCATTAGTTGGCCCATCAGAGGAAAAGTTATTACGAAAGTTTCGATCAGTCTTGCTGACTTCACAGGCCCATAGAATCATAGAATCATCATAGAATCATAGAATCATCATAGAATCATCATAGAATCATAGAATCATCATAGAATCATAGAATCATCATAGAATCATAGAATCATCATAGAATCATCATAGAATCATAGAATCATCATAGAATCATAGAATCATCATAGAATCATAGAATCATCATAGAATCATAGAATCATCATAGAATCATAGGGGTTGGAAGGGACCTCCAACCCCCCCTGCCAGAGCAGGGTCACCTAGAGCACATCACACAGGAACTTGTCCAGGTGGGTTTTGAATGTCTCCAGTGAAGGAGACTCCACAACCTCCCTGGGCAGCCTGTTCCAGTGCTCTGTCACTCTCACAGTAAAAAAGTTTTTTCTGATATTTACCTTGAACCTCCTATGCTCCAATTTGCACCCATTACCCCTTGTCCTATCACTGGTCATCACTGAGAAAAGCTTAACTCCATCTCCCTGACACTCACCCCTTACATATTTGTAAACATTGATGAGGTCACCCCTCAGCCTCCTCTTCTCCAAGCTAAAGAGACCCAGCTCCCTCAGCCTTTCCTCATAAGGGAGATGTTCCACTCCCTTCATCATCTTTGTGGCTCTGTGCTGGACTCTTTCAAGCAGTTCCCTGTCCTTCTTGAACTGAGGGGCCCAGAACTGGACACAATACTCCAGATGCAGCCTCACCAATGCCTCAAGTTTTGCACAAAAGGTTCAGAGAAAAATGTTTTACCACCATCCATGTTCTGAAACGCTCAAACTTTGAAACACTTCAGCCTTCAAGCTACAGCATCCACCTCTTAGTATTTCCCTGTGCCGATACCCGGGATGCCCTCACCTTTTTCTATTTCACCTCTAGGAAACTACATCTTTCCTTAGACCAGGATAAAAAGATCTTTGTTCACCAGGATAAAAGCATGTGCAAGCTACAGAAGCATTTATATATTCACCAAACACACTTGCAAAAGAAGACCACTTCAGCTGAGCACTCAATCTATGGCTATCAAGATTATTTTTTTTAAATATTATTTTAAAACAAACTCATTTGAGATTAACCCAAACAACAGCTTAAAATTGAAGGTCCATTAAAAGTTATTTATCTCAAATCCTCCAGCTTTCAGTACTGCAGCTCAGTGATGATCATTCTGTGCCAAGGGAAGAAAACTCAGTTCTCCAGAAGAAAGCCATGGAAGTCTCTGGGTACAGGCTTCTCCAAATAGAAGACAATTCTTTTGGGAGGGAAAGTATTTTTTTTAAAAGTGAATTTAAGCATTTCTTCTGCATATTGTGTACTGTTATCTTTCTCACAAGAGCACCCAGCTCTGAGCCTCGGTCAACATGAGTTTAAGAACACAAACAACATTCCCTAATTGCATTGCTGAAAACAAATCTAGGATCTACTTCTGAATACAAAAAACTTGTATTTTTCAGCAGTAACTGAAGATTTGTTTGCAAATTTACTTGAATTAAGTCTGCTTCCCTTTCTTCCATCCCAATAACAGCTGCCCAATATCCAGTCAAAATCATTGTATTTTGCTTAATTTCTATTCAATCGAAATAACTTAATTGCAGCCAGCCCTTCATCTGCAGTTTTGCAGCACTAACATACACCAGCCATTTTGTTTCCAGCATCTACCACCAAGAAACAGCTGTCTCCAGCCTCCTTCTCTGTTAGGATTTCAGATAATTTAGAAAAATCAGCTCAGAAGCAGAAGGTAGCAGTAAGGGCTGATGATCATCACAGGAAATATTGCTCAGACAGGACTATTACCTGATTTTTCTAACTCACTATTGCTGGCTTGGGTTCAGCCAGAAGATTTATCTTTATTAAATCACCACCATTAATGTACCTATGCTATTTGCACACTTCCTGAGTAGTTTACTGTAAAAAAGAGGGCTGAAATGGTGTGATTTCAAGCAGATAAAGCAGTTGCACTGCACAGCCAGTATTTTTTATATTTGCAATTAATGGGAAGAGGACACTCATTTGATCAAGTCATTACAGCTGTATTGCACTGGGCCATCTAACCATGAATAACAAGAGGTAACGGGGAACACAGGAGCTATTCTCCCCTTTTCAAGGATGGCCACATCAGGGAGCAGAGAACAATCCATCACCTGTTTTGACTGCAACATCCTGCTGTCCAAATGCCAATTACCAAGTGTGCTCGTAGGAAGTGTCTCTGAAGCCCAAAATGACAAATTTCTAGAGCCAAATTTAAATACTTTGGAGACTAACATTGAAAACTGTTTTCAGGAGCCTCTGTCTTTGCTGCAGGGCTTTTCATCAGCCCACGCTTAAAAAAGATCTCAAGTTGTGATCATTTCACACTGAATAGACTAAGTTGAAACCTTTTTTTTTTTTCTTCCCCCCCTGGAAGTTTTCAAGCCATTTCTCTTTGCTTTGCCCACATAACCCAGAGAATAAGTCTGGTATCATCTGGTCCTGCAGAGCTCGCCAGAGTTAAGGCCTGAGGATGAAAATTTATCACACCATTAAGGACTGAGATGAAAGTTTTCATGATACTTTCAGGTAAGATGGAACTGGGAGATGTAACAGTCTGAAGATGTCTAACAGAAGCCATCATTATCATTAAATTTCATTTTAGTTCTTAAGTAAAACAAAACTAGTCAGTTCACAGCCTTGCTATTACCATTCCTTCCCAGTCTGCAAAGAACACAGATAAACTCATCACTGTTGTATTTTGTAACGGGGATAATTCACCTTCTTTAGTTTCATCTGCAAATCTCAGTTATGTAACCACCAAGAGACATGAAATGGCTAAAAATAAGGGAAAGCAGATTCCTAACAATATGTAGAATATACCTTCAGATGTACTCTTGCTGTTACTGGAAGCTATTTTTAGCACCTATAGATCTAATGCATCATTCTAATTTTACGCTAGAGTTACCAGTAAGTGGCATCTGAAAAAATACGATGACTTGGGCATAGAGAGGAAGAAGGAATGTCTTTCTTTTTATTCAGAATATTGAATTAAACCAGCAAATATGCACTACAAAGCATTATTAAATCCAAACTGGGGCTTTCTTCCTTGAACTAGAGTTTACACTGCAGTAAGTAAGGGGTGGGGAAGGTGTATGTGATAAATGAACAGAACGAAACTGAATGAATAAATAAATGATCATGCTGCTGTAATCTAAGTAAAAATATTAAAACATGTAATCGTCCATTTATAAATAAAACAAACTCCTTAAATACAACATGAAAACTGTCTGGCCAAGCATTAGCCAGACTTAGGAAGTCAACATTTTCATCACAATATTTCTTCAAGTTCATGGACACACACAAACACCCATGACATTAATCCCTCAACCCCCTTTCCCTCCCCTCTCAAAAGTCAAGGGTTAACAGCCTAAATAAGCACATATTTCCACCTAGATTTTGGCTATGTAGACATTGAAGTTTCATCTGTTTTAAGATAAGACACCTATCAGAAACCTAAAAAGTTCACAAGGCAAATCCAGGAGCTTCTCTCCCCAAACAACCGTGCCCTAAAGGTGAAGGTGACAGCCCTAAAGGTGAAGGTGACAGCCCTAAAGGTGAAGGTGACAGCCACACAGACTGGATTGCACCAGTGGCACAATCCAGGCAGGGAAGGAAATCCCAGCTGTTCCAGGGAATTCAGCCCCTGCTCCACACCCCCCCAGTTCAGTGCACCCCAGGACTGAAGCCTGTGAATCAGCATTAAATCACCCAGCAAAGCCTCTTGGAACCCGGGGTATTCATAAAATGAACAGCTCTCTCACTAGTAATGATATAGTATGAAAAAAGACCTACCTGGACTGTAGAACAGAATTATACTTTTATTTGTCCTTAATAAGTTTCACAGCAATATTATTGCTACCACTGCTCAAGGATCTCAAGAATACAAAGTTAAAAATATCCACATCCATAAGCACGGCACAATGTACCAAGTCAGCTTTATCTGAGCCTTAGTGTCTCTGTGTCCTTGGGATCCTCATGACCCCCATCCCAATCCCTCCTTCCTTCCTCAGGGCACAATGGCATATTTTTCTAAGTATTTTATTTGAAAAATAAAGCCAGTAATAATGAAAGCCTTGTTATTCACAATGCAAACTAAACAGTGTATTATGCTAATCAATAAAATATGAAGTCCTCATTCCCGTGATTTTCCACATCTCAGCTGAGGCTCCTCTGTTAATACTCTCTGGCTTTGTTATATACACAAAATCAAATCAACAAACAAAAAAGATGGAGGAGGAGGAAGAAAGGATGAAGAGACAGGCAGGGCATGTTTCACCTTAAGAAGGAAAAAAAAAAGCAAATCTCTCTAATTGCCGTAGCTAATAATTTAAAAGGTAACTTTTCTACATGCAAATCAGCATTTTCACAAGTATTTTGTAAACATTTAAACACAAGAGTCACACCCATTTTTCAAGTACTTTTAAGCTCGGAAAAAGGCCACACAGCTTTCAAAAATTTTAAACATCTCTGATTTAACAACTATAGCTGCATCCTGAAGCAAACAGAGAAACAAAAGCTCCCCCGAGCAGCAACAACCCCTTCAGCTCTCCTCACCCTTCCCACCCTCACTCAGCGATGCAAACCCACCTCTGAATTACGCTGCAGGTTCCTCCTTTCTGAACTCCAAACCTCCTGCAACATTTCACCAGTCTTCCAGGCAGCAGAGCAGGAGATGCTGGAGCTGGTGCTGCAGGCAGGACCCGGTCCCTCCTGAGCAGCTCCGGGCTCTGCTCGCCCAGCCCTCCAGGCAGAGCCCGGGGCAGCCGCCCCCCCAGCTGAACCTGCCCCTTCCTATCCCTGCACCCCAGCAACGAGCAATTCCTTCAATTACCAACCTGGAAAATGACTTTTTTTTTAAAACAAAAATAAAAGCCAGCAAACCTTGCCATACAAAATCCCATCAGGCAGGTTATTATGTGTTTTACTTTTCAGGCTCTGCCTTAGCCCTTAAATTATTTAAAATGTGAGCTGTCATTTTTGATCTCTTGTAATGGCAAAGGGATGCAGACTCACTCCGTGTACAAACGTAAGTAAAACTTTCCTCAGTGAAGAGTGCCTTTGGTATTTTCACGTTGTTAGATTTCCTACAGAGCAAGCCATCTGTTTTGGGGTAAAACCATCACTGTTTGCAATATGGAGACATTCTAATTAATGAAGTAAAAATAACAATTCGGCTTAAGAGGCTTTGGTAATTCATAAACACACTTAAGTCCGTCCATTTATCATGCAAGTTCCTCTCTCATCAGGAAGGTCGTTTGAGCAGAGTATGAATTATGGCTTGGTTTTGTTTTCTGAGGGAGCTGGAACAGGGAGCCAGTGAAGCATCACCCAGCAAGTGATGAAGGGGGCCTGTAGGAAAGCTGGGGAGGGGCTTTTCACCAGAGAGGGCAGTGATAGGACATGGGGGAATGGATTAAAACTGTAAGAGGGGAGATTTAGGTGGGACATCAGGAAGAAATTCTTCCCCATGAGGGCAGGAAGGCACTGGAATAGGTTGCCCAGGGAGCCCTGGAGGTGTTCAAGGCCAGGTTGGATGAGGCTTGTGCAGCCTGGTCTGGTGGGAGGTGTCCCTGCTCAGAGCAGGGGGGTTGGAACCTGATGATCTTTAAGGTCCCTTCCAAACCAAACCATTCTATGATTCTAAGCACCAGGGCTGCTAAAGTTGGCACTTTTTTTTATGGCACTAGAGCTCTAGGATCACAGAACAGACACTTGCTGGAAGGGTGTATGATAGTACATGCACCTCAGAAATGCACCTCAAATGTAAAGGTTCATTGCCTGCTTCTTAAATATCCTAGATTAACTATCTGTGTTGCTTATCACTTATGAAAAAAACCAAACACCCCACCCACATGGCCAGGGGCCACAAGCCTCACAAAGAGCAACTGCAGAATTTAAAAAGTACTCTTTTTTTTTCTGTGCAAGCATGTTTGTGTTTATTTTTATTACTGCAGTGCTTGGAAGCCTGAATTGAAATTAGGGTCCTACTGTGTTGGCAGCTTGCACAAAAACACAGTAAGAAAAAACCCTTGTCATAATAAATTTATTAGCTTAAGTCCTAGTCCTACAAGATACACTGTCAGCATTACTTCCCACGAATTTTAGACACCAGGACAAGTGGGGTTTTTTTCCTGGCATGTACAGGTATTTACACTTCTTCATAAATCATATAAACCAATATTTGGGTTATTTTCGAGCAGAATTAATCCTAAATAAGTTTTGGCTTCAGTGACACAGGTCTGTTCCTTCATCATCTCAAGCCTTTTATTGTCACTGGAAACAAACAGTTACATCTAATCTGAGATAGCCCTTATCTCATGTATTTCATGAGGAAGTGGCACCCATTTCTCTCTTCCATCTGGAGACATATAATATAATATAAAATATTATAAAATATACATTACTCAGAAATATGCATAAAATATACATTACTCAGAAACTATACCCTTTCCCTTTTTTTTGCAATGTAGGAAGATGACTGTCTGACAAGGTGAATACCTGGACTAAAGCACTGTGTTGCTAATATTACTTAGAAATCACAGCATATTTTATTCATTAATTTTAAAAACACTGTACCTACGTAGCTGAAATCTAAGTAGTGATTGTGCAGTTAGACACAGAACCTGAGGCACAAAGGAGCTTCCCCTGTGACATTAGGGAAAAATAAGCACTGCCAACAAGCCCCCAGATTTCTGCAAACAAGGACAGGGCTGTTATCACTAGGAGCCTTCTGCTCAGAGACCCACTCCAAACCAAGGAGTGGGCACATCTGTCTGCTCCTCTCAGCTGAAGAATTCACAACACGCAGTTTAGACTTCAGTTACTGATTTCCTACTAAAAAGGTTTCCAAGTTATAAAAATTTCTGACCTCCATACTTCTGAAACATGAAGCAGCACTTCCAGCAGTTGTAAGGAACTCTTGAGGGGCTTGGAACCTTCTCACTGAGCTTGCAGGTGCAGGGAGCAGGAGGGGTGCTGGGGAGCAGGGCAGCAGCCACCAGCTCCAAAAGCAGACCCCTGCTTCCCCAGGGCTCAGCTCAACCAAGGTGCCCAGCCTCTCTGGGGCAGAGCCTGGTGGGTTAGGGGCTGCATTTCTAACAGCAATCACCTGATGCTGAAATTTAGGAGCTGGGATCCTGCTGCACTCAGTGACCACAGGACCTGTGATGAGAGTATTATGTCCACCTGCTAATCAGCTTATGGTCACTTACATCAACATACACTTGACCCACGTTCTTCATGCAAACACAATCTGGTAAAACCCTCTGTCCACTATTACATACGAGTCTCCACATTGAAGGTAAGAGATTTTCTTCCTCCTACAGAGCAACACTGACTTTCCTCCTTGGATGTCTCCCCTCCCATCACTCGGGTTCTCACCAATCATTTATTTCCACCCAGAGGATTGCTCTTTTTTGAACCCCTGATTTCCTTTCAACTCTGCATCCATCACGCATCACCCCTTGGGCTTCAGAAGAAAGCCACAGAGCACCACAGAGCAGAAGACACAAACTTATCCTGCCCTTTTTCTGATGGAAAAATAATTTGTGGAGTTGTGTTACCTTTTGCAGCAATTCAATGTAATAATTAGTCCAAGGTGAGAGCTAACAGGAGGGCAGACACTTTGCCAGCAAGTTATCCCAAGCTGTTACTGACCTGTTTACTGCAGTGGGTATCAGCCCTCCTACCAACTGCAATTACCCTTGTTTAAAACAAACTGTATCTAGGCATTGTAATGAAGTTTAGTAATATACAATTGAGTTTTGATCATCACTGAACTCGACTATCTACTTTGGGGGTTACTCACTGCTCCGTCCACAATACACCTCAGCTATGGCTCAATACTGCAAATTTTAGGGCCAGATTTCACTTAACTGCTGTTTAAAACAGCCTCAAGACTGGAAAAACAACACTGAAAAGTTCTGAGCACGTTTCTCTAGATAGAAAAACATTTTAAACACATTCTTAGTGGCTAATCTTAAGTACCTTTTTATGATCCACACTATTACTTTTTATAGCTTACTGTGAACAATAGAAAGGTGACACTGCACCTTTAGAACAGCATCGGGACCCTTACAGGCCCTTTTCACACATTTTAAAGATCTCTCCCCCTCCCATCTGCCAGACAGACTGGGTCACTGCTTGCTGTGCTCAGAGGAGACTTGGGGACTTCCTGGTGACCACCTCAGCCAAGTCCTGGTTTGGCATGTGGCACTGCCACCACAGGACCACACAAACCCACCCCTACCACTCAAGCTGACACATCCAACACAGAAAGCAAGCTGAATCTTAACCACCCCTTTAAAAGTCTGTAGTATAAATCTGTATACACCACTTCTAGCTTGAAATTTTTATTTTCAAAATCCAACAGGAAACCTGATAACTGAGTTAAGATTTGTACATGTAAGGCAGATTTACTGAGACTTAATTACTACTTTAAAATAATCGTAGTGGCCTGGCTCCTCATATACTCAATTATTAAGCACTTTACACACTGGCAGCTCAGGAACTTTGGAAATCTCACTTTTATGGTAGTTATCTACCTTGTCTTTCCATCAAGTTTTGCTGAGCAGAACTCCCCAAACTGTGGGCTACAGATTTGCCCAAAGGTTGCAGAGGTTTGGGGCACTGTATGAACACAGCAGCAGTGTCATCTTACCCAGGCTGCACTTCATTTTACTCCATTAAATTACTGTAAAAGTCCCTGCCACATTTTATGAACACCCCCAGTATCACTGATGCAATTTTAATGTCAGTATTACATGACATGAAATAAAAGGGGTCTTTGAGTACCACCAAGCTGGCAGCAAACCACTCCTGGCAAAGGTTTCTTGGCTTCACTCCTGCCCTACAGCTCACATCAGTATCCAAAAATCACCATGTTTGCTGGAATGAACAGGTTAAACTAGGAGATGAGGTTTTGGATTTATTTTCAGAGAGAATGTTCAGCGAATTGATATAATCTATGTCATGAAAATGGAACATTTTTATGGGTCTACCTCTTTGTTGCCATTATTTTATGATCCTGCCCAACCACAGCCAAGTACCCCAGCACAAAGCACTCACTGATCAGAACAACACTTCCAGCCCAAAAAACTGCTCATGTGACTGAGCATTTAATACAAATAGAACACACAAACCAAATGTGTAACATAATGAAATATTACTGATTTCTAATGCTGGAAAATGCATTGAAAATTTTAAATCAGTTTTAACTTCAACTCAGAATACTGATAATTCATTTAAAAAGTTAAGACTTTAGAGAACCTTGCAAAGCTACTTTATGTTGGTTGTAACTTCACAAATATGCTAAAGACATCACCAACAAGAAATCCACACTAGTTAGATCAGAAGGAGAAGAAAAGAAGGCAGCAAGGTAAAAGTAACTTTTAAGTCAAGCAAGTACTGGTTGCTTGATAATTATGATTCTACTGTTTGTTCATAACTAACATGAAATTCATATGCACATCAACAGAAGAACAAGTTAATGTAGGTCCACAGTCATCCTAATTACAATCTTACATAGAGCTGCTTGCAGACCAGCTGCTTGTAAAGTTAAAAATTCAGATTTCTTCAGATACCTCCAGTTCAGAAATAAGAAGGAGCCATTCTGTTATAAAGACACAGCTCTGGGATTCAGCCAACAGCCTTCATGAGATACTGCCCAGCTTACCTGCAAGTACGGGGCAAGTAAAGCATCAGCACAAAGGAATCGTGCTCAGGGAAGAAGTTCTTTAATCCTTGATCAAATCCACAGCCAAGATCTGTGGATGTCTCTGACAACACCCAGTATTTATCAAGGAAGCTTACCCCTACTCACTGAAAGGGGCTTTGACAATGAAGGAAGTTAAAGGCAGGAGCTCTCACAATGTTCTCTTCTCGCTGTACTGGCCAAGAATAATGGCCAAGCCACCCTCTCCGTTGTCAGCGCTTTCATCCACAGCACATGGCAGAGGCAGCAGTGCCAGCAGCAGCACAAGCCAGGAGGACACCTTGCACATTGCCAAGGCGACTCTACCAGTCTCCCTTCTCCCCTCTGAAGCCCAAGAGCCCTCTCCCTTTCACAGGAGATTAATGGGGCTCCAGCCCTGAGCTGCTCCGTTGTTCATTCTCTCTGCTGGAGACCCTGGACCAAGGCCAGCTGCCTGGATTTCTTTCATGCACAGTGTCCTAAAGAGGCACACTTGGAAGAAGCACCCTGTGATAAATCATTACCCTTGCCAAGTAGAGTTACAAAATGCTAACAGACTTTCTGTCTTGAAAAGAAAGAAGAAACCCAAAGTTGATGTTAACCTCTTGTGCACCCTGATGCCTGAGAACCTGTCTGCAAAACACCCGCTGAGAAAACAGCCAAGAAACAACCATGTGACAAGGCCATTACAACATGAATGCATTATATTTGCATAAATCAGAAAAAAAAAAGCTTCTTTAATTTTCCAGAATACACTTTTCCTTTTTGTTATCTGGTTGAATTTAACAGGAACTAGGTAGAAGACCAGATTTCAAATTAATCTAATCCAGTCACTTCACGAGGCAGGTAATGACTCAACAGGATTTTCAGCAGTGCCCAATAAGCTCCCTCCAGAGCTGCTGCAGGAAATAAATGAACCAAGTTTTCTTTCCACGACTTCACAGCTATTGTCAAGTGATGATGATCTCTCTGGCACCTGTCAAGAGGTAAACTTTGCCAGTCATACAAAGAACCACCGGCAGAGACAAATGTCTCCATTTAAGAACAAGGATGTGTCCCAGGCACATGCAGCGGGCAAAAAGGTCTTGCTTTGTTTAATTGTCAATATGAAGAGGATAAAAAATAGCTGGATATTCAGCCTCTGAACTGGTAGTGGGCTTTTACCTTGTGGGTCAGCTCTCAGGGCAACACTTCCCAGCTAAGGATCATCCACGAGCCATCGGGATCAGCAGACAGCACTGAAGGCACCTGTCATGTTTAGACACCTAGAATTCCTATTTTTCATGCATTTTAGAACTTTGATCTACTGAAGCCTTTCTCTATGTCTGTATTTAATAACACAGCACTGCTGTTATTGCACAGCATTTCAAAGAAGATTTGTTCATGTAACTTACTAATTGAAAATAAAGACCCATTTTTTAACTTGAAGTTCTAAACAAAAACGTAGAGAACCATCAAGACTGCTTCCCAGAGCTTACTGTTCCTTTTAATGAAGCAGTGTTGAAATACCAGTGGTTTTCAGAATGAGAGATTTCACTGTGACAACTTCAAGGAATACTTTTGAAAAGTGTTTAAGTGGATGACTCCATCATTTAAATCAGACAAAACAACACAACGAATAAATCATTTAAATGCACTATTAATTCTTGTGGTATCAGTGAACGAAAGCACTTCAATGTAAGTTAAAAGCAGACTGATTTGTATTCAGTATAAATGTAAATGAATATATTAATAATTTTCTTGAAATTGTAACATGAGAAAACTCAAATATAAATTAAATTCCTGTACATTGGGATAATGAGATAATCAGAGATCTTCATTTCTTACGCTGAGAATGGACCAAAGGTCCAGTTCATCAGATTACTTTTTGTCTATCAGCAGTTAGTCACAGAGGTCTCAGAGGAGCTGGTGGTTGATAACCACTCTGAACACAACCAAAGGTTTCACACACCCCTTTGTCATGAGTCCCCCAACAGAAGATTCTAATTTTCAAACCTGCTTAAATGCCACAAACACCTTCTGCTAAGGCCTGGACACCTCATCAAAGCTTCTTGTAAAATCCTGTCCCTAACTTGTTTAGACTTTGGGGGGTTTTCTGCACACTAAGAACATAAGGATCCATTTCTATAACATTCACATCCTCAAAAAGAAAATGATTATATAAAAGGAAAAAGAAATCCTTCCACATCAGAAAGATCTTGCAGCAAAAATTTCCACAGTTCCCTCAAATAGGTCATTTAAAAATGGAAGGTTTAGCAAAAGTTCTGTATGAGTTATCTAAAAATATAATGGATATTGAAGAGAAAAAAAAAAGCTTCATATGTGTGTTGAGGGAGTAAAAGTTTCTGTGCATGCAACAGAAACAGTCCAAAGAGGAGAAACTTCTGAAGAGACGACAGCTTAAAAATCAATCCCCTTGTACAGAAAAGATAATTTTTCCATTAAAAATATTAGTAAGTACTAGACAATTAGTCTTCCTTAAGGGAAAAAGAAAAAAAGGAAGAGCAAGTGCAACTCCAATGAGGAGAATGTCAGAATGACACTACAGACAGTGCTTCCCCAACACTCGGTACAGGTACTTGAGGCATCAAAGAGATGCTTCTATGAATGAATTTAAACACGTCTTCACAAAACCAGGAACTTCACACAGGTAGTGCTGACTGGGAGCTGCAAAAGCCCCATTAAAAAAGCCACCCTTCCAAAATCATAGAAAAACCCTCGGGGCTGGGAACGGGACACAGACAGGAGCTGATCTTAACCTTTAACAAATCGTGTCTGATGGTATTTGTACACATCACACGTTGGAACAACTCACCTTAGAACATATTCACATAGAACAATTAGATCAGTAGGTTTTATATAAGGTGGCCAATACTTAGTGCACAAAAATCCCTCAAAAATAAAACATGAATCACACCTGGCATGTAATTCTAGGACAGCGCGATTTGGTTTAACATCTGTCAATGTAATAAACAAATGCAAGAATCTGTATCAACACTTCCCATGGATAAATCACACCAAATATAAACTACATTTATCTTCAGGTACTGAAAAAATAATATTATATGGAAAAATCCCACATCTTTGGTGGAAATTTAAGTGAAGTCATGCTAAGATTAATAAGGATTAACAACACTGAGGAGAGTGTGATGAAAATGGATCCGGTTAACAGGTATCTAGGGCCAGAGGGTTCAGCACTGAAGACAAACCTCTTCAAAATACTCCCATGGCAGAGCAGGCAAAGCTTGCCCTCTAGTCATGCTCCAGAGTCCTAAAGGACACCAGGTATCCAGCAACTGGGAAGAATGCAGATGGAAAAGCAGCAGGGGTTCAAGTGAAGGGGCTGGGTCATCTTTAAGAGCACAGTCTGGGCAACACGGGCAGCGTTGGTCTGGTCCCAAGTGCAAACTCACTGCACCCTGTGAACCTCCTGCAGAATCTTGCAACGTGACCTTTCATTTATCAGAGCACCAAAAAAAGAATTCATGAAGTGGGCTTTGTTTCACTTCTTTCAGGAACACTCCTACCATGCTGTAAGAAAGACACTTCCAGCTGGTAAGGAAGTGTTCAGTATCTAAAACATGTTTTAGTCATGGAGCACCGAATCAGCGTGCAGTCTGATTGTGCTGAGAGTCCTTCCTTCTTGTGAAAGGAAACAGAACTGATTGGTTAAGAAACAGATCGTTTAACGGTGATTAAAGACCAACATTAAAAAAAAATTAAAAAAAAACAACTCAGCAGTGCTGTGAAATCCCAGAAACTTCCTCATAATCACCTGACGTACCTTTGCTAAAGCTGCTTCAACTCCTGTCACAACAGCAGCTCTTCAAGGTCAGCATTTCAGATCCTATCAAGCTAGAACCACCTTGGGATGCAGCTTCAGCTTGCCTTACAGCCCCAGAGTACATTAATCTCTCCCCTCAGAGCTGTCTCTGACATCCAGAGGAACTCTAACACTTCTTTCAGAGCAATAGCTACAACTCTCCTGACTGCCATCACACCTCATCCATCTTTTTCTATATTCTTTGCTGCTTAATTTATAACTGGATAGTTGAAAAATCAAACATACTGAAAATGAAGTTTAATAAAGTAACAACCTAATACCACCTTCTGCCATCCAGTTACAGTCTCATCTTGACCTTTATCATCACATTTAGAAGCTTAAACACAACATGAAACTATGAGATGAGAGGCATATTTTGCATTCTGAGATTTTGCACCAGCACTGGGAATACAGGCTCCCTCTATCCCACACAGAAATTAGTATTTCTTCCTTCCATGCTGCTTTATAATAGTCAAAGGATACCTAGAAGAACCTTCCTTCCCTCCCCCAAAACAAACACAAAAAAGCATGACTTTAGCATTGTAGCAACTGTGCCACATGCTCGGCCACTCTGAGTTTCTACTTTATATTCTTCTTATTATCTACACTGCATTAAAAAGTACATACATATTGTTGCTAAAAGATTATTCTCTTGTGGTCTCACTGAACCTACAAGTTAATCAGAGAAAAGACTCTAAAGTATAAGGCTTTCACAAATCTCTTCATAATGGGAGACTCCAAAAAAGCTGAATTCTGTACTAGAGAGTTGGGAAAAGCCACCTTGAAAGAACGTTTTCCGAAGAGTTGAATTCATTCCTGAGTTGAATTCAACCCACCTGCCCCTGGGAGTCACTGGCTCCTGCAGCACTGCACACTTGCAGATTAGACAGTGGGGAAGAGATGCACCCAGTTCATCCATCCATGTCACTTATTGCTCAGAAAATCTAACTGAAACTGTGCCAAGCCATGTGATGTGAAAATTCACCAGCTAATTAGTAAAGGGAATTACCCACAGCTTTCCATGATTGACATCGATTAATTTGAAATCCTTGCAGGCAGAATTTCACTGCAAACAGAAACTACAGTTTCAATATTCAAAAAGAACAAAAATACAAAGTCTGATATTTAGCTTGAACTCTTCTCCATTTTAATTATTTTTCCTGCACATGAAGATGTTTGCTTATTTTTGTGCCATATCAAGAAAACAGACCTTACATATTCAACACCCTCAGATAAAATGGCAAAATCAACATGTAAGTGTTGAATATTTCTAAAACAATTTGATAATTTGAAACATTAGATAATTAGTAAGTTTCCAGAACTGTGAACATTACTTTCATTTGTGTAAGAAACAGAAATCCATTTTTACAGCTTAGATTATTAATTTTGTTTAAATAATCCTTTAAGGATAAGATGTGGGGCTTGGCTTGTTCCAGTAGAGAAAGCCAAAGGGCAGTCATTAGACATTACTGATTTTGCTGACAAAATTGCTGAATTCTCAGATATAAATCTTTGTTCTTAATTGACTTGTTTGTCTTTTAAAAACTATTGTAGATACAGTAATTATTACTGTTTCCTTGGACATCCTGGAGGGGACAATCCACTTTCCCAACAGTCTGACTTAACAACTCCTACAAATTGGTTATATTTCCTTTTGAATCAAGTGTACATATTCTCTTTTAACTGTGCATGAGAACACTTTTTTTTGAGGAATACGAGAAGACAAGGTCATTTGACATGGAAAAATGTGCCATTATCTCCTCTGCATATGGGCACAGGGCATGTCAGCACAGCTTTTGATGTGTGATTTGTCAGAAAACTTCTACTCCCTCTGCTGGTTCAGCGAGAGCGAGGCAGCTATAGGTGCCTATTGCACCCCCACTAGTAACTGTGAATAAATCCACCAAACCCCAAATGTATCCAAAATTAGCAGCATATACGTGTTTTATTCTGTCCCCCTTACACACCTGCGTTGCTACAATCTGACTGTAATAGTACACTGATATTTCCTTCCTTAGCAAAAAAAAAAGCAAACAACCAAAACCCTGCCAGATTTAGTATCAGCATTGATGCTCCTGGTTTGCTTTGCACCTCAGCAGTGCTGCACTTCAAAGCCCAACAGGGGGACTCACACAAGACAATTTTGACGAAATCAGAAACTGCTGCGAGATCTGGAGTGTTTGTCACCAAAATACTCCACAGTGTTTTAGGAAAATGGACTGCTCATCCGTAAGGGTGAGGGATGAAGTATTATCCCTGCTTCTCAAAGGTCCATCTAAGGCTTCCAGATGACAGACAATGCTGTTACCAGTTTGTGGCACTCAACTTCAGTCATTACAAAGACATGGTTGAGAGCATTGACCATTCTTTGCTCCTCCATCCATTCAGTGATTGCTTTTTCTCAGTCTTCTCCTATCAATATTCTTCCACTTCTGTGCATGTGACAACTAAACACCTGTCAGGAAAAGGACTGGAGCCCTGATACCACACTTCTCTGGGAGCAGGGGTTCAAGTGGGCTGGGTCAAAGAGCCCAAAGAGCATGGCACTATCCATTATCCATCCCCTGCACATAGGGTTAGTCTGTTCAATGAGCATGAAATAGCATTTGTCCTTGTTGAACTCCATAAGGTTCCTCCAGTTGACCAAAGTCCTTCAGACCACCAGCCCCTGCCCTCCAAAGCATCAACTGCTGCCTCCACAACAGTGTCACTCACAGGCTTGGTGAGCTGCTCTCCAGCCCGTGTCCAGGCTGTGGCCAAGATACTACTGACACCAGTATCAGCCCCTGAGGAATGTTCCTCATAACTGGCCACCTGTTATGACTTTGAACTTCTGATCACTCTCCTTTGAGTCTGACAGTCCAGCCAGCTTTTCCTTCAGGCTGCAGTCCACCCATTGAGCCCACACCCACACCAGTTGGGTAGAAGGGTCTTAGACTGTGTTGGAAGCCTTGCTAAAGTCACAGGAAGCCGAGTCCACCACTCCAGCCCTTTCTGCAGAGCCAGTTATTTCATCCCTGAGGGCAACCAGGCCGCCCAAGCACAATTTGTATTTGATAAATCTGTGCTCAATTTTCCAAATTAGCTCCTTGTCTTTCACGCCTGGAAATGGCTTTGAAGAAGTCTTCATAATTTTTCCTGTGGCTGAGCTGAGGCTGCCAAGCCTGTATTTCCCCAGACCCCCTCATTTCCCTTAGATGGGTACAAGACTTGCCTTTTCCCAGGCCCCAGGGATCTCCTCATGCTTCTTGGCACGTACCTTCCAGCTTCCTTCATTCTTCTGTAAAGACAGATGCCAGAAGCAAGCTCTGGTGGAAAGCATCTGGAGAATGACTGGGAAGCTCCAATTCATAATGGCCTTGTTACAGCTTTCATACCACACTATCTACACTGATATTCTTTGTGTGAAGAGGGTGTTCAAAGCTCCTTAAAGGTTTATTACCAGTTATCAGTACAGTAAAAAGCCAGTTGTGTTCTTTAAGCAGCACTCAGTGCTTAGTTACCAGGGTTTAAAGCAGCCAGGTTGCCCAAGTGAACAGTTCTGCTTATAAAAATACCTTTTTGACCAAAAAAAAAGATCTACAAAGAAATTTTAAAATTATTTCTAAAACTTCTTACAACATTCACTGTGCATCTCCATTATAACTGTTGGCAAATGCAAACACCATGGAATGTAAGGAAGAAAGATACCCCCAATGTCATGTTTCACTCTTTTCTTCCAAGCCTCAAACCTTCTCCAGTTAGAAGCAAGATCAGCTTCCACAGCTATGCTCCCATCCCCAGACATCTGCCACCAGCACCCCCTCCTTTCATCTTGCTCATTCCTGCATGACACCAAAGCTTGTAGAGAACCCCAGTAAATCCCATGGGCTCTAGTCCAATACAGCTTTCTGCCAGTACAACACTCAGTGGAAAGTACTACATGTAGTTCACAAAGGCAACTCATTACTGTAGTTTCTGATCACTGCAAACCAAGCACACACAGCAAAGGCTTTCAGAGAAGTTTGGAGTGGGAAAAGGGGGTCGATGGTGCAGGGTCCGTGGAGCCAACCACTGCCTAAGGGCAGGGCTCTGGAGGGGCAATGGCACAACCTGCAGACACCAGCACTTCTGACCCCTTTAATTTCAAAAATCGATTCCCTTGTTTGCAGAATGGATGCCCACATAAAGGTCTGGTTTTAAAAGCCTTTTTCTTTGCCCTAGAAGAAATTCTCTGAAGGTTAAAGAGCTCAGAACAACCCGAGGACAGAGGGGAGATGGCTGCCCTTAGTGAAGCAGCAGTCAGAGAAAGAGCAGAGAGACAAATCAGCTCCTGCTATTAGAAGGGACTTTGGTGAATTAATCTCAGCAATCAGATCGGTAGAATCGCTAATGAAGGGAGAGGTTTGAGAAGGATTAAAGCTGATCTAGAAGAACTTGAGAATGGGCTCACTGACCTAGAGATAAATCTTGGATAAAAACCAGCAAGTAGGAATACGTCTGAAAAATAAATTGTGGATGACTGAGGGGAAAAGGAGTGCTTGCAGACTAAGATAGAAATAAAAAAACAAATGGGGAAACAGCAAAAGAAAAAGAACCAGCTCCCAGCAGCTGTGAAGGAGACAATCCTGGCCAACCCTCAGGGCATGCCTTCCTCCTTTTAGCTATTCAAAACAAATACAGCAATCAGCATGGAACAATTGCATCAAACATTTTTCTCTCACCTCCCCAAACCCATATACCTCAATTTGCAACCTAACCTTTTTGAACACATGGGACAGAGTCTGCAGATTCTTTCATTCTTTTTGTTTGGGAGGAGGAAAAAGAACAAATATTTCAAGCTCTGATACAAGCTATTTTAATGAAATGGGAGGAACTAAATATAAACTGCACCTGTATCATAACAGTAACTACACCTGATACACAGGGCCTGCCTTTCAATGTTACATATTGAGGAGACAAGTACAACGTAAGGGAGGAAAAAGGATTGAGAAGTCCCCAAAATTTACACCTGATAGTAAAGAGCCCAAAATACACCACTTCAAAGACAGGGAGATGTTGCTCTGTCATAAAAATCAGACATGAAGAAACACATTCTTCCAATGCCCCTACAGAAGAAAAAAAGGAAAAAAAATCAGTAAAATGAGAAGGAGAATTACAAGATTAAGAGTATTTAAGAAGATCCATCTCAAAGAAAGCATAAGAAGTTGAACCATTCCATATTCCAGAAAAAATGCAGCAAAATACAGTAATTTGGTGGGCTGAAATGTTGAAAAAAATGAAGGAAAGGCATCTTGTAAGGTTTGAGAACAGGGGAAAAGAAAGGAGTTTGGTAAGTGTACCACAATATGAGAAGTAGAAGGGGAGGGTCGAGGGAAGGAGGAAGGCTTAAAATATTGCTCTGAAAAGCTTTGTGTATGTGAATAATTTAAGAAGGTCACACAGCACCATGAGATGACAACGAAAACACTGAGAAAGGACTTCCCTCTCCATAAAGTTTAGCATTTATGGCTGTTTTCGATGAAGGAAAAGAAGATAGAGAATAAAACAATAAATTAACTCTCAAGAGGCTGGAAAAAGCCACAAAGAGAATGAGGGAACAAGAACTCCCCGAATGGTGCTTCAGGTACCAAAGTCACTTTCAGTGCTCTGGAAGGACAAGAGGTGGGGTGAGGATGTCCTCCTAACAGGATGGAGCAGCATTAGTCCCCACACTTGTTACAGCTGGTGATGTTCAAACTTGTGAAAACATTTGCCAGGCTTAGGCTGACAGAGCTGGATTATCCCACACTCCCCCCAAACACTCACACAGAAGCACAAAACCATGCATGTTGTATTGTTTTGTATCAACTCTGGTAGAGTGGTTGAGTCAGTTAATTAAAAAAAATTACAAACACAGTGAAGGACTGAACAGACGTGTCAAATCAGAATTAGTTATGAGCTACAAAGCAAGTTAGGTTAACATCCGTGGTGTTACAAAAGGTATTTGTGGATCAGAAGTAAAGAAAAAACGCTACAATAATATGGGCACTAGCTGCCAAAATTCTGAGATAGCTGAGCAGGAGAGAAGCAGAAACTTTGTCCAAGCATCTTTAATTTGCCTGGGAAGAGAGCTTGTTATATGACCAAGACATATTCTGACCAAATAAACATGCCTAAGAAAAAAAAAAAAAATGAGTGCATGCATACACACATATCCTCACAATGTATTTTCTTCCTAAGAAGAAATACATTAAATTACATAAATGAAAAAGAATGTTTCAGGAAGGGTCACATGAATCTTGATAAACTCAAGGACAAGACTTCACTGTGTTCAGAGGGGTTATGGATTTGTCCACATACTCCAGACTTCTTTAAAAACTTATTTATGAAAAACCAGCAAACTTCTTGGAAAAAAATGGTCTGAATTATTCTTTGGATGGAATACCTTGAACATGTGGATAAATTCCACGTTCAGTACTACAAGAGACTAAGTCAGATCAGTCTTTTAATACCTCATTTCTAATACCTTCTTAAAGTAAGTTATGCCAGTATCTACAGGACTCACCAGGTGGATCTGATCACTCAGCAACTTCATTCAGAAATGAAATTCAAAAACGATTTGAGACCCTCTAAAACTCTTTTGGTATAAGATGATAGTTAGATTTCCAAAAGAAATCAGATAGATAAGAAACTGCCTGGAGTTGTGGCAAAGCAGGGATGAGACCATCATAGAAAAATGCCTTCCATCTTAGAAAGTCAAGAATTAAAGGAGAACATTTGACTGGCATCTTTTAGTCCTGGAATTAAAATATAAAGTGGCAGGTTCCAAAATGCCCTATAAATACACTGGAAGTTAGAAATAATTTGCTCTCCCATGAACTAGGAAAGCAGAACAAGTTTTATATTATGAATGGCAGGAAGGCTCCTAGCAGGAAAGCTTGAGGTAAAAATTGTGTGTGTTATATCAGTTAAGAACAAGTAAGACAGAATTCCTAACTAATTCAGAAGAAGAAAGCAGACCCTTTGGAGTAGTTTATAAAGGATGACATAGCTAAATTTAACATGTTAAAAAAAAAAAAAGAGTACTTTAAGAAGCTACCTCAGCCTCTGCCAAAAAACAAAAGGCATGAATTCCTGGACTTACACCTCACAAAGCAAAGAGAAATATAGAACCAAATAAAACATGCAGTTTTGCCCCAGAATTTTACCAGGAATCTGAACTCTTACAGTTGTATTAATTTAATGTGATAATATAACTAGGAAACAGTCCATCTGCTTGAAAAAGAAACAGGTAATTTTAACAGGTAGAAAGACTGGATCCATTACACAGGCTTATTTCACTGACATAATATTGGAATAAATATGTATTAGCAGATCTGATGTAAATTAATTAAACATATAACCAGACCAATCAATGTTTAGTATAAGCAAGCAAACTGCAGATAAATAGGAGACAAATCCTTGATAAAACAGATAAAAACAATGGAGTACCTTATAGTCTCTGGATTCAGGGAACAGAATTGCCCTGCCAGGGCTGAATCAGGGGAAAAGAAGCCTAAAAATCATTCTGGCAAGCAGCAGCAGGCAGGAGTGACTCCCTGCAGGTTTCAAGGCAACTGCTTGCCCCAGCCATAAGGCTGCTGGCCACAATCATCCTGCTGGATCTTCAGCCAGAAGGAATAAAAGGTTGGAGCAAAGCACAGTTGTTCTATGCTTTAAAGCAAATATATTCTAGGTAAATTTAGCACTAGATACAAACTTACAAGTCAGGAAACTTACCTCTCTGCATATTTCTGTAAATCAAATTTAGAATAGAAAAATAAAGGTAATATTTAACCATGCCCAGATTCCATTTCAGCTTTAAAAGCACTGGTATCTGGTAGCTTGGTGGAATACCCATGCATGACAGGAAAATACAGCCCAATCAAAATACCATTGCAGTCCTAATGTGTCCTTAAGGCATTACAGTAACTTGAGTGCCCTTGAGTCACAAGAGAATTTCTGTTGAGAGATTAAATATGTGCACGAATACAAATGCACAGAGTTGCACTGCAGACAGTTATGCTGCTATGAAATCCTATCAGCTGAATTTTCAAAGTACACACACACAAAACTAACCACAGGAGATTACAAAATCTGATGCTGCAGTAGAAATTCATTTCTTTTCATTGGCATTACTGCGTGTAACTGTACATTCATATGCACATAATTAGTATTCTTCTTTTATAAATATTTTGTGTGTTCCTGAACCACAATAGGATAAAGAGCACCAAAATAAAAACCCACCCCAGCTCAATCAAAATAAATTTTAACCACAGTTCTTCAGACAAGTTGCTCAGCAGTTTCTGAAGGAGGAATAATGCGAAAGCATTTTACTGTTACCACTACCAGTGTTCTTTTAATCATGAAGAATTATCAAAACCACATCACAACATCTAGGGAGTGTCAGCTTGACTCCACTGACCCTGTTTGCTAACTGTGTTACTGCGAATGAAACAAACTGCCAAGAACAGTCATTTCAAAGGCCAGTTGCTCACCTGGACTCCCCAAGGGAAAAAAAAACCACAATACCTTTAACCCTGCTTCAAAGGTGCAGCCCTGCACTGGAATGCAAAACGCCAGGAGTGCAGGACATTCTGACACACACACTGCAAAACACCAGGAGTGCAGGACATTCTGACACACACACTGCAAAACACCAGGAGTGCAGGACATTCTGACACACACACTGCAGTGTCACCCAAGCCCACATGCCCCACAGACCCCGAGTGGGCTGTCCCCTACCTGTGCAATTTAACATCTTTACAGAGCAGTTGCCTCAGCAGCAGACCTGAAACCCCTAACAGATGACTTTGCTAACACAGAACTTGGCATTTTGAGTTTGTTCCCAGTTCCCAGAGATGGGTGGAACTCTGCATTTCCCTGTGAAAACGGGTTGTTCTGGAGACATCTGCCTCTGCTGGCAGGGCAGCTCATGCTCCCTCTCATCAGGCTCTACCCTGAGACCACATTCCCCCGTGGTCAAACAGCTTCTGAGGCCACGAGGCAAATCAGAGCACCAGAACCATCAGGGAGCTTCATTTCTAACTGCTATTTAGCAATCTACATCATCTTAATGATAGCCATTTTTTTTTATATCAATACCTAATCTTTTTTAAGCATTTGGCTAAAAAAAAAAAAAATCCAGACCCCCCAGTGTCCCACCTACACCTCCACAAAAACAGCCCCATAAAATCCTACCAGTGAAGCCAACAGTCGTGTAGGTGACCTGAAGGTCACCACTCACCATGAGAAAGTGCTCTAGAGAATGAAGCACAGACCTAGCTGTTAAACATGTTTGTTTATTCCAGGAGGTGGAGGGATTCCTCAAGATCCTGTCCTTCACATAGCAAGAGACCAGGAAGGAAGGAAGGATGAAGAGAAATGGACCATGGAGGTGTAGGGTGAGAAAAGCAAACAAGTGAGATGACGAGTCAAGTAGTTCAGAGCAGCACAGAAGGACTGCTCTGTCACCGCCAGTGACAGGGTGACAAATTCTTTTTTGATATTATTAGAGAAGCACTCTTCTTCTTTTATCAACTTTTAAAGCCTCAAATTTGTACTTCACCAGAATTGCAAAGCAAATAAATAAAGTGTCAGGCTTGCAATACTGTATGCTACAGAGAAATGTATATGGAAGATTTATTGATCTTTTCCTCACTGCGTTGCAAAGAAATTCAGAATTAAATATATTTATTTTAAAATCTAGGCAGCAATGAATTAATTTAATGTCAAGTTATAGTTTGACAGGTTAACACTTATCTGAAAAGTTATTCTCCAGTGGAGGGATGTTTTCCATTTAGACACCATTAATATAACAAACCTTATCTCTGGTTTGTATTCTCTCTCCTCCCCTGAAGAATGCCAAACAGATCTTACCAATAAAGCAACTTATTTCACAGGCAGAATTGCAATAAATTATATCAAACATACAGTATAGTTGTTAGGCAGTAGAGAAAACCTCATCTATTAAATATTGTCATGTTCTTTTTCATGAGGACCCATTTCTTTTTCCATCCTGCTCAAAGACAAGTGCAGCCAGATCAAATTGTTTTATTTCAGAAATGACATTTTTCATTCACAGAATAAGAAACATACAAACATACTTGCATAGACAAGACCCTAAATATAGCTTCAGGAGACAGGAATACTAGGGACTGGGAACAGAACATCTGACAAAGACAGAGCTTTGTACAGAAACCACAATTTGAGATGACTGGTCTTTGTACAGTTTTCCAAATGTTGTCTCATCAGAGGACTTGTACTTGTCCTGGGCATTAAATTGTAAATGTGACATTTCAGAGATATAAAACCACAAGAGGACAGAGCCATCTGCTCTCTTGTGTCTTTCCAAATCCTGTGTCTTTTTAAGCAGGCACCTCTCTCAGATTAACCACACCAACAAAAGACTAAGGAGTTCATATGGAAAGAGAATCTCCTTCACAAAAGCAGTGAAGGCACCACCTCAGGCTGGAATTACCACGGGTGTCTCTGAAACCAGACATTTCCCCCCACTTCATGAGATGGACACTCCTTACAGTAAGTAATGCAAAAAAAGTCAACACCGTGACGCACTGCTTAAACTTTTCACAACTATCTTCAAGATCAGCCAACACAAACTGGGACTCTCACCAGAAACCAGACTAACAGATTACTGACGTCGAAGGGCCAAAATGAAGCCAACACTGCTACAAGGCAACCTCAGGGCACAGCAAAGCCATGGTGCTGAAAAACACAATTCCCCCACCCCAAACAACACTCGGGGCAGTATGATATTAAAAAGGAAGAAGGGGGTGGGACTCTGGAGCTGTGAAAAATACATATTAACTTGTTTCAACCAAAGAAAAACAGCCCATTTTTCATTCCACTGCACTTCCCTCCATGGTGTGGCTGCATCTCCACTTGTGGCTTCCCATGGAACACACATATGCACTATTTACACAGACTCACAAGCACAAATAAACACTGGATCCCAAAATATTCCAAATGTGCTGCCAGATGGCTTTAAAAAAAACCACAAAAGATCTAATTAAAAGCTCCTACAGTGCCAGTGCTCCGTTTTTGGAAATAAATACAAAAGTTAAATAAAAATGTTTGTCAAGTGTATCAATATTTCTGTAAGGTTTTGCTTCACAATTACAATCTCTCCCAACCTCCTTCATGGATCAAACAGCCCTAGGAACCAGTGCTAACTGTAGGCTCCTTTCCTGCCATGGTAGAAAAAGGAGACTAATAGAAAATGGTGACTAAATTTGGGCAATTTCTCCTTAATTCCATCTCTTCCCATTCCATTCTCTCTCCCCATTTTTTTTTTTTTTTTAAAAGTGGCTACTGCTATCACAAGGATTGTCTGTAATGAACATTTCACTGCCACAAATTATCACAGTCATTTTTTAGGGAAAAAAGAATTATTTTCTTATTTTCCATAATTGAAACATGAACACTGATGTTAGTTTACTACAGCATTATGTACAAGTATTATTTGTTTTCCCTACATCTTATCTCCCAGATAAATACAGGTGATGGTTTACATGCCTTTTTAAATAAATATACATATATTTTAAACTATTAAATCCCGGCACAATATTAAAATGATCTATGATGATGTTTTGAGTCTACAAGATCAACTGAGTACATCTATTAATTAAAACAACACCCAGTAAGACCAGAACACACATCAAAGGAATACTTTCAGAAACTGTAAATACAACATGCATGAGGAGTTGACATTTACTTACCACTGGACCTGTTTTTGCGGTTTGACTTCCCTCCTGTAAGAAGCATCTTGAGACTGTTTCGAAACATGGTGATCCTGTTCCACCTTCTGTATCCCAAGAGCTGTGTAAAGCAGAAGAGTGACAGATGGAGAAGTTCAACACCGTGATTTGGTCAACGGGAGAGCGTTACAGAGAAGCTGTAAGGAAGTGCTAAAACAGGATTAAAAACTGAAGATGGTGAAAAACTATGTTGCCAATACCTTTCCTAAATAGAAATCAACACCCCTCTCAAGCTGACCATTCCTTTTGCTGTCATTCCTCCAGGTTATTACCCAGGACAAGACCATACCAGCACTGCCAGCATGACCCACCTGTTTGGATTTGATCACATTGTTTTCACACTACACTGGGAAGGACACAGCATTTAGCAAACTCTGTCTCCACTTCTCATTATTATTAAAGCCAAACCTATCAGCAGGAGTTGCAACCCTTCCTGTTGCTCAGAAAAAGTCAATCTTGCTGACAACAACCCACAGACTACAAAAGCTGTTGTCTTTAGCTCCTGGGCTAGTTGACTGTCACATTCTTCTGTGAGTTGAATAAATTGTCATGAGGAGGAAAGCCACTCAAACCCAGTGTTAACTGATGCAAAAAATCAAACAGAAACATTATCCATATATTTTTCTTGCTCTGTATGTCTCGGGAAGAAAAAAGCTGTCTCTGTGCTCGTGAAGATAAAAGAATGAGCTTCTGGGTTCACCAGACACACTGACAGCTTGTTCTGGTGGAACAACCTCTTATTAAAGTAGCTAAACCACCAAAACAGCAACAACAAAAGCAGCTCCTAACTAGACCAAAAGAATAGCAACGAGTCTTTGATCAGGACATATAATAAACCACAACTTTCCTTCTATAGGAGACATTATATTCCATAGTTTACAAGGTAACACATTCAACTTAAAGAAATATATAATGATTTTTTTTTCCTGCAACGATATTAGGTTCTTCTTGGAGGGTGCTCAACAAATGTGACCTTGAGTTTCTTTTCTCTAATATTTTCAAGTATATTCATATAATAATACCCAGTTCAAAGAGCTTTATATGTACATTTAAAGCCACTGAAAGTCCTTTTAGTACAACTTGCTCACTTACTGGGAGATCTTGGCAATCCAAAGCAGCAACACACGTCACAAACACCAGGAAGCATGTACAGATGACCTTAACTTTAGCCTTTCCTGATTTCCAGCAGATTCCATTCACTTACTAGATTCCACAGACAGATTTTGGGGTATGTTTGTCTGTGTGCATGTACGTATGCATGCCTGAATACTAAACAGAAAATCCAGCACCAGTTATTTCCTCATGATAATATTATAATCTCTCCGTCATCCCACTAATCCAAATGTATTTATTATCTAGGCTTTGAGCAAGAAGGCAGTAAACACCTCCTGCTACTATTTGGAGACTTGAGTCTGAATGTGACTTATCTTTTCCCCCTCCAGAATATTGAGCACTGTGCTGATAACATAACCTGTATATCTGATTGATCAATTTATTATTTCTTTGTCCTTTTTAGAAAAAGCAGGTTCAAGTGGTTCTTACATTAAGCCAAGTGTCATAACCACAATGAAGTTATTTTTTTCCCCTAAAAGTTTATGACCAGAAAAATGGAACTATCACCTAGCAACATTTTTCCACACCAGACAAAACACAAAGAGGTTGTTTCTCTGTGATCTGTGATGGTAACATGTAATAAAATAAAAAAAAAAGGAGAATGTTCAGCAGCTCTCAGGGTTAATAATGATTCCCACTAACATATCCTGCTGGTAAGAATACACAACTGTGTTTCAGTGAGCACACTGAGGTATTTCTAGCAGTGTAGCTACAACAGTGAGGACTGGAGCAAAGGGCTGGCTAACTGATTAAGCATTGATCCCTCCTGTAGGCAGATAACTCGGGGCTCCTCTACCCAAACCTCCCTTACCTGTCCTAACTATCCCAACACAGTGGCTGCAATGCCACATGTCTGAGAGACCCTGACAGCATTCCCAAGAAGTCACACTCAGAGTGTGCAATTCCAGGGAATTAAGCCATGGTACCATTTGCAACCTGTGGACTGAAGTTATAGGTTGGATTCTCTATCCATGCTGAAGTAAATCAGAATCACCTCCCCTGCTCATGGCAGAGCAACATCAGACTTTGACCATCACCAGCCAAGAACAATGTCCTGTTTCTCACCTTTGACCTGTGGCATTAAGTGCACTAGTGAGCCAGGCAGAAGGGTAAAAGTGGATCATAAAAGTGCTCAGCTTGCTATTTCAGATTTAGGTGTAAAGAGGGTAAATAAATACCAACCTTACAGCATTTGGTGAGACTAGGGCAGAGGAGAAATATCCTGCTAAAATTCCACTAATAACGTAGGGGGTTTTCTCTCTTTGCTTGTTAATTTGTTTTTTAAAAAGCAGCACTCCACGTATCCATTTTGAGTCCCATCTAAGTCTGGAAGGACAATCAACCTTTATGATACCATTTCCCTCAGAATCAAACTCCCGTGGTAGCAGTGGACAGCCCAAAACCTAAAAATTCCTACCAGTTTAGAAGGAGATTTAGGGACTATCCCCAGGTCAGCTTGTATTGAGAAATGAACTGAGTGGAGCTGTGCCATCAGTGCTGAGGTATAACCTAATTAAACCTAATTATGCTGAAGGAGCCAACTGGACTGACCCTGAACAGTGCCAAAGGTGAGGATGACAGTTTGCTAATGATGTTTATCTCTAGATTTCCCCTGGCAAACTGTGCCAGAAACTGCTGTGCTGCTACTGGGACTGAATTAGGCCTCTGCACAGGCCATATATGGGGCCTTCATTAATTTGCTCTGAAGAACCATGGAGGAGAGAGAACACTGTTGTCTTGCAGTAAGATCCTGAGTTAACAGCCATGGGATGTCTCAAGGACTAATTCCACCTTCTCAGAGCTCACCTAGAAGCCTCAGAAAGGCCTTTAGTAATAGACCTAGTTTAGCATCAGCTCATGAGGTGGTTTCTCACTGTGTCTTACAGACAATGTTGTAGCACTCTTAAGTGTAAGTACCCACTAAATTCATATCCTGACTAGTTACAGTGTTCACAATAGAGAGCAGCAGCAGCAGGTCACCAAAAATCCACTGCTGTTTTTCTTTCACATGCACAACCAAATCATTCTGTGGCTTTGAGCAAATGTGGTCACAGCTCTTCTTTAGCTGTGACAAAGCCAGAAATTACATTTAAGAACAAGCACCCTAAATTAAAAATTCTATTGGGCATCTTAGTTGGCAGAATTAGAAGGATTAAGCAGCAAGTGCTATTGCAGTATTGGGAGGAGCTGGATCAGGCACTTTTTCATAGCTCCAACAAACTCCTCAATACATCTTCTAGTCCAGGATAATTCCCTTCTCCAGCCTGGCAAGCAGCTGTGTCAGCAGACACAGTGGGCTGATGGGTTCCTCTCCACTCCCTTTGCCACAGGGTGCTTCTGTCACCAAATCAGGCAACCAAGACCTGCTACACTTTGTCATTTGTAACTTGGCCAAATCTAGTGAAGATATTGAAGATTATGAAGCAAAAGTCTCCAAACAGTATCAGCAGATGGAAGGGTACTACCTCTGTCACCTCTGTTCTATAGTAACCACAGCACTTCACCAAAAAAAGCCTTTTTTTAAAACAGCTCAAGAATCTTCTGGTTTATATAGATAGACTTTGCCACATGTTGTTTTCTCTTCTAACAAAGCAAGATTTCCATGAAACACAAAAATAAAAACAGTTTCTGGAGCATGAGAAAGCAGTAGTATAAATACGAGGGGAAAAAAACAAAACCCAAAGGCAAGGGAGTACAGACAGACTGAACTTTGCAAGCTGCAACTTTACACCAAATGCTAAGCTTGAACAAGTCTGCAGTATCTCATTAAATCCTCCTGGATGACTAAGGCCTCTCTTTGTTTTCTTAATTTTAAGAGAGAATTTGAAGACAGGCAGCGAAAACTACTTCACATTTTGGGTGGCTACACATTATTACAGCCCACAGAAGTAATTCTTGCTGCTTTTTATGGATCTCCTAGGGAAAGATATTGTCTGTCAGACACAGAATTTCAAAATCAAAACAAATTATTTTTGCCACATATACCATCACTGAACACCTCCATCCCAATACTTTCCTCTTCTCTCCTCTGACAAAAAAATATACACTCAGTTATGCAAAATAACAGAAAAACTTGCTACTCAAAGAATACTCTAGTTTAAGAGTTCCTGGTAGCACAAGATGATCTCTCTTCATAAGGGAAGCTGAACTCATTGCATTAGAAATTATGGAGTGTGATAATATGAAGCATATATTAAACTGCCAAAAAAGGTACCTTTCCAAATACTAGTTTTCAGGATTTAACATCATGTAAATACTAAATCAACATTTTGCCAACAAAAATACCCCAAACCTTTCACAAATTAGTGAACTGTTTTCAAAGAGCATTCAAACTTCAGAAAGGAACAGGTAACAAAGACTTTTTAAAAACAAGTGACAGATTTATAAAGCTAATTATCACAAGATGAAAGACATTGAAAAATGAAAGGAAGAGACACAACACAGAGTTAGACTTTCAAGCATTTACTCCATGTATAACATATTGCACACAGAAATCTGTTCCACATTTATTCATAACAGCTGCTAGACTGAAGCTTCCCATGCTCCTCAAATAAATTATTCAAAGTTTAACCTACACTCTTATTTTAAATTGCCCTGAAATTTTGAGAGACAACCTAATGACGAGGACTAGCAGCACAGAAGAGCACATTTAAGCAGCACTCTGATGTTCACAGGCAGATGAGGCTGCCACACGCTGCAACTGATCACTGTCAGGGTGTGTCAGAAGCTCCACAAACTTCCTGACAATCAAATGCATTAAACTCACACAACAGCTCTGACTTACAACAGGAGTGTGAATAACTGATTATAACAACTTTGGAGTCAAAGCAAACGTGTATTTCTAAGCTTGGTCGATGCACATTTAAAAATACAGGAGCTGAATTGAGGAACAAAAAAGCATTGTTGTAATCTAGAAAAATGTTAAGAACTGCCTGGATTATTTGGAAAAAGAAAACAAAAAAGGAATTAAAAGGACTAAGCCCTACCAATTACAGGTTTTTAAGCAATTAAGACTTTATTAGACAAAGCTCACTAAAATAATATCCTTTAGAACAACTGAATAGGAGCAAAAAGCAACATTTTATGTTCCCTCACAAAAGCCTGAACACTAACTGCTACAATGGGGGACGAGATGTGAAGGTCTCTGTGTCCATCCCCTCTGGCCCATCCTCAAAGTACCTGAAGGTCTCGACTGCCTTTCCTGCAGATCCTGCTACCAACCCTCACAACTCCAGAGCCCTTGCATTTGTACTCTTTCCTTTCCTCCTGCGACCAGTAAGACCCTCCTCCTGTCTTTGCTTCTCCAGCTGTCCTTCATGGAGATCCATCAAAATAAATACATAAAAATAACTTCTAGCATTCACACTGGACAACCGTGCACCAGGTCAACACGACAATGTTTCACAAGGAAGCAGGAAGACAGCTTCAATCTCCGCTTTTATTTTAGCAAAAAAAGCAGCTTTTAATGCAACAGTTGAGAAGCAGTTCTGAGAGCACAACACAATTTTCCCATGTACATGGGGCTCCCAACAACAGCCCCAAGGTGAACGTGGCCAAACATATTTCTTGATGAGCCTGTGGTGTTTACGTTCAGAGGTAACTTCTCAACAGTTAGAGCCTCAGAGGAATGAAACATGTATTATTATGAAAACCCACACAACCTTCTCTGAGGAATAGCTCACTTCGGTACTCTGCTTGGCAAACAGCACTTCCAGGGGTTAATTAGCTCAGCACCAGAGCCAGACAGAAGCAGCTATTTGCTTCTGGAGCTGTAAGGAGCAGCAGGAGGACACCACCAAAAAGGTGCCATGCTCCATCATGCAGCACAGATGTACTCTGTGCAGGCTTGAGTTCTCTCCCCTCCATTAACAGGAGACATTTGCTTTTCATTTTATCTACAACACAGTCATACTTCCAGAAAGAATACAAGCACGACTGCTAAAACAGAGCTATGCCACTGATAAACAGCTTATGATTCACTCTGAATCTAGGCAACCTTACCATTCTCTAACAACAATTCTGGTAAGATAAGCTTGCCAATCACAGAACACTAACTAACACACTTTGCAACCTTAAAGAGTCAGTCAAGGTTTGACTTCATTCTTCTGGGAAAAAAAAAATTCTCCAACAATCCTTTTTATTTAAGTGTTGGGAGTTAACACCAGAAAAACTAAATAGCTCTTTAAAGTGAGATCAGAAACACTACTGAAAGAGGGCAATAGCTCACTAGAAGAAAGTCAAAAGTCAGAACCAGTTCTTGCTTGAACATGAAAATGTGGTGACCTTGAGATAAAGGAAATTTAATTTTGAACAGGGCTCTCTCATTTTGCATAACCTGGTTTCTAATTCTAGATTAATGATACAGACTGAACCTCTAAGGGACACTCATGTTCTCCATGCACAATGTCAATTATAATGCTGCTGAGAAAAAAGGTAACTGAGGAAAAGTTTGGAATATGATCACCTCACTTTCATCAGCTCATCGTCAGTGTTTTTAAGTGTCTCCTGAGTTGCCCATAACAGCTAAAATTACTGCTTTGGTTGTAAATATTATTAGTATCTGCCTCCATCAACAACCATTTGAACTAGATGTTTAAGCCTGAAATAAAATGTGGCACATTTCTGCAGAAGTTCAGTCTAGTTAAACTCTGCCTCGGAATAAATTTTAGGGCACTTTCTACAGCTGGAATCAACAAGCCTCCTTCTGCCAGGACCAACAATCCTGATTCTGCCCCAAACCACCAGAAGACTCAACACAGCAAGTTTCCCCATCAGGAACTGCTTGCATTTCAACTTTTAGCTGTGACACGGAGCAGCCAAAAATCTGTCACTCTGAAAGACACCAGCTACATACTGCATGTTCATCTGAGGCTGCTGTCAGGCTGAAGTCAATTCTGAAGATAGTGTTGTATGACAGAACATGAAAACAAAAAACTAGGCAATGCATCAAGTGGCAGGAAATGTTACAGCACGTGCCTTCTTCTAGGTACTAAAGAAACCTTGAATTATTTTCTTAATTTTTAAATTATAGAAAATACATCTTGACCTACTGAAGGAGCTGCTGAGGGTTTGCCTGTTCTGCAAACCTGCTTGAGTCTCAAGAGCACCCAAGATGGAACTGAGGTTCAATCCATGGGCAAGCATTGGAGACTTTCTCAGAAGACTTTGGATTTTACAAAAGACTTGAAAAATTAAAACATCAAAATTTATTCCTACAGAGTGCTGTGTCACTATTATACATTTTGTTTACACAAAAGAATATTTTCATTATAGCAGCTGTCTGTAATTCAATAAATAACATGCAACCCTACATAAAGAAATACGTATTTTCAGTAGGAAAAGATAGAGAATGATCAAACACTAATATGTGAAAGTTATTACACCTTTTTCTCTAAATACAGAAACAATCAGGTTAAATATTGGTGAAACTGATATAGGGACACAGTGCCTGTGCTTCATGTTTCAATTCTGGGTGATTACAGATTAACAGAGAAACAGAGGACAACTCCAATTCTATTTAAACAATCAAATAACTACTGCAAAGGAAAGATGGGACTACAGAAAAAAATTCTCCTACCTTGATATCTTTAGACAAGTTAAATCTCTAGTAAAAAGTGTCTTCCTCCATTCACTGAAAGTCCTGAAAGACAAAAAAAAAAATAAAAAATCAAACCAACAGAATTTAGTGGCATTGTCCTGACACACAACTGTGTCCTATGCTGCCCAACTGCACGCACAGAACTATAATTATCTCATCCCAGGAATAAACCCACAACTTTTCCAGAGTTTTACTGTAGAAGCTATTAAAAAGTTAATGCTCATGCTTTTAAATCTCTGATAATCAATACTAACTTTGGATTTCAGTCACTTGACTCTTCCTTCTCACTACTTTTCAAAGGAGAGAAGAAAAAGCAGATACCTTTTCCTTTGGTACACACCATATAGTACACTGTTTAAAAAGCAGTATGTTACTTCCCAATATTTTCCTTCAACCTAGCAAGCTCTCTTGCTGTAAAACCCTGCAACCTCCCCTTAGTGCTTTTTTTAAAACTCAATCCTTAAATAAACACAACTCCCATGTAGGGTTCCACACTAAATCAAGAGTTCAGTTCCTGGCCCTTTGCTCTGTCATCACATACTTATAACAAGTTCATCAACCAAGAGCCACGAGAAACACATCTTGCTACTTATTGGAAAAAGACCAGAGCACCTATTTAGTTCCACTATGTGTTTATTTGTGCTGACAATATTGTGTTACAGGCTCTACCAGGCTATTTTTTTAGAAATCTCATTTGAGAAGCAGCCAGTAGAAAGAAATACATCTAATTTGTCCTCAAACAACAACAACAAAAATTAAAGTAAATCGAGACCACCTTCAGTTTGCAAGTTTAAAGTGGAATCATATTCAAGCACTTTGTAGGGCTTTTTTTTTTTTCTACTGCAAGGGGATACTGAAAAATAATTGACAGCTTAACTTGTAATTCACACCACTCTCCAGAACCTTAACAGAAACTTTTCAGATGGTCTTATATGAATAATTCTGTATATGGAACTGTAAGACATTCCATAAATTCAGGAGGTGATCCTATCTCATTTCTCAGTGTTGCCCATTACCTCCCTGCTCTCAATTTTGCACTTCTGTGGAAAAATAACTACTAAGCCAGTAAGCAGTGTACGACGCTCACCAGGATAGTGGCTGTTTCAGTCAAGCAAGGAAACCAGGCAGATGCTGCAGCTCTCATCCCACAGCACTGAAAGTGATTCTTGGTACAGCAGGAGGAAGGGTTTGTCCAGCTGATGATTCCCTGGCTCCCTCACCTCTGCCAGAGCCTCCTCCAGCCCATGCACACCTGGACTCTGCACGATGGGCTGCCTCACACCATGCTGCCAGATGACATCCCTTCTTCAGACCCCCTTGCTGGGTTCTGCAAACTTCTGCTTACCCTCTAATCATCCAACTGCCTGAGCATTTGCATTCTGTAGAAACTGTATTGTTAGAAAGACCCAGCTAAAGGTTTCTGAATGAGCATCCAACCACACACAGCAAAAGACCAGAGTTACGGAACTTATTTTATCTGAGCCTATACGGAGGGCAAACCCAAACACATTCTGATCAAGGAAGATTGGTATTAGCCATTACTTCACAAAAACACAACAACCCTATAATATTCCTTAGATCCTAAAGAAACAGAAGAAGAAAATATGTTTAAACATTTATTTGGCATTCTATACAATCCTTTTAACTGGTCAAAAACTAGGTCCTTGCAAACATCTCCAGTAGGAGACTGAGTAAAGAGAATTCTTTTATTTCAAAAGCAGCAGTGCTACAACTTTTGGAAAACTGAAAATACACATGGAGCTTTGGAATAACTGAAAGTACCTCCTCCTAAATGTTTCAGTTTGCTGCCATCTATCTTCTTATTACATCTCTCTTAATATGATGCCCTGTAAAACAAAGAGTAGAATATGGCTTGTGCAGTGTGAGCTGTGGATGAGTGCTGACTACCCATAATTTGCTCAATAACTTTCTATCTGTATTCAGAGAGCAGATTTGATGAATATGCTCTGCACTGAGTTTCTAAATAGCTGAGCTTTCATCTGCTCATATTATTACATTAGAAATCTTTATGTGAATGCAGCAGATATTAGTGGGTTGTCAATAAAAGCTGAATGTCATTAAAGCGCTTTTATTCTTTAAATGCCCTTAACCCTCTAATTATATTTGTAAAGTCTGCTATTTAATTGTATGAAAGTTATAAATTCTGACATGTTGTATCATAACAAATACATTTAGAGACTAATATACAAACAGTTGGGGGGGGATCCATTTTAGAATTATTCCCTCTTCATTAAACCCATAAACCCCGACTGTGGTGTGTTTCAATCAGAAACAACTCTCACTCAAGAGTTCTCCAGCTACTCTAAGAGTCTGGGGTTCTAAAACCTCTGTCCTGTGCTATGGGTGCAAGCTATAATGTGTAATTTTTTTAATTACTCCATTTTTTATTATTCCATCAGTATATTACTTCCAAGCCAGTTCTCTTGGGCTTGGTGGAAAGAAAGTAACAGTTCTACTTCTTAACTCCTACTCATCTCCAAAACCAACAGAAATAACTATTGTTTGCTCTGCTTGCTTGCTCCCCACAGGCACAAGGTGGAGTGTCTGTAAAACAGGCACAGACAGTCACAGAACAACTGAACATGCAAAAAGTGGTTTAGTCTTCATACTCATCCTGCCTTTGGCCACCAGTGAAGAAGCCAATTACTGTCAAGTGGGATTTTTGCCCATCAAAGCCAAGTAGGAATAGCCAGCAAATGGCTTCATCTGCCACCCAAGTTTGCAAACTTAAAACACGACCCACGGATTCCCAAGTACCACAAGTACCACCCCCCACCCCCAGACAAAAAAAAAAAAAATATTTTTGTCAAGAGAATCAGGTAATTGACATCAGGAACAACACAGACAGAAACAAGAAACAGGGAGACTCTGACAGGCTGTTCTGTGACACAAACCAGCATAAGAAAACACGTCACCCACCGATTCCATTCGCTGGAATTACACCCAGCTGATGACTGCTTCTTTTGAACAATCATCAGTCCAGAGCAATATCAATTCAACTATACGTTTCCTATGCTATGTTCACTCTTCCAGTACATCCAGTCCTTTATTCATCTTCATCCAGTGTAACATAAATAGTTGCCTTTTTGATAATTCTCTGGATTTGGGACCTTTTCACTGATTCAGACAATTTCTGACTGAACACATCGTGGACAAAGCTGCTCAAACAGCAGCGAATGAAAGGGCATTGCATCATTTCTAAGCTAAGAAAACAAAAACATGCTATTAGAAATTACAAGTTAGAAATGTCCCAAAGCCAAGTAAACAAAAAGTTAAGAAATACAAGAATTAAGGTTTAGTGTGCTCAGTAGATGAAGTAGTTTAGTAACTGAGATACAAAGCAGTTAACCTGCAGGCTGGCAGTCCCGAATAATTTTTTAGTTATAACTGTGTAGGTAAGAACTGTCCTGAGTTCTTCTGCAGAACATGTTAGAAAACTACCAGAGTGTGAAACAGCAAAAAGACACACATACGTCTAACATCCTTCACATTTAGCTTCAAATTATTTCTTTAAAAGTTCTTCTTATTTCTGTAAGTGTAGGGCCACAAGTCAAGTTCAGTTTCTAAATATGTACACCCTAGTGCACAAGTTCACCAAAAAAAGGCTGAAAATAAAAGCTAGCTAAATTGACTACCCTAAAGAAGGGCTCCTAATTAACGTAAGAATTATTGAAACAGGTAAGAACAGGTTATGAAAAAAATGTATCACAATATTGTCAACACTTTTGGATGACAGAATCAAGCATCCTCCCATTGCTCTAACCCAGAAGACAAGTACCTACCTACAAAAGGAACAAATACTTTCAAGTGCAACAACGTAGATTCCAGCTACAATGTTTTCCTGTCAAGCTAAAAACCAGGACAGAAAGAAGACTTAAAGTTTTAAGATTTAAGAAATGAAACAGAAAACCTGCCTTCCACAGCCACCCAACTACAGCTGTAAAGAGGTGAGAGCATGAAATGCTAATGGGATGTTTGATTTCACAGTAACAAGTTTGAGAAGCCTGTTGAGATCTCTGGAGATGAACATCAACCATTCTATATTTGAAAATATTTAACATCAGTATTGAGCAAACTTGCAATTAGCAGGATGAAATAAGATTAGTTTTCTGTTCATCCTACAGCAAACAAAGCAGTCTTTTTTCCCCATAATCTAAGCAAGCAGACGTTGCATTTGAGAAGGTAAAATTTCAAAGCAATTTTGCAGAGCTAATTGAGTTTGAAGCCTCTAAACCAAACGAAGTGTAGGTCACATGTACCCTGATCTCTACAGTTAAATTGTATTTTCCCATGAAAAATTAACAACTTACTCATACTTTTATCAACAGAACATTAATACACAGACATTAAACACAATGACCATCTGTCTTTGAACACTATACACTACACCAATGATCAGAACATGTTGCTCAACCAGTAATGCTGGAAACAAAAATCTCTGAAATGGTCTCATGAATCAGGATTTCCATCTTTAAATGAGGTTATTTTTCTAGTTTTGGCTGTCAGTTGCACCAGCTGGTATTCATCTGATAAATTGAGTAAGCTTGGATGGCATTCTAAAATCAAATAAAATCACAGTTTAAATTATTTGCACATACATATATGTTGGAAACAAAACACACACAGACAAAAAGCCACCAGTCTCATTCTAGTTCTAACTCACATGAGTTTATTTTTAAGCAAAATGTGTGTTTTAATGATGGCTGTAATCTAACAAATCAAAGATCAGGAAAATGGCAATATTCTTTAAATAATAGTACTGTAAATATATCAGACCCAAATTTATTAGGAACTAATCTGGAAAACAAGTCTCACATTTCCATCTTGGTAAAGAGTTTATCATCTCAACTTCTTATTCTCTAATTGAAAGTAAGATCTGAATCATCTGTTACCATAGATAATTACTGTGCTTACTGAGTTCATTGCATAGGAACGTATACCATTGATAAATCAAGAGTTCCAGAAATAAAACTATACAGCATATCACTTCAGTCCATAATTAGATAGATCTTGGCTGATTTTCAACAGTATTGAGCAAGCATCTACTCTACCATATTCTAAGTTGGCAAGAGTTTCTTCATGATCATCACTCTAACTATGGGAAAGCATCCAGGCATCAATGGAATTATGAAAAAAAAAAGTCAGAAAACTTTCCATGCTTTAAATTCAGATTTTTCTACTCACCATGCCTTAAAAAACCAAAACAAACCACACACACAACAAACACTGTGTGTTAAATACAAATGACATTTACATTCTGCTATCTTAACAACTCAGACTCCTTGTTCTATATGAAAATTATAATGACCTTCCATTTTATTTCCTGCTTAGCAAACAAATAGTTCCAAGCTCTTAGTGGAGTACTCCATTTTTCAGCATCTTAATAATGTTTATTAAAATGTACCAACTTATCTACTAGCACAGTGATTTTGGGGGCAGGAGCTGTCATTGTTTTGTTGTGACAATGACTATTGCTACAAAGCCCTCACCTTTCTAATGCCTTCAGATGCCAATTACCAAATGTTTTATAACATTAAATCCAACCTGTTTGTTCACCCTCTCTGCTCTATCTACAGATTGGTCATTATTTATTAACTACTTGTTCTGGGTACTGCACTCAAAATGCACATGCCAACATGACCACAAAATGATGGGTTATGTTAAGTATGCACCAAGAAAAACATTTTCCTTCCAGAGTAATTCAAGGTTAGGAGAGTTATTGTAATTATCTGACATTTTAATAGATGTCAGCAAATAACTAGGAGACTTAATGGCCCACAGATATCATGAGACTGAAAAGACATCTAACATGGCAGGCATTGGGAACCTCCCAAGCCTATCCCACTCTTTCCAATGCTGCTGGAAGTTTTGCCAGGGATTTCACTACGAACCGAACAAAAAATTCTGACAATACTGCTCAAACATATGCAACCTAACAAATCTAAGGCTCAAATGACTAAAATGCCAAGAGTGTTATTTACAGCTGAGCTTTATCCCAAGGACCACGTTTACATTCCTGTGTCCATAGCACCATCATTGCTAAGCAGCCTGAGGAGCAGCAAGGATCAGCCAGTGCCCTTCGAGATGACTTCCAGCACAGACTTCTCAACATTCTGCCATCCCCCTGCACTCTTTTTGGTTTATTTTAATTCCTGGTAGAACTGTGCTCAATTTACACAGGTTTGTCTTGTTTGACTTTACTCTGGAGTGTGGAAAGTACAGTTGCACAGGACCTCCTTCTGATGCTCCTACCCTAAGATGGCACCTAACAGCTGCTACTGTGCTGCTTTGTCTCAGAAGACTCCTGGGTGTGAAGGATACAAAAGGAACACTTCAAACTTCCTTAACCAGCTCCTATAGAACAAACACATTTCAAAGACAGAAAGTCAAAACCTTTTCTCTGCTCTTTCAGAAGCATGCAACCAGAACTCCAGTACTCAGAAACACAACTCTTGTTTCCAGGCTGCTTTCCCTTTTGTAAATACACCCATGTGGAAATGGCGTGGAAAAATGTCCAGATGAAAACAGTTACAAGAAGGAGAGAGAAGCAAGTGCAGATGGGGGAAGAAACTGGTAACATGAAATGGTGGGGGCAGGGGGGAGAATGGAATCTCTAAAGGAGAAACAGGGTAAAAGTGTCACAGAACGTAAGAAAGACTAAAAAGCAAATCAAAAACAAAAACCAAAACCCTGGCAAGTTGTAAATGCAGAAATGAAGGATAAAAGACAAAAAAATACAAGTAACGATCACAAAAACAAGTTTCTGGAGAACGCAAGAACAAACTTGCACAAAATAAAAGCGAAGTCACTGCACTTGCAGGTGCCAGCCACTGCCTGTGACACTGAGGCCTCCTTCTGCATCATCCCCAGCAGACCCGGTCGGTCCCAGCACCCCCTGACCCCCTCAGAGCTCCTTAATTCAGCACAAGCTCCTGAGAGAGGGAAGAGGGAGCTGCTTCTTCACCATGATGCCCGTGCACATGATTGTACTCACAAAACATCTGGAACCTCATGAGCTGTGACACGAAACATGACAGTCAGGCAAGAGAGATAATTGGGGGCAGGAGGGGAAATCAGAGCAATAAAAACACTGAATGAGGTCTTTTGAGTATTTAGGGTTTTTTTAATAAAAAGTAGTACAAGCAAGCAGCTTGAATATTTCATGTTAATTCTTTGTGTTTGTATTGCCAGAGGAGCGAATTATCTACAGTTGAACTGAACAAAAGTAATATCCTACAGAGAGTTTTCTCAGTGAAAAGCACGTGTCCCTATAAAAAGTCAATTACTCAAACATTGTCTATGCACATTTCTTTATCAAACACTTCTTGTACTTGGTATAATCCATACTACTAAGGTTTAACATACACAAACAACTTGGGCTTTGGGTTAAAACAAAAGAGGAAGGATGAAAAGAAAGAAAAAAAACCCATACCTTACAAATTACAAAGGACTTTTGTGTGTGAAGCCATACTTCCATTAAGAAGAGCAGCATATTTTTTGTGTTCTTATCTGCTAACACTACAGATCATGTCTTAGATTCTGAGTGAAATACAGTAAAGAAAAGGGGATTTAAGCAATAGTTTGTTTCACTTGGCTTTCATTTTTTGGTAGCTGGCTAACTGTATTCCATGAAGGAAATCTGGGACTTAGCAGAAGTGGATATTCCACTTTAAGTCACCTCTTCAAACCTCCTAACAAGGGAACATATATATGAATAAGTACTTGAAAAAAAGGGCATATTTATACACCTTTTATCTTTTCTAAAGTACAAAAGTGATATTTAAAATAGGCCTGACTACTTAAGACAATGTGTTTAAACTACAAGCAGTTATAAATGAAGCCATTGTATGAGCACACTCGAAATCACAGCATACAGCATACTTCAAAAGAATTCAGTGTTGTATATATGAGCTCTGCTTCATACTGTTCTCGTTAGCTAACAACTCAGAGGTTTCTGATTTCATCCTGCAACAGGCAGCAAAAATGTAGATACGAAGAACTGGTAAGAAGAACTGCAGATCTTAAGCTTTATGCAAGTGAGAGTTGAAAACCCAGTGAGTTTTGTTGTTTTGTTTTTTTTTTCACTGGGGAAACCAGCTAACCTAAAGCAAAGAGTTACAGGTCCCTAAATAACTCAAGCCACAAGGAACTAAACAGGAGCAAGCAGAAAACTGTCATAGTGAAAGTACCAAAGCCAGCTGGGCACATCCCAAACCACAAACAGTTACTTTCAACATGACTCTTGAAAACTACTACATCACCATGGCTTAAAAAGTCAGCTGAGAATACTGAGCATCCTCTTACCTTAATCCCTATTGCAAAAAAGCCATGTTAGCTCATAGGAGCCACTGCCTTTGGCTTAGGTGTACTTCAGTCACTTCAGAAGACTGGTGCAGGAGCAGCTGAAAAACCTGACCTGAAATTTAATTTGCCCTACTCAGCATGTATCATATATCCCTTCTATCTTCTCTTAATGGAATGGTTTGGGTTGGAGGGACCTTAAAGATCATCTAGATCCAACCCCCTGCCATGGGTAGGGACACCTCCCACCAGACCAGGTTGCTCCAAGCCCCATCCAACCTGCCCTTCAACACTTCCAGGGATGGGGCAGCCACAGCTTCTCTGGGCAACCTGGGCCAGTGTCTCACCACCCTCACACTCAAGAATTTCTTCCTACTGTCTCACCTAAATCTCCCCTCCTCCAGTTTTAATCTTCTGCTTGGTCCATTCATTCTGTTTCACAGAGAGCAAGTAAGGATGAGTGGCAGTGATGCTATGGCATGGGTGTTTTTCCGAGTCTCTTTAGTACTGGAGTGCCTGGGAACACTGTTCTCTTTCATTTTGGAAGAGGAAATGCTCTATCCATGACTCATGGATAGAGTCAGGGGAGTATCAGAAAGTGTGTATCAAAGCTTAAAGATAATGAGTTGAATACAGCAGTACTACTGGCTTGGCCTTTTTTGTTTTAGACGAGGTGTTCACCCCCTCCCCCTTTTAGCTTTAACAAAACTTCAGCACTGAAGGGTGAGATTTCCTCATAAAGTTGCATAACTATAAAAACCATTTGAATTTTTAAGTACTATGTATAGTCTGTCACATGGAGAAAAATCTAAATGCCTTCTGGAGACAGAGACAGGATGTATGTTTTTCCCTACATTTGGAATGTACATGATTGCAATTGGCATGTGTAATCTTGTACAATTTATGCCATCATTCACTGAGGCAAATCCCAAATCCTATCCACTTCTAAATTAAAACTCTTGTCATTAAGGAGGAGAATGTGCACAACCAAGGAAAACAGGAAGGAACAGCAGAAATAGGAAAAAAGGATGGGACACATTACCAGGGCTCCAAATCTGCTCTTTGTGTATCCACACAAAGTTTCTGTACAGGGATGTATTCCACAGCAGTAGTCACCCACCACACAGACATACAGCCCTCATAGACACACTCCACTTCCACACAAACTCTTATTCCAGAGTTGGAACAACTGAGGGCTTGAGGAACTCCCTCCCTCCTGGTACACATCACCACTCTTGTCTCAGGCTTAAAAAGGAGCATATTGTCACAGGACAATATTCTCACCCTCGCTGCAGCACAACGAAGCCAAAGTCTCTGATTCACCTTTGTTACGCTCTGGAACAATGTCTAGTAAGAAACAATAGTCTGAAATTTCCTCAGGCAAGTTTTGCAGGAAAACATTTGACACCAAGATGCGTTACAGAAAAAGCAGTAATCTCTACTGGGGTATTACCATCCGTATGAGGAAGCCTTTTTTCTTTAACAAGGAGTCTGAAAAGGAAAAAGTTTAACATTCACAGTGTTGTAGCCAGATTGGATTATCTTAAATAAATTGGGTATGGGTATGGGTATCACAGTTTCCAAAGTTTACTGCTCATAAAGCAAAATAATGCAAACAATACTGCAGAAACCACTTAAGAACATTCTTACCACAAGTCCAAAAAAAGGCATATTTTCTCAGCTACCACAGAAAGCTCTTCTATGTTGTATAAACACATACAAGGAAAGTGAAAGAGGAAGAACTCCACTGTTGGCTTTTGGAACCTTGCTACTAAAGCAATATTCATAATCTCAATTGCCCAGTTATGTGACATGTTTACTTAACACGTTAGCCTTCAAGGATCACAAGACTCATGAACAAATCTCTGATTAACCCACGAGTGAAGCAACTCACTGGCTCAGTAACACCTCCCAGGAACGTAGCCACATCAAGAAGATGGACATGTGTACTAAACAATCAAAGAAAACTGGCAGGGCTGTACTTTCAGCAGTGACTTAAGGGGCATATTGTACATGAGGATTTAAGAGTGTCTGCAGAAGAGTTCTGAGAGAGACACGTGGTATTCACCTACATTTTACTTGAAATTTGCACTTAATTAACTCTAGGCAGTTGTTCTAAAAGACCTCTCTTTCTTCTGATAGATAGTTCCTGTCTACCCAAGCACACCCTTTCTGCAGAAGTCCTTCCATGCCTCTGATCATCCCTGTTGCCCTGCTCTGAGCCATCTGCAGCTCTAAAACAGCTCCTAGAAAATGAGCAAACCACACAGTCTTTAAGACGTCACCATTCCCCAAATCTCTAAGATGGCTCTGTGATGCTTTGCTTTATTCACTATTTCTGTCCTATTAATCCCTCACATTTCACATTAAGTTGTTTGTTGTGGTTTTTTTCTTTTGAATTTAAAGCTGCCAAGCACCAAGCTGATGTTCTACTAGTCATAGTCCTAAGGTTACCCCCTCCTGAGTGGTAATAGTCAGTTTAGAACTGTAATTTCCTATGATAACTTGGATTTGCTTTTTCTGCACATGCAACACTTGTATTTTTCTACACTGGATTTCATTCTCTGTTATTAAACACTGATTAAAGACTTAAGGCCCTTCAGTCATCCCTTGCATTTACTGTGCTAAGTCTGAATCACTGGTGAGACTGATTACGTCCAGCCTACTTTGTGTTGAGGCCCATTAATTAGCATGATCCTCACTGCAAGGCTTAGTGCAGAATTTCCAGGTGACAGCCCTCCATTTATTTCCACCCTCATTTTTTATCTTAACTCGTTATTCTCCATGACAGGACTCTTACTCTTTGATTCTGCTCAGTTTTCTAAAGTGTTTTTTCCTCTAAAAACTCTGGACAAAACTCTTCTGAAAATCCAAGTGGATTCTATCAGCTGGATCCTCTCCTCCATGATTTGCTGGCCCCCTCAGCAGAACTTCCTGGTGTCAGTAAAGCAGGACTCCTACAAAAGCCATGGTGACTCTTCCTGTATTTATCCACCTGTCAGCTAAGTAGCATCAAATATGACTTCATGTAGCACAGAGTGATGTACAAATGTGGAGGTTGTACAATGTGACCTCCAGCTCTCTGAGCCAACCAGCTGGTCAGTTTGTGGGTTTTGAGAGAACTTCCCCTTTTCCCAGAAGAAACTGATAAATCCAAAAGGATTTCTTTAAGGCTTTTAACACCTGACTACAAGAGTCCAAAAAATTCCTATCCACCCAACAGCCTGTCCACAGAATCTGCTGTCCTAAGGGCTGCTCACAACAACTGTGCTTGCAGAATTCAACCAACCTCCCATTTTCAACTCAGCAAAGCAATGGAAGTGTTACAACTTCAGCTAATTATAACAGATATTTCAGCACCTGTTATGACTACAATAATGTAGGTCTTCATTTAAAAAAAAAAATCAATTAAGAAGTTTAAAACTTGTAACTCCATCAGGAGACATTCAGACACATCGAGCTCCTTCACTTATCCTCATCAACAACATTATTCCACCCTGGTAAGTGCACTACATTCTCTCTTTTAGACCCAAAACAAAGCAGGCTACTCCTTGCTTACACACTGTGGAGCTTCAGTGGTGCCTGCCACGTCTCCTACACCACCTGAGGTGGAAACAACAAAAAACAAGCCTTGACAGACAACACGCTGCTCTTGGCACTTCAACTGCTCCATGGAAATAAGGTTCTCCCATGTCACAGGTGAGTGTGCAAGAGATGCCTTTTTTTTTTTTTCAAAGAAAAAACAACAAAAAATTAACTCTTTCACATCAAGTTTCACTTCAAATACCAATACAGGATTTTTCTAAATCAAGTGAGCATGTTGTTGAAAGTCCTGCAAAATAACCAAAAACCCATAAAAGTAACTCTTAGGAAAATTTCTTGCTTTCATTTATAAGATCAAGTCATTTTAGATTAACCAAACCCCTGAGCCACTGCAATATAGTCCTATAATAACTGACACATACTCAATATTCCTTTAAGGTGAAACCATTAAAATAGTAAGGCAAAACACAGGAAAACTGTCAACTAAGAAATAACCCCTCTCCTCTATGAAGGCCCATTTAAGATTATCATTAATAAATCTTGCAGAAAGAAAAATCTTCCTCTCCCAGTTAGCTTAGAGCTGATAGCACCATGTTTGCATTTGGTTTTCCAGGTATAGTCCATCCATTTCCTCAGCTGTTCTCCCAGCCCTTTACAGGAGATATTCACACGGCAACAAAGAACAGAAAAAAAAAAAAAAGAAAAATCTCAACTGGGTCAACACTGAACCTAAAATCACTCTTGCAGTTTCAAGGTGAGGTCCCTCCTGTTGAAAGGTTACTCCACTCACAAGTGACTTTCTGTATAATAATTACTTTTGATACACTAATACATACAGGCACAAATAAAGTTTCATTAACTTACAAGAAAAATACAGAACACTTCACTTGCATCAGAATCAAGAAGCTTCCTGAAACTTACTTCATATTGAAAGGTGAAAGATGAAATGGCTGAAAGGTCAATACTTCCACAGCCCAAAATGTTGCTAAGGCACTGGCCAAAAGATATTCCTAAATGCCATTGTAGGACAGGCAGTCCCTACACAAATACCTAGTTCCCCTGGAAGTTCACAGTAATTCCAGTTGATGAGTTGGAGGGGTTTGGGTTTTAATTCAGTCAAGAAGTTACTGTCTTATTAAAAAAAACAACACCCACCACCATTCTACCAGAGCTACCTCTAACAAAGAAAAATACATGTGTAGAGAAACCCATCAGGTAACTAATTCTTTTTAAAGTGGAATTATTCTAAAATCTAGAATTTAACGTTTTAGCTTAGCGTTCAATCTCTATGTGTAACTGCTGGCTATCTGAGAAAAAGCTTATGAAAAACTCAGAATTGGTATTCCACTTTAAAGTGATGGTACATACCCACAAAATAAATGTTAAGCTTAATTTACTTTTGGAACAATATTCTGGCTTTTAGTTTCTTCTTCTCTGCAATTCAACTCTTTAATTATCATGGGTAAAATACTTTTAGATTAATTTTTTTTTTTTAGAGAAAACACAATATGGATGACAATTTAAAGAACCTTCATCAACAACAGCACCTGTATCTGCTTCATTATGGTCCCTATTTCTCTCTTTCCTCTTTCTCTCCAAGTTCCTGCTTTAATTCTCCACCATAGGTAGTAAAACACTTCCCTTTGGAGCCCATATCGAGACGATTCAAGCTATCAAACAGGCCAAATGTTTTCAACCAGTTCTAAATTTTTCAGACTATATCTAAGCCTTGTTTTGGGAAGCCCGTAGCAAGGACACTGCAATATTTCACAGACAAGCATGAACTCATGGCCACACCAAAATAAAACTGGTCCAAAGACAGATAACAATGCCAAACACCAGCATTCTGATTTCTGACACCCGACAAGTCAGCCCTGTTAAATGACAGTGAAATACCCTCAAGAATAGTATTTCAGATGTGAAAATGTAATGGTGTCTGTAACTTCCAATTCTGATCACAGCTTCCCTTTCTCATGCTGAAGATTAATAGAGACACATTGATGAGGTACCTTCTGAGGACTGTGGTGTAGGATATTAGTTAAGTTTCTGTGAAACTTTATCTGGTTAAAATTGAACAGCACAGTACCCTTCAGTACACCTAGACGACCCTCCCCCCAAAACCCTCCCGCAGACACTGTGTAAGAAAAGCAACATATAAATTGCTTTAAAAGGCTCTAATGGAATGCACTGTGAGCTGAAAAAAAAAAAAATCTTTCATGTTGAGAATATATTTTCTTCAGATTCAACCAGCTTGCTTGTTTCACAAATGCTGCTGCCAGAGAATGTAACAAACTCTTCCCACTCTCTGTTTTTAAAGGTGCAATTAAATGTTGCCACTGTCTCTTTAGGTATAATGTGAACTGTTATCTGGCATAACTATCTGCAAGAAATGATTTCCATCCATCTGCAGCTGAAGTTTGTCATCACATGAGTACATCAATCCCACCCAAATCCTATCATACACATTTTTAATGTTGAATATCATCTTTAAAAGCGTAATACAAGACGCTTGATGTTTCAGACATGCACAAGATCAGCTTGGAAATGGCCCAGAGCTTTGTGCACATGAAGATCCAGAGGTTCCATCAGCAGCACAGCACAGTGCATTAGATTATGTGGAAAAGTACAGGGACAGAGACAAGGAAACTTTCATACAGGAGGTGCATATTACCTCTTTGGGAAGACACAAAGAAGCTATTCTTTTATACAGTAGTTCTGACCATAGCACTGAAACCAAGAGAAAAAACAGCTTCTGAATTATTTCTGCTCATGTCCAATTTGTCGACTGGGTTCAAAAGCTTCCACCATAAACTACACTTAGATGTCTATTTTCCCTATATCAGTTTGAATAATGTATCAGTGTGAAGAAGAGTAATACAAATTCGTGTTAGTCTAGAGCCATGTAACAGGAGAGAACTAGAAATAACCTGAAATCCTTCTAGAAAGTGATTACTGCTGCAAAATTACTATTCTATGACTCATTTGCATCAATTAATAAATAAGAACTGTGAGCAGGTTCAGAAAAAAATTATTACAGCTTTTTCTGCTAGAAACTCCACGTGCTTTATTTAAGCACTCATACTACACTTAGCAGCTAAGTTGAACACTTAGCTTAACTTATGTAAGAAAAATTAATATAACTACACCACTGAAGTAATTAAAACAGAGGAAGAGAAGGAACGATTTTTAATACTATTAGCAATACCCCTTCCTTCTTATTTTTAATTATAATTGTTTGTATAAAAATGTTTGTGTCAGGCTACATTTTATTAGGTTGCTCTAAAACAGCTGTAGAAAACTCAGCCAACAATTAGACAGATTAACATCTAATACTGAAGAGTAATTTACACTCCACGCTGCCACTAAGAAGTGCTATTTAGTCCTCCCTAAATGTGCCCCTTCCTACATTTTTCAAAGTGAAATATAAATTTAGGTTATAAATACATACACACACACACACACAAGATGTTAAACAAAGTGAGCAGATCAATTTGCTAGAAAAGGGGAAATCATGTAAAATTCTGATAAAAGGTTGAAATCAACCTAGTCACCAAGTCCCAAAGATCTTAACACAGATTACATAAACAATACAGTAAATTCAGAACAACTTGAAAAAAATTATCGTCATGAAGATTTACCACCTGATCTAATTATGTGTGAGAAAATCCACTAAAAACCCACAGAAAAGAGACTGCTTAGAGTAGAACATGACCTCTAGAATCTTTACTACCAGGATGTCTACAGAAATAATGCCACTTTACACTCCGTTTCAATCTCAAGTTTGTGAGCCTCAAAGATAAAAAGTGCATCTGCAATATCAGCCCATTTTCACCTGAAACAAACAGACAAATACATTCTTACAACTCTTTGAAACTCAGTCCTGGCAGCATTAATCCTGATGTACCTACTCCCCTTACCCACTGCACCACACACATAATGTCAATATCAATGCTTATTAAAATAATATTAAATAATTTTAAATATATTTCCTCACATTTATTTGAGTATTACAATAATTATTTTGAAATTTTTTAATCCAAGCTGTCATGAAAGGGCAATATATAGGTTTTCAAGGAGAAAAACCAGCTGCACACTCATCCATCTCTGAACCACCACTCACTGTAAGTACAATTATCAGTTTTCTTCAAAAAGATACTGACTGCCATCCGTGGCAGCTCAGGTATAAACGTGTCAAAATCCTGTTTGACTTTTAAACCACTCAACCAAGTCACTCTTAATCCTCAGATAAGCTTTTGTTATCTCTAACTTCTGCATTATGAGATTGGTAGCCTTTTTCATGCAAGTTTTTCAAAGTATATTATTACTAAGTTCCCCACTTCCCAATTACGCTTCCCACCAGTCTATCTGCATACTTATTTACATGCAATTATCTATTCAGGAAGCACATTTACAAATTCAGAAACATCTTCTTGCTGCTCTGTTTCTCAATTTCAGCCTCACTAATTTAGTTCTTCTCCAATAATTTATTTTCACATCTGCTTCCATCCTCAGAATTCACAAGAGAGTTTTGAGAAGCATAAAAGCTGGTGTTTACAGATCTACACCGACATCAGTAACTCACAGCAAGGGAAAAGCAAATAACGTTGCTCTGATCTACCAGCAACCTGCTGATCCAGGTTCACCACAACATGCACTCAATCTCATGAGGGAAGGTTATCAAGAGGCACTGGAATCAGACAGAGATTGCCATCCTAGATAATTACTTCCTTCCAGCCTACTGAAAGACACAGAGCAGAAGTCAGAGCTCCCAGATAAGAGAACTTCTTGGAATGGGGATGCCAACCAGACATTGTTTTGGGAGGCTGTAGCTGTTGCAACTACCAGTATAAAGGACAATCTGTGGACATTTGCTCGGCACAAAGTTGCTTTCCAACATCATACTGCAAATAGCAAACACACTCAAGGCCTCCCAGTCCTGCACACCAGCAAAGACTGGTTCCTCTCTGGAAGAAGAATTACTTCCCATGCAGTTACTAATTGTCTCAAGACCACACAGAAACACTTTTTCATGGCTGCTTTTTGCCTGTTTAACAATTTAAAAGCTTACAGCAAGCTCTCCACATTGATAGAAAAGAGAAATGAGAAGGAGTGTTTGTGTGTGTGACCATTTACTTAAACCCTTCCCACTACTAAAGAGAAGCATCATAAAAATCACCTGAGCATGAAAAGGCAGCGGTGTTTGTTTCATACTAAAAGTTACATTTCAGAAGATTTCACCACATGTGAAGAGAAATCAATGGTGTTTGTGAAGCAGATCCTACCCAAGCCTTTGTTGAAAACCAGCACATAGCTCATGCTACACTCGAGGGACAAGAGATCGATTTCTGGCCCCGCTACTCAAATTCAACAATGCTGCACAGATAAAACAACAGCAGGATGAGAAGGGGGAGGGAGGAGGAAGAGGAAGAGCACAAATAAAGGAAGGAAAACCAACCTGATGTTCCTATAATGAGTAATATGCAAAAGCTCACCATCTGATATCCATACCAGAGTAAACACAACCCTTGTAGAAAAACAAAGAACACACATTTGAAAAAATCAGGTTCTCTCTATAGCTTTCTTACAATATTTCCAGAGTATTTCATATTTTTGCCTACAGTATTTCGAAACATTATTTAGTGAAACCCTGCTAGCAAGCTGAAGGCAGATAAAAGCAATTTCCTAAAGGAAAACACTGAATTCACACAGGTATACAAATAACACAATATGAAACCTGGAGACTTCCTTCCTTCATCTAAAAATCAACCAACTATAAATATTGAATCTTTCAATCAAATTAGGCACATGTAAACAAAGTTAATAACATTTTAAGTGGTTTCTTACTTGGAAGTAGATCATAAGTTTAGCTTTTACAAAGTATTTACACTATCAATAATAATTTCCTATTTATGCTTTATAAAAAATAAATAAATTCAGATCAAGTCCCATCAGCACAAGCGTTTCAAATGCAACAGCTCTGACCCAGGAACAAACCTGAAGGAATTGAAACTCAGCCTTTTACAGGAGAGAGCACTGACACACAGCACTTTCTGCAGTGCTACTTTAATGATGCATTATAGAACATCTTAAAAAGACAAAACAATCCTCCTAACATGACAATTACATTGTTCCTTTGAATTATCCAAAATAATTCCAGACTGTGGCTGAACTTTCCTTCCTTACACAGGCACTGCAGAAAACTCCAAAACCATGTTGTTTGCCTTAGTATATACAAGCACCTGTTACATCAAACTAAAAGCTATTTCTCCCCAAACGTGACAAAGTTGTGTCCAAGATTATTTTATACATGCTACTGTGGGCTTATTTTCTAAACACTTCTGAGCTTGGTCTAGCCACCTCTGTTATTGCATACACTGAAGTGCTGGAGGCAGACCTTGTGCCCTTGCACAGAGTTAGGAAAGGCTTCAGAATTTATTCTCTCTGTTGTTCTTTATGAAATAAATACAGGATATTCTTTTGGATTGCTTTAATCAATGCTTAATACTGTTAAGTTATAGCATTAGCACTTATAACCATTTTTATGTGTTAATGCACCCGGATAAACTGTTGTAAACCAGTTACATCAGCAAGAATAAAATGGACATGAGTCTCCCACAGCTTCCTCGTAGATAAACAGAGGAAGTGTGGTCTTGATGATCAGGTGGTGAGGTGGATCATGAACTGGTTGAAAGGAAGAAGCCAGAGAGTTGTGGCCAATGGGACAGAACCCAGTTGGAGGTCTGTGACTAGGGGAGTCCCTCAGGGGTTGGTACTGGGACCGGTACTGCTCAATGTTTTCATCAACGACCTGGATGAGGGAACAGAGGGCACCCTCAGCAAGTTTGCTGATGACACTAAACTGGGAGGAGTGGCTGACACACCAGAAGGCTGTGCTGCCATTCAGTGAGACCTGGACAGGCTGGAGAGCTGGGCAGGGAGAACCTTGATGAAATACAACAAGGGCAAGTGTAGAGTCTTGCATCTGGGGAAGAACAACCCCATGTGCTAGTACAGGGTGAGGGCTGACCTGCTGGAGAGCAGTGTAGGAGAAAGGGACCTGGGGGTCCTGGTGGAGAGGAGGATGACCATGAGCCAGCAATGTGCCCTTGTGGCCAAGAAGGCCAATGGCATCCTGGGGTGCATTAGAAAGGGTGTCTTTAGCAGGTCAAAAGAGGTTCTCCTCCCCCTCTATTCTGCCTTGGTGAGGCTGCATCTGGAATATTGTGTCCAGTTCTGGGCCTCTCAGTTCAAGAAGGACAGGGAACTGCTGGAAAGAGTCCAGCACAGAGCCACCAAGATGATGAAGGGAGTGGAACATCTCCCTTATGAGGAAAGGCTGAGGGAGCTGGGCCTCTTTAGCTTGGAGAAGAGGAGACTGAGGGGTGACCTCATCAATGTTTACAAATATGTTAAGGGTGAGTGTCAGGATGATGGAGCCAGGCTTTTTTCACTGATGTCCAGTGACAGGACAAGGGGCAACGGGTGCAAACTGGAACATAGGAGGTTCCAAGTAAACATCAGAAAACACTTCTTTACTGTGAGAGTGACAGAGCACTGGAACAGGCTGCCCAGAGAGGTTGTGGAGTCTCCTTCACTGGAGACATTCAAAACCCACCTGGACAAGTTCCTGTGTGATGTGCTCTAGGTGACCCTGCTCTGGCAGGGGGGTTGGACTAGATGATCTTTCAGAGTCCCTTCCAACCCCTAGGATTCTGTGATTCTGTGATGAGTGAACACATTTCAGCTCAGTTTTCCATTCGATGCTGGTGTCACAACATGACAAAAATATTCAGAAAACCAAAACCATTCAAAATATAGCCCAGGTTTGGGAAATCCCAGAAACAAAAACAGCCTTGACAGTCAGGAAATAAATACTTTGCTGCAGCCATAGTTTTGCCAGCCATAGTTTCAAGGAGATCTGAGTTTTGTTTCTTACAGAGACCTCGACAGCCACTGTATATGACCTACATGAAATCAAAATGGTTGTTTCCTCTGGGAGAAATGGCTGGGGGGAAAAAGTACAAATCTCTAATAAAAACACAATGCTTTATGTATTGCTCCTGCAAAGTCCAAAAATAGCACAATGTATCAAAAATATTACTCGATCCAAACTAATTGCAAAAATCAGACGTTCTTTTGACAATTAACAATAAATGACAAAGCACCTCTACTGTCAAAAGGAAATACATGTATAGTTTCTCAAGGCATTCTGACCTGCTCAAACCAACAGCCATTATTTCTGCTCCTAAACTGTGGGGATACAGAGGCTCAAAGTGGAGACTGTTCCCCAAACTGACTCCCTTGCACTGCTCAATCTGATTTTTAAACACATCCTTGCAGTTCACACCAGAACCAGCCGTACAGCATACTTAACATTAATATTTATTCAAATCATCTTGCAAAACTTATCTAGAAATCAGTCAGCCAACAACTTGTCACGCTTTATGCTGCCTTTTTTTTTTCCTTTTATTTTCCCTGACAATCCACAAAGAGCCTGAAATCAGAATATGGAATAGCAGTGGGCCTGCTGCCAGCAGACTTCCTGTGCTCAGAGCTTGCAGCATATGGATAAGCTCTTAATACAATGCAGAAAGACAACTTCTTGAATGTAAGTGGTCAGGACGAGCTTCATGCAGAAGTTCAGCACGAGTGTCTAGACTATGAGCAAACTGCCACCAGATAGAAATCTGGGGATTTACAGGACAGACATTTGACAAGTATAGATTAAAGCTGCCCAAATTCCAGAACTGCAGATGTCAGTCAGCACTCACCTGCATCAGATGCAAGAACACAGGTGGCAGCATGGGACATCTGAGGAGGGTAAATCCCCCACATATGTCAGAGTCACCTCTGATATATCCACAGCTAAGTGGGTAATAATTAATACAACTAGATTTACTGTGCATACAGTATTACTCTTTAATTGAAGAAAACCAACCCAAACATACTCATCCAAGTATGTTATCATGAAGACAGACTCATCACTTAGAAGATGTTTAGAGTTATTCAGTTTCCTGGTAATGATGAATAGCTCACTAATCTTATGTCATACTATCTTTCTTTAAAGATGGCTCTATCCAAGCTTGGGAGAGAGTTTTCATTCACCTCCATTTCTAAAGAATGTTAATTTTCATCTATGATTTTCAGTGTTTACAGTAGAGTCAAAAATGCTGGGTACATAAACTGTAGCACATGCAAAGCAGTAAACACAGCCTGGAGTGGGGCCTTATCTGCATCCCTGACTGCAAAACTGTGTCTTTATGAGGACAAATACAGGAGTTTTAAGTTAATCATAATTACTTTATTTAATGCAAAATTTTAGTTGCAACCAAGACACATAAGGGAATACACAGTACACATCAGAGACGTGAAAATCATATAATGGATTTGGTTTACACAAAAGCTGACATTTCTCACAAAAATTATGTCATTGAGGCAACTATTTCAAATAAGGTGCCTTCGTATCTGACTTAAACTATGTTTCTGAACAGAAATAGCTTGGTAAACAGATTAAACAAGCATATTAATGTGCTTACTAAATAACATTGATTAATTCACTTTAAAATTCGTGCATGCACCCAGCATCTTCAATGCTGATCTCCATTTCCAAAGAACAACACTACAGCAACACCACATGGAAATTAACTCAGTTAGTCCCAAGGACTATGAATGCATTCAGTAGACTTGGACAAAGTCTGCATTGACTGGATTTGTTAGGTAGTCTTGTGGGCATTTACAAGAGGAAGAAACAGTAAAAAAAAATCCACAAAGAAGTAAGAGTCTGATGCAAAGCTTATCTACATGATGAGGACCCCTGCAGTTACAGCTATGCTGGGGGAAAAAAAGAATATGCTGCCCAAGCCTCTTAGCAGAGTGACAATGTGTGCTGCTAAATCACCTACCCAAGTAACTTGAGGAAGAACCAAAGCCCTCTTTGAAAACCTATCCGTGTCTGTACATGGCTTTTGTCTGAACAGATACATAGTACTGTCAGCATCTCAGTAAGTCTGCAGTAAGAATCCAGATCTGAAAACAGCCAAATTCACAATTCCCTCTGAATTTCCCTTGCTTTGTGTGCATGCAAGCAAACATCATGTTTTCTATTCTCATTTTGGACATTTTACAAAGCCTTGCATGTTCCAAACTCCTCTGTTCCTCTTTTCCTGTATTTCTTCTATTGACCATTATTTTTATTCAGAATAAACTCTGATAAATTAATTTGTTCATATTTTAAGTTTCCAAGTTTTTGAGATCCTTTTGAATCTAATCCTTTCCTCCTATCCCTGCAACCCTTTGAAAGCTGATGTCATCCACAGGTCTAACCAGTACTCTCTCAATTCTATCATCCAGGTTACTAGGCAACTAACCAGTTTTGCATCCACTTTAGAGCAGCTCTGATGATGCTACGTACCTCTAACTTTCCAGACAAAAATATCATAGGCCACCACATCACAAGTGCTACTAAAAGCAATATAGCGAATTTTTCACCTAGTTACCAAGTTTTTCTCAGCATCTTACAGCAGGTAGGAGCAATTTGTTCCAGACTAGTTAGTAGTGCCAAAGAACTGAGATCTTTCAGTTCCAAGTCAAATCAACAGAACACTCCATTATTCACTCTTTTAAAAGAATTCCTTGGTTTCAACCTCACATGTACTAACCAAGTTGAGGCTTATGTAATACAGGGAAAAAAAAGCCAACTTTTTTTAGTGCCTAGAAGATGGTCTAGCAGTCATCACAGCCCATATTCCCCTGACTTACTCCCCTCACACTTCCTTTCAGATGCTAGCAACTAAAACCCCAGCATAGACCCCCGTGACTGAAAATACGTCTCAAGTTCACAAAAATAAATACTTGCATCTCCTTCTCTCTGGAAACGTAGGCTAATTTAGAACTACACCATTTGGCTTGCGATCACAACTTGTAACTGGCAAGAACTCCCACTGTTATTACTTTTTGGGATAACTACTACCCACATGGTGCCAGATGGTACATTCCACCTCTGCTGAGGAGGTGTAGGAGCACTGCCTGCTGTCAGCATTGCATTTTCTTTTTCTTTTTTTTTTTTTTAAAACAAAGACATCGATAATATGACCAGTCTAAAGAGAAAGCGGGTGGGCATATGTAGCTCCATGACAGCTCAAGCCTTCAAAAAACAATATTCCTTTCTTTAGTGGTGCCTGTTATATTGAATCCCCACTCCTGAAGACAAAAAAAGCAAGGGATGCCTTGACACACGCCCAGGTACCGAGCAAAGGTTGGTGCCAATGGAAAGCTGCCCACAAAACTTGCAAGCAAACACTAATGTTCTTACTGGGAAGCTGAGTATCTCATACTAACAACCATGTGAAACAGCAGAAAATGAACCTGGGGTCCTCTAATCAAATCTGACATTGAAAATGAAACAGGAAAAATTATTTGAATATGAGGAAAAAATTCCCATTAAATTAGCAAATGGGAAAGACATTTCTCCTTTCATAAAATATAAATTAGCTATTAATCTAAGATTATTTAGAAATGCAGAAGCTGCTATAAGAGGTAATAAGTATCACACCCCAACTTAAGCACCTACAGAAAGTAACAGATGAAGCAACGTACAGCTACATGCACAGAGTAACTCCGTGAACCTGGATCATTTTGCAAATACCCTTAAAATAAAGTCACATGAAGAACAATGTGGCCTGTGAGCTTGGGGCAAGCCAGCAAAATCCACAAGCACAAACACGATTTGGGTCATTGAAACCCCTATACCCACTCACATTTGCACCCCTCCACAGGCTCCATTCTACAACTCTCCCAGTTATTCAACACACTCTTCCTTTTGGGTCTTTCCTCCAAGCATCACGTTTCTAAAATCGATCCTCAGCACATTTTACTTGGTTTCTCCCTTCTCTCGCAACCCTTCCATATTCTATTCCATACAATCACTGAAGGATAGAAAGTTGTTTGCCCACTGGTCTCCTCTTTGCTCAAGACTTTCTTCTTCAGCACTCCCAAGGAACAGCCTGCCTAATCCTATCCCAGTTATCTACTCAGCGACTGAGCCCTTATGTTCACAGACAGGCACTAATCTCCGAGAGGACAGCCAAGATGTGAAACTAAAAATCTACACACTATTTAAGGGAGCCTGGAGAAAAGTGAGAGGACACAAGGGGCTTAGGCCTGAAAGGACATTACTATTTTGACCAACTTCTTCCAAGTTACAAGCACCATGATGTGATGTCCCTAGTGACTCCCTGTGTCCTGGTCAACTACAGAACATGTAGAGTTCCTTGCTGACATCTTTCAGCACTAAAAACACATACCTCATTTCTACAAAACTGCCATGCACCTTTATCTTCTAGTTACTAGGCCTCTTCAAATTGTTATCTGGAACATTAAGAGCATGCTACTATCAAAAATAGTTTCTTGACACAGAATAATCCCACAGCACAGAATGGGAGATAAGGCAAAAGGGAAAATCATTTGTTACTAAAGAGGTAAATAAAAGGATGGACAACAGGAAACACACCCACCATTGTTCATTGCACCCTGGTTGCATATTGTTCCTTTACTTTCTAATAATATTTCTTCATTAAAAACACTAATGTTATGGGATCACAACCCAAGAGGAGAGGATGGCAGAAGCTCCTTTTCATTGATGGCAAAAGGCATCACCGGAATCTGCTGTGCCAGACTGGTGGGACAAAAAAGGACTGTCAACTACATCTGATCAGGATCACCAGTAATTTCAGGGCAGGAACACCAGGAAGGCAGTAAAATGGGATTATTCTTTCTACCTCATACACAAACATCTGGTTCAGCACAGCTGATAGACCAGCAGCTTCAGCAGGGGGCTGAGGATAGCAGGGATCAACAGCTGGGTGATGGCACACACAGGTAAAACTTCTTCCAGGAGCAATGGAAGATAAGCTTTTGTTGGCTTGTTTGTCCCCCTAAAACAATAAAGCCAATAACCAGTTTCCATTTAACAGCTGCAGGAATAATCTAAACCCTCTAATATTTATAGCCTTAAATCCACGACCAGGAAGCTCCTCATTTCACATTTGTTTCCTCTTACAGCCTTCTCCCAGTTGTCCTTGTATTTTTTCTCAACTTAATTGGGAATAATGACATTTCACCAACTCAGACAGAAGCAGCCCCCTAAAAAAGCCAAGCCCAACAGAGCTCACCATGCCAGCTTACCAACATCTAAGCCAACTGCTAAAACACTGACCACAGGATCTAGCTCAATCAGCTTAATACTCTGCAATTCAAGGATGGAAAATTCACCTGCAAGGAACTTCAGCTTACCATCAAGGCTGTGAACAGCAGAGCCCATAATTGTTTCCAGGTTAAGGATATTAAGATACCTTCAAGAACACCAGTTACTGCTTTTCAGCAATTGGTATCAATGCACAACTGCTTTCTGGAACCACAAACATGATAAATGTTCATACTCCCATTCTGAAGAGATATTTTACATTGTCTTTAATTTTTATACTTCTCATATGCACTGATGGGTTCTCTTTTTCAGATGCTTTCATCAGGTTTCTCATCTAAACTAAGAAACCAAACCAAATTTTTAAGACAGCCAGCTGGAAAAAAAAAAACAAAACACAAAAAAGAGGCGAATCATCCATACATGTACACAAACCCCACTTGTTAGGGCAACTAAAACCCCTAAATTACAGCAGTGATGTTTCCCACTGACTGATCCATAAACACATTTTACTTAAATAATCTGAATATAGAAAAACAGCAGGGATCTGCAGGGTTCTACCTGCCCTGGAAATCATACAGGCATGAAGGAAAAAATGAAATAAACATCTCAAAATATCTAAAAGTAAATAGGAAGATCCCCTATCATGAAATACAAATTAACCATCTTTTTCCTCACCCTCACTAATTAATAACAAATTCCCAGTGTGACTTGCATTGCAGATAAGAATTCACCTATCCAAAATACTTTTTTCATTAATTAGATCTTTACAAATCTCAAATCTGAGATCACTACAATTCAACCATAATTAGCAATTAAAGCTGACGTAGGGAAAAATTAGGTAACAGCACATTCACCATTAAAGTGAGGGACTCTGAGAAAACCCACACATTCATCCTATTCTCTGTTATTGGGGAACTTTACCTCAACTGCTGTGTCAAGCTATTCCAATGTTTAATCTCAAAAATATCCCCTACAGATTAGGGGAGGAGATGCAGTTCTACTATTCAGCTGAATTTTGTTAGTGCTGTATTTATACAAGCTTTATGTTTTAAGTATTACACAACAGAAATCTGCAAAGTGTTCCTGATCTCTGAAAACCAAGTCACCTCTTCCACTGGCAAAAAACCTGACAATATGGAAAACAGGGTGTAAAGACAAATAACTCATCACAGTGAGCACATCTCTGCTCTCTGATATGCAATCTGCTCTAGAAGAAGTTACCACAAACTTCCAGACACAAAAACTTGAGGAAAGAGAAGCAAGGAAGTTTGCCACTACCCTTCCAAGCTTGGGAAAGGCTGGGATCATGGCAGATCCACATTTGCTATTTGCATACACTTCCAGCTCAGCACAGGAACAAACACAGCTTTGAGCTTTCTCTGCTTTGATCAGCATAATAAGGTCAGAAGTGAAATCAGATGACTTTTCAGTAACTTCTATGAAGTGGGACAACATGAATGGAACTGCTTATGGTGCAAGAAAGGATAACTCATACATACCAGAATCTTCACTTTGGACATCTGCTACTTTATTCTTTCTGATGAAGTTCAACCAAACAACTAAGGAGCAACAAGTTGCTCCAAGACTTCAAAATTATGAGTATGAAAGACCCTCAACAACAAATCCCTCCCCAGCCCGACCAAAAAATCAACAGCAACTCCAGACAGGGCTATCAGTCTGCTCTGGAAGATACTCCTTCAGTCACCAATATGTTCTTTTCATAAAGGACAAATAAATAACAAATACTGGTAATAGCTGAAATGTCAACATGCATGATTCATCACCCTCTTCATTAGTTATGCCAGTTCAAAAGAGAACACCACTCTAACAGATTACTTCCCTACCCATTAGCTCATACAACATCATTCCTCATCAGTGTGAGGGCCCCAGCTCAAGAAGGCAGCAGCATGTGGGGACTTGTCTGCATAGGAATAGTAACATGAACTCACCAGGATTCTTCATGTTCCTCAAGTATCTACCTCTGTCTTTGCCAAATTGGCTCTTAAGGATTTCTACCTAAGGTAGTAAACTTCTTCAGTAAAGCTAAATAATTCTCATCTTTACAAAGCAACAGGATTGGTGGTACGGGGGAAAAAAAAAGGCGACTCAAACTTTAAATTCAAAAAAGCAGCATTTTTAACAAATAAGCCCTTCACTCAGAGCAAGAGAAAGCTTTACCAAAAAAATTATAAAATTGACTGGGGAAGCAAAAGTTAGACCAAGGTTTGCCTTATGTGGAATACATATTAAACCAACTACTACATGTATTTTATAAACACCATGAATAAGTAATGAGTCCTTTGAAATGAAACAATCCTGCAATGTGGCACAAAACCAAACCTGAGTCACATAAGTGTACTATACTTTTTATCATTAATAATTAATGTTCTCTTAAAGAGTATTTTCAAGATGGAGTTTCTCCCACCACAGTATAAATTCACTTATTTGACATATTTTGGAAAGGTAGGTAATAACTGCTGCCCAGGAAGAAAACCAGACTATTCAGGGAACTCTGTAGATTATCCAAAGATTTCTCTTCCTGAGGATCTGAAGCACTATAGTCCCATTATCACAGCACCCAAAACATACAGCATTTTTAATGTAAATCCAGTAAAGTAACTTCTGGTCTCCCATCAGAATCCCACAGCCAATTCCATGCTCGGAACACAAGTGGAATTCCTCTCCAGTTTGTCCATCATCCTCATCATGAAACTAGATCCTTTTACCACAGGCTGCTTAGGTAGATCCTCAATGAACTCTACCAGATGGGGCAGCTTCACAGGGGACAATTTCAAGACTGGGCTCTAGATTCCAAGTTTCTCCTTAATGTAAGTACATAAAACAAGCCACTATCTCCTCTCATTAATGTAGGGTTTGTATTTACAGTAATTACTTTTTAAATGAATGTAAAACAAACAACAGCATTTTAGCCCCGTAAAATAATGGAACTGGAATAATTCTAAGTATCCTAACTAGAATTTGTTTTTTAAAGCCCATAAAATCCAGTTGGCAAATAAACCAGAGATGAATGATCTAGTTCACTCCACGCTGCAAGTATTTGCAGATGCAGTGAGCTTTAAAACACTAATTTCTCTCCAGCGAATGCAACAGGCATACTCTCTACTTTGAGGTTCAAATGAACATGCTATTCCAAGATGAAGAATTCAAACTTTAAGAGTCAAAAATAACCAGTGGGCTCAGTCCTGCTCCCAGTGAAGACCGTGGTAACCTCCCACAGACCTTACTGGTAACATCACTGGGCCCTGTATGACCGTGCAGCTTTTGCATATTCTACACGTGCTGATAAATTTTCCTAGAGGTTGGCACATATTTATTATATTGGAAGCAAAGTGCAAGACAATCTGAAACGACTGATCAGGCTGACCACAAGGGTTATTACCAATGCCATATACAAGGCTGTGAGTACTCCTTGTGTAGCACTGAGCATGAGCAAAACACAGACCCAGGGAAAGGCACCCGCTGTACATCGAAAGGTACCATTTGCAGAGATATTTTTAAGGCATGAGTTCACAATTGGCATCAACCATTCAACTGCTGCCATGAAGGACAGATCCAGCCACACGATTTCCTACTCCTGCCTCCTCCTCCTGTCACCCTCATGTTCAACAGGTCAAGTTCAGTTTATTGATCCAGCTAGAAATGAACTCTGCAAAAACAGTTTTCATTCACCCAGCAGCTGCTCAAGCATCTAACTGGGTACGAGAGAGAGGGCTGCAATGCCACAGCACTGCGGGTGGGAGAACAGGGACAAGAGGTCACTGCTTCTGCACCAATTCTTAAAATCAGCTTAATCTCATCAAGAAGCTACCCCCAGAGCCATTTGCTTGTCTAGATGTCAAAGGAAATCATCTTGCCATATCATTCTGCTCTAAAGAAAATTCATACTCAAGTTTAAAGAATCAATGTGTATACTCTGGCTTTACACATCAAGAAGACACAAAATAATGTTGGGGGGTTTTTTTAGATTTTTAAAGCAAAAGACTTCTTTTTAATATTTCATGGCACGGAATTACATGTTACTAGCCTCACAGCTGATTTAAGTTCAACCACCTCTAGAAAAGGTAAACTTAGATGAAGTATAAGGAGGAATATAATATATTATATAATATAAAAGGAATATAAACCTTTTCTTATCATTTTTAAATGAGAAAAACCATGCAAAGTTGGGAGGGTTGCAGGGTTTTTTTTAATGTACCAAGAGTTTGTCTTAAGAGTTTTCTGTCTGCCTTCTTACTGCTTTCCTTTTGCTACCTAATAAAAAAGTAAGACCTACTATTACCACTTTAACAAGCACCCTGAAATTAAAGAAAATTTAAGATTCTATACTAATTAAACTTAAATGTGTCATAGGCAAACCAAAGAAGGCCTTGCAGATATATTGTTCTTCTGGGAATATATATATATATATAAACTAAAACCTGCAGAACTAAGTGTACAGAGTGCATAATACTCTACATGATGCACATTTGAGCCTTATACAGTTTGTATTTATGGACATTAATATTAATAAATGAGAACTTACAAGCAGAAAGTTAGGCCTGGCTTGTTTGTAATGTTGCATTAAAAAATTAATCTTAAAAATTCACTGCACGTAACAGGTATGCTCATGGATTTCTCAATATCAGCACATGTATCACTTGTATTCTATAGGTTTAATTGGAAGTAAATCTAGTGTATGTAACCTGAAGTGTTAAAAGGTAATTGTTAGAAGATGTATTTTTGTTCAGAGTATGTATTTTAATTAAAAAAAAAAAAAAAAAACAGAATGCAAGCTCACATAGAATAATGGGAAAACCAATGGAAAAGACAGAAGATGAGAATAAGACAGGAATTGCTACAACACAATCACTATTGATAAAGAGTTTATTCTATAAAAGTATATTAGTCATCCAGTTACACTGAATATGTTACCAGTAATTCACATTGTAATTACAAGTCTCAATTTGCATGCAAGTATGCCTCAATATTCTATGACCACAGTTTAGATCCAAACAGGATACAGCCCCACCATTCCTCCCCACTCAAGTGGAATTAGTGGCAAGTTTGGAGCACAAACAGTCTTTTGCATTTATGATGCATTTACTATAAAAAAAAGCAGCACAACTCCAAGTGATTTATTTTTTAGAAGCCCTGAAATCACAAAGGCCACCAACCTCAAGCGGTGTAAGATGGTCTTTGCCTAAGCACTACTGCTTCTCCCTCACAATAGTTTGCCCACAGAGCCAAAAAATGAGATTTTGATTATGACAAGTCACAATATATTGTGCTTTCATAATTCAACTGCACCTTCATCATACATTTTCTAGATAAACAAACCTCTACACACTGTATCCGTGCTCTAAGGCATCTCTCACCACTCCAGTAAGAAAGCCTCATCTGACTGTACCAGCAAATTCTCTTCAATATGTTCTCACCAAAAGATACTTATTTCACTAGCTTCTTTTCTTTTTTTTTTTAATTCTCACATTAGGAATGGATGTTTTCAGCTGCAGGTTTGGTACTTAAGTTTTTGAGGATCAAATAAGACAAACAGACAACACCCAACCTTTAGCATTTTGAAGAAACCACTCCAAGCTTCAACCTGAGAAATGCTGCAAGCATTTCATGGCCATGTTGTTATTCTCTGTGGCACATTTGCTGTGTTTCTTCTTGTTCTCCCAATTCAGCATCAATTTGCCCCCGATCAGCATACTGCAGCTATTTTACACGCTCCTCAGCAGCACTAATTAACCTTCATAATTTAATTTATCCAGATATTTCATTTTCCTTACGCTATTTTCACCTGTATAAAAGCCTAAAATCCACATCAATGCATCATTCTCTAAACCAGCTTACCATCTACCAAACACTCCTGAACTTCCCAACACAAATGGGGACGGGAACGTCTTTTCCTTGCAAAACACACATCTAAGAGAAGCTGTCTGCTTCATCATCTCTCATTTCTTTTTTACATTTTAGCCCCCAACAACCAACCCACGCCTGTAACAGAAAGATGCTGTGTGTCATTAGACTCCACACTCCTTACTCACCCTATGGGAGGAATAAGGGGGAGGTTGTTTAACCCTTGTTTTGCTCCAGCACTACAGAGGCAGCAGGGAGGGGAGTGCTCGTCACACGTGCGTGCTACCTGCAGCACAGCCCCTGTAAATACGGGGCCGTTTTGCAAGAAAAATTCCTTCTTATCACACCCCCCCCCCTCCCCCTCTTAGCGTTTAAAGAGATGGAGCTGAATTCTGCAGCACGAAATAATCCACTTACCTCTGCGGATTGCACGCTGCTCTTAAAAATAAGAGATTTCTAACTAAAAAAGATGGTCTTTTCGGAGCCGTACCTGCACGCTGCTCGTACCGACCCCACCTTCCCAGCCACCCGCGCTCCCCAACGCTACCGCTGCTATCCCAAGTTTCATGAAGGAAGAGCCGGGTCAGCCCCCAGCCGGCTCACCCGGCCCGCCCGCGGGCTGCGGGCCGCCCCCCCCCCCCGCCCCGCTGTCACGGACTCGGGGGCTGCATCGACCCCCTCCCCCTTGGCGGGGTCTGCCCGGCCCGCACCCGTGTGCGGCACCGCGCGGGGGGGAGAGGCGTGGCGGGGGGTCTCGCCGCGATTTCCACCCAGACACCGCTACCCGCCGCCGCCCCCTCCTCGCCGCAAGCCGACATGTCGCCGGGCGTCGCCCCCCCACCCCCCCGCCCCCATCTGTCGCGGCGGGAGGTGGTGGAGACAGACACACAGACACACACACACACTCAGACACAGACACACACACAGGGCGCCTCGCGGCCGCTGGCCCTTACCTGTCGCGACGGCGTCGCGGGGCTCCCCGGCGGCCCGCGCCCCCCCTCACAGACCCGCGGCCGACGAGCGCGGGGCGCCTCCCTCTCACCACATCGCCGGGAGCCGCCACCGGCGGGCTGAGCGCGCGCCCGAAGGGGAGGGGTCGAGGAGCGGTGGGGGGCGGCCGGTCTCGCCCCTCCTCGGCGGCGCCGGCTCCGGCTCCGGCTCCGCTGCTTCCTCGCCGTTCAACTACCACAGCGCCCTCCTTCTCCTCCTCTTCCTCCCTGCCATCCGCCCGCCCGCCGCGGCCTCCCTCCGGGAGCGGCGGCCCCCGCGCCTCTGCCCCCCCGCCCGCTCGCTTCGGAGCGCGCGGCCGCCTCACGGGGGCGCGCGCTGGGGGGAAGGGAGAGGAGCGGGCGGGGCGGGAACGGCGCGCGGCGCTCGCCCCCCGGGCGGGCGGGCGGAGGGGGAAGGGAAGGGACGGGAAGCGGCGGGCGGGCGCGCGCGCCCCGGGCTCCCTCCCTCCCTGGGAGGTGAGCCGCCCGGGAGAGGCGGTGCTGCTTGGTTATTCATGAGGGGGGCGGGGCTATGCAAAACGCGTGCCCCCCTCCGTCCGAGCTCAACCTGCGCTGGGGGAGGTCCCCTCCAGAAGGGCGGGGCGGGGGCGCTGCCGAGCCGCTCGCTCCTTCGTTTTTCTTCTCGCCGCTCCTACCTGGCGCGGCAGCTGCGGAAGGCGGTGGGATGCGCCTGAATCACATCCGTGATCGCCGCCTGCGATAAATCCCGGTCGGGGGCGAGCAGGAGGGCGCCGGCAGGCTCCGGCGTGGCCAGAGCAGCGCCCGCGCTCGGCGAGCGGGAGAAAGTTTAGCGGGATGCGGGCGGGACCGCTGTGAGCCGGGGTGGGGGCAGCGCGCTGTGGCGGCGCCGCTGGGCCCGTGTGTGGGGCGGGGGCGGGTTCCTCCTGTCAGGGGGCCGTGCTGAGGCGGCGGGAGCTTCTCCTGTGAGGAGGAACGTGCCGGCCGCGGGGGCGCGGGGCCCTTCTCTGAGGGAAGGCGGTGGCGGTGGGCGCAGACCTGCCCTCTGAGGGGGAAGGTGGTGGCGGGGGGGCGCGGGCCCCTGCTGTGAGGGAGCCGTTCCGCACTCAGGGCGCCCTCGCTGCGGGCTGTGGGGCCAGCGATGCTGCGGGAAAGGTTTGCCAAAAACGAGAGAGAGGGCGGCTCTGTGGGCCGGGCTGCGCTGCAGGGAACAGACCTCAAGCGGCTCCGGCATCTGTCAGCGCCTCCAGCACGGCCGAGGCGTTCAAACCGCCTTTGACGGCTGAACCTGTTCCTGCAGGTACCGCTCGGAAGGGACCGGGGGTGAGCGAAGGGATTTTTTGGCCATGACACGTAAGGAAGGCGATGGGAATGCGATCACCGCAACCGGCCCCGCTGCCCGTGTAGGCGGAGCTGCTCCAGGTATCTCCAGTACGTGTAGGCACATCGCTCTGCTGTGAAAACGCCCCCATTGCCTTCTACTATTGTTTTATTTCTTAAAAAAAAAAAAAGACACTTCTGGGAATAATACCTGAATACCAAAACGTTTTACTCATCCTCCTTTACAAAAGATCAGACAGACAGTTGAAGACTAGATGCAAAAGGAACACACAGAGAGAAAAGCTGTATTAGCTGTTAAAGCCAATATAAAAATTTATTTAAGTTACCTAAATAGCTTAAGGTACACATTGCAACTAGCAATCCACTCAGCATATCAGCATTGCTTAATTGTCCCCTGTGAATGAAGTATAAGAGTGACCGAAATTTGGGGTTCTCATCAAACTTATAATCAGCATTATTCTTGCACAAAAAAAGTACAGGTAAACAGAATTTTGTTTATCTTGTAATTTCCCTTTAAGAAAACTAATATTTAGGTCTTAGTCAACCAAATAATCTTTGTAGTCCAGTACAAAATGCTGCCTTAATTAAATTAATTAAAAGTATCTACACTCCCTTGGGATGGATGGCTTGTTAAACCTTTTGGGTGCAGATTATTGCCTCCATCTAACCCTGGAATGGTGAAGAGCTTTACATCACATCTACCCACAGTGCCAAATTAATGACCAAATAAATTAAGCAACAGTTGTGAGTCAAGAAAATTACTTGTTCAAAAAATAAATTGCAATGGAAAGAACACTACCCAGGATGTGTTAATAAAAGGTGGAGGTAGCTCTGTTTTGGTTTTTATATGTATTTGTTAGCAGAGCTGATAAGATGCCAAGTTTTTGGAATTAAGCTTGCATCAGAGTGAGTGAGTATGTGTCATCTCTATCATCTATCACTGGAGTCCTTGGATTTTGCTTCCATAGGAAAGTGGCATCACACAGAACAGTGCAACAAGCATTTTAATAAAAAACAACCACAGCAGGGAAATGTTCCAGAAATATTTCAATCTAAATCTGTGGCCTCCTGTCTCTTTCATTACTTCCAGCAGAAGTGCTTTCTGTAATTGCTTCTCTTCTGTTGCCCTTTAGTCTTTTTAAACCACATATACTGGAGGGGAACACATAGCCAGAATAATTCCCATTTTTCCTTCAGCAACTTATTAGCATAGCAAATCACTGACTCTGTGCACAGTTACAGTACCAAGGAGGAATAATAGTTCCACCTACAAGAAAAATATTCTCAGAACTGATGTCAGCTGCTTTAGAGATGTACCCATATCATTCCTAAGATAACAGATCTCAAGACATAGGTTTGTGAAAGAGAGGGAGGATCTGATGCTTCCAGTACAGAGCTGAGAAGCCAAAGGGAATAAGACAACAGCAAAAGGCCAACTTCCAAATGGGAAGAGAGGAGCCACAGGGTCTAAATCTTTAGTCATTTATCTCTAAACAAGAACTTGTGTCAGTAACCTTTGAGAACACCAGAGCACTCTCACCATTTCCCACCTTGCCCAAAAGTGGATGCAGGTGCCTAGAGAGGTTCCCCCCAGTCCTGTGGCAGCTGACCACACTGGTGGCTTTAGGACCTCCTGGGGCACATGTGGGTCCTGAGTCTTCACAGCACACGTACAGGCTCTGTACGTGTCCCAGGATATGCTGGGTGCTTCCAGGTGAGAACCCAGCTAGGCAAAGGACTTCTTCAAGTCAATGCTTGGGTCTGGAGTCCCTGGGGCAGAGGAGAGGACTGGAAAGAAAGCATCCTTGTTCCCCACCAATAACAGCCTCCCCTGCATTTTGCAAGGAGCCAGATCCTGCTGTGACATAAGGAATTTACTCTGAAAATGCCACCCAGGACACCCAGGCACGCTTAGTTCCTGGATCCTGGCTCTTCAGGCTTCAGTATCAATAAAGCACCAAACTGCCCCATGAGACTGGCTTGGTCCATGCCTGTGCAGACAAGCACAACTATAGTTGTGTCAAGAATATCAACACAAATCACTTGTAGCATTCAAAGTTTTCAAGGGTTAGCCAAGGGGGGGGAGTTTTCAGGATCACCGTTCCTGGCTTTGGCCCAGAAATCCAACCCCAGTTCCATGTTGGCCACATCCACACCTCAGTACATCCAGCCCCTCAGCTTTATAACCACTCATCCAAACATCTCTTTGGTGAACCAGGGAGCCAAAACATTCACATAAAAGCTGAATCAACTCTATGTTTTGTGTGTTTGCACTGCAAGGGGACATGAAGTTTGCACAACAGCAAATTAAAAAAACTGGCTGTAATAAACAAGATGTTCTCTCTTAAATGGCCAGAATCCCTACAGGAAGGCATAAAAACACTCGGTCTTTTAAATCATATACACCTTCAGATCATCTCCTAGATGGATTCTATTAAGTGGGACCATATAAAAAAATAAATATTGCTTACAATATTTGTTATCTAAGAAATACAAGCCTGTGGAGAAAATATTCTAGTATAATCCTGTAAATGTGAGATACTAATTTTCTTCACACTTCAGCAGTCTGAAAGGACAGAGGGCCTGCCATCCCTTCAGTAACTAATGAAAAGCATATCTATTTGTCTAGCCTGGGGAGTTTTGAAATAGATTGGGGTGTTGTTTTTTTTTTGCAGAAGTGAGATTTCTGTTCTGCTGGATCTTTAATTTTAATTTTTGCAATTTTTTGGCAAGAGCACCTTGAGCTGTGGATAACTGACTAGTGTCTCTAAATCTCAATAAATGTGTGCTTTATGACCCTTCTACCACCAGAGCTGCATTTTAAAGCCAGCATCTGAGCAATGGCTGAAACTGGGGCTTGCTAACAGGGCTTCAGAGAAGAAATGAGTAACAGAAGGAGTAAAAATAGCTTTATTTTCCTGGGTACACCTGTTCTGGAGTGAGATGACCAGGCATTTTGGGAACTAGGCATTAATACTCAGATTCTAGTTCTTGCAATAATAGAAGCCAATAGAGACAAAACTTCTTCTGCTTGCCAAGCTCTGTCCGCTCAGAAATATGTAATAACCAAACCCCCAAACTCCCCCTGACACTGAGAAAAAGAGTGTTACAGGCTACCTAGAAACAAAGAGCTGGTGACAAATGCCACAGCACATCCAACCTACAGCAAACAGTCCTGCCTGGAACAGGAAGCCACTCGCAGCCGTTCCCATTTCCCTCCTGCAGCAGCTGGAAGGACAGAAAAAAAGGTCTCGGATGAAGTGAAAGGGTGTTTGGCCAAGAGCTGATGAGCCCTGTGGCCCAGGGCTGAGGGAACAGAAGACTGCTGACCCCCTGAAGGATTGAATTGTGTGTGTGATCAGCGACTGGGTCTTGCCCAGTGTCCTCATGAAACTTTTGGTGAGAACAGTGCAATAAATGACTTTGAAAAAGAAAGGTGTCAGAGAAGATATTAGAGCGGTTTTTGCGTAGCAGCGAGCAGAGTGCTTTTAAATAGGTTGATCATGTCCCCTGTCTAGCCAGGGCTTCTTCCTGTCCTATAACTTTTCACAAGCTGCCTGATGCTTTCTCATTTTTTCTTTTTCAAGGCAGGGCTCTGAGTGAGAGCCCTTAATCCACCTTCCAGATGCACACACCTCAGTCCAGAACTCAGTGTCTGTTGGACAGAAAACGCCCGTTATGAAGAGAGGAACGATGCATGTCAAACTGTAACTGCAGTTTTGAAAAAGAGGGCACATTTATGCAGACCATAATTTAGCAACAATTCCAACCTAACCATTTTCCTCTGGAGAGGCACTACAGGAGCTTTCCTGATTGCATGGGATCAAGATGACATCTTGACTGAAATAACACACCTCTGGTACACGGGATACACCTGCCAGAGGGCAAAGAGCACTCAGCTGTAAACAAAGACAAATCTTCATCGTTATACTTTTTGTGTTGTTCATGTGACAGAATCAGGAGGCTCTCTGCAGGCAAGAGATGTGTCTATGTGCTAGACCAAACTAGAGCTTTTGGTATTTCCCCATTCCATGATGCTAGAACCTGTTCTGTCAAGTTCACAAGATCCCTGGCAATGACTGCAGGTGGCAAGCAGGCAAACGTGCAGTTGGGGCAGGAAAACTTAATTTTCTCCAGCTTTGGCACAGCTAATTACAGGCTGTGTTCAGTGCCTACTGTCACAATTTCGTAATATATGTGATGTTTATGGTCCTCAATAAAGACAAAGATACACTGAGAGCAGCTGAAAACTGCAGTACCAGTTCGTCTGTGTCCATTCATTAGAATTCCAGCACATTATATTTTGTAATGTATGTTCCAGGGTTCTGAAGGGACACTATATACGGACTGGTCCTTTGCTGTGATGGTCTCAAGACACAGGCAGGACAAGACTCATTGACAGACCAACTAGTATCCTTGGAAAAATTAGAAAAAAAGAATCTCATTTGCTAATGCCCCATTGCACCACTAGAGTGAGAGCCACAGACAAACTGGCCAGGCTTAAATTGTTATTATTGTGCAGAAACTTGGTTTTAAGTCAGTTAGCCATGTAGTATCTGAAGAGGCTCCAGGAAAGCTGGGGAGGGACTTTGGACAAGGGCAGGGAGGGAGAGGACAAGGGGGAATGGATTAAAACTGGAAGAGGGAGATTGAGGTGAGACATGAGGAGGAAATTCTTCCCTCTGAGGGGGGTGAGACACTGGAACAGGTTGCCCAGAGAAGCTGTGGCTGCCCCATCCCTGGAAGTGTTGAAGGGCAGGTTGGATGGGGCTTGGAGCAACCTGGTGTGGTGGGAGGTGTCCCTGCCCATGCAGGGGGGTTGGATCTGGATGATCTTTAGGGTCCCTTCCAACTCAAACCAGTCTGGAATTCTGTTTGCTGCTTAAGGGTTGTGCACCCCAAAAACTTCCCTCACAGTTCTAATCACTCTGATCACTTCAGAAAAAGACATCACTTCTGCTAATAAATCTTGTCTGAACTGCCAGAAAAAGATGAGCAGTTTCTGTTATTTTCTGCCTATCCTCTTATCCCCCCAGAAAATGGGCAAATTAGCATGTTTGAAAGAAAAGATGATGACAACAACCTTCATGTATACATAAGTCAACAGGAGACACAAGGGACTGTTTGTTCCCCATGACTGCAGTGAACAGGACAAGAGCTTCAAATGCAGCAAGGATAATTCTGATTGGAAATTAGGACTAATTTTCTAATTGCAAGGATGGTTGAGCATGGAAACAAGCTGTGTGAAAAGAGTGTGGTATCGCCATCCGTGGAGACCTGTAAGGACAGGAAGCATTTGCCATAAGTAAAATAGATCCAGTTGGGCTTGATTTGGGGCACTGGGGTAACTGGGAGCCATTCCTTGTGGAGCCCCCAGCAGGCCTGTGGAAGCAGATGGAACTCACAGCTCGGAGCAGCAGCTTCCTGGGCACAGGATGAAGTCAGACACAAGCCCTGCTGCAAATCACTGTTTTCTAGCCCAGCACGTCTTAAGCTTTTCAGGTCTGTGGACAATTATTAACTCTAAAAATTTCTCCCCGAAGATCATGAATCTTGTCATTAAAACGTTTAACTCAGGACACTACAAAGTTGATCAAATCCCTCCTGTCCTTTTGCCTGTGTGTTGGTAGGTCACCGAGACACTTTGCAGCAGATGCCTGAGCTCTGGAAGGAACAGAACATTGTTCCCCTTCACAACCAGACCTGGGAGTATCTTCAGAAAAAAATACCAGTTCTAAAGCAGTGATAAGTATATTTTACAAGCCAACCAAATAAGTAAGGCTACTTAAAGTAAAGCTGTCAGAAGTTTGATAAGTTGATTTAATATGCTGCATTTTAAAGAGTACGGTTTTAGTCATCGTCATTTTTATGAAAGGAAAAAGCTTTAGTTCACTCAATTTGTTTCTGTCAAGTGCCCTGTAACTTTCAGCAGTGATGGAATAAATGGTATTTAGTGAAACTGCTAAAATAGTCCTGGGTGCTGCATTAACCCCTAGCAGTGCTACCAGAACCTGTCAGGATCTTTTCCAGCAGAGCACGTCCCCTGTGCAATTCAACAATAAATCAGTGCAAATATTTTTTGTATTGCTTTTCTACACCCAAGCCCAAAGTGCTGCATGAGAGCACTGGTCTGAGCACTTATGTTGTTAACTGAAGAGTAACACTGGGGAAGGGAAATGGCACAGAACTTTTTCTAGACACAACAGCACCAAACCCCTTCCTTCCCTGTATTTCTGGCTTTTACTTTATGATCCTGAACCCACTGAAATCAGTCAGGGTTGTCCCACCATCCCCAGTGGGTGAAAGACCTGACCTTGAGCAGTTGGTTTAGATGGAGCTGATGATCTCCAGTAAGATCTAGGAAGCACCCAGGTCCACAAAGCTCCCAGATCCCTCAGCTCCCACTGAAACAAGTCACAGTGACAGAAACTGCCACGTTTTGCAGAAGTGAATCTCACAGCAGGAGATGTGGAAACGCTTCCTGTCCAAAAACTGCTCCAAGTCAAACCACCACAAAGAGCAAAGAGGATGTCTCCATCCAGAGTTCAGCCACAACAGCTGCTGAATTTTGTGTGAGAATATTTTAAAAGCATTATTCCTATCTTCAGTAGGATCTTCCAACTCTGATGCACTGCACCAAGAGGGCATCATTATCATGAACCACAGCAAAGCTCCAGATGCTTTTTTCATGACATTCCTAAACTGTTTGCTCCACCCTGATTCATTTTAGGAAACTGATAAGACAGCTGTGAAAATACACCATGTAAAGCACTCTCATATTACAAACCAGCTGGCAGAACTTGCACTTTTCTTTTTTTTTTTTTCTCCCAAGGGAAGAAAAATTGTTGTTTATCCCACTTTTCAAAAGGCATATGAACCAAACTGTAGCCTTCTCTTCATTAACCCAGCTGGTATTGTTCAGTAGGTGTGTACTGATACAACAGTTTGGCTTGCAATAACCAGCAAAGCAGCTGCCTCCAAACCACGTGTGGGCTACACTCTAAAGGTTTTCTTATTATGAAAAGGGGTGTGGGTCTTTCCTTTCTTAAAAATGCTCATCATTTTCACAGTTCCTCTTCAGTTTCTCACTTGACAGCTCCTGTCACCAGGTGATAGCTGTAACAATCTGCAAAGCTTGTGTGCTCACCCCAGGACTGTACTGGTAACCATTAATGGCAATTTTTCAAATCCTAGAATGGTTTGGGTTTGAAGGGACCTTAAAGATCACCCAGATCCAACCAACCTGCATGGGCAGGGACACCTCCCACCAGACCAGGTTGCTCCAAGCCCCATCCAACCTGCCCTTCAACACTTCCAGGATGGGGCAGCCACAGCTTCTCTGGGCAACCTGTTCCAGGGTCTCACCACCCTCACAGCCAAGAATTTCCTCCTCATGTCTCACCTCAATCTCCCCTCTTCCAGTTTTAATCCATTCCCCCTCATCCCATCCCTCCCTGCCCTTGTCCAAAGTCCCTCCCCAGCTTTCCTGGAGCCCCTTCAGGCACTGGAAGGTGCTCTAAGGTCTCCCTGGAGCCTTCTCTTCTCCAGGCTGAACACCCCCAACTCTCCCAGCCTGTCTCCAGAGCAGAGCTGCTCCAGCCCTCGGATCAAATCATGTATCTTAAAGGCAAAAACGTGCTCAAGATGCAGCTTGCTTGGCCTGTTCTGCTGCGTGCTGTTTGCACACCCTCCATGCAGCCCTTCTCAACTGCTCTGGTATTTTACTGAAACTTCTTTCCTAGGCTTTCCTGCACTGCTGTTGTGTGCCATCAAGCTGTTGTTGTTTTACACCCAGGAGATGCCTGCAGCTCAGTGACAGATCCCTCTGCTAGAGACGTTAGCACTCTGATGCAGCAGAGAGATCCAAATCTTCAGGATAAATGACACTATAGACATACTTGAGCTGAATTTACCAAGTGAAAAATGATGCTTTCATGCTGCAGTCCCTTTTTAACGGTTTCCTGACTTCAGTCGATCCCAGCTGCCTGCTAGCAGTTATTACTCCAACCCTTGCCTCCTTCTCATCTCCTGTTTTTGTGCTGATATTTAAGAGCAGCCCACACACGAGAGTCATTCCTTCCTCTTGGTCCAGATGTGACGCCTGCAGCCAAGACCCATGACTGAGAAGCAAAGTTTGGTAAATGGACCTACAGCTGAACTAGGTGACCCTGGAGAGCTACAGATGGCTCCTGCCACCACCAGACTCCAGTGTGCATGCTCCTGGCAAAGGAGCCCAGGAATACCTCCAAACTATCTGCATTAAAATGCATCCTGGGATGGGCAGGAAGGGCAGGGCCCTCTGCCAGACCTTTCAGTCCCTTTCACTACTCTTTTAGCCAGAAGCAGAGTGAGTGAAATGTTCACCTAAAGTAAACACATCCCTTAGGATGCAAAAAAATACAGAATGCAGTTTCTACACCACTGTGTGGTCTTGCAGAGACCCTGAGAAGAGGGAATTTGGGGGCTGGGTACTGAACTGGAAGAGAGGTACTCGAGGTGATCTGCTGCTTTGTCCCTAGAAGAACTTCTGTGTGTAAATTCCTCAGGGAATATTATTGCTTTCCTCAGCATCCCATCCCAGCTGCTTTTGAAATCTACAAAGGATTGTAACTGAGTGGAACCGAGGGCAGGGTGGCTGTGTGGCTGGTGCCTCTCGGAAGCCTTTCTGTGGGTTTCTTCCCTGAAAGAGGATGATTTGCTGGAACAAACCACTCTGTATGCAACCAATTATTGCCTGAGTGCTCCAGAAGGAGTTGAAGCCTGGATAATTCAGAACACCACTCGAGCCCTGCAATTCGTGCCTAGAGCTTTGTCATGCCACTTTTTCCATTATGAGTACCTGTTGTGTAACATCAGATACTTTGCAGTTAATTTTTTTAAGGTAAGTCACATTTGAACAGAATCAAAAAATAAGCCAGAGCTAAAATTTCTGCAGTGCTGGGGCTGTGCCAAACACCCACAGATTCTGTACCCTGTACTCAAGTCTTGTCAAGTAGCTCAGCACATCTTTATTCTAATCATTTACTTTCATTTCATGCCTAACAGAGAATTGTCCTGATTACTCAAGCAAATCACAGCAAGAAAAGTACAGAAAACATTTGGTCAGCTCTGGGCACTTGGTGCTGCTGTCAGTGCTCTGACCTCCACAGCACTCTTAGGCTGAGCTCTGCAGGATACGTGTGATGATACATGAAGCTCCTGACTCTTCTTCCTCAAATTCTTTTAAACAGGCCATCAGGTAACTCTAAGCATGACTTGTACAGCAGAGAAAGGCCAGTGCTTAGTAACTCCTTCTGGGAACTCAAATCCAGAGTTTTTAACCCATGACCATTTACTGTTGTCCTTGTGACCACAGACATCCAGGTATTGCAGAAGATAACTAAGCAGGTGGTTTTCTTTTACATAGACAACCCCTGCACATCTGTGGCATTAGGTTATGGGATAAAATGCTCATCTCCTGCTGGCACAGGTTGCCCAGGGAAGCTGTGGCTGCCCCATCCCTAGAAGTGTTGAAGGGCAGGTTGGATGGGGCTTGGAGCAACCTGGTCTGGTGGGAGGTGTCCCTGCCCATGCAGGGGGTTGGATCTGGATGATCTTGAAGGTCCCTTCCAACCCAAACCAGTCTACGATTCGAAAAATTGCCATTAATGGTTACCAGTACAGTCCTGGGGTGAGCTCACAAAGAAAGGAGCACAGAGGAAAACTGGCAGGCAAAGAACCCCTCCAGTGAGATAATGGGAGAAATGGAGCACCCGGATCTGCTCCTCCCAGCACTACTGGGAAGAGGAGCTGCAGCAGCCTCCACTGTTGAGCTAGTGGATTTGTCAACCCTGTAACAGCCACCAGCCTCTGCAGATGAGTCCACACAGCAGTCTGCTTGTGTGGCTTTTCTGAAGGGACCAACATCACCACTGGAACATTTCTAAAGCCTCCACAAGGAGTTCCAAAATCACTGCTCTTATCAGAATGGGTGCAGAGCGTGCGGAGACTCTAATGAAGGAAGTCTGCAGGAAACTAAAACATTAACAAATGCTTGTGTGTTGTGGGGCACTGAAGTGACTACTTCATTCATGTTACAAAAAAGTAAAACAAACGGAGTGATTGACCAGTCATCTACATGTCATTTTCAAGCATGGTAAAAAGAAATCCAGAAGAACCCCAAACCCATAGCTCCACCATGGTGCTGTGACCAGGGATGATCACTGTACCTACAACAAGAGTCACCACACTGGATGTTCTGAAGGCATTTGAAAGCAAGTACTCTGGCAGAGCCAGGAGGGTAGTGTGAAGGGAAAGAAGGGAAAAGGGAAAGAAAATATATGGGAAAAGAAAAAAAAAGTGGCCAAAAAAACCCCTAACACACCATAAACAATGAGACACGACTGGAGAGCTCTCACGGCAGCCACAGCCGTGGGGACACCTGCTGTTCGTCAGCTGGACCTGAAGCTTGTTTTGTTTCTAGGAACTTCCTAAGAATCTCTGCTGCAATTCAACCCTCTGAATTCATGCCAACATGAATGCAAACCCTTTCTACAAAGGCTTCTCTGCACTGTGGCATGAGTGACTTCGCCCAAAGATACCACCATGACTAAAGGAAAGAGACTGGTGCTGTTCTAGGGGGGGTGAATTAACACCAGCCAAGTCTTCTCCTCTCCTGTGAAAGGACACAATGCAAACTGCTTCCCTCGAGGAGGCTCTGTAAGCAGAGCTGCTGTTTGTATCCACTCCAATTTGGAATGAAGAATGTTTCTATGCTCTCTCACCACAGCAGAGGGTCCGAATATTTATTTTTTCCACCTCTCCTTTTTGATGCAAATACCACACTCAACAACGACAGCCCCTCACAGGAAACATCAGTCAGCTTCTTGCTTGAATTAATTTCTTCCTTTCATAAATGTGTACTGTTGAATAATTCTTCCTATTTAAGAAAGATTTTTGGAGCAAATTTAGGGAGACAGTCTTAACTATTTTAAGAAATACCTTTAAGAAAGAATTAGCTAGAGGAGGCAGCACAGCCCAAAGGGTAGCAAGAACACAGATGCAGAGGGAGGAGCCAACAATTCCAGAGTGCTCAGGATTTAACTTTTCAGCTAAAGTCAACAGAGTATGTAGAATTTCCCCCCCCCCCAGGGGTGAAAATAAGTCTTGAGAATGTAGGCAGACCCAGAGGGTATAAAGATCTGTAAAGCAGGGCTACACATGTACATTGTACAGGTTTATAAAGACAGGCAGCCTGCACAAAGTATTACCAAGAGTTTCCTTGGATTTTAAAGCCCATATAACACTAGGACACTCCTTCCAGAGCTGCAAAAATGCTTGTCCAACAGCATTCTGGCCTCTGAATGTAAGAGGTGTGTTTTTATGAAGACAGGCTAAGGGAATTGGAGCTGTTCAGCCTAGAGAGGAGAAGGCTCCGAGGAGATCTTATAGGGGCCTTCCAGTACTTGAAAGAGGCCTACAGGAAAGCTGGGGAGGGGCTTTTCATCAGAGAAGATAGTGATAGGACAAGGGGTAATGGTTTTAAACTGAGAGGGGAGATTTAGGTGAGATATTAGGAAGAAATTCTTCACTCTAAGGGTGGTGAGGAACTGGAATGGGTTGCCCAGGGATGTTGTTGATGCCCCATCCCTGGAGGTTTTTAAGGCCAGGTTGGATGAGGTTTTGTGCAACCTGGTCTAGTGGTGGGGTTCCCTGCTCATGGCAGGGGGGTTGGAACTTGATGATCTTTAAGGTCCCTTCCAACTTTAGTGATTCTATGATTCAAATCGGACTTGTATGCTGAGAATCACATCAAAAGACATGAAGAGACAATAGAATATGAAACAGGCAACAGAGTTGGGCAGAGTATGAGTTATGGTGAGTTTTAAGCACACAGAGATGAAAATAACCCAATGGAACAATTCACCTTACACCAAGGAACCTCCTTGTATGCAAATTGAAAAGATAGTCTCTTTTCTCTGCCACTTGCAGAATAAAGACACTTGCCTTGACTAGGCTGGGCACAAAGAGAGAATAAATGTCATTTCTTTATCTGGAGCTCAGACAGACACGAAACACTCATGACTAGTTTGCTTCAGTCAGGAGACAGACAGCAGAAAAAAAACAAACAACAGCCTGTTTTTCCTGTAGATTCACTTTCCCCACACCCTGAATTATGCTCAGTTGTCTAAGAGCTGGAGATCCTTCACCCTCTTCTGCTGAGTGAAAAACTGCACCCAGGCCTCCAGTAGCACAGCCAGGAGAGCTGTCCTGTTTGTTTCTACAAGCAGCCATGAGGAGGATGCACAGGGAGTGTTGACTGTACCAAAACAAAGAACATTGCAAGAACATGGTCACCTCAAAGGTGGAGGCTGGAACAAGGGGAAAGGCAAGAGGCAAGGTCAAACAGGAGATTTATAAACTACCCATGTCAGGGAAACACTGAGGGCTCCTGTTACTGCAGAGCAGCAGGACCAGTCATAGACAAAGGTCACCCTGAGTTGGTTGGGATGAGTTCTCCTTACATCCAGAGATCTGAGTGTAACCCCACTGCAACTCTAATGCTCTCTATGGACAGTGCTCCAAGATTGTCTCTATCCCACCTCTTGGCCTCTCTACCCTCAGACAATCAGTCCCAGCAGAGGTGGATTACATTCTAATATGAAGTTAATGATTGATTCTTTAAGTATTCCTGAGGTCATGCTGTTAATAAACCTGAAAAATAGTGTGACCTGTGAGGCAAAAGTAACCTTGCAGTCCACCTTTTGGAAAAACAGCTTCAGGACTTCAGTTCTCAACAAGTTTGGGTGCAGAAAATTAGGAGTTAAATCAAAGGTGAGAATAATTAACTTGAGAGAAGGGAAAAAACAAAACAAAACGAAACACAACAAACCTGAATCAGCCAATTCCCCAAATCAAAGTACTGAAGAGATTAAAGTTAAGGTAGTTCCAAACAGAAGAAGCCAGAAGTAGTGCTCAAGAATGGAGATATAAGCAGGAACTAGAACATTCCTATACAGAATAAACTATTATTTCAGTATGCCCTGGTGGAGCATTCTCTCTGCTTTGTGCTCTGTTCCTTACATACCAGTCATAGAGACTCCTTGTAGCTTGGTGAGATGATTTCATCAAGGCTGGATTTATTAGAAGAGGAAAAGTAAGAACATGTAAAAAAAAAAATCCCAGAATCCAAGCAACTCTGATGGGAAACAGTCACTTGTTGAGGCAGCAGGATGATTTTCTTTGTTGGAGGAGAACAGTGAGACCATGGCAGGAGGCACAGGGAGCCCAGGCTGGATTTCTGGGAGAGAGGAGGTTCACTGAGAGGCACTCAGGGCCAGTTTTTGGAGGAGTTCAAAATAATTTTTCAGTTATTACTCTTTTGAGCATAAGGGAGGCAATTTTCACACCTTGGGGAAAAAGGGGCTCTCTAAACTCATGGCTGAGGACTGGAATGTCTGGAAAGCCACAGAGCAGGGTACAGGACCCAAACTAACACAGGAAAGAGCCAACCCAGGAAGCTTAAGATTTAGATGCTTTTTTTTTTTTTTTTGTATGGCAAAAAGATACACTTAGAAGTTTTAATGTCACCTTCCAAAAGAATTCTTAATACAGACCTACAGTATCCAAATGATCATCCCTTACCTCCCTGGAAATTGCTTTGGGGCCTTATACAATGTCCAATGGTGTCCATGGGAGTGGTTTTTGAACAAATTCCAGGAGAGCCATTAAAGTTCCTTCTTGGCTGCCTTCAAAACATGCTGCAAGTTCCAGCTAGGAAACCTGTGTATGTGAACAGAAAAGGATCTGAGCAAGTTAAAGAGGAAAACATCCTTCAAAGATGCTTTGCACAGTGCACCACTGAAGATGTAGCCTGACAGCAGCATATGACTGAGGACACAGAAATTGTTAATTCTAGTCATCTGTTCCATGTTCAACTATAGAAATAATATTTAAAACCCTCAAGAAGCTTTAAAAAGAGAAAAAGAAAAAGCCCAGCACCAGGACAACCATTTACAAGCTGCAATATTTGAGAATGATCTCATACCAAAAAAAATTAAGTTCAGCAAAACGTGTAACTGGAAATGAAAGTAAAATGTCTTAAGATTCAGCATTTGAGGAATATATGTAAGGGGTTTTGCCAAGAACTATTCACATACATCTGCACAATCCCCATCCATCTATTTTTACATTTTTGTGGGCCAATAAAGAGAGCTGCGTATTGCCAATCCTAAAAATAAGCACTTAAGCTTTAAAAACCATTTGTATCCCAGCACAGAGAATGATTATGTTCAAATTAACCTCACATCTGATGTAGGTTCAGCCCTATTAGGCTGAGGGCACAGCAAAACCTTCTCCTCACCCTCAGACAGGAATAGGAAAAAAACACTCAAGAAAAAAGGTTGGATGATCCTAAGCAGAGACCCCTTTCTCCCACTCTTCCTGCTCTGGCATCCTATGAACTTGTTTCTCCAGGGTTTTGTATCCCAGGTAAGCCATAAAACCTGAGTACTGCAAGGTAGAACAAGAGGTCACACTACATGTGTCCATGGTCCCTGTTGGCCTCAACAGCTCCAGGTGGAATCCTAGCTCCATTCAAATAAATGGAATCCCAGACTGGTTTGGGTTGGAAGGGACCTTAAAGATCATCTAGATCCAACCCCCTGCATGGGCAGGGACACCTCCCACCAGACCAGGTTGCTCCAAGCCCCATCCAACCTGCCCTTCAACACTTCCAGGGATGGGGCAGCCACAGCTTCTCTGGGCAACCTGTTCCAGTGTCTCACCACCCTCACAGGGAAGAATTTCCTCCTCATGTCTCACCTCAATCTCCCTCTTCCAGTTTTAATCCATCCCCCCTTGTCCTCTCACTACAAAGCCTTGTAAATAAAAAAATAAAATAGCACAGCTCCGTCGCCTTTGAAATTCATTTCCCACTGTAAATTCCAGAGTAATTTGCAGAACTGTCCATCTGCTTTATTGTTCACCCCTGTTGTTGGGTTTCTGCCAGTGTTGCCTTCCCTGAACACCTAAGAGTGGGTTTGCTCTAGTTACTTGGTTAATTAGCTCTCAGAGCATTGCCTGTATACCAGGTAGGGGTACCTGAATGGCCACCCTATAAATAGGCTTAATAATGGCTACATAAAATAAATGCTCATTTCTTTCCCTGCAGGCAAGCTTCAAAAATTTCAGGACATTTCTCCAAAGTAAGTTCTCAAAGACATGTTTACAACTGGCCATAAAACCCCAGAGGTAATTTTCCTGAAGGAGGGACAGAGATTACAAGGGCTAAGGTTGGGCTCTAGGTCTTCCCAACGTAGTCTCTGCCACGTGCCAAAGGCAACACCGTGAGACCTGCTCCTCATCATGTGCCTCCCAACCACCAAAACACACTTGAATTGCCCTGCATCTTTTATACTCCCTTCCAATACAGAAAAAAATCCATAGTCTGACAAATGCTGTGTCCTGGGTTGAGCCAGGTTTAAGCTAATCAGTAACAGGAAAATTAGGTTAAACTTGGCTCAACCCAGGACATGCTGATACAATATTAGGGAGAAACTGATGTTATTCCTGAATTGAAATTGACACATATCTTCCTAATAGGACATTAGGATGAAATTCTTCCCTGTGAGGGTGGTGAGACACTGGAACAGGTTGCCCAGGGAAGCTGTGGCTGCCCCATCCCTGGAAGTGTTGAAGGGCAGGTTGGATGGGGCTTGGAGCAACCTGGTCTGGTGGGAGGTGTCCCTGCCCATGCAGGGGGGTTGGATCTAGATGATCTTGAAGGTCCCTTCCAACCCAAACCAGTCTGGGATTCTATGATAATCCCAAACTCTCCTTATTTACAGCACTGGTGTATTACTGGTATTGACAAACCATGCTCCAGTGGGTGCCATTAAACTGATCATTTATTCAGCCAACACTGTTTCCACACAGCAGGTTTATTCAGTTGCCCTTGACGTTTCCTATAGTTTAATTCATGGCACTGACACCTATAGGTGAGAGCAGGGCAAAATTAACCCACTTTTGAAGCTCCAACCTGCCATCAAAGCCAGCCAGAGCTCTCCCTGCTGTCTGCATTTGTTTATAACACACGGGATCATTTTAGCAGCATCCCCTTTTGGTTTTCTCTCTATTTAGAAAACAAATGCTAAACCTTCTGGAGAATATTCAAGAGCTCACTTGCTGTTACCATGAGCCATACATTAACCTCGTCAGCAATACCAGGACTCAAAACCCCAGAATCACAGAGTGGTGGGGGTTGGAAGGGACCTCTGGAGATCATCTAGTCCAACCCCCTGCCAGAGCAGGATCCCTTAGAGCAGATCCCACAGGAACACATCCAGGTGGGTTTGGAATGTCTCCAGGGATGGAGACTCCACCACCTCCCTGGGCAGCCTGTCTCAGGGCTCTGGTACTCTCACAGTAAAGAAGTATTTTCTTACATTTGGGTTAAACTTCACATGTACCAGTTTGTGACCATTGCCCCTTGTTCTGTCACTGGATACCACTAAGAAGAGTCAGGCCATCATCATGGTTTCTGGAAGAGGGAGTGGAGCAGATGAGTGTTGCTGAGCTGCCAGGACAGTTGTTGAAGGCAGGAGCTGCCAATCTAAAGAGACCTTTGCCTTTCAGCTAACGATTTGATTCACATGCAGTAATGGCCCTCCCATTTTTCCTTGCTTCCAGCTGGACTTCCAGGTGCTATTTTTGCTAAAGTGATCATGACAACTCTATTCAGGACCATAAAAAGGCCCCCAGGTTCTTTAGACCAGTGATCTGGCTCCGTCTGCCACCACCACCCTGAAAACATCGCGGCTGGGGCTGCGGCAGCGCAGTGTGAACACCCAACTGAGGGCAACCCAAAGGATAATGAAAAGATAACAGCTGGAAGACACGAGTCCAGTGCATTGTTCCCTTGGCTTTGTGCAGGTACTTGTTCTTCTGCAGTCAACTTCAACATTACTTCTTTAGAATTACTCTGTGTGTTTTATGCAGACGTTGCCTTGGTGCTCGTAACAACCCAACAGGCGACGCAAAAGAAAACGGGGCTGTGGCAAAGCCAGCTCAGGCAGAAGTGATGAATAAAATCGAATTAGAGCCTCAATTCCCTCATTTCCTACTCCTTAAATCCTTGGCTCTGCAATTCTAACACCATTTTCATTGTTTTAATGTTCTTTTCTATCGCCTTTTAGTTTGTCGTTTAGAGGACACAGGAAAAGCAGATTCCTTTTCTCCCTTCCATGCTTCATCATCAGGAGGAGAACTTGAAGAGGTTGGAAATTTTTGACGAAGATATTTTTAGCAGAAAAATAGGATTTCCTTTCATTTCAACTGCACTTGGAAAAAGATTGCTTTCAACCATGTTTTCAGGCATTTGTGGAGTGAGCTTTCCCTCCTGACAGACACACACACTTCACCACCATTTTCCAAATGTTTCCAGTTGGAAGCCAGTACGAATATGTGGGAAACACTGTCAAGCTTTGGAACACTTTCCAAATGAAAATGACTTTCAGTTTTGAAAGTAACACTTGCACTACTTACCAGGTGTTAAATGTGTTCATTTTTAAAGTGACAGTATGACCCTGAGGCTGTTTTTAAGCTATTTTGGTACAAAATGTCAGGTTCCTGCTCCAGAGAAGACTCTAGAGCTCTTCTGAACCAACAGCCATGTTTCTAGAATGGAAAGGAGAAGAGCACTGACACGAGGGGATGGCACCACCTTCTAGTCTCAACTGAGTGGTGGGGTAGAAGAACAACAACATACAGAGACACAGGCTGTACCACTGCATGATCTTTAAGATCTCCAGTAAAAGACATCATAATGTAAGAGTAGCTCATGCATCTCCTTCCTTAATCAAGCATTAAATGCAGAACTTATGTGATTATATGATGAATTATGCAGTAATAATATGACCCTGAAATAAAAATGGAAATTCAGTGGGCAGTCTGTAAACTTGTAATTTTTCCTAAAAAACAACCTGTAAATATCTGCAGAGGCAGCAGCATCCTTGGAAAACAATGAGTCATCAATCCTGTTGTTTTTTTTCTTCCCTTGACATACTGAGCACAAAAAGGAGCTAACACAGATAGTAGCTGCTAGCATGTTTGTCTTACACTGATTTCTTCATGTCTGAGAAGAAAAGGAATCCTTTAACAAAACACTAGATAAATATTTGTCCTGGTTCTTGGTTTGTTGTTTTGGTTTTTTTCCTTAGATGAAATGCTTTCTTTTCCAGTCATTTATTCTCTGTGTCTAGGCTTCTAATGTTGTGTTTCTCTTGCTCTAAATTCATTAAATCAACATTTTGCCATTAAAAGGTTCCCATATAACCTGAAACCCTTTGAGATGACTCACAGGGAGATGACCACCACATAAAGCAAGCAGAGAATGTAAATATCATTTAGTCAAATGTGTGTGTCTTACAGGATGAAGTCCACCAGCATCACTCATACTGGGTGGCATGCTAACTTCCAAGGAGATCTATTTAACCCAGGAAAGTTGGAGAGGGATTTTTGACAAGGGCAGAGAGTGAGAGGACAAGGGGCAATGGATTAAAACTGGAAGAGGGGAGATTGAGGTGAGACATGAGGAGGAAATTCTTCCCTGTGAGGGTGGTGAGACACTGGAACAGGTTGCCCAGAGAAGCTGTGGCTGCCCCATCCCTGGAAGTGTTGAAGGGCAGGTTGGATGGGGCTTGGAGCAACCTGGTCTGGTGGGAGGTGTCCCTGCCCATGCAGGGGGTTGGATCTGGATGATCTTTAAGGTTCCTTCCAACCCAAACCATTCCATGGTTCTTTGAAAAGGCCTCATTCACCTGAAGCAGCATTATGCTCATTGCAGAAACAAAGTCCTGCAGTCAATCAAAGCATGACTTTCTGCAGGATGGCTTTTCACCCACTCATTTCAGCTTTGTTTCTCAGCCCATGTGCAGAGAAGAGCACAAGAAAGGGAATCAAGTTTTAAAAGCTTCACTCTGGGAGTAAGAGCTGGAGGCAGCTCAAGGGTTTAAAACATAAGGTGTATCTCTAGTGCTCAAACAGCTCAGTTATGTGCTGCCTGGTCCGACAGCGCACGGCACCGCGCAGGGAAGGGAAGGGGGAGAGTCAAGGAGGTCCCTGTGGAACAGGAGTTCCTCCCTGGACCCAGTGGTCCTGTTACAGAACCACAGAAGTACCTTGGTTGGAAAAGACTTTCAAGACCACTGAGTCCAACCATTAACCCAATACTGACAAGTCCTTAACAAGTACTATGTCTACATGACTCTTAAATCCCTCGAGGGATGTGATTCCACCCCTGCCCTGGGCAGCCTGGGCCAGGGCCTGACAACCCTTTGGGGAAGAAACTGTTCCCAAGGTCCAACCTAAACCTCCCCTGGCACAACTTGAGGCCGGTTCCTCTTGTCCTGTCACTTGTTCTTTGGAAGAAGAGACTGACTCCCCCTGGCTCCAACCTCCTCTCAGGCAGTTGCAGAGCCAGAAGGTCTCCCCTCAGCCTCCTTGTCTCCAGGCTCAACACCCCCAGCTCCCTCAGCTGCTCCTCCTCACACTTGTGCTCCAGCCCCTTCCCCAGCTCCCTTGCCCTTCCCTGGACACGCTCCAGCCCCTCCATGTCCTTCTTGTCCTGAGGGGCCCAGAACTGTCCCCACACCTCAGCCAGCTGCTCCACAGGCTACATCTCTGGCCCAGACACACCTTCTGTTCTTGCCTCAACATCGTGGATGTTTACTGAGGCGATGAGCTTAATCCTTCTCTTCTCTTTCCTATCTGGAGGCTTATATCCCTTTCCTCAATTGTAAACAACATATTTAGGCTTGAAATGCAGTATATGCACAGCCATCATCTTCTCACAAATGGATTTTTTTCCCATCTGATCCATTTCCAACACTGCAGTCATTTGTAACACACAATCATATGATATCATGTTGGTATTGAATCTTTAACCTCGCTGTGGTCAAATACTTAAATTAAAGGTAATAAATTGAATGTAGACTTTAACTCACTGCCACTCTATAATCTGCAAAAAAAACGATCCAGGCAGAATCCCTCCAGAAACACAGAAAAGAACAGATGTTAAATGGGATTGACAGCAATGGTCATTCACAGGAATGAGTCTCCACTCATGTATTACACAGCCTGTGGATAACTGGGAAATTGTTCCCTTCACAACTGTCAGTTCCTCACCTGACATTTGCCACAAAAGAGTGAAAGAACCAGTTCCAGCTGACAACAAACTTGACTGAAATTGTACAAAGTATGATGACTTAGAATCTGCTCTGCTTCAGTGAAGGCTGGGACATGTGCACCTGATTAAAATAAGGATGGTCAGTTGTTTTGAGGGCGATCAGATCTCTTACCTGAGAATAATAAAGATCAGCTTTCACCACCTATTTGCTAAATAGGTGGGATGGGAAATTACTTCCCCTGATAATGAGCATTCCTGGGAGAATAGTAAATGCACAGCACAACACAACAGACAGTTTGAAATAAAAGCACACAGGGCACTTTTAAGTGTCATCATTTGTTAATGCTGGCATATGTGAGTAATCACAGTCCATTTAGGGTTGATGTTAAGTTTGCCATTTTTGCAAGGACTGAGTAATGTTAGATATCACTGTGGGCAGGTGTGGTTGTTATTTAAAAGAAAATAGATACATGAAGGGCCACATCTACAGTTGGTGTAATGAGTTAGTACTGCCCATTTCAGGAGAGTGGAGTGATTCCAAATTGAATCATCAAGGAACCTGTCTCTCTGTATCCAAATTAATTCTTACATGCTGTTAAAAAAAACCCACAAAGCCCAATAAAAACTGTGCAACCAAAAATCATGGTTCAATAAGTATGTGCACAAATTAATCTCAGGCTTTGGGATATACAAATTCTACAGCCAAGGTTAGGATGGGGTTTGCCCTTGAAAAATAAAACAGATGCCTTTGGTTTGTTTCTCCTTTTTTTTTTTTTCTTTTCCTACCCCAATTAAAAGCACTGATCAGTACCAGAGCCAACAAACCAGATAAGATGGACACATCATCAAACCTGGTACTTGACAGACTACCTTTGACCTCCCTGACAAACAATGCCCAGCAATCCAGACTGCAGGATATCCCCTCTATGCCTGTCCCTGCTGTCTTCTGAAATGCACTGCAGGAAGGTTACTAGACACAAGAAGTCACCATTTCTCAGGAACACCAAACATGTCAAGTTCTTGCTGTTCATTTCCCTTGTTCAGAGGACAGAAAAAATTGTCACTATGATAGGTCACTAACTACCTTCTTGGAACATCACACGTGTGATTAGCTGAGAGGCTGGCAGAGAAGCCTGTGTGGTTTTCAAGATCCTGTGCACTCCTGGGTTGCAGATGAAATGAGGAGGAATGGTTACTCCCTGTGAAAGGATGTCATAAAGAGCATGCCATCAACTTAGAATCATAGAATGCATTGGGTTGGAAGGGACCTATAAAGGTCATCTAGTCCAAGCCCCCTACAACAACCAGGAACATCTCCAACTAGACCAGATTGCTCCACTTGCTGGTGGATGCTTAGGAGCTGGCTCAAACCAAGACCCTGGCAGGTTGCAGCCCCTGGGGATAAGATGCCAGGTTCTTTCCTCCTCTCCAGCTGCCAGTGTTGAGATCCATAAAAGCCAAGGCAATCCATCATTCAGTTCAAAACCAGTGAATTGATGAGTTTTGAGACTTCATCTCAGCCTCATTTTGCGCTTCCAACACGGCCGCTCTGCTGCGCGCCTCGATCCACAGTGAGCAGCTCCACACCTGGCCAGGATCCCACTCTGCCACACACACCTCAGGGGGCTCTTGAGGGTCCACACCTACAGTCTGTCCCACCTACCCTCGGCAGGTCTCTGAGCCACCAAAGTCATTAAACGTGCGTGCAGTTCCATTAGGTCAGAGAAGGGGCTGTGTGCTTGAAGCTGATCCTTGCATAAACTGTTTCCTCGTGTTCACACCAAGGTTCTTGGCAACCTGGACTCTGCTGCTGTATCTGTTTGTCTGTCAGGGGGCACCTGACAGGCAGCCTCAGGTAGGATATGACTATAATATAAATATTTAACACAACTTTACATTTCATCATCCATCATCATAACCATTTTCTAAGCTTTACTAATTCGCATCCTCCTCCACGAGGCAGGTTCTTACCAAATGCCCTCTGAAGAACAGTGGAGATAAAACCACAAAAGGAACCAACAGCAGAGCAGGAACTAGGAAAAAAAAACAAAAAACAACAACTTTCAAAAAGCATTTCAACACCTGCATTTGAGGAGGCTTGTCCAGAAACATGACATCTGATCAGCTGCAAACCTGAGAAGCAAAGGATGCATCTCTTTTCACACAGTGCAGATGGCATCACTTTAATTACTCTTCAGCATCACGTGTTGAATAGAACATTTAAAAAAATATATAAATGGACTGTTGTCTTTGCCTTCCTATGAATGTTCCCACATTGAATTTCAAGTGAGGGAACACGGGGAGGAGGGGGGTGTGTTGAGAAGGAAATCCCTAGAAAACAGAGGTCTTTCTGTAGTACTCCATAGGAATTATTTCACACCAAAAAGACAAAAGTTGACTGAATGAACATAGGATGAAAATCATGGGCAATATTAAAAAGCACCGGCCGCATTTCCTACTTACAGGAGCATAGGAGAGGGTTGCCTGGTAACCCAGCCTGCCGGCTCCAGCCACGCTCCTCGGAAATCAGCCATAAAAGGAACTCCCATGCCACTGCAGCGTTGCTACAGCAACGCACCGAACTGATGGATCCCAAGTTACAGACACACCTTAAGCAAGAATATGTTTCCTTTCATTTTAAACACTTCCCAACCCATAAATACATGGAGTCTGCGATTCTAAATAGCTCCCAGCAAGGCTAACTTACAGGGGGGTTTGTTCACGCTCGTATCATTTGAGACTTAGCACACGTAGCAAAGCAATTAGCAAGGAAAAAACCCACCCAAACTGTAATGTCTGCGGCACTGGATTGCAGGCAGATCACCAAGCACGAAGGCACAAGGCACAGCCGAGTGTAACTGCACTACAGAGGAGGAAGAGGAGGGTGCTGGAGCTGGGAGAGCTGCGGGGAGGCAGCAGGTCCCAGTGGGGCTGCGTGCCCAGGACAGTTGGGATTGGCAGTGATGCTGCAGGCTCAGCCGTGCCAGGGCAGGACAGCCAGGGCTGGCAGAGGACAGCCAGGGCTGGCATCCCCCCGGCAGGACAGCCAGGGCTGGCAGAGGACAGCCAGGGTTGGCAGAGGACAGCCAGGGCTGGCATCCCCTTGGCTGCCTCCCAGCCAGGCACCAGGGCCCTCTCAGCCCAGGTAGTCCTGAATTAAATGCGTGTTTGAACTGGGGCGACTGGCCGTCAGATGGGGCAACCCACACCTTTGGGTGACTGACCATGAACTTGCTCTCCAGGGCTACTGAGTGACCCAGGACAAAAGGCTCAGATGGAGATACCAGTGTTTGAGGCACCCACTTTTGATCTGATGGATCCTCCCCTCGTGCCATCTCCCTGCCCCACTGCAGGCAGCTGTTGGGACTATTTGACTGCGAACCTGTCATGTCTGTTGGGGGAGAAGTATATACACCCACTTGGACAGTAAGTCTGTAGACTCCTAGAAGTAAGTTTTCCTCTTGAAGCCCAGGAGTTATACAGGTTTGCAGCATGTCAGCTTCAACCCAATGAGCAAATCCTCCACTTCCAGCAGCAGCTGCCCACCACCTCATCCCTGCAGTGATCATACCACTAAACCAGACACACACCTTGACAGGGAACTTCACTTTTCCAAATCAGTCAGTGCCAGCTTGTAACAACATCAAGTTCACATTCATCTCACTGGTGGTAGCCAGGTCCTCGGGCAAATACCAAGTGCAAAAGATGAGGACAAGCAAAGAGCTTCTCCCTCTGTTGTTGCTGTGACATGCCAGTGACTGGTAACTGAGTACACGGGGGGGGGATTTAACAAAAGCTGAGTTATTTTTTTCTTCAAAACTTCTAAAACAGCCCCATGAACCAAGATTATAAGATAATTATACTCCATCTTGAGCTGAACACAAAAAGGTTATTCACTACAAAGCCCTAGCAACCATCTTACCCTTAAAGAGAGAGAAAGCAGACTGCCAAAGCAGTAATGAAGTGACACACAACTGTTAATTTCATGTCTGTTTTCAGCAGTCTGTAATACTAACCAGTAATTCCTTACAAAGCATCCATTCTTGTTCCCTAATTCCCACCTAGGGATACTAAACCATTCTCTAGCTGTATCTTTTAGGAAGATAATGCCCGCTTTATTCCTTAAGTAAAAATACACAAATCTTTTTTAAGAAAAATAATCAAATTTATAAAGGTTCTATAAAAGTGCTCAAGTGAATCCAAAGGGCTTAGCAGGACCAGTAAATGACATCTGAATACACAGATTAATTTCTTCTGTGGCCCAACATGAGGTGAGTTTGATGGCCTCAGCACAGCACTTTGTATCAGAAGGTCACCTTGCACAAACAGTTCTGAGAAGAAACCAACGAGAACTGCATGACACCAGACAAAGCTGCACAGGTTTACGCTGTAATTAGCTGGAAATACACAATTTCATCATCACCATTTGCATGTCTTTCAGGAGGACACGTATTTATTACCGAGCAGATAGAGATCTGAAACTAATAGCAAAGGCAGGCAGGATTAGGAACAGCTCCTCTAATTGTGTTGCAACACGATGTTACTGCATAATGAAAAAGAATTCCATTCCAGAAGCAGAAATCTCTGTGCAGCTCCTCCGTTCAGCCACTTGGGAGGGAGAACTGCCTCAAAACATTGATCCTGCTGGCTGACTCAGGATTGACACTGGCAGGTCTGCTCGTCTCATCCAGCTGCCAGCTGCTCTTATCTACGTAGGAATAAACCGGGCTACAAAGACACTTGTGGCGTCAAGAAAACAGCAGCATATTCACATATGGTACCAACTCGACAGAAACAGATGCAAGCACATAAATACTGTGCAGTTTATACAGGGGGAATCTTCCCTCAGCAGCCATGGATGTACAGCTACCACTCCATGTGAATTTATGTGACACCAATACGTTCTCCTCTGCATCCAGGGCACACGCAGGCTGGTGCAGCTCTCGGTTACAAACACCACCTCCTCAGCACAAGGCAAGGAAAGAGACAGAATCAAGAATCGTGGGGGTTGGAAGGGACTTCAGATCCAGTACAGCCCCCTCCTAGAGCAGGATCACCTACAGTAGATCACACAGGAACCCATCAAGATGGATTTTGAATGTATCCAGAGAAGATGACTCCACAGTCTGTCTGGGCAGCCTGTTCCAGGGCTCTGTCACCCTCACAGTGAAGAAGTTTTTCCTTTTGTGTAGGTCGAACCTCCTGTGTTCCAGCTTCTAACCACTGCCCTTTGTCCTGTCGCTGGACACCACTGAGAAGAGTCTGGTCCCATCCTCCTGACACCTTAGAGAAGAGAAGGTCCGGGGATATCTCACAACAGCCTTCCAGTATTTGAAGGAGGCCTACAGGAAAGCTGGGCTTTTGACCAGGGCAGGGAGTGAGAGGACAAGGGGGAATGGATTAAAACTGCAAGAGGGAGATTTAGGTGAGACATTAGGATGAAATTCTCAACTCTGAGGGTGGTGAGACCCTGGAACAGGTTGCCCAGAGAAGCTGTGGCTGCCCCATCCCTGGAAGTGTTGAAGGGCAGGTTGGATGGGGCTTGGAGCAACCTGGTCTGGTGGGAGGTGTCCCTGCCTGTGCAGGGGGGTTGGATCTAGATGATTTTTAAGGTCTCTTCCAACCTAAACCATTCTATGATTCTATGATTGATGAGATCCCCCCTTCTGGGTTTAGCTCTGCAAGTCCTCACCAGACTGGGTCAGGATGGTGGCTGCAAAGGCTCAGCCCCTCTTTGAATTCCCAGGGCTTCCAGAACTGAGCTCCAGCTTCTGTTTTCCACAGGGCACATTCAAGCCATTTCTCAGCACGCTGCAGAGCCTGCACTGAGGATGCAACAATTCAACCTTTTGCCTCTGTAGTTATTCTGGACAGCCCACACTGCTGGCCAAACTGTCAGCCCCTAGTCCTGGGTTTGGTTCCCAGTGCCAATTTCATCCTGATGTTCCCTAGGAATATAGAAGTGTAACCTGCAGCACAATCCCATAAAGACTTTCTATTACTGTGTGTGTCTAATAAGCAATTCAATGAGCATTATATTTTTATTTACATCTGAAAGGGCTGCAGTGAAAAAAATTCTGGGCAGGCTATGCATAAATACATGAAATTGCTCCTATTTCACTAATGAACCATTGTGTGTAATAGAATTAATCTCATTCCACCCATGATATATCGGGTTTAATTTCTGAAGCAGGGAAATTTAGACATATGTAATTTGTAGAAGGGGAAGGCAAAATTCAAGAGATTCACTTTAAATCAATCAGGCAGTCGTTTTATTTATATAGCACCCTTCAGAAAAATTAGCTGAAGGCACTTGGTGCAAAAAATAACTCCACTTGGCAAACTTCCAGAAGGGTTGCTGCGGTTGACCATGCCTTAAGACACTGTTTGGATGGCAAATTGGGTTCCTTAATCAATACACATGTTGGTGTGGGTTTGTTTTTTGTTTTTTGGGGTTTTTTTTCCTACCCAAATTTACTCTTTATCCTCAAGTTACAACTCCAGTCACTCTAAGCAGGTATTTCTTGGGAGCTCATTCGCAGGGCTTGGGCCAAAACCAGCTGCTCTGTGACACACCTTCCTCACCCAGCTCCCCGTGCTTTCAAGGCAATAATATTCACTCCCATGCTCTAGGCAGGGTTCTCAGTTGTTTTATTTCTGCATTTGAGGAAGGGATGGGAGTGGAAAGGAAGCTGCCTAAGCCTTCTTTGCATTCTGCACACTCTGGTGCAACACAGGTCTGCGTGTGCTTTACGTAACGTGCAAAACAGATGAGCCTCAGAACTGAAGCTCACATGAAGCTTTATGTAAAATCCTTGCACGACAGACTCAAAAATGAAGCAGAGCTCCCGGAAACAAAGCAGAGCTCTGAAGCAGAGCCTCGGGAAATGCAGCTCTCTCCTGACTTGTGCCAGCAAGCCCTGTACGTTTTCATTATTTATATAGAGCTTCAGATGAGCAGAGCAATGTGCAGTAGGTAAAATGTACTGTGCAAATATGAGTCAGCTCCAAAAATTTACAGTCTAACGGCACCAAAGGAGCACATGAATCAATACAAGACACACAGGATGATGTGTGGAATTCTGAGTTGCAGAGGGCCTAGAAACAGGTTCAGACTTAAGAAGCATTTTTAGAGAAAATGGGTCTTTGTCAACTCTGCTTGGACAGCTACTCCAAGCACATGGAAAGGCTCAGAACAAAGGAAGAAGCATGAAGCCAGCAACAGTGGGAAGGGGGTGGGAGAAAGAGAGAGAGGGAGAGAAAGATTATGAACTGTACAAGGCTTAGAGGACAATGAAGACTAAAGAAACCATGAACACCAGGAGAGCACACTCCATAGCACCCCAGTGCAGGTGGAATGGCTCAAGAATCTGAACCTGATAAAACAAGCAACACAAAATACTTCACAGAAAGGACATGGTGAACCCTGGCACAGCGGGTAGATATAGAATCATGGAATGGTTTGGGTTGGAAGGGGCCTTAAAGATCACAGAATCCTAGGGGTTGGAAGGGAACTCAAAAGATCATCTAGTCCAACCCCCCCTGCCAGGCAGGGTCACCTAGAGCACATCACACAGGAACTTGTCCAGGTGGGTTTTGAATGTCTCCAGCAAAGGAGACTCCACAACCTCTCTGGGCAGCCTGTTCCAGTGCTCTGTCATCTAGATCATCTAGTTCCAACCCCCCTGCATGGGCAGGGACACCTCCCACCAGACCAGGTTGCTCCAAGCCCCATCCAACCTGCCCTTCAACACTGCCAGGGATGGGGCAGCCACAGCTTCTCTGGGCAGCCTGTTCCAGTGTCTCACCACCCTCACAGGGAAGAATTTCCTCCTCATGTCTCACCTAAATCTCCCTCTTGCAGTTTTAATCCATTCCCCCTTACCCCATCACTCCCTGTCCTTGTCCAAAGTCCCTTCCCAGCTTTCCAGAAGCCCCTTCAGGCACTGGAAGGTGCCAAGGATTGTTTTTTTCAGCTATTATCCCACAGTCTGAATAAAACCTCGTGTGTTACACAGGCAGCTTGATTAATGGAGGCCTCGCATGCAAAAGCATGATTAATTTGGTACCTTCACCAACCTGGTGGTGCCTCCCCCCTAAGTGAGTGGGATACATGCACAATTAATGTCCATACCTAAAACCCTCTTCATGTGGAGTGACATCCCTCCAACAGATTAAGACCTTGACGACAGCATTATCTTTGCTGCCTGAAGATGTTAACCTTCTCTCATCTCCAGTCTGCAGAAAAACCTTTGTGAAATCTTGATCTTTCAACAGCTCCTTTCTGTGCTAAGCATGCAGAGCTCCTGGCCTTAAGGAAAATACAATCAAGCAGTAGCTGTGTACAGAAGGACAAAGACATGGCAGATTTGAGGTTGCAGTGCCTGCTGTGTGCACAATACTCATGTTTATACAATAAGGTGTGTATTGAAAGGTGAAAAGCAGGATCTGTTCAGCAGTTTAACTCTCCAGTTTCTTGCTAGAGTCACCTTGTGTTAGGGATACAGCAAGCCAAAAGGCCCCATGGTATTTTTCTACTGATCACATACTGTGAAACACTGTGCTATGATGGGGCAAAAAAGGATTGGCAATTGTTGGCATTGACACAGAAGGCATCACAGGATCAGCCCCAAATGGCAGGCAGTAAAGCCAGCACAGGACCAGGACCCAAGACCTGCAGCATGGCAAGAGGAGCAGCTGTGAGGAGCTCTTTCTTCTGGCTGCCATCAAACGCTCAGCGTAACAGCAACGGGGACACCTTGTTTTTCACAAAAAGCAGGACACCACCAGTAGAGAGACTGGGACCATCTTCCCTCTCTGAAAGACGACATCTCCAAGTTTCTCCAACACATTTAACATCTCACTCGGGACAGAAAAAAACCAGCCTGGAGTCCTTTCTCTCTCCCAGGGTAGTCTGCCAATCCCTATCTTACAACATGTGTCCAATAGAATTACTATTACTGCATCTGCTTCTGGAAATACAACTAATGAAGTGAAAAACTAGGAGAGTTGAGGAAATGAAGAACCAGTTCTCTTTTGTTCTACAGGGGAGCTGCTCCTGACATTGTTGTGGGAATGATGCTCAGCAAGCTGGAATGGGAAAGTGCCAGATCAGGGAAAGGCAGAACTTGCCCTATAGTCTCACCTTTGAGTTACCACATTGCCCAAACATGCATTGATTTGTCAGACAGAATTAAAGCCTGTTCAAGTCATGGCAATTCAGAAGTGTCCTTCCTCCCCTCAAGAGAGGTGGCCAAAACTTGAGAGGAGGTGACACAGCAAAGGGCTGGGTACAGAAAAGCCATTCCGTGCTGAGGACCCCTTTTTCTGGAGACAGACAGTGCTCAGTGTCAGCTGAAGGCTTTTCCTACACTTGGCTGTTTTCCCAGTTTTGGGGGGTTTTCTTTCCACTTTCCCTTTGGTTGGTTCAAGGCATGTTGTTAAACAGAGCTATCTTTCCCTTCTATTTCTGGGAAGAAAACCCAACTTTGGAGAAATCTCAACCAATGACCACCAAAAGGAGGGAAAGCATAGGAATAAATCATTGTCTCAGTTCAACACAGGATGGGCAATTAAACAAATGACAGAATCAAAAGAAGCTCCAGCAGCAGCACTGTTTTCTTCACGAGTACAGGATAAATAGACTGGGGATTTTTCCAAAGAAAAGCACTTTTTGTGCATATGTATCTCTGCACTAGCACACCTGTAAGACTCAAGTTTGCAACAGCCTCTCTGCTTGTGAAAACATCGTGTACAAAACACTCACTGTGCTTGAGAACGTTTTTGGGACTCACTCTTTGAGACCTGTGAACAAGACACAGAAAAGGAACTCTTTGATGCCCACAGGGGTTTCAACATTTCTGTTTGCCTCTCCTTACAACCTTTCTGAAAACACTTCTGTCTGGCAGGGAGGAGGGAGGGAAATCCAGAAAAACATACTGCACTGGGGTGAGAAGACTGTCATGCATCTTTCTGCTCTTAATGAAGTACATGCAGAGTCTGTAATTGACCAAAACTAGACATGACTGATTCAGACAATGTCACAAACTGACACAACCACTGAATATCCTGTTTATTGTTTTTAAAGGATATTTTCTCCACTCACTGACTGATGCTCCATTAAAATTCTTGGGGCCATACCAACAAGAAATCCTGCCAGAAGCTGCCCATTAACAAGCAATTAATATACACGTTTTAAAGCACAAGGTTGCTCATGCCATCCCACAGAAAATATTCTTTGCCTGTTATTTCTCACTGGAAACATTTTCTGATAGAACATTTTCTCTCTGCCAGGGATTTCAAAAAGTAGACTGCAGTTCTCAAGAATAATAAAGTCTATACTTGCTCACTCTGAAAATACTTGGATTGATTCAACTTTAATCTTAAAGGCTGTTTTCTGGCCCACTTAACAACTGATGTAGTAACAGAAATTACCACGTTAGCTGTACAGCATCTGCCAGCTATCAGAACAGGGTAACAAGGCCATTCAAATACACATTGTGAGTATGTAATTTGTAACATGAGGACTTGGGAGTGTTGGGGAAGTTCACTTTGGGCTTGCACCATCAAAATTGTGATTATAATGTGGTCTCACTACACCCGCCAGGCAACGAAGCCCTGACTGAGGCAGCAGCATTTCTTTGTGTTGATAATTCTCATCACACAAGGCAGTGCAGGGATGAAAATGAGCCTTTGAAAAAGTCCTACTTCACTTCTGACCCCTAAGAGGGCAAGCGAGGGTGCAAGAAGCAGACATGGTGCTGGATTTCAGTTTCCCAGTCATAATATTTACTTACTGAGGCCTGACCATGGGTATTTTTTCTTTAACCAGAGGACAGACTGAAGGTCTGAACTGTGGATTCCCCATCTGCAGCAGGGCTTACAGAAACATGGGCTGTCTGGTGCTGGGTGCCAACCCACGAGGCACCCATCAAACAAAGTAGACATGAACCTGCACAGCAAATCCAAGAACAAAGGCTAAAACAGAAAACCCCATCAAAAGGGCACAAATGCAACCCCACATTCTTCAGAGGACAACGGATTGTTGTGGTTTTCAAAGCAAAATATAGCTTATAACAAACATCACCAAATCATGTGTTTTGCCTGGTAAAAAATAGTTCCAGACCAGAGGCAATTACTAGCCCATATCTAGGAGTCCAACAGTGTTGGAGCTCCTGCAGCTGCATATTTCAGACCTGCAAAATGCCACTCATTTAAATGGAAGCACAGAAGATTTTGGCTTTAATTAGCAAAACCCAAAAGCTTTCATTCCTTCAATCCTGCAGGACTAGAGCTGTCACCAAAATTAGTCAAACGACCTTTCTGGTGTTCAGGGACACAGAGCTGACAAACAAAGGCTCTTTATGACAATTTCAGCTTCTGCAGTGGGTTTCTGCACACACACTTAGCCCACCGCCCTGTTTATGTCCCGTAGCAAAAGCTACTGACAGTTACAGAAAGCAGAGACCTGCAGCACACAAAAAGGTTCTCTCACTCATCTGCTGTTCTTGCTTCTGGCAACTCCCAGTTAACAGGATTCCTGAGCTGCTTGGTACATTAAGACCATTGTATTAGTCAGTAGTAATGGCCTGATGGACCTACCCTCTATTCATGTGTAGAATCCCTTCTTCAACCCATTTATACTTTTGTTGTCCATGGAACTACTTCTGTATTTTAATTACATGGCATTTCATTAGTTCATTCATCAAAATAAAACTCAGTGGATCAAACGTGGATTCACTTTAATTTTCTGAGATACGTGAAATAAATGTTTCTTCTAATTCCAAACACTATGCTTTGTATGATAATGAATTATGTTTTAAAATCAACTTAGTCTTGCTGCTTCTTTGCTTTCTTCTTTTCTGAATGTGTATAAATAAAGTACCAAGATGTAGTTTTGTTTTCAGCCAGCAGTACCTGACTTTAAAATGTCCTATCAGGAAGTGCTGCTGTTCAATTTTGCCTTCATCTCCAGTGTTTCCAAACTCCACCTAGTTCTCATTTATATTTGCACTTCAGTTTTCATGCAAGAGAATCCAGCTTTGGCACATGATAAACAAGTTGCTATCCTCTAAGAATATAATCAATTCCCAGATGGTGGAAAAAAAAAAAAAAAAGAAACCAGATCTTCATGTGAAGATGAAGCTCTTAAAAGATTCCCCCTCAGGCAGCTTGGAGGCCTGCAAAACACATGAACATAAATACCATGATATTCTGGTTTTCCCAAATACCACTGTTCTCAGCTTCATTCAAGTTCCTGTCGTGGCCAGACTGTAATTTTGATCAAAATAACAGACTGTTCAACTTCAGATGTAAGTTAAATTAAAATGCGACTCTTCAGTGAGTCAGGTGAGGTTTGTTGCTGTTAAGGAAGATTTCACACCATTTTTATAATGCTTTACAATAAAAATTTGCAACTGTGGGTGAGGCACCGTTGACTGTTGGTTTAGGACACCCTTGCAAACCAGGTCATTAATCTCATGACCCTGATATGACATTTTAAATACATGTCATTCCAAAGGGACCAGTAAGGCTGAGAGCTTCCCATTTTCATAGCCCTGAGCTGGGTTTGCAGTGGTTATTCTTAAAATAAAACTGCACAAAGAAGAAACCTGGGCTTTGAAAATCATTTGATACTGCTCACTCAGGGGCACGCTGGAGATATTTTGCCACACAAGAATTCTAAAAGCATCCTAGGGAAGCCAAAGCTTCCTCTCAGGGCATTTTCCTGATTACATGCACTGCAGGACAGCAATTTTATAATGGTATCTCTGACTTGAATGTGTTGCACACTCAAGATTCTTTTTTATGATGCTCAACTAGAATGAATCACACCCACAAAAAGGAAAAAGATGTAATGCAGAACACAGACTGACATGTAAATCCAGAGATTCATGGGTGGGATAAAGCAAACTGAGACAGCAACCTCAGGCATGTTGTTTATATAAAGAAAAAGCAACTTCAAATCATATGGGTAACACCAGTTGGCTTTCATCTGTTGGTTCTTTGCCTTTGTCATTTGCCCAGCACAATTACTACATTAGCAAGACAGTCAGCAATGAAAACTCACTCCTGAAATAATACAGACAGAAAGGGGAAGGCAAGGTCAAAAAAGAAAGAAAAAAAAAAGCTTTTAAAGATTAAATTTTTTAAAAAGCCAAACACATGGTTAAATGGTCAATTCTACATCCATGATGGAATTGAGCCTGTGAGCATCTAAATTGTTACTAAAACCAGCTTGATTTCAGTGGGAAAAAAAAAGTTTGGCCCTGACTCAGCACCATAACACAGGGAGAGGTAGTTGGTGTGCATGCTCTGAGCAGATGCTGCTCCCAGATCCTGCTGCTTGTGTGCTGTAGATTATGGTCTAGATTTACAACAGTATTTGGGGACTTAAGCACATTACTCCATGTCACACGGGATTGGCAGGAATGCCAAACAAGGTTACACCTCTTATTTAGGTTATAGTATCAGAGCAGTTGGAGATTCTCCTGAGATTGTATCTTTAACTTCTCCAGGGCAGTAAGTGCTTTACTTTCTTACACTTCATGAATCCACCTGCGGTGCTGGCACCAAAACTAGAGCAATGACAGCAGCAAGTGAAGGAAATAGCCACGGCTACACTGACACTAGGAGGACATTTCTGTTACTCTGAAACCTGATAACTCCTGGGCAATATTCCCTCTCTGCCTAATTAATATTTTTTAACATTTTTCAATTAGTTTTTTCCTGTTTGTAATAAGAGACCACATGACCAGTAAAAAAAAAAAAAAATTAAAAAAAAATCAGTAAAATAAGCCTCATGGGCTGACCTCAACAAACAAGGAAATTCCAAATTAAGAGATACCACTGAGCTCTGGAAACCTCACAATATTAAGAACAGCAGAGGTGAAGTAAGGGCAAAGTAAAGCCTTTAAATACAACTGTTCTTTGCTAGTATCTGTTTTGCCCTTTTGTTCTTTTTATCCCTGTTAGCAGGACAAAGCCACACAGTGTTAGTATGTGCCAGACAGAGTCACAGAGCAATGTCTGTGCCTCACATGTAGTGGAGCTCTGCAGCATTATGCTGCTGTGTCACCATAATGTGAATGTATCAAAACATTAATAACCTTTCTGTATAGTGAATAAGATGATGCACCTGAACGTAGAAATACCTGCAGTTTGGTGCCTCGTTACAACTCACAACCCTGATTCCGCACCGAGGATGTTTGCCTCTGAAAGATGAGCAATAAAGAATGCAAGAAAGGAAAAAAAAAGTATGTTTGGATCACGCCTTCTTTTAGAATTAAAAACACTGCGACTCTGTGGTTAGTATTCTGGAAGCGTTCTTAGAAAACAAACAAAAAATAAATCCCAAATGTGTGGTCTCTGAACACAAACCTCACCCTACCCTTTCCACTCCTGTGTAAACGTGTCTAACATCCATGGGGAGATTTCTCACAGGAACCTCCTGTGACGGCACTGAAAGTTTTACACCAAACCAGCACCACAGGGGGCTCCGATGCCAGTGCCTGGCTTCCCACCTCCCAGCGCCTCAGGAGCCCTGCAGACCCCCCGAGCTGCAGCAACGAGAGGGTTGGAGGGAGCTCAGGCCCCGGTAACCGCCAGCTCGTCAGCCCCTGGGTGTTGGGTAAAACGGGGCTGAGAAACACTCCAGGACAGACCCCGGTGCCCTTCGTAAGGCACCATCATCGCCTCAGGGGTGCTGGGGGGCACCAGGGAGACCTTCCCAGTCTCTCCGAGGCCTGAGGGGAGGGACACGCCGCGACCTCCCTGTCGCTGAAGAGAAGCGCGCCGGTCGCCGGTGACACCCAGGCGGCGGATCCCCCCCCTCCCCGCTCTCCCCTCACGGCGTTCCCGCCCCCGCGGCCGCTACGGAGGGGATCGGCTGCGCGCCCGCGGGCCTGGTTGCCGCGGCAACAGGCGGACGCGGTCCCGCCCGGTGAGCGGCCACCGGCCCCGCGTGCTGAGCGGCCCCGCCACCACTGGCTCCGCTTCCCTCCAGCCCCGCCAGCGCTCCTCTGGGGGCCGCCGCTCCCGCAGCGCTCCCACCCTCCCTCCCGCACTCACCCCAGGGCGTGTTTTCCCGCCGGGAAGTGGCCTCCACCAGCTCGGCCGGGTCACTCCTCCCGCCGCTCCTCCAGCCCACCGAGGGCCGCCGTTCCTGCCTCAGTGGCGGCTCCAGGTGCTGCCCGACCTTCCCCGCCCCTCAGCCGAGCTCCACCTGCCTCCCGCCGCCTGCCCCGGCTATGGTGTGTCACATCCCCCCCCGGCCCCGAGGGACTGCCACATATCTGGCTGTTGTGACAGATGGCGGTGATTAAACGGTGTGATTAATGTGGAGGAACTTCTTGCAGGAACTTGGCAGCAGGACAGGTGATGGTTAGCGTGGCTCCCACCATAAAGCTGAGGTGAACAGAAGTTTCTTTGTTCCCCTGTGCGTATACAGCAAGGCAACACGTTTTACTCAGAAACCTCTATTTAAGCTGTGGATCTCATCAGGCTTAATCACTTCGGTCCTTCAGAACATTTGCGTCACAGGCACAAATTAGAAAACAGGAGAACCAGCAACACAAGCCATATCCGTCAAAGAGGATACCCTGAAGCTCCCAGCTGGCAAGCCATGCCCCTGCTCCTGAGGAAAAATAAAGCTTCCCTACAATAATCTGCCTGAAGAAAAATAATCGGGTAATCAGGTTGACCTTAATCATATGAAATGGGAAGATTAGCCAGACATCAAAAAAGATGAGTTGTTCTGCCGGTTCTTATGCTGTATCAGCCTGCCCTGGGCCACCCCCTTCCTTATTACTGAGTCTCAAAAAGAAGGCAAATAGTCCTGAGAATAAACGTAGCCAATGTAGTAAATTAGCCAATAAATGTCGTGAAGGGTCAGGGCCAGGGTAAATCTTGCTGGGCTCCATGGCTGAACAGCTGAGAGTCTGAAACAGGAGATGTGAGTTGTGTTGATAGTAAGCTGCAAGTGTTACAAGCCAGTTGATTGCAGCCCCGGCAATTTTGTTGTCCCTATGACACCCATGAATTAAAGGATGGAAAGGAAAACTCCTAGATTCACATGATCTCGATCTTAATCAGGAAGGACTATGAAGAGCAGCCAGCCCGATCAATTTCCTTACATTCACACACCAGGAGCTGGGTGAAATAGTATCTTCTAAGTAGGTAACTAGTTGTGAATATTGCAGGTGATGGTGAGTTCATCCCTTGATAAGCTGTTCCGTTGCTCTGTTATCCTCCTCACAAGGTAATTGTGTGATTGTGATTGATTTAAAACTTGCCTGCCGACTCTGCAAGCAGTAAATCTTGTCCTGCTTTTGTCAGTATGGCTGCAGAGCTGTTCACTATCAGGTGTGTGCAGGTACACACAGTGATCGAGTCACCCCTTAACCCCCTTTTCCATTAAGCTGAATAAGTTAAGCTCCTTAAACCTTACATTATTAATACTTGTTTTTCAGGATCTGGATCATTTTTGTGGCCCTTCCTTGAACTCTCTTCAGCATTTCCCACATCCATCTTTAAGAAAAGGGATGAAAACCAGATACAGTGACCTCTTGTTTGTCTCATTCAGTGCAGAAGCAAAAGAGAAACTTCTGGATATTAATTTTTGGCTATCCAAGGACCATCCAAACTTCTGTCCCCGTCCCCCCCTTTTTTTTTTTTTGAGGCAGGAATGTATTACAGAGAGGATTTTCACTTATTTCAGGACAACATTTTCATTTGGTTTGACATGCAGAATTCATCTGAGAGAGAGAAAATGACCCATATGATCTGTGTTCTCATCTGTTGCATTTTCTGGTGCTCTATGAGTAATGTTGTGGATACCAGTATGTACCACACTGATACTCCTATAAGATTGCAGGCTTTGCACCAGTAGGTAATAATACAAGGAATAAATAAGAAAAAACTATAGAGACAAAGTGTTATTTAGGTATCCAAGCAGCTGGCAGACCTATCTCTCATTTCTGTCTTACTGATGGAAATACATTCATACCCAGAACTATGAGCATGGTATTGTCTTTATAATTCTGATATATAAAATATGTGTATGTATTTTTATAATGATGATGGCATCATACACACAGGCCTTAATCCCACAACATTTATGGGATTTTTTTTGGTAAACAGCAGGACTAGAATTAAGTTGTGCTTTAATGTGTTTTGCAGGCCTAAACATGGGCAGCTCTTTCAGTCTTCAGCATCCACTTCAAAAAGAGAAAAAAAAGGAAAACATTTAAGTTTTCCAAGCTGGATTCCCCTTTCACTAATACCAGCACACAGACTAACTTCAGCAGACTTCCAGTGATGCAACAAGACTGGATTTGGCCCTTGGGGAGTAACTTTAGCAGGTCGACTTCAGCTATCTGATATCAAAAATACTCTCAAGCGTTGGAGTGTCACAGTTCTTAAAATATTAAGTCACTGAAAATGCCTACATAAACAGTGTCTCAAGGAGAGAATCATAGCTTCTGGCTTCGGAGTCTCTTGCCCTTTCTTCTTAGATAACCATTCAGCCTCCCACTGCTTGTTTTCTTTTCCTTTTCCTTCTCCACCTCTTCCCTTGTTCCTTGCAAATGAGGCCTACCTTTGGAGAACCTGTTTTACAAGGGGTAATCCCATGGCCACCCGTAGCTATACTGGGTATGACTCTGACTACATCTTTCATTCAGACATGGAAGCTGATGAACTGCACAAATAGCCTTATGTATTTTCAGAGTAGCTACTGACATTAGCCAGTAGGATTTGTATTCTGTGAAACAGGTCCTTCCTCATGCAATTGCCAGAGTTGGAAGGGACCTCTAGAGATTATCTAGTCCAACTCCCTGCTACAGCAGGATTGCCCAGAGCACATTCCTGGACTGTATCCAGGGGGGTCTTGAATGTCTCCAGAGAAGGGGACTCCACAACCCCCCTGACAGCCTGTCCCAGGGCTCTGTCACCCTCACTGGAAAGAAGTTTCTCCTCACATTCCAGTGGCACTTCCCATGTTCCAGCTTGTGCCCGTTGCCCCTCGTCCTGTCCCTGGGAGCTACTGAGCAGAGTCTGGCTCCATCCTCCCTGCACCCACCCTTAGATACCTGTAGGCATTCATAAGGTCTCCCCTCAGCCTTCTCTTCTCCAGGCTGAACAGCCCCAGCTCTCTCAGCCTTTCCTCATCAGGGAGATGCTCCAATCCCCCAATCATCTTTGTTGCCCTTCCCAGGACTCTCTCCAGCAGTTCCCTGTCTCTCTGGAACTGGGGAGCCCAGTCCTGCAGAAAACACCGAATCCTTATTTTGTTATTAAAGATGTAGGACATGATTGGAATCAGTGGAATTTTGTCCAATCTTCCCAAAGTGTTAGAAACAACAAAGCATAAGGTCATTCTTCTCATCTCTCTCAATCCTTGCTTTCATTTCCTGAGATTGCCATCAAACAATCAATTTAAGCCACAGAGAGAGGTATTTTTTTGTCTGCTGACGTATTTTTCAACGTTCCATTGGCCTTTTACAGAGTGACATTGCAGCTGATTGCAGCAAACGTGTGAAAGTGCATGATGAGGTTTTTGTGACCAATTTTGAGAGCAGAATTTGCGTGTTGTGTTTGAGATACTCTCACAGATTGCACACGATCTCTGTATCCAATGAAAGAGACAATGTTAAGAGGAATACATCACATCTTTCACAGGGCAGGAGTGCAGGCAGGCAATTAATGATCCAGTGTAAGCTTTTCTTTTAAACCATTTTTTTCCCTCTCTGTGAAAATACCTTTATTTTCTACAACGTTTCCTTGATCATATTTTGAGTTATTGGCAACTCTATAGAATATTTTTGGATATCAAAATATCTGAGTTGACTGCTCATCTCTTTTGTTTGCACAGGCTGTAACAAGGTTCATTTCTCTGTTTTCTTTAACAGATGCTAAATATTTTGGGCAGGGAGAGGAGTAGTTCAAGATGGTTGCTAACTTACAGTTTGTTATCAGCTTTCTTGATTCCTTTGATGGTTTGTGAGATCAGATTTTGAAATGCATTCTCAGAAGATGTATCTGGCATCTAAGAAACTTTGATTTTGACATCTCCTTAGATATCTTTGGTTCTTTCAGAAAAATGTTGTCATGGTACTTTCTTAAAGGCTGCATTGTGCTCAACAGTCTGAGTTTTTCCTCTTAACACTTCTGCTTTATCTCCCTAGTTTCTATGTGAATATAGCTCACATTATATCTCTTCTGTTGTGTGGAACACATCTATTTTTAAAGGCCAGTTGGAATATTCTCTCCAGAAATGTGCATACTGCTCCTTGGACCATGCTGCTGTACCTTTCTCTCACATATTATCTCTCCTTTGTTTCCAGTTTAGTTGAATACAAGCAATTAAGCATCTGGATGTGTTCAGAAGGTGAGATGGTAATAGTGGGCAGCAAATAAATTTGTTTCAGCACTTAAAGGGTGGCTCCCAGGAAGATGGAGACTCCCTGTTTGCAAGGAGTCACATGGAAAAGACAAGGGTTGATAGGTACAAGTTGCTCCTGGGGAGATACAACTGGACACAAGAGGTGAATTTTTCACCATAAGGACAATCAAACATTGCAACAGTCTCCCAAGGGAAGTGGTGGATTCCCCCACATTGGACAGTTTCAAGTCTCAGCTTGACAGGGTGCTGAGCCACCTCATATAAACTATAGCAGTTCCTAGAAAGGTTGGACCAGATGATCCTTGAGGTTCCTTCCAACCTGGCATTCTAGGATTCTAAATATTGAGGTGTACAGAGAACTTCTAAGCACACAGAGATGGATTCTCTCTTGAACATGCAGCTCCAAACGGAGGGCAAGGTAGAGCTGCACCTGGGTGACCAGACTTTTCTATTAGAAAGGCAGTGCTTTGGTATTAGTGACTTTAAAATCTCCAGAGCAAATCAGGCACATTAACCAATCCTGTGATTTGTACAGATGAAATGATGATAGGAAACGACAAAGCTGCCAAACTATTTCTGTGTGGTTCAACCAACCATAGGGAAAATGTCTGGTAGGAACCTTCTCTCTCCTTTTCCACACCCTTCCCTATAGGCAGGAACACAGTTTTGTTCAGCCTAGATTGAGTCATCCAGTTATTGTACTTACCTTGTCATGTCATTCTCAGGCATGTTAAGACAAGATTTAGCCTTCAATAATAGTTGGCACTGAACACATGCCCTTTTTATGATTAGGATTAAACCAAACTACAGAAATCATTTTATTGGCATAACCATGTATTTTGTGAAAATAATCTTTGTATTCAATCTGAATTGATGAATACCAGGATGGGCTTATCATTCTAAGGAGAAACAGAGAGAAAATGAGTAAAGATGAAAACAAGGATTATTCCATAAAGCTGTGACACTGCAGCCTAAGCAAGCTTAGCAAAAGGAAGCTCAGCCCACCCTCAGGTGGTCTTTATGGCTCTGTAGTGCTAGCTTGCTCCCTGTGTCATTGTGGGGAGGCTGAAGACATCTGCAAGCATACAAATCCTAGGAGGTTTCAATTTATTATTTTAGTAAAGAGTTGATGAACCCTCAGGGTCTAGATACTGCTCAGAAAAGAACACTGACTCTGTCCATAGTATGTTTTGGATTCTGATAATGCATTCTTACATTACTGAAGTTCCCTGGGATCAGATTCCTGGTTTCCTGTCTGTAAAGCTCATGCTCTATTAGACCTTAATGCCACTAATTTCCTGCTGATTAATAGACCAAGCTTAGGGGGCAATTTTGCAGCTACAAGGTGTAGAATTAGTGAGACAAAGCTTTAGTTTGCCACTGATGGCAAGACAGCCTTCCCTTTGAATAGAATCAGTTCTAAGCAAACAAATATAATTGCTCTGTGTCCAGGTTTTGACTGGCTGCTCTGAGATGGCACAGAGGAAAGACAGAGAATTTGACAAGCAATGATCAGTGTGTGAGGGAAATGCCAAACAAGATGCATTCAAAGTCTCAGGTAGGCCAGAAAGCAATAGAGAAAACCACTGCAGCATATGGTAAAAGTTATTTCCACTTGGTAGTGTTAAGTCTGAGAGATTAAGCCATCTTGTAAGATGGCTATTTATAAATTGCATAGCTTTTATTTCATTATCTTACACTGTAGTGTTTGTGAAAAGCAACAGTCACACAGTGGCGTTTCCATCAGCATCTTTGTTCTGCACAGAGCTGCACTGATTTTCTGCAGGGCTTAATAACATTTTAGTACTTTCATATGTATATTTCAAATGGATTCTCAAAGTCCTATCACTGTTACAAGTAGATATCCTCCTCCTAATCTTAAAATCATGGAATGGGTTGGATTGGAAGGGACCTTAAAGATCATCTAGATCCAACCCCCTGCATGGGCAGGGACACCTCCCACCAGACCAGGTTGCTCCAAGCCCCATCCAACCTGCCCTTCAACACTTCCAGGGATGGGGCAGCCACAGCTTCTCTGGGCAACCTGGGCCAGTGTCTCACCACCCTCACAGGGAAGAATTTCCTCCTAGTATCTCATCTAAATCTCCCCTCTTCCTATTTAAAAGCTATATCTCTTGTCCTATCACCGCATGCACTTGTAAAAAGTCCCTCCCCAGCTTTCTTTAAAATATTATTTACAATTCAGTAACACTTACAAGCCTTTATAAGGATTAGGCCCAGCAGCCCACTTGCAGTTTAAATACAGTAAAAGACTGTGACTGCTCCTAATTGCTTACTAAGCAGTGACAGTTTTTCAAGAGAGCATCTGGAGCCTCTTCTGCTTCATGCATCATCAAAATAATCCTCAGCTAAATTCTGAATGCTAGACTTTATTACTGGTAATTATGTAAGAGGCAGAGAGATCAGATTAGGAATTTTAAAGCCAAGATGAAATTTTAAAGATGGCAGTTAAATCATCTGTTGATTTGCAGATTGGGCCGGTTTGATATGGAGTCACTGGAAGTAAATTTAGAACTCTGCAGAGCTGTTTATACAGTCCCTCCACTGATTTGTTACATTCTGAAAGATTTTTTAACCCAACTATAAATGGGAAAACTAAAGCAGTAAAGGAAACATCCAGAAAGAATGTTGGGAGATGATACTGCTGTGCTGAAGTAAGTGTATCTGTTTGCAGCTGCTGTCTTATTGTCAATAATTTAAAAGCCTAAGGGGGAGGATGGAAAATTGAGCAGTGTAGGGGCTTTTGTGAGGAACAGCACACTGTACAGTCTGTCCCCAGCAGGTAAATTAAGATAGTTTCTTTGGCAGGCAAGTTGTCTCACTCAAGCAGATGCAACCTACAGTATTTTGGGGCAAGACTGTGAATCTATTGCTCGTGTTTTTGAGGAAGTCTGCAGAACCATGACCACCAATTTCATTAGAGTTGTTCACTCTGCAAATAACTGTTAATCTGAAAGAGCTTTGCAGCCTGGGTCTGACAGCTATGTGTCCAGCACAAAAAGTTTTGTAAGTAAATAAAGGTTGCAGGAATTAGCATCTTTTGAAGACTTTGGATCACATTGAGGTGTTGCCATTAACTTCAGGAAAACCTTGGTTCTGAGCCAGCCAGGCTACTAACTAAATGCTGCAAGGGCAAACTTTGTAGCATCCATTCAAATAAAGACCCAATGAGAAAAATCATAGAATGGTGAAGGTTGGAAGGGACCTTAAAGATCATCAGATTACAACCTCCCTGCCATGAGCAGGGACACCTCCCAGCAGACCAGGCTGCACAAGCCTCATCCAACCTGGCCTTGAACACCTCCAGGGATGGGGCAGCCACAACCTCCCTGGGCAACCTGTTCCAGTGCCTTCCTGCCCTCATGGGGAAGAATTTCTTCCTGATGTCTAACCTAAATCTCCCCTCTTTCAGCTTAAAACCATTATCCCTTGTCTTATCACTGCCCACTCTGGTGAAAAGTCCCTCCCCAGATTTCCTGGAGCCCCTTCAGGCACTGGAAGGTGCTCTAGTCATTCCACTTGATCAAGCTTGTGGTGACAGCATTAAAAGAGAAAAAACAGACCAAACACTAAGTAGCTCTGCAGTCAAACTGATCAGCAGGAGCTCTGTGTGGCTGCACAGTGAGACCACTTGCATTGATGGCAGCATTGCTGCACTGTTTTTGCACAAGAATAATCAGAAAACAAATACAAGCAATATTTGCTGTCCAGGATGAGTTTTCCTCACAAGTAAGGCAAGGAGAACAGAAAACTCCATGGAAAGCATTAGCCCCCTCATTTTATAGATTCTACCTGCGGGGTTAGCAGTGGGCATCCTTGAATACAATACTAAGTTCCAATAAACAATTGCAGTGTTTTTTATTTATATTTACCAAGATTATTGCACTACCAGGTCAGATAATTATTCCCATTAGAGGTAAGCTTAGTCATTCAGTGGATTAAATCTTCTATCACATGATGAACCTCAAGAAGAATATGGATTATGAACACTGAGACATGAGATCGTATCATCCAGGTGCACAACACAGAAAAACCTCTCTCATTCCAGCCAAATGGTATGTTTTGTTCCTTAGGCATATCTGAGCCAACTGAAGCAGAACAGAGAACAGGGCAAAAAGGAAAAAAAACCACCACACAAGAGAGAAACAGAGTGGGGAAACCCAAAGTCCCACCTTTGCTACAGGCAGTTATGCCACATCATGGCCACCGAGCTCACCAGTCATTAAACACCTAAATTTGGGTCATACAGATCTGGCAATACATTTTAGATCACCTACCTTAAAAATCCAGACTAAAAAGCAATTTTAAAAGCCATTTGAGGAAAATCAGTGAACAATTACGTTTGTCAGCTGTGCCTTCACCCACTGCACCTTTCAGTCTGCAGCATGGGTCAGATCTGTGCTCATGACAAAGCTGCTCTGTGCTTCCACAGCAGAGTGAGGGAAGGCCAGAGCTCACCTAAACCCCTTCTTGCTGAAAAAAGCAAGAAGCCAGCAGGTGTTGCATGTTAGAAGAGTACTTGCACGAGGGCTGAGTTAGGATCAGGAAGTCCAAGGGAACACAATAATGCAACAGTGATGCAGAGTTCCCTGTACCATCTTTCTGTTATCCACTCTGTATTTATTGACCATCCTGTGGACCAGAACTGCAGTTCATAATATCTGCATTATGGGATGAGGTCTCACTGACCATTAAAAGAAGCTTAGTTACATTTTTGCTCGAACTTGTTCTTAGTGTGGGACAATGATAACTCAAAGATTCTACTATTTTTGAGGTGTTCATACAGTTTCAGTCATCCACAGCCACTGGGTGTCACACACTAACAGAAACTTGAGTGTTCTACCCTGCACCATTCATCCATAGTACAAAAGGTGGGGCAAGTGGGAACTGACATAAAAAATACTTGCTATGACCACATAAAGACTGGTTCCTTTATAAAACTAGATCACAAAGAAACATTCCCAAAGTTTTTTCACAGAACAGTGCACACCAGAAACTTCCCTTGAGTTTTACAGGTGGCAGAGACAAATGATTACAGCATACTGAGCTATGTTAATATTTGTCTTTCTGTAAGGGAAAAGGAAGCTTTTTGTTTGGTCTTGTGTTTAACTGAAAACAAGTCAGGATGGAGGGGGCTGCCACAACTCGTGCATTTTTTCCTTGATGCAGGTTTTGTGCAAGCCTGCCCAGTTTAATATGTTTCACAGGCTAGAAATGACAGAAAAATAGATTTCTGAGATTCAATGCAAAGCAGGGAAATCCTCTGGTCTTATCTTATGGAAAATCTAGGGAAAACAGTGCTAGAAGATATCACAGAATCACAGAGTGGTGGGGGTTGGAAGGGACCTCTGGAGATCATCTAGTCCAACCCCTGCCAGAGCAGGATCCCCTAGAGCAGATCCCACAGGAACACGTCCAGGTGGGTTTGGAATGTCTCCAGGGATGGAGACTCCACCACCTCCCTGGGCAGCCTGTCCCAGGGCTCTGCCGCCCTCAGAGTAAAGAAGTATTTCCTTATATTCAGGTTAAAAAATGAAATATGAGCCCAGTGAGTAAGAGTTAACACCATCTCAAAGTTAGATAGCTGTAAAGCAGATGAGTTGCAAGTCTTCCCCCTCAGCCAGAACTTCCACTTTTTTTCATCCACCTGTAGGATGATCCACTACATGACACCAGGTCTGATCATGTCTCTCCAGATACTCACATCATAACAGCACAGAGGCTGCTGCTGTGATCATCATGCTGTTTCCCAAACATCTTTTCATCTGCTGAGATCAGGCTATCTGTGCTTATTGCTGTTCTTAGTCTGGTTTCCATTTGCTGTCACCACCAGAAGGAGAGTCTCAGGGTTAAAATGCATTAAACACGAAAACTTCACGCTGCAGCTCTCATCAGACTATGATATTTCTCAAAACAGACGTGGCTCATAGCAAAGGTTAATCTGTTTTCCAAAACATTATTTGGTGGTTCCAACTAACTCTTCTCAATCCAAAGTACCCTTGAAAGTTGTGTGATACACTTTAGACATTAGACAAAACAGTCCAAGTATATTAACACAAGGAGTTTTTTGGGAAATCACTTTTATTTATTGATTTACCAGCTGGCAATGCAGACTGGAAAAGCCAAGAATGGCTAAAGCTTCCAGTAACATTCCCAGGAAAGCTACACAGCACTCAGCATGCCCAGCTGTGTCTTGAGCACTCAGGATAGTTAGATTTCTCCCTTGTGCCTAAACCCTCTCCAGAGCCACAAACATTACATACTCCCCTAGCCCACATGTCTGGGTAAGAGACTTTCAGGGAGGAAATTCACTGAGGCAGAAAAAGGAGGAGGGAACCTTGGTTCCAATCTGTTGAAACTTAGGTCCCTGTCCTCCTTTGCCAGCCCCCAAGAGCTAGATTACAACTGTACTAACTTCCTCCTTCCCAATATTTCTTTACACTCCATGAAAATTAATGCTGTAAGAAAGCTCAAGACCCCCCTTCTAGAGGCTACAGCTGAGTGGCAGGAGCCTTCACATGAACTGGAAGCCAACCCAGTTCTTCCACATTCCAAGAAAGCAGTCTGCCTACTAAACTATTTGGTAAAAGGTGGGATTGGGATATTGCTTCCATGCTTCTCTGTGTTATGGGAGAGAGCATGGCCAGAGTTCCCAGAGAGGACTAAAGGGTGTGAGTGGCTTTGTTTCAGATGTGGATAAACTGTGTCTTCTACAATGTGAAATTAAGTCTAGGAACACTCTCTTATGTGGTTGGGTCTGTTCTCAAATCAGGTCAGAACATTTAGGCCAGAGTCATTCCCAACGTGCATACTGCTGGCAAAGGCAGATGATATTACTTTGGCTGGGCTGGATTCAGGCTTTCCTACTCCACGAAGCAAAGCAACCTCCCTTGAACTTGGCAAACATTCAAACATGCCACGGGTGAGTGTTTCGGCTGGGTGTGGGTGCCTCTCCCATACAATTTTTCTCTTGTAAGTGACATTGCTTTTGTACTAGTTGTGTTGGGGTTTTGATGTGTGTTTCTGATAGTAACTTGACTACACTGCTCCATTTCCAACCTCGCTGCTATTTTGGTTGTTATACTGCCATCATCAGTGGGTTATGTGAACAAACTAATACACAATTATGATTTCTCACTCAGAAGTGTTTTCCACCAGATTTCCAGTGGCAAAATTATGTACAAGTGTTTTGATTCCCCCCCCCCCTTTTTTTTTCCCCTGCCCAAAACCTACTGTGATATGGATTCATAGTAGAGAAGACCAGGTCAAAACAGAGCATCGAAGTGTCAGTAAGGAGATCAGGAAAGGGTTTGTGACTGGCCCCACTTTCCTGGAGGTTCATTGTACCATCTTAGACTGGTCTCTGGAAACTCTGGGTAACACCTTCTCCAGGCAGTAACTTGATAGAAGTGGAGTTAGAGAGTAGGAGTGGGAGTCAAGGACATGACATCCACAGTATATACATTTTAAGAGGTTTTACTTCTGCCTGTTGCTCAGCTGATCTGCATGAATGCTAATGCCCAGCAGGAGCCTGTCTTCCAGCTAAGTTTCACATGACAGACATCTTCATACGTTCTCTCCCAGACTGCTCCACAGCAAGTTGAGGCTGTGAAGTTATTTCAAAAGTACAAGGCCCAGATCTGAACCAAACGCAGCTGCAGATGCACCCTCTGTCCTCTGAATGACTCCTGCAAGCTGCTCTTGATAAGCCATGCTTTCTCAGGGTGGTGTGTTGGGTGTTTTTTTTGTCTTAAAGCAGCAACCACAGAATCATTAAGGCTGGAAAAGACCTCTAAGACCACCAAGTCCAACTGTCAATCCAACCCCACCATTTCCACTAACCCATGTCCCAAAGTGCCACATCTACACGTTTTTTGAACAGCTCCAGGGGTGGTGACTCCAGCACTACCTTGGGCAGCCTGCTCCATTGCCTGACCACTCTTCCAGTAAAGAAATGTCTCCTATTTTACAGTCAATGGCAGAAGTGAGACAACTATTTATGTGAAGATTTTTTTCTTGCCACTGCTCAGTCCCTTAGTTGTGTTTAAATCCCCAGGGGTGGTTCCCAGGTAAACTGGTGTTGCTGGTGTTGACTCAGGACAGACTAAGGCCACCTGCCTAGCACAGAATAGCTTATTGAGGAAAACTCCACTCACAATGCAAATTCTTTGCTAAATACCAATAATCTATTCAAATAGCTTGATTGGAAATAGTTCTTCAGCCCTGTGCACATTGCAGACAAGGAAGGGACACTCAGCAATGTTCTTGATGTCTGTACACACTGAGAAGCAACAGCTTCTTGATATTTAATGCATGAATATTCAAAGATTATAACTCTAGAACTTTTAATAAAATACAAAGTCCATAATGAGACCACTAATCTCTGTGGAGCCTGTTTTGCATCCACGAAGATAAGTCCTCAATTGGAAAGTAAGAAAAGATTTGCATATGCTATTTTTGATGGAGTTCCATAGAGCAAGATCTCTGAGGAAACCTTCTAGTGTAACTGAGCTTGGTGCTCGAGAAACAAACAAACTCCCCTTGCTTGAGTATCTTGTAGTTCAAGCCCCCCCCCCCCCCCCTTTTTTTTTTCCTGAAAGACTGTATCAACATACATTCTGTTTGCTCAGTATTTCACAGGAAAGGGTGGTGAATGGAGCAAATTCACAGTTGTTTCATGATTAGAAGAGCATGAGCAGTGGGCCAGAGTGATCTGGTGACTGGCAAGTTTCACGAGAGTCTTACCAGATAACCCCTAATAATATGTGGATGTTTTACTTCAATGTGCCAGAGGGCTTTTGTGCCAACAAATATATTTGGCTTCTACATATTTTGTGTATTATACCACACGATCATTCCTTTACATCATGCAGCTTTTCATGAAACACAGTTTACCCTCCAGATATTTCTACTTATCTGACTTCAAAACTATTTGTTGAGGATACAGGTTGTTTGCACTGATTAATACTTATTGCCAGAAGAAACAGTTCTGTTTATTAAAGAAGCTTTCTTCTAATTATTGAGCTAATTCAGTAGCCTCCCAATGAATGGAGCCATCTGCTGGTTCATCAGTCCTTTATCAAACAAAGCTTCAGTATTTTTAATTTCCAATGGAGAGTATTTGTCCAGGCATTTGTTCTGCTGTTTGAAAAGTGAAATGAAAATGCTTTATGGGTTGGTAACTGAATGGAAATGTAGCCATTTATACTTTTAAACCACAGGACAGATCAACTAAGCCTTTCATTTGGCCTCACATTTGCTTCCCTCTCTTTCTCCCCGATACAGGTGATATTTGTGCTTCCACTACACCACGTAGTCCGAATTTCTGCCTTTATTATCCATCCTCCCCTCCATGCTATTATATATTGGACAGTGCCACCCCCCCACACACACTCATTCCTCCCTCACTACCCTTCTGGTCTATGAAAAAAAGTAGTTTTCTCATTTATTTCAGAAAAAACGACAATGGAGATTGTTTGTGGAATTAGTTGTGAACAACAGCTCCCTCTAGTTTTTGGCCGGCTCTGTTTGTTGCCAACGGGGAATTGAAACTAAACTAAATCTTCCCCTAACACAAGGATTGATCTTGGTGTCTCATTTCTACATTCGGAAATAACAGTGTTTGTCATTTTTATCCCAAATTGAAAGCCAAATGGAATTAAAACAGTGGAACTAAGTATGTTAAAATGGACTGTGAGATTAGAAGACGACGCACGCGTTCTGATCTCAGCTTAAACAAACATGAAAAGTATCTGGTTAAAAGAAAGGAAATTACAATGCCTCTGAGAAAATAATCTAAATAATGGGAAAGCTGAATAATGTGGCTCTTATTTTGTAGTCTGAGGATACAGAACACAATTGTCTTTGTTGGTTAAAGCTCATACTCCACACTACTAACTGAGCACGTGAAGCTTTTCAGAATTTTTCACCCATACTCTGCTCCTCATTTGGACCCCAAGATACACTCAATTCCACTGCACTTCACTGACTGGTCAGACTTACAGCTGGGTTGTCCAAAGCTTTGAAATAACATCAAACCCTTTGAAGAAGACCTCTGGTCCCACAGTAGCAACCACCAGTGAACATCTAGACATTTCTGAGCTGCTAAAATCAAAGAGTGAAGCTATGGTAGGGTGGACCAACGACCTGCTTTGGTACCAGCACATTGAAAGCCAGTCTTAATCCTATGGTTGGCATTCCACTTTGGGGAGAACCTACACAGAGAGAAGCTGTCTCTTCTTAGTTGCTTTATTTGTCAGAGAGCAAGAGCTGTGGTTGAAAGCCTCAGTTACAAAAATAAAATGTGAAGAAAATGTGCAGAGTTTTGATGATAAGTAGTTAATCATTGAACAAGTTGTTAACATTGTGGTAAACACTCCATCCTTCAGAATATTTAAAGAAGATATGCCTGTCTTTCTAAATTATAATATTGAGACCACAAAACCTGCACATTAAAACCCAACAAAATACTCTCTGACCAAACCAAAACACCACCCAGCACAAATGATCAAAAAAGAAAGAAAACAACAGCTGTGAGCTCAGCAGCAGCAACACCACTCACTTCAGGAGGGTTAGTTTGTATTTAGGTTCTGGGGCTGCTGCAGAGTTTCCCTTCCATCAAATCCCTTCCACTTTCTGCCTCAGCACTTTGAGCTCTGCAGGTGATCTGTGGGCTGTGACTAGGTGGTTATCTGCTCCACTGCTGTGCTGCCTGCCAGAGAGAGGGACTGGTCAATCAAATCATGTCCTGTCCTTCTTAGGAAAAAAAAAAAGAAATAATATTCCAAAAATGAAGTGAAAAATAGAAAGGTATCTGCATATTTTTAAGCAAACTGGCCTTATCTGCCAACTATTAAAGATAAAAACTCTGTGAAATTAAAAAAGCATCTAAAATTTATCTCCTGGGTTCTAATTTCATGGCCATAATGGTGTGCTAATCCTTTGCACTGCAGCATTTTCTACTTTAAACTTCCAATATGAGGTTTGCAAGACGTGTCGCACCAACGGGCTTTTAAAAACATACCAGGATCTAATCTGGATGACAAAATGTTTTCTACTTCAGTTTGAAATGTTGCTGTACAGCTCACAAATAAGGCAACATGTTGAAAGTACAATTGTGTTACAGTTTAATGAAATGGTTTTCATTAATACATGCAGGTTACAAGATAATTATATAGAATAATAGAATCATAGAATGGTGAAGGTTGGAAGGGACCTCAAAGATCCTCAGGTTCCAACCCCTCTGCTATGAGCAGGGACACCTCCCACCAGACCAGGCTGCACAAGCCTCATCCAGCCTGGCCTTGAACACCTCCAGGGATGGGGCAGCCACAACCTCCCTGGGCAACCTGTTCCAGTGCCTTCCTACCCTCATGGGGAAGAATTTCTTCCTGATGTCTAAGCTAAATGTCCCCTCTTCCAGCTTAAAACCATTACCCCTTGTCCTATCACTGCCCACTCTGGAGGAAAGTCCCTCCCCAGCTTTTCTGGAGCCCCTTCAGGCACTGGAAGGTGCTCTAAGGTCTCCCTGGAGCCTTCTCTTCTCCAGGCTGAACACCCCCAACTCTCTCAGCCTGTCTCCAGAGCAGAGCTGCTCCAGCCCTTGGACCACCTTCATGGTCCTTCTCTGGACCCTCTCCAATAGCTCCATGTCTTTTCTGTGGCAGGAGAGTACTTGGCAGAACTAGATCAGAGAGATCTTAGGAGATACTACTTCAGGAAGAATTAATAATAATATTGATCATAATTCTGAGGTGCTTTCATATTTATCACCATTTTGCCAGTGGCCCAACAGGAAGATGTTTCTCTCTAGTTATTCATCAAGCCTTTTTGTGACATCATTAGGCATTTCTCCTCCTCCCTGGAAGTTTTTCTTCTTTCTTCATAAAGAAGATTCAGCAATCTTTTCTTTATACCATGTCAGAGGAAGATTACATGTGTACAGACTTTGCCAGACTGTGAGTAATGGATCTGCTGGTACATGCTACAGCTCTTTGACTCCAACTTTCTATGTACATATAAACAAAACCCAGATCTTCCTCTTCCACATTCCACTCCAACTCACTGAAGATGGGAAAGGAACCCTTTTCTGCCATTAAAACTAAGATTACCCCACCACTACCCCCTTGTCTCTACATGTGACATGCCTCTTCCTTCAGCTTTTCTGTGTGTCCAGAGGTGGGAAGCCAAATAATGTGAACAGGTTTGTCTGGGACTGGTGTAAAAAGTTGGATGTGCATGAAAGTTTGTTACATAATTTTCAATTATTTTTTTCCTCTTCAGGTTAACAGAGCTTTTCAAATTCAGAAGCTGAAAGACTGGTACATTTGCTATTCCTCTTTTCTCTGCCCATTAGACTTAACGCTTTGAGTGGAGCTGCTCCAAGAATGAAGCTGTGCTATCTCCAAGAGCTTTCATATTCTTACCCTAAACCATGTAAACATTATTGAGATGCATTAATTTGAAAATCGTTTTCAGTCTTCAGCTCTCAAGATTTGTGTTCATATTTGAGCATCCAGTAACATAAAAAGTTACTATGGTTTATCTCTTTACAAGGGCTTTTTTGGACCAGAATTAATTTCTGAGCGTTGCTGACAAGTGGATGCATCTAAATGAAAAATGCTGACATCATAATGACAAAGGTCAGGCCTGTCCTTTGGAATACAGAAGCCAGAATTGTTTTGTGGAAGAGGAACATATGAAGTGTTTCATAACTGACCCACCATGACTCGGGTTGAATGGCTCACATTGTCGTTCCCCTGATGATGGTAACATGCAAAAGGTCACAAGTCCAAACGAGACTTGCAAGTGAACAAAGCTCATAAACTTCACTGGAAACATTGACTTGTGTATCTGTTTGTGTCATGTTGGTACTTCCTCACATTACAGAATCACAGCTTTCAGGTTCATGCTTGTTATAGTGACACCACCCCACTTGCAAGTCCTCTGCAGAACAAAGTGAAGGTTTGTAACACAAGGCCTTGATTTGTACAGTGAGGAGCCCCATTCTCTAAAAAAGAACCCAAATAAAATGGAGACAAAGCATTGAAGACCATAGAAACATCAGAAAAATCTGATTTCAGTACATGTTGAACAACTTGGGGCAGAGAGCAGGGAAAAGGAGGAGAAAGGGGTTTTCTGTTTATGGACAGTGCATGTAATTTCTTCCTGCTGTAGAAGCATAGAATGGTGAAGGTTGGAGGGCACCTTAAATATCATCAGGTCCCAACCTCCCTGCCATGAGCAGGGACACCTCCCACCAGACCAGGCTGCACAAGCCTCATCCAACCTGCCCTTGAACACCTCCACGGAGGGGGCAGCCACAACCTCCTTGGGCAACCTGTTCCAGTGCCTTCCTGCCCTCATGGAGAAGAATTTCTTCCTGATGACTCACCTAAATCTCCCCTCTTTCAGTTTAAAACCATCACCCCTTGTCCTATCACTGCCCTCTCTGGTGAAAAGCCCCTCCCCAGCTTTTCAGGTAATCTATTAAAAAATAGATTCTCTTATACTGCTTTATTTGTATTGCTTTTTTCTTTTTTTTTTTTTCCTCAGAGTTGTTGATGTTCAGTCACATCTTTCTATTCTAGACCTTCACAAATGAGATTATGGGAAGCAAACATGGATCTGTCATCAAATCTTCTGGGAACAGACCAGGCCTTACATTTCCTACTATAGACAATACATCAATCAAGCAGAAGTTAGAGCACAACATAAGCTTAATAAAAGTTGAGAAAGTTGTACTTGACCCGAAGAAAGTCACCTCAGGTGACATTGAGTCATTTGACCCATTATTAAACAAACTGGATGGATGCCTTCTAATTTCATCATCCTTGTATCACTTTGCTTTTTTTCTTTGTACAAAACTGTTTAGTAACAAAAAAGTTTCAAAATAGAGTTGTAGCTTGCATTTTTAGGTAATTTTTAAACTACCACACAATGGAAATTTTAATGGAAATTACACTTGTAACTGTAAACTTTGTCTTAGTGAATGTCTGAGTGGTATTATCCGGGACACCCCAAATTACTTGTGGAATAAGGAAGCACAGAATATGCAGACATGCCTTCCAGTTAGTTGTGAAACATGGGATAAAATGCTGGAGATAAAGCACCTCTTCCCATCATCACCCTGTTCCTGCAGGGTGCAGGCAAAGCTCTGCAGTCATGCTCACTAGGCTTTTAATGAGAACACCACCAGGTCCCTATTTCATGCAACTTGGCAGTTGGTTGAGATACGAAGGGTAATTTAAAACAAGTTAGTTGTGTTTAAGAAAAAAAGGAAATTTGCTTATCACAGTTAATTTTCTCAAAACAGCAAGTAAATCCTCCATAATTTACACAGAGCCATGAAACCACTTCCAACCTACCAATGTGTATGAGGGAATTCTCAGAAGACAATGTGAAGTTTGCCAGGATTAGCTGAGCAGTTTATTGTTTCACTGAAGTCAGCATGGATGCCAGCAAGTTGCTTTTCAAAGTGAGATTCCATTTTTAAGCACAAAGCTGCAAATATTTATAGAACAAAGATTATTCACTAAGTATCATAGCAGATGGATGGTTTCTCTTGTCGAGAGAGAGGGAAACTGTGGGAACACAGCTACATCTCTGGAGACAAAAACCAGGCCCATACAGACAGTTTTGAAGGACTGACCATCTTTGCAGGTTTATATCACTGTAGAAATAACTTGCATAAACACAAAACTATTTTGATGTTGTTCTTGACATGTATAATTAAACTGGGGCTCTCCACACAATCAAGAATGCCATTGAATACTCAAGAGTCAGGTTGGGTTTGGTTTTTTTTTAATGTTTTAGAGAGGAAATGAAATGGGTCCTGTTCTAATTCTGATTTACTCCATATTTACATTCCACTAACTCAAAACCAACACCATTCAGCAAAAATCAGTAGCTTTAAATTAAGGTTAAACCCACTCAAATATGCATTCATGTAGGTCTGAGGTAACCCCACTGACATCAGCATTATTTCATGTCTTTGACTTAATTTAGAGCAGAAAATAGGCCTTGGGTATTTGGGGAAAAAGGATAGTAAAAATTAACTAGTGCCCTGATCTTGTACCCTGTGTAAGGACAAAATCTTGTTTCCATTCAAGGCTGCACTGACATCAACACAGAGTCTCCTGAGGAAAGCCCTTAGGCAGACAGGCCTTTGCAGAGTGGGACCAGTTGTCTTTCCCTGACCTTCTAGGGGAAAAAATATATCTAAAAAAATAGAGAACAGCATCAAAATAAAGCAAATTTAAATATTACTATGGACTCACATTCTTATGCACATCACTTGCTGTTTGTCTGTAGGGAAAAAACTCAAATTTTCCTTTGTCAGCAACAAGTAGTTCAAAGGGAAGTTTATCTTAAAGGCCCTGTGGCCTTCCTGCCTGTTCTTTTCATAGAATCCCAGCATTGATAGGTTGGAAGGGACCTTAAAGATCATCAAGTTCCAACCCCCCTGCCATGAGCAGGGAACCCCACCACTAGACCAGGTTGCACAAAACCTCGTCCAACCTGGCCTTAAAAACCCCCAGGGATGGGGCATCAACAACCTCCCTGGGCAACCCATTCCAGTTCCTCACCACCCTAAGAGTGAAGAATTTCTTCCTCATATCTAACTTAAATCTCCCCTCTCTCAGTTTAAAACCATTACCCATTTGTGCTGCATTAGGCTGAGGTTCTGGCCTCCTATGTGCCCATCACATCCCTAATATGCTTTATCTTCATTTTTTATTGCTCTCTGACACCCTTAACACTCATGCAGGTGTGCTTGCCTGATTATTTTACCTATCTGCCCCTCACCATTTGTTTCTGTCCTCCACCATTTCAATGACTTTATCTTTACAGCACCTGTGGGGTTGTTTATGTACAGCTGGGGAGGCACAGGAAGTGATTTCTACAGGAGATGTTTCAGCAGAGCACAAAACTGAATCCAGCCACCTGATCTTCCCTATGAGGGTCCTGAGCACTGGTTGTGTTTTCCATTCCAAAGCTGTTTGAGGCTGGGAGAGCTCTGCTTCTGCTGGGGCCATGGGCAATGAGGCAACTGTGAGAACAATGCAGCCATTTTCTGTCTTTGATGTCACCACCTTGAAATCACCACTTTTAGGAACTCTCAAATTGCTGTCTAGGGAGTAAAGATTTATTTTTTTTTTTAAGAAGAAGAGAAAGAAATACTCAAACTTTTCAGGACCACAAGTCTCATCCAACCTGGCCTTGAACACCTCCAGGGAGGGGGCAGCCACAGCTTCCCTGGGCAACCTGTTCCAGTGCCTTCCTGCCCTGATGGTGAAGAATTTCTTCCTGATGTCCCACCTAAATCTCCCGTCTTTCAGCTTAAAATCATTACCCCTTGTCCTCTCACTACCCTCTCTGGTGAGAAGTCCCTCTCCAGCTTTCCTGGAGCCCCATCAGGTGCAGTTTACTCTTTTTTTTTTATGATGCCTTGGAGTCAGAGGTGAAAGATTTATCACCTCAACCATATTTTACTGTATAGTAACCAAATGAAGTACAAGAAAAACAAAATGCAATGGGAAATGTTGCCTTCTGCAGCATAACCTAGGGAATTTTTAAGTTGCTCCTACTTTCTGCAGGGTTTCTAACAGTAAAAGCAGTTTGCTTGACACAGCAGAGAGAAGGACGTAGCCACAGTAAAATATGGGACAGCAATCACTGGCAGAGCAGACTTTTTAAAAAAACTGCATTACAATTGGAAATTGGAAATAAATACATTCCAGTGCACCCATGTAGCAAGGAGAAACAAGATAAAGCAGCCCCAGGCAATTTAAAAATATTCTGTATGAATGAGCAGAGAACCCAAGCAGAACAGCAGTCCAAATATCTCCTTGGGATAACAGCCCAACACACACTGATCAGGCAAGGGATAAAGCCCAGCTGGGAGAATCCCACGGGCTGCAATTCCACACTGGGGAGTTCAGGAGTGTCCTCTCCCAGTCATTATTTTCTCTACCTCTCAGTTCAGTTCTTTCCTGTGGTTTAAGGATTGTACTGCAGGTGGCAATTCCATCAGAAGACACGGGAAGGTAGGATGTCTCTTCCTTGACAAGAGGTCAGTGATCCATCATGAGGCATGAGCAAGCTGGTTGTACCCAGCCAACTTCTATTTCTGTGCTAAACAGGAGGACAGGACTTGCAGTCATCTCACGAGGTTTATCACATTTCCTGATGTTTTTCTTCTAATTATCATCTTCTGAAAAATGTCACATATCTAAAACTTTTTGGTTTTGTTCCCATAACATATGGGTTTGTGTATAAATGTTAACATCCAGCCAGTTCTGTCCCAGGGTGCCCTTGAGGATCAGAACAAGCAGCAGACCTCCCCCTGAGCACACAGGGGAAAAAAAGTATCAGCTCAGCTTCACATTCAAAGTGGGGCAGCTCCAGGTGCTTGCTGAAAGTTGACATGACTGTGTAATAAGTGAGCTAAAATCCTGAAAATGGAAAATCCCATCTCCTCCCTGCCATCATAAACCCCCCCTCAGACAAGGGGTGATACAATTGCTGTTGCTTACACAGAGGTGGTTTCTCTGAAGCTACATATTCAACAAAGCAAGGACCAGGTGGGTCAGAATCCATTCCAGGAAGGAGGTAAATATTAATCAGCTTTCAAGGTGCCACTGCATCATTTAGTAGCATCTATTAACGTTCTTCATGTGTTCCTACACATGTCCTACCAGACAAGCACTATTGATTTTCTGTCTACATTGAGAGAAGCTTGTGAATAAATTCATACTGTTAACAAGAAACCTACCAGAACTAGAATTACCAAGAACTGAGTGTGCTATAACATCAATACCTGGATAATACTCTTAAGCCACTCCAAATGTGTGCTAAACACTCAATATGAAAGTAAAACAGTGTTTTGATAGTTTGTTGGGTTCTTTTTCTTTTTTCAATTTTGACTGCAGATCTTTGAGCTCAACAAGGTTGTACAAGAAAGTCAAGTGAAACAGCATTTGAGAACAGGAAGCCATCTCAAAGGAGAAGGAGTGTGACACAGGCCTCTAACCTCAGTCTGGATCACAGAAGCCTTGAGACAAAAGCCAAAATAGGAGCTGCTCCAGCTCAGGCACAAGCTCTGTCATCTCCAACTCAATCATCCACATTGACCTCCCAGGGAACTGTGGGCTCCTCCATAGCAAAGCAGTCCCGTGGTTCAGCCCTTCTGCACCGTAGAAGGGCCCCTTTTAGATCCAGAAAGAAAAGTTTTTCTTCTATTCAGTATTTAACTGTGGAAGAGTCTTTCAGAGAAGTGGAAGATACTGAAGATGCCAGTCAGTTAAAGTCAAGTCTTTCCTTGAGCAGTAGCTGGTTTTCTCGTATTCTGGGACACGGGAACATATTTAGTGAAATATGTTTAGAACAAGGTAAATGATGTAGCTTGGAAGGTGGAAATGACAAAAATGCAGCATCAAGAGGGGGTAAATGTTCCCCCTGGCCTTTAGGAGAGCACAGAGGGATGGTCACTGCTGTAGAGGTACAGCAGAGAGAGTCTAAGGACAGTGACACATTGTACCCTTCAGACAGGAATGGCCTAGATGATGCAGATTATTCTGAATTTGAAGATAGACCAAGTAATTAATCTATTCAAAAGATGTTTAATAATTTTAATGACAAAGGTCATTAACAGATGGGCTAGAACCCATCATAGAACCCATCTTGATTGCAAAGAATGGCATTCCTATGCAAGCCATCAGAGGTGTCCTGGCAGCTTTCTTGGGTCAGCTCTGCCAGCTGTTCCTGGAGCACAACTGTGCTCTGCACCCCACAGCCCAGCACCCTCAGCTCAGCCTGCTCACACACCCCACTCCTCAGCAACCTGGAGCTCACCAACATGTTCTTCACAAACACTGGATTTGGGTGATAGTTCAGCACTCAATGTGCCTTGTCCTTTACATCCTATAGGGACCACTCTTCTCCTTCAGGATGTTTTGATTCTTCACTGCCTGGTCACAGCACACCTGAAGACAGCAGCTTCCAGGAGGACAGCATCAATGCCAGTTGGAACATTTTATCTACTGGTGGTTCCTCATATGTTGGGGAGAACTTATAGAATTCACCTGGGTCTTAATCTCTAGATTCTTCCAACCCATCCTTGTTTCAGCCAAGATTCACTCCTGATCTTCATACTGCTTGTGTTTTGCTTGATCAGTTGCCACTGGCTTTTCTGACTTTGCCTTATTCAGCAAGCACAGAGGAAGTGAAGAGACCACAGGCAGATGGAGGGAAACTGAAATAACATGAAAGGTGAGGAGTATATTCAACCTAGAATTATAATAAACACCTGGGAGCTACATCATGAGTTGCAAGAACCTGTGCTGTAGCCAAGTGATAAACTCTACATTTCAAAGGTCTATTTTTGTCATAGGTTGGTTTGATATTTGACTTGTTTTGTAAGGAAAGGGTTTGTCCTATTGCAGGTTTTCTACACAGTTAGAAACATACAAAAATAATAGTTCTTCCATGTAGATCTCCATCCTTATCATTCACAGCAGCTGTGTGTCAGACACTGGAGACAGTGAAGACCACTCAAAAAGGAGATGGTGTTGACATCACGATGCTTCTTCTACAAATCACCCCCTTGCTTTATTCCTGAACATTATTAAACAATCCCAAAGCTTCAATTAAGCTTTCTTGGGCAGAGACGTGAGGGAGATCTGTGGGTTTGATTGTTACAGAGTTGGAGGTAAAAAATAGATCCCTCAATGTGACAGAGTCCACCACAACCCACAAGTGTGCTTCTTTGGGCACTGGTATCCATGGCTAATAGCATAGTCAGAGAAGTTGCCCTTTCATTCCTTTGAAAGGTTTCCCTTTGGGAGAGATCCCATTTAACCAGCACCAAGTCCTTCAAGCTCAGCTTCTCTCTGTGTTCCAGTCATAACCAGAAGTTCAAGTTAAGGGTCACAGCTTTGTTCAAAGTCATTTTTGTTTGCTTGTCCTATTTTTATCGGTGGTCTAAATACAGTAATTTCTTTGACTGCAGAGACTTTCAAATCAAGGCAGAATGAAGGAGCAATAGGTTTCCCTGCTGCTCGTGGTAATCAACAAGCTGCTCACTCTCTCTCGAGAAACTGCTTAAACAATTAGGCTCAGAGATGCTATCAGGAAAAACATTTCTGTTCCCAGCTTCACTGCAAATAACCCAACTGTCTGTATTTCCAAGTTTGTCAGCTACCCCAGGGGACATGGCAGGCAGGAGTTCCAGAATTAAACTTGTCCCTTCAAAAGTTGAGATTCAGAACTAGGGGTGCCACCCTGTGTAGAGGTGACAATTTAATGGAAATAACATCTACAGGGTTCTCCTATTTTGCACTGCAATATTCCTCTTTCCTGATACACAAACAGGAAGCCTCCCTTGAGTTCCCTCAGTCTCCTGATGACATTAGTTGGAGTTAAAAGTGGTACATGTTCTGTCCAAGGAATTTAGGGGGATACATGCCAGAAACCAGGAGAAAAGATAACCAAAGGGCAGCATAGAAAGAAACAGAAAGCTCTGCAGGTAAACAGGTCTCCTGTCATTCCAGCTTTCAGACAAAAGCCTTTCCTTCCTTCTCAACACAAAACATTTAGGCAAATTAAACAATGGCTAGAGGGGGGATGGAAAAAGGGAGAAAACCACCCCCAAAAGAACATTTTGCTGGTGACCTTAGTGTGAAGAGTCTGGTTGTCTGAGGTGTTATATATGTAGCACCTGGGGGTATCAGTGGGCAAAGTTAAGGATGGAGATGTCACTCCATGTGCTTGAGGTTTGAATCTGTGAAGTGATAAGGTCAAACTGCTTTTTTATTTCCATATTTTTACTTTTACACTATTGGCTAATATAGAGTCTAATCCCATGCTCAACATTTTGTTGTTTAGTATTCTAGTTACTAAATAGGAACCCAATCTGCTCATCAACTTTCATGCAAAAAGCACTAGATCATAATCAACAAATACTTTGCATGTTTTCATCCATCAGTTGTAAATATAAAGCCATTAAAATGTTTTCTAACAGCATTTTTTTTTCCTGCTTGGTTAAAAATATTCCTCTTCACCAAGAGATGAGCTTCCCTGCATCATCACAAACCTAGAAAGGTTTCTAGAGATAAAGTCACTCAGGACAAATATTCAAAACTCACCAATGCTAACAGAGCTGAGAGGGGAGAGAGACCAGCAGAACCTCTGCTCCCCTTCCACAGGCAGTATTCAAACACCTCCTTCTCAAAGAACAGTGGCCTTAGAATTCTCAGCAGCACATCATCAGATTTGGATTACACAAAAACATAGAATCATCGAATCCTAGACTGGTTTGGGTTAGAAGAGACCTTAAAGATCATCCAGTCCCAACCCCCTGCATGGGCAGGGACACCTCCCACAAGATCAGGTTGCTCCAAGCCCCATCCAACCTGCCCTTCAACACTTCCAGGGATGGGGCAGCCACAGCTTCTCTGGGCAACCTGTTCCAGTGTCTCACCACCCTCACACTAAAGAATTTCCTCCTCATGTCTCACCTCAATCTCCCCTCTTCCTGTTTTATTCCATTCCCCCTCATCCCATCCCTCCCTGCCCTTGTCCAAAGTCCCTCCCCAGCTTTCCTGGAGCCCCTTCAGACACTGGAAGGTGCTCTAAGGTCTCCCTGGAGCCTTCTCTTCTCCAGGCTGAACACCCCCAACTCTCTCAGCCTGTCTCCAGAGCAGAGCTTCTCCACTCCTTGGATCATCTCTGTGGCCTCCTCTGGACTCTCTCCAGGAGCTCCATGTCCTTCTTTGGGTCAGGGTCAAAAAGAGGATTTAGAGACTAAGGTTTTTCCTTTGGTACAGATTAACAGTTGGATATTAGGCTTTCAGGTCACCATCATGTAATAAAGGTCCTTAGCAAAATCTCTCCAGATCCCAGAACATCAGTTCAAAGATACTGTCCATTATTCCACTGCAGACCTTGCCAAGGGCAGTGTTTGAGTTCTTCTGCTGTGTCTTCATAGCCTACTGGCAGAAGACTCAGAAGAGGAAGGAGATCAGTGTTGGATCCATCAGATTGCTGGAGGTTCTCCTACAAATCCACTGCTAGAGCCATGTGGCTGTGTGGGAAGCCTGCAGTTTGTTTGTCAGGAATGTCTAAAAGAAATGGCTCAAAGCTAAAATAAAGTCAGGTGAGAGAGACCCAGAAGGCATAAAACACACTGTTGAGATGCTTCTGCCAGATTCACCTCTCATGTAAATCCCCTACACTAATGGAGTTGAACAAGATGAAGTATTTCAATTTACTCATAGCTTGATCACCATGGCAGTATCTTTCTGTAGCACAAACATTCTCAGTGAAATAACAGTAGATACTAAGGTTTTTGGTGAGGCTACTGGTACATACCTGCTGAGTAGGTCACCAAAACCAGAGTTTTCTAGTGCTTGGTTTAGATCAAAACAAGATCTTTGATATTACGTGCTGAAAGGTTTAATGGGCCAATCTACAGCAATTAGTAGTATCAGGCAAACATCAAATTTTGCAGGGATTATAAACTGTGCATTCGAGACTAAGATGTAAGAGAAATGCTTGAATGACACAAACCATAAAATGAGATTAAATGTCTGAAGTGTTGGAGGAATTCAGATGGGGAGAGGAGAAGGAATGTGAGCAGGGTAACATTTAGAATTCAGGAAGGTCACTCCCAGCTAGAGAACTCTCCTGTTCATTATTCTTTGATTTTACCCTCACTTATGTCAGCATGCTTTTTTTTCCTCTCCTGTTTTTATCCCCCAAGCCCTGTTCTTGCTGTGCCATTTCTAGCTCCATTCTCAGTTAAGATTATCAGTGATGTTAGATGTCTGTAAATTCAGACTTAAAAGCGCATTTTCACGACACAGGCTCTCTCTTCATCAAGAAATTGAAAATAATCACCAAAAGAAAAAACCCCAAACAGACCAACTGGAGTTATTCTTGTAAAGATGGATCCTGCAGTGTGAAGCACTTAGGAATTCTGGGCCTTCTGGAGTTCCTATGCGAGTTGTATAATTTTCAACTTACTCCTTGTAAGCAAGCACTCAAAAATAGAAAGTAAAAAAGAGCCACTATCAGATAATAACCAGAGAATTACCCTCCAGAAAGGATATAAGCAGGTATATGATATATACACACCCCCTAACCCAGTGCAGACTGTGTACAATGCCTGCTCACAGGAAGCTAAAACCTGGTTGCCAGCTTTGTTTCTTCAGCCTGAAGATGCAGATGACACAGCAGTGAAATCCCCTGTACTTGGGTCCCTGCCAGACCTTGTTCATTTAAATTCCTGGCTTGCCCCTAGCTCAGGGAAGTGAGTCACATTTCCCAAACCTTCCCCAAATCCTGTCCTCGTAGAATAATTTCCCCTCCATGCTGGTGAACAGCACAGGGGGACACCATCCTGTTCTGTGGGAGTTCCTTGGGGAGTTTGGAGACCAGAAGAAGAAGAGAGGTGGTGGTGATGTTAAGCAAGGAAAGAACTAAGTGGAACCCTGTCCCAAGAAGCACGTTTGAGGAGATATCAATCTTAACAAGCAGAACTTTTGCTTCAGGTTAGAGAAGTGTGTGGGGAGGGTTTCTTTGGGTTTGGTGTTGGGTTTTTTTGGTTGTTTTTTCAAGCAGACACACCAGGGAAGCAGGGCTTGTTCCTCCTTGGAGGTTTTTGTTCCACATATTCCTTCAGAAGAACAGGGGAAAAGGATCAGTTTGCAGGGTGGGAGTGCCTCTGTTTGTTTTACAGCCCTCAAAAGAAATTCATTGTTGTCTTAAAAATAACAAGGGGAAGATACAAGTAAACAAATGCAGTCAGTTCCTTGGTTTTATTGGTACTGACAAGGCCTCAGACAGAGGTTTGTGTATGGAGTCCATCACTGCATTTTACATCTGTGAGGTTCATGATCCCTCCAGTTTTATGCCATAAAAGCTACAGGTTTTTGTCATTTCAAAGCAAACACAAAATCCAGCTCAGTCATACACCACACAGAATTTAACAGAAAACTATTCCAATTACCTGTATTATTACATGTCTTCAGTATAAAAAAAAAAGCCATGGTTTCAAAGGATTCAGGAGAATTCAAATAAAAAGCAATTTGTGGGAGATATCTTTAAAATAAAAAAAGTCCTCATTCCAATTTTATAAACAGGCATGATGTAATTTAAGGTTAAAGACAATTTTTTTGTCTCATTGCAGGGGTTGATCTGGAGGCTGTGAAGACCTGTGGGCTTTGCAAGCAGAACCTGGGACCTGATGTGGCCAATTTTAACATGAGTGCACATCCCAGAAATCAGCACCAGGGTAAGAAACTGTCTCTCTTCAGATAAGAGGCCATAATCCTATTTTGATGTTGCTGCCTTGCAACATTTCAATGCCTAGTGAAATGTCAACATCAACTGCAACCTGCTAAACTGTGAGAAAGAGATATGCTTGCTTGTGCAGATTTCAATAAATGCAGAGAGACTTTATTCATCTTGAGCTCAGCTTGTATAATCCCAGAGCATTGCACAGAACTGCCCAATATCTGGAGGCTTTGCACAGAGAAAACCTTTCATTAAGTCTGGCAATGGGGGAAAAAAAATATGATCATTTGTTATGTAGATACAACATTGCAGGAGAGAAGCAGATGAGGGGAGAGAGGCCAAGGATTTCCTTGTTTCTCCTTCAAAATGTTATGTAAGTTGTGGAATTCAGCAAATTAAGGAACAAATTAAGGAATATCTTCCTGTTGTTTTTTTTTTTTTTAATGAAGATGAAACTTGAAAGAAAGAAATACAAGAATGAGGGACAGAAATATTGACACTAAGAGCTTCCTTTATAAATGATAGTCAAGAATAGCTGGGTTCCTGAGAAATCAGTCTTACCAAAGCCAGGTGTATTGATTCCATTATTGGGTGATGCTAGGACTGATGAGAGAGATCAACATGCTCAGAAACCAAAGAAAATCCTCTATAAGCAACCTGATCTAGTGGGAGGTGTCCCTGCCCGTGGCAGTGGGGTTGGATCTAAACCATCTATAAGGCCCCTTCCAACCTAAACCATTCTATGATTCTTGGTAAGATTTCAAAACACTGTTCTTGAATTTTAATGCATAAATTCTGTTAGTTTTTTGTTGCTGCCAAGTTTCCATGACTCTAGGAAGTTCAAGCCATGGACAGGACCCCACTATACAAGCTGTAAAGAAGATGATGAGGTAACAAGACCTTTCAGCAAATTGCAATAGAAGTTGCCTTCTCCAGAAGTCCTGTGAATGTCTTGGCTTTCCTCAGAGTGCCTGGTAGGAGTTGCAGTCCCCAATTCCTAGTACTAGCAGTCAAGCAACAAGGCTTGGATGTGAACCACAGAGCTCAGTGTTGGAGCTTTTAAGTAATTCAGAGTTTGAACTGGTGCCTGTATCAGTCTAGTCTGATAATTCAGTACATGGTGCTCACACATTCCACACAAGGAGAAACTTCAAGGCTCATTTTCTCCCCCCAGACATTTTGAAAATGGGATGAATTGCAAGGGTGAGTAATTGCTGGAGTATTTAGGGTAATTAAGATGATAGGTTGTGTTGCTTTCTTGAGGTGGTTTATATCATATTATGCTGCTGCACTTTTTAGGGTGTTATTTGTGATGCATTCCCAGTGATGCCAGAAGTTTCTAAAACATATGGTTAGGTGCCCTTTTCAGCATTTCCACTCATCTAAATAAATAATACAATGTGCCAGAGTCTTTCCTATCAACTAGAAGATGCACAATCTGGTAGAAGTGTCTCTCTCAAATTATTTGCAGTAAACAGTGTGTATTCCCCCATCTGCATGCCTTCAGGCCTCATTTACTCATAAAAAGAAAGGTAAATTATTTCCCAGAATGGTTTGATGGAAACATTCACCAGCAAACTGTTTTCTGGGTGATTGATTAGCCACTATGCTGTAAAATACATATGAACAGGAAGCCTTTCACTTAGGCTGGGATTGGCAGACACTCATGGAAAGCCTACAGGAGAACATAATTATGGCTCAAGATGCTCAAAAGGAATAGAAAAATTTAGGGGGAGAAAGGTGGAGAAAGATTCAACAGTTAAAAGAACAATTTGAGGAGAATATAAAGGTGCTTGAGTGTAGAATACTGCAGCACAAAGAGTTAAAGCTGGATAAGGGGAGATTGAGGTGAGACATGAGGGAAGAAATTCTTGAGTGTGAGGGTGGTGAGACACTGGAACAGGTTGCCCAGAGAAGCTGTGGCTGCCCCATCCCTGGAAGTGTTGAAGGGCAGGTTGGATGGGGCTTGGAGCAACCTGGTCTGGTGGGAGGTGTCCCTGCCCATGGCAGGGGGTTGGAACTAGATGATCTTGAAGATCCTTCCAACCCAAACCATTCTATGATTCTTTGAATTGACCAACCCCATTGCAGCCCAGGGGTACCAGAGTATCTAAAATGAGAGGGACACCTCACCACCCCAAACCACCTAGATAAAAAACCCCAAACTTGTTGCTTTGATCAAAGTCCTGTGGAGCAGCTTGAGTTGAAGGATAAGGGTGATGCTGCTTCCATTCACAGGCTGCCTGGTCCTGCCTCTTCCTACTTACAACTTTAAAAAAAGATGTCAGTACTTCTCAGGAACGCTCTCTGAGGGAGCTTTTATCAAGCTTGGATTTACAATCAGCATCCAGCTTGGCATTCTGGAAGTGCACATGTACAAAAATCCCTCCCCTCTGCCATTCTCCCTCTCCCCACCCAAATACACTTATATATACACATCATTTTGGTCTGTAACTCTGACTTGGAATGAGGGCAGCTCTTCCATGCCAGCAATATTGTACAGTGTGTTTCCAGGGGAAATAGTTATTCATTCCTACACTTTGTTTCACTATTGGCAGCTGGCACTTTAATTACAGAGGCAAAATGCAAACAAAACACTTGTTTGTCAAGAGCGAGACAAAATAAGTGTTTTGTCCTGAGGGCTGATTAGATTCACTATTAAAAAAAAAATGTATTCAATTAGAACCCTAGAGTGGAAATTTGGAGAGGCAGAATCAATTAGCCCCAGAGGAACACAGCCAGGATGCTGCATTTTATTTTATGACAGTTCCAAGAGCTGTGAAATCTTCAGTGCCTACAGGTGGTCAAGATCTCTCCCTGACAACTGACACTTTTAGAGGCAGTTCAGCCCTGTTTCATGATCTGTTTTAGGAAAACTTAACACCATCAAGTTCTGCACCTGGTTCCCTGCAGTGCCAGGATTTTCCTTAGAGACCTTCCATCTAGGAATGAAGAAAATTCACTCCTTGTTTTTCAGACAAGTGATTATTTATCTACATTGTAGTTGATCTAGATTATAAAAGCAAGCAGCCACCTCCTCCCAAACCCCACCCCCCCAGTTCTGCACAGCACATCTGGAACTTTAATTACACCATCTTTTTTCCTTGTAATTGTTGCTTGGTATTTGCCAATGTGGCATTCACATTTGTTTTCTTCCTGCTGAGCTATACCAATCTTTACCAATATTTGCTAGAATTGACCCATTTCTCTTGCCAGGTTCCATCCTGGACAAGTATTGTGCTCATACTCTGTTACCTCCTGTGCTCCATTTTATATCTGAGGCCTGCCTAAATGTCAATCTTTCAGTTCCTTAGGTTTAAAACCTTCCTTCTTGCCTTTTTAACAGGATATTGTCACAGGAAAATTGGCGACCCTGTATTTTTTGCAGGCCAGGACTCAAAAATCTAAGAGAACCCCCTCAACATCCTCCTTCCCTTCTGAGGATGCTGAATCCTCACAATAGGCCTACAGCTGTGACCATTGCTGGGAAGAAAGATTATTGTCACATACCACATTTACTGTGAAAATAATCCAGAGTTCCTAAGTGAATTGCATTCAGTAAATCCCCTACAAGCAATATTTTTGGCTGAGTGTGGCTCAGAAGCAGCTTCCTTCTTTCTGAAGGCCTCTCACATACAGGCAGGGACAGCAACACGTCAAGTAAGTTATTCTGGTCCCCATCTCCATCCTAGCCTCTTTCTTGAGGCTCCAACCCCATCACAGTGCTGGACATAGAATGAAAAATCAGGTTTTATATACTAGGTTGTGACAGGAGCACACATCTTATCATAGAATTGTATCATAGAATGGTTTGGGTTGGAAGAGACCTTAAAGATCATCTAGTTCCAACCCCCCTGCATGGGCAGGGACACCTCCCACCAGACCAGGTTGCTCCAAGCCCCATCCAACCTGCCCTTCAACACTTCCAGGGATGAGGCAGCCACAGCTTCTCTGGGCAACCTAAGCCAGGGTCTCACCACCTTCATACTAAAGAATTTCTTCCTTAATGTCCAACCTAAACCTCCCTCTTCCAGTTTTAATCCATCTCCCCTTGTCCTCTCCCTCCCTGCCCTTGTCCAAAGTCCCTCCCCAGCTTTCCTGGAGCCCCTTCAGGCACTGGAAGGTGCTCTAAGGTCTCCCTGGAGCCTTCTCTTCTCCAGGCTGAACACCCCCAACTCCCTCACCATAGGCAAGATGAATACACACCATGACTGTCACTTGTGTCCTACAACATGGTGCCTTCATTGTGGTCATGCCTTTCCAGCCACGTGCTGTCACAGGCCAGCCAGGCTGCACTGCTCTCCTCTCACTCACATCTTAGCACATAACCAGGGGGCACCTGCTTTTTTTAGTCACAGAATGTAAGAGAGGTCAGTTAAACACAGGGGTAAACAGCTGCACAGGCTGTCCCAGCCACTAGACAGGTCATCCCCACTGCAGCACTGCCAAGGGCCATGGTCAGTTCCAGCACCTTCGTGTAGCTCAGCACGAGGGAGTCACCAAAGGGGAAAATGCAGATTTCTTTTTTCACATACAGACACAGCACAAACACACACATCCAACTCTCTGCCTTGACCTGAATCACCTTTACAAATAGAGATTTGCAGAACTCACAAGGCTGAACTTACCAAAAAAGGGTAAAAGAAGTAGCAAAAATAACTGTTTCCAGTTACCTTGTAGCTGTGTCCCATCCTCACTGCTTTCCTCAGAGCTTCAGCAGTTCACCATTCCTCTTCTGTTGTCAACACACATGGAAAGATCTTTCTGAGCAGACTTTCCTTTCCAAAAACCAGCCAGCAAGGTCCCTTGTGCAGCTTCAGGTGTTGAGTGTAATCACACCTGACCCTCATATCCTTCTCCACATCCCACAGCAAGGTACTCCATTTCCTTGTTGCACTCCAATTATTTAAATTCCTTGTTCTGGCAGCTTAACAGAAGTCACCTGTGCTCACCCTGCTCACCAGTCATAGCATTAAAACATATTTGAGAAGAGATCCCAAGTAAACTTTGGGGTTGTATAGGACTATATGCCTGGAAAATGCACCTGGAATTATTGTGGAATGAGAAAGGTAATGACTTTTTTGACACTGCTGATTCAACTGAGCACAGACATATCCCCACCAGCTTCTCTGGTTGATGTTAACTGGTCACCAACTCCTTGCAATAATTCTGCCAGTGATGCATTAAGGGATCTTAATTAAACTAAGGGTGAAAATGAGGGGTTTGACGAGGACTTCTGCCAGCACTCCTCCTTGTGGGAAGCATCTCAACTCATGTGAAAGGTTTTCTTTGCTGTAGGTAAATGCTCTTGCCATCATCTGGAGAGACCCTTCATTATTCCACTCACTCCAGGCGTGCAGACAGGAAGAGTTAGAATACATTTGTGGTGCTGTCATTTGTGACCAAATCAGTGGGTCAGCACTATGGACATGTCAAATTAAAACATATTTCCCTTGTCTTAGCCTGTTATGAATTGCAAAGAAGCAGGTGAAACTTTCCAGTTAATTGTCAGGCAAACTCTACACAGAACTGGGGCTGTGTTCTGTGCCTTGCCAGGCTCTCTGGAATGACAATTGTGATGTTTTTCAATTCATAGAACATCTTTTCACTGGAGCATTATCACTGTAGTTGAGCTGATCTAAAAAAAGGTCACATCAACAGTGGCTGCTTGTGGTTTGTCTGAAGTCTTTCATCAGTCATCTTGAAACTGCAGGAATAGTGATTTTCAGTCCTGACTGTCTGGAGCTTGGGAGGGATTTTAATTACAACCCAGGCTACAAGATGCTGGATTCTTCTGATTCCTTTCCAGTCTTGTCATTTTGAAATGTCCAGTCTAAAATAATACTGACACAGTGATAAGAAGAATTCTTTTTATTTTACTGTTGTTGTTATGATACGTTTGCCCTTACAATTAGTGAGTATTTCTGGCTTAGTTATGACTGAACATCATTAAAAACAAGACAGGACAAAACAACTCAAAAAAGATGAAGAACCAAACAACCCCACAGTTTCCTCCTGACAAGCCATCAGTCCTGATGAGAAAGCAAAAAGTAAAATGATACTTACAGATGTAGCACATAAACCAGCATCAGGATCTGGCATTTCCACAAGCTGCCTCTCATTTTGACTAACTATTATAATAAATAATTAAAAAACCTTTCCATTTGCCATTCAGCAAGCTGCAAACAGCCACTGTGCTGGCTGAAGTCAGGGAAGAGTTCAGCACTTCCAAAAATCAGGCAAAAGAAGGGGGAGAAATCTCTGCTCATTTTAGACATCCCCAGCACAAAGCCAACATCAGCTGGCCTCAATTTTGTTCTGGTCTGTGTAGAGGAAGAGGCAAGTCTGAGATGTGGAAATACTCTATTCTGTTCTAGATATGGATGACTTAAAGATGACTTAAACTGGTGACACACTGTAGGGACCCTGGTCTCTCTAAAGGCATGACTAGGTTAGATGTAACTAAATCTGTTTCAGGCATGAATTGGAGCAGACAGATCACACTCAAAGTGGTTCATGGTGGTCACTGTTAAAGGGGAATCAAAGAGTGTCCCCTAAAATCACTGCCAAACCCACAAGCTGAATTCCAACTTCTGAAACTCTGGGCTCAGGTGCAAGATGCTCAAGTGAGGGAATTAGGTGCAAAATCTGCTCCTGTGGGTCTGTCTCTGGCTTGGTGCAGTAGCAGGACAGAATTACAGCCAGAACGAGTCTGGTTTCTGCAACCTCAATTATCTGTTAATGGCCCAGCATTACATGGTCAAATGTGCCCTAAATTAGTCCAACTCCCTCTCCTGTAATATAACCCCGAGCTCATCTGATGTGGGACATTTACTGCAAGCAGGATAAATAGTACAAAATGCTGAAAATTTTTATTTGCCATCGTGTTCCTAAAACCTTCAGGAGCTGAAGTGACAGCTTTAGTGACAAATGATCCAGTGCTGCAGCAGGCAGGGGCTACAGATGGGCCTGTTAAAAACTCTCATAAAGAAGTCTATCAGCAACAGGCAAACATGAAAGAGAAACTACTTTCAAATAAACACTTCAGAGAGAATCCTGAATTAAAACAGAGACCCCAGGGAGCAGTTCAGTGAAGCTTTTCACAATCATTCATTAGTTAGGGAGTCAAATATTTTGATGCCAAATCGTGTACATTCATTTTTGAAGCGTTTTGAGAGCTGAGTCAGCCCACTGGATGAGAACAGATCATGGCAGGAAAGATAAATGAGCAGTCCCCCAAAGCAGAACGTGCTGCACCAGTGATGGACAATTAATGAGGGTTTGATCCTGTTTTTTCAAGCATTTACCATCAGTGCTCTTCTGCTGTTGGGCTGCTTGCTCTGGCTAACCTTCCCACCCACGCAGGTCCACGTTTGGACGGGTTGGATGGGGAACAACAAGTGAAACACATGAGCCTCTGGCTGTAAGAGACCTTTGGAACTTGAAAAAAATACCCTGTCCACCCCCCCCCGTGTCACTCTGAGCTCAAAGGGATGACAGAGGCTGCCCATACTCCATCCTGCAGTGAGGAGGCAAAAGACCTTCAGCAGAAACGACCAAACAGGCTCTACCAGCACGATGCCACGTTCTTGCATCCCTCCTCCTTCAAAGCCTCCATTCAGGTTGGAGTTGGACAGGAAAAATACCCATTCCAGAGGCCAATCTCTCTCCCACGTGTTCCTCAGAAGAAATCATTAATCCCAGCCTGGAGTTCAATCATAGTCCTGAAAGTTTGAGTGTTATTAGCACAAAAGAATTATTGAATCCAGGTACATCTCTGAGGGTCGGGAAGTTTTTCCTCTAGTATAAATTTTACTTTGGAAGCCAACAATTTAAAAAAAAGATCAGAAATCATAAAAGCTAACCTACAACCTTAGATTTTCTCATTTTAGGACTCGCTGCCTAAACAAGTCTTATAAAAAATAAAGTGAAACATAGATTAGCAAAATGTAATGGCAAATGAGGCAGTTGTCTGTTTATGAGCCATTCTGCTATTGAGAGTAACCCAAAGCTTTACTGTATCTTAAGAATTAATTCCCTCACTTGTCCTGTTTTTAAACATTTCTATGCTTTCATTTTTTTTTAAAAAAGCATTCACTTTGTTTTTTCTAGCTGTATTAAATAGTATATCTAATCAGCATTAAAATGGGAAAGCTTTATTAAGCTGGGTTGCCTTTCTCCTTGTGCTCAAGACAGCCTAAAGCAGAAGAGAATGACTATAAGCTTAAATTCACTTTTACAACATTCTTGCTTAATTGTTCTCATTAAATATGCAAGACCTCAGGAATTGGCAAGAGGGACTTGGCTATAAAAGAGACACATTAAACATCAAAAAAAGGGGGAAGGAAAAATTCAGGAAATGCAAGTTTCAGAAGTTAGCAACATTGACACGATAGCAAGTGTACAGATTTTTAATTGATGTTCCTCACAAAAACAATTAGCAAGAGAAAGAAAAAAAAATGCAAACCCCACAGTGTACAAGTTTTAGCTGTTGGGTTTTAGTCCTTTAATTCTTTCAAAATCTATTGCAGTAAAAGAGGATTTGTTAGGCGTTTGGTGTGCTAGCACTCCCCCTCGTTATTTGATTCAATAAGATGCTAAATTGCCTTTACCAGCATTTATGAGCTTTTTCTGGAACATCTAAGAAGAAGGCTGGCATCTTTTTAAAGACTTTATTCATTTAAAAAGGCTTGTGTTTTTATCTAGTTTTGTTTCAACAAAGTCACTGTGTTTTATTTCTTTGGAGTTGATCAGGAAATTCTACATACCCATCCAGTTTTAAGAGAAAGGAGGGGGATTCTGCCCCTTTACTCGGCTCTTGTGAGACCCCACCTGGATCACTGTGTCCAGTTCTGGAGCTCCCAGCATAAGAAGGACATGGAGCTCCTGGAGAGAGTCCAGAGGAGGCCACTGAGATGATCCAAGGGCTGGAGCAGCTCTGCTCTGGAGACAGGCTGAGAGAGTTGGGGGTGTTCAGCCTGGAGAAGAGAAGGCTCCAGGGAGACCTCAGAGCACCTTCCAGTGCCTGAAGGGGCTCCAGGAAAGCTGGGGAGGGACTTTGGACAAGGGCAGGGAGGGAGAGGACAAGGGGGGATGGATTAAAACTGGAAGAGGGAGATTGAGGTGAGACATGAGGAGGAAATTCTTCCCTGTGAGGGTGGTGAGACACTGGAACAGGTTGCCCAGAGAAGCTGTGGCTGCCCCATCCCTGGAAGTGTTGAAGGGCAGGTTGGATGGGGCTTGGAGCAACCTGGTCTGGTGGGAGGTGTCCCTGCCCATGCAGGGGGTTGGAATTAGATGATTTTTAAGGTCTCTTCCAACCCAAACTATTCTATGATTCTATGAAATGCTAACAACAAAAAATGCTTTGGTTTTACTTGCAAAATAATCTTGGATTCTGTGGGTTACAAAACTGAGTTCTTCCTCATCCTATGATGTCACAGAGCACGTTTACATCAAATACCAAGGAGAAGCCTGGAGCTGTTTTCCACACGAGTTTCAGTGTCTGAACAAACAGCAAGTGAAGCCTCATCCTCCAAGAAAGTTTCCTGCATTTGTTTTGGCTGTTCCAGGGTTCCAGAACTAGAACCATCTCAAGCCATTGGCTGTCAGGTGACCACCCCTGCTGAGCTCAGAAGGATACCAGAAGGAAGCTGAGACTCCTACTAAACAGCTTTAAAATAAAAATAAATCCCTAATGTATTTCTTTTTACCTTAGTGAACCATACCAGGCAGGAATTTTAAGTGGTACTAGGACTACTGATCAAAAAAATATGTCTTCAGCATTCTGAAACTTCTTTGTTCTTCAGCAAGAACTTCCAGCCTGTGCCCTTTTCCCACCCTTTCAAGCTCCGTGTCACTTTGCAGCTTTTTCCTGAACGTGACCAGTAGTCATGATAAATAAAGTTGTCTTCAATCCTCCAGTGCTTCTGAGTTTATAGCAATATCCCTGGAACATCATCTGTGAACAATGGGGGGTTGAAATGAATTAATGAGATGAAAAGAACAATTTTAAAAGGTAGTTAAGATACTTAGTTGAACTTACTTGTACTTATTTGCTACCACCTGGTAAATTAGAGATCATTCCATTCCCAGAGCTGAGACTAACTCAGTTTACATTTGATCTTGTAATTGTAAAACTGCCTCCAAAGTTTCTAGGCACAACCTTGACCTCAATAAACTATCCATTACAGAGATATTTTATCCATTTTCCATTATAAATATCTTTTTCTTTGTCTCAAGTGTGATTTTGTAATGGGCAGTTAAACAAAATATACTTCACATTTAGATAAGTTGTGTAGACAATGATTATTGGCTAAGAAGAGATTAGCTCCCTGTTTCTGATGCAAACACTTGCTGAATTGCACTCCAGAACAGGGACTCCTGTCCCTCAGCCCCTAGGAAGGACTCGTATTTCTCTCAAAGGTTGAAACAAAATGAAAATAAAAGGGCAAGGAAACTTTTTTCGGTAAATCATTTCTTAACCTGAGCATGCTAATCTGCTCCAGAGATGTGAATTGCCTTCTTTGGCCAAGACAGCCACTTTTCCTTCACCTTCTAGGTCCTATTACAATTCTTTGTCTGGGGTTAGTGAAGAGAAAAATGAGAATGCAGATTTTCAATAGATGTTTTACCCGTGAATGACAGATCTCTGGTGTCCTGCAGATCCATTTACAGAGGAGCTGGTGCTGAGGTATGAAATCCTGCTGCTGAGGAGGAAAGGTTTCTCAGAATTCCAGCATGCCAGTTACAGGAAAAATACTGCATATAAACAGGATTGAAAGGACTTGTAATGGCTGGGAACAATTCGAAATGCCAAAGGAGTTATTTCATTCTAGAGGAAGACTTCAGATCGAATGTTTATAGCTCGGCCAATATTCTCATCACAAACCTCTTGCAGCTGGAGCGAGTTTTGTTTCTTTCTTGGCCTTGGTTCCCCTTCCAGGGGGTTCTGCCAAAGGAAAGCGCTTCCAGCCCTGTCAGCTGGGGCTACACTGACACCTAGGAACTGCTCGGCTAATTACACTGAGCCTTTCCCAGGCTCCAGCAGGGAGGAATTCCTCATCCGCAGCAGGATTTGCCTTCTGCACCCCTGGCAAATCGCCTTCCAGTGCCCTCAGAGCAGAGCTCAGAGCTCAGTAGTCTCAAGAACCGAGAAACAGCAATTGCCCTGCTTATGCTGCCACGCTCCTTAGAATATAAAATCATGTTTTGAATCGGCCATTTTAATTAATGATACAGGATTACTTCTGAAGTGACCTTCCTCCACTTTCTGTGCCCCACATCAACCCCATATGGCCACTATGCCATTCCCTAGACAAAACACATCTGCTAATTATCTTAGAGAACAGACTAATTTACTTCTTACATCATATTTAAGAGCTAAATAACAGTTCAAATACTATAGATTTGACAAACCCATCAAAAGAGAAAACTGCATTTTCAGCTGTTCTTTCAATAAATAAGGTACCAATAAACTACCAAGGTCATCTGAGAAAGCAGGACTTGAAGGTTTTGCAACCAGGGACTTGAAAAGGTTTTTTTCATATATTAAAATTTAACAGCAGCACAGTAAGAATTACAAAAATTCCCATTTTAGGGTAAAAGATGCTGAGGCACTGGGCAGTTGACTGGTTTCTACAGTGGTTGGAAGATGTTTATGTGCAAGGAGGAGAGACCTTTCTGCCTTGCTGTACTTCCCCACAGTAATTCAGACTGTGTAAATCTGAAGGTTACATCAATTAATAAATACCTTTTGAATGCTGGGGAAGCTGCTGTAGCCTCGGATGGGCAGCAAAGCAGAGTTCAGAAGGGACTGCACAGATGACTCTGGGAGCAGAGCAGCAGTCTAGTAGTGCAGATAATTGGCAATCAAAATAATTATGCAGTGATTGTTCTCTTCTTCCAAGCTGAAGAGAAAGCAATGACATTTCATCTTGTTCAGTCAGTACTTTTCTTGTTGATGAAGGAAGGTATTCTAGAACACCTTTCTTAATTTACAGATCCTGACTCTACTTTTGTCCTACTTTAACTAAAGCCAAAACAAGTGTGTTTATGTCACACAGTCCTTTTTGTAGTCCTCCTGGTGTCTTTAAAAGTCCAAACATTGACTGCTAATTACTTTAAAAGACCATAGGTCAAGGGAACTAGCAGTGAAGTCAACTTGGTATTTCTATTGATTATGTCCTAAAACTGCCTCATGTAATTGGAAACAGTTGGCTGGTAAGCTGGGGTTTTAACTGACCTTCTTTAACCTTTAAAATCACAAACTCTGGAGATGCCTGTGGCTCCTTTACTGTGTGTTTTGAGCCACATATAATACTGACATTCTTTGCTTCTGAGGTTTCTTCTGATTAGAGCTTGAGCTTATAAAGTGACGTGATCCTGCACGCAGCTTGCAGCCAAAGGGCCAAAGCACATTCTTACATCTCTTGATTGAATGCATATGACAACAAACCTTCCAGTAAACTTGGGTAAAGTTTGTGTATTTAATGTCCTTTTCCTAACTAACAGAGCCTGAAACAAAAAGGGTCTATCCTTTGTTTTAGAGAGTGAAGGCAGAAGAAAGCCACTCAGATCTTGACTTGAATGCTGACTTACAAAGACACCGAGCTGAATTTATGCAAAGCAACTGGAAAACAAGGCTGTTGTTTGGAAGTGAAGATGAGAAGGAGCCTGAAGGCTTCACTGCACCATACAGCAAGAAGCCTGGAGTATTTGTATCCCAGCAAAAAAACTGGCTTGATGGGTACAAATCTGCCATATAAATTCTTTGAAGCTATGCTCAGATTTATACATGAACCTTCTGAATTCTTGTCTGGTTAACACATTTCCTAACTTCTCAATTCCACTTAAACTTGTATGTTACTTAATAAGTTGTAGTTCTTTTCACTGTATGTGATGAGAGGGTATAATTTTGCAAGTTTTAAGGCTCTGAATATCCCCTGTGCTGCTTGCTAGTGTTGTGCTGGTTATTCCCTGTCACTGGGAACCTGATCCACATGTGTGGCTGTGCTCACTGCTCTCCAAGTTGGTCCTGACAAGCTAAAGACCAACTGCATTAATTAGAAGATAATTATTAAACATGAACTATGCATAATATGACCAATAACCATCCCGAGTGAAGAAGACCTAATGGATTTGTCATCTCTGAAAAAAAATTCCTTACTAAGCACACACTGTATTCACAGAACACCACATTCCTCCTTGATCCAGCAAAGACTAGCAACTTCTGAGTCAGGCTTATGCTTGGATTCTGGGAATGAGGAAACAAAGCTCTTGTGGTTACTCCTTTTGCACAAACTGGTTCTTTTCAGAGTAGCGGGTTTTACCACAGGGTGAAATGAAAACAGCTGCCAGCTGCAGTTTGTCTCCAAAAGGCAGGGTCCACTGGTCAAAAGTCTGTGGCTTTGAGGAGCCCAGATCTTTGCTGTGCTCCAGGCACAGAGCACTTGCTTTCTCCTGACCATTTAAGCCTGAAATCCCACCCTTGCCAATGCTGCCGGGCTGGATCCGAGCGGTCCTGAGCAGGCTCAGCCCAGGGGACTCCTCACCTCTTCTGTGCACACTGATGCTACAGCTCCTGGTCCAAGGAGCTGTCTCCAGAAGAGCCAAGAGCACAACTCCTGCACTGCCATTCTGTAAGGCTTCCAAATAGGTGTGAGCACTTCCCACATGCTCTGGATACTGGAATCATCTCAGTGCAGGGGTCAAAATATTCAATGCAGATCATAGAACTTGTGGGGTTGGGAGGGACCTTTCCAGGTCATCTAGTCCAGCCCCCCTGCAGTGCACAGGGACCTTTTTAACTAGATCAGGTTGCTCAGAGCCTGGTCGAGCCTGACCTTGAATGTCTGCAGGGATGGGGCCTCCACCACCTCTCTGGACAACCTGGTGCAGTGCTTCCCCACCCTCATGGTAAACAGCTTCTTCCTGATATCCAATCTGAATCTACCCTGCATGAGGAGGAAGTCCCAAGCAGCTTAGGTCTGCTTTTACCTGCCAGTGCCAGCAAAAGTGAGGGAGTGAGCTTCTTAGCCACCCCCAGCCTTCTACTGGAACAGGGCACTTCAAGTCACCACTCACCTGACCCAGTTAGACCTACTGGTGCCCAGCAAGTGCCTCAGAGCTGCCTAGGATGGGAGCCCATGGCCATGCCAGCAGCCCGGGCAGACTCGGGTTTCCCAGAAGCCCATCTTGAAGTCCAGGTGTGCTGTGCTGCACTTCCTAGGCAAGCTGTACATTCCTTCTGAAAATAAAACCAACATTTCTCTTCCAAACCCATAAACTAGGCAGCAGCCCAGGGGTTGGCAAGAAGCAAACCTGCCAATGGCTAGTTTTAGAATGTCCTCACTGCCTGCCTCGGAGGTGCTGCCTTCCCTCTCTGTCTGATACCTAAGTGGTCAGTTAGGAAATTACAGGGGTTTAAAATAACGACGTTATTTCATATCCTTCTCCAGATGAACCCAGCCTGAACCATGGAATTGTCTAATGACTCTCTTAAAATGGGTGTGCTCAAGTGAAGTTTAGAAGAGCAGATGAAAGGTGGAGACTCTTCATCTCCATGAGAAAGGGCCTTTGGTTACTACAAACTACTATTTTCTCTAAAGGCTGCATTTATTTTAAATTTAAAAATATAAAATAAAGTACATCCTGTGATTCACTGTTTAAAATCAGCAGCACAAATTTCCCTGGGCTTCCTCTGAAGACAAACCACATACCTGAATTCAGGTCAGGTCACCCTGAGAGCATTTAAGCTCCAGAACAAGGAAGCCTCGAGTGTCCTTTCCCCCACCTTGCTCAGCATTATTTCCACTGCTGTTTGCAATTAAGCAGAGCAGCTCTGGCTGCCCCCCTGCCAGCTCCTCTCACCTCTCGGGTGAAAAAACAAAGGAGGAAAATCATCTGGTCCTTCAAAGGCATCCCTAGAGCTTCTGCTGCCAGCTCCTGCTCCATGCGCTCCACCAAAAGAAAGGCAAAACCAAACGGCCCCGGCAAACCCGAGGGGACCCTGGTTGGGATCTCATCTCCCCAAGCCCAGCAGTGTGGTGGGGAGGGTCCCAGGTCCATCCCAGGGAGGGGAGGGTGGGTGCAGGCAGCCCCCAGCTACCAAAGGCATGGGGGAAGCCCGGAGGGGGAGGGAGGTGAGGAAGCAGCACATGGGCCAACGTGGTGGGAGCAGAGGAAACCTCGGGTGCAGAACGGCTGCCAGCAGCTGCCCCCGAGGTGATGCCCGTGCCCTCCGTGTCCCATTGGAGCAGCTCAACCCCACATCTCCCCTCCAACAGCAGCTCCTGGGAACACTGCGGCCTGGCCAGGGTGTCTGGTGTTTTGGTGGTGGCCTCCACTGCTCCTCACTCTGGTATGAGCCAGGGGATGGTGCAGGTTCAGCTGGATTACAGCCCTTCTCCCAACCCTTGGTGAGAAAAAGAAATGTCAGTGCTTCCCAAGGACCTCGCACAACCTGACATCTTCCTTCAGCTCAGGAGGCATCCACAAGTAAATGTTCATAGAATCCCAGCCTGGTTTGGGTTGGAAGGGACCCTAAAGATTATATAGATCCAACCCCCCTGCATGGGCAGGGACACCTCCCACCAGACCAGGTTGCTCCAAGCCCCATCCAACCTGCCCTTCAACACTTCCAGGGATGGGGCAGCCACAGCTTCCCTGGGCAACCTGGGCCAGTGTCTCACCACCCTCACAGGGAAGAATTTCCTCCTCATGTCTCACCTATTCTCTTTCATCTTCTCTCTTCAGCCAACTCTTCTGAACAACAGCTGGAGAAGGAGAGCCACCAGACCCACAGGACATGGAATGGAGCACTGCCAGGAATTAATACCACACACCCCTCACCTGGGCAGCCTTTGAGCCTCCTCCACTCGAGACATTAGGTGCAATTTCAGCTTTACTTTTGCTGCTTGGTAGGGAAAAACAAGCTTTGTTCTTCCCAAATAAAAGGGAGGGGAATAAAAAAATAAAAAAATATAAAAAAAGAAGAAAGTAGGTGGGGAAGGAAATTTTATTTCCAAGCCTCTAAAAGAATCTTACAAACCACAGAGAGTAAAAAAATGCAAAATTATATATATATATTTTATATATATATATATAATTGACAGGGTCTTTGTAAGCAATTCTTCACATTATTCTAATGGTGATAGGAGATACCATGTAACCATATATGTGTATTTCCCATAATCCTGATCACTGCCAACAGCTGACAGAACTCTTCTCATACATTTCCCCTAGATTGTACAGATTTATTTTCTTGAAGGTAAAGGAGGAAAGAGAACAAAATTTAAAGAGAACAAAAAAATAAAGAAATCTCTGGAGCAAGGTGTTCCCAGGTAGGGCTGGGTGACAGTCAGGCCTCCTGCATGGCTACAGGAGCTCCTTCCTAACCCCCAGCACTCCAGGCTTTCCCATGGCATGGGCTTTTCTCCAGCACCAGTAACTCCCCACCATTCCAGTTGTGCCCCCAGGCTCCCCTGTGCCCACCTTGCCCAGGATCTCATGTCCTTCTCTAAATGAGCCCCAAGTCTGCCTGGCTGCACCCCACGACCTGTGCCGCTCTTCGCCCACTCCTTCCCACCAATCTTAACCTCAGCCTTTATTTGTTAGGACTTCCTAACAGCTCTTTTCATCCAGGAGGAGTTAATCCAGCACCTCCATGCCCACTGGCAGCACAGCTCCCAGCTCAGCATCCCTCCTGCTATTCCAAGCATCCCTCCTGCTATTCCAAGCATCCCTCCTGCTATTCCAAGCATCCCTCCTGCTATTCCAAGCATCCCTGCAGCAGGGATGCCAGTGCACTCCAGGCTTGGTACATCAACGTCAGCTGGGAACGAGGAGGAAAACCACAGGCCTGTGGACAAAACCAACAGCTCCACACCAGAAAGGACCTCAAGAAATAAATGCAGAGAAAGCCAAGAGAGAGAAATGGAGCCGAGGCAGCTCCGTGAGCTCCAGATTCTCGCTCGCCCTGAAATGTTGTGGCAGCTTTTGGACATTGCCAAAAAGTAAACAAAACCCCAACGATCCCTTGTTCCCCCACCCCCCGACAGTTTCTTAAACACTTAATGTCCAGCTTAAGTGAAATTAACATTTGAAAATCCACACAAGTGTCAAAAAGGAGAGAGTACCAAAAATTAGCTAGTTCCTGTTGTCATCACAACGGAAAAAAACAAACCCAGCTTGAGCCTCGGAGGCAGAGGGCTAAAGGCAACATCTCAGTAGGTGCTGTGCCACCCCATTTCAGAGGTGTGAGGGGCTCTTTGGGTCCCATTCCCAGCAGGGAACCCCCCTCGGGGCCCAAATGCCTTGTGCTGTCTCTAGGCATGCTCTGTCCAGACCCTGACACCCAGGATGCTGCTGGGGGAGGAAGGCTCAGCCCTGGGCACCCCTGCTCCTTCCTGCACATCTCCAAAACCAGGCAGGGTCCTCCTCTTCCTCCTCCACTACACCCTACACGTAAAACAGGCAACCACAAACACCCCAGCCAGCTGTGTGAAAGAACGTATATATTCAGCACGCACTCAATACAGCATAGCAAAAAAAGCTCTCGTTTCCTTAAAAAAAAAAACAAAAACAAAACAACACAACAACAACAAACCAACCACCGACCAAAACAAACACCCACCAAACTTGCCAAGTAACCACCGAAGCTTCCAAATGGCTCCCCACCCGATAGCCCTGTCCTGCTGGCCCAAAGGCAACCAGCAGCAAGTGACCCCAGCCCCACGCCAGCCCTGCCCAGCAAGGGACTGAGGGTGGTCCCAGCTCTCTGGGAACCCCTTGTGCCACAGCACCCAGCTCCTCCCATGGAGCCTGGGGTGCTGAGGATGCTCCTGCCGGGATGGGCCGGCCAACGGTGTGCTCTGGTGCTGTCCCTTGCAGTTATTTGGGGACACACACCCACCCCAAAGTAACAGAAAGCAGGGTGGGCTCCAGCTGCCAGCCCGGGGGGAGCGGCCGCAGCCTGGCTGGGGCTGGATGCAGCCCTGGGGATGTGCCAGGGAGGAAAGGGGGGGGGGTCCCATCGCTGATGCCGGGGGGGTCCACGCTTGGATCGCTGCACCGGCGTCTCCGCTGCTTTCTGCCAGAGGGGGGGGATGAGGCCGAAGAGGGGGAGAGGAGCAGCACGGGGGGACAGGGGTGTCAGGGCCCTTGCTGCTGCATGCAGAGGGGAGGTAGATCGGCTTTAGAGACCTCTTGCCCAGGAGGATGTCTTCTCGGACACCAGCTCGGCTCCTGGGGGAAACAAGCCCATCGCAGGGCCCCGAACACCCGCTCTATCCTTCTCCCAAGGGAAAGGTGTCTCGGAGCCTGTTCACACCACCAGAAAGCTCTCGAACTGGGGAGGCAACTTTCCTCTCAACTTTTTAGCCCTGAAACTGCCTCCACGGCTGCTGCAGGCAAACGCCCAGCAGCTGGGGACAAGCCCAGAGGTGGCAGCAGCGACCAGCAGGGCAGGAGGGACCCCAGCTCCCTCTGCTCACCCGACCTGACCCTCACCCCAGCCTCTCTCCCTGCCCTGCTGCAAGGGTCCCGCTGCCACCCCTTCCCCACGTGCCGCGGGGATAGCGTGTGTGATGCTCCCCATCCTCCCCCCTCCCCAGGTCCCTGTCCCCAGCGTCCCCCCCTGCCGTTAGTCTTGCTGCTCATTCATCTCCATGTCCGACACCAGGATGTTCTTCTCGGCGGACTCGCTGGGGTTGGAGGTGGTGCGGCTGTAGCGGGCGCTCTCGAAGGCCCCTCGCTCCGCGCTCCGCCGGCGCTTGTACAGGTAGATGGCGACACCCAGCACGGCGCACAGCGCCAGCACTGACAGCACCACCACCGCGATGGCTGTCGTGTTCTCGGGCAGAGCTGTGGGGGTGGGGGGAGGCACAGAATCACAGAATTGTTCTGGTTGGAAAAGACCTTGAAGATCATCAAGCCCAACCATAACCCAACTCTACCAACCACTAACCCAACTCTACCAAGTCCAGTGCTAAACCATATTCCTTAGCACCACATCTATGTGTCTTCTGAACACTTCCAAGGATGGTGACTCAGCCACCTCCCTGGGCAGCCTGTGCCAGTGTTTAATAATCCCTTCAGTGAAGAAGTTTCTTCTAGTATCTAATCTAAGCCTGCCCTGGTGCAACTTGAGACCATCTTGTCCTGTTGCTTGTTCCTAGGGAGAAGCGACTGACCCCTGTTCGTTTCAACCTCCTCTCAGGAGCTGTAGAGAGCAAGGTGTCTCCCCTCAGCCTCCTTTTGTCCAGGCTGAACACTCCTAGTTCTCTCAGCCGCTCCTCATCAGACTTGTGTTCCAGACTCTTCCCAGCTCCATTGCCCTTCTCTGGATTTGCTCCAGCACCTTGGTGTTTTTCTTGTAGTGGGGTCCCAAAACCAACCCCAGGATTCGAGGCCAGCAGCCTGCCATCTCCCACCATCTCATCCCACGAGAGGAGCTTTGGCTGGTGGGTCTCTAGAGCTTTGGCTGGTGGGTCTCTAGCTGGATGGTGGCTCTGGGGCAGGGACAGGACTAGAGTCTACTGTGATGTTTTGGGGCACATCCTGCCCATGGAATTGCTCCTGGGATTGGGCAGCTTCTCTGGGTTGTTTCTGATGTGCATAAACATCTGCCAGATGCCTGGAATGGATCTTTGCATGCAGTGTCCATGCCCCAGCCTGGCTGGTCAGTGTGGGCAAGGGCAGGAGAGCCCGGCGAGGGGCTGGCTGGACATGCTTCTCCACAGAGGGGTGGCTCCTGCTACTGGGGAGTCCTAACCCAGGCCAAAGCCATCTGGAAATGGGATGTCCCACCCACAAACACCATTGCTCTGGTTATTAATCCAAGCTGGGCTGCAGCAGGTGCTGTGCCCGGGCTGACGGTGCCACTCACCTGCCCTGGAGAAGCTGCTCTCCTCCACTGCAACGACAACGCAGAGAGGTGAGGGCATGACCACAGCACCCTCCCCTCTTCCCACCCCCAGCCCCACCAGCCCTGCGTCCTCCCCTGCCCCCAGTGCCCCACCACACAGACCCTGGGCAATGCACAGCTATGGGGGTCCTATCTGCCCCACCACCATCCCACTGGCCTCATCCTGCATGGAGGTGCTGACCCGGCCACCAAAGTATGAACCACTGAGCATCCTGGGGACCTGCAGACCCCAGCAGTGGCCCCTAAAGCCCCCCCCCCTGCACCAGAATTGCCCAACATATGTGGCCAGTGCTGCCATGTCCTGCAGGGCCCTGGCCTGGATGCCCAGTTCACCCCACATCAGCACAGGTGCATCAGGCCCCTACCTCGGGGGATCTTACAGATGACACCCATGGTGACATTGGTGCAGGAGCCCAGGTGCCACAGGCCATTGCTGCTCTGGATCCAGTAGCAACTGTTCTGGCTGAGCATGCTGGGCCCTGTGTCGTGCTGGCCCCAGTTGGAGTAGTTGACAGCAGTGTTGTCATGCCAAACCAAGGTGCCACCTGGGAAATGGAAGAATTAGGCCTGGGGAGGCTGAAGGGGACACCCCATCTTTACCCTAGTGTGATGGGGCAATGAAGATCAGGGGCTGCAAAACACGTTCTTGAACCTGCAGGCTCCAGTGCCTTGGAGGAAGCTCTGGGCTTCAAAGTCACCACTCCCATCCCACCAAGACAGAGGAGGACACACATGGCATGTCCAGCACAGCCTGAGGCACTGGGACTCCTGGTCACACCATGGCATAAGTCCCTCTCACTGGTGCCACCACCAAGGGCTTCATCTGCTCACCTCAGACCTGGTGGGAATTCATGGTGGTGCCTGGGGGAATATCTAAAACCTCACTCCTCCCTTTGTACCTTTGGGATTGAAGGTCATGCCCAGCCAGGCACCCTTGGAAGGGCCCTCATATGCCTGGAGGTGCTCCCACACAAAGATGTTCTCCATCTCGTCCTGGATGGACAACACTGTGCCACCAACTGTGGAGGAAAGAGAGTCGGGGAAGAGCTCAGGAACAGAGTGCCCAAGAGGACAAAGCTGAGGAACCACCCACAAATGCCAACGCGTAACAGCAAGGAGAAGATGGTTGACCAAGGCTAGACATGGGCGCAGGGAGAGGGCACCCATTCATGCACCCACAGGCATCCTAGGGACCCGTCCCTCTTCCATGTCCAAATTTTTGTCACCCCCTTCCACCACCACAGCTCCCCCCTACCTTTCTGGCACCTCCTCATGGCATCCTTCTGCCCCAGGGTGATCTCCATATGGAAGGTGTAGCAGTGGTCCCGGAAGGGGATCCAGGATGAGTCCTCCAATGATTTGGGGCAGCTGCCACTGTAGCTCCACTTGTGCATGCGGGGGGCACCTGGGGAGCACACAGTGCATTGGGGGTGGGTGAGGAGACACTCCAGGTTGGGGTCCTACAGCACACTAAGGCACCCAGCCCCACGGGGATGCTCACTGAGCTCCAGAAGGCCCCTGGTGGGATGCCATCTCCAACCCTTGGTCTTTCCCCACCCAGTCTACCCCACGCTGAGCCCCCACATCCCCCCAGCCAGCACCTGCTTTGAGCTGGCAGATGCCCCCCTGCAGCTTGGTGTCACAGCCAGCTGTGCGCCAGGTCCCATCCGGGTCCATGTAGGAGCAGCCGGTGACCTGCTGGGGCCCCCCATCCTGCCAGTTGGTGTAGAAGAGGTTCTCCTCTGTCAGCCATGAGTAGCTTCGGCCTCCCTGCAGAACCAAGAGGAGGAGAAGCTGAGGGGCTTCCATAACCCCCTGGAGACCCCTGCCCCAGCTGCCTGCCCCCTTCCCTCACCTGGTTATTGGCCAACCCGATCCAGAGTGGAGCCCTCAGGCTGCTGATGGCCTGGGTGAGGAACGCCTGGCTGTAGGGGTCCAGGATGGTGACCAGGGTGGCGTTGAGGGTCTCACAGAGCAGCAGTGCCTCGTGCCACCTGAGGGGTTTCTGCAGGATGCGGTAAGTGCTGTTGTGGTAAAAGAGGGTGCCGGTGGGAGAGGGGGGGAACAGCGTCTGCGCGGGGCTCAGGGACGGGTCTGGGGGAGAAAAGAGACACAGTCAGAGGACACAGAGGATAGTCCTGCATGCCAGGGGGTCACCCCTTCACCCATCCCTCCCCTCTCAAGCCAGGGTGTCCCTGGCAACACTGTACATCTGGGGACATCTTGGTGCAACTGGGGAGTGCAGAGAGGCCACGTCCAGAGGTGACAAGCAGTGACACCCTGGTGCCATCCCCACCTTGAGGCTGTCCATGAGGATGCACGTACCTATGGGACATGCCAAGCCAGCCTGGTGTGCACAGATTTGGGGTTACCCTACAAACAGCTGGGACCAGGGACCCCCACCCAAGCCCATCACCCTGAGCTCCTCCAGCTCTGTCCAAGCTGAGCCCATCACCCCGAGCTCCCCCATCACAGCCTCACCACAGCATGGGGCACTAGGTTGGTGGTGGCAGGTCCCCAGCACACAGAGGCTGGGGCTGTCCCCCCTGTCCCCCTCTACCTATGCTCCGCTGGCAGATGTAGCCGTGCTTCTCCTCCAGGCAGCTCCGGTCATCCCAGTGCCCGGTGAACTGGGGGGGGGAGCCATGCCACACCACCACGCAGCTGGTCTGCACAGCCAAACCACAAGGTCAGCCATGCCCTTCCCTTTGTCACCCCCCTCCCCAGGGATACCCCCACCCCAGGGACCCCCACCCCAGGGGATGGATCCCGTTCTGCCTTTGGAAATCCACCCCGGCACCCTAAAACCTTCCATCCCCGTGGTGGGACGTGGGGGCTGAGCCCTTCCCTGGAGAGGGGGGATGTTGGGGGGGTGTCCAGCTCACCGGCTTGTCACGGGGGCTGGGGGTGCTGCCCCCGGAGGGCTCACCAGGTGCCCAGCTCACGTGCCGCAGTGACTCGCCCCCCACCCACTGGAACTCCCGCTGGGCCTCACGGAGGCCAATCCAGAGGTCAAAGGAGATGTTGGGCAGCATGGACGTGATGAAAGCTGCAAGGGAGGCGGTGAAGCACTGAAAACCACCCCTGGCAGGTCCCTGGCCTGGGGGGCCGGTGGGGGTAGGGGGGACACACCTACCCTGCTCCAGGGGGGTGGCAATGGTGGCCAGCACGGCGCCCTGGCTCTCACACGCCTGCTTCGCCTCCGGCCACTTCACTATCTCAGCTTTGTCGTGGCCGTTGAAGCTGAAACACTGCAGGGGTGGGGGCACAGGATGGTCCAGGGGGTGCAGCTGTCCCCCACCCCAACCCCCAGCCCTGCACCCTCCCCATTCACCCACCCTCTGCAGCCCCACTCTGCCCCAACAGCCCTTCTCCCCTTTGCACCCTCAACCCCGTCAGCTCCCCACCATCTCCTGGACCCTCACCCATGTTCCCACACCCCTGTGCACGCAGCCCCTCCAAAAACACATGCATGCGTTTCACCCCACCATTCCTCAGCCCCCCCCACCTCTCTCTGCGTGGGTGGGGGGCCAGAAGGTGGCCACCCCCTCTCCGTTCCCTCCATACCTTGCTGAGGAAGGGAACCCAGCCTCGGGGGCAGCCCCCGCTCGCCGGAGCAGGCAGTGGTGGGAGGGAAGGCTTTGGGGCCGTCCCGTTGCTTCTCTTGCAGATGTAGGGCAGCGCCGTCAGGCACTTCTGGTCCCCCCAGTCCTCTGTGGGGAGGGACAGGACATCCATGACCCCCCCTGCCACACTGGGGTAGGGCTGCAGCCCCCATCCCCTTCAGAGCCCCCCATGGCTCGATCCAGCCCCTCACCTCTGCTGGCCGTCATGTACACGCATTTCTTGTCCTTGTGGATGGGCCGGGGCTTGCCCGGCGCCCAGGAGACGAAGTTGAGGAGGGACCCATCAGACCACCTGGGAAAGGCACCCGCAGGGCCACGAGGCCCAGCAGTGACTTGGCAAATGGGACCAGTTGAATACCCTAACTGGGAATGTGCCCCCCCCCTCCCCACTGCCCTCTCTTGGATGAGGACCATCCATTCCAACACCCCAGGGTGGGCCCCCTGCAACGGAGGTGCTGAGCTGTGGTGCTCTACAGGCTGGGGATGGTGACACAGGGACACACAGGGATGCAGTGGCTCACTCTCCAACTTACTTGAACCTCCCGTCATTCTCGTAGGTGTGCAGCCCGATCCACCAGTGCTGCTCCTGGCCCCTGGAGAACTGCATGCCCCAAGGGGACACATCAGTGCCCTGCAGGGACTGGGTGTCCTTGGGGACAGCCACGGCCATCCCAGACACAGGGACCAGGCAGCCCCCCTGCAGCTTGCACTGTGGCAAATAGCATCACCTTACTGGGCCCCAAACCCGCATGGCCACCAGGACCTGCCACCACCACACAAGACCCATCAGAGAATCATAGAACCCCAGACTTGTTTGGGTTGGAGGGACTTAAAGGTTATCTAGTTCTAACCCCCCTTGTATGGGCAGGGACACCTTTGACTAGACCACATTGCTCCAAGCCCCATCCAACCTGCCCTTGAACCCCGGCAATGTCACCCCAGCAAAGGATGGAGGGAGCAACCTGGGGAGGCAGCAGAGCCCATTGGTGCCCAGGGATGTCCCCATTTCCCTGGTACCTTCTTCAGGTTCTGGCCCAGGAATCGCAGTTCAGCCTCACTGTGCACCGACGCCAGCTCTGCCTGGACCCAATTGCAGATGCGATGGGCCTGCACCCACGTCAGGTGATCCTCTGAGAACCTGTACTCAGCCTCCTGGTACTTCACCCACTCTTTGCTGCCTGCAGGCAGGGACCGGTGTCACACTGTGGCTGTGCCACCACCTGCTGCAGCCACCAGCACCAGTTGCCCCATCCCTTGGTCCCCCATGGGTTGGGCTGCTTTGCTTTCACCCCACTCCTGCAGGGAGAGAGTCAGCATCCAGCCAAGGGACCTCCCCAGTCCCTGCAGCCATGCCGTGCAGGAAGGGCAGTGGGAAGCCTGGGTTCCCCTCCATCCCACAACCCTACACAGGGTCCATCTTCCTCTGGCTAACGCTGAGGGATGTCCCATAGGGACGAAGGACCCAGGGTGGCAGACACCCAGGGAGGACAGTCTGCACTGGATGGACACATGGCCGTGGCCAACACACCTTCAGTCGTGATCTCTGGCTTCTTCACGTCAGCACCTGGAAAAGGGGCAAGGAGAGGCCATCAGTGGGATGCAGGGCTGGGATGCTCCAGCTGATCCTTGCCTACAAACTGCTGGTGGGCTCTAAGGGCGAGATGCCCTCCTGAATCGCCCAGGCACCTCTTCCAGCCCCTGAATTAGGACTCATACTCCCACAACAGCACCACCTTTGGAAGGGAGGTGACAGAAGGTGCCCCTGCACCCGCTCCACCAGCCCCCAGCCAGGTTATTTAAAGCTGAAGGGTCTGGGGGTACTTCACTGGGCACCTTTGGGCAGTTTGCAGATCCAGTCCAGCTGGGCTTCACACTGCATCGGCATCCACTGCAGGGAGGCCAGGTCCAGCACCGCGCACGTCCGGATGTCATCGTCATCGTAGTTACTGCGGTCAAAGTTGTGGTAGAAAAACTGGGGGGTCGAGAGAAACGGGCTGTGTTGGGCATTTCCACCAGCACCGGGTTTGCCCCCCTGCACCCCAAACGCCAAGGGGATTCATACTGCCCCGATCCCCCTGGACTCACCCCCAGCCCATCGCTCCACCTCCAGCTCCTGTCCCCCGCGGGGTCCCGCCGGTTCAGGCCGATCCAGAACCAGTGCTGCTCGTGGAACTCCGGCTCTGACTCCCTGTGGCAAGCCAGGGGGAAGGGTGAGAACACACCTCCCCTCCAAACTGGAGGGATTGATATTTATACAGAATGAATCCCAGACTAGTTTGGGTTGGAAAGGACCTTCCAGATCATCTAGTCCAACCCCCCTGCATGGGCAGGGACACCTCCCACCAGACCAGGTTGCTCCAAGCCCCATCCAACCTGCCCTTCAACACTTCCAGGGATGGGGCAGCCACAGCTTCTCTGGGCAACCTGGGCCAGGGTCTCACCACCTTCAGAGTGAAGAATTTCTTCACTATATGTACAAATCTGTATTTATAATCTGGCCTTTTTTTGTCTGTTCTCAAAGCCTCCTGTCCTGACAACACCCAAAGGCAGGAGCTTGACCAACAGGCATGCCAGCTCAGGGCTGAAGCAGTTTTTAACCCAAGCTCCATCCCCAAATTACACTGAATTTCCTGCACTTCTCCCACATCCCCTCTTCCGTGCAGCTGCACCAAATATCACACTTTCTGTATACATGTTCACACTTGCAGAGCCACATCCATGCCCCATCCACATGTGCCAGAGCATGGGGACAGGTGTGAGCTTGTGCCAAGCGTGCTTACACTGTGGGACACACATTGGTGTGGCCAACCCCTCACCCAAAAATCTTGTTGAGGGTGTTGGCAACAAAGTGCTCCTCCTCGTAGCTGCCCAGGCTGAGCAGCTGGGCCCCCAGCTCCCGGCAAAACTCCTGCGCCGCGATCCACGTCTTCTTCTCTTGCAGTTTCTCAAAGTTGAACACCTGGTGGGGAAGGGACCAGCAGTGAAGGGGGCTGAGCACCAGGAGAGGAGCAGACCACCTTCCCCACCCTGCAGGCATCAGCATCCCAGGGCATGCTGCCACCACCCAGCCCAAACCAGGCTTGTGGGGTCCAGGCTGCCCTTTGCAAGCAGGAAAACCTGCTCCTTCCCCTCCCTGCACCGAGGGGGTGGCGTGTGCACCCTCACAAAGCCCCCCCAGCTCCCCTCACCTTGTAGCAGTGTCGGAGCTTGGAGTCAGAGCTCCATCCCAGGGGACAGGTGGCAGAGAGACTGGGTGTGGGGTAGGGCCCAGGCAGCTCGGGGTTGACCGGGGTGCCCAGGTTCTGCCGGCAGATGTACTTGGCCTTGAAGGTGCTGCAGTTCTTCACCTCCCACAGCCCCATGGAGCTGCCGGTGGCCAGGGCCACGCAGCCACCCTTGTTGTAACCTGGAGCACTCACGGGAGCGGGGAGGATGCCAGCCTTAGGGTTGGGACTGTGCCAGGTGGCAGAGCCAGCACCCACCACACATGGCAACGACATCCCCATCCCACCCACGGCCACCCCCTTACCGGGCTGGTCACGGTTCCAGTGGGTGTACATGACCTCGTCACCGCTCAACCAGCGGAACGCGCCCGTCTCATTGATGTCCTGCAGTGCTGTCCAAAAATACTCCCCATCCCAGCCGTAGATGAGGCTGCTGACATATGCCTGCTCAAACCTGGAGGGGAGGTGAGAGTGGGCGATGCTGGGAGCTGAGACACCGAGCAGCCTGTGATGCCCCAACCCTTGTGTGCACAGCCAGGCTGTGGGGTCACATGCCCCCGTGGGGGGCTCATTTTGGGGCAACCCCCCCCACCGGCGCGGGGCTGACCTGTTGGTGATGGTGACCAGCGTGGAGCTGTAGTCAGAGCACGTCTTGCGAGCGTCGCTGTAGGGGACACGGTCCTCGCCCAGCCAGAAGCAAGAGGGACTGTGCCACTTCCAGCCCTGTAGATGGGTGACAGGGGACATCCACCACCACTCACCCCAGCCCTCCCCAGAAGGACAGGGATGAGGGCAACATCCCACGTCCCTTGCCACCACCTCTGCCTTTCTCCTGGGAGGTCTCCTGCCCCTGGCCACCCCAGCTTGACCCCACTCAGCTTGGAGCTCCAACGAGCCCCCGGCCCCAGAGGACATGGCTGCAAGGAAAACAAACACCCAGGCAGCTTCAAAGCTGGGGAAAATGCTTCCCCTGCCAACGTCCAGCCCGGCCGGGGCGCGGGGGAGGGAACACAATCCTCCTCTGTGCGCCGTGGGGCCGAATCCAGAGCGAGTCCCACCACAGCCTGCTTTAATCCCCCGCCTTGTTGGTGTTGGAGCCTCTCCGGGGCCGGAGACACAATAGTGCCTGTTTGCGGCCAGAGCAGGGAGCGGGGCGGCCCCGGGGCGGGCAGCGGCGGTGCCGGGAGGGACGTGAGGGCTGGTGATGGAAGAGGAAACCAGAATGGGAAGGGGCTCAGCCAGGAGGCCAGTAGCCCCCAGCTCAGGGACCCTCCTGACACGGTGGGAAGCGTCACTGGGGTTTTACCCCTGGGTCCCCCAGTCATTGGAAGGACAGCAGAGGACACGTGCCATGTGCAGCACCACCAGCACGGTGGGGAGGGAAGCATGAGAGCATCTTTGGGAGACCAAGAACAAAGTTACCCCAAATCTCTTTTCTTTCCCCCCCCCCCAAGTTCCTGCTGCTGCAACCTTTCCCCAAAATTAGCAAATTCAGGTGTGGACCCACCAGCTGGGTCCCACTGGGAACAGCACAGACATCCCTGAGCACCAGGGAAAGGGACCCAGCATGGGACAGTGCAGGTCCCCAATGTCTTCAGAGGGGTCTGATTGGCTCCAGAGGGGTCCCTAACCAGCTCCAGGCCTCCAAACCACTAAAACCACACAGGTGCTCTGCCATGCACTGAGCACCACAGCAAGCCCCTGAGATCCAAAAAGAGGCCAGGATGCGACCATCAACTACAACTGCTGCTTCCAGCTCCTGCCCCTGGCATGCCCCTCATCTCTCTCCAGCTCTGCCTTTCCCATTGCCCAAACCTTCATTCACCATCTCCCATTGCTTCTTTTAAGGCTGTTCCAAACATAAAGAGGGGTTGGAAAGGGGAAGAAAAAGTGCAAAATCACCAAAAAAAAAGCCCAGCATGGTGGCTGGAGAGGACCAGGGCTGATCCTCTGAGCAAGATGCCACCTCTTCTCCATCAGTCTCCATCATCCAGGTGGCAAATGGCCCCATTGAGGATGAGGAGGGGAAGGAAGGATGGGAAAAGGCCTTTCCTTGGTTCATCTATCACTCCCAGTTTGCCTCCCAGAGGGTGCATCTCTGCTGGGCACCCAGGGCCAGGGCAAGCCTGTGGCTGGAGAGGGAGGAGGGAGTTAAATCTGCACAGTGACACCCTGTAAGGCCTCAGGATTGCTGCAGGGACAGGCAGGATGGGTGGTGGTGGCACATGGCCACATAAAGACCCAGGAGGAGCCCGTCAGCACCTCTGGGAGCTGGCCCAGAGGGGCTGTTTGCTAGTCCAAGTGCACGCTGGCTTGCTCTGAAGCACTGGGAGATGTTCAAGAGCCAGGGAGATGCCAGGCTCGCTGCTCCAGGACTGCAAAAAGACACAAAAGTGGCTTCCCAGCAAGCGTGGGAATGGGGTGGCCCAGCCCTGCTTGACAACTGGGGAAACTGAGGCAGAACATGGTCCAGGTGACAGCCTGCCAGTTTGGTGGCCATGTTCCCAGAACACCCATATCCTGCCCAGAGACACAGCCTGTGCCTGCGGGGCCTGCAGCTGCCTCTGTCCTGCCAGGCTCCTGCACAGAGCAGCTTTGCTGCCGGGGGTTGGCACGGAGTGAGGCAAGGGGAAAAAAATGAACATCCCTGCTGGCAACCAAGGCAGCCCAAGGGGGAGGATCTTGGATGGTGGAGACACGTGTTTTGTCCCAGCAGCCCCGGGATGTTCTGTTGTGCCAGCAACCTCTGGACACAGACTCACAGCTCTGGGTGCTGCTCATCAGGGCTCCCTGAAATGGCTTTGGGGAGAAATCCCCTGTGACCCCAAAGCCCTGAGGATCAGGCAGAGCCGTGGAGCAGCTGGAGCCACCCCCTGCCCCAGGTCCCACTCACCTTTCGGCACCCATGGTCATCTTCCTCCTTCTCCTGGCTCACCCGACCGGGCTTTTTGCAGATGGATGGCAGGGTCTGGTTGCATGGGCTGTCGTTCCACCTCCTCTCCTGCACAAGGTGAAGAAGAGCAGGACTGAGCCCTGCCAACAGCTGGGGACTCCCCAGTCCATCCACCCCCACAGTGGGTCCACCAACTTCCCTTCCCTACATCAGATTCCTAAGGATGCCATGCTTGATCCCTCCCATCCCAACAGTGGAGATGAGACACATTCAATCCCATGTGGAGCTGCCCCCCAAGGTATCCCTTCCCTGGCCTTGAGGATGCTGCAGTGCTGAGGTGCAGGATGAACCCCCCCACCCTGGGCTCTCACCGGTCCCCAGATGGTCACACAGTCTTCCAGGCTGTCACGGAAGTTGTTGGGCTCAAAGGGGTGCCAGTAGGTGAACCTCACGGGCGTCCCATCAGACCACTCAAAGTTCATCTGCAGCTTGAGGTCGTTTAGGCCAATCCAGAGCTCCTCCACATCTGCTGAGACAGGAGGGTGGGGGTGAAACTCCCTCTGCCTGGCTGAAACTTTGCAGAATCCCCTCATGGCACCAGCTCCTGTGACGGGACTGTGGCTCTGCAAGCACCTTCCCAAACCCCACCGCAAGGCTCAGCCTCTAAACCCAGCCATGCCAGCGGGCAGGAGAGGGGCAGGGCGGGCAGAAGAGGGACAGACAGGGCAGGAGAGGGGCAGACAGGGCAGAAGAGGGACAGACAGGGCAGGAGAGGGACAGACAGGGCAGGAGAGGGGCAGACAGGGCAGCTCCTGCCAGCAAGGATGGACCCACAGAGGTGTAAACACAGGAATCTTTGCCAGCAGTTTTCACAGAGAGGTGCTGGCAGCAGCAGAATGGTAAAAGTCCAGACCTGCAGGCTCAGGTCCAGCAAGCTGCTGGTTTTCAACCATTCCCTCCCATCCCTGTCTGGGGCACGTCCCCCTCCTTCCTCCACCCTCCTCCAACTCCTGCCTCCCTTGGCATTAACTCCCTTCAGCCCCTCCCTGTCCCAGCTGGAGTCTGGATCCCCCAGCATCCCCCGTGGTGGGTTTCATTGCCAGACTGAGGGGCTGCACGTGTATGGGAACAGCAAAACCCACCCCAGGGTGACACTAAGGAGAGGTGGCACATGCAGGGTCTGGAGGATAGGGGCACAGGTGTTCCCTTGTACCACCATGTGATGGCTTGGGCTGAAACTTCCCAAGTACCATCCCAGCTCCAACACATCCCAACATGGGAAACTTCAACTCAGACAATTGTATCTGGGTGAAGCTGGAATGGGAAAGAGAAACCTGGGATTCTGCAGGCAGGACTTTCCCCCTTCCCTTGGCCTGCTGGGGGGACACTTGTGTCCTGGCCAGATTTTAGTGAGAGGTGCAGTCCCCTCCAGCAAAGCCAGCAGGATTTGTTTTCCCATCTTCTACATCCACCAGCTGGGACCCGTGCCATTCCCAGCTGCAGCTGTGCATTTTCCTCCCCAGCACCACAGGCTCCTGGGAACAGCTTTTCCATTTGCTGGATGGAAGATGCACCCGGAGCACCAGCTCCTCCAGGCAACACATCACCTCCCACCCTGGGGTCTCCACCCTCTTCACAGCCACGAGTCAATTCAACTCTGCAGCCTCTGTTGCGCAGACGTGACCTTTCCACAGATCCCAAAATGAGACAGGAAGATGTTGGGGGCACAGTGGGCTCCCCCTTACCTTGCTTGATCTGCTTGGTGACAAACTCCAGCTCGGAGAGAGTGTGGATGCTGACCAGGTCCCCCCCACTCCTCAGGCAGGTCTTCTTCGCCTCCTGCCAACTCTTCTTCTCTCCCACCAGGCGGTAGCAGTTGGACTGGAAGGGCTGCCAGCTGGGCTCACAGTCCACCTTTACCTCTGACCACGAGTCTGGCAGGACACAAGGCAGCCTGAGGGCTCCTGTCCTGCTCTCCAACCCTCTCCCTGGCAGGGAAAGGACCACAGGCAGGCACCACAGTCCCAGAGTCCCACAGGATGTTTAGGAGACCAGGCCAAAGCAACTGTGAGAAAGCTATGGCCAAAATGTAACACACAATGGCAAGGTAGGGGCAGCTTTAGAGCTGCAGGGACAAAATAAAATCCCTTTTGTTTGCAGAGCAGAGAGCACCCCAACCCCTGGGGACCACAGACGACCTCCAGCTCCTCTGGATTCCTCCCCTACTGTCCAACCTGTAATTGCACCGAGCTCTTCTTGGGGGATGCTCCCTGGGGAGGACTTTTTCCAAACCCAGACACCCCCTGGGCGCTAAACCACAGGACACCAGCAAGCTGGGGACACCATCAGCATCTCCAAGGGCTGTTCTGGCACATGGACATCATCACCTTGCCATGCTGGGGTGGGAGAACACCCAGCCAGGACACAGCACCACTCCCCCCCCATCCATCTCACCCGTCAGGAAGGGGTCGGTGGTGGCGTTGGGCTTCTTCTTGCAGACGTAGGGGAGGGCGATGCCGCAGTCGCGGTTCTGCCACCCCCCAGACGACTCGGTGCGGATCACCCCGCAGTTCTCCTCGCTGGGGTTGTCTGGCTGGTCTGGGAAGTGGGGTGAGGGGGGGGACACACACTGGTGAGGAGCTGGTGGGGCTGGGGCAGAGCCACAAATGCTGCCCAGGCAGGGAGGGGACCGTGCAAGGGCTTGTGCCAGCAGGGTGCAGCTCCTCCTGTTCCAGCACCAGTGGAGACCTATTTATTTTGTTATTGTGCACGATGAAGATGTGACCCCACGTTCTCAAGATTATTTATTGTGCCTCGATGCACAAGGGCCTGGAGCATCCCTATTTTACCTAGAAATATTGGATGGCAGCTGGGAGGGACGTGGTAGCAGACCTGAACTGTTCTTGCCTGACCTCAAAACTCCTCCTGGGCTATCACTGTCCCCATGAGTGCCTTTGGGTGATGGCACTGGGCATGACCAGAGCAGCCTCACAATGGATCCTTCTGCCCCCTGAGCACCCCAGGGTTAGAGATGGGTGTTGTGGTTAGGGATAACTCCTCAGCTGCACTCCAGCACTGAGCTGGGATGCAACAACCCTCCAAACAAGGGTGCTCAACCCATGTTATTCACAGGGCTGCTAAGGGTTTGCTGGGGGACAATTCCCCTCCATCACTCTGTGTCCCTCCCTCCAGCTCCACAGCTGTCCCAGGCTGATCTGCCCCAGGGCTCTCCATCTCCCAGCAGCAAGAGGACACCCCATGGCAGCCCAGGACACCACTCCTGCCATGGGGCCATCTCCAGTGGTCACAGACTGTTTCCCAGCCTCCTCCATCACCACCATAAACCCGCCAGCTCACCACTCTCCCAGTTGAGGTACTTGAGGGGCGAGTTGTCCGACCACTGCCAGCCTCCATTAATGTCCAGGTCATTGAGCCCAATCCAAAGTGTGGAGCTGTACCCTGTCAGCAGCCCTGGGACCAACACAGCCAGAGGGGCAGGGTCAGTCCCCCTGGCCCCCCAGCCTGTCACCATCCCCAAACCAACCACCTGGGACAGGCAGAGCAACCTGGCACCAGTGACAGCTATGGGGCCACCAGCTCTACCCCAGGTGAGGAGGACAGGGGTGCTGCCATCATTTCACCGTTGATGTAGGTCTGCTCGTGGATCTCGGTGATGCTGAGCAGGTTGGCCCCTTGCTGCTCACAGCTATTCCAGGCCTCCCGCCACGACAGCGTCGACTGGAAGTTGAACTGGTAGCAGCTGTTGGTGAGGTGGTCCTTGTCCCAGAAGGTCTCGCAGTCGTTGCCTGTGGGGATGAGCAGTGTGAGCACCCAATCCATCCCTATCCCAAAAGACAGATCACGAGAAGCCGTGGGGCCGCTCTGGCACCATGGGCTGCTCGAGGGAGGAAGGATGAGCCAGGAGGGAAGGGAGGGATGGACAGGGGGTGTCTGCTTTTCCCCGTGGCACATATCCCCCAACACTTACTCTTTATGGGGCAGAAGCCCCATCGCTCATCCTTGCCATAGTCCTGGGTGGTGGCACACCAGAGGTGGCCGTCCTCCCGCCCCGTGCTGGTGCACTCGTGAAACCACTGGTTGTCGTACTTGAAGGGGATGGTGCAGGGCTTCCCGTGCGAGTTGCCCTGGATGGTGTAAATCTCTGCAGAGAAAGAGGAGCCCTTGGTTGAAGCTGAGTCTGTGGGCTGGGCCAGAGTGAGGTTTGGGGTGTGGGTTGACCAGGCATGGGGGCTAGAGGAGTGTCTGGAGGCTGCCCCAATCCCTGTCACCTCAATCCTGCCTGGATTTGCAGCTGAGGTCCCCAAGCAGGACCTGACTGTTGCAGCACCCCGGCCTCAGCTCACATTGTGGGGCTGGTTTTGGTGAGGAGATACCACTAATGCCCAGGGAAGTCTTACCAGAGTAGGACACGGAGCACAGGTCCTCCTCGGTGCCGTACATCCTCCACTGCAAGCCACGTGCCTGGTCCCCTCGGTCCAGGGAGGAATTGCCCGGGCGGGCACCAAGATGTTGGGAGAGCTGCTCCCCGAGGCCCCGGCAGCTCCAGCGCATGTTGACAGACTCACGGTCACACTCGTAGGTGGCCAGGGGGTGCAGCCCTGCGGTGGTGTTGGGCCCGTGCCACGACACCCCCAGGCACTGCATGGACCCCACGTTGAAGAGGCGATTTCGAGAGACCCATTTCCACTGCTGGGCCAGGGCGCTGGTGTTGCAGCCCTTGGCCAGTCTCACCAGCGAGTCCTTCGTCTCCAGGCAGCCCTGTGCCCCCCGTGTTGTAGATCAGGAAGACTTTGGAGTCTGGGGAAAGAAAAAGGGGGGAAAAGGTTAAATAATTGTTAAAGCCCCCAGTGCAAGAAGCACATGGAGCTCCTGGAGAGAGTCCAGAGGAGGCCATGAAGATGATCCAAGGGCTGGAGAAGCTCTGCTCTGGGGACAGGCTGAGGGAGTTGGGGGTGTTCAGCCTGGAGAAGAGAAGGCTCCAGGGAGACCTTAGAGCACCTTCCAGGGCCTGAAGGGGCTCCAGGAAAGCTGGGGAGGGACTTTGGACAAGGGCAGGGAGTGAGAGGAGAAGTGGAAATTGATTAAAACTGGAAGAGGGGAGATTTAGGTTGGACATGAGGAGGAAAATCTTCACTGTGAGGGTGGTGAGACACTGGAACAGGTTGCCCAGAGAAGCTGTGGCTGCCCCATCCCTGGAAGTGTTGAAGGGCAGGTTGGATGGGGCTTGGAGCAACCTGGTCTGGTGGGAGGTGTCCCTGCCCATGCAGGGGGGTTGGATCTAGATGATCTTGAAGGTCCCTTCCAACCCAAACCATTCTAGGATTCTAGATTCTAGGGTAGGAAGAAGCTGCAGGAGGACCTGGACAGGCTGGATTGATGGGCCTAGGCCAACGGCATGAAATTCAACAAGACCAAGTGCAGGGTCCTGCACTTTGGCCACAATAACTCCAGGCAGCACTACAGGCTGGGGGAAGAGTGGCTGGAGAGCAGCCTGGCAGAGAGGGACCTGGGAGTGCTGGTGGACAGCCGGTTGAACATGAGCCAGCAGTGTGCCCAGGTGGCCCGGAAGGCCAATGACATCCTGGCTTGGATCAGGAATAGTGTGGCCAGCAGGAGCAGGGATGTGATTCTCCCCCTGTGCTCAGCACTGGTGAGGCCTCACCTCGAGTCCTGTGTGCAGCTCTGGGCCCCTCACTGCAAGAAGGACGTTGAGGTGCTGGAGCAGGTCCAGAGGAGAGCAACAAGGCTGGTGAAAGGACTAGAGGGAAAGTCTTATAGGGAGAGGTTGAGGGTGCTGGGGTTGTTTAGCCTGGAGAAGAGGAGACTCAGGGGGGACCTCATCACTCTCTTCAACTACCTGAAGGGAGGTTGTAGTCAGGTGGGGGCTGGGCTCTTCTCCCAAGCAACTGGTAACAGGACAAGAGGGCACAGCCTGAAGCTGCTCCAAGGGAGGTTTAGGTTGGATATTAGGAAGCACTTCCTCACCCTCACAGAGAGGGTGATTAGACATTGGAATGGACTGCCCAGGGAAGTGGTGGAGGCACCATCCCTGGATGTGTTCAAGGCAAGGCTGGATGTGGCACTGAGTGCCATGGTCTAGATGGTGTGGTGGTGTTGGTCATAGGCTGGACTTGATGATCTTAAAGGTCTTTTCCAGCCTTGGTGATTCTGTGATTCTGTGATTCTATTCTATGATTCTATGAATGGGGTGTGATGGAAAAGTCCTGTGTGGCTGCAGCTCCCACTGGTCCCAGCCAGTACGAACCATCACATCAGGACCCTCCAAAATCCCAGCCTGGGTGTTGGGAGGTGGGAGCAGAGCGAGGGAATCGCTGCCAACAGGAGGGGAGAAAGGCTGATCCCAGCCCCAGCTCCTGCCACAGCCCCACTCTGCATCCCCATGGCCATTCCTGACCCCCAGCACCACCAGGGGCCACCTCAACACGTCAAACCAGCTCAAAACCTGTATAAACCAGTAAGCCCAGGACATTACACTGGGACATGTTGCTCCAGCTGACGTGTCATTTCTAAAAGATACTTTATTCCTTCAAGTGCATCTTTCTAAGCTAAAAAGCCACCCTGGGGCTCCACGCAGCTGCTTCTTGCCCCAAGGCCCCAGCAAAAACCTGCCCATCAACCCAGCTACTTTTCTGGGGGTATTTTTTGTTTTAAAAGTGACCCATTTTTTTATTCCACCAGAAGTCAGAGCGAACTCACGGGCCTTGCTATATTTAGCTTTGGTTTGCTTTGGTTTTTTGCCATTGTATGAATTTTTTGGGGCTGAAAAGGTTTTCATTTCCTATTCCCCTGCAACCTCACCCTGCCCCAGCCATGTTGTTACAGGCAACTCCAGCACATTCAAGCAACAAACATCTCAGCTCAGTCAACTCTCCTGACTTGTCCCTGAAAGGAAATAAGAAATGGAGGAAGAAGGACACCCCCCCCCATCTCACATCAGGGCTTCAGCGTCGACACAGCTCCAGAAAATAAATGATGTAAAAGGCCCATTCCCCAACTGAGAAGACATCAATGATGACCTCAAATAAACAAAAGTGAAGCCCATGTGATGATCTCCAGGGAGCAGACTCTGTGCACGTGCAATAGGAACAGGCAACGACTGGAAAAAGAAACATTCAATTTCTCGGAAAATATTTTTCAAACTCTGGCGACTGAGAAAACAAGCAAAGATTCAGATGGGGCCAATTTTGGCTGGCTGAAGCTCAGATCCCTTCAACTGGTGCTGGTGTTTCCCCAACTGGAGTTGGCTTGATCCCAACCTGGACACCAGGAGACCATCTCGTCCCCCCACCAAACACCCATCTCACCACACCAGCACCATCCATGGCATGACCCAGCCCACCACTCTCCCCTTCCCACCTACAGCCAGGGGTGGTGCAGCCCACTCCCCACACCATGGACACAGGGAGGGTCTTTAAGCACTTCTGGGGTGATGTAGCACCAGTGTCATGACCTGATGGACTCAAGTACCAGCACTTGGGCAGGATGAGGCCTCCCTGGGTCACAGGCTGTGCCTCCAAACACCAGCACTTTGGTGCTGGGAATAGAAGCAGCTGCTCTACCATAAGCACCACCACGGCTGTTAGCTGCAGGGGTCAGCAGGGGGACACCCTTCTCTGCTCATCTGCTAACCCAGCTTGGCAAGGAAAAATTAACTGGGCTGGAAAAATCCCTGGAGCCAGCCCCAGGAGTTCGTGTCAAGGTGCTCAGCACCACACCAGGGCTGTGGGGCACCATGCAAGGGCGAAGCTTGATGGCAGCCAGGCAGGGACCCAGTGCTCAGAGGAAGCTGGCCAGACTGGAGGGGGCAGCTGCAGGGCTGGAAAAGCACAAAATATCATTTTACTCTAAAAAGAGAAGAGCTGGAGGTAGGAAATTATAGGCTGAGGGTTTGGGGCAGCCCCCGCAGCTCAGCCCATGGCCCCTTTGCCCAAAGCAGGCAGAGGAAGGCACAAAATGTGTCCCCCTGGATCCCTGCTGAGCTGAGTAAGGAAAACTTCAGCCATCCCACCTCCCCAGCACTTCCATCCTCTCCCTTTGCACAAACCACTGAGCACCCAAGGCAGGGAGATGCTCCCAGCAAGGCTGGAGCTGGGGGTTGAAGACCAACGTGAGTTCAAGAAAGGCACATGCAGAGATTCACTCAAAATAAGCTTTTCTTGCACTTATTCACAAGGAATTCAGGGCTGACTTGACTCCCTGTTGGTGTCCACAACGTTGGCAGTGCCACTTGGTCCAGCCTTGCTGCACTGAAAGGAGCTCTCAGCCCCCCCCAGCACAGCCAAGCCCTCAACACCTACAGAAGACACAGATCCCCAGGGGACCAATGGTCTTTTTTTCATGGTGCCCCCTGCTTCTGCCAAATCCAGGCTCTTCCCAACCATCTCCCAGCTGCCATTTGCAGAGAAACCTCCACAATGCACCACAGGCACCGTGCAGCTGAGCACCAGCTCCACCAACTCTCAGCACCAAAACCACATGCCCGAGTGAACTCTCCCTGCTCCCACCCGGCTGTCAACGAATGAGATGGATGTGGAGTTGGGCAGGATGGGGCCAGTTTGTATCCACAAATTCCTTCTCCCAGCCTGGTACCCTGCAGAGCAAACCCAACCCTAGCAAGAGGCAGCTCCAGAGGAGCATACCAGCAGGACCAGGAACATCCCTTCCACACTGCTCTCCACAGCCATGGCACAGCCCCAGGTGAATCCCTTCAGAGATGCTCCTGGGGTTTTTTCCACCATTCTATGGACTCAAAATCCCACTGGCAGAGCTTCCCAACTGCCCTCTGGCTACGGGAACCCAACCACAGCCAACACCAGCAGATCCTCCTCCCTGCACCCAAGAGAAGCTGCCTGCACACCCTGTGCCTCTCCCTCCTGCATCCTCCATCTTTCAAGCAGGGCCAAATCAGAGCAGCTCTGCTCCATCATGTCCACCTCAGAATGACATAGAATCACAGAATCTTTCTGGTTGAAAAAGACCTTTAAGATCAAGTCCAACCATAAGCCAACTCTACCAACCACTAACCCAACTCTACCAAGTCCAGTGCTTAAACCATGTCCCTCAGCACCACAACTACATGGCTTCTGAACACCTCCAGGGATGGTGATTCAACCACCTCCCTGGGCAGTCTGTTTCAGTGTTTAATAACCCTTTCAGTGAAGAAGTTTCTTCTAATATCCAATCTCAACCTCCCCAACACAACTTGAGGCCATTTCCTCTTTTCCTGTCACTTGTTCCTTGGAAGAAGAGACCAAGCCCCCCGGCTCCAACCTCCTCTCAGGCAGTTGCAGAGCCAGAAGGTCTCCCCTCAGCCTCCTTGTCTCCAGGCTGAACACCCCCAGCTCCTTTAGCTTCTCCTCCTCAGACTTGTGCTCCAGCCCCTTCCCCAGCTCCCTCGGCCTTCTCTGGACACACTCCAGCCCCTCCATGTCTGTGTCATGAGGGCCCCAAACTGGTCGACCCCAGGTTCAAGGTGCAGCCTCACCAGTGCTCAGCACAGGGGGGTGATCCCTGCCCTGCTCCTGCTGGCCACACTATGGCTGACACAAGCCAGGATGCTCCTCCATCTCTGCAGAGGAACTGTGAAAGGATGTGGTCTTGTCCCAGCCATGGAGACACCTGAATGCTGCCTCTGGCTTACTGGTATGAGCACACCAACCATCCAGTGCTATGGGGCAGGGTGACAGTGGGGATGGTGGGGAGCTGGGGCTGTGGGTTAGACACCAGCTCTGCCCACTGAAACGCTCTTCTCCCAGTGGGAAATACTGGGATGCTCCAACACAGTGGGAGTAATCAGCCTTGGCACTGGTGGCCAAACCCTGCAGAGATGGAGCAGCTGAGACCCTCTGGGGCAGCCCTCAGAGGAGTTTTTATACCCTGTGCCTGGCTCCAGATTCTTGCTTCTACTTAAAAAAAGGAAGTTTTTAGCCAGCAGAAAGTCTGAAGGGAACTCAGCTCAACCCTTCTCACAACAGCTTCCCCACCCCACAGCAACTAAGGAAAGCTCCACAACCTGCAATTTTGAGGGACGTGGGCAGCACCGGATGAGAGAGGCAAGGGGGGCAGGGAGGCCCCAGGGGACAGAGGTGGCCATTGGTGGTGACAGCTGTAGAAAGTACTGTGGCACAGCATGGAGGGGTGTCCTTGGCACTGCCCTGAGCACGTCCCAGCCCTGCCACTCACACCATGACACTCAGAGCACCCCTGCCCCGTTGATTTATCACCCTCCCATCACCAGCAACAAATGCAAGGAGCAAATTTAAGTAAATATGAAAGACCTGGCTCCAAGGCCACTAGTGAGGGAGGCTGAGAACACACAGAGCAGCAGGGACAATCCCCTCCTCAGAGGTTTCTGTCCTACAGATACATCCATGGATGTGGTTTGCTCCAAACCATCTGGCAATGGCAGCAAATCACAGAATCGTTCTGGTTGGAAAAGACCTTTAAGATCATCAAGTCCAACCATTAACCCAGCTCTACCAAACCAGTGCTAAACTATGTCCCTCAGCACCACATTTACACATCTTTTGAACACCTCCAGGGATAGTGATTCAACCACCTCTCTGAGCAGCCTGTTCCAGTGTTTAATAACCCTTTCAGTGAAGAAGTTTCTTCTAATATCTACTTGAAAACACTCAAAGTGCAGTGTGGTACCACAGCAGCAAGCCAGGCTCTGCTGGGGCTGCAAGAGCCAGGAGCTCCTGAGGGGCTGCAGACCCTTGTGCAAGGACAGCCACCCTGCTAACAAACACCTTCCTTTGGATTTGGGAGCCCAAGCAAAAGTTTTACCCATAACATCCTGCAGCAAGAAATGCACCGTTCCCTCACATGGTGCATAAAGAAACCTCCTTTCAGCCTGAACCTCCTGGTTTCATGTGTTCTCATGTGTTAGGAAACAGGGCACAGCCACCCCAAACCACCTGCCCTAAACCACTGGCTTTTCAGCACGTTATTGCTGCCTGAGGATGAGGAACAGCTCTGAAACCCACCAACACCAATGGAAGAAAACCCACAGGAAGTGGAGGCTCATTCACAATAAACACAGGGATGCAACAGGCTGGGGGGCAGAAGCAAAGCCCCCTGGCATAAAAAACAACAGAAAAAGGGCCTAAAAGTGTTGAATATGGGAGGGTTTCTCCCAACAGAGTGAGACTCCACAGGGCTCAGCTTGTGCAGCCCTGAAAGAGGGGAGGGAAACACCTGGGTGGGGAGAGACCCAGCCCCAAAACTCACCCTCTGGTGATGCTTGGGAGCACAGGACCCCAGGGCTGCACCTCACCCCCGCTGATGGATGCTGCAGGGGCACAGAAAAGCCCCCAGCTCCATCTTAAATTCCTTATTACTGGATGAAATATTTGTCTGGAAGAAATCCCCCCTTCCTGGAAAGGAGCTCCCAGCAAAGCCCAGTGTTTCCACCACTGGCACCTGCTCCTCCAGCAGCCAGTCCAGGCGTGGGCGATGCCATCCCTGAGCTCTTGGTGTGGAGAAGAGCAAAAGTGTGGACACTGCCATAAGGAGCAGCACATTTTGGCCCGAGAAAGGAGCCCGTGTGTCCCTCCAAGGGCTGGGAAAGGGAAGTGGTGGTAAGAAAAGCAGCAGCTGTGCCTGTGGCAGCTCCTGACAGCACAGCAGCAGCATCCTGGCTGCCACTGACCAGGGGCACTAGAGCAGCCCCTGCCCACAGGGAGGGCATCACTGCCCCACCTCCCCCTGAGCTGCTTTTGGCCATCGAGAAACTCTACAACACCTTAAAGAGGAACTTCAGATTGAAAAAAAAAACAGAACAACAAACCAAAAACAGGGAAGGAAATGCAGACAGTGTCAGCAGCCCCAGGGCACACCATGAGCTCCAGGCTCAGGTACCTCCACGGGCATCACTCCTGCCTGCTCCAGAACCGATGGCAGACACCAACACCCCCCTCCAATGCTCCTAAATTAGAGGTTTGCATCAAACCAGCAATGCTGCCCAACGTCCCACTGGCTCATCCCAGTCCAGCACATCCCCCAGGGCTCAGCTGAGGCCAGACCTAGCTGAGAGCAGCCCCGGGTGCTCCAAGCCAAGCACCACAATAAAAGAGGGAGGCTGTTGCTTTGTTTTGTATTTTAAAAATAAACCTCAGGGAATAAGGAGCAATCTCTTGTTACAGGGAAGGAAGCAGAGCTCCTGATGGCCTGGCTGAGGGTATGAAGCAGCAAGACCTGCACTTGGAGCTGAGAAACTCCTCTTGGCTCGCCCAGCAGCTCAGAGAGAAGCTGCTGTTTATCCGGCGGGAGCTGAACGAGACGAGCTCCTTACTTGGCTGCAGCTGTGAAGGCCACCTACCATCCTGCTTACTCTCTGCTGCCTCGCCAAGGTTTTAGATGGGCTCCACATACCTCCTTTCAGCCTCCCTGCAGACGTCAAAAAGTCCATTCTCCTTGCATCCAATGTGGACAAATAAAGGTCCCATCATTTTCCACGGGAGGTGCTTCCCCCTGGGCTGCTCAAGTGACTCAACCACAGCTGTGGCAGGGGACAAGGGAGCCAGAAGCCCCAGCATCCACCCTCAGATACCCAGCAATGAGTGGAAGGATGTCAATTTCCCCCAAATTTCCTGCAGACCCTCTATGGGCTCCACCATAGCCAGAGGTGGAAATCCCAGGTTTGCCAGCTCCCTGGGAATGCACGGAGAGGAAGGCAAAGCCATCCATCAGGCTCCAGCCAGGGAAGGAGTGTGATGGATCCACTGAGAGCACAGCAGGAGCAGCAAACAACAGGGGTCCCCCAGCTGCCACCAGCCAGACAATCCCTCAGGATGCAGTGGCCAGGCTCCCTGTGAGTGTCCTGTCCCACATATATCATCTCATCCAGCTACAAAATCCTGGCACTGGGAGCCCTGGCTGTGTCCTGAGGGAATGGCTCTGGCCCTGGCTTGCCCAACAGGGCAATTTTTTCACCCCGAAGCATCACCCACCAGCAGCACAGGCCCCCTGGCCAGCAAATTCATGGCCAGATCCAGAGGGGTGATGTGACATGAGGGACAGCCCCAACACATGTCCCCACAGCCATGGTTCCAGCACAGTCAGCCAAAATCTGCCACTTTTTTCAAAACTACTAAAATAACTCCCCCACCAAAAAAAAAATAAAAAAATATCCAGAGATTTTTCCTCCTTTGTTTCTCCACCATGATTCCTAATTATTAACACCACAAGCAGTGCCATCAGTGTCTCAGGATGGGGAATTCCCCATTTCCCCAAGACCAAGCACATCTGCACAGCAAGGATCAGCCCCCAGTGTCCCACAGTTTCTTTTTGTTTAATTAAAATGATGTTTGACAGAAGCTTTTCTCCCCGGGTGCTCTTCGCTTGCCTCACGCCCAGCACTCAAGGGCAAGACCAGGATAAATGGGGCTGCTCCCTGCAGAGCCCAAAGTGGTTGTGTCTGGATTAGGGAGGAGGAAAGGGCTCGATCCCCCCATTCCTGGTCTCAGCACCATCCTGCAAACATGCTAGAAAATCCTATTTACATCCCTGTTGTGACAGCACAAGTTGCAGCACAGGGTTGAGCTCTCACTGGGATGGGGATGAAGGGAGCGCCCTGTGCCCCTTGCAAACACCCAAACCTTCACTCCTGGGCTAAAGAACACTCCCAAGAATCTGCAAGTCAACCCACTAATCACTTTCTAATCCTTAATTAATTAAAGATGGGTCCTTTAAGAAAGGGAGCATCTGTGCAGGTCTCTTTTGGGCTCTGAGTAATCTTAAGAATGAGAAAAATGTCTATGCTCTGCAGTCTCGGCGCAGTTCAAATTAATTAAAATCCTGCTCCATGGCAGCACATGAAGAACAAAATTTTACAAATTGCTTTAAAAAAACCTCCCAAAAAAACAACTTTGAGGAAATGGCCGGGTTGGGATGGGCTGCGAGGGTGGATGCTGCTCGTGCTCTCACCTGGATATTGGCTGTGATGGAACTGAGCAGGGAGTGACACTCTGGGACCCCCGGCAGAGCCACCAACCTGGGACACAGCCCTTCCCTGCCCTTCTCCAAGCACCAGAGCCAGAGTCTCCCACTACAGATTTATCAGCTGGAAAAGATGATTTAGCAGACAGCAATTATACCTCCCCCCCTCAGCAGCCATTTGCTTTGATTTCAGGGCAAAAAAGTTTCCCTGGAAATGATTTCAGGAAGAGAGAAGGCAGGAGCGTGTCCCTGCCCTGCAGGGAAAGGTGCAAAATCCAGCCAGAAATAAAGTGTAAGAGAGAAACCTGCAACGTGGCTTTAACCATCACCAGGACCTCATGCTGGAAAACACCAGCAAGGTGTCCTGGGGCAGCACCTTCATGTGGGAAACCTCCCAGGGCCACCAAACCACCCCAGGTGGCTCTGAGGGAAGGAGACAGTTTTGCACCGAAGGCTGAATCCCTTTCGCTTTTCATTCTTGCAATTCTTGCGCAAGCAGCCAGCCCTCCCCACCGCCCCGGCCCGCCTGCTGAGGCTGCAAGCGAGGTCCCCGGCTGTCCCCTGCGCCCCGCCGGGCCCGGAGCCACTCTGCTTTTAGCGGCAAAGCCAACACCCCCATTCCCCTTCCCTGCTCCCGAATAATTCAAAGAAGATGGCGTTCTAATTTCTTGGAGTTGCTTTTGCCGTGCAACAAGCCGTTTCCTTTGCAAAGAGGAAAGCGGGGAGGGAGCTCCATGCCGAGGCTGCTCTGTTTGCTTTTCAGGCTGTAAATTCTTCCCCGGGTCCTTTTCGCCCCCTCCCCTCACCGGAAAGCTGAGGGGGCAGCTCCTGGTCCCACACAGGGCGGCACCAGAGGGGTGGAGAAGCTGATCCAAGGCACCCACAGGGGCCACATCCACCTCGGCTGCTGCCTCAGTTTCCCCAAGATGGGTGTGTGGGTGTTCAAGTGGTGCTGTGGAGACGGAGCAGCTGGTGGCGATATCCCACCGAGAAGCCACAAACCTCCTGCCAAAAGCCCTGCTCCAGCTTCCCCGGCTGTCCCAGAGTCGAGGATTTGGCATCAACCCCTCGAGGAAGCATCGACTCCCCCGGGAAAACAAGGCTGTCTGCCGGGCCAGCCCACAAGGCCCCTGCCGAGAGCATCCTTGCAAGGATGTCCCCTCCAGGGACACTTAGGACTAAACCCACCCTGATCCCAAAAGCCCTGCCAGGATCATTCCCGAGCTGCAAAGCCAGCCTGGCATGGAGAACCTCGGATGTGGCACCTCCTTCAGTGCCATCCCTGCCCCCTTCGCTTGCTGGCGATGATGCTGGGGAGACAAGTGGGAAATTGGGGATGGGGGGGAAGGACTGAGGGTGTTGGCAGCCACTGGCCCGCGGGACGCTGGGCGGGAGCAGCGCAGCTCTACGGGCTGGAGGCAGCTCAAAGCAGCCTTGTTCCTCACGGGGTCGGCTGCCACAGAGCGCTGGGACAGAGGTGCCTCTGTCCTCGGGCTTGCAGAAGTAAGGGGGACTCGCCAGACCTGGATCCCACCGACATTTTTCAGGGCAAAACAGCCAGATCGGTCCTCAGCAGTAGTTAATTCCTGCTGAAATCAAGCAACCCCCTTAAAACCCACAAAAGCAGGAATTGATGGCCCTCAGGGAACTCACGGGGAGGTTTAATGGGAATTCAGCTGTGGAAAGTTGAGGGTTCAGCTGAGATGTGTCCAACCAGCAGCAAATCCTGGCAGAGCTCTCCTGAACACCCTGGGGGACGGGGGTCTCCTAATGGGGGTCTCCTTCCCCATCACCTGCTCCCTCCTCCATCGCCTCGACTAGCAGCTTTTCCAGGCCACACACCTCCAATCCCAGGCTGGACCCATCACCTGGACCATCACTCATGGCCACAGCACCCCCAGATCTGCTCCTTGGGATGCTCAGTTCGGGGGGGCACTGCTGGGCTGGGGGGGGAAAGTAGGAGGCCAGGGGGGAGGAGGGGAACAGTGCCCTCCCATGCTGCCGTTCCCAAATCTGCTTTGGATTTGCTAAATGTATCTAATAAAATAGGCCAAGGGTTTAGGGTTGTTACTGTTTGGGCAAAAGTAGCCAGTTTGGCTTTTTTTTTTTTTTTTAAATAAACACATTTTCTTGGTAGGGCCAAATTGACCCAAGGAAGCCACAAAAGTCGTTCCTTGCTTCTGCACTAGACTGCCCCGGGGTAAAAAGTGTCTCAAATGGCAATTCCAGGGGCTGTCCCGAGGACTCACGGGCATCTGGCACATGGTGTCTCCAGAAGGCTTAAAAAAAAAAACCCCTAACAAAAAAAAAAACACCAAAGCAAACAAAAAAACCCCAACCCGTTGACTTTTTCTTAAGTTAAAAAAAAATAAAAATGAAAAGGAATCCTGCAAATACCCACTCGGGCCCCGATACCGCGGGGCACTTTTCTATAGGATTAACACGGTGGGAGAGGAGGGGATCAAGGATGGGAGACAGAGGAAACCTTCAACAAAACATTTCGGCCCTTTCCCGACCTCTCCCTCCGCCAACTCTCCTCCCTGGGGAGACAAAAGGCCGGAGCGGGGCTGCGGGACGCTCCGGGCCGGCGGCTGCCCCCGGCCCCCCTGGAGCCGCCCCGGGCCCCCCCTCCCCGCCGCCAAGGAAGCGTTTCCGCCGGGCTGGCCAGACGCTGCGTGGCCGCACGGCGCGGCGAGTTAAACTAAAAATAATAAAAGCGAGGGAAAACGCGGCGGAACGGAGAGAAAACACGATGCGGCGAAACCGGAGAAAACAAAACGCCTCGGAACGAACCGCGACCGAAGGAGGATGAAGTAAAACAAACAGAGATAAAGGCAAATAAAACATCCCGGGAGGAAATAAACTAGGAGTGATGTGAACGGGAGCTCTCCGCCCACCCCGCCGCCGGAGGACCCGCCACCCCCTCCCAGCGCAGCGCCCCGCTGAGCAGGGCTGGGGGGCCCGAACCCGTCTGGGGGGGCTCCCCCACCACCCAATAATAATTAAAACGCGGAAAGCGGGTGAGGAGGGGGAAGGGGGGGTTCAGCCGGAGGGGGGAGGCGCGGTCCCACCTGGGTGCGCAGCGCTGAGCACCAGCTGGAGGCCGAAGAGGCAGCAGAAGGGGGCGAGGAGGGGCCCCATGCCCGGGCTGCCCCGCTCCCTGCCCGGGCTGCCCCGTTCCGCTCCGCTCGGGGCCTCGCTGCTGCCTGGCCGGGGGGCGGGCGGGGTGGGAGGGAGAGAGGGAGGGAAGGAGACAGAGGAGGAGGAGGGACAGGGAAAAGGGAGAGGGAGGGGAGAAAGGGGAAGACGAAAAAAAAAAAAGTTAAAAAAAATAAATTAAATTTTAAAAAAACACAAAAAAAAAAAACCCCGAAGCGTGTGCGCCGGCCTCAGACACTGCGTCAGCGGGAGCCGCGCTGCCCTCGCCGGTGGGCCCGGCCCAACAAGGCGGCGGGGGGAGCGGGGGCCGCACGGGAGCTCCGCCGAGGGGGCGGCCGCGCACCGGGACCGGGGGGCTCCGCGTCCCGCTGAACAGTGGTGGGGGGCGGTGGGGTTTGGGGTGAGGGTGGGGTTCGGGGGTGAAGCAGAGGGATGGCAGGAGCAGTGGCACAGCCTGGCCACAGTGCATCACTGCCCCCCCCCCCTCCCGGGGAGGGCTGGCTCCCCCCCGCACACGGACCACGCAGCATCCTCCTGCAGCCCGGGCTGCCCCGAAGTCCCCGGAGTGGGGGGTGCGTGGGTAATGCCCATGGTGGCCCCACGTCGGGTCTTTCTGTGCCACGAGCGAGCACCTTTCCCTGGCCGGGGTCTCAAATGTGGGAGTCCACCTCCGCCGCCAGAGGAGCCAAGTGCTGCTGCCGTGCGTTTTGGGTGGCAACTCCGGGTGTTTGGAGGGGCTATTTCATCCCGAGCACAGCACTGCTGAATCCTCCTCCATCCATCCCCGAGGCATAGAGCTGGGCAGCTCTCACCTTACCTGTGGATGGGAGATGCTGAGGTTGGACACAGCTCATTACACCTTCCACCCACCGTGCCCGGGGAGTGGCCTCTTCCCTCCAGGTGTGGGAACGGGGCTGCACCTCTCCAGCTCCCCGGTACTCTGCCGAGGAGCACAGCATGAAGAGCATCACACAATATCCAACGCGGATACATCCCCCTATCCAATAACTGAATATAAAAGGCTTCTTAAAAATTTTAAATACTTTAAAAACTTTGGTTTTTTTTACACCTCCCCTCAAGGCAGGGCTCCCCAGCCCCAAAAAAGAAGGCACTATGTGTGGAAAACGCTGGAAATCAGCATTTTCCCAGCTCTGTTGGGCTGGGTGTTCCCATGCCAGGAGGCCCCTCTGCCACTGGAGCCACACAGTCACCACAGGATCCTGCCCCAGGGTTTTCCTTTGGTACTAAAAACCACTCACACCCTACAAACCATCAGCACCAAACCAGCACAGCTGCTCACACCTTCCCGGAGGTCTGGCTGGAGGTGAGGGGACACCCCGAGGCAGCTAGAGGAGATTCAGTGTTGCAATTTGCTTGAACCAAATTAAAGCACCAAATCCCTGAGAACTGGGAGGAAAAAAAAAAACACAAACCCATCGGGCAGCTGAGGCAGCTGCTCCCCTGGGCATCACCCTCTCTGGGCCATGGAGAGCTTGTTCTCCTCCATTTCTGGAGCAATCAAGAAAGCTTTGAGCAGGGAGGTGGAAACAGTCGTGGCACAATCCAAAGATTTGGTTGCACTGGTGTGGGAAGGGTGATGCCGTGCCCATCCTGTGGGAGCATCCCCGAGGACGTGGGAGCCTCACCTCCTCCTCGAGCCTCTCACAGGAGGCATGTCTGACCTTGCTGCTCAGACTCTGCCACGCAGAATTCAGGTGAGATGATGGTTTTAATTGGGCTGAGACGATGGCAGCGCTCCCGGGGGACACGTGTCAAGCAGCCACGTGGGGTTTGGCCTCTCCTGGGAAAATAAATGACTCTGTTGTTTTGCAGGAAGGACCTGCGGACCGGTGCCAGGTTGGGCTTTGGGGATGCCAACCCTCTGGGGGGGGCCCAATTAAGTACATCAGCATCTGAGCTGTTGGTGTTTTTTTTTTTTTAAGCCAGGGATTATTTTTTAATTGAGGCAGTGGCTCGCTTGCCTTCCATGGCTGGACACACACCCGGGGCTGCCCAGGGGGAGCGAGTGTGACAGCCCAGAGCAGAGGAGGGAACTGCCTAGATCCTCACTCCCAACCCTAAACCTTGGAATCCACTCCTAGGGGATACCACCCACCCGAGGTGCCAGCAGCTGGACATGATGGAGATGTGAAGTCCCACAGACGAGTCCCTCCACTCATCCTGGACAAACCTGACATCCCTTTCCCAGGAGGCAAATCCCATCCAGACACAGAGAGCTGAAAGGCTTTGGATCCCACAGAGCATCACTGCTGCCTGGCCTGGTTCATCCCGTGGCTTGGAAGCCCCTACACTGCATGTGATTAGAACATAATTAGCACTTCCTCACAATTAATTACTCCAGCACAGGCCAATAGCTCCTCACCTACTCTCCTCCTAATCCAGATTAGTACCGGTTGAGTTGCTACTCATCAGAGCAGATCAGGAGGAAATGCATTTTTCCCTTCCCCTGGGAGGTTTCCAAGCTGTCTGACCTCTCTGGCCCTAACGAGCTGCTGCCAGACGAGGGGACACAGCCGTGTGCAGGGGACAGCTGACTGCACTGCTGGCCATGCTCTCCCGAGGAGAGGGATGGGAGCAACAGGCTCCTCCAGGATTACCCAGGTCTTGGGACATTCAGTGTCTGTGGCCAATTCCCACAGTCGGAGCATCTGTATCTGTCCCCCAGTTGGAAAAATACAATAAATACTATTTTTTGGCCAAAGTAATACAGTGTATGGGGAGGGTCACCGTGGGACAGGGTGAAACCACATCAGCTCAAGCAGAAATTGCCCTGCAGCAGGATTTGGAAAACATTTCTGGAGAAGGATCTGTGCCACTTGCCCACCTTTGGCTGCAGGTCTGCCATGGTGGGGAGCACTGGCAGAAAACAGGGCAATGGAGGATGCTCAGCTTCCCATCGGTTGGAAAATAAATGATGCTAAAGGGATGTGGGACACAGCCACTTGGGATGGGAAAGAGAAGCCCAGATTTGAAGCTGAGGTGCTCAACAGCAGCAAGGTACCCTGTGAATTATTGAGTTTGGGGCTGATACAGGGCACATCTGGTGCGTGGTTGTGCCAGTGGCATTAGACAACAGGATCTGGGGGCCTGTGGACCATGAGAGCAGCGTCCATAGCACCAGGCTTGAGGGCAGATGCTCTGCAGGAAGAACCTGCACCAACCCATCCACCACCTCTGAGGACCGACAGGTCCAAATGATCTGTTTCAGAGCCCAGGAAGGACATGAGGGTGCCATGTCCACCAAGGGAGGCTGCACATCCTGCTCGATTTTGCTCTTCCAAGAGTGTCACCCCCATCCCAATGCTCTCCACAGCACTGAGGGGCTGCAGGAGAGCAGCAGCCATTGCAGCTGGGACCGGCAGCACCTGCCCAGCTCCGGCAGGAGCTCAGCCCCTGCTCTGTGCTGCCTCGGCCTCATCCTGGCCCTGAACAGGACCGGCCTGGCCAAGATCAACACCCACCTGGCAGGCGCCGGCGCTGAGGTCACTGTGGAGGGAAGAGGCTGTCCTGGCGTCTGCGGCTCCTCTCTCCCCCGCGCCGGCAGCAGGGAAGGCCACGTTGCTCTCCCCACGTCCTTGGAGGCAGCCCCAGCCCCGGTGATGGAGGGGGCTTCCCCCTCAAGCCCACCACCAGACTCTGCAGTGAGGGGTGGTCAGAAGGGGGCCTTGCATGACCCCCAGCATGGCCGGGAACCTGCACAGGGGCACAGTGGGGGACTTGTCCCCACTTTGTGTTTGCACCCTTCCCTCCAAGGACAAGCCTGGGGACACTGGGGGGGGGGGGCTCAGCTCCTCCATGGCCCCAGGTGTGTTGGTGACCATGGGGTCCTCGGGTGATTCTGATGCTCCTAGAGTTTAGTTTTCCCAAAGGGTTCAGCCTGGGATGGGGGTCTTGGCATTAGTGGCTGGGCTCGTGGAGCAGAGGCTGTCTGGAACCCCCCTCACCTGCTCAGCAGTTTGCTCCCCATGCTCCTTGCCTGAGTGCAGAAAAATAACACTGAAGCTCAGCCCCAGCTCTGCTCGACACCCAGCTGCCGGCAGAAGGATCCTGGCCAAAAAGAAGGGCTGTTTCCCTGCCTCCAAACTGTCCATCCCCTCAGCTCTTGCAAGGAGCAGATGGGGCTTTGCCAGCTGCTGGGATCCCTCCAGGGGCTTGGTCAGCCCCAGACTCCCCCCAAATCCTGCCCCAACCCCCCTCATTCCCAGTAATGCAAACGGGGTCCTTTGTGGGTGCCCTGCGCCGAGGCTCTCGGGGCTCTTTGCTGCTCTCTCTCCTGCAGCCCTTAAAAGTCAGGCAAGTTCAAGCTGCAAATAATTTATTAAAACCAGATGTGCTCGCTCAAAGCTGCCACGAGGAATTTCAGGGCGCCCCAGCCCTGGGAGGGCCAGCGCCGAGATCCCTGCCCTTCCGCCGCGGGGGCGAGACAAGGCCGGGGGCTGCCCGGGGAGCAGCGCTGCCCCCTGAGCCCGCTGCCTCTCCTTCCTCCCCAGGGCTCCTGAAAACGGACAGAGAGGAATTCCAGCCATTTGCAAGAAATTCGCCTTCTAGAAAAAAACACTTTCTCCGCATGACTCAGGAGCAAATGAGCAGAGCTGGGTTGTGGAGCAGGGAGGGAAGGCAGCTGGAGAGCGGCGGAGGACAGCACATCCCGAATGGCATCTTCCTCCTGCTGGAAGCAGGGATGGGACCTGGGAGGAGAGATCCCACCCTGTCCCACGGCCCTTTCCAGCAGGAGCAGCGTGGTCCAGCAGCCACATTGTTGGCCCTAGATGCTTCATTTCCACCTCCACCACGGCCTTACCTCATGGCCACAGACACCTCTGTCCCTCACCATCTCCTTTCGGTCCCTTCAGCCTGGAGGGGTTTTGGCATCAATCCTGGCTGGTCTCCTGGGTTTGGGTGCGAGCGGGTGGGTTTTCAGGATTAGCAGGAGCTGGGATGAGCCAATGCTGAGCAAAGCAGGTTTTGAACCCTGATGTCAATGCAGAGCTGAGCCAGGCCCTGGGCGAGGAGGCTGCCGACATGACAGCCCATGTCCCACGGAGCCCAGCCAGCGCGTCCTCGTGGCTCCCGCACAGCCAGAGGCTGCGGTCAAGAGAGGACAGGGCTGAGCAGAGCTCTGGTTTTTTTCTTCCCATGAACACAAACCAGAGCCAAGCACCTTATAAACCCGCTGCCTGCATTCCCCGTGGCTGCTCCAGCAGGGATGGGAGATCTGGCCTGTTTCCTTGTCTTCACCCTGCTGCTCCTCACAGTTCTATCTCCATCCCGTGCCTGTTTAGCTCCAGCTGGACCATTGCACCCCTCTGCCCCATCCTGGCAGCCCAAGTAACAGCAGATGGAAGAGCAGCTCCAGGCCAGGGCTGCCTGCGGGCTGGGGAGGCTCATCCCACAATGGTGGGGTAGGCAATGGCTAAACCTCTGTTTTCAGGCTTTACTGGATCAGCTGGAAGCATTAAGCCCCCCCTGCCCTGACCCGGCAGCTGCCCAACCTTTGGAAATCAGGAGCAACAGAAACACCAAGCTGCAGCTGAAGGATGGAGGAAGAAGAAAGGCTGCAGTGGCCCATCCCACAGCAAGATGCAGGGCTGGGAGCCAAGAGGAGCCCTGAGGAGTCCAGAGGAGCCCGTGGTGCAGCAGCAGCACTCAGCTCCTCACCCACCCGCACGCGCCAGAGGCTCTTCCCGCCCCCCGTGCAGTCAGTGCATGAAATCAGAGGGTGTCTCAGCCCTGCTCCCGGCTCCCACTCCCTGCCCAGCACAGACAATAGTGTCCTTGTGGCCAAGGCGCCTGTTCCTGGGTGTGAACGTGGCGAGGGGAGGCCGAGCAGCTCCGTGTTTGCTTGGCCTCTCACCCCCACCCAGGGCGACAGCCGTGGGGCACCCGGCTGCCCCTGAGGGCTGGGGCCCAGGCGAAGTGGAGACCATGGGCACAGCCACGTGCAGGGGTGCAAATTCAGGATCTTGGTGCAAAGATTCAGTGGCAGTTGGTAGAAAAGGCACCTCTGGGCTGGGTGGGGGTTAAAGCTACGCTGGGTCCTGCTTCCATGTGCTGCAAATCTCCTCTCGCCCTCCACGCTGGGAGTGGGAAGGTTTCAGTCAAGGCTGCTTGAGCCAGGCTCGTGTAGCACCCAGAAAGTAACATCCTCCAGCAGCAAACCTCAGGGAGACACTGGCAGTGGCAGCAAACCTCGTGTCGAGGGTTTGCCAAGTCACAAAATAATCTGGGGCTGGCCCATTTGGCAGAGGGAAGCTCATTTCATAGCGTGACTCCCAACCACTAACGCAGGCGGTGAAGCGCCCACAGGGCAGCCCCTCTGCAAGGCTCCTTCCTGCTGGCATCAAGCTGAGCGTGCAATCCTGGGCACATCCCTGCTCCCAGGTACATCCCTGCTCCAGGCAGGCTGTGAATGTGGGGTGGGTAACCTGGCCCAGAGGCCTGGCCACCACTGGAGGATGCTGGTGCCTTCACTGCTGAAAGGCCGCCGCCTCCCCCTGCCCAAATCTGTGTCACATCATCAAAACTGGCACAAGGGGCTGAAAAATAATCACTTGCAGGGCCGTGGAGGGAGCTGAGCTGCTCGGGGTGTTTGGTTTCACTCGCCCTCAGCTGAAAGCTGATTGTAACTTCAAGTGCAGTGAGGGTGATGTCAGGTTTGCAGAGGAACTCTGGTCCCTAGTGACTCTTCCTCCAGCTCTGGGGGTGGGTGCCACCAGCTTCGCAGTGGGGATGCCCTGCAGAGATGTTGGGAGGTGCCCTGCAGAGGAGCTGGGCATGTGAACTGGCACTCCCTGGTTATTAGTCCAGATACGAGCAGACTTGATGTCTTCAGCTGCCAAGGTCCTGTTTCATTTTCTATTGTATGTTTTTGAAGTTGACAGGACTCAGCTGTAAGCAAGGAAAGGAGCTGAGCTCCTCATTGCACAGCATGGTTACTCTGGGTGACTGGACTTGGCAGTGCTGCCTTCACAGTTGGATCTGATGATCATAAAAGGTCTTTTCCAACCAAAATGATCTGATAATTCTATGACTGAGAAGGGAGGCTCGGGCACCCTGGGCTGGGGAGTGGCCAGTGGGCAGCAGCCACCAACTCCCAGCACAACCACCCATGGCAGGGGAGTTCAACACAAATTTTCATCAACAGACACAAATAAGGTGGTTTCTCTGTACCCCAAACATATATAGCTCCTGAAGGCAGCTCCTGCTCTACTGGAAATGAGGGACAAACCCACCTGGAATGTCTGTCTCAATGTTCCAGACCAAGACCAATACCAGTAATTACACAAGACTTGTTAATTTTCAGCAGTTTCCCCCTCTGACAGAGACCTCCCTGCTCTGAGCTCTCAAATTCAACCTTCCTTCATCCTTCCTCATCTTCTCCAGTGTCACCTCCATGAAGCCCCTGCAAGAGAGCTGGTGCCAACACGATGAAGAGCAGAACAGTAAGAGCCAAGCAAATCAGTTTCTTAAAACTTATTTTAATATCCATGTCTCATCTGTTGGGTAGAGCCAAAACAGTCTGGCCTGGTTTAAGTTACAAATTCTTCATACACTTTTCTTGAAGTAAATTAACAGTGTGGCAATAGGGTCTGTTATTGGAAGTGAAACCCATATTAACAAGGAAGGTGTTGCAGCCAGAATTCTAGCAGGGTTCTTCACCACTGTCAGCCCCAGGAAAGGCCAAGGCTGTCCCCAGGCCCCTGGATGGGTGTCGCACAGCAGGAATAAATGCATCTGACACAAAACTAATCACACCCACAGAGATAGCACACACTGTATGTCCAAGAAACAATGGGACCAGGATAGAAAAAACCCTTTTAGAATTCTCCCCAATGTGGACAGACACCAAATGATCAGTTTCAGCAAATGGGATGAAGCATCAACCCTGACTTTGCCTGACAGAGGCTGAACAGACACGTCGAAGTGCTGCTTGCTGAACAGTTACCTTCTGGAATAGAGCTGCAGGGATGAAAAGGGCTAAGAAATGAGGGCTGAGCATTTAAAGATGCAGTATTTTTTTTCTTAGTTTAAAACACTAGAGTTTAGAGACCACCTTAATGCAGCTGCAAGTGAATACATCCAATTAAAAGCCCAAGAGTCACTACAAAAATAGTAATAAAAACCAAAGCGGCCGAGCTCTCTGCTCCCGGGTCCGTTGCTCAATTTCAATGGACTCACTGCTCCATTTTTCAGTCAACCACAGGTTCCTGTTCAGGTTTAAGTGTAAAACTTGCAGACGAGTGCTTACAATAAGGCAGACGAGTGGTAGTTCTCCCCAAAAGTGCCTGACAGAGAACACTGCTTGCCACGAGAAGGCCACTGGGGTCCTGAGTGCCCCAAACAGCCTCCAAGCTGCTGGAACAACCCCGGAGGGGCCGCACAGAGGACAGACCACACCACGGTGGTCTGGGGATTGGGTCAGGAAGTGTGCACAGGGCAAGTTGTTGGTTTTTTTTAAACAACACCCTGAACTGCAGTTGTGCACCCCTTAGCTCCCCCCAGAAACAAACCTTGAACACTGCATCTTTAAATATTTCTGGCTATGAGCTCCTGCCACATGTTAGGAGCACACCAACCTGGCTGCCACATGTTCAAGTGCTGTGCTTTTTGTGTGTGTTTTCAGTCTTCCTTCAGTGTGGGGGAAAAGGAGGCAGAGGGGGGTGTCCCGGTTTGCATTTCACAGCAGGCAGACTCTGGCTGAAGGTGTTAAGACCCCTCCAGGCAGATTACAGAAGTGAGAAAAAAATATTAATTAGGGTGCTTGCTCACTTCTAGAACATTCTCTCATTCCCTCTAGTTTGTAAGCAGATGCAGCGATAGCAGCAAGTTAGGAAAGTCAGCAAGTTTTAAAAGGGAAGTGTTAAGGGAGAGAGGAAGCTTTGCTGCCAAGTCACCTAACTGAGAAGAGCAGACAAGTCTCCTCCAGCTTTGGATTTTTATAACTTGAACAAGATCTGTGCAGTACTGGGTGAGCAAAGACCACACCTGTGATGAACTGAGCTCTGATTCCTTCCCCTCCCCTGCCTGCCTTTCCATCAGCCAACAGAGATCATGCTGACGAGGGCAGAGAGCACATCATGGACATGTCAGGGTGTGTTTCCAAAAAGAACAGCACTTGAAGTAAATTGAAAAGGTGCAACCGTTGTGAGAGCTGTGGAGCAGCAGCTGAAATACCTTGTGGCAGCCTGAGCTGTGATCCACTCGGACCACAGACCTACACCAGCTCTCCCATGGGCTTTGCTGCCCTCCTGAGAAGGGGAGTTACTCACAAGAGGCCCCCTCAAGGGAGCAGAAAGCTGCACCATCCCCAGAATGGACACTGCCATGAACCTGCTAAGATGGGTTTCACTTTGAGACCAGAAAACTGTTTTCTTCCAAAAAATTGTTATTTTTAAAAAACTGAAATTAATTAGGGGTAAAACACTAATTCTAGTGCCATGAACAGGCAGGATCAACTTTTTTCCCCTCCAAAGGGCAAAGAGTCATATACCATCCCCAGCTGAATCTTGGTGCTTCGAGCTTTTCAGGAGATGTTACCTAAACTTTATTAAAAGAAAAAGAACAATGTTTAAATATCAACACTGGACTAGCCCAGTCTTTTTCCAAAGTCCACATTCTTCATATGAAGCACACACGGCGTCCTGGATTCCCCAAGGCTGCATGTTCAGAAGTTCACAGTACATGGAACCATGTCTTTTTTTTTTTTTTTGTGTGTGTGTGTGTATTTCCTTGAGTTTCCCCTCCTTGCTCAGAGCAACCAACCCTTTTGTGGTCATTTACTGGACAAACCTCAAGCCATCTCCTATCCACGTGGCTTGGCCTAGATGCTGAAGGTTTTCTTGATGAGAGTTGATGTTGTCATGCTCTATGGATGGAAAAAAGCAAGAGAAAAAAAAGCACCTGGTACAGGTTTCTCGAGACCCTTGCGGATTCCTCTTATCCCAAAGCTGTTCCTGGAAGTCTTTGCCGGTTTCTCACGCAGTTTTTGGCCTATTACTCTGTCTCAGTTTGAAGAGCTGTTATTGGATGATCCAGAGGTGGATGCAATTGCAGCTCCAGCTGGGCTGCTCGTGGATACAGATTTACGGATGTGAGGCAGCAAGTAGGGGTCACAGGCCAGCTGCTGGACATCTATCCGATCCTCCTTGCGGTAGGCCAGGCAGCGCCGGATGAATGCCTGCAGACACCCCGAGGGCAAGAGAAGGATTAGGAGAGGGACAAGACAGGGAGGCCATGGAGCTGTTGGAGCAATCCAGAGAAGGTCACAAAGATGATCTGAGGGTTGGAGAAGCTCCGCTCTGGAGACAGGCTGGGAGAGTTGGGGGTGTTCAGGCTGGAGAAGAGAAGGCTCCAGGGAGACCTTAGAGCACCTTCCAGTGCCTGAAGGGGCTCCAGGAAAGCTGGGGAGGGGCTTTGGACAAGGGCAGGGAGGGAGAGGACAAGGGGGAATGGATTAAAACTGGAAGAGGGAGATTGAGGTTGGACATTAGGAGGAAATTCTTGGCTGTGAGGGTGGTGAGACACTGGAACAGGTTGCCCAGAGAAGCTGTGGCTGCCCCATCCCTGGAAGTGTTGAAGGGCAGGTTGGATGGGGCTTGGAGCAACCTGGTCTGGTGGGAGGTGTCCCTGCCCATGCAGGGGGGTTGGATCTGGATGATCTTTAAGGTCCCTTCCAACCCAAACCAGGCTGGGATTCTATCCAGGTGACTCACTGGGAGCAGGGCCAATCTGACAACCCCAGGGCTGAAATTCCTCCCCCAGTGCCCACAGACAGCCCAGCTCCTACACCAGCTCCTCTCCTCCCAGGAGAGAGCAGGGGCAGGGGCACACTCTGCTCCATCCCCAGCCTGACAGCTACCAGGCAAAGCCACTGACCACTCTGCAGGAGGCCAGCACTAAACATTCCTGCAGATTTAGGGGCACCAAGGTGGAACTGCCAGAGCCTCCCACCAACTGACCCACACAGGGTGACCAAACTCACTTGCAAGATGATTTACCTTTGCTTCTGGTGTGACTACTGGCTTTGGAGGGAACTGCACCTCGGTAGCTTTCAGAATTGTGTTCTCCTGCAGGATATCTTGTTGTGACTGGTTGTGACCAAAGGGCTACCAAAAAATGGAAGAGAGTTGTTAAAAGTTGATGACAGGCCTTAAAAACCCCTCACACCACTGTTTATCATCACTTGACATCAGCACTTGTCCAGGCAAGAAGCCCATGAATGTTGTGAAGGTGCTACAGATTCCAGCCAGGTGAGCAGGACATTTCTCCCACACTTAAACTGAACAAAAGGGACCAAGATGGGACATGTTTGGGGTGTCTCCAGCTCAGGCTGGAGGAATCTCTACCTGCTTCCAGACCTTGCAGGTCAGCTGGAAGCATCACAAAACAATGCCAGGCCAAGAACCTCAGAGGTGTCTGGCCCTGAAATTCTTCTCCTGCCTGTAATGGCCTCAGTGAGAACATGCACAGTGGAAAGAGATGTTCTGCAGAACATTGCTCCTGAAGCAAGTGCCATGTAGAGTAAAACATAACCAAATTCTCCCCACTCCATTAGCATGGACTCTTGTCTTGGAACTGATGTCAAGGAGACAGGGTGGAAGCACCTTCTTATCCCGGGGAGGAGAAGGAAGCAGAAGCCAGGGCAGCCTCCCAAAAGGTTTGGGAATCACCACTAGGAAAGGAGTTAAATAATGTCTTCTTACCTTCCTGCCATAGAGACACTGATAGAAGATGACTCCCACTGACCAGACATCAACTTTATTTGAAATCTTTGGAGGTTCTTTCCCAACCACAAAACATTCTGGTGGCAAATACCTGATTAAAAGCAAGTGACAACAGGTTATGAGGAGCATCTTGAAATACTTTCTTTACATCTTGAAATACTGTCTTTCTTTTCTTTAGAAAGAAAGGAAGAAGCTTCTGTGATCAGACACTGGCTTGGGACTTGAAGGACCCAATTTCCTTCCTGTGCATCGTTGGTCCAAGATCACCAATGCCAACCCCTTCTGGGAACAGGGATCCAAGGACCCTCCAGATACTCATGGTCTGAGCTAGTCAGCACAGTCAAATTTCTTTTCACCAGAGCACATAAAATAATCCCATTTTCTTTTATCTTCAGAACTGGTATTTGTTGTTAAAAGAGCTTGGCCAACAATTCCACAATGGAAAGATACAGCCAAAATACATATTTCTAGAAATACAACCCCAGCTGCCACATCCTAGTTGGACATTCAGCCTCGCTCAAACTGCAGCTAGTTTCATTTTGAGGAACAGAACAGAGCTCTACAATCACAGAATGTCTTAACAAATGTTCCTGTACAACTATTGCCCATAGTGACAGTCTGCAGCTTGGGTAGTATCATAGAACCATGGAATGGTTTGGGTTGGAGGGACCTTCAAGATCATCTAGTTCCAACCCTCCTGCATGGGCAGGGACACCTCCCACCAGACCAGGTTGCTCCAAGCCCCATCCAACCTGCCCTTCAACACTTCCAGGGATGGGGCAGCCACAGCTTCTCTGGGCAACCTGTTCCAGGGTCTCACCACCTTCATATCTAAGGATCACACTTGGTGGCACCCTCTGTAGCTCCTGCTCTCAGCCACAGAAGATGCAGTGACAACAGAGGATAATGTACTGCTGAAAACACCTTTCACATGACACTCTGAAGGGAAGCTCTGGCTGTAGACAGCCCTGTGAGATTTACATCTCCTGTTAAGAGCTAACTATGGATTTTCACCCTCCTCATTTCAGGGGAATGCTCTTTCCATCTCCCTGATGTACCTGAATTTCCAAGCAGACATGGCATTCTCCTCCTCCTTGCCTAAACTGTTAGACAGGGCCATTATGGACTGTGAAGTAGCAGCCAAGCCCCACTCCAGACCTTGCTATCTCAGCAGCATATGCCATTTTTCACCAGGCCCTTTGGATAAGAGATGGTTTTCAAACATAGAAACACTAACCCACTGAGAAGTAAGAAGCTGCCAGCCTCAAAAGGAGCTGTGTGACAACAAGAGCAGTTTCCAGGGTCTCAAACCTCCACTGCCTCAAGCTGTCACAATGGCAGCACATACAGAGCTGACACAGATCCAAAGCTGTTTATAAACTGTTCTTCATCTGTAACTTGCAAGTGCCCCAGGCAACACTTACCAGTAAGTACCAGCCCCCTGTGATGTCAGTTCCATGCCATCAACAGAGTTGTAGCTGTCATCATCCATGATTTTGGAAAGTCCAAAATCTGTGATTTTTATCTCTCCACACGCAGTACCATTGACTAGAAGAATGTTACCTGGACAGAGGAAAGAAACAGCCCCTTAGGATACACATCTAGCAGGCAAAAAACAAGAATAAAATGGCATTGAACTCTGGCACCCTGCATGGGGGGACAAGGAGCCCACCCAGGGAGCTGCAGCAGCTTGGGAAAGATGTTTTAGCACTCAATATCCCCAGGCTCCAGAGACCACCAACTCCAGTTCCCACCAAGTGCTGGAACAGATCTGCCCATCCTTGAATGACTCCATGGCCTGACATGACTTGGAGCCTCCTGCTCCAGAGCCCCAGCAGCCAAACGAGCTCGGTGCCCCTGCTGTTGGACCCCTCCCAAAGGTCCCCTTGGAAGGGCAGGTCAAAAAGGAGGATTAAGGAGAGAAGTACATATCCACAGTTATGACTCATTCTGCCCAGAAGTCCTGACTTGCCCTGGCCTCTCAACAAGCCTGAAACTCCCTCCTTCCTGGCAGTGCTCCCCAGTGGCTTTCTAAGCTCAGAAAGGACAATTAGTGCTTAGGCAAGAGCCTTTTTACAAATCCATCAAGGATCAAGAAGTCAGATCATCACTGTTTTCCTCAAAGCCTGCAATAAAGCAGCAGAATCGTGCCTGATGGCAGGGGATGAATCAGAGCTTCAGACAACTGTGGGCAGAGCTCTGCAGCAGCGTGCTCAAACACCAGCAGCTGGGGGAAGAGCCAGGGTCACTAGAGCCAGTGCAACAGCACCACCTCCTGCACGGATTCCTCATGCTGATGCAACAAACCACTTCACACGCAGTTACACAACGCTGATGAAGTGCCACCAGCACAGGGAGACAAGCCAGGGATAACTGCTGGGAGAGGTGGCTGAATTTTGCTGGACTAGGAAAAAGCCATGCAGCCAGCACGCAGCATCCCAAAGGAGAGCACTTCCATGTATCCCCTGGTGACCCTGCCCAATGACAAAGGGAAAGCTGCAGCAACATCTGGAGAAGACTTCCTCTGTGGCAGATGTTACTGAATGCAAAGGCAGACCCAGCAGTTTGACTGTATGCCCTCAGCTCTGTGAGCTGCCCCATGGTATGAAAAACCAAACACTTCCAAGTCAGCTTCTGCCACCAGATTCTCAGGCAGATGATTACAGAAAGAGTAAGCCAGAAGAATGGGAACATGAAAGACTGGTAATTATGAGAATCTTTATGAAGCAATAACAGAAGCTCAACAGCAGAATACAAGCAGGACATTAAGAAACCAAACACAGACACTTGGTGGTTCAAGGGCTCCTTCTGAACAAGGAGGCTACTTTTTCTGGAATGTTACTTCCTTGGTTTATGTTGCAATTCAGGGAGGCCATACCCTTTCCACAGCATCTTCTATGCATTTGAGTGGTTTTTTGCTTGGTGCAAGTTAAGTTTTCCCAGACAGCCCTGTCTCCTTTTTGCTGTCTGACCAAAGTAAACTTCCCCACCTGAGTTGTAACCCCATTACCTTTCATCAGCATCCTTAAGCATGTCAGCTAGCAGCACAACATACCTGGTTTAAGGTCATAGTGTATGATGGGAGGTTTGATTTCATTCAGGTATTTTAAAGCATTCACAATCTGCATGATAATGGATCGTGCCTCTTTCTCTGACATTAACTTGTGTTGTTTCAGGTAGAAATCCAGATCATTCCCCTCACAGTATTCTAACACTGTACAAAACCTGAAGGCAAAACAGTAGATGTTGTAATTAAGGCACCTGACAGAAACCAGAATACTTTGCTATTGCTTATCTGTAAGACTCACCTACTTGGTCAATAAATTAAATTAAGAGTTCTCCAGCCTATTAATCCTGTTCTAAAAATAAGCTACCAGGAGCACAATCCTCCATGCTCATAGTACAAAGGTCAGAAATCCCCCATTAAGTGCTAGATCATAGAACCATAGAACTTGTGGGGTTGGGAGGGACCTTTCCAGGTCATCTAGTCCAGCCCCCCTGCAGTGCACAGGGACCTTTTTAACTAGATCAGGTTGCTCAGAGCCTGGTCAAGCCTGACCTTGAATGTCTGCAGGGATGGGGCCTCCACCACCTCTCTGGGCAACCTGGTCCAGTGCTTCCCCACCCTCATGGTAAAGAACTTGTTTCTAATACCCAATCTAAATGTCCCCTGCTCTAGTCTAAGGTCATTGCCCCTCATCCTATCGCTACACAACCTTGTCAAGTCCCTCCCCAGCTTTCCTGGAGCCCCTTCAGGCACTGGAAGGTGCTCTAAGGTCTACTCAGAGCCTTCTCCAGGCTGAACAACCCCAACTCTCTCAGCCTGTCTTTGTAGGAGAGCTGCTCCAGCCCTCAGATCATTTTTGTGGCCCTTCTCTGGACTCATTCCAGCAGGTCCATGTCCCTCTTGGGTTGAAGACTCCAGAGCTGGACACAGATCCAGAAGCAGGAAGCCATATCAGCTGGGACATTTGCCCAGGCCAACAAAGAGCAGGATTTACTGGTAAAGCACAACATTTGGCATAACACAGCACACTGGTTTGTGAGCTAGTGCCTTAGAACACTGATAAATGCTTCAAGTGCCTCAGACCCCCCTGCACTACAGGATGAAACATGGGTGTGGACATCCTCTGGGCTCTTCTGGCAAGTTTTAAGAGACCAAATACTTTGTTTCTAGTGAAAGGGTCAAACCAAGTCAAACAGCAACACAACTTACGAGTCAGTATCCAGTGAGAAGTAGTCATATAGCTTAACTATTCGAGGATGATCCAGTTCTTTGTGAATTCTGTACTCCCTACACGCATGTCTGAAAAGAGGAAAGTCTGAGCATTAGTCACACAATTGACTTAGCTCTGATACTGAACCCAGACATTCCACACAGCAGTCCAACTTCAAACCCATGCACGTTATTCAGACAGCTCAAGAAAACTGAGCAGAACAGTTCTTGAGAACCACAGAATCTGAGTGCATCTCAATCACTGGCAGTACTACAAAATAACTAATCTTGATTGAGGGCACTGCTTGCCAAGACAGAATAACCTCTGAATAAATTGTTAAGGGATCCAAGAGAGCTGAATATAAAAATCAGAAAGTTCTAGAAAAATCCCATCATGCTCAACAGCCCAACTTCCAGCCTTCAAATTCAGCTTAGTTTGACTCAGTGACTTGTTGGGGAACTAAGATCACAGCTTTATCTTTGAAGGTCAGTTGAGAAGGCTTGGCTGCCATTCTGCAGAGCTCATAACCTTAGGGACCAAGTGTTGGCCACACCAAAAGGCTTCCTGTGCCTCCCTTCTAGGCCACGACACACTGCAGCTCTGAAATCATGAAATATTCTAGGATACAAAGGGAAGGGGAAGGCTTTCTGGGAGCACAGTGCAGGTGTGTGCTGTTTCCCACAAGAGCAGAGCTTAGACATGCCAGAGAGGAGAAGCCACTTCAAAGGTTTTGTCCTAGAGCACTACTGGTGCTTTAAAACCTTGTGCCATGGTGCTTACACCAAACTCTGTGTATGCACATTTCAAACATTTCTAACCTGACCATAACTTTAGCAAGTAGCTACTGGGCCAGAGAGTGGCTTTTGAAATGTGGCAAAACACAGGAAAAAAAAACATCCACTGGCACTGGACAATCAAATACAGGAGGAGTTTGGAAACATGGTTTTCTGCTTTGCAGCCTTGCTTACTTGTGATAGTTTTCTTTCTTCTCATCTCTCCAGTTTTTATTTAACTGGTGTATTTTCACAGCTACGTATCTTTGTTCTGTTAAATCAAATGCCTGCAGAGAGAAGAGCTGAAAATCAGTGGGAATCACAACTTCAAGTTAATACAGCAAAAGCAAACAAGCTGCAACAAACCAATATCCCCACCCAGGAAATCAGCATTACGACATATTGACTGAAGAGCAAACCCACATTTTGATGTAATTAGATTCACTAATGAAACCAAGCAACTCTGAAAACAATTGAATATTCTGTGCTTTGATCTGACCTTCCCCATAGGCTCCAACTAATGCTGCATTTATTCTGACATTTTACCACCAGAGCTACAATGGGCTCAGAAAGGCCAAATTACCAAAGTATAGACAGTGAATCACACTGGGAAAGACCCTGCCATGATTCCTTCCCCCAAGCCACCTCACTCATTTTCTACACTCAGTTAAAGAAATCCAAACCATACAGAGGATTGTCAGTACTTTGTTTCACATTGGTAGCACAGTTCTCCATCTTGGAGCATCATCATTAGAATGTCTTGTGTTGGAAAGGACCTCTAAAGGTCATCGAGTCCAACCCCCCCCTACAATAAGCAGGGACATCTCCAACTAGACCAGGTTGCTCAGAGCTTGGATCATTTTCGTGGCCTCCTCTGGACATGCTCCAACAGGTCCACATCCTTCTTGTGTTGGGGGCTCCAGAGGTGTACACAGTACTCCAGGTGAGGTCTCACCAGGGCAAAATCACCTCTCTTGATCTGCTGGCCACACTTCTTTTGATGCAGCCCAGGATGCAGTTGGCCCTCTGGGCTGCAACTGCACATTGGTGGCTCACATGCAACTTTTGATCCACTAGTACCCCCAGGTCTTTCTCCACAGGGCTGCTCTCTAGCCTGTCTTCCCCCAGCCTGTATTCATGTCTCTGGTGGCCCTGGCCCAGCTGTAGGACCCTACACTTGGCCTTGTTGAACCTCATAAGGTTCACCTGGGCCCACTTCTCCAGCTTGTCCAGGTCCCCCTGGATGGCATCCCATCCTTCTGGCATATCAACCACACCACCCAGCTTGGTGCCATCTCCAAACTTGCTGAGGGTGCTCTCAATGCCACTGTCAATATTGTTATTGAAGATATTAAACATCACTGGTCCCAGTACAGACCCCTGAGTCAGCTTATTTAGAAGCTGGAGAATTCAACAGCAGAACTGTGTAACTCTTGTGCTGCATTTTTCCCCTCCAGTTTCTTGCTATTTAAGCAGTCTTTGAAGAATGTCCCACTGCAATTCTGCTCTTGGAGAAATGCAAAAATCTTTTATCTTGTCTGAGAGCAGAAACAGGTAATAAATTCATAGGATGTGGCAAAATCTTACTGTAAACAAAAAAGGCTAAGGTTGGATGGGGCTTGGAGCAACCTGGTCTAGTGGGAGGTGTCCCTGCCCATGCAGGGGGGTTGGAACTGGATGATCTTGAAGGTCCCTTCCAACCCAAACCATTCCATGATTCTATGACAGTTCTATGATAAATTGTGTCCATCTCAAAAGTTGTACACTTAAATCCTAATGCTTAAGAGATGGGCCAAGACCCTGGGGAGAGGATGGACTAAGCATTTCTTTGTTCTAATAATACAGCACAGCTCCTAAGCACAGTCAGGTCTGAAGCATTCATGCCCTCTTGCTCTCATCTGTAGAGCCAAGGCTTTCTACTGAGTCAGCAAAGCCTCCAAAGAGCAAGTCAAGGTACTTACATGCAGATCACACTCCTTTTTTTCCACTACCTGAGCAGTCCAGCCCCCCCTGGTTTAGACACCTATTGTTGTACTGCATCAAAATAATAAATGGCCGTGAAGTTTCCAATATTTGCACTGACAGTTATTTTTATTCCAGCCAAATTCCACATGAATTAAGAACCACTGGGTACAGATGGGGAATATTTTGAACTGGAAAGGCCTAATAGTCAAATAGCAAGCACAGAAGTATCCCAGGTCTTGGCTATGCAAGAGTGCTGACACACAAGTAATCCTCAGCTCCAAGGAAGGCCCAAGACTACACACACACACACACACACCCCCAGTCTGCTACTTCAGAGCACAAAATGAAGACACAGGAAAAAAAGCCTTCTACCCCCAGGAAATGAAGGCTTTGCTCCTTTTATGGGAGCTATTTTCTCTCATTTACAGTGAAGCTCAGGCTGGCTATGCCACACTCAATAAAACTTTGCTACTTAAGGTATTTGTGTGTAGCACTTGAAGAAACAAGTGGTTTGCTTCCTTGTCCTGACAAAACTTGCAGACCTGGTGCAGCATTTTCTTGAAACACACATTTGCACGAAATCTGACCTCTGAGGACAGGGGCAGAACCTAAAAAATCTCCAGCCTGCTGTCTAATGCAAGCCAGATGCAGCACGGGCTCTGCTCTCCCTACTTCTCCCCCTCCACAACCACACACACCATTGAGAAAACAAGTGTAAAAATTCTGCTTACTGCAATATTTCACTGCAGACTCAGATTACACCACAGACTGCCACTTCAAATTTACCTTATATACTTCACTGAAGCCACCTCTACCCAGGAGATGTAGCAACAAATATCTATCATTTAGCGTTGGATGGTCTTTAAATCTGGTGAGAAAGACACAGTTTTAAGAACACTGACAGAAAGAATGCCAACTGCTGCACAATAATTTACAACTACTACAGAGCTTAGAAACAGCATAATAATTGTATTATTGATTTTAATATATTAATAGCATTCTATTAAGACAGAAAAATGTTAAAACTGCGTTAACGACTGACAGATTTGATACTATTTGATCACTTTGCACTGATGAAAGACAATATAATGGAACCTCAATGCACTTGGAAGCCCTTGTCTTACATTAACTTCAAGTCCTATCACTGTGCTGCTCCCCAATCAAGTAACATATTAAGTTGTAGCATCAATTTAAAAAAAAAAATAAAAAATTAAGTGTTTCCAGTTATGAAGGAGACAAATAAAACATTACACCTGAATCCCGTGTGCTTACTGTGAATTATCTTCATTGTGTATCCTTTTCAATTCCCTGATATGTAGATTTCTAACCCTCTCTAGCCTTTCCAGCTCTGCCTGGATCTCTGCTTCTTCCTGCACAAGGGAAAAACAAAAGGCAAAAACCACAAATCACATGAGATAGTGCAGTTAGCATGTCTGCCTGCACGTACAGAAACACAAATGTAATTCCACTAGTGAAGTAGTTATTGGTAAATAACTTGTTTGGGTGATTAGAGAGATGGTCACAGTCGACTAAGAGTCAGGTGGAAGGTGGCAGGAATGAAAATGGGGCAGTTTTGTTGACACCTACACACAGACAGGAGCAGACACAGCTTTACACCTTCCTGTTTTTAACATTTTCTGTAATTAAGAAGCCTTGTTGCTCTGGTCCTGCTCCTTCCCTGATTGCTAGGCAGCTGTTCTGCAGGAACTCAGCCTCTGCTGGCTCAAGAGGAAGAGGACAGCCCTCAGAAGTAAGAAAGAAACAGGGATGTCATGATGCTGGATGGGGCAGCATCTGGAAAGAATGGAGAATGTGAAAGGCCAACGTTGGGTCCTATTAGTAGTAAGTGGTAGAAGAGGTCAGAGTGTCACTTAGTGCCATGTGGAAGTTCTGATGTACTGTTAGTGGAGTTGCAAGTGCTTGTGCCCTCAAACACAACACTCAAATTCACATCACTGTGGACAGGGTTGCAAACCTCAATTAAAATGTGCACCTTGAGCAGTATTATTTGGCACATGTGACTCAAGGGACATAGTTACCCATTTGTCTTGTGACTCTGCTCCTTCCCTTCTCAACTTGTTCTATTTTTAGGCATAAAGAATGAGCTTGTTTCCAAAAGTGGAGAAGGATAAGCACAGCTCCAGACAATGCCACGATCCCAGAACATTACTTCATTTTCCATTAAGGTCCATTTCCAAATGGATTCCTCTGTTCCAGGGTTGCACACTAGATGCCAGGCCCTGCAAGGAATCCCCTGCAGCAATGTGGTGGCTGTGGAGCAAGCATGCCTCTGGCACACTCCTGCCCCTATCACTCAGCTTTGCTCACAGGTCAACCACACACTTTGGGCAGAGTGCCAGCAGATTCCATGTGGACATTTAACTTTTCCTTGCCACTGAAAATAACAAGGAGCACAGCAGCATTACTGAGGCCTCCCATTCAACTTGTCTGTCAAGGTTATAGGAAGTAAGAGCTCAGGCACCACCTGAGAGAAGGGGACTCCAGCACTGCATCTGCACACCTCCTCTTTCTTTCATATGGGAAAGAAAACCCTTTGGCCTTAGCAGAGATCACAGCTGACCAGGACATGGCAGAAGACAACCACGATTTTTTTTCAGTACTTCATCTGTTGAAGTGTCCCAGAAAACTCATTGACATGCTACTGCCATCATTTCAAAGTTAAACAACAGCTTATCTAAATAAAACCTCCCTTGCAGGTACAGCTCCTACTGAAGCCAATGGATTAGAAAACAAATGTGCATTACAACTACCTAAACAGCACCAGTTTCCAAAAGCTCCAAAGATTTTATTGGGTTGTTACTGATAGTGCTGGTGACTCAAAGAAACAGGAAAGCCAATGATGGCTGCAGTTTTTGTTGTGTTCTCACAACTTTCTTCCCTGGTCCTTTCATTCATGTTCCCCCATGTTAGACACATACAGAGCCCAGCATTAGGCAGGTCATAGTGACAGAAGAAGATGCAGCAAACCAGTGGAGCTCCTTGCATGAAATCATAACCATAAGGACACAGAAATCTACTCCCTGAAGCAAAGAACATCTCTCCTGAACACCACTGCCTTGGAAAAAATTATTACAAAATCCTGGCCATCCCCTTCAAGCAACTAAAACCTCTCAATTACCAAACAAACAGTAGTGACCCCTTACAGAGAAATGCTGTTGTTCAGAGACCACTGTATCAAAACCTACCTCCCTAAAAGCCTTTTCTGCAGTTAGTTCTTACCTTTTTAAGATGACCTAGTCGGAGTTTGAAGATTTCCTCCTGTTCATGGTATTCTGCTAACGTTAACCTGCAGAGAAGAGACAGACCCACTGCATTAGGTTTCAGTGCATGTGGTGAAATCAACAGTCTGCTGAACCCTCATCACCAGAGGGAGTGACAAAGTGGAGTATGTCAATAGCTGGCAGGAAATTTTCTTTAGGTAAACTCTGCAATCTATTTTTTTTTTCCCTAATAGTCAATCTAAAGGAGACCAAAAGCTTAAATCTTGATAAACAACATTAATTTCAAATCCAAGTCCCTAATAATACCTATTTAGGCCAGTGACTGGCTTTTAAACCATAATCTAAATACCCAACACTGAAGCACAGGTACTCTGTATTTGATTTTTCCATTTGAAGTTCCCTTTACTGATTTGCTTTTGTATTATTCCCTGTAATAAAACCTGGCTACTTAAACCCAGCTCTTCACTTGGGGACTAGAAGGGCACCACAGAGGTGAGGCAGAGGGAAAGCACAGTCTTACAGTAAAGTAATCATAGGCCCCATCACAACTGAAAGGCAACAATGTGCTGAGATCTTTAAGGTTAGAAAGATGAATTATTATACATATTTTCTGACTGCTGCCAACAAGGTAAAGGCATCCCATGGGAACAGAAAGTTACAAAGCCCACATCAATGCCATCGGTTTACTTTGTAAACAAGATCTGCACATGACAGCACATACCTGTCTTTTTTGAACCTAAATTGAGTTCAAAGCACATCCCAGGAGGATTCCTGCTGCAGCAGTTATGCTCTGCATAGTACTTAGTACAAAGGTGAGTGTACAAGGTCTCCACAGCATCAAAACCACAACCAGTTTGAAAAGTGGATTGAGTCCTGTGTCTGGGCAGGGCTGTGGGACCTCGACTCCAGGAAATTCAGAGCAGCTGAGTGCTCATCTCAGAATGCCCCAACTTCTCTCTACTGTTGATAATAAGGGTCCAGGTAGTTGAAATAAGCACTAGAGTAGTTGTTAGCTGATAAATGTAACGTAAAACTCACAAGCCAAGTTCCCTTTGAAAAGATCTCCACCATAAGGAGCTGCTTATTGCAAAGGACAAGACACACACAAACCACAGCCAGTACCATAAATATTTACATGCTATCTCCTTTCACACAAGAACATGCTAATTCACACCCCCACCCTCCCCCAGCAGCACTTTGACTTCTCATCAGATTCAGCTAATCTAAAAGGCCATCCCAAAAGTTTAGGTCTTTGGTTGGTGTTGCTATAAAAGGACTAAAGAGACAACTGAATAAACCAGTAACAAGCTTTGCTCATATTCTTGTGCACAAATGAACTACAGAGCTACACACCAACAGGCTCCTCATTAAGCAAGAGATGTAATGAGCACCACCAATGCTGCCCAAAATAGCTGCCTGTTGGCAACAGCATTACAAAAATGAAGGGGCTCTAAGACAAACACTGCCCTGTTTCACAGAAACATGCTTGAAATACACTTCTCCTAGTGCAGCTGAAGACTGTAAGGTTGCCCAAGCTGCCCTAACGAACCTCAAAAAGCCCCAGCAGATTAATCTTCCTGAATGAAAAGCTCTCTCTCATTCACAGGCCAGCAACTAGTTTCAGGAGAGTGCATGTTTCAATTTGCATCACGGGACCTTCCTCTCCTTTTTAAGACACAGCAACAACCATGAACAAAAGAGGAAGCAAAAAACAAACAAAAAAAAGCAAATCAATGAAGGAGTTTGGCTCTCTGCTTCTCATTCAGCTTTCAGAAACATTTATATTCAGCTTGCCTAAAAGACAGCCTCTGTAAGAATTCCACAGGAAAAAAAACCCTCCCTCCAAAAACCAAAACATTTTGTGCCTGATACACATTGGTCCAACAAATGCACTTAAAGGATAACTGCTGGTTAACAAGTAGTCAGTCAGTATTGCTTCTGCTGACTTGCAAAACCAACGTTTTCATGAGCTAAAACACCCCACATGAACCACATCCATACACTGGTAAGAAGACCACAAGGTCTTCTAAACCACAAAGATAAAACCCTGAAATGTGTCGGTGAAGAATGATAAACCAGCAAAAGTAACACAGAGAAAGAGACCTGGTAGCACAAAAAGGCTGAACAGCAGAGCCAGGTGAAGCTACATTACAACAAGGCAGGCTCCCACCAGCTCCAATGGTATCACAGACATTATCCTGATTTCCAGGCACATCAAGACCTGTGCTGCCATGTCTGCAGGGTAAGTCACACCACAGCTGCACCAGCCTGCTGGGGGAAAATTAAAAAACACCCCTACAGAAACAGGGAAAGCACCATCCTGTCACTTAGAAGTGAAAGGTTACCACAGTGAACAGCAACACTTCAAAATATCCATGCAGACACATCCCATTTACTTCTCCAAACTCAAACTGCTGATGGCTTTAAAGCTTTATTTAGGTGTTTTTAAGCTCACTTGGCCCAAATGAGGTTAAATGTCTCTATTCAAGCTATTTATTTGCAGAAGGCACACAGTGCTCTCCAGCACAATGCACCAAGCATCCTACTTGGGGGCCCTGGTAGCTGAGAGCACCCTGGACATCATGATTCACCCAGTCATGTGCCACCTCTGCTATGACTGCAACAGGCAGTGGGAGCTTCTGGGTTGCATGCACTTTTAAAGAGCAAGACCAAGAATTCAAAGGGCTCCAGGAACTCTGAGGTCAGGTCATGCCCTGGAGATTTAATAGGGCAAAAAGGAAAGTGTCGTTGAGAGTTGTGATGTTGGCCAACAGCAATAAAATGAAGACTGTCAAGGAAACTGGTAGAAAGCAGGGGAAAATCGTAGAATGGTTTGGGTTAGAGGGACCTTCAAGATCACCTAGATCCAACCCCCTGCATGGGCAGGGACACCTTCCACTAGACCAGGCTGCTCCAAGCCCCATCCAACCTGCCCTTCAACACTTCCAGGGATGGGGAAGCCACAGCTTCTCTGGGCAACCTGGGCCAGGGTCTCACCACCCTCACAGGGAAGAATTTCCTCCTCATGTCTCACCTCAATCTCCCCTCTCCCAGTTTTAATCCATTCCCTCTAGTCCCATCACTCCCTGCCCTTGTCCAAAGTCCCTCCCCAGCTTTCCTGGAGCCCCTTCAGGCACTGGAAGGTGCTCTAAGGTCTCCCTGGAGCCTTCTCTTCTCCAGCCTGAACACCCCCAACCCTCTCAGCCTGTCTCCAGAGCAGAGCTGCTCCAGCCCTTGGATCACCTTTGTGGCCTCACCACTCTGACTTAACGTGTTTCCAAGTCTCAAAAACTTAAAAAAAAATAATGTTCTTAATTTCTTGTGAGACACAGCTTTCCTCTCTAAGAACATCAGGACTCTCAGAGCATCAGTAACTTCAAAAGATGGGGGGGGAGAAATCTTCTGTAAGAAGAATGAGTAGCACTTCAAGTACTTTTCAACTTCCCTGACTGCAAAGGACTCTTTGGGGATACAGGTCAATGCTGAATGAACTGTCTCTATAGAGAGCATCTTTTTTCTTCAGCCTAGCAAATCAGTTGTTTGTAAACCTCACCAGTAAGTTCATGGAAAGAAAAGCTTCCAAATGTGTGCAATTCTTGTTCCTTAAAAAAAAAGCTCCATGTAACACACAGTTACAGCTCTGGCAGGGGGGGTTGGACAAGATGATCTTTCGAGGTCCCTTCCAACCCCTAGGATTCTATGATTCTATGATACCAAAATCAATTCTGAAGTTGCAACACTTCAGAAAGAGACACCACTTTTCTCAAACTTGACGCAACAGGAACACTGAAAAAATGACTGCATCCAAAAAAAGTTAAGCTCATACAAAGTCTGGACTCAGCCACGATCCTTGTTTTACTCCAATGAAAACTATTTAGAACGGCAGCCAGATGTTGCTGAATGCCAGGCTAATTCCACAATATTCATTTGTGCATGGAGTGAAGCCTAGAGGCAAGGGCAAGATTCCATTTCCCAGGAGACACTTTGTGCTCTAACCAAAGCATGCAGCTCTGCACTCCACCAAGAAGGCCACGGAACCTACGTTTCATTTTCTGCTCCGTTGGTCTTGTTCTTGCGCTGCTTCTGCTCGTTGCTTGCTGGGGGGGTCTGTCCCATGGCAGGGGGCTTCCTTTTTGCTAACATTTTTCTTTGTCTTTCTATTTCTTCCCGCTGGGAATTTATCCTTTCTTGTTGCCTGGAAAGAAGGAGAAAAAGAGATGAAGCAGATAACTAATGGTATGTACTCGGTTGTCTTCAGTAGCTGCTCTCACCAGACTGGAGCAATGCATTTCAAAATCAGCTTTAAGATTAGTAACAAAATGTGTTTTTTACTGAAAAGGGGGATGTGCCAAACATTGTGACTCAGATTTCTTAAACATACTTTTGCATAAAAGGGAATTCTTTCACTAAGTGAAAGGTTTTATTCATGCAGAGGATATCCAAAACCAGGGAGCTGCAAACCTCACGGAAAACCCAGGGATCCATGGTAAGTCACTGACTTTCCAGACACTTCTTCCTAGAAGGCTCTGTTCTAAATCTCAGACTTTCCTGTTAAAACTCTTCCTGAAGTCTGGCACTGTCTGAGAAAGTACCCTTATACTTCAAGGGTACAGTTAAACTATCCCTAGTTCTCCAAAATATAACCAACACTATTCCCAATTTCACTAAGAAAACAGTCTCTCCTCCAAGACAAAATGACTATCTTAAAACAGGTTAGAGTGATAAAAGCACTCTTGAAATGTCAAGTCTAAATGACTTAAGCATTTACATCCTTAATTCACTTTTTAAAAGAGATTGGGGCTGCAGGTAAATATTCCAGAAGTATTTCTTCCATGTCTTACAGCACATGGAATTATAAAGTCCTTAATTTGCACCTAACAAGAGCTGCACCTCCCTATCAGACTACAGAGAAGTGATATGATTAGCTATCTCTAATACAATTAATTTGCCAAGTCCTACTCAAAGGTCTAGGCCAGGTGGGAATTTACTGGATATTTCCATTAACATCCTGCATAAAAGGGTCTCTGATCTTCATTTCCAGGTTTCTGCAGCCCCTTTGATCACTGTAACCAGCAGGCAAAGAAAAAGTTAAATAGTATGGATTTTCTCTTTTAAGCTTCTCTACTTTCTACTTTAAAAAAAAGCAACTAATTAGCCTTCCTTGACTAATATATATAAGTATGCAAATAAAATGGATTGACTCCAGATAGATGTGAGATTTTGGTCCACCCCTCCACCCTAAGCACTGCACAGCCAGGTAGGGGCACTGAGAATATCCAACAGGGCAGCCTGCTGCTTTCCAACCCAGAGGAAGAAATTCTTCCCTGTGAGGGTGGTGAGACACTGGAACAGGTTGCCCAGGGAAGCTGTAGCTGCCCCATCCCTGGAAGTGTTGAAGGGCAGGTTGGATGGGGCTTGGAGCAACCTGGTCTGGTGGGAGGTGTCCCTGCCCATGCAGGGGGGTTGGAATTAGATGATCTTGAAGGTCCCTTCCAACCCAAACCAGTCTATGGTTCTATCAACTCCAACAATTTGATACCAGTGTCAAGTCTCTGCAGGCTGAAGTGGAAACATATTTCTCACTTCAATGTGAAAACATTCCCCATTGTCAGAGCTCCTATCTGATCCTTCCACACACCAGCCTCACCATTCTCCCATGCAAGACCACACACAACTGCTTAGTTTTTCTGCCTCTGAAGGTAAAGAGAGCTCTGCCCTCACTTGATAAGGTTCTGGAAGGCATAGCCATCTGTCCACTGCTCAGTGAAGGACGCCCCGTGCCGCACTGTGGTGAAGTGACCAAGCCTCAATCGATCCTGCATGCTCTTATCTCTGCATGCCATCTTCTCCTGCTTTGACTGCAAACAAAACACAACAAGTGTTAAAATACAAGCCATAAATCAGCAGCTGAGAGCTGCACTGTGTTTTAAATTGCTACCAATTCTTACCACTTGCCATTGTTTTGGTGCTGCTTATCTGAAACCCAGCCGAAAACAATCGATCACATTATTGCTGGTGCTTCACACCAGCCTGACAGGCAGCTGCTCGACTGCCTCCTTTCTGACATTTCAGCCTCATTTTTCCTTCCCCACTGCTGCCTGGGCACCTCACCCAGTCTGTCATTAGCTGAAATCAGTCTAGCAGTAGGATTAAAACTACCCCTATCAGTAGCTCAGCTCCACATGTGGCTCTAGTCACTCAAAGAGGAGATGAAGGAAGAAAATGCACCTTAAGACTAAGATGCAGCCATCAGGTAGCCCAGTCCTAGACTTGCACCACTCCCAGAAGTGACACAACCTCAATTAGGCCACTAAGACACCTAAACACTGGTGGTGCTGTCTGTCACTGAGTGCTTCTGCTAAGTGAGAGGAAATTTTCAAGGCCTGAGATGAGAGCAGCAAAGCTTCAGTCAGTCAGGATTAAAGATGAAGCAGAAAAGCTCCTCACTGGAGCTACACACCACTGACCTGAACACCAGGTCTACTTAACACCTAGCCCAGAGTTACAGATCCTCCCAGAGAGTCCCATTCAGCCAAGAACAATCAGCTCTGTGACAAAATCAGCTCAAACAGACTGCATGTACTGGCCAGCACCCTGGTGGTTTTGCCCATCCAGTACCCACAAACAATAGAAGTAATTGGCCAACAGGTGAAGGAGCAATCAAACCCCCACGTTGTTTAACCATCAGGAAATCTGGAAATCTTTCAGCACTGAAGCAGCCTGGATGCTGGTAAACAGCAGCCTGGCACTTTCCCCAATGTCTTTATTGTGCTGTTCTCAGTGTTACAGAAAGCAACCATCTCCAACTTTGCCATTTGAAAGAAGGAAAGGTCTAAATCACCTGCCCATGTCCCAGAGTGTATCTGGCAATTTCCATGCACAACGGGACACCACTCTGGATTGCCAGGGCTGGACAGTGTTCCTTTTCAGGTGCATGAGCTTCCAAATCAAGGAATGCCTGCTGCATTTAGAGACCATTTCACTTAAGCAAGGCAGATCACTTGTTGAGACTGTGAAAAGTACCCAAACCATAACATTCTGAACCCTTTCAGTCTTAGCATTACATTCTGATTTGCAGAGAAATAATTCAAGACAGAATTCCAGTTGACTTTTATCACCACAGCCATTCAAGCAGGCTTGTGCTGCTCAAAAGGAGACAGATGTGAACTGTGACTGCAGAGATGTGGAAAGTGCCCTGCTCACCTTTTCTATGAGAAGCTTCTTGCTCATTGTTACACATCTATTCAACCTCTCCTTGTACTTCTCCAGCATCTTCTGCTGCTCATCTATCTGCCGCCTCAGATCGCAGTTGGCCTGAAAGTAAAAAAGAGAAGAAAAGCCTTTGACTTTAAATCCCTCAGAGCCAAACCAAGCATCACCTAGGAAGAAGTTTCTCCAGCTAGCCTTAGGCATCAGATTAAAGAAGGCAAAGCAGCAGGATAAGAAAAGAAGGCTAGGTTCCTGTTATCAAAACACCCAAGCCAAGCTTTTCAATTTTTAACCCACTCAAATCTTAATATCCCCTCTGGAACCAGGAAGTGCTGTCACCTGGTTTACATGTAAGGAACTAAGGTACAAAGAAACTAAACACAAGCATAAAGAATTTAATTTTTAAAAAAACCTTAAAGACCTTGCCACAGCTACCAACTCTCAAAATAGCTTACTCACCCCTGGACTACCCTCCTTCTTCCAGCCACAATGCCAGCAGAGGAAAAGGATGGAGTAACTCCCTCTGCACTTTCAATTAAATTCTTGTTGGAGTGACTGTCCATCAGCCCTGCCATACAGACTGCTCCCAGGAACAGCTGCTCTTTTCAACACCACCACAGTGTACAGCAGGATTCCACGTGCAGCCATTTTCACTGAGGAGAAGTTACATTTAACCATCCCCCTTTCAGCCAATAGTCTGGCTTCCCATTAAACAGCAAATGGTAAAAACAAAACCAACAACAACAAAACTCGATGTCCTGCTTTGTGGATTGTTTTTCCCCAAGGCCACATGTGCCTCTGTGTCTCTGAGAGCTTGTCTTAGCTCTTTTAGCTGCTGAGACCAGACACACTCTTCTCCCTTCAAAGTGTTTTCTAATCCTTCTCAGCACTTCAGAAGAGATGTTGCTCCAGCTGATGAAAGTTAAATCAATTAGAACTCCTCCATTAAAACCAGATCCTTGATTTAAAGATATTTATCTTTTACTGAAGAATGCTAATGGGTTAAGAGAAGCTTTATTCTTTAGGTTTGACCAAAAGATGTTCTCCTCATCTCTATACATGTTGCTGACTCTCATGAATGGGCACTTCAGAATACACCCTCCCAGTCCACTTAACACATTCCTAAACAAAAAGCAGAGTCAGCTCCTCAGTATTTAGAAGAGGGGAATAACTCTGAAGAGAAACATGTTAGGTTGGCTAGCAAAATACTCAAAAAGTGTGCAACAGATCAAAGAAAGGCCAACACACTCTTGAGGACACAAAGATCTGAGCTACAATAACCCTGCACTCTACAGCCACAGTCACTGCTACACTGCCTGTGGATTCAGGCAGGCCCAAACAGGATCTACAAGCCAATTAATTATTCTGCAGGTAAGGAATGACTGGATTTGTTTTACCTTGAGAACTCTGGTTCTACACATGGTATAACAAAATCCTGCTTTGCAGCCCAGCTGGCACATGCATTCCAGGATCTTTAAATAACAGCTTTTAGAAGAGTTGTCCCATTTAAATACTTACTCTTAATAAGTCATCTATCCTCCCCTCCTTCTTCTCCAAGTCAGAGTTCTTACTGTTTTCTAGTGCAGATATTTTTTCCATTGTGAGGTCAGACTGTAGGGAAAAATCACCATAAACCAAATTTAAGAAAAGCAGATGATATTTCAGCCAGCCAGCATGTAACATCACAGAGTGAGTGCCTCTGATCTGAACAGTTAGGTCTAAGAAGGAGGAACTGATCCCCTGCATCCTAGCAGTCTGGGGAAGAAATTTTTCCATTCTTCCCTTTTTTTATTGCATGGTGGGCTCCTCCCACATAGGAGGTTCAGTCAGCTAACAAAAACCTCCTCAACACAAACTGGTAACACTTAAGAGGCTACAACAGCCTCCATGTCCTGCCAATTTGGTTTTTATCCTCGAGTTCTGCCCACTCCTTGGTGGTCTCTGACACACACTGTCCTTCCCTGCAGTGCAACATAAACTTGTACAGGAAAAAGGCCTAAGGAAAAAAAGCCACCCAATCCCAACCCCTCAGCTGGAATATCAAATTTATGAGATCTTTGATGTGCACAGCCAGCCACCTGCTAGACAAGGGCAGCACCTGTGGGTTTTAAGGTGGTCTTGACAGAAAACACAGGCCTTAATTTTAAAACAGCATGAACAGATTGACAGCAGGAATGTTAGGCACAAGTCTTTGTTTCTGACAAACTGATGTATTAGTGCCTACTGGGGAGAGGTGCTTTACAGTTCTTGAGTGAAACCTATTTGGAAAAGTTTTATGGAGTGCAGCACATCTCAAATACCTTTGCCAATGAAGTGAGAGTTACACTCAGGAACAGAAGACAAAAGACATTCTCACTGCTAGAGAATACAGCATGTTTCAAACTCAGTACTCTGATTAATGGGTGGAGAAGAACAGGGCAAGAAGTCTGTACATGAGCACAACACCTTGACAAAACCCAAGGCAACACCAGGGAATCTCACTCCATGGCTGCACACACAGATTTCACATTTCTGGTTAGCAAGCAGCTATCCTGGTTCTGAGAAGAGTTAGCAAAGACTTACCTGTGCAGTTGTTAAAGAACTGTTCTCCAAATTTCAAGCTTGCCTGGAAGCTAACACCATGGAGTAAGAGAAACTTGGCAGACTGTTGCTTCTCTACATATGCCCAGTGTGGGAAAGATCAAAAAGAGCACCTGCAGGCATTGCACATCAAGCAAGATGAGCCTAAATCCCAAAAGGCAAAGAGGAGGCCTGGGCAGGTCACCCCACTTTGTGCCTTTACTTGGTTTACACTTCCTGACAGCCTGCAGGAAGCATGTGAGACAAACACATGGTCACTGGCAAGGGGAAGGCTGGCTGTTGAAAACCTGGGCTGTGCTCCCAAGCCAAGCAGCAGCAAGTGTCTTTAGTAAGCAACTGGTGTGTCATTTTGCCAGACACAGACATGCCTGCAGTGTCAGATGAAGTCCTGGGTGAGAACGTGTGCTCCTCCTACATGTGACTTCATCACAACTCGTCTTGCCTCAGAGCACCTGGAGGGCCCCAGCACTGCCTGAAGTGCTATCAAAACCATGCTCCCCCTGACTTGCTCTTGGCATTGCCAGAGGTGATTCAAACTGGAAGTCCCTGAAGAGGCTTTTTTTTAACCCTATCAGCTCCAAACAGGTTTGGAAGGGAAAACCAAGAACATAAAGATGTCCCCATTGTGCAGTAAAGCACCTTCCTGGATTCTCTCTAGACCCCTGGAGAACACCATGAAGCTGAGCATTGGCAGGAAGCATGCTCAGATAACGTGTCACCCTTTTGAGGAAAGATGGACCCTGTGGGCATGCTAACCACAGGAGAGAATAAAAACATCTTGCTCACTCCAGGAGGGGCCACTGTTTTAAGCAGTGGTGTTGGGACAGCAAAGAGTGAAATCTGAAAGTTATCTGTGGCAGGTTCTCAAGTGATGGCATCGTTCTTGCACAAGAATTCTCCATGCACTAGCAAGAAACAGGGATCTTCCCAGACCATTTTAATAAAACAGACAAAAAATGTGACCCTAGTGACAGCACAGAGCTCAGAGACTTAAGCTAGTTAAGTATCCCCAGAGGTAGAACTGCTGTTCTTCATGCACAAAGGACTTGTACCACCTGCTGGGGAAATGGAGAATGAACTTCCCCCAGCAATAAAATCATCTCTGACACAGACTGATGTGACAAAATGACTGACACAAAGCTGATTGTTTAAAAGTCACTTAAGGGAAGGGTCAGCCACAGAGAAATCAGAGATGAAAAATCAAAAAAAGGTTAAAAGCAGGCTTGGAGAAGAAATAAGCAAGGTGCACTGCAGATAAAGCTGAACATCCTTATGAAGAACAGAGGAAGATGACACAGCTACAAGTAAATCCTGCCATGAAGCCACAAGAAGAATCTTAATAGTTCAAAAAGGAACAAGAGAGGACAGCAGCACAGGCAACAGAGCTACTCCTTTTCTTGATCCCAGGTCAGTGAAGTTGCTGAGAAACACTGTCAGGATCACATTCCACTTTGAATGGACAAACTCTGCCATGGGTGTACTCTGCAGAGGCTAAAGAACTTCCAGCTAGACTGTGGATATTTGTAGTGCAGTGTGGACACACCCACAGCTCAGAGCTTGAACACAGGCACTCACCACCATCCCTCAGGTTTCATTCACGTTTCACTTACAAAGAGAGGAAGAACATTGAGGATACAACAGAGCTAAGACACAGCAAAGGTGCTCTCCTGAGCACATTGCACACAGCTGAAGAACTGCCCACAGCACTGACCCAGAAAAACCTCAGTAACAGATTAGGCAAGCTGAAACAGATTAGCAGCAACTGCAAGGCATCCTTTCCAGGATAAGGAACAAAGTTCAGAGAGATTTGCTTCAATCAGTAGCTACAGAGTTGGGATCACTGGCTCTTGTCAGTGGAAACAGTTTGCCTACTACAAGCAGCATCCTCTGGTGTGGAAGACAAGCTGCATTGAGCTTCAATCTCATATCCCAAGAGATGTGTCGTCTAGTGAGCTATACCTGGGACTGTTTGTGCTGGATGGAAATCTGTTTTTGGGAAGTGCAGGAATGCTCAGTGTTCCCTGATCCAGTAGAAGATGGGCTGCCTTGCTGGGCCTGCAAAAGAAAGTTAGTGTATGGTTATAAGCTCCTCAGCACGATCACCAGGGCCCATGCAGATACACTTCACATGGGAGGTGCAGCCTGGCCTGGGTACCATAACTTTCATGTTAAGGTTTAAGAATGCTCTAGAGATTTAGTTCATTAAAACAAGAGAGTCAGGTTTTTTTCAGGAAGTCTGGTCCAACCTGCTAGAAGACAAAGCTTTTAAAAGCCTAGTATAATTCATGTCAGCTGAGATTAAGCCAGGCCAAAACAAACACTTCTCACAGCAGGACTATACTTCATTCTTTTGCTTTTTTGCCTCTATCAGATTAGTCTCTCAGATGCTATTATTTTGATCTATGTAAGATTTTGAGCTGTTAACTTAAAACTCAGGTCATTTCATTAAACAAACAAGTAAAGCTTGGAACCTAGAACCCTTCCCGAGGAGGATGAACTTACCAGAAGCTGGTAGACTTGGTCATCAATAAACCAGGCCGCACTTAACCACTGCCTTTAAGCAGAAAAGCTTCAAATTCCCCCACCCCTTAACTAGAAACATCCCCTTGGGATTCAAACCTTCCCAGAGCTGCTCACCGAGACAAAAGTAAAACAGAGGCCACCTCCCCTCTGTGCCAGCTGCTCATTCTCCAGCCGCTGCTTCGCCAGCATCACCGACATCAGGGTGGGCAGAGCAGAGTGTTCCTCCTGCGGTTCCTTTGCGCTGCCGCCGTCCACCCCGTACAGCGGCTGCTCCCCTCGCCGCTGCAACACAGTCAGAACACATACAATCAACCTCTTTTGTTTGTTTTTGGGATTTAAAAAGAACAACAACAACAACAGCAACAAGCGATTCTCTGACTCTGCCAAAACTGTTGTCAGCGAAGCAGCAGCTGAGGAATGGGCAGGGTGTGCAGTTCTGGGGCCCTCACTGCAAGAAGGACGTTGAGGTGCTGGAGCAGGTCCAGAGGAGAGCAACAAGGCTGGTGAAAGGACTGGAGGGAAAGTCTTATAGGGAGAGGCTGAGGGTGCTGGGGTTGGTTAGCCTGGAGAAGAGGAGACTCAGGGGGGATCTCATCACTCTCTTCAACTACCTGAAGGGAGGTTGTAGTCAGGTGGGGGCTGGGCTCTTCTCCCAGGCAACCAGTGACAGGACAAGAGGGCACAGCCTGAAGCTGCTCCAAGGGAGGTTTAGGTTGGATATCAGGAAGCACTTCCTCATGGAGAGGGTGATTAGACATTGGAATGGACTGCCCAGGGAAGTGGTGGAGGCACCATCCCTGGATGTGTTCAAGGCAAGGCTGGATGTGGCACTTAGTGCCATGGTCTAGATGGTGTGGTGGTGTTGGTCGTAGGCTGGACTTGAGGATCTTAAAGGTCTTTTCCAGCCTTGGTGATTCTGTGTGTGTGTGTGAGGATCTGAGGACTCAAACAGGGCTCCGGGGATGATTGTTCCGAGGGTAACACATCAAAAAGGAGATGAAGTTAAAAAAAACCCACAAGGAACAAATGAACACACAGGACAGAATTCCTTGCCAGATAGCATACCCCCTTCCTTTGCAAATACATGTGTTTTAGAGCCAGTGGGGCAAAATAGGCCAGAGATGCAAAAATCTTAGTCCATTGTGACTTTGGTCAATGCTTTCAAAATTTTACTACGTGCTGGTTTTTAAGGACTTATTTCACATCAGCTGATGTCACAATACACTCATTATTCTGGTGAAGTAAACCGAGTCAGAACTGCTGAATGTCAACAACCCAACCATCTCTAGGACCTCAGTAACCTCATTTCTGTCATTACAGCTGGGGCCAATTTCCTGCAAGATAAGCAAAGTGCTAATGTGTTTCCAAAATCCTGGAGAGATGCCCTGCACCTCAAAGGCCAGCTCCTTTCTCCTGCAATAGACTCGTTTTCAAACTGTGAGACAGGAATTGGGTTCAGTGAGAACAAGAATCATCTGAGCTACATTGATTACAGCACTCAGACTGTCATTGCCCTCACTTTAAAAGCCAGCCCATCACTGCTAAAACTTGGCAGTCTGGGTAATCATCATCTCAGTCCTTCCAAGCTGTAACTCCAAGCCAGGCAGATGCCACATAGAAAGTAAACAGTCAGGTCAGGCTTCAGTTTTTCTCAAAAACCTAAATTGCAACCTGAAGCATATTTTCTGGCTAACTACCAACGTCAAGAGTGTGCTTTCTTCCCCAGAAGAGTCTGAAGACCTGCAGATCATTCTTCTGATCAAAGGAGAAGGCAGGCAATTGAAGAGATTTGAAGACAAGACCTAAGACTCTGGAGCCATTACAATTCCTCCACAAGTTCTGATTGCAGAAAATTCCAGTACAGCAGAGATTAACTGACACGTTTGGAGGAGGTTGGTCTCACAGTGAAGGACTTCTTAACACTCTGCTCTCCTCCTGACCATACTGACAGCTGTAAGGGTAAGATACTCAATCTGCTCCAATTTTCACTCATCCCTCCATTTTTAGCTCAAACCATTGATACTCAGTTTGTAAGAGGCCAAACCTTGCAAATGCACTTCATAGTCTGATATGAGTAAGTGAACATTACAGGTTAAGGTGCAAGAGAAAAGAACAGAAAATAAAAAGCACAACGAGCACCTGTGTAGGGAAACAAACTGGCCAAGCTGAAACCAACTGTAACTTCAGTCTTCACCTCATGAGAAATACTCTGTTCAAACCTTTACCTACTCAAGACATACAAGTGTAGAAGAAAACTAAAGAAGAATCAACTTGTCCCATTAAAAACACGTGTAGGGCACCTCATCTGCTGGAACAAAGAACTGTCCCAAACACATCACACATCTGCAACATTCAGAGACTGCATTTCTTCCACTGACTTCTCTTTAAAGAGGTGTGTTAGTAAATTAATATGACAGGAGGAAGGGCTCTTCAATTTACCATGTATTTTTTTAACTCTTGTAAGCACACACAAAAAATATAGAAGCATATCTGACCTTCTCCCTCAAAGCAGCATCAAAAGCTTTGAAAATCTTGCAACACATATTGAATTCTGAGCAGAGCACTCGTGTTGGGATTTAGTTCAGTACACATTCATGACTGTGCAAAGGTCTCTGCACAACAATGTCATCAGTAAAGACTCTGCATTTGGTTTTTGGCATGCTAACCTTTCCCATAATGCTCCACACTTTTGTGACACTCAACAAATGCTGAAAACTTGTAAAGAGGGGCCCAGGCAATGTTGAAAACTAGAGACCAGACACCAGAGCCTCTGAATATTGCTTTGCTAGTTGAAATAAATGTCTTTAGCTGCTCTGTACTAAAGTGGCCTAAAAATACTGGTTCTTTCTTCACGTTCAGATCTTGCAGAAATGCTGTGACAGCAAAATGGAATTATGTAACAAAAAGGGCAACAGATGTGCATGTAGACACACTTCCTTGCAAGCTTTTGTTAATGCTCCTTACAAATCACATGCACGTAAACTGAAGCAAAAGACCTTCCCAATATAATTATGGTATGCATGTGTTCCAGTACACCCAAAGGGTCCAATCAAGACTGGAGTATCATTGTACTAGTGCTATACAAACACACAACACGCTCCCAGCTGGAAGCAGTTGTTCCTGAGCTACAATGGAATACATGATAATTAATGTCCCATCTTTTATTAAGAGCAGTGATCTACCTGTAACCTCACAGCATGCTAGGAACAGTCGTCTTGCATGCTCTAAACTCAGGTATTTGTATCAGTTACAACTGGACTAGTCACTGTTACAGGGTCCAAGACTGCTTGGCTGACAGAAATTCTTCCCTGTGAGGGTGGTGAGACACTGGCCCAGGTTGCCCAGAGAAGCTGTGGCTGCCCCATCCCTGGAAGTGTTGAAGGGCAGGTTGGATGGGGCTTGGAGCAACCTGGTCTGGTGGGAGGTGTCCCTGCCCATGCAGAGGGGTTGGATCAGATGATCTTGAAGGTCCCTTCCAACCCAAACCATTCCACGATTTTATGATCCTAACCCTATTTCTGATTTTAAAAAGACAGAACTGAACAGAGAATAAGCCAAATCACTCAACAACAGACACTTCTTTCCTGTTCAGAAACTTTTATTACCTGCCTGAAGCACAGCCACCAACCTAACCAAAGCCATACCACCAGCTCTGTCCCCAGGGAGAACACTCACCGGCAAGGGGTTGGACAGGGAATGCTGCGGTGACGATCTGGCCACAGGAGGCACACTTCTACCGGGACTGGTTCCTGGGCCGCTCCCCCCAGCAAACTGGCCAAGGGAACAGATCCAATCAGCAGCAACGCCACAGAGGTATGACATTTGATCAAATTTAACAAACACATTAACCTTAAAAGTTAAGCCTTACAAGCTCTAGGGACTCATTTAAACAAACTGAGGACGGGCGAAGGAGGAAAACCCTAAAATTTCATGCACTGTTTTCAAAAACAGCAGCAACAGTCAAGTACTTGTCCCACGGGCACTGAGCATGTTTTTCACTTGAACACACAAAGATACAAACCTGCACACTTGGATATAGATCAGGTATTTACAGGATTGAATTAGGAAGATGTGTCTATGAGAGGTGTCCAACCACGCACCACAGAAGTGGTAAGAGATGTACAACCTCTGCTGACACATCTGTGCCAGTCACTGGTACAGACAGGACAGGTCAGCAGCTGATCTAGTTGGTACAGAAATTTGTGTCTTCCTGCACCAGGGCACCACACTTTTAAAAAACTTAACCCAGGAAAAAAGTGCTAATAAGCCCTTAATTTCTGACTGCAAGTCACTCGGTAAAATGAAGAACAAAATAAAAAGCCAGAGCTCTGCATTGTCCAGACCTAGAAAAACTTCAGGGACTTTGCAATGAAAAGAATATTGATTTTCAGAATGTCCATCAATGTTCTGGGGAGGTGTCTCCATCTCCTGTGTGGTGCCAGCCTTCCATGGCAAGCTTTTCTGAAGAGGGAACCCTGTGTAAACAACTTCCTACTCCAATCAGCAGGACTTTGCAGGCAGGTTTCAGCCTGTATCAAAATATGTTTGAGATCCAGGCTCTGATGGAAATCAACTTCCAACGTACACTCATGTGGCTGCTCTTGTAAAAAACTGCTTTATCAGCTGTTCAATAAATGTGAACTTAAAAAACAACTTCCAAAAATCTCATATCCTCCAGCTAATCAGATCTGAGTATCAGGTTAACATCAATCAGTGGCTCCCAGCTATTATCTAACACAATGGATCAAGTAACAGAAGTCACATTGTAAAGTCCATCTACAGATTTTGCATAACTTGAATTCAAGCAGTTTTCTCAAACAATGTAAAGATGCTTACCTCAAAATAATCACTAATTTTATGCCCTCTAGGAGTGCCTTTTCCTAAAAGAGGAAAACAAAGTTGATATTTTGAAGTACGGAAGTTCTGATGCCATTTCTGAAAAATTACCCCTATATTTTGACACTGCTTTCCCAGTAGAAAGGTGCAACACTTGGCACAACAAAAGCTTCTGCACAACAAAAGACTGCCCCAGGCTCACAGCTCTGTGCTGTTGTTGGGAGGGTTTACAGTTGACAATTCAATTAACTCTCAATTCCAAACATGTCAAATCCAATCTAACAGCATTTGCACTTGCTAAAATACTTAGAAAACACTAAGTCACTGAGAGTTGCATAGGTTCTTCAAAATTTCCTTCAAGATAAGGACAGAGGCAAAGGGTACTTTTACTCCTCCACCTTCAGGTAAATTACTGCATATTAGATCTCTCACAAGCATTCCTCTAAGAGTTAGAGAGATAATTAGTGGTGGCTTAATACCAGCTCATTAAAACGTAGCCCTTTTCTTTTATTATAGTATTATCAAAGCAGTTCTGTCAACACAATCCTCATTACTTTCTTGTTGAAGAATAAAAGAAACAGAAATCTGCCCCTCTGCCCATTTGCTAGAAAGTCTGAACCTGGACTTGAACATGCTGGGTTTTTCTTAGTACTCTGAGACAGTACTGCCTGCTTTATACTTCAGCACAGTTTGTTCTCTGTTTGTTAGGGGGAGAACTTACTCTACCAAGGCAGGCATCCATCTCAAAAAGCAAGGAAGAGAGTACAGCCTGTATTTTGAAGTCTGGCTGCTGCATATGCAGTGATGTGGGACCAAAACAACACTTCAGAGAAGCCACGTTAAGGCTTTGGGCAGTCTGTCCCATAAAAATGCAAGAGTTTGTGCAAATAAGCTGAAGATGAGTATTTTCCTGCCAGTGAGGATAACAAGGCTCCCAGAAGAGAACTACAGCATCATGGAGTAGTTTGTAACAAGCTGCCTGACACACCCTTGAGAAGAGCCATTAGTTTCCTAGGACACTGACTGTGCAAAACGTGCACAAATTATCAACTGTTGAGAAATCCTGCAGCAGGGTCAGAGGAATTACCTTGACTGGTCTCATATGCTTCTGCTTTCCTTTTTCTATTCCGCTGGTCATTCTGCTTTTTCTCAGGAGTCTGTTAAACAATACTTCAAAATTAACATTTCTGCAGTTATTCCAAGATTTAAAGAAAATGCCAAAACACAATAATCTGCTCCAAATCCCCAGTGGCCATTTCACTTCTCTGGTGCATGTTTCTACTGCTGGTACTTAAAGAAACAACTGCTCTCAAATAGCTGCTACTCTCTGATGTATGTGCTGTCAAAGGGAGAGAACATGGTTAGCAACGAGGTGAATCTTCTTTTTCTATTTCAGCTGCAGCAAACCAGCCTCTACTGCCCATTTACCTCACATGGTCAGCAGAACAAGTTCAAACACTTACAAAAACCTGTGTCAACTGTTTCAGGGTGATCACAGCCCTGGTACAAGAGGAGTAATGACGAGAGCTTTTTGGTTTAGACACCCAAATCTGCAGTCCAGTGGCTACTCAGTCTGCCAGGACAATTCATCTTGCCTGCAGCTAATGCTTCTCCCCAAAGCCCTTTGCAGACAGCTACAAGAACTATCCTGTCTACTGTGCACAGCTGCACCCTCACACAAAACAAGGCAGAGCTGCCCAAGATGGCAGTCAGGAGAAAACTGCCACAGATGCAGCAATTCCCCTGGACTTTGGCTTGCTCCTCCTCTGCTCTCTTTGTAGTCCAGAGCTGGCTGCATCTGACATCTCTGTGAGCAACCAGAGACCTGAGAGGCAGCCTGGCAGTGGGCAGTGATATATTTCTGCACAGGCACAATATAGAGCACAGGGGGAGGCCTGGAGGCTCCAGCAGTGTCAGGCTGATCTCTCTGTACAAGGCTAGCAAGCCTAGAGAGGAGGAGACCCTGGCTCTGTGCTCTCCCTGTCACCAGGGTCACTTACATGGCCAAACCCACTGAAAACATTAGGAAGCAGGTTATTGAGGTTGCTGGGAAGACAGACACATTGTCATTTCCATCACTGTCAGTTTAAAAACATCCCTTATCCCAAGGGGTCCCAAATAATATTCAATCATATAGATTGAATATTCAATTTACAATCACTGCAGCCACCACTAAACTGTAGCCTGGGGGCAGGAAGAAAACCACAGTGTGGAAAACACAACTCTGGGAGAGGGAAAGCCATGGCCAGAAGGTTTGTGGTAAACCTAAGTTCCATGCTCTTTGGAAACCAAAGTCCAAAGTACCCTGTTGAAAGTTCTCTCCCAAAAGACTTGCACACAGGAAGCAGAGAAATCAATCCACCTCCTTTAATAGGATGAAAAGGATAAAGCTGACACAGCCAGAATCTAAACCTGGCTGTGTCCCCAGTGGATGCTGGACATGGACAGTCCCATGTTACCAGCTGGGCAGTCACTGCCATGTTGCTGTTTTGGTAAGAAGATGGAGGGGATGTTAAGCCATGTTTGTGTCTGCAAAGTGCTTTTTAGAATGAGGGCACTGCAAACTCTTGTAACCATCTACAGACTTGCTGTTCCAGCTCCTGTATGTGCAAAAGTCAGTGACATTGCCTCCTCAGTGCAGAGTGAGGAGCAACTCCTGAGCAGCACTGGTGGGACTGGAACACCACAGGCTCCGTGGAGCTGTAAGCACATCAATGAGATTCAGCTTAAGTTTGTTTTCCATTCAAGTACTTACATAACAAAAATTACACACAGCATTATCTGTTACAGACTGAAAAAAGCAAGGAATGGTAGATGTGATTAGGTCAGCTCGGTCAATTAAACTCACTCCACAGAAGTTCAATAAAAACACTAAGTAAAAATAAGGAATACTCAGTTTTCCACTATTAACTATACTTACTTGTATGGAGTTTAAAATTCTGGGACAACTTAGCTTCACCAGACCCCTCACACCAGTACTACCATATCATAGAGGGAAGGATGATCCAAAACTTACCTGATAACCACGTGGGAAGTTATTTAAATGCATAAGAAAATGCATTTAAATTGGAGATTTCGCTTTATTAAGGTGGGATTTTAAAGTAAAAATGTAACTCTAAAATGGATTTTGCTGCTTTAGCAAGTGTTTTGAAATAGTTAAGCCTAAAGCACTGAGATTAAATAGGGATAAAGCATCAATGTTCACCTCCCCACACTTCCACAGAGCGATTCATAAGCTGCTCTGCTTGGTACAAACTTCTGCAAATTCACATCTTTGACAGGTAAGGCAAACTTTACTATTAATGCTCTCTGGCTTTTAATTTGGCCAGAACTGTACCCCAAACCAGCAAACAAATCACAACGCAGCTGAAAACAATTTCAGGAGCTGAGCTTTACAAATGCTGTGTTTTCAGGGTGGGTAAAATCTGCCTGTCACGGCAGGAAGCCCCAAGGACTGTTTCACAGCAGGGCTGAAGACTCTAGGGTTAAGATTTAGACTAAATACTTTCCCTAGTCCCTTTCACACCCCAAACAAAGAGCACTGCCACTCACCCTCACACAATTCCTTCAATGTTTTGAGTTGAATCATGTCCACCTTAAGCCCGATTATCACGAGGATTTGTGCTTGCTTACCTCCAACTCCTTATCACTCAGAGAACCCACGCTGCACAAGCTCTGGTTGGAAGACTCACTATTTAATGGACCCTAGTGAAAAACAAGCAAAGACTGTTAGAAACAACTTCCATTAAAGGCAGGCAGGTCCTATCAAACATTGCATCTCTGAGCTAACTACGCTGCTCTAAGTCACGCGAATACAGCAGCAACACGGGTCAAGTCCCCAGGCACATGATGGGGCACTAAACATCTTCCAAAGTGGCTTGGAGCAAGATGGGAGTGGGACTGCCCATTGGACAGTCTTTCCTCAGTATCCTGATCCAGCCTTTGCAAGGATATTTCTGTATCCATTCGTATCCTGTTGAACCACCTCCACTAAACAGCCAAGGCAGCATTCATACAAGTCTAAGATGTTTAAGAAACAAAACTTGTGGAGTAGCAGTAGTTCCAAGCTCAGCTCTTCAGGCAACCATCTGCTTGACCCTGGACTAAGAATTCAGAGGCATCTTCAATCTGGCAAGGCAGCTATTACTGTTACCAGATGCTGGCAGTACCACAGATTTTTTTTTTTTTCTTTAAACACACAATTTTTATGCTTTTTTAACACTGAGAAGTGAACAAGTGAAAGTTGTGATAACAGCAGTACAACTGGCACCCAGGAAACAATCTTTCCCACTGGGCTATTTTACAGACCCAAGGCTGACCAGCTCCTGCCAGGCTAAAGCACAGACTCAAGAGGCTGGGATAGATTTCCCAAAATACTATCCAGGTTTCCCTGCCTCTTTGCAGGCTCTGCTGGACACACATTTGCATTTTTACGTATCCAAGCTTTTTTTTTTTTTTGAAAATAATTTTCTCAACTCTGTATCAAAACTGGTTTTAAAAAGGAAAGAAAAGTGAATCATGCAAAGTCACTGTGTTTTAGCCTAGTGCTCTGACACAAAAGTGTCCTCCCACAGATCTAACTTAGGAAATCTAGACAAATTTGACAAAGATATAAAAACAAGATACGCAATTACTGATGGAATGTATTAACAGGAAGAATGACATGATAAAGCCATTTCTCTCCATTAATAACTTGTATCTTCTCCCAAATATTCATTCTATTTTAGCATTCAATTTTTGCAGTAACCACTTCCCACTAACCAATCTTTCCTCAAGGCAAAGCCACTTCTCACTATACACTTGAGCAGAAGACCTATGGGAGGGGTGGGGGAGAAGCCTTAAGACCACAGACAAATCCCACAGCAGATTACTTCTGAGAGTAGCACTTCTCCCCTGCCCATTTATTGGGCAAACACCACCATCAAATCAAACCTGTGACACAACCTGGCCATTATTAACCCAAATGTCCAAGCAGGCATCCACAGAAAGTACAAGTTCAGTTCACCTTCTGTATTACACCGTGCATGTTAACTACAAATGTGTTCCTCCTAAAAGGACAGGCTTAGTTCCTTCAACAAAAGAACAAACAAACAAAACCACCACACCTGAACAGCTCAAGAAGCTCCACATTCAGGATACCCTTTTAAAAGCAAATTTGCAGGTGGTATTCTTTAAGCCACACCATTACCCCTTCAACTCACCACACAAATAGCTCAAGACCAGGAAGATATTTTACCTCATCTCCTCAGCAATACAGAAGCTTAAAAATGCAGCTGCTTTTTAAACAAAGCACCAAGCTCCCCACCACCCAGTATGATGGCTCACAAATCACATGGGTACAGCTCTTGGTTACGTGAGGGATTTATTTCTTGGCCAACACAACTGAACAGAAGGGCCAACACTAACCTGAGCTACATTCACATGAAGGCCTCATGGATTAAAAAGAAAAATGTAGTGTCTTGTAGCAAGTGGCAGCAGAAAGTTAATCTTTTCACCCATGTAAAAAGCTTGTTTATACTCTGCACAAATGCTGTCCTCTAAAATCCTTTGCTTCCTCTCAGGAACTCAAACCCCAGCAGCATGTTCAAGACATCAACCTTCTGTGCAAGTGTGAAAGCTTTATTAGGTGCAGGAGCATCTTAACAAATGAGCATTTGCTGGTCTCAGATGGACAGGCTGGGGTTCTGACATGATGAAGATGAAAGTGAAAGTTGTTTCCACATTTGCTTACATCTCACTGCCTCCATTTTGCACATGGAGAGCAAATGACAGGAGCAGCTGCTCCCAAAATGCCACATTTGAGCTTTTCAGGAACACCGTGGTTGGAAGGGTAAATCAATGGCTCAGGAAGGACCAATGTTTCAGCAATGACCTGTATTCCAGGGCAACCTGGAGAAATAAACTGGTGAAGCCATCTGTGGTTAGAAAGGACCCTAAGATTTTTTCAGAAATGCAAGGTCATATTCTCCAGTACAAAAAAATCCACTCAGTTTGCATCTGAATGCAAAGTTCTGGAATGCAAGCAGCTGGAAAAAAATGTCTAATACAAAATCCACACTGTTTTTCTTACCTCCAGTACCACAACTACCTGTACCAACTATTCCGTGGGGGAAATTTACAGCAGTTGGAATCAAACCCATTTTTGCATCAACAAAAGACCACTTCAGTTCTTATCACCAATTCTTGAAGAGCAAAAAAAAACAACTTTCCCTTTACTTTAAAACTTCCTTTAGAAACTACACTGACAAAGTCATAAGATGTAACTCAATGCATTAGTAGAAGGCTGAAAGGAAACTAACTACTTAGTGATGGAACCAGAAAATAAGAGCTTGGTGGATGTCTGTAAGCATCTAACCACTGTCACGTGTACTGATATTGTGAACAAAAGCAGAATTCATTCTTTGTAGACAAGTTTTGACCCATTTCCACTTCATGAGCTTTCCTCTCCCTTGATGATCTTCTAGAGGGCCTTTCACTGACACTTGCCTTGCAGTAAAGGATTAGGCTTGTCTCACAGGCAAGGAGCTGAAGCATCTTGTTCATGTCACAGTTGGCAAAAAAGCCTTGTTTCCAGGTATTCCAACTATGGAAACACAAATTGCTCGTCAGAACGTGCTGTACTCGAAGCAAGAAAGATGCACTGCCTGGATGTTTAGGAATGTGGCTAGTCCTCAGCTGCACCTCTTCTCACACAGCTATGCCAGAGAAATAAAAAGCAAGTTTTCCTGATCATCCAGCTGGATATCCTGTTTCACACCTAACCTCATGTTATCAACTGCTTCGAGCAACAGGTTTAGACAATGGATATAAGAAACCAAACGTGTCCCCCTCGACTAACTGTCAGGGAGTGTGTGCACAAAAACCCCTTCACATTTATGTTTCATCATTCCTTGCTGTTCATATTTAACTCAGCAACTGACACTGAATAAATGTTAATTCAGCATACCATTATAAGTGGTCACGACACAAAAGGAATTAAGGGAACAAACCTGAACTTGGGGAAAAAAAAACACGGAAGCAATGGCAAAGAACACTAACGTCAGAATATTGCTGGGGAAGTAGCAGTAGGGAGTAATAAACTTGCAATAGTTTACACAGGAAGGGCTTATGAATTTTGTTTCTGAAGAAGTCATCTGCACTGACATCTGGCTGTTCTAGCACTGACTACTTGGGGATAATGCAGCACTTCTCTGCTATCACTTACAGCCCACTCATCCACTGTACCCTGTCAAGAGAGTCGGTGATGGGGCTCAGCAAAAATTCAAAATACGTGGGTCATCTGAAACAAGCTAATAGTTGCTATAGTGTTTACCCAAATGACAAGCACAAGAACAGCACACACTTCCTCCTCCGCAAGGAATTTCATTCTGAGATAAGCTGGCATGCTTTTTTCCCTTGTGATTCACCTCTCAACTGCTGCTTCTAAGTCTGTGACCTACCTATGCACAACAAAACCTCCATGTTGAGAAGTGGATGCGACAGGAGCAGGCGCTTTCAAGACTCCTACTCAAAGGCAAGAATCTAAAATCTGTCCACTCACACAAGCTGGTTAGTAATTTCTCCCTCTCTAAGAGCCCTGGAAAGGCCACAAACAAGGCACAATGGCTGAATTTTCAACAGAAACAACTTGGCCTGATAATAGCTCCCATTGGATCTTCCATAACAAAGCTAGCCTGACTCAGACAGCCCTCACCTATCTCCTCTTCAAGCCTGTCTGCTGCCTCACATGATTTGTGCAGTTCCTCATCCTCTCCAAGCTCTCAAAAATGATCCCTCAGGCCTGCCCACAACTTCTATGTTGGGCAGGCTCCATTTTGTGCTCTGCAACTCCAGCTCTAGGAACCCAAGCTGCTTAGCCAGAGTCTCCAGCGTGGACTTCCAGCAACGTGCACTGCAAAACTCTCTTGCTAACTCCATGGCAGAGACATGCTTCATTACCTCCAGCCAAAGTAACCCCAGTTCTTCTGAAGTCTGTAGCAAACCAAGGGATTTCAGAGGGAAAAAAGTCAACCTTTAGTTCCACTAAAAGTTAGTGCTGACTCCACAAAGGTTTACACCTAAGTGAAATGGTTGGATAGTTTTACAGTTGCTCTGGCCCAGCGCTATAGTATAAGACAGGTTTAATTAACATACTCTTGTTCCAAGCCTCACGTAAGTATGAGAATTAAAACCTGCTTCTTAATTGGGCTTTTAGAAAAGCTCACTATTATAGCCCATAATGAAACCCCCAATCACCTGGTCTTTCTGCTGTGAGAAGCTGATCTACTATCAGGTGTTCACAGGAAACCTCCACAGGTATCAGATGGGTAAGCAGATTTGCAACAGCGTTTGCTTGGCTTGCATTATGGCTCAAGAGCCCCCTCAGGTTGAAAAAAAGTAGTATTTTTACTTTCCTGACAGCAAAATGGACAGAAGGGTGGTGCAACCCACCCTAACCCTCAGTTCAGGGGCAGAAATGGAACCAAGATCTGACAACTCTATCTGGGCTCCAGTAGCCACACAACACAATTGAAATAAGTCACGTGCCAACACGGAAGCATCCAAACAGTTTTCATGTATCTGGCATAAAGTCCTGGAGCATCCTGTGGTAGCTGATAAATTCCATTCTAAGTTTCAAAACTCTTACTAACTAGTTCTTCTGGTGGCATGTGACACCTGTTAAGGACCATCACTATGTAGCACCACCTCCCTCCAATGAAGACATGACTACTCTCAACCACAAATTCAACTTGCTGACTTTGCTGCTAAAAACACTGCTGAGCAGACCACACAGCTGCCACTGAACTGCTCGAGATGCTAGAGTGACAGAGAAAGGGTTAAAAACCAAAATAATACAAGTAAAAGCTGTTCTTTTTTACGAGCAATTCTCTTTTTGGATGCAGATGTTCTGCAGCATAAGTGACACTTCAGGTTATTTTCATTTCCACCTTTATGCTGCCTCAAAGAGGCACCATGAGGGCAGGAAGGCACTGGAAGAGGTCACCCAGGGAGGTTGTGGCTGCCCCCTCCCTGGAGGTGTCCAAGGCCAGGTTGGATGAGGCTTGTGCAGCCTGGTCTGGTGGGAGGTATCCCTGCTCAGAGCAGGGAGGTTGGTACCTGATGATCTTTAAGGTCCCTTCCAACCCAAACCATTCCATGATTCTATAAAGAGGGAGGAAAGGCAGCACCACCTGCCACCAAGACTTCTTCAACTCTAGCACAGCCACCTGGATCTGCAAGATCACGACAGAGGGTTCCCTCTCTCTAGAAATACTTCAGCCTTTTTAGTTTAGCTGTAATTAAGTGGCACACACAACTTTTAAGATCTTTTAAAGACCAAATGTGTAGAGAATACTTGTGCTGCTGTGATGATCCACCCTGGTTAAGCCTGAGGGAAAACAAGTGCAAACAGAGATTCAACCACCACAATTACCTACTCCAGCTCTTATCTGGTAAAAGTCTGTGGAATTGACACAAATCCTTCAGGGTTAACTTGCCTGCTATCTTAAAGCCAGCACCCAGACAGGGGGAAGGGAGGCAGAAGGTGAGAACAGACCAAATTAAACAATGCAGGCTAGAGAGACAAACTACATTTTGTTTTCAGTACCTACTGAGCCAAAGATGTCTGAGATGGGCAGTCAGAATAATGCCCTGAGTGCAATACTTACACTTCCCCAGGTAAGTAAATGGGAACTAAATAGGCAGGAATGCTGGCAGGTGTCAGATAGTCCTGTGTTAATTCAAGAGCTTGCTTTGCAAATTTGTGGAAGAATGGCACTTTACCATATGGCAAGAAAAGACATCTAAAGCATCACTGACTTTTTGAAGCTATCTAGTGACCTGGATGAACCACAAGAGTGTAACAGTTGCCTAGAAACATTCCTTGCTCATAGATTTGATTCCACATATTAACTCCAAGCTTCTAGAGAATTATATTCTCCAGCTACTAAGTTGAGATAATTCATCACAGACTTGCAACAGAATTTGGAGGCATTTGGGACTGCAAATGACCTCGGTCATTGGGTTGTGCCTTCAGCTACCACAGGAGGTGACAGCACACAGCTGTTTCCCAAACAGTTTAGGATTTCTGTCCTCTACTACTGTTACTGGAAAGCTCTTCCAGAATCCCATGACTCTGATGGCTAGAAGCTTTTTTCTACTTTCAAGCTGAAACATTTATTCTAGATCAGAGCAGTCTTATTCACTCTCAGAAACATGTATGGCTGTTCTTTACTTGCAGACATGCAGGGAGGGTGGGCCTTCCAGCTGCAGTTGTATTACAGATGTAAACTACTGCATTAGCTTTACAGAGGTCCACAATATACCCTGTATTTCTAAACATGAAGGAAACCTAACCAGTGGAAGGCAGGAAGCTCAGTTACAACTGCCTGCTGCCTTCACCCAATAGGAGAGCATCTCAGCTGACATTTCTTCCTTTTATGCAATAACCAGCAACAGAATACCTTCTATCCCAGGAGGATGTGCCAGTCCCCGTCCCACTAGATGGCACTAACCTACCCTACGGGGCCTTCCTTCAACATTTAATTGGAGAGAGCTACAAATCTCAGTTGAATCATACAAATTGTACCACAGCTTTCCCAATATATTCCCTTGAAGACAGTGACCTACCAATGCCAGTGCGGAGCATGACGGACGGAGGCTTGGGGGGGTAGGGAGGGAATTTGAAGCACCAACCTGGGAGGGAATGTAGTATCTGAGATTAATATTGCAACCAAGATCTGCTGCAACATAGTAGAGTCATGCTAATTCATATCAATGGTTGGCTGATCTACTGCCAATTAGCAAGTATGCAAGTAAATAAATATTTATCATGTCTGAAAGGAGTGTAACGCACTTAACAGTTCACTGACTAACACAAAAAAATCCACTACACTGCACACCAACAGGTAAAAGTGAAACTCAGAGACAAGAGCTTTGCTGGAAGTGAAGCCTCCAAGAAATTAGGCTTTTTTTTTTTGCTTGGATATGCTTTAGAAACAAAAAAAAGCATTTTCAACACTCACCCTACAGCAAAGGGGCATGTACTTTCTGCTACAAACATATTAAAAACATAATTAAGACATGCTTCCCAGTATCTTTTAAAGGTTATTCCTTTAAAAAGGAATAGTTCCCAACATTCTTTGTAAGCATTGAGGATGTTGGCACTGTTTTAAAGCAACAACACTTCTAAGTCTTTGCTATTCTAGAAAGCTGTTTTGCTTTATCTCTACTGGTAGGGCTAAAGATGCTGCAGTCACATACGTGGGGGAAAGGGGTAAGAAACAAATGAAAAAGCACATTAAAAGTTGTGATGTTGTATAAAACAAGTCTTTCAAGATTGGAAATACATGGTGCAGCATAAGCTCTTATGTTAGTAAAAGCCTTAAGATTAAAAAAGTCTTAAGAGTGGGGGAAAAGATTAAAAAAAACCCCACATTTACTCCAGTAACTGAAATTGTTACCCCCTAACAACTAACCTTCCTTACTACACTGCCTCTCAGCTCAACGTTTGACTTACTCCACTTCCCTTCCAGGACTTAACCTTGTTTGAGTCCTGATTGAAGTACAGATCAGAAGGAACAGTATGAACTCAAACAAAACCCTTTCTCAAGATCTGCATCACTTTGAATTCTTCTAAGAATTATGGCATCTCCAGAGCTTCCTCACTCAAGGATTCAAAGAGGTTTCTGAAAATTATATAGCAATGATGTGTTGTTTTACCAACTACCCTGATGTTGTCCAAAACTCCCTGCCTTCTTCAAAAGTCAACTCCTTATCACTGACCTAGTTTAAGATGAATTCTGCCACCATTTCATTGCTCGGAGACACCATCAATTAACACTACCAACAACATCTGGAGAACTAGGAGTTTAATGCTAGTGTATCAAGCCACCACACAATGTTGTTAGTTAGGTGCCTCCCTCAAGAAAAGCAGCTACTGAACAGCTATTAAGTTGTCCATTAAGTAAGCTTCATCCTGGCTCAAACCAGGGCAGTGTGAGGACAAAGATGGGATTTTACTAGCAGGTTATGGATCACACACAGATGCAGGAGAGCTTACCTGCAAACACTTTGTGTGTGTGCTCTATGCCACTGAGTAGACAATTTTGCAGGTTGCACCCACAAGAACTGAACAAATTCCTGACTATATTCAGTCTGGTTACATGTTGTACCCAACACAGTAAACCTGAAACTGTATCTAACAAGTGGCCAATTTCAGTTCTGAAATGCATGCTTGGAGAAAGGGAGAGACAGATGAGATTTCCCCTTGCAAAGGCAAAGCCATCGTGGGGTTTTTTTTGGGGGTGCAGAAGCTGCCTTAAGATGGAGCAACTCCCCAGATCTTAATTAGGACCCAAAACCTTCTGTGCAGCAGAACATCTGCTCACAGAGATCCCATTTTCATTCCTCTTAAACATCCTTCAAGCAAACTAGTGGCTGTATCACACAACTAGTGATACAAAACACTCTGCTAGCAAAGCAAAACTGTCAAGGTAGAGGTGAAAAGACAGTGCAGCACAGGATGGATCACCAGCCATGCCTCTTGTACCAGAGGTACTTACACTCACCTTAGCAACCCCAACTCCAGTGAACCTGGCCTCCAGTAGCTCCTGCCTTCGTGGGTCCAGGCTATGCAATTCTTCCATCATTTCTGCTGCTGTGGGAGAACAACCCTCAGATTATGCAATGCAAGGTGAGAAATTTAACATTCCAAGCCACCAACAGGCCTCCAAGGTGCCTGTCCTTGAGCAGAACCACGTAGAAAGCACTTTTTTGCAAGAGAAATGCAAGATTACCATGCAATAACAACATGACTTTGCCACCATATTACTGTATTGAAGCCATAACCCTGCTGGAAAGTTTCCTCTTCTATCTGTTGTACCAGCCATTTCAAGAGTTCTAAATCCAAGAAACCAATTATGTCACATTCTCCCACTGGATGCTTTATTAAAAGGAAAACATGGGACCAGAGTGTTATGACTAAAAGCTCCAGAGCTTTTCATCTGTGCTGCATGACTAGGAGGAAAAAAATAAAAAGCAGCACCATTCTTTACCCTGTCATTTATTTTGGCCAATCTTGGAAATACTGTACATCTCCCCAAACTCCAGATTTCACTGACAACAGTTTTGGTTCTCCCACAGAAAAGGATTCTAAGAAGAAAATAATGCTTGTTTAAACCCTTTGCTCTACAGAGTAAAGCATCAGATACCTCTGGTGTAAGAGAAATATCTGAGGTTCTATACTCTGGATGCACCTCCTGGCAACCCAACATAACAGATGTTATTATTTGAAGGGTTAAAAAAATCCCACAACCTAACAGGATAGTTGTGTAAACAGGCTAAAAATCAGGAAATACACAATTTGAATACTGAACTGTGAAAAAAATGGGACAAATTTCAACGTTCATTATAACTGAATCACATCTTCCCAACTGCACCAATCAAGTTCATTTCCAGAAATGTCTGTTCCAGTTTCATTTTCTGGACTAAGGTAGGGAAGAAAAAAAAAAAAAGAGAGAGACTGAAGATAAAGATTTGCTGTATAAAGAGCATATGTGATGAGGAAAGTTCTTGAAGGGCAGCAAGTGCCCTCTAGAATAGGCAGTGTACAATTGTTCCTTTTATGAACTGTCCATTTTGTCCCTGCCATTTCCTCCAAACGCTGCAGATCTAAGTTACAGGGGGCAAAGTGAATCCATCCGGGGGCATTTACAACTGCTCTCCCAAATCAGTAACAAGCCTTAAAAACTAATGGGATACTAAATGCAGTTATCAAAGAAACCTTTTTCTTCTCTGGGCTTTAAAATCCCAACAAAGCTATCAGGCTAGTTTTCAAAACAGGAAATCTGTTCACGAAGGAAAATGACAGACAAGCCGTGAAGGCAAAGGTGTTAAAATACTCCCAGGTCTCTCCTCCATTCCAGGGCACGGGGCGACCATCCGGAAGGGAACTGCATCCCCACACCGGGATGTGGGTCCGGGAAAGGGACTGCCACAAGTTCCCGAGCCTTTCTACCCTCCCCTCCGCAGGGCCGAGCTCCCTCCCGGGGCCTGGGGACTGCCCCGGACCCCCCTCCATCCCTCCCAGCTGGGGATGCCATTCCCTCCCCACCCTCCCCGACTCCTTTGCGGGGTGATTTTTCAGCCTCTCTCCCATCCTCTCTCCCCACTCGGGAAACAGAGGCACGCGTTTCAAAATCAGTCGGTGAGTGAGCAGCCTTGCCCCGCTGCCAGCTGCTGCACCGCCTCGGCCTGCCTCCTCCTCCCCGGCACCCCAGGCAGCACCGCCTCAACTCCCAGGCCGGGGATTCACAGGCCGTGCCCACCACTTCACCTCCCCCGCCGGCCCGCGGCCTCCGCGCTCCCCTCGCCCCGCTCTTACCCCCCGCCCGCCGGGCCGGGCCTGCGCTGCGAGCCCGCGGGGCCTGCGCTGAGCCGTGCCCCGGCGAGGCGGGCACCCGCGGCCCAGGCCTCGCTCCCGCCGCCTCGGGGCACAGGCCGCGGGCCCTTCCGCCGTGACCCCGGCCCGGCCCCGCCGCAGCCAGCGCCGGGGGAGCGTTTAACAGCCTCCGCCCCTCGCCGCCATCGCGGCCCGGGGTCGCTGCCCGGCTTCCCCCACCCCTCAGCCACGGCCCCGCCGCCCCCAGGGTGGCCTCGGGCCCGCCGCCCGGGAGGGAGGCGAAGGGGGGGTCCCCACGCTTCACCCGCCGCCCCCGGGCTCGCTCACCTGGCGCTGCTGCTCCTGCCGCCGCCCCGCCGTTCCTCTCCCCTCCTGCCCGGGCCGAGCGCTCCCCGGGCACCGCTCGGATCCCGCCGCCGCCGGGGGCAGGAGGAGGAGGAGGAGGAGGAGGAGGAGGGAGGGAACCTGCTGCGGCGGCGGCAGCGGCAGCACGGGCGGGAGGGGGAGGCCAGGGGCGGCTCCGCGGCCTCTCGTGAGCCAGGCGCCGCCGCCGCTGCGGGCACCCGGGCTCCACGCGGGGAGAAGGGCGGAGGGGAGGGGGGCGGCGGCAGCAGTGGCGGGGGGGAAGGTGGGGGCTCGCCCCTCGCCGACTCCGGGGCGGGGAAGGAGACGGGGCGGGTGTGGGGGGGAGTGAGAAAGGATGGATAGGCCGCGGATCCCCGGCCTCGCGTGAGAAACCTCGCCCGGCCGGGGTGCGCGTAGGCCGGCGGTAACCGCAAGGCCTCGCAGCAGGACAAAGGCCCGAGGGAAGGCTCGGCGGGCGGCGGCGCCCGGGCAGGTGGGGAGAGCGAGTTGGGGGGGAGGGGAGGCACGGGGCTGCGGGGACCTCTTCGCCTGGCGGGGGCGCGGCGGGGCGCGGGCAGGTGGCGGGGCCGGTGGGCCGGTGCTCGCCCCCTCCCCGCGGCGCTGGGCCCGGCCCGGCCCGGATCGATTGGTGCACACACACTAGTGAAAACGCGCGGCGTCTCGCGAGATTTGCACGATGGCGAGAGGGCGGGGGAGGGGCGGGGAGGGCAGGTCAGCGCGGGGGGGGGGCGGGTCAGCGGGGGGCGGGGCCTGAGGAGGGGCGGGGCCTGCGCCGAGGGCCGGAGGGAGGGGCCTGGGCTGGGGGGGCAACAGGTACAAAGGGGGGGGTCAGTAGGGTTTGGGGGTCAGGGCAGAGCTGGGTCACAAAGGCCTGGCCGGGGGGGGATAGAAGGTGAGAATGGACCATGAGGTCAGGATGCTCAGGGGGGTCACAAAGGCCTGGGGGGGCCAGGACACGTCTGGGGGGGGCCAGAAGGTGAGAATGGACCATGAGGTCAGGATGCTCAGGGGGGTCACAAAGGCCTGGGGGGGCCAGGACACGTCTGGGGGGGGCCAGAAGGTGAGGATGGTCCATGGGGTCAGGATGCCCGGAGGGGCCTGGGGGTGGGGGAGTCACAAAGGCCTGGGGGTCAGGGCAGGTCTGGAGAGTGGGGACACTGGGGACACGGGTTTGGGAGGGGACAGAGGGTCAGGATGTACCATGGGGGATCAAGATGCCCAGGGGAGCTGGGGGGGGCAGCAGGACCTGGGGGTCAGGGCAGGCCTGGGGGGTGTGTCAGAGGGTCAGGATGCCTGTGAGGGTCGGGGGGACAGCAGGCACGAGGTGGGGTGAGATGCAGCCTTTGGGTGTGGACATCTGGGGGTCAGGGCTGGTGGGGGGGGTGCTCAGGGCAGGCCTGGGGGCACTTCCCTCTTAGGGGAGCAGGGGTTGACCTGACTCCCCCCGATGCCCCCAGAGAGGGGGTGTGTATGTGCGGGGGTGTCTATGCACCCCCCCATCCTTCCCTTCTCTCTCCAGGCTCCATCTTCCACCGCCAGGAGCCACCTCGCTCCCGAAACCACCGTCACCCCCAAAGGGAGGGGGCAAGGGCAAGGGCACCCCAACCCCCAGCACACCATCCCTGCCCACCTCCTCACCGTGGGGACCCCTGCAAACCCCCCCCAGGAAGGGGACCCAGCCCGCCTCGTTTGGGGCTGATCAAATACAGGTATCAGTGTGAAACAACCCCGGGTGCCCCCAAGCAGCTCCCGGTAGCTGCTGTTCCCCGAGGCCTTTCCAAGGCCGGGCGAAGAAAAAAAAGCTAAAACAAAAATAAAAGAATAAAAACAAGGGCTCATCTTGGCTGCAAACGAGCGATCGCATCGCAGTTTATTCGCCTTTCTCCCGGGGGCGGCAGGATGCAAAAACGCTGCCGGGCGCTGCAACCCGCTCGGCTTGAAGGGCTGAATCAGCTCCCTGGAAAACAAACGAGGGGGGATGAAAAAAAAAAAGGAAAAAAGAGGTTTGTTGGGAAAGGAAGTGGCCGGGCCTGGCCAAGGGGAGGCAGGCGTGGATTGGCCATGGGAGCAGAGGTTGCTCTGGAAAGGATTCGCCATCCCAAATGCCGGGGCAGGGAATGCTGAGGGACATGGGGCTGGGAATGCTGAGGGATATCAGGCAGGGAATGCTGAGGGACATGGGGCTGGGAATGCTGAGGGATATCAGGCAGGGAATGCTGAGGGATATCAGGCAGGGAATGCTGAGGGACATGGGGCTGGGAATGCTGAGGGATATCAGGCAGGGAATGCTGAGGGACATGGGGCTGGGAATGCTGAGGGATATCAGGCAGGGAATGCTGAGGGACATGGGGCTGGGAATGCTGAGGGACATGGGGCTGGGAATGCTGAGGGACATGGGGCTGGGAATGCCGAGGGACATGGGGCTGGGAATGCTGAGGGATATCAGACAGGGAATGCTGAGGGACATGGGGCTGGGAATGCTGAGGGATATCAGACAGGGAATGCTGAGGGACATGGGGCTGGGAATGCTGAGGGATATCAGACAGGGAATGCTGAGGGACATGGGGCTGGGAATGCTGAGGGATATCAGGCAGGGAATGCTGAGGGACATGGGGCTGGGAATGCTGAGGGACATGGGGCTGGGAATGCTGAGGGATATCAGGAAGGGAATGCTGAGGGATATCAGACAGGGAATGCTGAGGGACATGGGGCTGGGAATGCCGAGGGACATGGGGCTGGGAATGCTGAGGGACATGGGGCTGGGAATGCCGAGGGACATCCCATCCGTCACCTCCCTTTGACTGCGCCTCCGACATGGAGCAATTTCAGAGCGAACTGGAACCCACCGGTTTGGCAAAAGCGCTGATGTGGAGAAGAGCTGGCGGAGCATCGCGGAACAACCGCTCCTGCGCGGGGGGGGGGGTGGGGGGGGGAGTTGTATTATTTTAAAAATTGTTAATTTCTCCTACTTCGAGCGTGGAGTTACTTGTTCACTTGGTGTTGCAAATGGCTCTCGAAGCGCCTGCCTGTTCTCGCAAGCTGTGTTTCCCGTGCTTTAATCTGGTGGTTTGGGTTTTTTTTTTTTTGGTACAAGAACCACTCCAGTTGCAGCTCCCGATCGCCTGAGTCACGTTTTCAGCACGACCAGCGGCGGGGGTTTGTAAAATAAATAAATAAATCGCGTTTAGTGTGTGTGTGTTGTGTTTTTGGTGGTGTTTTTTTGTTTTCTTGTTTTTTTTTTTTTTTTTTTTTTTTAAAGAAAAAATGCTAGAGTAAATATTCCATCAGCTGGTAAATGAGTCACAGCCATTTAGGGGAGCACTAATTAGAACCATTTGCAGTTAACATTGGTCAGGGAGGTATAAATTTCAGTTGTGCGTTTCGGTTTGATTTTGGGTGGAGGGAGGAGAAGGCTTGGGAGCTGTTACACCCAATAAAGAGCCCATCTTCCTCTGCCCCTCGGCTGTCCTGGACCTCAGGCACCATATCTAGAGATGCCTCCAACCTGAACGGGAGCAGCTCACCCTTCCAGAGCACCAGACACAAGTCAGATGCTGTAACACTGAATCCCTGGCACTGTCCCCCCATCTTTGTGTTTTGGGGGTGATGGGGGTTGCTTTGATATAATTTTTCCCATTCTGAGGCTTTTCCTCCTTTTCCACAGGGATCTTATCAGGGATCACCATCAGCCTTTCCCCACAGGATACCAGACCACGGGGTTATAATTTTCTTACAGTGTTCTGCTTGCTGTCATAGTCACCAAAGTCAGACAGATCAACAACCCAGCTCCTCCTTCCTCTGGCAGGACTTGATGCCCACATTGGTGACAGCTTCCTGGAGAACTTCCTGAAGACAGGAATGGTTTCTAACAGACACCCTTGATATAGGACCCATGGTTGTAGGCCTGGGCTCTGCTGGGTCAGGCTGGAGCAGTGGGTGGTGACTTCTGATAACGAACCCTCTAAGCTGAGGTTGCACCATCCTCCTCTTGTGACTTGCCCCTCTCCCTGACCCAAGTTCCTCAGCACTTGGTAAAATGTTTGGGGTTTCTCTTCTCACTTGTGGTTTCAGGGATGGAGGATGCTCCTTCAGAATGTTTTGGGGGAGCTTTGGGAAGACAGACCTTGTGCCTTGGGGTCCAAGGGCCCTGCCAGCTCACACTGCTTCTGGATTTTCAGCAAGCTGCAAGAGCTCACAAACCCTTTCCTCTTCCCCTGGGTTAGCCATCCAGCTCCATCCTTCCCTACCCATCTGCTGCAAACTCAAAATACCATCCTCTCCACCTTCATCCTCTGGACAGCAGCTCAAATCAACACTTTCAGCTTCCGTTTCCTTTCCAAGATGCCAGAACAGCAGGTCCCACAGGACATGGCACCTCATCTTTCTGTGGCACAGAGGGGGAAGGAACCAACAAGTGGCAACTGGAGATAGGCAGAAACGTTGGAGCAGCCTTTCAGGGCACTGCTTGCTGTCAGCAGAGTGCCCGGGTTGGTACGAGGGGATTTCAGGCAAGTTTGTCCAACAGCTTCAGTAGGAAGTTACTGGATAGATTTCCCAGTGCAGACAGAGTCAGAGATCTCAGAGGTTTTCATCCCACATTCCATCAGGACACTGCCTTGAGCAGGGATGCACCATCTGGCCCAGCCTGGAACTTCATGAGCAGGTTCCCTGGAAGAGCAATAGTCTCTGAGGTAAAAATATATTTATCAGTGATAAGACATGGCCCACTTGAACTCTGTTAGGGTGTTATCTGCCATGGGAGCTAATCCCTCCAGGCTTGGACTCAGCAGAGAAGTGGTGGGCTGTTGGTTGGATTGAATTCTGTTTCCTAAACAAGAAAAGCCAAGTTATAAGAATGTACTTCTGGCAAGAAAATGTCAGTCGGTGACTTTCTGTTTTTAGAGGGAAAAGTTTTCTATTTCGAAGTGGCTGGAATATGTAAATATTTAATAATTTCATACAAGAAAATTTGGGATTCAATTAAAAATTCTAATGTCAACTTTTAAGATACTACTTCTAAAAGCCTATAATGCATCAAAACTAAAATAATGCTTAAGGCTAGGGAACCAAAACTCTGTTGATCTCAACTGAATTTTCCCCCTAGTAGTTCAGTTTTTGAACAGTTTCAGTATGTTTGACTTTCTGGCCCAGCAAGAGAAGAGAATATTTGGATCTCCAAGAATTCTCATGCAGGAAAACTCCTCCTTCCAGCCCACACTTGAGTGACACAGAAACTATTCTGTTTTCCCCCTTTTTCATTAAGTTCATAAAAGCCCCTGAGCTCTGCTCCTTTTAGAGGAGCTGGTTTGAGAGCTGGCAATGGGATGGTTACGAGCAACACAGTATGTACGTGGCTGACCAAGTATTATCTCATCCATGGGGGCAAGCACCCTCCTACACCATCACCTCTGCCAGATTCATAGAATCACAGCATGGTTTGGGTTGGAAGGGACCTTCAAGATCATCTAGATCCAACCCCCCTGCATGGGCAGGGACACCTCCCACCAGACCAGGTTGCTCCAAGCCCCATCCAACCTGCCCTTCAACACTTCCAGGGATGGGGCAGCCACAGCTTCCCTGGGCAACCTGGGACAGGGTCTCACCACCCTCACAGGGAAGAATTTCCTCCTCATGTCTCACCTCAATCTCCCTCTTCCAGTTTTAATCCATTCCCCCTTGTCCTCTCACTCCTGCCCTTGTCCAAAGTCCCTCCCCAGCTTTCCTGGAGCCCCTTCAGGCACTGGAAGGTGCTCTAAGGTCTCCCTGGAGCCTTCTCTTCTCCAGCCTGAACACCCCCAACTCTCCCAGCCTGTCTCCAGAGCAGAGCTGCTCCAACCCTCGAAGCATCTCTGTGGCCTCCTCTGGACTCTCTCCAGGAGCTCCATGTCCTTCTTATGCTGGGAGCTCCAGAACTGGACACAGTTCTCCAGGTGGGGTCTCATGAGCTCCGAGTAAAGGGCGAGAATTCCTCCTGCACAGCACCCTGCTCTCTAGGTCTGCCATCAGCCAGTGTTCATGCTTCCCATGACATCCCCCATTTCAGCTCATCTTCTTGCACTGGTCTCCTCGGATGTCAGCAGCATCCTTGGCAAGTTGCACTTGTATCATGTTTTGAAGAACTGCTCAGCTGCCACAGCCATTTTCTTTGTCACTGAATTTGACTGGAGCAGCCCCTGAGAGCTCCTCTCCAGCCAGCACAGTGTGCTCTGCAAAACAAGGCAAACCCCTGCCTTTGCACCACAGCTCCACTCTTCAACCACCTTAGATTTGACCACAATTTGGGAAGATTTTATAGATACTTGAACATAGCATCTAACAAGTTATATTTGTCTTGAATTTTGAAAAGCTAAAATACCCAGAGTCAAGCTACTGATCTTTTTAGTGCGTTTTTGGTGACTTTCTTTTCTGCTTCCCAAACTTGTAAAATACTCTACTTTTTTCCCAGGATTTCTGTACTACCATGAGGTCTAGAAGTGACATAATTGACCTAATCTAACACACACACAAAGAAGAGAGCTGAGATTCTGCTGTGATATCAGGACTCCAGGAGCTGGGGACTTGAGAAGAGCATCAAATAGCCCGAGTCTTTAAAATGGGATCTCAAATCCCGACATTTTCCAGCAAATGAGAAAAAACCCCACAACCCACAGACAAAAAAACAACAAAATTGTTCAGCACTCTACAGGTTTCTTAAGGTTTTAGCACTTGGGGATGATCTCACCTCTAGGCATCACAGATGCAGAGCAGATCCTCTTGTACCTGAGGGATGAGTTGGAAGTGAAGGAGCGTTTGAAACATCTTACCCTAGTGTGGATCAAGCATCCTGTAAGGGTAGGGCTCCCAGCACAGCCTTTCCCTGTCTTGGAACATTAAAAGGGTCTCTCCTCATTTTTGTTAAACTGGCAGAAAGTTGGTATCTCAGCTACTCAAAGATAACATGCCTGACTCCTTCCTGAGGCCATTCGGAGAGCCTCCACCCTCCCACACAATGGAGTTTATCTTGGCGGTTGTTCCTGCCCCTCCCTCTGTCTACACCTTCAGGTATCCCATTATGGAGGCTTTGATACCCAAACCCAGTAGGAAAGCATCCAGGTTCATCAACCTCCAGACATGCAGCAAGCCAAGCACAGCCTCAGAGTGCTGCCCTGATCCCAAGCAGCCCGTGTCCTGCCCGCCCAAGGATGCAGCCTTGATGCCTGTGGGATCATGGACCTGTCAAGGGGAACCAAAACTCACAGGTAGGAAATGAACACCTCTGTGACCATGTCCACTTTCCCCCAGGCCCATTTCCTTCTGCACGCAACTGAAACCATGTGATTCTCTTTTCTGTGCCAGAAAACCCTTCCCCATCCACACTCACTTCCTAGAACACAAGAGGGTATCACCCTCAAGAGGTTATCACCCTCAGCAGGGTTTGCCCCGTGCTTCTCTTCCTCCTGCATCAAACAGGCATAATAACACCCCATCTCACAGGGCTTTGGAAAGCCTCAATTAAACAAACTGCTCTGAGATTTGTGCAAGAGGAAAATTAAATCAACATCCTATTGTGAAGCTCGAGTTACTGCACACAGACTTCTGGAAGCATGTTCAGCCTCTGTGTGAATGTCTGTAAATACACACCAGCCTTCATAACGAGGCTTGGCTCAGTAGGGAAGAAGTCACTTGAAGTTGAGGGAAAGCCAGATTTAGTTTTCCATGCAACCTTGACTGACCTCTTCACATCCACCCTTGGCACTGAATGTGGAAAAAACCACGTGGGTGTGTAATTAAAGGCTGTAGCACAGAGTACCTGCCCAGGTGGTGCTCCCCAGATGAGGGGAACCCAGCACTGCACCTCATGCTAGATCCCATGGATGAAGTAGTAGTTTCAGCCAATTCTCTCTCCAAATTGTTGGGTGGAGAATGGATCAAAAACAGTCTGGAGGAGAAGGACTTGGGGCTGATGGTGGATGAGAAGCTCAACATGAGCTGGCACCGTGTGCTGAAGCCCAGAAACCAACTATGTCCTGGGCTGTGTCACCAGCAGCGTGACCAGCAGGGCCAGGGAGGGGACTGTCCCCCTCTATTCCGCTCTGCTGAGACCCCACCTGGAGAACTGTGTCCAGTTCTGGAGCCCCCAACACAGGAAGGACATGGAGCTCCTGGAGAGAGTCCAGAGGAGGCCACGGAGATGATCCAAGGGCTGGAGCAGCTCTGCTCTGGAGGCAGGCTGAGAGAGTTGGGGGTGTTCAGCCTGGAGAAGAGAAGGCTCCAGGGAGACCTTAGAGCACCTTCCAGTGCCTGAAGGGGCTCCAGGAAAGCTGGGGAGGGACTTTGGACAAGGGCAGGGAGGGATGGGATGAGGGGGAATGGATCAGATCCAGTTGACTGATCAGGAGAACAAGAGAACTGCATGACTCAGTTTCCCTTCATCTGTCTTTACAGAGATGGGAGGATGCTCCCCAAACCCCTTCGTAACTTGATCCCTGCTGCTTCATCCTCATCAGTGCCCTCACTTCTGGGCACTAAAACCTGTGAATCTTTCCTTTGTGCTCAGGAAAAACAGTTCAGTTCAGTTTGGGTCTTCTCTTCTCCAGGCTGAATAACCCCCCAGCAATGTAGCTGGGGAGGCAAAGGGTCCTTCACCATCCACTGGAGCCCTCAGCATCCTGGCTGGGTCAAAAGTCTTTCTGAAGGCCTAGTTCTGGCTCTGCCCAAGTCACAGGCTTGATGCCACAACCCCTACATGAAAGGGTTATGCAGAGGGTCAGAACAGGTGATGATAAAGCTCCCTTCCAGCCAGAACAATCCACGAACCTCCAAGGAAATCCACCATCCTCTGGCAAGAGCCAGGACCAGACTTTCCAAAGCATAACAATGTCTGCTCCAGAGGGGCAGAGCTATGGAATCACCTCTTCTGCTTGGGAGGTTCAACAAGCTACGTTGGCATTGCCTGGAAGCCACAGACCACAGGACTGGAATGCTGGGAACAAAACCAGAGCAGATAGGTTAGGAATGGCTTGAAAGCTAATGTGACACTGCTAAAAAGGAAAAATAAAATAAAAGAAAGAAAGGCATCTAACCTGGCTTTTCAATGTGGTGAAAGTGAATTCAGAGATTTCCTTTGAACGTGCTAGAAAGCCCTTGTGCAACCCAGCCTGCTCAGCAGGCCTGAGGTGGGAATGGCAGAAGCTGCTGCAAGTCAGGACCAAGGCACCTGAGCAGAGCTGTGTGGGAGGCAAGGCCAGAGTCACAGGAGAGCAGCAGCTCCAGAGGCAACGGGAGCAGGTGGAGATGAATGAAGCTCAGACAGTATCTGTCTGTAGGAGGCCTGGCTCAATTCAAAGCCATTAACTTTTTGCTCTCTGAACATCCCCAACAGGACTGGAAACAAAGGCATGTCTGCCCAGCAGGGCTCATGTTGTGTGATGACACAAACACTCCAGCAGGATGAGGAGCAGTAAGAAAGGCAAAGAGCCACTTCAATGGCTGCAGGCTCACAGGGCTGCAAGTTTTTGCATGAAGCCCAAGTCAAAACCAGGCAGGCAATTGGGATGTAGCCTTGAAAGTAGAACCAAATAAATTACTAGCCTCCATTTTCTCCCACTCAGGAGTTTAAATTTAAAGGGGAGTCCATCAACTTTAAATAAATCATGTTTATAATTAAAAACATATTTTCCTGCGCTGCTTACAGGCCTTTGGATGATTAAATAAGGCCTTTTTCAAATTACTTTAATTCACACTAATTATGCTGCTTGTTTACCCCAGTCAATCATTTTTCTTGCAGGGAGATAAAGCTATCCCAGGAGGAGGTCTCCCTTCAGGGACCAAGAGGGAAAGGACCCCAAGGGAACTGCCTAAGGCACCAGCAACACATGGGAGGTCTTCCACTGGAGCTGGTTACATGAGTCACTCCCAGGACTTCTTTTGCTAAGCCTGACTCTTTGACTGGATAAGATGAGGAGACATGAGCTTGTGCAGCTCCCAGAGGCCTTGGGCTGGGGCTGTGTTTTGCCTAGACCTTGCCTGAGGTGCCAGGCTAGCCAGGGAACCAGACTTTGCAGGCTTAGCATGAAAACATGACAGCAGCTGCACAGCTCCTGGGTTGGGTCAGGATTGTGCCTGGCAGAAGTCAAACGTGCTCAGAAAGACACCTCACCTCCTGTGTCCTGTGCAGATGCTGGGAAGTCTCTTAGTCCTTTAGAAATACAGTACAACAAGGGCAGATTGAGGTGAGACATGAGGAGGAAATTCTTTAGTGTGAGGGTGGGGAGACACTGTCCCAGGTTGCCCAGAGAAGCTGTGGCTGCCCCATCCCTGGAAGTGTTGAAGGGCAGGTTGGATGGGGCTTGGAGCAACCTGGTCTGGTGGGAGGTGTCCCTGCCCATGCAGGGGGGTTGAATCTAGATGATCTTTAAGGTCCCTTCCAACTCAAACCATTCCATGATTCTACAACTTCTCTTCCCAGTTGTGTGATCCCCTTCCAACATGATTTAAAAGAGCAGGATATATATACAAAAGCAATGGTGCATTTCCTTTCCCACCCCAGCACTGCAGCCTGCCTCTGAGGTGTGAATGGATTTGCTGGGTCACCCTTCTAGAAGAAAGGCTGAAACATCCTGCCCCAGAAGCCTCCGGGCAGCAGACACACCTGTGGGGTGACACAGGGATGTGGAAGTTAGGAAGGGATCATGCTGCAACAAGCCCAGCAGAGTGTTGCTCCAGCCCCTTCCCTGGCATTACAAACCAGGGTACTCCTGCTTTGACTCCCCAGGGCTCCTGCAAACTCTCCAAAGATAGCACTGGTATTTCCTCATCTTTTTACCCTTTCTCCCCTTTTTCAAGACTGCAGGTATTTCATAACCTATGTGTCTCTCTAGCTGACAGTTATTCTTAGGCAACTAAGCTACAAGTGTCTAGTTAACAAAATATACACACTTAGGAACTGCTCTTCACAGAATCACAGAATCACCAAGGCTGGAAAAGACCTTTAAGATCATCGAGTCCAGCCTATGACCAACACCACCACACCGTCTAGACCATGGCACTAAGTGCCACATCCAGCCTTGCCTTGAACACATCCAGGGATGGTGCCTCCACCACTTCCCTGGGCAGTCCATTCCAATGTCTAATCACCCTCTCCGTGAGGAAGTGCTTCCTGATATCCAACCTAAACCTCCCCTGGAGCAGCTTCAGGCTGTGCCCTCTTGTCCTGTCACTGGTTGCCTGGGAGAAGAGCCCAGCCCCCACCTGACTACAACCTCCCTTCAGGTAGTTGAAGAGAGTGATGAGGTCCCCCCTGAGTCTCCTCTTCTCCAGGCTAAACAACCCCAGCACCCTCAACCTCTCCCTATAAGACTTTCCCTCTAGTCCTTTCACCAGCCTTGTTGCTCTCCTCTGGACCTGCTCCAGCACCTCAACGTCCTTCTTGCAGTGAGGGGCCCAGAGCTGCACACAGGACTCAAGGTGAGGCCTCACCAGTGCTGTGTACAGGGGAGTGTGTACTCTTCAGCCAGTAGTGCACATACAATAGACCTTGTTGTCCCATGAACCAAAACAAGATATCAGGCAAGGCTTTCCCTTCTTGAGAGATGAGCAGGCACTAGTAAGACTCGTAACAGCAGAGGAAAAAAACTGTAGTTACCCAATGGTGACCCAAATCCTCCCCATCAGGCCCACAGCAGCAGGTGAGTTTCTGTGGCAGCCTGATTTATACAAACCAAACCAGCACTGAAAAGCATGACCACAACATTTATTCTAATACCTGCTGCACCACACCCTGAAAATAACAAAAGAAATCAAGCTGAGATAAAAGATATTTGCTGTCAAAGGTGGGGAAATACCTTCAGGAAGCTGCAATGTTGGCTCCCTCTAAGAAATTAAACAGAAGTGGCAGACATTCTTTAGATTTCTTTTCAAAAACAGGTGTCTTGTTTGACAGGGGTTTAGCACAGGACCATGGCAGGGCAGGGCAGCTTGTGACCTGGGGGCTGCAGGCAGCAGGAACAGTTCTCACTTTCCAAGCAGATAATGCAGGTAATTCTTTGTAAACTCTGGCCCCGTGAGCTGCTTGTGATTCTCTGCACTCTGGGGGTGCCCCAAAACTGCCATCAACCCCAAATTTTGAAAACTTGAACCTGGTTCAAGATGAATTTATAGCACCTGGCCTATAGTGTGCTAGCTAGATGAATATTCTTGTGGGCAGTGAGGGTGAGGCAGCATCATCTGCTTTCTCCACAGGGTATCTCCACACCACGAGGCATCCATGGGGAAGCTGGCACAGGGAAACCAGCACGTTCTCCAAGCACACCCTTGATCAATGTATTTTAACTTGTGGATTTGCACAAACCTGAATGAGTAGAAGAGAGCTGCAGGAGATAAGCTGGTGAAGGGATCCAAGCTAGGCCTAGTGACCAGTTGCAAAGAAGAACAGATTTACCAGTTGCTTGATTTTTGTTCCCAAGACAAGAGTACACCACAGAGGTAAGGCTGAAGCTCTCCTGTTTCACGTGGAAATCCAGAGTATGAGTGACCCACTACTCAACTTGCTCAGCTGCTGTAAGACAGCACGACCATTTCTGATGTTAAAACCATAAATAATTTTAAAAACTCAGACCAGTAGCAAGACATCTAAGATACTGCTGGTCTCACGACATTTGTCCTTCGCAAAACCCTCCAGAAGTGATGCTAGGCACTGTAAAAGGCACTGAGGGAGGTCCTGGGTGGGCTGAGCTCTGTAAAACCACACCTCCCCAGGAGGACACACTGCAGGGGGGCTGTGAAGTGGCTCCAGCATCCAAAGCACATCCCCCTTTCCCCTCCTCAGCGCTGCGGGGCCGCAGGCTTGCGGTACTTGCACTGGATCCACACGCGGTGCATGGTCACCTGCTTCCCACGGTTCACCTGCAGGCGCCGATCAACCAGATTCTGGATTTTCTGCAGCCCAGCTCTTGTGAAGAGATCATCTAATTCATCTGCAAGCAGAGAGAAGGAGACTGAGGATGACAGAGCTTCCATTTAACTGATCCCTGCTCACACTCAGGGCATAGCGGCCCTTCCAGTGCCTGAAGGGGCTCCAGGAAAGCTGGGGAGAGGCTTTGGACAAGGGCAGGGAGGGATGGGATGAGGGGGAATGGATTAAAACTGGAAGAGGGAGATTGAGGTGAGACATGAGGAGGAAATTCTTCCCTGTGAGGGTGGTGAGACCCTGGCCCAGGTTGCCCAGAGAAGCTGTGGCTGCTCCATCCCTGGAAGTGTTGAAGGGCAGGTTGGATGGGGCTTGGAGCAACCTGGTCTGGTGGGAGGTGTCCCTGCCCATGCAGGGGAGGTGGATCTAGGTGATCTATAAGGTTCCTTCCAACCCAAACCATTTCATTCTTGTAAATGATGTTCAAAGCTGGGCTGGAGGGAATTCACTGTCTCCCTCTGGCAGGGAAACATAAAGATCCAAAGTGACTTAACTACTGCTCTGTGGGGGGACTGAGATCACAGTTTCTCTAGTTTCCCTGGAGTTTCCCTTCTACCCAGGGAGGAAAGAATTCCTTGGAGGACAACTAGAATTAGAGACTCAACAAAGAGAAAACAGCAGCAGTTTCAGACATGGGTATTGCCTCTAGTAACCAATTAAGGGAGCATCTTCTGGCGAGTAGGGACAGATCCATCCCTCCCCCTTCCCTCCTCTCTCCAGAGGAATTTCAGAGTCTGCAAGAGCAAAGAACAGGATCAGACCTGGGCTTTCAAATGGTGGCAATAAGATTTGTGCTGTATAGGCTGGAGGGGAACGGGATTCATTAAGGTGAAGTTTGTTTGGGGAAAAAAAAAAATCCTGAAGAAACCACACCCTGTTGGGGCCCAATCAAAGCACCAAGAGCCCTGGAGGCTGCAACACTTGGACTGGCAGGTACTTCTGACCAAGCAAAGAAGTATCACAGAGCCCCAGCACACTGGCCTTGGGCAAAGCCAGAGCCAGTCCTGCTGAGCAGCAGGGAGCTTGTTCAGCTGCAGCCTGGGAGCGTGTGATTTGTATGGAGTTTCTGTAGAAAAGGGCTAACAGGTCCCAGCTTGTGCCCTTTTATCAGATGCTTTGCCATCCTGAAGCGTTTGCCAAACACGCCTGGAACATTTGTTTCGTTGTGACAAACTAGACTTGTGTAGTGGGGAAGGGGCCAGTTGGTTGCAGCTGGGGCACTGCTCCAAAACTGCCCCCGTGCAGAGGGGGCTGCAGTGGTTGAGGCTGCAACTGGTGACGAGCTGGAGAACACAACCCGGGGGGGACACCAAGCAGCAGCAGAACTGGAGAGGCTGCCTCAGCTCTGGGCTGAACCACACCCTTCTCATTTCCTCATGGGAGAGCAGTGAAGTCAGAATTCCTTCAAGTGGTGTCCATCTCATTCCATCTGCTGCAGGCAATAAGATTCAAGGAGAGCTCCTCCAAACCCACCCTTCCCAAGGTAGCAAACATACTCTTTCTCTAAAAGGATTTTATAAGGAATTCACCATGCCATATTCATGGAATCTAGAATCATGTGGGTTGGAGAAGACCCTGAAAATCATCCAGTCCAACCATTACCCCAGCCCTGCCGAGTCCACCACTAACCCATGTCCATCAGCACCACATCTACATGGCTTGGAAGTCCCTCCAGGGATGGGGACTCCACCCCTGCCCTGGGCAGCCTGGGCCAGGGCCTGACAACACTTTGGGGGATAAATTGTTCCCAAGATCCAACCTAAACCTCAACATAAGGCTAAGGCTTTGAGCAACTTGATGTAGTAAAAGATGCTCCACATCCTCATGCAATTGGGAGACACTTAACGTTTCACACTGCTCCAAGAAAGACAGGCTGGAAAGAGCTAGTGGTAAAACTTGAGGGCACAGGGACAAAAAGAGGTGAGGAGAGTATGGGGGAGGTTTTCTAGCCTCCTACCTTGTGTGAAGAAGTAGACTCTGGTGCCATCACCTCTCACATAGAAGTTATCAGACAGACATTGACCTGAGGGCAAGAGGGATTTAAACAGTCACCAGCTATGATTTAAAAATCAACAACTGCCATCCACCAAAAGGCACTGCTCCCAGCACACACGACCTGCCTCCCCAGAAGGGCAGACACTGCTCCAGAGAAGCATCAGCTGGGAATGATCTGGCAAGACTCCCCAGGGTCAACAATGAAATACCTTTCTTAAACCGGAGCTGGGCCAGATCGTATCGGCCGTAATCTCGTAACAAAATCATCCCTCCTGGTTTCAGGAGGCGACTCAGTCTGTCCACAATGCATTGCATCCTGAGGAAGGAGACCAAAAAGTAGTCAGCATTCTGCAAAATTCCTTAGCCTGCTTTTCAAAACGAAGGTATAAAGTTTTACAGATGCTTCGATGTCATGCAAAGAGCTCCCAAATAGCAGCACTTTCCTGAGCTCTCTCAGGCTTCGGTGGGTCGGTTTTATTTGGCCTCCTTGTTTCTGACACTCCCTGATCCTGTTTTCCTTCCTACAGTGATAACTTAACCTGCCACAGCAGGGATGAGCTGCTCTCTCTTATTAACTACAAAAGTGTCTCAACTGGTTTCTGTAAAACAACTAATAAGTGAACTTTAAGGAAAATGCTGTGAAATAAAACCAAAGGGAACAAAGAAAGAGACTAGTGTAGGCTCTAACGCCCTGTCACACCAAGATCACATCTCTGTGTTCTCAACCTGTCCCCTCCCTTCTTGGACCTCCTCTGTGAGGAATTCATCTTGCTCTTGAGCCTCACAATCCAGCAGCATGCTTTCCACAAAGGGGTGCTGAGTGCTCAGTGTGCCTGGGGTTCAGAGCAGGTGAGTGGCTGTGACTGCAGCAAGAAATCACCTCTTGTCACTGAGCACCTCCAAATCACACCCAACCTGTGCCAGAAGTTGAACAGAAAGTACCTGCAAATGTCACTGTCAGAGGCTTAATGGAAAACTGGACCAGACACAGCACCTTAATTTACCTTGATATGAGGGGATCTACTATTAAAAGAGCTGCAGCTCTATAGGCACTGTCTTCTGCAACCAGAAGGAATGATTAAAACTTACTTCTCTGGGAGAATAGCTGAGAGGACAAAGATAAGAATAACAACGTCAAGACTCTGGTCTGGCATTGGGAAGGGACTTTGGTCGTTGCACAGGTCATGGACAAACACAAAGCAGCGAGAGGAATCATACTCTGCATTGGTCTGTAGGGAAGGGGAGAGAAATCAGAGCATTAGCAGCAGTCCCTGGTCTCAATTTCATCTGGGCATGGGAGCATTTTAACTTCCACATCACGGAGTGGTGCGGCCACAGATCTGTTTCAGCCTCTCTGGGGTAGATGGGTTCCCTGCTCAGACAAGGATCAGGGTTGAAATCATAGAATCATAGAATGGTTGAGGTCAGAAGGGACCTTAAAGATCATCAGGTTCCAACCCCCCTGCATGGGCAGGGACACCTCCCACCAGACCAGGTTGCTCCAAGCCCCATCCAACCTGCCCTTCAACACTTCCAGGGATGGGGCAGCCACAGCTTCCCTGGGCAACCTGTTCCAGTGCCTTCCTGCCCTCGTGGTGAAGAATTTCTTCCTATGTCCAACCTAAATCTCCCCTCTTTCAGTTTAAAACCATTCCCCCTTGCCCTCTCTGGTGAAAGGTCCCTCCCCAGCTTTCCTGGAGCCCCTTCAGGCACTGGAAGGTGCTCTAAGGTCTCCCTGGAGCCTTTTCTTCTCCAGGCTGAACACCCCCAACTCTCCCAGCCTGTCTCCAGAGCAGAGCTGCCCCATCATCTCCGTGGCCTTCTCTGGACCCTTTCCAACAGAAATGTGAAAAGTAAGTACACTTGGGAGATTTACAAAGAGCTTTGGACTTGTTCCATTCAGACAAACAGCACTGCCAAAACCCCAAAACTGGACTGAGGGATTATTGGAATTTTAAGGTCAGATTTTCCACTAATAGTGGTAAGAAATGAGGGATTTCCACTGTTAAGCTGAACATCTTTACAAAAGTGGCCTCTTCTCTGCATCACTGAAATCCATATTCAGCTACAAGCACCACTCCCTATACCCCCAAAATCAAACCCGGCTGCCTTTTTAAAAGTCACACTTTCTAAAAATCTCATTTAGACTTCTGAAATAAATTGTGTATTTTTCTAAAGCTGCTTCTCCAGATTGCAGCAGCCTCTGTACACTGTGCTTGTGTCACCTCAGGAGGATGAAGTGGCACTCTGCCTCTGCTGCTGTGCTTCCCATCTCATCGTGGCTGATTACATTTGATATTTCATATATTCTCACTTCTGTTCTGACCTGAAATTTGTTGGCAATATTTGTCCTTTGACTAAATCCCAGCCTCTTGCTCCCCAGTCAGCAGTATCTCTCCTCAGCTGCCTGTGCAGAAGCAATCAGACCACGTTCCCAGAACTGCAGCAACACACCCACAAACCAAAACCAGCTCCAGTTCCTGTTAAAAAATAGCCTGAATGTTTTCAAGGTTCAGCAGTTACTCAGCTAAAAGAGCACTGGATTTAGCAAAGCACTGCCAGCCCCAGCAAGAACATCTGGCTGACTTGCCTGCTGCCAATGTGACATTTCGAGAACTCCAACTTCCCCTATGCCTACAATTTTTGATGGCTCATTCTCCTAATTTACCAGAACAAGGGTCAGCATCAGGGCTAACTAAAAAAAGAAAGCTGCCAACCCAGCCAGACTGCTGGTGGCAGCTGAGACACATTGGAGTGAATGTGCAATTGGCACCAGGTGCCTCCTACCTTCCCAAGTCCTCACTGGGGTTACCTGGACAAGATCCACGGCGGTTGTAGAAAAATCACAGCAATAAACAAAAAGGCCTGGGTCACTGAAACAGATAAAAGAAACTATCAACATTTATATCAAGGTGCTCCACAGGAATTAAGTGTCTCAGAGGCATGGAGCACACAGCCAGAAACCCTGGGTTTTAGTCTTTCTCTGTCAGTAATGGAACGTGTTGCTCCTTTATGCCTCAGTTATCTCACAGGGAACTGACTCCTCACTTTTCCCCCTGGAAAAAGAGAGATGCTAAGTAAGGCCTGTATGAAAATGCTTTCAGAATGAGACATGTAAACCCCCCAGCATGGTTTTATGGTTGCATTCTAAGACTAAAGATTCCCAAGCTCAAAACACAATCATTTGAAGTTGCAGACACCAAAGGTACCATTTGCATCTGGCCCTTCTCTGAGATTCCCTAAGCTAAGAACACAAGCAGCACTTTCCCAACTGTTTTCCAGAGGCTGGTACATCATGCAGGTAAAAAACTGACTGAGAACTACTTACTTGTTGGTTTGTAAAATTGGGAAGACTGTATTTCCAGCACCACAGCCAACCTGCACAGACACAGCACAAGCACACACAGTGAAAATAATTTCTTCAGCATGTCCCAGGCAGCTGATTTCAGACCCTCTCTCTACAGCCACGGAACAAAGAGCAACTCATGAGTGACAACTGAGCTCAGCAGTGACCACCTGCAAACCTCACTGCAAGATGGGACTCAGCTCTGAGGAGCAGGCTTCTCTATCAGCATTTCTGGGAAACCTCTAAGTCAGTTCTGAAAGCAATCCTACTAACAAACTATATATTGTTACTCTTTTGAAAACTGTTGTTGCTGGAATCCCAACAACCAGTGCGAGTCGCTGGCCTTGGATCAGCTGCACTCCCAGCCACAGAAAATCAGAGCAATGGAGACAGAAGTTTGCTTCACTATAATCACATCCTGCTGTTTCAGAGTTCCCTTCACTAGATGGCTCTTCCTCAAGTCACAGCTAGGCCTGCAATGATCCTGCCTTAGTATTCCTTCTGCTTGTTCCCATTTGAAGAGGGCTGGGGAATGTGTTGAAAGAATCGGTCACGTTGAAACAGACCGAGCGAAAAACACCACTGGTGGCTCCAAGTGACAGATCCTACTGAAAGTGCTCAGGTGAGACAGGAAAGCCACAATGACCCAAGGACATCAAAGTCTGAGGAAGTCTCAAAGCCTCAGATTAAATAAAAAAAAAGAAAAAAAAAAAAAGAAAGCAAATTAAAAGGACAGTTCATCTTGACTCTCCCTGGAAGGGCAGAACTTCCACAGAACATGAAGCATTCCACAAAACCAGTGATATCCACAGTGAGCAAACTAGAGGTGGCAGAGCTAAAGGTCAGGAGTCTAATATTTAGAAATCCTACAGCCTTTTCTGGGACAAACCTTGGATCAGTCTGAGATTCCCTATTATTACCTGGGCCACCAGGAATAAAAAGAAACAGCATCTGTTTCATGGTTGTGTTTCACGCCTCCCAAGGCAAACAAGAGCCAGCACAAACATGCAAAACAAAAATGACAAGGGAAAGCTTTATGCAGACAAGACTCAGCCTCTTCAAAAGATGCCTTTTAAATGCTTGTTTCAACAACTGATAGTAACAGTTTGCCTTTTAAACTCAGAAACTTCTTATGCTCCTTGTGCTCTGCCAGTTCACAGTCTGGACCAAAAGAATCCCAACGGATTGAACTCAGTTCCAAGCTGCCCTCTGCTTCCTGCATTTCAATGACTTCAGGCAACCATCCCATTCACTTGCTGTTTGCCAGTGAGACATATTTTTATGCCCCAGTCACACTAACACTGGTACAAGGGACTGGTTGGTGTGTGACACAGTTTCACAGCCATTACCTCCAATATCCGGTAAGATGCCGATGATCCCGGGTAATCTCTGTCCCTTTCCTTCAGCTCCCCACACTGCTGTGTGGCCAGCTCCTCTGTGCACATCTCAGCTGTGCTTTTCATCAGGTTGAACTCATTCTCTGCCCTGGTTTCCAATGAACAGTGTCCATTTTCACAGCTTCCAAGCTCTTCATGGTTGGCTTCTTCTTTGTTCCTAAATTCACGCACGGAGTTCCCATTTTGACCCGGGTTCCTGTTGGGAGCCAGCTCAGGAAATTCAGTGAACAGCCAGTGCCTGTCCTTGAAGAAGCCATTTTCATGGATTTTATAAAAGTCATCCCAGTACCTCTTAGCATTCACCTCATATTCCTCTGTGAACACAAACACAAAGGTCACCAGCAGTCACGTCAGAAGGTCTCAGAGTTCAATCAGTCTGGGGAGGGATCTCTGCACACACCCACCCAGCAACCTGCTTGGGGAAGGGTATGGCTGGAAAATCCCCTTTATTTCCATGGTGCCATCCCACATAAACACCCAGCCTGCCTCCCCACAGTCCCTTTGTCAGGACTGAAAAAGGGAAGAGAGAGAGAAGAGGGAACTGACTCCTGGTAGGATTTCAAGGAAGCTGGCAACAGACTGAAGGGGACTGGAATGACAAAATCCAGGGTTTATTTCCATCTCTAACTTGTTCACTTCACTGGAACAATTCCTTTGGAGCCTCCTGACACTTCAGTGTCACAGAATCAACCTGGTTGGAAAAGACCTCAAAGATCATCAAGTCCAACCATAACCTCAGTCCACCCACCATGTCCTCTATCTACCTGTCCAATGCTTAAATCATGTCCCCAAGCACCACATCTAGATTTCTTTCACTTACAACCTCTAAGGAATTCTGTGACAGCCCCCTGGAGCTGAAGAGCTCCTGGCCAACAGGCCACCCCTTTTTTCAGGTGGAGAAAGAGAAAAATGAGTCCAGTAGGCAGGCCTGGCAGAAAGCCCAGGTCAGCATTTGTGCAACATTCCATGTTTTACACAAGTGTTGCTGGAGTCCAGTGCACAGCACCTTGTTTTCCATAGTTCTGGGCATGTTAGAGCATCAACCATGTAGGAAATTAAAACAGAAGAGGGGAATATCACCAGAAGTGATCAGTGCCATTAAAGCAATAGTGGAGAGCTAAGGTGGACAGAATAAAGATGATAAAAATTAACTTTAGCAGCAAGCAGTATGATTTTCACACCAAGTGGATACATTCCAGTAGCAAGATGAGAGCTGGAAGAGCTGTTATAAAGCCACAACCTAATGAAACTGGGGTCACCCTTGGAGTTATTCCCACACACCTCCACAGATTGCAGCTCAAGTACAGTTCTAGGGGAACTATTTTTCCATGGGAAGTTATGAATCCTGCAGGCTTTCTGAATTCTCATCTCTCTGTCCTGGGAAAGAAGAGCTAATTGTAGCATCCTGTGGTTGCAATCACCTGAAGGCATCAACATCCATGGCCAGAGATCCCAATGTCAGTCCCATCCAGCTCCTCCTTTGCACAGCAATGACTGCATTGCTGGATGCAAATGACTCCCCCACAATTAATGATCATGACTGTATATGAGAGTGGATAAACCTCTTTTCAACCTCTCCTAAGAGCAGGGTTAAGAAAAAAAAAGCAGGCATGTTAAAATTGGAGAGTATTATTAGCTGAACTGCAGTCTGTTTATTAGCCTTTCTGAAAAGCATCTGAGTGTTTAGAAGGTATCTGAAGGGAGAGAGGAAAATGAACCAAGAACACCTGGAAAAATGCACAGCCTCAGCCAACCAGACACCAAACTGTCCCTAACAAAGGACCAGAAGTCAGCCACACATCTATTTTTAGCAGGATCTATCCCTGAAGCACAAAGGGCTATATATAAAAATAATCTCTTTACCTCAACTACAAGGGTTTTCTCCTTTCAAGCAGCCTTGTCCTCAAACCCCAAGCTGAAAGACATGTTCCTGTCTGATACCAGACTGGAGCAGTAAAAGTTTGTGCCATGATCACAGCTCAAAGTCAGCAGGGCCAAAGCAGTTGATTATTTGCACGAGAGAACTAACTCCATGGCTGCTCATGTCAGAGGAGGACGTGTTACTGGTTCATACCCTGGTGCTCTCCTTCCTCAGCTGTCACTCCTTCCATGTTCTAGCAGGGTTTGCAAGGCTGCTGGGGCTGGAAATGCTCTTTCACCTCCCAAGAATATCAAGTCCTGCTTCCTGCTGTTCCCTAACAGTCCCATGAGGGTACTGGGATGCTCACCTGAGGTGCTGGGGCAAAATTCCAGCCCAGCCATGGTGGATTACCCCCATTTTTGCCCCAGTAGAATGCTGAACAAGACACTGTGCTCTTCCTCTGTTAAATGACTGTGGAATTCTGGTGGATGCCACTGAATAGCTGTTCCACTCCACCCCACACACGTGCAAGTTTTATTTAAAGCTCATTTACCTCACACCTAGTGTTTCCCAAGCCCTGGAAGAAAGGTTCAGTAACAACAGAACTGCAAGAAATCAAGGGCTGGCCAACAAAGTTCATGCAAGAAACAGATCTAAAGCAAGAAAAATGACCATGTTAAATTTTTCAGTCTGATTTCCTGGACAACTTCTGCCAGGGAGGATCACATAATACTTGTTTCAAGGCCCTGTTGGTGGTATTAGCTCACGGGGACATCGGCGTGCGAGCCAGAGTCCTCAGAGGTTTATTTTTGATAAGGACTCTTGACTTTTCTGCTCATCTTGGTCAGGACAACCCCCACAGCCAAGCTCATACTCACCCTTTCACACTGCAGAAGAAGGGCAAAGAAAAAGTAACTGTTCAAAAAAGACATGAAGAGAACCAGGGACCCCCTGAAATGCACGGGGGCTAATTATGGAGCCTCAAAAGGAAACCAAGAAGCTCTTCTTTGTTCCCAGCCAGAAGAAACATCTTCAACATATCCCACAGAACTTCTCTCCTTCTTCAGAACAAATTCTGACAGCCTCAAGAAGTCCACAGAATAATCCAGCCATCATGACCAACAGCCTGTCTTTGTTCTCCTCCTTGGACAGGACTGATTCTCAAAATACTAGACCCTTCAGGCACATTTGGCTGGGCTGGCTTCCCTATGTTTCAGCCATCCCATTGTCTCCACACGCTTCCCACTGAATAGGAACCATCAAAATTTGACTGGCCTCCATTGTTCAGGCTGGGAAATCCATCAGGAAGACCTGACAAACTGCTCTAGCAGCAAATTGCTCCACAATTTCCTAGTTGTATATAGGTTCTCAAAGCCTGACAGACAGCATCCTTTAATGTTAACCAGATTTGAAAATGAACTCGACACAATGGGCATCACAATAGAAGCTGCTGGATACTTCTGGGAATCCAAGAAATTAGGAGGGCTGCTCTTTGGGATAATTAAATTTGCTATTGTGAGCACAACTGGAAGCTATATGGGAAGTGTCTCAATAGCTCCAGTAGTGTTCAGTGTTGCCTTACAGATGACACACTCAATTTCATCTGAACAAAAGGAGCAGATCCTTCCTGGAGCTCAGCAGGGCATGACAAGATCATCATCAAACAAGTCTCTTATCATCCCAAAGAGCAGAAAGCCATTTCACCATTATTTAAGGGATGGTATCTAACTGGTGTGGAGGGAGGATCCATTTGTAACCAGCTCAGGACAGCTTCAACTGTACTACTTGACTGTGGAGCTGTGCACCTTGAGCTTGATTCAGATCCAGGTAAGCTTTGCATTTTGGATTTGTAAATAATAGAATGTCAGACTGGTTTGGGTTGGGAGGGACCTTAAAGATCATCTAGATCCAACCCCCCTGCATGGGCAGGGACACCTCCCACCAGACCAGGTTGCTCCAAGCCCCATCCAACCTGCCCTTCAACACTTCCAGGGATGGGGCAGCCACAGCTTCTCTGGGCAACCTGGGCCAGTGTCTCCCCACCCTCATAGGGAAGAATTTCCTCCTCATGTCTCACCTCAATCTCCCTCTTCCAGTTTTAATCCATTCCCCCTTGTCCTCTCCCTCCCTGCCTTTGTCCAAAGTCCCTCCCCAGCTTTCCTGGAGCCCCTTCAGGCACTGGAAGGTGCTCTAAGGTCTCCCTGGAGCCTTCTCTTCTCCAACCTGAACACCCCCAACTCTCACATGACATGAACAAAGCAGCTCAACCCAAGATGACTCCTCCCAACTCGGACCATTTCCATTCCAGTAGGAGGAGCCTCTGGAGAAGGTGGAAAAGTCAGAGAGAAGTAAATTAAGAACAGAAAGATTCCTCCGTTTCTCACTATCAACAACCAGGTAATGGATTTTGAACGATTCAGGAGAAGGGAGAAGGGAGGAATAAATGCTGAGCACATGTAGCTCTGGCCACACTGTTCCACTTTGCAGGCACAAGTCAAGACTCCCCATGAGAGGGACCACCCCAAGGTACCTTGTTTTTCTGGTGGCAGCAGCTGCGAGCTGTTCTCTTCAACTTTACTCCTGGCACTGGCTTCCTGCTCTTCTGACCATTCCACATTATCCCTGTTGTGAAAAAGCAGATGAACTCCTCAGCTGAGCACAGCAGGGCAAAGCCAGAGAAGAGAAAGGTCCAGGCAGCCCTCCAAGCTGATGAGCTTTGTCACCATCTCTGCCTCTAACTCAGCAGCAGCACAACAGCCACCAAATCTGTCCCTGAATCCTGTTCCCTATTGGATGCTCCACCAAGTTGGAAGGCAAGAAATCCTTACTAGAAAAACCACGAGGGTGCTCAGCACCACCAGGCCTCCTGGAGGAGCTGCCATCCCATCCCCAGGCAGGGAAAAGCCCTTGTTCCTGCCCAGGTGATGGACAGGCAGGTGTTTCTGTGCTCTCACTCAAGCAGGTCACCAACACAGACCCTCTGCTTCAGCTTAGAAAAATCTCATTTTCTTTCTCAAATTAAAACAACAAAAAAAAGGCAGTAGGGTCATTTGAAAGGCAAAGGGTTCTGTTAATATTAAATCCAATTATGAGAAAAACAAGCAGGAAGCTTTGCAGCTTTAAGTATTAATAACTTAAATGTGCACACGCAGTCGTGTACTCATTAAAGTGATTGACTTGACCTTTTTTCATTAAAACAAGGGAATGAAAAGCAGAATACAAGGACCAAGCAGCACTGCTCTGGCCTCAGGAGGAATTGATATTAATTGATATTAAGTCCTTTGATATTAATTCACAAAACAAAGACTTCAATGTCATGTCTGTGAAAAACCAGATTGTTAAAGAGTTTTGGTAGGAAAATGCTGTTGAGGAAAATGCTTCTGTAAGAGACCTTTGGTGTAGTCCCAAAATGAATGACAAGCTGATACATGCACATATGACTTTATTACAAATTAAACATACCCAGTTCTAAACAGGGTTGAGCAGCCAGAGACCAACAGTGGGGACATTTACTGCAACAATGCAAAAAGTTCCCAGCAAAGTTGAGAATTTGGGTGCTTAACAGATCTTTAAACAACAGCTTTCTCCAACCAAAGCCCTCCTGCTCCAAGCTAACACCAGCTCACATCCTGGGGCAGCAGATGGTGACATCATCTTTGCTCAGTTTACCCATTAATCACTAATGGACACAGATGGGCAAGAATTAGAGATGTCTGAAACTCGGTCAGTTAAGTTTATTAACTATAGCAATTAAACAATTGCTACAAAGCAAATCAAGACATTCTCCTGAAACGCCACGGGAGCCTGAGGAATCTCAAAGGCTTCGGGAGCAGCTGGAAAAGGCTCAGAACCCCCCCCGGGGACGAGCACCCCCCCGAGCACCAGCCCAACAGGGGACGGCCCTCCCGCACCCCCGAACCCTCCACACAACCCGCCGCCGCCCCAGGCCCCCCTCGTTGCTTGGCCGCAAGTTCCACATCCACGGCTCCTCCCTGGCCTGCTCCGCGCCCCGGTGGGCGCTTCAGAGGCGAGCCCAGGCCCCGGGGCAGCGCGGAGCGGGGCAGCGCGGGCTCTATCCCGGCCGCCCGGAGCCCCGTTACAGAGCGCTTCACCACAGACTACCGGAGGGCCGGGGCAGAGAGGACGAGCCCAGCCCAGCCCAGCCCAGCCCGGCCAAGCTCCGCGGCCGGCCGCGGGAGGCCCCACAGGGCAGCAGCGCCCCGAGGCTCCCCACAGCGGGCAGCAAAGGGCCGGGGGTGCGGAGCGGGCACCGACGGGACGAGGAGGAGGAGGAGGCGGCCGCCCTCACCAGGCGTTGTGCTGGAAGAGGCGGGCGGGGTCGGTGAGGAAGCGCCTGCCGAAGGGCCGCCGCTCCGCCGCCTCCCTGGGCGCCGCCATGACAGGCCGGGCGGAACCGGAAGCTCCGCCCCTCGCCCGACCCGAAAGAGGACTGGGCAGGGGTGGTCACGTGGGGGCGTGCTGTCACGTGGGCGCGGGAAGAGGCGGCAGGTACCTCGGGGGGTGGCGGGGACGGCAGCGCCGGGCGGGCGGGAAGCGGCCGCCGCCACCACCACAAAAACGCTTTTCCTGGCTTTTATTTGGCATTTCACACAGCGGGGTGGGAACAGGCCCGGCCCAAGCCGCCATTGTCCAGCATTCACCGGCCTTCGGTGGCGTTCAGGCTTTCAGCTGGTGCCCATGGAACCATGGAATGGTTTGGGTTGGAAGGGACCTTAAAGATCATCTAGTTCCAACCCCCCTGCATGGGCAGGGACACCTCCCACCAGACCAGGTTGCTCCAAGCCCCATCCAACCTGCCCTTCAACACTTCCAGGGATGGGGCAGCTACCACCTGCCCTTCCTCTGCCCATCAGAGTAGCCAGTGCCTGGGGCAGCAGGTGGCTCTGAGACAAACTGCCTCCCATGGAGGTGACACTGCAAGGAAAAAGTTGATTTTTCTTTCTCTGCCCCTTCAACACGGAGCCTCACGGTAACCAAAGGCTGATGAGTCACAGAGAATTAACTTCACCCACTGCCTTTACCTTCTATATGTCCTAAGGCTTCCAGCTTCTCCTTGCTGGTCAGGTGGGCCTCATTGGCCGTGGAGCCCAGGATGGTGTTGAGGTGCTGGGTGTCACCTTTGTACCCTGAGGGAGGGCCCGGGCAATGTGGTGCTTCTCCAGCAGCAGGGACTGGATGCCAGGGAGATTTCAGGCTTGGAAATGGCAGCGAAAGGGCAGCCAGAGAGATACCATCCACAGCAGCAAGACTCAGCACCTCCTGTGGCTGTGGGGTCAAGGGGATCTGCATTGCAGGCAGGGCAGAGCCCCGAGTATCCACAGTGCCTGAGTCCTCTGTAAAAAGAGTGTGTTGGAAAACTCCTCTGCATGCTGGCAGTCAGCACAGGGAGACTTGGCAAAAAAAGGTTATTAATAATCATCATAATAATAACAGAGACTCCTTTGCCTTTCACCCACCTTCATCTCAGCATCTAAAGGACTGTAGCCACAATAATGCAGTGAAACTCCCTCCCTCCCAGGCAGGGTGGGATGCTGAGGCCAAGAAGGATTAAATTCCCTTTCCACGGCCATTCCTCCGTGCAGCACCACGTGTAACACACTCCAGACACGGCCCCTCCTCCTTGGACTCACTGATGCCATTTAGATCTTGCTGAGACCCAGAGTTCACGCTGTGCCCCCTGTGCCAAGTCATGCAAAGGGAAGAATTCAACACAAGATGAAAGGGAAAGGAGAAACAGGGAGAATTCAACCTCTGCTGAGTGCACGGGGTGTCCCACGCCGGCCTCGGGCCAAGCAGGAGCTGCAGAGACCCAGAAGCTTCTGTGCTCCTTCACTGGCTGGAGGGGCCGTGTAGGAGGAGAGGCCAAGGAGGGAAATACCAGTTCCCCACTGCTGGTGTGTCCTAGGGCTTCCTGCAGCTCCTCCCTGGCTAAGGGGACCTCCACGGTGCCCAGGTTGGAATCTGCCTCGTGGATACCCCTGGGGTATGGAGGAAGGTGGAGCTTAATCCACGGGGAAATGTGTTTGAGGAGGGGGAGTTTGCAGAGTTTGCAGAGCAGCTGCAGCCTCAGAGGTGTCACCAAAAGGGCAGTTTACCACACGGGAACTCTCATATCCACCAAAGATTGGGTGATTTTAGAGACTTCCACCCCAAACCAGGGCCTTTTTAGCCTTCCAGATGTAGGCTTTTGGTCCAAGCTCCCCAGAGCACAACACTTTCATCCCAGGCTAACCCCTTTACAGCCCTGGAGACCCTATAATGGATAAATCCCAGTGCAACCCAGTGTGATCTCTCAGCTGACCCAGCTTCGAGCAGGAGGTGTGACTGCAGACCTCCTGAGCTCCCTTTCAACCTGAACTATTCTGTGATTTTTGTGCCCTGGGAAATGTCAGCAATTTGGCTTTTTAAAATTCTAGCTCTTTCCCTTCTTCTTCTCCAAGTCTCAAGCTTTCTGCCCAGCAGATGGTTCAGATCCTGAACAGTCCCAAAGAGCTGGTGCACTCACCATCCACAGCCACGTCCTCCAGTGCTTCCTGGTGATTCTGGTCTGATAAGTGGATTTCCTCTGGGGAGCAGGGAGACTTCACCTCTCCAACATTGACCTGCTCCCTTAGAAACAAGGGGGAGATGTGTTTAATTTCAGAAAATTTCCTAGAGATCCGGAAAAAACACCTCTGGGTTGTGAATGGGGCAGGATGCACCTTAAATCATCTCCTAGCTGGATCAGGAAGCACTTTGCTCATTCTTGGATTTATTAACAGACATCAGTTTGCAAAAGGAGTTGATGCATGAATGGGATCCAAGAAGAGGGGACACTTCAGCTCTTTCAGGAGTAGAAGGAGAATCATAGAATGGTTTGGGTTGGAAGGGACCTTCAAGATCATCTAGATCCAACCCCCCTGCATGGGCAGGGACACCTCCCACCAGACCAGGTTGCTCCAAGCCCCATCCAACCTGCCCTTCAACACTTCCAGGGATGGGGCAGCCACAGCTTCTCTGGGCAACCTGTTCCAGGGTCTCACCACCTTCACTGGGAAGAATTTCCTCCTCATGTCTCACCTCAATCTCCCCTCTTCCAGTTTTAATCTATTCTCTTTTGTCATCTCACTCCTTGCCCTTGTGAAAAATCCCTCCCCAACTTTCCTGGAGCCCCTTCAGGCACTGGAAGGCTGCTATATAGTAGCATTAGTAGCATTCATAGTAGCATTAAAAAGGTCCCCGGCTCCAAGTGTTGCTGCAGGAGCTTGTCTGTGGGGTGGGCTGCAGGGTGTCTTCACTCTCTGGAAACCTCCATGGGGGAAATTTCCTTGAGGATCCCGCTCTGCAGCGGGAGATGAGCAGAAAGCAGCACAGGAAAGGTGACCAGCGCCTGAGGAGCACGTACGGACACCACCATCTAGTGGTGCCCAGCACCAGCAGCCTCAGCGCAGCCCGAAAGGTGCAGGTTCGGCAGGGCTGGAGTTAATAACACAAATGGCTTCTCCCGGGGAGCTGGAAGCAACCACCACCACCACCACCTCCGTCTCCTGCCCCAGGAGGTACCTCCGGCTGCTCACACTGCTTTCCGCCAGTCAGCACAGCGACACAGCCCTGATTTTTTTGGGGAAAAAGACACTCCAGACTCCTAGCAGCTCCTCGTGGTCGTGAACCTGATCCCACAAGCTGCTGCTGCCCACTGGCATCACGGGGCAGTGAACTGGGCTGATCAGAGGTCTTGTCTTCTCCCACAGCTCAGTGGGAAGTGGAGCCCTTGGGCCCCCACCCCCAGATGGGCATCACTGGCTTCTCCAGCGTGCTGGAATCATCGAGGTGGGACAGAAGATTTCAGAGGAGCACAACGGAGCAAACACAGCTGAACTGGATGGGGAGGAGCAGGGTTACCTTCCAGCTCCAGCACAGCCTCATCCTGCTCTTCTCCCTCCTCATTGTACACTCAAGCACAGGCTGGACATGCTCTTCCTACCAAGGGAAGAGATGGACACGTGAGATGACCCTGCCCAGCACCCATCCCTCTGCCTTGGGGTCCCAGCTGGCATTCCCAGGCTCAGCTCCCCACCACCAAGCTGGGATAGGGTCCAGTGGGATCCAGGGTGGGGTGTCTAAGGCACAGCGTGGCAACGGAAATGGGGACAGCATCCATGGCTTGAGGACAACTGTGCCTCCATCCCTCCAGCTGCTGCCTGCAAGGTCCCTGTGCCCTGCCCACAGCCCCAAGCAGGATCAGCTCCTGTGCAGGCTGGATGCATCCCACGGGAAGGACCCTGGCTGGCCAGGCTCACCGGGAGAGTGGGGCAGGTTCCCGGGGCAGGGTGGGATGGCTGCCCTGAACCCTGGGCTGGCATCACTGCCCTGTGGCACCACGAGCTGTGCAGGAGGGGGGTGCCCAAACTGAGCACTGCGTCAGGGGGAGAGCAGATGGATCACCTGAACCCCTCGTGGCCCAAGCTCCCTCTGCAACCAACCTGGGGGTCTCCGTCTCCTCCTCGTTACAGCCAGGCTCTGCCCTGGGCACCCCTTTGCCTTCCTCTCTGCCAGCCCTGCAGCTGAAATCCTCCTCCTGGGGCTGAACCCAGCTGAGCCCAACCACCCTGTTGGGTGCTGTCAACACCCACCCCGAGCCCCCGCCCGCCGCAGCTGGGGGCACCGAGTGCTGCTCGGGGTGCCGGGGCTGGGGGCACCCCGTGGCTGCGGGCGTTTGGGGGTCAGAAAACCGGACAAATAGTTTTTCCGGCACCTTGTTTGATCCCAAAATGCTGCTTTAAGGGGTGGCCACTGGGTGTCTCCGCAGCCCTGCGGTGCCGAGCGGGTGCACGGGCTGGGTGCTCGGAGCTGGGGGGCATAGGCAGGACCCTGCTCCCAGGTTTAGTACCTTCACCGCCGGCCCAGCTGCCCCATGGAGGGTCCGGCAGTGGTCCTAGCGCAGCTCCCCTCCTCCGGAGGCTTCTTCAGCAGACTGGAGGGCTCGCAGGGACCCGTGGGGCAGGATGGGGGGGCTGCTGGCATTCCCCCCACTTGCAATGAGGTGAGGTGGCTGCCAGGAGTACCAATCTGCAGCAGGCTCTGGCCTGCCCTGTGCCCCCAAATGTGTTACCCACCCCAGGAGGGAACCAGGAACAGCACGGAGACCCCCATGGGGGGGCCCCACAGCCCTGCTTGCATTGGCTCCCCATTCCTCAACCCCTTCCAGCCCTCCAAATCACATGGGGTCCCAGGGGCTGCCCATGAAGCAGGAATCCTGGGCACAGACCACTAGCATGGACTCTGACACCGTTAGTCATTTGAGGTTTTTAATTTTGTTTACTGTTATTTTCATGGTGTGAATTGCTGCTGCCCACCCAGGCCCTGCTCTGGGGCTCTGCCCCAGCTCCCACCCCAGCACCAGCCCCTGTCCCCACCCTGCTGGGGACAGGCCAGCCAGGGAACAGGGACAGATGGCCACCACCAGCTCAGCCAACATGCTGCTGGGGGCCTCGGGGCCATGCCAGGCACAAGGTCTCTGTTGCTTTTTGGTGCAATCGAGGGGAATGGAGCCACCAGGCTCTGGCTGGGGCATGGACGAGGCAGCAGCACTGTCACAGCCAGACTCTGCTACTGAGACATTTCTTTGTTTTTCCCACAGGACAAATCGGGAGTGATACACAGCCCCAGGCAGCAGGATGTGGCCTGAACCCTGCCTGCTCTTCTGGAACCCTGAGCTACATAGAAAACCACATGTGGTGCAATTACACAGCCCAAAAGGCACAGGAAAGGGAGTGAGGTGGCTAGGCTGAAGGGATAAGGGGCATCACCACCCTCCCCAGGCTGCTGCCTGCACATCCATGGGCTCTGCAGCATGGGGACAGTGAGGGGGGGGGGTCATAGGGAGCTCAGCACCACCCCAGGGGCTGAGCCAGGCTGCAGCTGGGACCAGCACAGCTGATGCTACATGGAGTTGGCTGGTGGAGCAAACTGAGCACAGGTGGAGGGCATGGGGGAGAGCACTGCCATGCTGGGGCAGTTGCTTTTCACCATCCTGGGCCACAGCAGCACCAGAAACGTGTGGCTACAAGAACAAGGGGGCTGTTGGGTTGCTGAAGTGGTGTCCTCAACCCACACAGCCACACGATGGCTCCTGCCTGCTGTCCCCAAGGAGATGGCTCCAGTACCCAGAGACACCACATCTGCCCAGTGCATGAGGCAACTGTCTGGGTGGGCAGAGCTTCACCAGCAGAGGCCACGGAGGAGAGCACAGCTCAGCCTTCAGTTAGAGCAGCAGCTCCCCAGATCCTCATGGCCAATGAGCACCTAACAGTTCACAGACTCTCCAGGCAGAGAAAGTCTCATTTCTACAGGTTCAGTGTATGGAGGGGCCACCAGCTCCTGTGAGGTGACCCGCCGAGGTAAGGATGAGAGGTTTTCCATGGAAAGCACATCCTTGCAGTTACAGTGGGGTGAGGGACAACAAGGCTTTGGAGTTGTTAAATTACACACAGACACACTCACACATGCAGACACACACAAGCTTGTCTCTAAACCAGACTCAAGAGGTCCCACAGTTCCTTGGCTGATCCCACAGCCAGCACTGGATGTGGCATCCTTACATGTTCCCACGGTACGTGATGTTGGTGAAGGTAGATGTGGCCTCTTTATATAAAGGGTTGTTGCCCTGGAAGAAGAAGAAGGGAAAAGAGCATCATCACTTTGTGCTTGGCATCAGCACTCCTTCTACTTTACAGCCAGGGAAACTGAGGCACCATTTCAGATTGAGTGGTGGATCCATGTCTCTCCCCAAGGCTTTGCAGTTTAGTGGCTCCCCATAAGGTTTCATGGGGAGAGCAGGAAAACCTGCTGTGAAGGAGAGGAAAGCTCAGGAGCAGAGAGGCCTCCTGAAAGAGTCACCCAATCCCACCCCACCCCTTCCCTCTGGGGAGGTGGAGGACAGGTGGGGAACAGGTTCCTGTGCCATCCCAGCCCCCTTCCTTGTGCTCTGGCTGCCTCAGGCCTTCCAGCATCCCGTGGCAGGAGGGACCTTCCTCGCCACGGGATGGAAAGGCTGGTGTGGGCAGTGAGTAAGAGGGTCATGCTGGTGACAAGTGCTCGGGATACACTGGAGGTGGAAAAAGCATCTGGGACATCTGCTACAGCCTGTGCACAGCCCCTGGGACCACAGTGTCCAGGCTGGCAGTGTCACCTCGAGTCCTGCCAGTGACACTGTGCCATGCTTCTGAGAGGGACAGGGCAAGCTGGTCCCTAAGGACCATGCCCTGGGACCACAGACAGCAACTGGGTTCTTGTGCTGGGAGCACTGGGATCTGGATCCACCCAATCCAGGGGCTGTGGGATTCAGGGACTCCTGACAACCCACCCCACCCGTTGGCCCTCACCATGTCCCACTTGGCCCTGGCCTTCTCCTCCTCGAAGCGGGCAAACTCCCGACGGTCATGGATGGTGATGAGGAGCTTCCAGATGAGCAGGGCGGCCAGGCCGATGAGCAGGATGGCACCTGTCACTGAGAGCAGGACCACCAGGATGTCTGGCCCCTTTGGGCAGTCTGTGGGAGGGAGAAGGGCCAGGCTGGGGAGGGGGCTCAGCATCCCCAGAGCTGTTAAAAGCAGCTCTGGGGCTGCTTGGCCATGGGTACATGGAGCTCCTCTGGTCTCAGGAGAGCTTCATCCTCTCCTGTTAGGAGCAGGAGCCTCCACCCTTGAGCAGAGCTGGCTCTATAAAGGAAGATCCCATCCATAGGGCACATGTCCCAAGATCCTTGAGCTCCTTTCTACACCCAAACCTGGAGCAGTCCAGGTCAGGGGCACCACAGGTCCCATCCATGGTAGGGGATTGACACCAGGGACCAGCTTCTTGGGCTGGTGGAAGTTCATCCCCCAACCACCAGCCCAGCTGATACTCCACACCATCCTCACTCTCCAGCTGTGTGTCAACCCCACGCTGGCAAACCAGGGTGGTGTGAGATCTGCTGTGAAGCCCAGCACCCACCCTGCTCCCCCAACATGCTGCCCGGGGCCCTGCAGCCACCCCCACCTTCACCTGCCTCATCCTTTGGGGTCCAGGGGGTGGGAGAGGGTGGGCTGCATCCCTGCCGATGGCAGGCAGCTGTCAGAGGAGAGCTGGCAGCTGCCTTCATGGCCCTGCTTTGGAAGGGTCTGTGGTCACAGAACCCCTGGCTCAGCTCAGGACCCCCTACCCTCAGACCTCGAGGTTGCAGAAGACCCCAGGGGTGCTCTGTGTGTGTGTGGCTGCTGCTCTGTCCCAGCCCTGGGGAGCAGCTGTAGCATTGCTCCCCCCAGCTGATGGGAGCAGCTCCTAGCTGCTTCTCCAGAAAAAGCACACCCGTGGGGTTGGAAACAGGATCAGGGTGGTGGGAAGGCTGAGCCTCCGTCCTTGGCCTCAGTGAGGGGTGAAATAACAGAGCAAAGTGGTGGGGAAATGTGAGACGGGCAGGAAGTCACAGCTCGGTGGCACAGAGCAAGGAACAAAGCAGCTCTTTAACCCCTCTCAGCCCCCCACCACGGTGCCCCCCCGAGCCGGGTGGTGGTGGGAGCTACAAAAGGGACACAAAATCCCCCTGTTTAGCAGAGAAACCCAGTGCAGCAGCACTCTGCACCCACCCAGGCCCCCTGGAGCAGCCAGGTCCTACCTGGCTCCTCGATGACATAGAGGATGGACTTGCCACTGGAGTCCTCGTAGTACTGGAACCTCACCACGCAGTCATTTTCATCCTTGTAGGTGCAGTTCACGGCGTTCTTGCCCCTGTCACCTGCCAGAGCCAGAGGCTCAGAGCCCCCCATGCTGGGGGGGATGCACAGGAGAGGGGCAGTGGGTGGGGTACGCAGCCCCCTGGGTCTCCAAGCCTTGGGGCAGGGGTTTGGGTCTCCTCTTACCCAGCTCCTGCACAGTTTGGATCTCGTCGCGGCACATGTGGCTGCAGGACTGCTGCTCCACCAGCTCCCCCCGCTCAAACTTCTTGCACTCCACGCATGCCCTGAGGAAGAGGAGGGAGGTTCTGTGAGCTCCTCCCTTGCAGCCCCGGGCTGTGGAAATTGCTGCAGTCCCAACCCAACGGGGCTGCAGCTGGGGAGAACTCCTGCTGCCACTGCTGCCGGCTCCCTGATGAGATAAGACCCATCCCAGCTCTCCTCTGGCTCCCCAATGGGCTAAGACCCATCCCAACTCTCTACCAGCTCCCTGGTGAGATAAGACCCATCCCAGCTCCCTGATGGATACAACCCATCCCAACTCTCTGCCAGCTCCCCAGTGGGATAAGACCCCTCCCAGCTCTCTGCTGGCTTCCTGATGGGATAAGACCCATCCCAGCTCTCTGCCAGCTCCCCAATGGGATAAGACCCATCCCAACTCTCTACCAGCTCCCTGGTGAGATAAGACCTATCCCAGCTCACCAATGGGCTAAGACCCATCCCAGCTCTCTGCCAGCTCCCCAGTGGGCTAAGACCCCTCCCAGGTCTCTGCTGGCTTCCTGATGGGATACAACCCATCCCAGCTCTCTGCCAGCTTCCCAATGGGATAAGACCCCTCCCAGCTCTCTGCTGGCTTCCTGATGGGATACAACCCATCCCAGCTCTCTGCTGGCTCCCCAATGGGCTAAGACCCCTCCCAGCTCTCTGCTGGCTTCCTGATGGGATACAACCCATCCCAGCTCTCTACTGGCTCCCCAATGGGCTAAGACCCCTCCCAGCTCTCTGCTGGCTTCCTGATGGGATAAGACCCATCCCAGCTCTCTACCAGCTCCTTGGTGAGATAAGACCCATCCCAGCTCCCCAATGGGATACAACCCATCCCAGCTCTCCGCTGGCTCCCCAGTGGGCTAAGACCCCTCCCAGCTCTCTACCAGCTCCCTCATGGGGTACAACCCATCCCAGCTTTCTCTCTCTCACTTTTTGATGGTGCAGGCATCCGGGCAGGTGGGACACTTCTCACAGGTGTCTCCGTAGGAGCCGGGCTGGGTGCAGTCACAGTGGCCACAGAGGCAGGAGCCGTGCCCACTGCACACCAGCCCGTTGCTGGACATGCAGGTGTCCGTGCGGGTGGTGCAGTTGCAGTAGTCACCTGTCCAGTCCGAGTCGCACAGACAGTCCCCACAGCTGCACCTCCCGTGGCCTGGGGACAACCCAGAGGGCATCAGGACCCTCAAGTGTCCCCACAGATCCCATGAGGCATCACCCACATGGGATAACTACCTACCCAGAGCGGCAGCTCCGCCTCTGTGGGAATGGCAAGGTAGGCCAGCTGCTCAGGACAAGCCCTTTCTGGTGTCCTTGGGGTGGGACACAGCAGCTCACATCAAACCTCGGCCTTTGCCATGTCCCCAGCACTCCTCTTATTTCACCCAAACAGGAGAAAACAGCCAAACCTCAGGCTGAGCTGCCCCAGCTCTGGCAGCAGCAGCTCGAGATGCTCACTCAGAGCCAACTCTGAGCTAGTCAAGCTTTGACTTTGGCTTCTAATCCAGATTGAGTGAGGACATCTGGTCAAAGCCCCCAGATCCCACTTGTTTCCCAGCCCTGGACCAGGCAGGGGAAGCTGGCTGCTGGGAAAAGCCCAACGACTCTGCACACTCACAGGGACTGGTTTAATCAGACAGACAGACGTGCTCAAATCCTGCCAGAGCCTGGAGCTATTTGGATTGTGGTTTGATTTCAAGCTCCAAGACAAGACACGGTGAGTGGTGGAAGCTCCACAGAGCCAGCACGTGCCGACCCATCCCAAGCCTGGAGCACGTTGGGAATGTTGCTCCTGGCAGGGGATCGGCCCGGGCACCCTCCTCGCCTCGGGGGCACCAACATGAGAAATGAATGTGTAACCTCTTAATGAGGAACTGGGGGCTGAGTCACAGGAAAACGGTGCTGGGTGACAAGGCAATGAAGCAGACAGGGAGAAGTGGCTCAATGGGATGGGATCGATGCCAACAGGGTCAGACAGGGTGGGTTAATCAACAGCTCTTGCCCAGACTGGGGGCAAAGCTTCATCATCGCCCTTTGCCCACCCTGGCAGCCCTTGTGCAAACAGGTAGAGGGAGCAGGGACAGACACCCAGCTCCTGGGGACACCAGCAGTTGAGGGTGGTGCAAAGCCCCAGCCATTACACCTCTGTTATCAGCAGACTGTGAAGATAAGGGATCAATCCTGGCAGCACAGAGGCAGCCATGAGCCATGAGGTTGGGCTGGGGGGAGGTGGGGTTCCAAAAACTCTACTTAGGATGTCAGGGAGCAGGAACTGAGTGTCATCTGGCCAGCAGGTTTCATCTCATCCACCCTGGGCTCCTGCAGAGTGGGATCAGCTTTGGCTGCTGATGTTCTTCTGGGGATTTTGGGGCTCACAGCAGGAAAGCAGTGGCTTTTTTGGCACTGCATCAGCACCTGGGCTCACGGAGGGAAGCTGGGGATAGGAAGCGGAGTGGATCACACTCTGTCATCCCCCCTTGAATCACTTTTGGGGTGCTCTGCTCCTGGATGGGACGAGGCAGCTCCACACCCCAGTCTCAGGCACTATCACCTCTCTCACATCTCCTGAAAAACCAGGAGATGGGGCAGAGCACCGGGGTTTGCTCAGATCTCCAGCACTTAGTGGAGATGTGGGTGGTGAACACCCTAGATGGGGTTTTCTGATGGGCAAGAGGCCCTGAGCCATCAGGACACATGAAACCAGTGGGTGTTTTGCAGAGAGGGGCTCCTGCTCTGGTCCTGCTCTGGGAGCAGTACCCAAGGATCTGGTCCTCTCTCCTCAGTGCTGAGAGCAGCTGTGGCTGGAGCAGAGGAGTCTGGTAGCACATGGAAAAGATGAATATTCAAGAGGGAAGATGCTGTAAGGCCAGTGAGGGGGGAGGATTTTCTTCTCCAATGATCTTGGCAAGTCTTCCACAACTGGGTGGAGGATGAGATTACCTCTCCCCACCCCTCTCCCTCCACCCCAGGGTTTTCTTCTGCAGAGCAATACCTCTGATGTGTCAGGGGCTGCAATTCGAGCTGGGTCCACCCAGTTCTTGGCCCTGCACCCCCCAGGACTGCTTCCCTGGGTGCCCACCAGCCACCCCAAAAGGACTCCTGAGTCTAAGCAGGGGCTGAGGTCTGCTTTAAACTCTCAGAGCCCATCACCCTGCCATGGCTTGTGGGCAGAGCAAGTGATACCAGCTGTGTGAAGGAAATAATTCCCCCAGCATCACTTCAGACCTATGGTCCAGGGAGGGCCACAGCTGAGCAAGTCAGAGGTGGGGACAACACATGGGACAAACCCAAAATAGAATCATAGAATCATCACAGAATCATAGAAAGATTTGGGTTGGAAGGGACCTTAAAGATTTTCTAGATCCAACCCCCCTGCATGGGCAGGGACACCTCCCACCAGACCAGGTTGCTCCAAGCCCCATCCAACCTGCCCTTCAACACTTCCAGGGATGGGGCAGCCACAGCTTCCCTGGGCAACCTGGGCCAGGGTCTCACCACCCTCACACTCAAAAATTTCTTCCTCATGTCTCACCTACATCTCCCCTCTTCCAGTTAATCCCCCTTGTCCCATGGCTACAAGCCCTTGCAATAGTCGGTGTCTTGTCCATGAGCTCGGGCAGAAAGGCCCTGAGCTGCCACCCCTCCAAGCCCAGCACTCACCCGAGCACATCTGGCCCTTGAAGCGGACGCAGGAGAAGTCGTCGCACTCGCAGTACTTGCCGGTGATCTTCCCGAAGTCGCTGCTGTGACACACGCACTGCCCGCAGATGCACTCCCCCCGCTGGCTGCAGACGGGCTGGCCGGGCCAGGGGCTGCAGTTGTCCTGCTGCGAGGGGTTGTACTCCTCCTCCGAGCACTCGCAGTGCGAGCCCAGGCGCCCCGGGTGGCAGCGGCACACGCCGCACTCCAGCGTGCCGTTGCCTCGGCTGCAGGACGAGCTGTTGGCTTGGGCATGGCTCTGGCAGGAGCAATCGCAGCTGAAGTTCACCATCACTGTCAGGGTGTCCTTGAAGCCCACGGGTTTGATGGTGAAGGATTTCTGCCTCTCCTGGGGGCAACCCCGCACCTTGGCCTCGATGCTGAAGCTCACCTGGAGGGCGGAGGGGTGAGTCTGGGTGTCAGTGCCACCAGCACGGTGTTGGGGTACCTGCTCCAGTCCATGCTCAAGCTTAAGGAGCCCAGAATTCGACCCACCAGGGCTCTTTGGGCTTTCCAAAGCTGTCCCAGCACCTGCCTGCCAGGCTAAATCCCCTGCACTGTGGCCAGCAGCCAGGCTGACCTGGAGAACCCCAGAGGGTTGCATCCACACTCAAAAGAGCATCTTCTACCCAGCTGGACCCCTCTCTCCCTGCAAAGATTACAGGGTCTGTGTCACCTGGGAGTTAGTGGGACAAGCAGATGGTGCTGGTGGAGAGCATCAGACGAGCTGGCAGCACTGCTAAAGGGGAAGAAAACCCAAGCCCATGACCAGGATCCTCACCGTGTCCCCGATCTTGAGCCCCATGCAAGACTTGAGCCCAGGGATGACCTTGTCGTTGAGGCAGGTGGCATTGAAGGCCAGGGACAGCTCTTCGGGGAGGTCACGCACCTCCAGCTCCACCTTGGAGCGGATTTTCTGTGAGAGGAGAGAGGAGCCATGAAGAAGACAGCACAGACTGGGCAAGGCTCAGTCCCAAGGAGATCCCCCCAAGCGACCACCACACCTCAGCGATGCTCCTGCACTCAGGGGAAAGGAGCCAAGTGCCCTAAGTCTTCCTCAGGGGTTGGCTACATGGTTCCCCTCATGGAAATGCCCTTGAGGATGGGAAGGGGCAGGCGGTGGTCAGTGATCTCCCTCCCCCAGGGTCCCTGCACACGTGGGTGGAGGCAGATGCTGGCAGCTGGTCCAGGGAGGAAGATGCTGGGGGAGCTGCCAGAGGAGCTGCTTGCAGCGTGAAGCAGTGGCTATTTTGGGAAGGAAAGTGCTGCTGTGGGGCCATCACGCTGCACACTCACCCCGTAGGAGTCCATGATGAGCTGCAGGACATTGCTGGAGTCTCTGGACAAGGTGCCCACGGTTGTGCCTGGGATCAGCTCACTGTAGTTCTGGAGAAATATCATAAGCATGGTCTGCTTGTGCTGGGTGAATGTGCCACGGCTGGGCCAAACCCTGTCCAGGCATATGGGAGCTTTGATAGGACAGGAGGCCATGAAGCTATGCCTCGCCACTCATGGCCAGCTGCAAAGGATGCTCCTCAGGGGCCACCAGCATCCCAGGAAGGTGGCTTTGCACAGCAGCTGTTACCTGGTAGAGCCCAACAACTGTATCTGTCACGGCAAAGATCAAGTTGATGTTCTTCTGTGAGAGCTTCTCAGTCATCAGGCCCAAAGAGGGATAGTCCTGGGGAAGAGGAGAAGCTGTACCCTAGGAACATGCACCCCCAACCTCATCATGCCCCCCAACCAGGGCTGGACTGCCTTTCCCATCCCATGGGAACCCTGAACAGGAGCTCTGGGCTCCACAGCCCCACACATGGGTCAGGATTTACCAGCGTGGTGGAGGCAGAGTAGAAATTGTCCTCGTCAATGTGGCACTGGGCGTCGTTGGGCTGCACGATGCCAGCCAGCCTGCCATCCAGAGCAATGTGGGTCTTGGCATCCGTGGTGAAGACCAGCAGGTGGGAAGCATCGTTCCTCCATCCAATTTTCGTCTGCAGTGACAGGCAGCTTGTAGGCATGTGGCAATGTGCTCTGAGGGCAGCCCCAGGTGCCAGCACCCCACTGCTGCCTTCACTGCCACCCCGGGTCATGGCCTGGCCAAAGGGACCAACCTGCCACTGGAGTGGGAGCTGAGGGCCATGGCCTTCCTAGGGAGGTGCTGGGGAGGGGTGGGGTGGTGGGACATGGAGCCTGGCAGGTGGGCATGGGCTGTTCATAGAGGCAAAAGATGGCTTTTAGTTTGCTTGAGTGTTAATCAAGGTGGCTAATGACTGAGGGATGCAACCCCTCCCATCTCCAGCAAAACCAGGCACAGGAGATGTCCCTTCTGGGCTGACAGGGGATCATCATCAGTCCCCAGGCACCTGCTCTGCTCCTCTCTCCTTCCAGGACCTTGTCTATTGGCCTAGAGACGTCCTTGTTGGATGTTCCCCCTCTCCAGATCTGAGCCCGGCTGCAGCTCCATAGAGCTTAAAGTCCTGTCCCGGTGAGGCTGGGTGGTCTCTGCCACCCCCCCAGGCCCAGCCTCCATGACCCTCTCTCAACCCCAGCCAGGCCTTCTGGCCCCTTACATCACACACGGTGGCCTGGATGATGGCATCGAAGCCGCCCTCGGGCGCGTCGCGGTTCCGGGACACACTTTGTTTCTGCACCTCCTCGTTGAAGCGGGTCACCTCGTCCGTCAGGGTCAGGACGTGTTTGTAGCCAAACATGGGCAGGCAGGTTTCCCCAGTCCTGCAGGAGGAGGGCAGGGAGGGCATGAGCCTTGCAGGGCTCTTCATCTCCCACCCTGCAACCATCTCATTGTCCTATCTGGGATATGCTGTGGGGACCCAACCACCCCAAGAGCTCAAGGACACAGCTGGAGGTGTTCTAGAGATGCTGGGGGCTCAGGTCACCTCCCAGACTCTGTCCTGCTGGGATTTTTAGGGATCACTTTCTTTGAACCTCAACGTCTCCCCTGAAAAATGGTGGAAAATTGTTCCCTTAAGGGGTTTTCAGTGACAATTCAAAGTTTTGACCTGCTCCTCCTCCCTGTGCCAGCAGAACATGCAGCTCAGCAAGGTTTAAACCATGCCCAAAACCAGACCCTCAACTCTGCTGAGGATTTCCATTGCCATGGATTTCCAACCATGGCCCAGTGATGTCCCATTAGCTTCTGGCCCTTACAGGATTCCCTCAGGCTGGGACTTACTCATAGCAAGGGTTCGTGATGGCTTCTGGAGGAGAGATGTACATGTAGGGGGAAATGGGCTTGTCCACGAAGGCCCCGAAGCCGATGCGCAGGTTGCTGGTGAGCTTGCGCATCTCACTGGCCAGCCTGGTGCCCAGGTGCTGGATGTTCCTCAGATCATCCTTCATGGAGTTGGACAGGTCCATCAGGTAGTAGATGTCCACGGGGTAGTCTTCCACTTGACGCACTTGGACGTGAAAGATCTGGGAGTCGTCTGCAGTGTGACAGGGCAGGGGGGTGAGAGATCCTCCTCTCCTGGGAGGAGCAAAGGGGGCTCATCACGGGGCTAGGGAGAAACTCAACCTATGGGGTCAGCAGGAACCCAAGGAGATGGTTTAAAGCTGCTGGGAGTTAAAGTCACAAAGGAGCAAAGCCCTTAGGGCAGGGTGCTGGCATAGCAGAGATGTTGTGCACCCCTTGCAGATGGAAAACATGGCTTATGGCTCCTGTTCTCCAAACCTGTCACTACCAGGACATGAGCAGATTCTCCTGCCCAGAGCTGACCCCCCAGGCTGTCCTGCGTGACCAACACATGCTGGATGGAGTGAGCAAACCACTCAGTGTGTGGGCAGCAGGTCTTACAGGGGTTACCAGGGGCTGCCAGGCTGCTTTGGGCTTCTCCAAGCTCCCAAGGACTCCAAGCATCTTCCAGGGCCTCCCCCATCCCTGGTCCTTCCCTCTCCTGGCTCCTCCCAGCCCCTTCTGGGAGATTGCTGGTGAAACATTTTCTATTGAAACAAAAACCTCCTTGGACAGAACTTTCTGGAGAAGAGGCCACTTTCGATGACTTTTGCACTTAAAAAAAAAGCTGAAAACACTTCAGGTTGACCTTTTCTTTCTGCCTTTTAAAAGAGACAAAGGTTCTTTTTCATGCTGTTCTTTGAAGCAACTTCTTTGAAACGTAAGCTGGGGCACCAGCTGCAGCCTTCTCAGAACACTTCAAATGTGGAGAGGGGAAAAAAAAAAGCTTTAACTGAGATTAAATTGTTATTGTTTTCATATTTCCTTCTAAATCTGCACGTCACTTTCTGACTTTCAGGGTGGAGGTAGTTTCAAAAGCTACAAGAGCCCAAAGAGCTCCATCCCCTCTCCAGCTGCTGGAGCACCACCACATAGCCAGGAGTCCCAGCTTGGCTCAGGGAGCATCTATTGCTCCTTGTTGAGCTAAAACCATGAGGACTCTGAGCTTGTGGGCTGTGACCTGTCCTGCTTATGTCCTTCAGCATTTGGTCTTGATTCATGAGTTCATTGAACATCCTTGATTCATCATGGCAGAAGGCTCATGCCAAGCTTTCTTGGTTGGCAGAGATGATATCAAGCTGGGGTTTTCTTCTACTGCTTCCAAGGACTTATGGCACTGCACCCTGCTCCTCTCCAAAGTGGCTGCCTCCACACCTCCCCATCTACCTGCCCCAGGCCAAAAACACCTAAACAGACCAAGGGCCACATGCCCTCATTGCATGGGGACACTTCAGACTGCCATCTGTAGATGGGTTAGGACTCCCCTTGGCCAGGCCCAGGGATGTGCAGAGCACACCATGTGCTATCAACCACCCATACCTGGCCCCAGGGCTTCAGTGTGCCCAAGGAACCAAAATTGTTCTTGCTGGGCTTGGAGTTACCTGAGTGGGTGGTCAGGGTGGGCCATGCATGGAGCAGAGCATAGTGAGAGCACCAGTCCCTCCACCTCCCCCAAACCGGTTTGGTGACCTTGGCCAGTGACATCTGTTTGCTTTGCCTCCTGCTTGAAGCTCCTCAATGCTGGCAGATGACCACAACAGTGAATTGGCTCCAGCCTGCCCAGCTGGAATGAGCCTGGGAAATATCAGGGACCTGTTGGCAGCCCAACCCTGCCAGCTGCTCCATGGCTCCTTAGACATCAGCCAGCTTCCACCAGAGCATTCGGAGCAGGGGCTGAGCTCTGAACAGCTTGAAATAAACCCGTGAGTTATTGAAATCTCATCCCATCCTGCCCCTTGGGGGACCACAGGATTGAGCCAAGAGACTGCACTGAAGAAATCCCCTTCAGGAATGTTTCTGGAGGGTTTGGTGCACCCCAAGCCTGGACAATGGACACGAGACAGCCTTGGCCAGCCAGGCAGAGTGATGTCCCACTCAGGGCTTGAGCCCTTTGGGTCACTCTCATGGTGTCTCCCCTCCCCACAGCAGCCTGGGGGCTCTTACCTGGCCGCAGGTTCAGTTCTATTCTCTGGGGCCTCATCTGGGTGGTGGTGGAGCTCCCTGAGCCCTTGTTGCTGAGGGGCTGGTCCTGCTGGATGGTCACGGTGCTGATGGGGAACTCAATGTCATTCTTCCCACAGCCCTTCTGCAGGAGGTTGGCATGAAGGTCACAGCGAGGGGATGATTGTGCCCAGACCTGCCGGAGAGGGACATGGTCAGGAGCCAACTCCCCTGGGAATGGAATCTGAGGGCTGGAGCAGCTCTGCTCTGGAGACAGGCTGGGAGAGTTGGGGGTGTTCAGGCTGGAGAAGAGAAGGCTCCAGGGAGACCTTAGAGCACCTTCCAGTGCCTGAAGGGGCTCCAGGAAAGCTGGGGAGGGACTTTGGACAAGGGCAGGGAGGGAGAGGACAAGGGGGAATGGATGAAAACTGGAAGAGGGGAGATTGAGGTGAGACATGAGGAGGAAATTCTTCCCAGTGAGGGTGGTGAGACACTGGAACAGGTTGCCCAGAGAAGCTGTGGCTGCCCCATCCCTGGAAGTGTTGAAGGGCAGGTTGGATGGGGCTTGGAGCAACCTGGTCTGGTGAGAGGTGTCCCTGCCCATGCAGGGGGTTGGGACTGGATGATCTTGAAGGTCCCTTCCAACCCAAACCAGCCTGGAATCCTATTACTGCCAGGAGGAGGAGAAAGGGCCCCTTTCCCCAGAGGGCCCCTGCTCTGTAACACCTCCACAAGACTAGGATAAGAGGGTTTTGGGGCACATGGTCTCTGCTGAAGGGAGGTGACAGGCAGAGGGGAGCCAGAATGAGTAAGTCCTGCTGGGGCTCAGAGCAGGTTTTGGTTTGCTATGCTCCACAGGGGAGCTCAGCAGCCCCTGCCAAGAAGGAACAATGGAGAACATGTCCCTGCCAAACCCTTCCTGACCCCAAGTAGCTGGAGCCTCAGGTTTGGGTTTTGGCAAAGCTCAAAGGAGAGCCTGTCCCTGTGGGATGACTTGAAGAGGACAAGACAGGATGTGAACATGGCAGCTGGGGGTGAGGAGCAGAGTCTGGGACTTTTAAAATCATTTTCTCAACTTTGGCACAAGATGAGCTGCCTTTCCCCCCATTTTCTTGGCACATGCCCTTAGAAGTCCTGCTGCCAACAAGGAGCAGCCCTGCAGTGGCTGAGCCCATCGTGTGGGGCAGCGCTGGGTTCCTGCTGGAGAAGGGATCAGGCTTATCTCCAGCCCTCCAGCTTCCTGCCAGCTGGAGCTGGGCAGGGAAAGGAGAACCAAAAAAAGGAGTGAAAGAGCAAAAAGGCAACGGGGTTGCAGAAGCTGTCAAGGACCCGTCAGTGGCAAGAAACACAAAGTGTGGAGTCATGGTGGGGCTCCAGCCGCATCCCTCCTTTCCTAGAAAGCTCCCAGCCCCTTGTCCTTATCACACACATTCAGGAGGGCTCCCAGAGCTTCAGTTTCTCACGAAGACAAATATGGAAAGAATTTCATTCCCAGTCCAACACTGCCAAGATCTCCTGCTGCACATTCCCAGCCAGGCAGCAGCCACCCTCCTCTCCGAAGGGTTTCTCCATCTCCCTCCCACAGCCCAAGTCTTTCTGCGTTCAAAGTCCTTCAGCAGATGACCAGCACAGCCTTTCCCTGCAGTAAAGGGGGGTGGCACAAATCCTGGTGGGGCTGGTTCAGCTCCTTCCCTGCTCCTGGGAAGCTGGATCCCAACACCACAGCCTCCCAGCACTGGAGATGTTCCCCACCCAGGATATCATCTCCCCTGGGTTCAGACTGGCCAAACCCAGGAACAAGTTTGTGTGTTTTACGCAAACAAAAAAAACACAGAGGGTGTCAGGAGGCCTTGGTTGGCCTGCAGCCCTCTGGAAATGGTGACCAACTGATAGTCAGAAAATACATCAGCAGGCTTCTTCCTCCCCCATGGCCTCCCACCCTCACCCTGCCCAGACAGCCTGCTGGAGGTGGAGAAGACAAGTCATCTCCTAAATTAGCTCCTTGCACTCACTCACCCCGCAGGCTCCCCCCATGGGGCTTCTGGCTGCAGGAAGATGTGCTTGGGTCACTCCAGGGCCCATCCATCATCAGATACATTCCCATCCCGGGTGGGGAAATCATAGAATCATATAGAAATGATAAATAAATAACTGGAAAGGTATGTGGGGGGGAAAAGCAGGCTGGGCAGACAGGGCTTTAATTGTGGTGCTGGGCTATTGGGTGGTACCTGGAGAGCTCCCAGGACCTCAAAGGCCATGTAGCACCTTACAGGACTACCAGCATCATTCCTACATCAAGATTCCCACGGAGAAGCTATTTAACCCCAGGACCACATTGTTCCCCTTTCCCTGGAGCCCTGAAGAGCACGATCAACTCGGGATGCACAGGAACCTCCCAAGCAACAGAACTAATCCAAAAGGCTAAGGAAAAAGTTCCTGTGCCATCGATGGGGCATTTGGCCACGAGGTCCTTGCAGCTCCCAGTCTGTTCCCCCCTGCCAGTCCCTGTAGACTTGCAGACTCAGGAAGTTGGACACAGCCCCAGGTAGCATCCCAGAGCAACCAGGGGCAGCCCAGGCTTGCTGGTGACAAACTCACAGCACAGGGAACTCACCCATGGACACAAACCCAGCAACCCCCCTTCCCCACAGCCCAGCTTTGATGGCATTGGCTCCTCAGCGTGGAGATGCTGTGAGGGGGGGTTACATGTTCCCACCTCCTCTACCACCAGCCACTCCCCAGCCCCACCTCCCCTTGGCCACCTCTGTCCCTCTGCAGGGAAGGTGGTTTTGGCTCAGCATCTTCTCAAGCTCCCTCCAGGATGGGAAACCTGATGAGTTTATCCCCTGATCGCTGCCTCCAAACCCTGGAAGCGAGGGCAGGGTCAGGCAGGGTGATGGCAGAGCCAGCTCCAGCCCCCAGCTCCCTCACAGCCAGGCAGGAGACTGTGGGAAGTCACACATCCCCAGGGCATCTGTTTTGTCTCACAGGCAACCACATACACCACCAGCTTCTCCCTGGGAGAGCTTCTGGGATGACCCAAAGCACAGATGCCTCCACAGATTAAACTAGCACTTCCCAGTGGCTTCTCTAAATCAACCCCTGGTCCTGCCTTGTCTTCACTTTTCCTACAAGGCAACCAAAGCAGGTGACATTTTGGGTGGGTGAGATCCTGGAAGATCTGCCACAATAATCATAGAATCATGGAATGGTTTGGGTTGGAAGGGACCTTAAAGATCATCTAGACCCAACCACCCTGCATGGGCAGGGACACCTCCCACCACACCAGGTTGCTCCAAAGTGATTTTAGAGCCATGCCTTCAGAGTTGAGGCTTGGCTGACTTTTCCAGAAGGAAAAATGAGTGGATGAGCATGTCTATTTGTTGGTAAGAGTGGTCATGTTTTCTCAAAAATAAACAAAACGGAGTCCTCCTCCACCTCAGCACTCAGAGGGGTCAGTGATCACAGGAAACCACAATGAAATCCTTCTCCTGCACAAAAGCAGGATGGAGCAGGAATGACTGATAACCCTGGCTCCTTGGGAAGGCGTGGATGGGAAAGGGCAGGGGGAGCAGAAGAAGCTCAAGTAGGGCACTATCCCTTTAAAAAAAAAGGGGGGGGCAGCATCAGAGACCTCCCCCACCCCAGGGAAATTAAACAAACCCACAGAAAAAACCCCTCATTTGCTAAATTAAGGCGATGTGGTCCAGATGTTGGAGGCAGAGTTGCTGAGCAGAGCTCGCACAGCCTGGCTCTCGGGGGCTGGTCGCTGGCGGTGGGACAGCTCCCTCGCTGCTTGTCACGTCTGGCCATGAGCACACTGAGCAGCACTGGGAAGATTTCCTTTTTTTGGAAACCTTTGCTGATGTGGGGGAAAAAAAAAAACCCAACCCTATCATAGCCCAGGACGGCAACCCAGCCCAGGAAGGCGGCTGGGAAGGAGTGAGCCCAGCCCTACCGGTCCCCCTCGGAGAGGGGAGCCAGGCCCCTTATCCTGCCACAAGGTCCAACCATTTCCTGCGGGAGACAAGACGGGGCACAAGCATCTTTATCCACTCCCCACAGCGAGATCCTGGCGGGATCCAACGGGCCCAGCAAGAGGAGGCATCTCCCCCAGGTACACACTGACCCCAAAGCATCAGGCCGTACAGGCAACTGCGTTTTCCAGCTTGGATTGTTTGTTTTCCCCAGGTTTTATCCCGGTCCCAGTGAGCACCACCAGCACAGCCGCAGCTGGAGGAAGCAGGATCTCACGGGTGGAGAAGCAGAGAGCAAGGAAAGAGAGGGAACTGCTCCTGCTTCAAACCTTGAAGGATGTTCCCTCCCCTCTGCCGCAGGGCTCCTCTCCCATCCTGCTGGGAAACTCCCTCCTCTTACCTCCCCGCTGGACTAACCCCTGTTGCAGCATTTTTGGAGAGAGATCTTTGGCAGATCTTCTGGGCTCTCACCCACCCAAACGGGGATTTTGGAGCCACAGCTCAGCTCTCACACCCTCTTTCACTCAGTAACCAAAACCAGGCACCTTGTCTTCCTCCCTGCTCTTTCCAATGAGGGGGAAAAAAAAAAAAGGCTTTTAAACCTAAATCTTAACTTCTAATCAGCATTTTTTCTTCCTTCCCCCAGGCTCCCTTCCCAGCCCTTCCAGCAATTATGCTCCTTTAGGCAGAGCTTCAGAAAGAGTTTTCAAGAATCAAACCAAAAGCAAACTAAGTTCTCAAATGTACATTTTTTTTGAGAGACCAAGTGAATTTCCAGTGGAAACACCAGGATTTCCCAGCCAGCTCCACGGATCTCTCCCCAGCACACCCAAGCAAGGGGCAGATTTCTGGAGCAAGGCAGGAGGAACAGGCAGCCTGAGCCCATGATGTGCACCTGGAGCTGAGGTCAGAGTCAGATGCCACCAAGGAATGTGTTTAGACATGGTGGGAACAGATGGAGACCAAATCTGTGGCTCTAACACAGGGACCAGTGCTCATCCCACAGCCCAAAGGTTTGTCCTTTCCTACATGTCCCCTGTCCTGCTTGGGGACATGTTTCAGCCCTGCTTGGACTCACCAGCTCTTACCTCTGAGGAGCACCAGGCACAGAGGGGGCTGACAGCCAGGCACTGCTTGCATGAGCTCACCCCACGGGTGGTACAGATGTTACCCCCTGAAACAGCAAAGCAGAGAGTGGTTACAAGCTGCAGAGCCCCAAATCCACACACGTGCTGAAGTCTCAGTGCTCAGCTGCAGATTCCCATCCCACCAGGGCTCTGCTTCACCTCATTTCCCAGCCCCAAACCACAAGTGTTACCTCCTGGTCCCTTTTATAACCACCTCCACAGCTCAGTACCAGCTGGGCTTCATCCTGCCAGTGCTGAGCATCATTTCCCACCTGCCAGCTCCTTAAAGGATCCCCTCCATCCCTGCAAGGTCACACATGGGTTGGAGTGAAGCCCCCACTGATGGCAGGGGGACACATCTCCCCTTGTGCCTCCCTGCAGACGTTTTGGAGGAGCAGGGAGGGGAAAGGGGTGCAGCGTAGGACCCACAGCCCTGCCAGCAGCTGGGGAGCTGCTGCTTCTTCCCCCCAACCCAGGGTGGTTGGTGCCTTCTTGTATAGATGCTAAACTCAGCACCTGGTCTTGGCTTGGGTTCAAATCCAGGGAAAGGAGGGAAGGGAAAGGGCACAAGTCCGGGAATGCGTGGGCGAGGGTTTGCACCGATGGCCCGGGCAAAGGTTGGGCTCTGTGGGTGGAAATGGACATGGGGACTTTGGGAGACACACGCTGGCACCAGCTGTGAAGGTCAGAGGCCAGCGGGTCTGCGTGGGGCATTAAAGGACCCCCAAATGCCTGCAGGGGCCCCAGGGCAGCAGCAGTTCCTTGGGGGCTCCTTGGCAGAGGCAGCACCAGCACCCTGCAGCTCCATGGTCCCCAGGGCCAATGGCTGATGGGGTGAGTGGCTGGGGACGTGGCACGGGGGTGTCACCCTCAGCTCTTCCTCCCTCCTGGGGCACAGTTTTAGGATTCCCTGAGGCAGACTGCAGCCATGTGCCTGCTTGCTCAGGGCAACGCTGCAGCTTGGACAGCCCGCAGGATGCTGACATGGAGCAGAGGGTGCTGGGGTTTCCTCTTTGCCCCGTGTCCCCCTGTCCCTCCCCAGCAGCCACAGGCAGAGCAGCGTTTTCCACAGCCACAGGAAATGCAACACGAAGCAGAAAGAGGAACCAGTGGAGGGATGTCATCAGGTCCCTGGGCAGGACCACAGTGATGGCACCGTGTGCTTGTGCCTGCTGGCACGCAGCCTGGGAGTGTGAGTGTGCACAGGTGTGTGCCCACTCGTGTGTGTGTGTGTGTGCAGTGTGCTGTGGATGTGTCTGTACAAGGTGGTGTCCCAGGCTGAGCTGGACCCACTCTGGCTGTCCCAAAGGCTGGCAGGTGCTTAGGGACATACCCCAGGTCACCAGGGCTGTTGTGCCCCATCAGACCTCTGCCACCCACACTCCCTGCTTGTCCTATGCAGGGGGACAAAACTAAAGGCTCAAACCCAAGCATCCAGCTCAGCACCAGCTTTGGGGAGGCATCTGCTCCCAGAGCTCTCTCCAAACACCATCTGCAGCACGTGAGGATGGGGAAGATTTTAAATACAGCTTTGCCCAAAAGAGCGACAGGTTGATCTCTGGTGCTTTCTGCACCAAGGACACGTAGCAGTGTGAGCAGCAATTCTGGACCTGGGGGTGAATGGGGCTGGGCAGCCAGAGCTTGGCAGGGGGGAAGCAAAGGGCTCTCAGCAAGCAGCAGCAGCAGCAGCAGCAGCAGCACGGGCAGTACTGGCTCCTGCTTCTCACGCCTGCTCCTGCCGTGTCCGTGTGAAATCCTCCTGCCTTGCCAAGGCTGCAGCCCAGCGCCAGGGCACGTGCCTTGGATTGGGGCTGGGCCGTGCAGCTGGGAGCCAGCTCCGGAGCAGTTGGCAGCAGCTCAGCCCTGTGAAATGGCAGGGGAGGCATCACCCTGGCAGCCCTCGGGGACTAGGATGGCCCTGGCAGCTCGAGGTGTTTGGGATTAAACTCCCAGAGCTGCCAACCTTCGGGCCACGTGCCCAAACAGCTTCCGAAACATCAGGTCCCTGAGGAGCCCCAAGGCTTTGACACCAGACCAGGACCATGGCCCCTCAGCCAGGGCTGGGGACAGCAGTGCCAGGCTGTCACCAGGGCTACAGCATCCAGTGCCACCAGCAACACTCCTGGCCCAGACTCCCGTTTGATGCTGGTGCAGGGTTTGCTCCCTCGGGGTGGGTTTTAGCTTCTTGTAGGATGGTTTAGTGACCCAGCTCTGCCCCAGCACCCACTTGCTGGGGATGTGCAGAGCTGACAAGGGTCCCTGCCACCCAGAGGTGCTCCAGCCACACTCCCAGCTAGGGGATGGGACCCAGGGCTCACACTAGTATCTGGGATGCGAGATGCACTGGTCCAAACCCTCAGGTTTCCCTTGTGACTTGAGCCAAGTCCCTCAGCAACTCCCTGCCTCAGTTTCCCCTCTGCCATGTTAACCCTGGTCTCAGTGAGACACGGCTGCACAGAAACATGATGTGGAAGATTTCCAAGCTTGAGTCTGCTGGCAGAGCCCCAGGCTGCCTCGTTTGCCTTTCCATGCCATGAATCCTGAGCTCTGAGGCTCATGAGACCATCCCTCTGGGCTGGGGAGCTCATCTGCTGCTCAGTGTTTGGTGCACATTACCTGTGCACAGCCTCTGGGCCCTGGTGGTTTCCTTTGATCCTTTCCTGCTGCCACCCCACAGCCCAGGGGTCCTTGATCTGGTGTCCCCCCTCCATGCTGAAGATGTAAACCCCATTTTCTGGCTGATGTTGGAATGATGGCTGCAAGCTGGGCTGTCCCACCCCGGCAGAGCAGCGGCCCCGCGGAAGCAGCAGAGGGGTTAGGGGGGGACCCACACCCACGCAGCCCTGTGGCCTCCATCACTCCATGACCAAGACATGTCCCCAGGGACGAGGGACGCTTCCCTGACCTCCAGCACTTCCTTTGCTGCACTAAACTTGGGGCTGGATGGAGCAGGACCAGGACCGCCCCTTTCCCCCGGGCAGGGGCTGAAATCCCCTGGGCGCCAGCGGCGATTAGCAGAGGGCAGTTACCACCCTCCAAACGTGTCTTCTGCTATGAGCAGGCAGCCTCACCCCTCCCTGCGGGGAAATGTCCCTCGTTTGGCGTTTCCAGCATTGCCTGCACGTGGGGTGGGGTGTTGGGGGGGCTGTGCAGGAGGGAGGGGGGCCTGAGGGTGATGCTGGAGCACAGGCAGAGAGCGGAGGGTGCTGCAGCTTGAGCCCCTTAAGGCTAAGGACACTGCTTGGTCGTGAACAGGTTAACAAGATCCCAGCACAGCCTAAACTCATTAATTCTGTGGTTTTTAGTTTCTTTAGGTTTGATTCTTTGGTTCACCCCCCCCCCCCCCCCCCCCTTTTTTTTTTTTTCCCCGTTTCATTTTTGGGACTTGTTTTTCCAGCCATAAAACCTAATAAACCAAAGCACAAAAGCTGCATTTTCTTACTACAAAAGCAGCTGATCTCGTATAACGATCTGATCCGAAAGACTTAGGCTTTAAAAACGAACACAATCCCAGCACATGAAATACAGGCCCTCGACCAACCCCAGGCGCCTGGGGCTCAGCATCACCCTTCCCTGGCTGGAGAAAATTACTCAGTCCCCAATCTGCCCTCCAAGAAACCACCTCTCCGTGCTGTGGGAGCAAGCCACACACTTTGTTTTTTTTCCCTCTCTGCCAATTTGAGCAAGAATGTGCACAGAGGAAACCTGATAAAGATATTTCAGAAAACTTGATAAACACACAAACCATCCCTACATCCCCTCTGGCCTTTCTACTTGACTCAGTGATAAGGATTTGGGCTTTTCTGGCTCCTCTCCTGCCCACACCATCCTGGGGTTGTGTCTTTTCTGTGAACCTCTCTCCATCTGCCAGCATCTTCCTGGAGAAGTGGTGTCCCAAACTGTACAGGCACCAACTCCCAGGACCACAGAAATTACCTGCACAGCCCCAAACTGCAGCTCTAGAAACTCCAAACACTTCCAGGGATTATTCCATGTCTTGTACTAATGACAGGTCTCTCTGGCAGCAGATTGGAGCCTCAGGCTGTTCCTGGGAATTCACCAACGTCTGGAATTCTTTAGACAGAACAATGTTGCCCCAAACTCCCTGACCTCGAAAACAATGGAACTGATTTATAAATCAGAAGCCGAAAACACTGCACCATTTTGCAGTTGCTGGATTTACTTTGAGCCCCAGAAACCCACCTGAGGAGCAGGTAACACTTTTCTAGGCTGCTTCTCTATGCTTCAGATACTAGAATTTTTCTAAAAATACAAATTACATCTGTCCTGAAATCACCTGATGCCAGAAAGCAAAGTTTTTAAAGAAAAGCACCGAAATAGGATGAGAAAAAAATAACACAAGATGGCAATGCTGACATAAATACACTCCGTGTGCTTAAAATGACATGGATACAGTGACAACCTGCCCTGAAAACTTCCCCAGAGTATTTTCTGTTTATGAAGGATAGAGCCCAAGTCACACCCCAGTCCTTCCATTACAAACCAGTACCCGGAGCCAAACACAGCGTAGGTAGGAAATATAAACTTGACGCACCCAGTGAGAATAACGCCCCAAACCATGTCCTGACCCCACAACATCTTGGAGAAACCCTCCTGGCCCCCAGCAGCTTGAGCTGTGCTTTGTGTGTGTGGGAACCGCGCCGAGGTTCCAGCCTGCCAGCTCCCCCTCCGAGCGATTTTCCCGGGAAATCGCAGACCCTGGGAAGGCAGAAAGTCCTGGGATTTTAGGAAGTAACAGGCAATATAACCTTTGAGCAAGCGACAATGCTACGGGTTGAAAACCTACCCCAGGCACCAGCAGAGCAGAGCATGAGGATCCCGAGAGCCACGCCGAGTTTTCCCATCGTTTCCCCCGAGCCCCGAGCGTGGGGGGCTGCTCGGACCAGCCCCGCCGTGAGCGGTGGAGAGCAGCTCTGAGGCGGCTGGAGTTTTTGAGCAGTCCAGGAGATGAATCATGAGTCTGGGTGTATGACACGAGCGGGGCCGGCCGGAGGAAACTGCGCTGGCTCGTCACCGGGTTGGAGTCGGGGAGTGCCCCCACCCGCTCTGCCTGCAGCTCCTCGGGGGCTTTTTCCCTCTCTCAGCCCAGACAAGGACCTAATAAACCCTGGCAGTGAGTACAGGCACTGGTGACCTACAGCCCTGGGGCTGGTAAAAGGCTCTTTCCCATAGGCTCTTTCGCCTGGGTTTAATTCCTTACAAAATCTCGCTCACTCCCTCGTTTTATTAACTCTTGCATGAAAGGCAGGCTGGGTCTTCAACCCAGTCCGAGCTGCTTCTGAGTGCCAGGATTTAAGGGGAATTACAGCAAATACATGATATGAAAGTGTGGGTTCTGAGCTCCCCTTCCCAGAGCACTGGTGCAAATGGGAATATTTGATGCAACGGAGCTGGGAGCTGAGACCCAGCCAAGAGTTGGACCTGGTGAAACCAGCAGTTTGGGTATAAGGCTGGACATGGCAAAGGGAGGGGAGTTCAGCTTTGGGTCAGGAAATATGGACCTGATTTAATTATAATTTATATTTTTCTCCTTTTTGTCCTCAGAAATTGTTTCTGTACAGAGTGAGTACATGGAGTCGGATCTGCACGGGAATGGTCCCTGCTGGAATTCTGGAGCTGCTGGTGGGTGCCTCCTGAAGGGGTTCTACAAACCTCTTGTTCCCCTGCATTACCAAGGTCCTTCTTGGAGATGGGGAAGCTGAGGCATTCAATACAGGCTGGGGGCAAAAGGAAGATGAGGGCTGTTTCCCTGGAGCCCTGGGCTGCTCCCTCCCACCGGGTGGCAGGCGTTGGGGACAGTAATGACACAACCCTGGCTCAGGATGGTCCAACACACAGAAATGCCAGGCAGTGCAAAACAAGCTCGAGGGGGTGCTGAGAGCTGCAACCACAGCCTGGAGGTGCCAGAAGCTGCAGGGTGATGTGCAAGGTGCTGTACAAGACCCACAGCCCCTCGCTGGGAGAGACAGGGATACCTGCCCCAGAGCCATGTGGCTCTCAAGGAGAGGTGATGGTTTTTGCGAGGGTGAGGGGACTCTGCCTCAGGAACCGAAGACTTTCCCTGGCTTTAAAAGAAGTGTTGGTGTCCCTTTCCTTCCCTGCTCAGCTCCACCGTCCCTGCGAGGTGCTGCTGCCCTCCCATGGCTGCGTGGGCTCCGCTCAGCAGGGAAGTGTTTTCCACCTGGGATCCAACTTCCTCCCCAAGACTTGTTAATGAGGATTTGGGAAAGGGGACCAGCAGCCCATAGATCAGAAGCCCAAAAAAGGGCTGCACCTTGGCTGGGACATCAATACAAACCCCAAGCCTCCTTTTGGGGGGCTAGGTCTCACCCTGCTCCGGAGCCATCTCGCACTGCAGAGCCCGTTAGCTGGTTTTAGGGCATCCAAATTCCTTCATTTCCTGCACGTGTCCTGCCTGGAAATGCTGCCTGGGTGGCCTTTCCTCATCGTGCAGGGGACACCCACAGCCTGTCCCCATGTGCTGCACTGTGTCCCCCTGTGAGCATGTCTGATGCTTCATGGAAGGGAGGATGAATTTGTCTCAGTTTCTGCAGAGAGAAATATGGGAGCCCCATGGTGCCCTGCATGTCCCAGACCCGACCTGCCATCGATCTCACAGGTCCTCGTTGCCAGGGGACTCATCCTGCCAAGGTTTGGTTGCCCAGACTAGCAAGGGTTCCAGGCTCCACAGGGACACACAGCCCTGGGTGTCCTGAAATGCCCTGCCCAGCATGAGCTGGGATACTCCAGCCCATGTTTCCTGTATGGTGAAAAACTCTGAAGAAGAAGGAAAAAAGTCACAAAATCATAGAATCATAGAATGGTTTGTATTGGAAGGGACCTTAAAGATCATCTAGTTCCAACCCCCTGCATGGGCAGGGACACCTCCCACCAGACCAGGTTGCTCCAAGCCCCATCCAACCTGCCCTTCAACACTTCCAGGGATGGGGCAGCCACAGCTTCCCTGGGCAACCTGGGCCAGTGTCTCACCACCCTCATAGGGAAGAATTTCCTCCTCATGTCAAATTTAAATCTCCCTTCTTCAAGTTTTAAGCTATTGATGGTAAAAAAGGAAGCATTTGACCAGCCTGCACCTGCCTGGGCCCTCATCCTGCCTGAAGACAAGGATGGCAGGAACTTACTTCAGCACATTTGGACTCAGTTTCCCTGCTGACTGCAAGAAGGTGCTGCTTGTTCTGCAAACACTGCTGTGATGTTAACTCCAGGCACCGTGCAGCAGCTACTGAGATGCTCTGGGTGTTGAAGTCCCTGTTGGGATGAAGGCAAGGAGCAGGCAGGGGTGTCTGAGACCCGAGTGGTCCCAGAGCCCTGGCTGGCCCATCAGGGCAGGCTGGGACCCGGGAGAGATGGATGCAGCTGCCCGCATCCTTGCTCGGGTGAGCGGGGAGAGGAGAGGCTGGAGCTGGAGCCACCAGAGGGAGCAGGAACTCCTTGAGCCTGGGAGCGAGCCGAGAAGAGGAGCTTCCACCCGGGCTGGGGCACCGGGGATGCTCTGGTTCCCATGGGGATTTTTTCCCTGACCCTCAGGTTAAACACGAGCAGATGCTCTTGTTCCATCAGGGCTTTCTGCATCCATCCCTCCCGCCAGCGCTTCTGCTGCAGACTGCCCTCGCAACCGGGCAGCCATGTGCAAAACAAGGAGGAAAAAGCAACAAGTAAAACCCAAACCGAAGAGTTTTTGAGCCCCTAAAGACACAGCAGCAGAACAGGGACACAGGTTCCTGCTGCCTGAGTGGACAAAGAATTGACACTCTCTCCCAAGCCTCTCCACCCTCAGCCAGCTAACCCCACGCTCCTGCCTGTAGCTGCAAGTGATCAATTCTCATTTAGGTTTATTAAAATTCCCTGCTGGGGGCTGGGCAAAGCAAGCGAGCCAAGATGTACACAGATAAATCAGGACCAAAAGTCCCCACATCGTGGCTCGGAGGTGATCTGCTGTTCTATGCCATCCAGACACGTTTCCAGGCATGCTGGGACACGGCAGATCCATGGGCACAGCCCTGGGACAGGTAGGGTTGGGACTAATCCAGACACACCTGGACACCCCAAATGCTGCTTTCACTGTGGGAGCTTACACAGACAAGGAGGGGGAGGGATGATGAAAATTCCCCTGGGGTTGCCTTGGTGGGGCTGAGGGGCCTGAGGGAGGGGGTCTGTGGTGCTCCAGCCTTGGGAACAGCAGTGATGCTGCTGTAGGAACTGGGGCTGGGGACAGGGCAGGGAAGAGGGTATGGAGCAGGGATCAAGGTGCAGCATCGAGGTGCTCCCCCTCGAAGGTGCTAAAGGAGCCAGAGGGGGAGAAGAGGGAGGGAAAGGTGCTGGGGGGGCGGGGGGGAACACCCAGCCCGGGGAAGAGAAGGATGCAGAGAGGGGGTGGATCTAGCTCTGATCTGGAGGCACAGGACAGGCATCACCGAGCAGAGCTGGGGGTGGACCGGGCTGGATTGGGCCAGCGCTGCTCTAAGGAGTGGGTGGCACAGAGCAGCAACGGGGACTGGCGAGAGCAGCGGTGACCTTGGGACCAGGGAGCCTACGAGGGGCGGGGGGACAGGGACCTGCCACTGCTCCAGCACCCACCTGGGCTGGTTTCAGGAGCAGGTGGGGGGGCCGAGAGGAAGGGTGAATTAAGGTGCTGCTCCACAGGGCCTTAGGAGCCAGCCCCCATCCGGGGGTGGCACAGGGGTGGGTGCGGGCACCCGTGGTGGGGCTGAGGGGGGTGCACACGCTGGGGAAGGGGTTGGCAGCCTGGGTGAGCGTGGAGGGGGAGGAAGGCGGTCCTGGGGGGAGGCTGCAAGGGGGTGGAGTTGCTGTTTTTTTTTTTTCCCTTTGAACACGGTGAAGACTTTAGCTTGGAACTTGCGTTTGTGGAGCTCCCAGCCGGCAGGAACCAGCTCTCCCTCCTGCGGGAGAGCCCCGGGAAGGGGCAGCACCGCTCCGCGCCCTGCGGCGAGGGCAGGAGCATGGGGCCGTCCTCGGCTGCCCTGCTCTCCCCCTCGACCCCTTCGTCTTTCCTCTGTCGCTCATTTTGCTTGTCTGGGGGCTTGTGTTAAGGCTGCCCGTGCCCGGAGGGGTACGGGAGTGAACCATCCCTCGGCTACACGACTTGGCTTCCCACCTGCTCGCAGCCTCGAGGAAGTTTCTCCTCCATCCAAGTCGTTGTGAGAAGAGAGGCAGGAGGTGGCTCGCAGCCCATCCCGTGGCACTGAGCCCTGGCTTGTGAGGGGTGGGCAGGGGGACAACAAACGTTCCTCTTGCTTTCCCTGGAGATTTGGGGTAGACCATGAATGGATCTTTTTTTAACCAGACTCTCCTGGAGCAGGGAGCTTACCCCAACAGGACCCAGGGCTTGGGGATGCTCATGGCCTGCTGCAACGGGACCAGCTCTGTGCTGGCGACCGACAGCGGGTCCTCGGTCCTGGTGCCCGACGAGAGGAGCCTTTACATCACTCGAGTGGTGCAGATCGCTGTCCTTTGTGTCCTCTCCTTGACTGTCCTCTTTGGTGTCTTCTTTTTGGGCTGCAACTTGCTCATCAAGTCGGAGAGCATGATTAACTTCCTGGTGAAGGACCGAAGACCTTCCAAGGATGTGGGAGCTGCAATCATGGGACTTTACTGAAGCCACCGGGCTTTTGTAGGCAAGTGAGCTGTCTGGAGCTGGTGCTGAGATGCAGATTCCCATGTGTTTGGGGCAGCTGGGGGGGAGTGGAAAGGGGGAAAAAGGTTATTTTAATGTCTCTGTGTCCATGGGAAAACAAAGCTGAGTTTCCCAGTCAACAAACTCTGTCGTGGTGAATGGGGAAACCTCCCCAGAGCTGTACCATCAATGACCAGCATCGTGTTGCATGTAGAAATGGCTTAAGTTTTGCATGAAACTTGCAGAAACAGTGATCATGTGCAGATCTGGACTCTCTTCTGCTGTTTCCTTGGATACTGATACCTGGGATTTAGGGCTAAAAAAAAAAAAAAAAAAAAGAAGAAAAAAAAAAAAGGCAAATAACTCACTGCAAAAAGAAAAGAAAATGAGACTAAAGGGAGAGCAAAATGCATGACATGGACCAGGTCTTGGACCATGGGGCAGGGGAAGGGAAGTGCTGTGTGGGTCGTACAACAAAGTGTGCATGTTCCAAAATGTGTTGGTCTGCTTGTATTTCGGACCTCAAGCTTTGCATCTTCTGGTAGAGTTTTGTAACAGTTTTGTAACATGTTCTTCATTATTTATTTTTTTTTTCGGAGCTATCCTGTTAAATAAACTGGTCATTTCTTTGTTCACACTATGCTGAGGGAAGAAAAGAACCCAGACAGATACAAAAAAACCTCCAACCCCAGAACAAAAGCATGCTTGTTTGTTGTTTTTTTTTTTTTTGTACACAACAGCCTTTTTTTCAAGTGCTATATTGTTACAGTCCTTGAGGTTTTTGTAGTTTTTTGGAAAACTGGTGAACATTCAGGAACAAAAGAACTTGTTTCAAAAGAATTTGGTGTTGTCTTCATTTTCTTTCTGCACTGTAGTTCAGGTATTTCAATCCTAGTTCCAGAGATAATTATCTCACCTTCTAATTGAACTCTGATTAGAGATATTTATTTAAAGCAGAAACTACCACAGGTTTTTCACCTCTATCAGTTACCATCAGCAAATAAATTCCTCAGGACCTGCATATTTTCAGGCTTGTGTGAAATACTTTACAGTAATGAGGCAAAGATTCACAAAGAGGCACTAAGTACCTCTTGCAAAGCAGGATTGCAGAGTTAGAATCTGCTGCTCCTCTGATCCTGATGAGCTGTCAAAACTAAATTATGTGAGAGGAGGAGGACTCCTGGCCTTTGTTCTGTGATGGAATTACAGCTCTGTCTGTGGGAGTGAGATGGAAATCATTTGAGTTTTTGTTGCACCAACAATATTCCTGCTGGGTCCACTTCTGTAGTGGGAAAGCAATTGTGGATACTGGAGGAGCTGATGATCTGATCAGCTTGAGTGTAAATCTGGAAGAACAGCTCTCTGCCTTTCCCAGAAGGAGGAGTAAGATTAGAATATATTTTGTAATTAATATTTGCTGAGCACCTTCATCAAGGTTCCCCCAGGGGGGACTAAACCTGGTGCAGAGCAGGACTAGTGCAGCCCTGTCACTGGTTGCTCCCACTGACCTGTTGTCTATAACACCTTAAGAGCACAAAGACAATGTGGCAGCAGGGGCAGAATTTGGGATTCAAAGCTTGGAAACATCCCGTTGGTGCCAGTGAGATGGTTGAACAGGCAGGGCTCTGATTTTTGCAAGCAGTTTGTGACTGTACCTGAGCAGTGCTCTCAGCACCCAGGGCTTGCTGACCTGCTGGCAGATGCAGAAGTGGCTTCACACAGCAAAGTGGAAGGGGATTTTGGTCCCTGCTGCTGGGGGGAGTGTTGTGGCCATGGATCTCTTTGCATCTAAGAGCAGACTGCTCCCAGGGTGGGAGCACATCCTGCTCTGCACAGCAGGTGAGATGCAAATAACCCCAATGCACAGGATGACCCAGCTCTGCACACCCTGAGGAGTGTACTTGTGTGTATCTGCCATCTCCAGGTTGCTGTGCTCTCAGAGGACAGCCCAGATGCTCTCCCAGAACTTCCACCCAACTCCTACTTCAAGCTGGTGTTTGGGCCCTCTTGCCAATCCATCCACCAGCTGTGGCCCCAGTGAGAGACAATTCAGAGATGATGGGAGAAACCTTCCAGGGTTAGCCATGCAAGCAAGGCACAGGAAAAGCTGCTATTCCAAAGGAAGTATCAAAACCACCTTAATTCTGACCTGCAGCAATGTCCTCAGTGAAGGAGCTGGTCAAATCATCTCAGCTATCTCTACCTGCCTTCTCTGCCAGGGGCTGTGAGAGATGGTGTGTGTGCTGAGGGGTCCTGCTGCCCAGTGGGGAAACAAGGCTCTGCATCCCACTTACCCACCAACTTGCCACATGTCCCTAGAGGCCAAATCCAGGAGTGGGGCCTGGGGCTCTTTGTTCCTTTTGGGCTGTGGAGTCTTCCAGAGGAAAGGAAAAAAGTCAGCCAGAGTAGGATCATCACATCAGTGGCAGAGTGAGGACCAGCCACTGAGTCTCATTTAAAATCATCTCCTAGCAGTGGAATAGCAGATACCAGTGCAATGCTTTGGGACTGGCACACTGGTCTGAGCCACTGGTCCATCTAGTCTGCATCCCTTCTCTGTACAGTCATGGTATTAAATCTGATTTCAATATCAGGAGTGAGTTTTCCTTGGAAATGGTGAAACAAGTGGCAACATAAATTAAACTTAAGCCCATTTGTGGAGGCTGCCATCCCTGGAAATGTTCAAGGGCAGGTTGGATGGAGCCTTGAGCAACCTGGTCTAGTGGGAGGTATCCCTGCCCATACAGGGGGTTGGATCTAGATGATCTTTAAGGTCCCTTCCAACCCAAACCATTCTGTGATTGTATGATTTTAGGCACTACATGGTCAGTCAGGTTATCCTATTAACAGGAAACTGCTTCTTGACCTCCACTAAGAACAACCTGCACAGGACCTTCACAATCCTCCTTCAGGAACATCTCCTTGTCTGTGGGCTGGTCCCCACTTGCCACAACTCTGTTCCAGCTAGAATTTATTTCTAGACAGGCAGCAGGGAAACAGCAGAGAAAGGCAAGTGTGAGAGCATTTCCCCCTGCTGAGCAGCCTTCGTGCAAAGAGAAATCCTCTGCCTCTGTAATCACCAACTTTACAATTGGAGAAATAAAGAGGTGGCTTGACCCACCTGAGAAAATCCAGCAACTCTGGTCACACAGGCCTGCCTGTGATGGAGAGCAACCCAAACCAAGTCCCAGGGGATACCCACCTCCTTCTCCCTGCCCTGGCAGTCTTAACTGAGGACAAGAAAAGAGCTAAACAAGATGAGGCAGACAAACAGATGGGGGGGGAGGGAGGATTCCAACCTGAGCCTGGCACCAGATGTACTGGAGCGCGTGCACCAAACATACACAGTATTTAATAATTCCTGAGAATTGCCATGGTAATGAAGCACAGAGTTGGGTTGTTATGGTAACAGCCTCTTTTTTTTTTATTATTTTTTTAAGGCAGGGAGGCATTACCCAGGTTGTAACCTCAATCCAGACTGAACAGGTTTCTGAGAGCCCCAAAAATAAAAGAGACGTAAAATAAAATAAAATTAGATAAGTAGCAGTTTCCTGTCTCTCGTCTGGCAGTTCTGGGCTTGTTCTGTAGGTAGGTGGAGGGAATGAGGTTGTTCCAGGCACACATTGCCCTGGAAAGTCTGGGGAATGGCTGGGGTGGATCTCCATGGGTCTGAAATTGAGTGCTGATTGGGGTGAGGGCTGGGCCCTCTCATGGGTGGGTCTGGGATGCTCCATCACCAACTGGTTTCCCTGCCAGACCTCTAGTCTGGTGTCAGGGGTGTCCCCAGCTGGCTCACGGGAAGGACACACACATCTCTGCATGAGAGAGTGGCCATGGAAAACCCCTGTCCCAGCCAAGCTCCCAGAAGGATGCTGGGATCCCAGTGCACAGCCTGCCTGTGGTTACCTGCATCCCATGTGCTGGAGGTCCAAAAGATGCTCTCCAAGATGAGACAGGCAGCTTGGGGGCTGGACAGGAGGTAACAGACCACTTTTCCTAAAGCCACATGGCAGACCTAAGGAGAAAACACAGGTTCTCTGAGCTCTGGCAAGGTCTCCAGGCTGCTGTGCTCCTTGGAGGGGATCCATTAAGGCAGAAGGGAAATGTCCCATGTCCTCCTCCTGCCCTCCCACCAATGGCCAGAAAGCCACTTCCATCTCCCTTCCCAAGCCATCCCCCCAGCAAAAGTGTCAGGTTTGTCCAGCTGATCCTCATGTTCAATTTTAATTTAGTGCTGGTTAAATCAGTAGCTCTGTGAGCCCGTTTTCTATTAAGGAAGCTGAGGCAGTGCATGTAGGGGTTCATTTAACAGAGAGATGGCTTGAAATACACAGTGCAATTACTCAGGAACATCACTCCATAAATCCCCACTGCAGCTCAGCATGATTCTCTTGTATGGGCTGAGGGAGAGCCATTAGTCTCCAGATAAAGCCTCTGTAGTCCATTAGCTCTGCCAGAGAGGGACAAGTTGATTCCATGAAAGTCAGAGACTCCAGGGAGAACTGAGGCTAAACGGTGACAGAATTCCAGAGCCAGCGTTGCCTCACAGCATTGGAAACTCTGCCTCCCAGTTTCCCTTTTTGAAAGGGAAAGCCTTGAGTTTCTGTGTCTTCCAAGCTGCTCTGCTGCTGGTGGCATTCTGGTTTGGAGTTCCTTGGATCCCCCCTCCTGCCCTGGCCTCGTGTTCCAGCCCACCTGGAGCTGCCAGCCTGGCCCTCACTCCCTGCTGAGGTGTGCAGAGCATCTGGCACCCTCCACAATCCCTGGGGCAGGGAAAGCTCCTCACTTCCAAATCAGTGTGGGTTGTCCCTCTTGCTCTTTGCTGAATCAGAGCTATTATGGGATTGTGAGAGAGTTTAGAGTCCTCAGGATAAAACATGGACCATACAGCTTCATCTCTACTAGGAAAATGAACAGTGCCAGGAGCATTCCTGAGCACTGGAACTTGACTGATGACACTGTTCACTTGTGAGAATTGTTCTTGGTGCTGTTCAGATCTGTGCCAACAACCTGACCCAAACAGTCTCTGGGCAGGGGCAAAACAACAGAGGTAAAAGAGCACAGTGCACTTAAGAATATCAGTGTGGGCTGTGCTGCCTGTGCAGGGTGAGAGTCTCATTGGGTTTGATGGATTTACATGCCAGTGTAGTTGTCTTTAAAGCAGTTGTTGGGTGGGTCCAGAGTAGAGCAACGAGGCTGGTGAAGGGACTAGAGGGAAAGTCTTATAGGGAGAGGCTGAGGGTGCTGGGGTTGGTTAGCCTGGAGAAGAGGAGACTCAGGGGGGACCTCATCACTCTCTTCAACTACCTGAAGGGAGGTTGTAGTCAGGTGGGGGCTGGGCTCTTCTCCCAGGCAACCAGTGACAGGACAAGAGGGCACAGCCTGAAGTTGCTCCAGGGGAGGTTTAGGTTGGATATCAGGAAGCACTTCCTCATGGAGAGGGTGATTAGACATTGGAATGGACTGCCCAGGGAGGTGGTGGAGGCACCATCCCCGGATGTGTTCAAGGCAAGGCTGGATGTGGCACTTAGTGCCATGGTCTAGATGGTGTGGTGGTGTTGGTCAAAGGCTGGACTTGATGTTCTTAAAGGTCTTTTCCAGCCTTGGTGATTCTGTGATTCTGTGATTTCTGAATCAAATCAGTTTTCTCAAGTGTAAGCAAGGGATTGGAAACACACGTTTTTAGTCCTGGAGAATTTATCTTTGGAAAAACAATGAATGCAGGGAAGCATGGAACATCCTCAACATCCATGACAACTGCCTGCTCCATGGTGTTGGGATATAGATCTTTGGATTCACACTAGTTCTCCCATTAAGATAACTCAGCCAAGCAATTCCCCAGCAGTCTGATTCTGTGCTCCTCTGATTTTAGAGACAGGCAATTTCTTGGACTTGTTTGTTCCATGAGCACATGATGATGGAAAACTCAGTTCACAGGAAATCAGAATGCTGCCAACTATCAGTATGGTTTGGCCCATCCCTGAAGATGTCACTGTCAACGTGCTGGAAAATGGTAGAGGCACTGGCAAGGCTCAAAGGCATGAACACAGATGCAAAGTGACTGTCTCTGGTCTGAACTCTGCTCATCTCCATGCATTTCAGGTTGTCAGTGCAACAGAACTCCAGCTTCAGAGATGTCTTCACAGCTTTCATCCTTCCCTGAAGCTCATTAGTGTGACTGATGTTTTCATATCTTTAATTTAAGGCAGGTTAATCAACAACAAAGCAAAAATGTCTGTTTAATGACAAAGACTTTAGCACAGTCCTGCAAGAAGCTGAGAGGTGGCTCTGCATAGCAATCTTGGCTGCAAGTGACAGATGACCTCAAGGTGAAGGCAGAGGTTTTGGCATTCTTGGTCAGCCTGGGGTACTCAGCTGCTCAGGACCATGAGTCCTGGCCATGGCAAAGTGCTCTCTGTTGGGGTGCAGTCAGGGTGCAGATATTACATCAAAGAAGTTTCCTCTTTTTGAGCTAATGTCACCTGTGTAAACATTGCTTCTCAGTTCTGTGGTTCTCCTGCCCCAGTGACAAGCTTTGAAGGTACCTCCACTGCTGGTGGATTTAGTCTCCTAGCAAGGAGCTGTGAGATTAGAGGACACAGCAGCAGTATCCCTGGTCAGATCTGCCTTTTCTTTCCACATGGGCTCACTGGCTATGTATGCAGCTTGACTTGCTGGTATGTGCCTTTGGTGAACACCTCCACTTCTGGTTTTGCTCTCAGTTTTTGCTCTCTAGGGGGAAAGGAGGCAAGATCCATCCTTCCTGTGATGCTCCAGTTCTTTTGAAGGAGCCCAGTAAAATGAGGAAAATTTATCACCTCATTCTAACTGTGGATGTGACACTGGAAGTGGAGATGATCAAGGCAATAACCAACAAAAGCAGGAGAAACATCTACCCTGTGGCAGCAGGTAACTAGAGTGAGCTTTTTGGAAAAGGGGCTAGAACTGCAGAGCCACACAACCCTGCTCCTTCATTAAAGAGCCATTTTTGTTACCTTAGTGTGTCTGTTGGTGGTGTTTGAGGCTGGTACACGGGTGTGGGTGAGGATGGATGCTCAGAGCACTGCACCTTCCAGGAAAACAAGGTGGGCATGGAAGCAAACTCAGGGCTCTGTTCCCTTTCCATGACAGCTGGTGCTGGATGCTGGCTGGCTGCCCTGGTGTGGCTCAAACTTTCAGGCACGTGGGGCTAAATCCAGAGCCATCTTTTCTGGCAGGTCCCACAAGTGTTTGTATCTTACAGGTTTCTGTGCAGCTGTGAGTACTCCTCTCTTGTCTCACTGAGTCCCAAAATGCAGGTTTAATAGGACAAGGGAGCTGAAGAAACAGGCAAAATGTGATTAGGCTTTAATTAGCTAAGTTCATTCTCTTAGATAATTGAAAATCAGACTAATTGCTTGCGATGAATTCCCAGTACAGCCATCCAGCTTGGTGTGTGATCTGCCAGCTGCCACACCACCACCCAAGGAACAGCCTGAAACCTGAACACTGCTACCCACTGGTCTACAACACTCTGCAGAGCCCAGTTCCTCATCCCCAGAGAGATGTTAAAACCCCTCAACCTTCCCCAGGCTGCAGGGAGGGTGGGTTTAGTGACCCACGTACACAGCAAGGCTCGTTGTTCTTCATGCCACCCTTCAGGGAGCTGGTGGGCCACTGAAACTCACAAACCCAGGAAGGAGCATGCCAGCAGTCCTAGTGGGATGGGACCTACCCTTGGCTCTCTGAAGCCTGCCAGAGGGTTACAGCTGGAAAGGACAACAGGTTTAATCTCCACTTGCCTCCCTCCTGATCACAGCAGCTGGCTGGCCTCAGAGGCTGACTGCATACTGTCAGTGCTGAATCAACTGTGCTGGTTGCCCCTTCTCCTGTCTCTGCTGCTCAGTCTGTCTCTGCTGGTGGGTTTCCAGAAGCTCTGTGTCATGATCAGGGCTGCCCTGGGCTGATGGAAGACTCTAGGGTACAAGTTGGAGTTGGCAATGACCCTTCTAGCTTTACCTTGGAAAAGCTTTCTGGTAGAAAACCATAGATCTAGTACTGGACCTCCTGCCTGGATGAAACTGGATGTCTCCCCCACAGAATCATCAATCATAGAATGGTTTGGGTGTGAGGGGACCTTAAGGATCATCTAGATCCAACCCCCCTGCATGGGCAGGGACACCTCCCACTAGACCAGGTTGCTCCAAGCCCCATCCAACCTGCCCTTCAACACTTCCAGGGATGGGGCAGCCACAGCTTCCCTGGGCAACCTGTTCCAGGGTCTCACCACCTTCACTGGGAAGAATTTCCTCCTCATGTCTCACCTCAATCTCCCTCTTCCAGCTTTAATCTATTCTCTTTTGTCATCTCACTCCTTGCCCTTGTGAAAAATCCCTCCCCAACTTTCCTGGAGCCCCTTCAGGCACTGGAAGGCTGCTATGAGGTCTCCTATGAATGTACCAAGGTGACGTGAAGCCATCATTCTGGCTGAGGAGCTTCAGGAAATAGGTTGCTTTGCCCAAGTGCACACAATTTTTCTAGCAAGTCCCTTGTGAGACTCCACATCCCTGTTTCATGGAGCAAAGACTTGGCATCTGGCACTGAGTGCAGTTTCCCAGAGGCCAGGGATGGTTCAGAGAGGTTGCACAGGTAGGAACAAACGTGATGTTCCTCACATTGCAGTGCTTGAAGGATCACGCCTAGAAAAATGCTGGACTTATTTTGCATCCCTGGTTTAAGTTTCCCTTCTCTCCCACTGCTAGGCAGCGTGCTGTGTGCCAGGTGGCTGCATTTCCTTCTGGAGTTTATCAAGTGCCTGGGGAAACAAGGCATGGAGGGATAAAAAATGAGGCACTTGTCTCACTCAGCGCTGCCTGTTTGTCATCTCCTTGTACAGAAATGTAATCAGCACTGAGGGGGGCAAGGGGTGCAGAGGGGAGGTACTAATCACATTTGCACCATTCCTGTACTTTCCAGCCTCTTTTTTTCCACACTTCTATCTGCCTGGGCTGTATCACTACGGGTGTTTCTTTTGGTTTGGGGTTAAAAGCACTTCCAGCTTTACGTGCTGCCCTAATGAAGGGGAAGAAAAAAAGCAGGGAGGCAGCTCTGCGGTGGGTGAGTGCTGTGGGTGCTCCAGTTTCAAGTCAAGACCTGACATCTCCTTTTCCCCTTGGGCTGCAAAGCAATTCCAAAGTACTCCTCTGCACTGACCACATTTCACAACGGTATGAATGGCTCTACCTGCTCCCATCCTCTTGTGTTTGAGGTGCTGATTTCAAAGCATTTTGCACTAGAGATTAAGTCTCCAGTGCTGCTGGCTGAACCACAACGAACCCACCCCCTTCTCCTTGGCTCTAGGTAGAACAGCAAAGGCTGGTGGGACAGAGAAGTTAGCAAAGGAATTTGCCACATGCACAGTTACTTTAAATGCCTGCAGGTGTCTTATTTCAGGGCTTCAGGATGACTAATAGCTCCATTATTCTCTGCAAGGGATATACCAGGTTGCCCTTTAACAGGCAGGAGGGAACAACACCTGGCGACGAAACACAAAGAAACACAGCTGGCCATTTGGATGGACTGGGTCCAAGTCCCTTTTTAGAGCTCCCTCCTCATGTGCAGAGGGTTGTGGGATGAAGAAATCAAAGAACAGCAATGCCAAAGCTCAGCAGCAGCACTCCCCTCTTTGTTCTGGTGGAAATGCCCAGCTGAGCCTTGCAGTTATGGCCAGTTCTGGAGGGGATCATTTAGGACTGTGCTTTCATGCACCAAAGCTTGTGGCAGCTACACCTGGAGCATTCCCTGCTCACTGAGCCCCTGCTGTTTCTTCATGCCTCCCCACCTCACAAATAGGGGAGTCATGCTGTGAACCAGATCAGAACACCTGAACAAAACCCAAAGGTAAACTAACACTAAACACAGGTTTCCATGTTGGTCAGTTCCTTCTCTGGTTCACCACGCAGCCCCCAGGCTGGCACAACTAACAGGAACCCTGTGCTGCTGCAGGAAGGAGGAGAGAAAGGCTGTCACATTGTGAAAGGCATTTTTCAAGCTTCCTAAAAAACAGCTTTAGAAGAGTTCTCCCTCAGCTTTGGATCCACTAAAACCCCAGGACCACTCCTGTAAAGCTGCTGCCTGGCTCATTGTCCCCCATCCACAATTTGGGTACCTGCTGATCCCTGCAGGTTTGCAGAACTCTGCAGTTGCTCCTCGTGAACTCCAGCACAGGGGCTTTTTCAGCTTCATTTCTCTGTTTTATCAGGCTCTTTTCAAACCCTCCTCTTGCTTTGCATTACTCACACCCCTCCTCCCAGTGCGGGGTGTCTGCAAACGGATTACACATCCTGCTCTCCTGTGTTCAAGCCACCCAACAGTCCCTGTGCAGAAGCCTTTTTTTCCTGGCTGCTTCTCCCTTGCTTTGCTTTTCTGGGTGAGCTGAGGCATTTTTGGGAAACAGGTAGCATGCCACTGAGTCTGCCTTCTGCAGCAGTAATAATGCCCTGCTCAAAGCAACTTACACAGGACCTTGTTGCTCCCTTACTCAACGTCAAGTCTTCAGTGTAGATCAGTCTGCTGCAATGGAGCTGGGAGGTTTTACTCCTGCTTCCAGTTTGGATCACAATGCAGAGATGGTGGGAGTACATGGCATTGGTTTCCTGCTGATGGGTAACTTTGGAGCTTGGGAAATAAACAGAAAGAGACAAAACATTACAATCTAGTGATAAAACTTGGCTTGCTTTGCCTTAGTTCAGCTGCCACACATCATTTCAATTCCTCAGGCTTTTTCTCCCTTCTTTGAGTCTCTGTTTATTGTAATGGGAAAAGAAAATAACATTTTATTACAAAATTGGCCTTTGTCACTCTGCCTATGTCAAAATGTCTAACCTCCTCTTCTTGCTTCTCCCCCATTGGCTTCATCCTGGCTCAAACCAGGACATTTCCCCATTTTAATTCAGATTTGCTCCCTTTGCCCAGCTGGGACAATCTCCCTGTGAATCTAGGCTACTCCAAAAAAAATGATTCCACTTAAAAATATCCTAGGGCAACCAATTCTAAGCCATTCTTGTCATGTTTTGTTTTGTATGGGTCTCCTGCAAGTTATTTCCTCCTGAAAACCCAAGCTCAATGTAGGAGAATTACCTGTCGTTTTAATAAAGGAATAATTTCAGCTGGGTAATGAGCTGCCTGAGAAATGAATACTGAAGGATCTGAAGCCCTCCAACAGAACAGCCCCCAGTTTTGTGCTATTAATGTGTCTTATGAAATGTGTCAAAACTCCACCAGCCTTTGCTGTGTTTGCACTGGGGACTCTGCCCTGTGCTTAGGAAAATGAGAAGAGAGTGGGAGAAGTGTGCCTGGGGCAGGGCGTGAGGAAAACATCTGAAGGCCAGAGAGCTCTGCCATGGCTGTTCCACTCGAGCTGAACACAGGGAGCCCATTGTGCTGTGCTGGGGTTGCAACTGGCCCTGAGCACCTCACTGCTTTGTCTGCAGGCAGCCAGAACCCCCCCGAGCTGCTGAGAAGAGGCTCTTGTGCACAGCCCCTTGTGCACAGCCCCTTGTGCAAAGCCCTGCTTAGCTAAACCAGGTCCTGCACTGGCTGCACACTCACACCAGCTGAAACTGCAGCTTCAGGATTGCACGCCAGAGCAGGCAGAGACAGGAGAAGGGGGTTCCCTCCTCCCATCCCCTTTCCTGAGCCCAAGCATGAGGCAGATCAGGGAGCAGAAATTACTGCTTTATTAAAACGACAGGTAAAAACGACAGGTAATTCTCCTACATTGAACTTGGGATTTCAGGAGGAAATAACTTGCAGGAGGCCCACACAAAACTGGAGACTGTTCTGTTGGAGGGCTTCAGATCCTTCCATATTCATTTCTCAGGCAATTCATTATCCAGCTGAATGTTGGGGGTTTTTCCATTCTCAGTTCTCTGGATCAACCCCCTGACCTGACTCAGTAAGGATCCACTGCCAGTGCCATCACAGGGGAGACACGTGGGAACACGGGGTCCTCCATCTGGCAGTGACCTGCATCTCCCTGACCACGGCAGGATCTCCAGACAAATCAGCTCTCCATCCTGGAGGTGACTGAGGTGGAGGGAGAAGCCCTGCAGCTGGAGACACTTAGCATGGAGCAGCAAAGATGCTGGTGGACATTCCTGCAGTGACTGGACCCCAGTGGTGGCTCAGGGTGCACTGGGTGCTGTGCCCTGCACCAGCAATGAAGCCAGCAGTCCTGGTGCTGAACACCACCTGCCTGCCACGTGGGATCCATCATCCCTCTCCGGCTGGATGCTGAGGAACCAAAATAACTCCTTGTTTTTCCCAGCCAGTGCTGAGCTGGGATATGTTTGGGAAGGCAACTGAGACACTGTGACAGATGGCCAAGAAAGCAAATGCTGTTTTTTATGTCACCTCCGTGTTTCCTCCTCTGCTGTCTCCTGTGCTGGAGGCGGTGTTGGGAGATGCTGTGTGCTGCCAGCACGGCTGGCACCAGGGCTGGGCAGACAGCAGAAGGTTTGGGGCAAGATGCTGGCCACCCTGAGCACATTTCTGCCCGGGTCTCTCATGCTTTTTGACCTGTATCAAGGCCTCCTCCTCCAGGAATCTGTGGGAAAGATGGGGCTTGGAAGTGAACCGGTGCTTGAGGTGGAGGGTTTGCTCTTGCAGAGCCACTGAACAGCCCCCCACAAGCTGCCTGCAATGACTGCTGGCCCAGTCTGTCCTCCTTTGCCCTCAAGAGCCAGACAGGCCAGGAAAACTAGGCAGCACCTCGAGTGCTGTGTTCACTTCTGGGCCCCTCACTCTAAGAAGGACATTGAGGTGCTGGAATGTGTCCAGAGGAGAGCTACCAAGCTGGGGGAGGGTTGAGAGAACAAGTCCTGTGAGGATTGGCTGAGGGAGCTGGGGATGTTTATTTTGGAGGCGGCTGAGGGGAGACCTCATTGCCCCCTACAACTACCTGAAAGGAGGTTGTAGGGAGGTGGGTGTTGGGCTCTTCTCTCAAGTGGGTAATTACAAGACCAGAGGAAATGGCCTGAAGTTGGGCATGGGGAGGTTTAGATTGGATATTAGGAAGAATTTCTATACTGAAAGGGTGGTCAGGCACTGGAACAGCCTGCCCAGGGAGGTGGTGGAGTCACCATCCCTGGAGGTGTTCAAGAAACGTGTAGATGTGGCACTTCAGGGCATGCTCTTGTGGCCAAAGTTGGGTTTTTTTTGTGGTTTTGTGCTGATGGTTGGACTCGGGGATCTCAGAGGTCCTTTCCAACCATGATAATTCTGTGATTCTGTGATTCTGCCAGCTGGTGTCCAATATGGGCTCTTTTTACCAACCCAGCACTAACTGCACACAGAGGACCCTAGGCAAACCAAAGCTTTGATAAAAGCCAGATCCTGAAACTCCTTGATGTGCCACTGCCTCTCCTCTGTCTGTGTGCTTGTCACTCAGTATCTCTGGGCAAGGCATCACTGAAGTCCCTTCCTGGGGCACAAACATGATGGCAGTCTTCAGGGAGGGCTGGGCTAGTGTGACATGGAGCCTTAGGTCCCAGATGTATGGTGGAGATTCAGCAGGAAGATGAGCACACTTCAGCAAGGGAAGGGAAGCACAGAGAATCCGGTGACTATGAAGTGTTGTCAGGCCCGTGGTACCTTGCAGGAAGCAGGAATGGACAGGCACGAACCACAGCAGCCACCTGCTCCCCGGGGCGGGCTCTGTTTCCATGGCAGGAGGGAGTCGCTCCTGCCGCCCGGCCCGGCTGCCAGGACGCCAGCTCCTTTCACTGCCCGCCTGGTGTGGAAGGAGGGGACTGACATCTCTGTTTGGCACCGCGTCTATCTGCCTCCTGCTGCTGCCTTGTTGCACTTGGCAAGTCTCCTCTTTCTCCCTCTGTTTTTCCACTAGGAGATCTCACACTCCTCTGCCTTGGCAGCGGGTAGATGAGAAGGGGTGGACAGATCCATGGGCTCAGAACTGCTCAGCAATGGCTCTCCTGGCTCTTCCTGCCTGCGATGGAGTCTCCCTGAATTCGAGGGTCTGGCGTTGAGCAGAGGGGATCAGTGGTGTTTAAGGCAACCAGAGCCCCGTTAGCTAGGACAGGGAACTGAATTCAGAGGGGCTGGTGAAAAATCCATGTCACACTTGGTGACAGAGCCCGACAGAGCTCTGACAGCAGCTTCCAGCCTGCCAGCCCTTGAGGACCAGGAGGACCTTCACTTAGAGATGAGCAGCTGGCACCAACTCTGCTTTGGGCAAGTGCTGCGCTGGGCTCTCTGGCTCGGTGCTGCCTTAAAGCCCTGGGGAGGGGTAACTCAAGCCCCACCTAAATATGGTTCAGGAGAATAAAGCAAAAGAGGTAGTGGGGGGCAGAAATGAAGGTGAGGGAGCAGGGCAGAAAGAACAATGACAGGAAAATTCCGTGGAGAAGCAGCGCAAGGTAGGGAGCAGCAGAGAGGAGCTGGTCTGCACCCACGCACCCAGGCCCAGCCCTTCCTTGCAGCAGGAGCATTGAAATGGAAATCACTTGCTATTTGCAGTGCCAGCATCCTTCCTGCTGCCCCCACCGCCCCAGTCTGGCACCGTGGGGGAAAGAGGAAGAACGCTGACACTTTGTGCCACAGAGGAACAGGCAAGGTGGGAGGCAGGGGCTGTGCAGAGCCACAGTTTCCTCTGAGCAGCAGCACAGGCCAGCAGGCATTTCAGACCTCCCTAGAAGGCCCATGTCATTATTCTGCAGCATTACTCTGCTATGCAGGGAGACACGTGTGGGAATGCATAACAGCAATGCCAGCTGGTGACCTGGCTTTATTTACCCACAGAGGCAGCATTGGCAGCAGAAAAGACACTTGATCCCATGCTGCTCACTGCCCTGGCTGCACCTGCCTGGCCCCAGGGGAATGAATGACTCGGTGTTGTAAGAGCCAGCTCTGGGCCAGCATCTGCTGGCAGTGCCAGCAAGCCCCAGCTGAGCTGAGCAGCCAGCACCCTCCCTCTCAGCTGCTGACACCCCACCTCTCTGGGCTGCTGGAGCTCAGCCTCCTGGGCCCACGCTTTCCTGGACTGTGGAGCAAAGCCAAGGGATGTGCCCCCAGTGCTTGGCAGAGAGCAGATGAGGGGGCCTCTGAAAGCAGGGCTGTGAGGACACAGAGCTTCAGGCCAGCACCCAGGGCTTCATCCATCCCAGCACTGCCATACACCAAAGACAACTGTCCCACACCTGGAAAAGGGTGTGTAAAGACACAGGGGAAGTCTGTGAGGCCCGGCCTGTGACTCTGGTGGCCTGTGGGATGGTGGGATCAAGTCCACCTTGTGAGCTGCAGAGTTCCTTGGCATCTCCCGTTCTTTGCCTTCATCAGGTCTTCTCTGAGGAGCACTTCCACAGCACAGGTCTTTGATGTGGCACTCTGCAGCCTAGATGATGAAAGAGTTAACTGTCCCCTGGGAGGGGGCTGAGGCTGGCAGCAAAGCGATTGTGAAGTCAATTAAGCTGAAAGACCCTCCAGCCACTCCAGGTCTCTCCCTCTTTGCTCTTCCCAACTAGAACAAGGGTTGTTAGATGGAGGCAGGAAAAGGCAGGAAGCTAACAAACCTAATCCTGGCACTGCCTGGCAGGGCAAAGCATGACAGCAGCCTCATCCAGGTCATTTTGGGGAAAAAAAAAAAATAAAAAAGAAAGTGGTGAAGCTACAGACCTGGGGAGAAAGAGGTTTTTCAGCCAGGTATTTGGTTCCCTACATGGCACAGCCCAACCACCTCCCTGCTCTTATTCTTCCCTTCCTCACAAGCATTCACAACAGATTGAATGGCTGGGTTACCAGCCTGGAGGCCTGTGGGTTGTCCCCTAATTGGGCTGTCTCAGGCCAGCTGGCTGAGGCTGGCTGGTAGGGTGGGTGTGCTCAGCACCAGAGCTGGAGGGGCTGGCCAGGTGCAGCACGGCTGGGCTGAGGTGGTGGCAGGGCACCAAGCTTTGACACAGCTGCCTCCTGTTTCAGCAGAGCTGGCCGGGAGGGTTCCCAGTGGGTGGCCTCCTGGCTGCCCCAGGAAAGCGAGACCTGCTCCACCCTCCCCTTCCCTCCTGCGTGGTGTTCAGATTCATTCAGATGAAACAAGCTGGCAGCAGTGAGGCTCAAATCAGATCAGGCAGGCACTGGTCTATTTTCCAGCTCTCTCTGCCCTTTCTGAAGGAGCTGCTGCCCACGTGGCTCCCAGGCTGCAGCAGAGCTCTCCACAGGAAGAGTGCCAGTCTCGGCAGGGAGGGAACTGCCAACCACTTGGCCAAGGTCAGCATCTCAGGGCCTGATCCTACAGCACCTTGAATGAAACCAAGCCAGCTTGTTACACCAAAGCAAAGACACTGTAAAAAGGAAGTCATGTTTTGAAGCAATGCAGCTGTCTGTCACTGCAAGGTTCTTGCATGTTTTCCTGGGGCAGCTGGAGCCCAGTCCTGGTCAAACAACATGACAGCCCAGAGTGGAAAGAGCTCACGGTCATTGCCTCCTGGCTCTGGGCTGCTTGGTAACTAAGTTGTTTCAGTCAGGCAGTGTGCCTCAGTTTCCCCATCTGTAACATCAGTGATGCTCAGCTTCTCTAGAAGTACTGAAGCACGCAGCTTACTGTGTTATAGACCCCAGCCTGACCCTGGCTGTTACTCCATTCCCTCATCAGATACTGGGTCTTATCAGACTTCTTTCCTGTTTGAACCATTACAAGGAAACAAAAAGCCAGGATCTGTGCAGCAACACATGCTGCACTCTCCTGTGGCAAAGGAGGGGCTGCCTGTTCCCCTGCAAAAGGCTCCTGAGAAGTTAGGCCTGTACCAGAGGTCTGTCAAACTGCCTTTGGGATGAAGATACTATGAATGAGCCACCTCCATTAATGCAGGACTCCTTGCAGCAGACCACAGGCAGGAAGGACGTCAGATTGTTCCCATGTATTTGGACTTCCAATAGGAAAACTTGAACATGCAGTGGGTGTTGATCTGTGCACACAGACAATCTGATGCTTCTGGGCTATCAGAGGTCTTGTCAGGCACAAGCAGCCACTGTCCTGTGTGTGAACCATCCTAGAAGCCCCTGTGCAGCACAGCCACAATCCCTGCTCATGATTACTCCTGCCTCCTCCTTCCAGTAGAGTGGATTGGGTCTCTGGTCCATAGAAGATGCTCTGGCTTTGCTGGCAGAGGAATGTTGCGGTTTCAGCCTTGCTCTCCTATGGCAGTGCAAGAAGGGACAGGGGACTGATGTGCTGTCTGTGTTGCAGCTTCTAACAGAATTAAAAGGAATCAAAGATCAGAAGTGTGGAACTGCTGCTCTACAGGGATGGACTAACCTAGAAATCCTCAGCCTGGAGGAGCATTCAGTGACAGGAAAGAAATGGCTGAGGTTTGTAAGATCATCAGACAGTGACTGAGGAGCAAATACTGCTTGTTCTTCACTTCAACAACTAGAAAGGGGGAACTCAAATGAAATGAAAAATCAGCAGGTGCAGAAGGAACAGATGACAGTGCTTTTTGCACACTGCAGGATTCACGTTTGCTTGCAGGAGCCAAAGCCACTGCCAGGCTTGGTGTGGGGTGAGCTGCACTCCCTGAAATCCCCTCACCAGGACTCCAAGCTGCAAAGCAATTCCTAATGTGCTCTTGGTGAGGCAGCAGCAGAAGCAGAGCCAGCCCATCCATCTCTGCCCTTTTACTCATGTGCTCCAAGACACAGGACTGCCTGCAGGCAGCCACCAAGCCACAAGCCCTTTGGCCTGAGCCAGCATGGCTGTTCTCACCCCCCGTGCTGTTCAGCCCCGGGAGGGGGGAAGAAGAGACAAATCCTGCGCGTGCCCGCCTGCCTCGGCTGACGCAGGGCAGGCTGAGTTTTATTTTGAGACAAGATTTCCATGAATAACTCCCCTCATCTGCCAAACCCAAATTAAAATTTGCTGCCAACAGTCATGAGCCTTCCTCCCTCTTTTTTTCTTTTTCTTTTTTTTTTTTTTTTTTGACGATTTCCTGCATTAAGATGAACCAGTGATAAATGTGGATCGTGCATTAAACGCCGGCCCACGCGGTCTGGGAAACAAAGAGCATGGAGGAACACTGCAAACTGCTGCTGGCCCATGTGCAGTTGGGCATGCCAGCTTTCAAGGGATGCCCTCAGAACAATTCTTTCAGATTTCCTGAATCCATAACATGAGATTTTGTGAAGAAGCACTACAACCTGCAAGCATGTGAGCCTCAGACCCAGAGATGTCCTGGAGGGCCCAGGATTGATGCCTTTCCGTGGCAGGGAAGGAGTCTGGTTAAGGACTCTACAGCTGGAGGATTCCTGCAGTGTGCTCACCAGTTTTTTGGCAGCTTTAGGAGGCTCCCAGCCTACTATCCAGATTAAAAGGGGTTTGCCTTCTTCAGCCATACCTGGCACTTCCTTCAGAGTTCTGGGGGTGCCCAGGCAAAAAATCCCTTGCAAAAAAGGTCTAGTGTTTTATCTCACAGGGATTTCTCTCTTTCCTTTTCCCTGGAAATCTGGGTGGAGTGACACAAAACCTCTTTCTTCTACCAAGGAAGGTGTTCTGCAGCCGTGGGTAAGTGAAAGGAGTGGCTTCCACTGAAGAATTAGGGTGGGCTCTCATCCAGCAGCCAAAGGCAAACAGTTCCCCCTCCTCCCCATGGAAGCAGGCACAGGGCAGATCAGTGTAGCATCAAACTTCCCAGCATCCTGGTTCCATGTAGCTCAAGCAACCCCTTCCCTCACTGAAGCACTGGTAGTAGCTTTGCATGTGGATGTGAGTGTCTGCAAACCAAAGGAGTGATGGAGAGGGCACACACGTGGGGGAAGAAACCTGCTGGAAGAGACACTTGTATGCATCACACCTGCGCCAACCCATGGCAGCTCAGCCTGGAGGGGAGGGCCAGAGCATCTCCATGGCTTTCACTTCCCTTCACCTCCACCTGGTCTAGCCTAGGAAAGTCTGCCTAGAATTCATCCACCCGAAGTGTCACACTTCACAGCTCCCTTCCCACACAGAGCTCACCCAGCAGCTTGACTCCTTGCTGCTTCCCTGCCTGCCTCCCCACCGCCAGGCTGCACCACAGCTGGGCCCTGCCCCAAGGCAGGCAGGGGCACCCGCTTCCCCCCGCACCCTAGGGAGGACATGGCAAGGCTCATCCACACCACGCTGGGCTTGGGAAGCTCTGTCCCACTTCCCACCAAGGGCAGGAAGAAAGGGGAGGGATAAAAGCTACACCAGGGCCTCCACTCCTTGGTTTCTTGTTTCCGGCCCTGGCAAGCAGAGGCAGATGCTCCCAGGTGGTAACACCAAAGGGTTCAGTGCTCAGGGCCAACCTGGTGATCTGGTCCCAGGCAGATCCCAACCTGCCTCCCAAAGTCCCTCTGGGGTTAAGCCATGGGCACACACCAGTTCTGAGGACAGCAGAAGGTTTGTGGCTCCCTGGAGAAGAGTCCCCACTCCTTTTTGGCTCATTGAGGCAAAGAGGGCTGGCAGTGCTCAAACACCCTTGGTTGCTGTGGATTTTGACCCAGTCCTTCCTCAAGTAGAAACAACTGATTTTCCTGAAATCTCCCATTCAGCATCACACACAAAGGTGACAGACTCAGTGAACTCTTGAGACATCTCAGGGGCAACCAGAGCCATAAGCAAGTTCAGAATCTCACCTGCTTTCAGGGCTCAGGCCAGCAATCATTAACAAAGGAAACGGACTGATCCAGAACACACACCACCATCCTACTTTGAAAGGACACGTTCCAGTAAGCCAAGAGTTGGTGAAAGTGCTTCAGCTGTGAAATATGCAGACCAAGCTTTTTGGGAAGTAGATCAAGGACTGCTGCTGTGGGGGCTGACAACATGAGGTGTGAAAATCCAGAGAAAAGGAGAGAACTGGCCACTGGGGGAATGCAGACATGGAGAGCCCAGCAAGCCTGGATACAGAAGGTGATAGACTGATATTACCACCACTAGAACAGACTTAGATGGTGAGATTGTGAATATGTCTGTCCCATTTCAGTCCTCAAAGGAGTAGTTGGCAATACATGGAAACACCAACGAGCCCCACGTTCAAGCCTCACAAATGGAATCATCCAACATGTGGCCTCCTCCCAGGACTACATTTATGAAGAATTCATAGAGGACCAAAGGCAGGATTTCACCTGCTCGTAGTGACCAGCTCAATGTCAGACTGAAGGCAGGGCAGACAACGGCTTGCATCCCTATACATCTGGTATTTTTATGTCATTTAATTGCTGTAATTTTAAATCCTTCTGGCCTGAGTAGTCTTTCAGTCGCCCCAAGCAGTTACCTGTATCACCAAGAACAACTCTTTCCTTACATAATCTTCCTTCTCCCAATTATTTTCAGACTTCCAGACCTGGCTGTGGTTTCACTAAGTAATTCTCTGTGGGTTTTCCCTTCCATGAATTTGTCCAGTTTCTTTTTGAATTAATGTAAAATTCTACCACCCTAACAAGACAAAGACTTTCCCAGGTCAAGTCCCCTCATATGTAAAACTTCCCAAAAGGCAGATCCTCCTGTTGCCCCTCAGCTTTGGCTCCAAAGGACACCCTGCCACTGGTGCAATTCTTTTCTACCAACCACACCCTACTCTGGTGGATGGTCTGGCTCAGAGTTTTTGGCAGGTGCTCCTCGAGGCAGCCGTAATCAGTCATTTAAATCTCATTTATTTTTATTTTAGAAAGCTCCCTAACAACAAAAAAGATTTCTTTCCTGCATCTCACTGGAATTGTGTGCATATTGCCATGGCAACCATGCCAGAGATTTTTGTGGTCCCAGCCCCATTTTATTGGTCATTAGATATCTGTGCAATAAAAAAAAATACATATAGCTTTGTTCTCCCATCTGTCTGTTCCATCTGCTTATTTCCAAGTGAAATACAACCAGTTGGCTCAGCCACAGCTTTTGCTCCTTCCTCACGGGACTGGCTGAAGGAAACAGAGATGCATCCTGCTGGTGGTCATGGAAGTGGTGAAGGGGAGGGAGAGGAATGAAAGACATTGCTGTGGACATGGACCTGACCATCACACACATGGAAAAGTCTATCGATTGTGACAACACCTGCAAGGTTAAACCAATTCTTCCTCACAGTCCAAGTTCCTGGCCTGACCATTACCAAGTGTCTCCCAGGTGTGAAGGGGAAGAGAAACTCAAGAGGACTCTGGCCAACACAAACCCCATTTGCTCCTAGTGGAACTGCTGTGGTCCAGCTGCAGCTCAACCCCAGCCGGTTGGTTTCCTGCCACAGGGTCATTGGGGAAGTCGAGTCAAATGTTATGTCAGTGAACAGGAAACTAATCACAGCTCAGCTGCGTCCACTAAGAGTCCTTTCTACCTTCCCAAAAGGAGAAAAGTATCATTTCATCCCAGTGCACTGTTCCATGGAATGGGAAAACACCAGTAATGAGACCTCTGTGCCAAACTGACCATGTTCTTCCCTACAGTCACCTGTCCCAGTCTGGAATCTGCACTGAGAGCGATCTGCCATGTTCCCTGTGAGGGACTAATTCCTTCTGGCAGTGTTTGCCTTGCCTGCCCACCCCCGCAGCCTCCACTGGGAGAGAGGATGTGTTTCCAGCCTCCCAGCTCCCTTACGTTATTTAAGCTGTTGGTTGTTAATTATAGTGCTGCATTTCAACTTGATGCTTCCCAGGGGGCCAAACCACACTAACAGACTAAAAGCAGCTCCCAACTGAATACTTCGGGAGCCTCTGCTAGAACCGAGCCCATGTCTCCATCCTCCAGGGTGAGACATTCCCTACCACCCTGGCTGCTCCCAGGAGACTGGAACTGCACCTTCCCCTGGTAGACCCATATCTGCACTTTCTTACCCTACAGAATGAACATTCCTGCTCACCAGATGGGAGCCACGGCTTTCTGGGAAGGGATTCCAAATTGGCCTTCAGCTTTCTCAATGTAAACATCTCCCCACCTGTCTCCCTATGAGCTCTGAATCTCTTAGTGCAGATGGAAGGGACAGTGAGGATGCACAGCCTGGTCTAGTTGGAGATGCCTCAGAGTTCAAAGTGCAGATTAACCCTCCCTGCAGCCTCACTGCTCCACTTGCTTTCACCTGCCCTGCAGAGCAAGGCCAGGATGACTCAGTCCCATCAGTCGAGTTCCCCGTTTCTCACAGGCTGGAAAAACTCTGCTGCACTTCTGTTGAAGCAAATCAAGTCTCTCAATCACACAACCATGACCACCTGCACATCCCTCTCAATGAGGAAGGGGTTACTGAGCAGTTGCTAAGCAAGCAGTCAGGTCAAGGGAGAATAAGCAACTGAGAAATTGATGGGATGTTAATACTTTCTAGCTGGTAGCAACATCCTCCAGCCAGGCTGCCCCTTCGCTTCATGTGACCACAGAAACATCTGCTTCGAATGCAGCAAAAAAATGCAGCAATCAAACCTTTAACTTGCTCAGGGCAAGAGCATGGCAAAAAATAACAGGGGTGTGTGGAGGGGTAAACAGTAACGTGGGGAAAGACATGAGGACCCTAGCCTGCCAGCTCCTGCCACAAGAGCATCCATTTCCCTTGGCTCTGTTAAGGGAGAAGCTGCTTTGAGAGGACATTTCCAGGAAAATCAGACCTGAATGGCTCAAATGTGCCAGAGGAAACTCAAAAATTGAAGAGTGTGCTTCAGAAAGCACCTGCTGCTGGCACCACCTTCCAGTTGTAGGCATGTGAGTCCTCCTCCTGTTAGCTGAGCATCATGAAAAGCAGCATAGCCCAGTGGCTACAGCCAAGGGAGGTCCAGCTATGTACCCTCTGCCACTCTGAAATGGTTGGAAGTTTTTCTCAACACATATTGAGCAATTAACATAAGAGTTCAGGGTACAACTCCTCCTAAAGAAAAGAGGCAACACATGAAAAGCAAGAAAAACAGAAAAGTGAAAATTTTATTACATTGAGCCATAGCTATAGATGAGAAGAGCTTTTAGACCTGAAGATTCAGGGTTGCTGTTCAGCTCCGACATACTTTGCCAAATTTGCATAAAGATCCCACAGAAATTATAATTTCATCTTGAACAGGTATAAATTGTGACTGCTTTTCCTGTTCAGCACTAATTGGAGAAATCACAAAAGAACAGCAAAGCAGGAAGGCTGTTGATGACTTCGGCCTTTCCTTTCTCCAGCCAGCTCACACGACCCCTCAGACCCCCTTTCTGGTTGACCCTCCTGGAGCTTTGCACAACACAAAACAAACCACACAGTTCGGAAATAATTACAGCGCCACAGTGGCTATGCAAATAATGAAGCACCTTCCTGCCCCGGATGACCACAACTCTCAGCAAAGCTGCCTCAGAACATGCTCCCAACCACAGACCTGCTTTAGCACTTGCTGGAGCTTGCAGCTTGAGCTCCAGGTGGTTTCCCCTTAAAACTGGCTGCTCCACAAACAGCTGTGGTTCTCAGAGAGCTTAAGCCCGCAGCAATCCCTCAGAGAAACCCCCTTCAGGTAACAGAACCCCTCAGAGAAGCCCCCCTCAGGTAAAAAAAAAAAAAACAACAAACCCAAAAGAACCCCCTACTCCCCATCGAAACCCTTCTTCACCGGCCCCAACGGCCACAGTAAGGGCCTTATATACCCTCCGTGAGGCACGGCCGAAGGGGATTGGTCAGCAGCCCCGGCAGCGGCGCTGGATTGGTCAGCGCGCAGCTTCGCCCCGCCCCCGCGCTTCCCTGAGGGGAGGCTCCGGTCATGAGGCGGGGAGGGGTCGTGAGCTGCTCTTGCTGCCGCTTGGAGGCTGCAGGTCAGGGGGAGCTGCTGCTGCAGCATAATACGAGGGAGAGTGTTTCCCTAGGGGGGGGTGAAGGTGCTCGAGGAAAGTTGGAAACAGCAGAGACCGATGTGAAAACGTCCAGCCCTCCTCTGTGGTTCTGAGCTCTGGCCTCACTGGAGGACACACCACTGCTGGATCAGCACCCTGCCCCTGGGTTCTGGCCTGGGCTGTCCCCTGGATCCCTTCTTCCGCAGCCAATGCCATGGAAGAGGGCTTTTCTCGTGAAGGCAACTGTACCTCTTTCAAGAACTCAATTCTCATTGCTTGATAGTCTAGTAGTCATCCTAAAGCCTTTGTGTTGCAAATCATGCTGATTTGCTTGCTGAAATGGCTATGGACAGCCATTTCTTAACACCATTTCAGGGACTGGTAGCCTGCTTCTCCCCCCTTAGCCTTCTCTGACCTGAACTGAACACACCTGACCTCTCAGTTCTGTAGAGGGAGTGGTTCAAGCCTTCCAGGTGTCATCTGTCTTCCAATTTGTCATCTTCTAGAGCATGACACTCAAAAGTGCACAGTCTCCAGCTAAGAACTCATCAGCAGTGAACAAAGTTCACTAATTAGCTCCTGCATCTTGCATATGAAAGCAAGCATGTATCTTAGGAGGAGAAAAAGCAGACCAGGTCTTTTTGGGCATAAAAGATATGCAAAATTACACAGGAACACTTTTAATTAATTGTTGCCTACTGACAGCAGCTGGCAAGACAGCCCTTTGCCCATCAGCTCTCAGACAATTAGTTAACTCCGGTCTCCACCTGAGATGGTGGAGCAGCTTTGTATTTATTCTTATTTGGATAAGATCAAAGTGAATCACATCCATGATTGATGGTGTGCAGAGAAAAATCTCTACATCTCACTTCTTCAAAGAGTGCAGTCTCTGCTCAGGGATCAAAGCAGCACTGTCAGGGTGACATTCTCCTTTATGGAGGGTTCACAATGAGCTTCTCACTTCCTTGGTACCTTTTGGCAGGAGCTGTCTGTGCCACAGAGCCTTTGCTTGGGTCAAGGACCTTCAGCCCAAGGACCAGGGTGCCCACAGTGGCAGGTGCTACCACAACAGTTCATCCTTGCCATTGCCAAGCAGGAAATCACAACAGCTTTGTGGTCAGGCAAAAGGTACATCTTTCCTCGTCTAGGGAGAACCAGGAGGCCAAGAGAAGGATGGGCAACAAGGGGCTGGGAAGAGCAGCCCCAGCACTACCATCTCCTCCAGCCCCAGCAGCAGGAACAGCAACCTCCTCACACTGAACACCACATGAATCTGGCCGCAGTCATCCTTCAGAGGGTGGCAAAATCAAGTGTTGCCTGCAGCTCTGAGAAGACCTCAGCTGGCTCCAGGCGTTTCCCTGGCTTAGTTCTACTGTTTGGTGACAGCCTCTTGCTGAAGCCTGGCAGCCTGCAAGCAAGGTCCAAGAAAACTTAGTTTGCAATCGTGCGAAAATCCTTTCCTCTCCCGGAGTCCTCTGCACAACTGGAGAACAGTGAGCCTGTCACTGACAGCTACAAAAACACCAACCGCTGCCCTTTGCTCCTACACCTGCCCACCATGCCTTTCCTTTTCCAGGCAGCCCCACACGCTAATCAAAAGCCAGACTTTTATTTTCCACCTTCAAATTGCCCCCACCCTGGGGCAGGAGGGCTGGCAGCCAGGTGGGGGGTCTTTAATGTTTCTCAGCAGGCTCGGTCCTACTGGTGTGAGCAGCTGCCTCAGCGGGGTTTGCGTTGCAATTTGCCTCATTATTGGACCTGCTGTGCAGCCTCCCCAGGAGAGCTACCTAATGAGACATCACACAAGCCCAGTGGTCCTGCTGGTGTTGACTAGGAAGGGACCTGGGTTTCAAAGGACCCCACTTGCTTCCTTTGTGCAGAGGAAATTTCCCCGTGTCATTAAAGCCAGTGGGCTTTGAGGCTGCAGCCCTTGGCGTTGGAAAACAGCTCAGCGTTAGCACTGCAGAGGGGTTCACTGGGGGCACTGGTGCTGTTTGACACTGAGGTGGCTCCTGCTGTGCTGCAAAGTCGTGCTGGGCTTGCAGGGGCAGCTCTGAGTTGAGAAGGTTACAATGCATAGAGAGGACCTGGCTGCTCCCTGAGGGCAAGTTCACCTGGGGACTGACATGTCCACTCCTGCCGGTGCTCTGCACTCGGGGGTCAGGGGCACTGGGGGTGCCTCTGGAGCCCAAGGCAGATACAGGGATGGAACAACTCATCTTCTGGAGGGTCTGTCCATCATCACTGATGCTCACAACCTTGGCACTGCATGTTTGTTGTCCTCTGTGCCACCTCCCACTCATCACACGTGTATTCACTGCGGACATTCTGCAGTCCTTTGGCTCCCTTAGGCCCCCAGGAAGGGGGTGCAGTCCCAGCAGGGGCTGCTCTGGTGCAGGAGGAGAGTTTCAGCCATTCCTGTCAGCAAGTAGAAATGAGAGGTTGTCATGGATACCAATGTGCAATCGAGGGCCCAATTCTGCTCTGCTCCTCCTGTCCTCCCTTGCCCTGTTGTGTGGGATCCATGATGACTCTGTTTCATATCAAGGAGGTGACAGCAATTGAAAAATAAAACCTGCTACAACTGTGGCTTTGGTTCCCAACTCTTTTTCTCCAGCTGTACCTCCCAGCTCCCATTTCACTGAGACGTGTCTGGATTCAAACAGGCCTGCATGAGGGCAAAACTGGGACACTGGTTTAAGTGCAGAGCCCCCAGCCTCAAAGCATCAGGGATACTCCAAAATGCACAAAGCCAGCAGGTACTTCTGGCTACCCAGTTGCTGGTGGTGGAAAGGAAGAGGAGTGAAGAGGTATGTGCAAGGACAGGTGCTTGGCAGCCTGTGGAGAGCATCCTAATCCTGGATTTACTGAGGAGATTAAACCTTTACTAGGCTGGATTCAGGCCCCCACACAGGGGGGATTCAGGCCCCCACTGTGCAGCAGCTTTCTTCAGAATTTCCCCCCAGGACTGACTTGGTGACCTCCAGAAGTTTTACAAGTGTCACCATGTTTTCATTTTCAGACGAAAACATCTCCCCAAATGTAAAACTGAGAGGTCAGATTTTTTTCATGCTGAAATATTTTGGATTTCATTTAAAATCAGCATTCCTAATTATCCAATGCTTTTTAAATGTGTTGTTTTTTTTTTCATTCTGGCTGATCACAGGGGGTCTTAGGCTTCAAAAGTTCTGGACCAGAACATATTTTTAAAACATTATAATTACTGAGGGACCTTGGGAAGAGGAAACTTTGGTTCCTGAGTTACTTCTGAGTAAGCTTCTATTACGTGCACAGTATTTTCCTGATTTAACAAAGAACCATTTTGGATCCAGCAAGACTGAAATCTGACATAAATAAGAGTATTTTCAAGATGATTGCTTGCAAACAAAAGCCTCAATTAGTTATCTCAGTCTGGTTGAGTAGTAGTGTGGGCAGATGATTGCAAATGGTTGTAGTGCTGCCACTTGCTGCCTTACCACCCCACACCAAAAATCCTTTTGGGATTTTCAGGAACCCAGTGTCTTCCTCTTAGATCCCATTCCAGGGAAGCACCTAAACACATGCTTCCACAAGCACTCCCAGATGCAGAAAATAACTGTGGGTGCTTAACAGGCTTCTGAGTTAAATTCAGAAGGGGAGCAGCCTTTTTTTTTTCATGTTCACATGGAACAGCAGCACCACGAAGGCAGTAGGGCAGTGAAAACTGAGACGTTGTAGGGAAGAGCCAGGAACCCACAAAACATAATTAAGAGAAAGAGGCTTTTGAGCAACGCTGTGACAGATTGTTCAGAGAGATGAGTACTCTGGACCCGTGCTTCTTGGCAGCCATGGAGTCATGTGAATATGTGGACTCATCAGGCAAGCAAATTCAACAAGTTATCAGTGACCTACTACACGTTGAGCATGTCTTTTATTTACTAGAGGGCTGGGTCATCTCCAGCTAAATGTTTTCTGGCCAGGAATTGCTGTTTTGTAGAACCTTACTGTGTTGAGTGTTTGGATCTCTGGAAATCAAGCTTCTTGAGAAGAATTCTCCAAATAGGCAAAGCATCTCATTGCACATTTCTGGAGGAAGGGATGGCTTTTCAGCTGGGACATTTCTCTTTTAGGTAACTCCCTTCTGAAAGGGAAATGCAAATGTCAACTTTTTGGACTGACAGAGCAGTCGTGCCCCAGGCTGGGCCTGGGGAAGGGTTTTAACTGCTCTGAGTCCTGATGTTCAGCATAAATGTCCTTCACTGACCCAAGGCTGGGCTTAGTGGTAGGTCACCAAGCTACCTGCTGCGCCAGGGACATGAGCATTAAGTAGCTCAGGCTTTTCAGCTTGTGCTTCCTCAGAGACCAATGAGGTTGGTGAAACCCTGGCCCAGGTTGCCCAGAGAAGTGGTAGATGCCCCATACCTAGAAATATTCAAGGCCAGGTTGGATGGGGCTGTGGACAACCTGATCTAGTTGAAGATGTCCCTGCTCACTGCAGGGGGTTGGACTAGATGACCTGTAAAGGTCCCTTCCAACCCAAACCATTCTGTGATTCTGTGACATCATCTGCCTGTCTCCAGGCTACCAGCCCTGCTCTGCCCAAGCTCCTTCCATGGCCCAGTTCTTTGAACCCTCCAGGAGGAGCCTGCCTGGGTATGGGGAATTCCACTGCCAGGCTTTTTGTTCTGCCCTTGATGGCAGGGGCAAGACAGCCTGTGTGGAGAGCCAGCTGCCCCCACCCCTTCCCCACCAACCCACAGTACAGCCCACACAGCCGGGGACAACCATGACTCCTGCCCACAGCCCCTGCCATAGACCTGCTAATTACACTTGTCTTAAGATTAGTCAGAGGGAATCTGTTCCCTCCAAGCTGGATGTGGAGCTAAGTTGGGCAGCAGCTGCTGCTGCCTCCTCATCCCAGCCCATGCCAAGCAAGCAGGCTCATCTGTGTTGCTGGGGCTCCCTGGCATGTACTCAGCCTCCTCAGGGCAGTGGGTGGGCATTAACTTTGCCTCATTACCATGGTTGTGGTTTGGGCTGCAGCCCTGCAGGTTCATTCAGCAGGGGCTTTGCAGCCCCCTTTAGGGTTTTGCAGAGGGGAGAAGCTGAGAGTGCCCCAGGAGGCAGAGCACATCCAGACCCCACTGCAGCAGGGGAGAGCCCCAGAGCTCCTCAGTCCCCCTGCCTCACAAAGGGGGCAGAACCTTCCTCCAGGGCTTCCACCTCCAACGAAGTAGAACAATTTTTAGGTGATGGACCCCAAAATGAACCACCTGTGCCCACTCTCTTCTTTCCTCTGGCTTTACTCCAACCCTCCACTATCCCTGCTCCAGAGCCTGAAAGGCAACACTCCCACCATCAGCTTTTCTCTACCTTCATCTTACTGGTGCCAAAGCTGTGGCTTTATCATCATGCAGCCCCATCAAGGAGCCTTGGGAGCTGGAGAAGAGCTGTGAGGAGAAGAACCATGGAGCTATATAGCTAACCAGTGGTCCTGCACCTGCCACCTGACGACTCCCAGCCCCCTCCCCTCAAACATCACATCCACCTGCCCCTTCTCCATTTGGCTCTTCTTCCTCCTCTCATCTCCAAGGCATTTTCTGGCATTCCTGCCCGTGGGCCAGCTGGTCTGTGGGCAGTGGATGAATTGCACCGTTTCTTCCTTCACTGGGCCTCAACAAACAGTTGCCAGCCCACACTTTGCTGAGTTCCTAGGGACACCTTGATGTTCCTGAAACTACCAGACCAAACACAAGAGTTGGAGCTGGATCAATGCCCCAACTCTGAATAGGCTTCATCTGCACCAAGAAGCAGAGCCAGCCCCTGTTCTTGTTTGCGTTTTGGATCCAGAGCCTTTTTCTGCTCAAAATCACCCACTCGCTGCCCGGGCTGGTCTGTGCTGGAGCCTCCCGCACTGCATTGCTGCCCTCTCCTGGACTCTCCAGCAGCCGCTGGGCTCAGGAAAGTTTCAGCTGCAGGTCCTCATCTTTACTTTGACGCCAGGAAGGTGGAAATCCTTCCCGAAGCCCTGTGTCCCTTGCATGGGAAGGCCTGGTTCTGCAAATGAAGAGATTTGAAGCTCAGCTTTCTCCTGCCCTGTCCTTTGTTAACCTTGACCCCAACAAATTCTCTGGTTTAAGCTCTTGGCAGGGGCTGCTTTTTCATGGGTGTGTAAAACAGTGGTCTAGGAAGGAAACGGAGTGATGCCTTTGAGTAAGACTGACTGGGAATGATGCCTTTTCCATGGCTAAACACAAACAGGTGGTTCAACCTGGATGATAGTGTGGACCATCAGACCGTGACAGATAGGTTGAACACCCAAGTTCTCCTGTGTCTGGAGCATCCAGTGTTGCAGAGAGATGCCAGCAGAAGCCAGTGGCTTTATTGGAGAAAGAAAAGGCTGCAGTCAGAGCTATTTGGGAGGAAAAATTCAGAGAGGAGAGGAGGGGTATCCCTCTCCTCTGTTGCTGGATATTTCAGCCAGTGTGAGGTGGATGGGGTCACAGGAAATGGACGGTGGTGGCTGGAGGGGTGCTGTCCCTCAGTGTTGTTGTGCTCCCAGAGGGAATCTCAAGAACTGTCCTCCCTGTCCTCTGATGTCAGCACAGGACTTGTCTCCTCAGTCACACTAGCAAGGTTTGGGGTCATGGCAGGGGATGGTGCTCCATGTGTGTGCTCCCCATCACCCCCCTGAGATGCACTGATGTCCAGATGACTGGTGTCACTGAAGGTCCAGCATCAGGGACAGAGTGGGCAGCCAGGAGTGGCTCCTCTCACCAACACCTGGACCAGGCTGGGTGGGGAAACTACAGCACCCAGGGAAGAGAAGTGTGGGGGTCAGGGAGGTCCTGCAGGAGAGCTTTGTAGGTCTCACCTCCTTGTTGTTCCCAGCTGGAGCTGGTTGACCCGAGTCAGGGGACACTGGCTGTCCTAGGGGGGAAGCAGAGGGGCAGCACTCAAGCTCAGCTTGGAGGGCTCTCTCCTCACTCTTGTCTCCTCTTCCAGGCTCCTCCAAGGACTCAGAGCAGAATATATCCACCTCCACACTGTTCTTTTCCCTGAGCAGCTACAAAGCTTCAAAGTCAGGATCCCCCCAGTCCCCAGCACCCTAGGTCCTCCAAAGTGTGGCCAGATGTGTGGAGCACAGAGCATCCTGCCCAGTGCTCCATGTGCTGCACAGTGTGGAACATTATGTTGCCATGGCAATGAGGAATCTGCTGCTTCTCCCTGTCACCCAGGGATGGCTCACAGGCTGGGCAGTGCCATGTCTCCTGCCCATCTTGGTGGCACTCATTGAGCCTTTCTTCTGGGCACCATCTGAGCAGGATGCTCTGGAGGAAATATAGCTGGGGACAGGGCCATGGGAGAAACATGGCAGGAGAGCTGAGGGAAGAAGGAGGAGATAGACAATGCCAGTACTATCTAAGGCCTTTTTGGTGGAAATCCTAGCAGACCAAGAGGCAGGCAAAGCCCAGAAAGCCTAGATTGAGGGACAGTTTGCCCCATAACTCAAGAGGGAGACTCCAGGGTCCCCAGCAATGGAGAACTGGCTGTGGAGGATACCTGATAAAAAATAACATGTTGAAGAAAATAGGAAATTGTGGTTTTGAGGGGAAATTACATGCACCAAAAGTCTCAGAAGTAGAAATGACAGAACTTGCTGGGCAAAGGAGAGCAAGATGTGGCCACATAGCAGCGGGGACTTTCTTTCAAGTCCTTCTGGAATATGGACCCTGTAAACCCAAAAATGCATCTTCCAGCTGCTCTCCAGTTTGTGATTTCTTTCCTTCTCCATGTGCCCAACACACCATCTCAAGCAAGAGCTCAGCCCACAGCTTCCAGCTGGAGGTTTGGATTCAAGCCTTCTTGGTTCAGACTGGAATCTCTTAAAAAAGGGTGTGTTCATGTTCCTGTTTGTCCTGGAAAGGAGATGTAGGTTCCTATGATTGTCCATTGAGAACTAAAAGCAAGTAGTTACAATACATGAACAGCCAGAAACTTGGGAAGAGTAAAGCTAAAAGCTTCTTTCTCACTTGGACCTGGGTGTCTGGGGGGAGGAGAAGTGCTTTTAGGGTAAATGTGTTCAAATCATCCTACTGGCTTGTGAAAAAAATGTACACATGAGAAAATAGCACAAGGGTTTTTTTAAAAAAGAAGATAAATCAGAAGACACCCACCACTTCATTTAAGATACAACAGAAATGCAGAACATGCAACAACTTGGAGAGAGTAGAAAGCACCAGCAATTATTCTTGGGGAAAATCATGACAAGCAAAGGCAGCTCTCCCTCCCTGCCCTCCCAGAATGATGAAATCGGGAGAAAATCAGGGAAAAACCTTCCACTTCCCAGCCCCGTGGGTGGGAGGGGTTGGAGCCAGGTCCAGGGAGGGCAGCTTCACCCCTCCCTCCTGGCCAGAGCAGAAGGGAAGGGCAGGGCTGAGCAAGCCTCTCCAGAGGCTGGTTATTTTCAGGCTGTGCCTATGGAGAAAGCCTTGGGAATAATGGGGTGGGTGAATTCTTAATGTTTCTCTAAAAAGAAAGAAAGAAAAAAACCCCCTGTGCCCTATCTCAAGTTTTCCTGACAGTTTTAGCATAAATAAACCAAATCTGGCCTGAAATTGCTTGGGATAAAAACACAGACTTGTGTGAGCAGCAGAATGAGTAAGGAAGGTTTTTCCTTTTGGTTTCTAGTCCAGGGCTGAGTGGTCCCTCCTGCCTGGTACAGGCTGAGCCATGGCAGGGATGGGGCTTTTCTCCCTGATCCCCTCTTCTTACTAACAGTGTAGGAGCTTGGTGGTATCTTTGAGATCTCCACTCTGTCAAATTAGAGTGAAACTCGTGCTCCAAAGTTGTTAGGAAGAGGGCAGCCAGCCAGGCCAGACTCTGAATAACTCCATGGATCTAATTCCCTCTGGGAAGCAGGCTAAAATATATAGAAAAACTGAGGCAGGTGTGACATGTATGAACATTTCCTATTTTTGCATTCATTTTAACTCATCAGCTCATTAAGGGGTTTGTTTGGGAGTTCTCAGAAAATGTGTTTAGCAGTCACTGAGCGTGTGCAGTGGTGTCAGGAGATGGGGTATCCTCCTTCCATAGCAAAGAGCTGGGATCCCTGCTGGAAATGCAAAATTCATGCTCAGGGATGAAGCTGAACTTGAGCCACCCATAGTAAAACGCCAAGAATACAGATTCACTTGCTTAGAATCCTATAGTGTTTGTTATTCCTTTGCTTATCTTGGAGAAAGCACAGCCACTGCTTCAGCAAGGACATGGGAAGATAATTCCCTGTATTGTTCTGATTGGGAATTAACCTTCCTCCCTCTCTCCAAAAGAGAGATGTGAGTTACACTCTGATGCACACCCCTTTTATAAACAAGAATTAATACAGGAGCCTCTCAATAGTTCCTGCAGCCCCGCATGGCTGGAAGGGAGGGACACTGGATTTGTGGGTGTTTTGCAGCAAGGAGGTTTCCTTTTCCCTTGGCTTATTTGAACTGGAACAAGAGCCCAGGGGTGGAGGAACATCCATCCCCTAAAATTGGCTTTGTTTGACTGGGGAGATCAGGATTGCCACAAAAGAAGTTAAATCTGGCTAAGACTGGGGTACATCTAAGTCCAGATTCACAAGGAGACAGAGGTGCCCAAGTTTGGTCTCTGGTGGAGATTAAACTTGTCAAACAAAACAGTCACCAGCTTCAGCACTAAATGAGAAGGTCCCTTGGGGAGTCCCCAGGGGCATCCAGGCCAACAACGTAGGGCTACAAGAGGAAAAGGGTTTTATGACTGTGGTGGCTGCTGGGTGTGTAGCAATAGGACAAAGAACAATGGCCTTAAACTACAGCAGGGGAGATTTAAATTGGATATTAGGAACAAGTTCTTTACCATGAGGGTGGGGAAGCACTGGACCAGGTTGCCCAGAGAGGTGGTGGAGGCCCCATCCCTGCAGACATTCAAGGTCAGGCTTGACCAGGCTCTGAGCAACCTGATCTTGTCAAAAAGGTCCCTGTGCACTGCAGGGGGGGCTGGACTAGATGACCTGGAAAGGTCCCTTCCAAGTTCTATGATTCGATGATGCCTCCTAAAGCCATCCTTTGGGCTCCCACTGTCCCAGAGCAACACCCAGACTGGATCCAATGAGCAGCACCTGGAAATATCACCCAGCTGCTAGGTCTCTTGGTTTCAAACAGGGATGGATGGTTTGGTAACTGTGTCCTGCTCCAAGAGCACACTATGCTGAACCAGCAGCACTGGTTGTTGTATTATTGGGGGTTGGAACTGAAAGGTCCCTTCCAACCCAAACCATTCCATGATTCCATCAGCAGTTGTGTCAGCAGTGCTGGTGGCACTGACCTCCCTGTCAAACCCCCAGCCCTTGGCACAGGTGTGCAGCTTTCTGAGGGGAATGGCACATTTTGGGAGCTGCTGTTTTCAGAGAAACAGACTCCACACTTCAGATTCTATTGGGGAGTCAGCTGAACATGGCTCATTAGGAAGGAATTACACCCTGATCTCTCTTCCTGTGAGAAATATTCAATGCAGGCACCAAAGTGACAAAGCTGGCATTTATCCTTCGGCTTCTTTTCCTCTGTGAAGGCTCAAAGATTGTTAATAAAGGCAGGAGCTGCACTGATACCCCCTCAGAATTAACCCTGGTGGTGCCAGGCTGTTCTCTGATGCCTGCAGAAGGGATTTTGGTGTTTGGCTGGTCAGAGTCCAGCTCTCCTGTGAGCTGTTCCATTCTTGGGAGCAATGCAGAGGGAGGAGCAGCACAAGCACAGGGGCAGGAGCAGGGGAACCCCCTGGGAAGCAGAGAGGACTGTGTGAAAAAGCAGGCTGGAGGGAAACACAGCAACTCTGCCTATGGAGATGGTAATATTTGGAAGGAGGGTTTGAGTGGCTTGGGGGAGCAGATGGCCCAGGGAGGACAGCAGGCTCGGCCCCAAGGCAGTGGAAAGACTCCGTGTCTTCTGGGGTGAAGGATGATGGTGCCTCTGGCAGGTGCCATAGGGACATAGAGAGGAAAACAGCAGTGGCCTCGGCTAGAGGGAGGTGACATAGCAGGAGGAGGACAGCAGAGGGTAGCAAATGCCTGAATTCCTCTCCTGGCCTTGCAGGACTGGTGTGAGCCACAGGCACGGTTGGGTGCTGCAGCCTGGTCTGGATTCACAGCGCACATCTGGGCAGATTTTGTTTAAAAATAAAACAGGGAGCAAGGCGTTTTGAGAAGATGGATATGCTCTTACCACAAAGGCTTTGTTTTGAAAGACATTTCCTTTAGAAATTTCCTGCTGAGATATCCCCAGTGACCCTGTCACTGCCAGGGAGAAGGCGAGACAGAATGTGATGCTTTGATTATAATCAGAGTGGAAGCTTTTGACCAAAGGAAAAGAAAGTTCTCTGTGTGGAGATTTCATTTCCCAGGAACTGTAGCAGTGCTGCATCTTGGTTACTATTTGGCCAGATTCTTCTTGCCCAGCTCTGCTGTGGTGTCATGCTTGTGGATGGCAAGGATGGAGATCCCCCGTTCCCTTCCCTGGGAGGCCTCCAAAGTGAGTGGCCTCCACATCTGGTCTCACTGGTTCAGAGGGAAGCAGGTTTCCTTCATGCTTCCAGACCCAGCCAGGCAAGTACAAATAAAAAGTTCAGCAGTACTTTGTGCTCATATTGGAAGACCTAAAGCCATCCCCTGTGCCTAACCCTGCTCACAACCCTGCAAACCAGCTCAGCTGGTCCTGTTGAGACTCCACTCATGCAGGAGGCCTTGAGGATGAGCTGGGCAAGAGGACACCTGAAGGTTGTCCAGGCAGCACCCTCCCCCTTGTGCAGGAGGAGAGGCAACTGATGATTGCATTGGACTTCTTGGGGTGAAAGACCTTAGATTTAGATGCAATCTTAGGAGGAAATCCTTCCCTGTGAGGGTGGTGAGACAATGGAACAGGTTGTCCAGAGAAGCTGTGGCTGCCCCATCCCTGGAAGTGTTGAAGGGCAGGTTGGATGGGGCTTGGAGCAACCTGGTCTGGTGGGAGGTGTCCCTGCCCATGCAGGGGGGTTGGATCCAGATGATCTTTAAGGTCCCTTCCAACCCAAACCATTCCCTGATTCCAAGATTCCATGTCAAGGTCTCCTCCTGCCCTGTGGACACTGCGACTTCTCTGTTCAATGCAGGGAACTGGGCAGGGGGTGGTTGTGAGTGCTCTAGGTGTGATTAACACCCCAGGGCTAATTATCAGGCAGTCTGTCTGCCCCCTTGCCTGCAGATGCAGGCAATGCCTTATTCTCCATGTCCAACTCATTGCTTTGCTTTGCTCATAAAGCAGCTGGGAGGTGCCCCCAGCTACTGGCTCATGTCATCACATCAAATAGGATCATTTGTCTTCATGAGAGAGCTGGCTGAGCAGCCCTGTGTGTGCCAGGCCCTTCCCAGGCTCTGGCTGTGGGGGGAATTTGGGATTTTTAGGTGGTGGACAAGGGCACAGAGCCCCAGGTGCTTGGGGGGGAGCAGCTGCAGCATCTGGCCTTGGTCTGGTGGCACCTGGGGTGTCCCAGGGCAGAGTTAATGCTTGTTCCCTGCACTTCACTGAAAATCTTTTCAATCCTCACTGAGTTATTTTTGTGGTGACTGTAGAGGACCCTGCCAAGCACGAAGGAGTGGAGCTTTCTCATTGAGGCATTTTTAGTTTGGTGAAATCAGTTTTCAGGCCAAAAGAGGCTCTTTCAGAGCTACAAGAGCAGTATCTCCAGTGTTCATAGGTGGTACTTTATGAGGTGGCCATTTCTTATTGCTATGATGAGGGCTGGAGCAGCTCTGCTCTGGAGACAGGCTGAGAGAGTTGGGGGTGTTCAGCCTGGAGAAGAGAAGGCTCCAAGGAGACCTTAGAGCACCTTCCAATGCTCCAGGAAAACTGAGGAGGGACTTTGGACAAGGGCTTGTAGAGAGAGGAGAAGGGGGAATGTATTAAAATTGGAAGAGGGGAGATTTAAATGAGACATGAGGAGGAAATTCTTGAGTGTGAGGGTGGTGAGACACTGGAACAGGTTGCCCAGAGAAGCTGTGGCTGCCCCATCTCTGGAAGTGTTGAAGGGCAGGTTGGATGGGGGTTGGAGCAACCTGGTCTGGTGGGAGGTGTCCCTGCCTATGCAGGGGGTGGAACCTCGATCATCTTTAAGGTCCCTTCCAACCCAAACCATCCTATGATGATTCCTTGAGGCAGGAAGAAGGTTAAAAACAGTTAGAGGAGCATTTGGGAAAAAACATCTTACATGCTGCTTGCCTAACTATGAGACTCTACTTAAATTTTGGCCCAGGGTCTGGTGTGTTGGGCACATGGAGAGAATTCAAACACTGGAGAGCTGCTGGAAGATGCATTTTTGGGCTGACAGGGTCCATATTCCCCCTGTAGGCTCGAGACTTCCCACCCTGCCCTCCTTGCCCGGGAACCCCTGAGCCAAACACACTCTAATGCCAGGGGAGGCATGGCTTGAAAAGTGGTAGCTTGAAAGATCACTGGATGCAGGAAGATGACAGTGTGCAGGAGATTTTCAGAGCTGATTTATCTGTCTCTTTACTGATTTACACCCCATGTTTTACACTCCTGTGTTGTGACTCACAGGACCAAGTGTGCTCAGACCGAGACAGTGATAGGACTGGGACCAGGTACTCAGGAATATTTTCTCTGCAGTTTTTGCCCTGAATGCAACCTAATATTGCAGAGCTTTCAGTTCTGTTTTAAAGAAGGATACATCTCTTTTCCTCCTTGAACAAAGGAAGTGATTTTCCTCTGGGTTTTGTATTTCTGAGTCATTCCACATACAGCAAATTGCTGGCAAAGTTGCAGTTATAGCTAAATGGTCACTTCAAATTTAAGCCTCTTTTCCAGCAGCTTTATATCTTTTTAAAGCAAACAATTGCTCTTCTAGGATGACAATTTCTCCTCACTTAGTCTCACTCTGATGTCAAAATATTCTGGAACTTGGGGAGAAAATTGATCTGAATCCTCGGATATAGCTGGTAGCACCTTTTTCTTTCCAGCTGATTTTTCCCTGTGCTAATGGCTGAAGAAGCCACAGTTCCTCCAATTTGAATTGTAACTAGGGGTAATGTAGCCTCTCTCTGAAAGGGACAGAAAATAAAAACCTAGTGGTTGGCAAACAGGGTGGGATGTTGGATCTGTGAGCCTGGGTTATTTGCTCAGAGGTCCAAAACATGGTTCTCCATCTCTGCTCTGCTTGAGATGATCTGGATTAGTCCAGGCAAGTCTCTTCTCTTGCAGCTCAGTTCCTCCCTCTGTAAGATGGGGACACAGATCCCATCCTCTGCCAAAGTCACGTCCCAGGTACCAGCCTCCACACCAGTACATGGTGTAGCAATCTCTGGGGAGCATGGAGAGAGGGAGACTTTAGCCCCAGGGGACCAGATGGGTGCAGGTGGCTGTGGGATTGATGCCTTCAGTTCTCCTACCAGAAAGTGTGGAGTCCTTCCACGTTACCAGGCAGTGCCCAAAACACGGCGTCCAGCTACAGCAGGGAGGTGATGCAGCTGTGCCAGCTGCAGGAGAGCCCCTGGAAGGTGCAGAGAACATGGTGCAGCCCTGGGATGTGGAGTTAGAGGTGGGCAGGAGTCACACCAATGTGGCAGCAGGCTTTTATAGCACATGGATGAGGAACAGTCTCTGCTTTTCATAGGAGGCAGCTGCTGGGAAGATCTGGGGGCCTTCTGACCTCTCTCCACCTCAGCAATGAAGCTTCCTTCCTTCTCTTGCTTTTTCTGGAGGAAAGCTGGCAGTGAAAGCAAAGGGCACCTTCTCCTCCACTACTCGCTGCAGACACATCAGTCAAGAGCTGAGGCTGTAATTTCCCTCTCCCTGCATGCTGAGGCATTCCCTCTACAAAGATTTTTCACATCTGGCAGTGCCCAACCTTTGCCAGGCTTCATGTTTCCCAGCCCAGGATGGATGATTAAATTCAGGGAAACCTCTGGATTTATTTTCTGACTCCTGACAGGCATCTTGCCAAGCTCCTCTGGGAACCTCTGAGTCTCCCTTTGCTTTCCTGCTCTTTTTTATCCGTTTCCCTAATAACTTGGTGGTGCCAGGACAAGGACGGTGCCAAACTGCTTCACTTGTCCTCAGACCACTGGTGTTGGAGCTGGTTGGGCTCGTTGTCAGTGTTGTGGTCACTGTGCCTGGGGACATGATGTGGGGCAGCTGTTGAGCCTGGTGGGGGATGTAGAGCCAGTGCATCCAGTTTCCTTTCTTGCAGAGGTCAAAAAGCCCTGGAGAAATAAATCCTACCTGTCTGGCTGGGACATCTCATGGCCCCTTGGTGTAGGACCTTGTCCCTCTAATTGAGAGGAGGCATCATGAGGAAATGGATCTAACAATTTCCTTACTGATACCTGCAGTTATGAGAAAATGTAGGGAAATGCAGAGGTGGGGAGGCAGGAGAGATCTGTCTCAGCTGGTGCATGGCTGCTCCCTGGAGGGAACCCACTCAGATCTCGTCCGTGTAATATTGAACATCCCAAATGATGAAGTTTCTACTTCTTCCACACTCAGGAAGCATATTTCACAGGCTAATACTTTTCCTTACTGCTCAGCCTGGATCATCCCACCTCTGTTTTCACACAACCAGCTCAGCCACGCTGCCTTTGAACTCTCTTCCACCAGAAATATTTTCTTTCCTTCCTTGGCACCAACATCCCTCAATATTGGGAGACTACAATTATCACCCTGGAGCCGACTCATCACAGTGCCAGCTGGATCTGCCTCTCTGGGGCTCCCTCCTAGAGATTCTCCCTGCTCTCAATTTCAAGTTTTAAGCTCCCTCCTCTGTGTCTGGGTCTAAAGCTCTTGTCCTGCTGGTGTCTGTTCGTTGTCCCCAAGGATGGAGGTTTTAAATCACCAAATGCTCCTTCCTCCTCTGTGTAATGGTTGAATAAGACACTGGGACTGTAGCAGAAGCCATGGACATTACAGCAATGAACTCATTCCAGGGCTGGTTGGAAAACAGTCAACCAGTTTGGATGTTCAAAGTGTGTCAATGCTCCAAATTGGGGTGAGAAGGCAAAACTTTTCTCAAACTGGGAAGAACAAAAAGAAAAACAAATCAGGCCGAACAGTTTAGTGATTTGTGGCGTCTCATTTTGCCTCTAAATATTTATTTTATTTTACTGTCATTAGCTACTAGTGCCTCAGCATCTTTTGAACCAGAAAACTAGCTTTTCACCTCAAAGCAGCTGAAACCCAATACTTGGATGAGTTTAAAACTTTGCCAAATGCCTCCTTGAGGTGAGAAATACATGGAGGAGTCATCGGCTCCTGTGAAAAGCTTCCATTTAAAGGGAGAAACATCACTCACTGAAGAACAGGAAATAATAGATTTCCTGTGGAGCTGCTTGGTCTGAAATGAATCATGTCCATCCTGGTAGAGGGCTGGGGACACAAACTGCTGCTGGGCCACTGGAGGAGGATTTCACTGCAGCTGCAGGGTTAGATCCTTCAGCATCACAGGAAGAGTAACAGCTACAGAGATAAAGATGAAGAAGGGAGACGTGGGGATCAGGCCCAGCCCGTGTCTGAACCCTGTGTCAGTGCCATGGCATTTCTCTGGGAGTTACTGGCTATGAGCTCATGGTAGAAGTGCTGCTAATTTTCCTTGGGATTTTGTTATCAACTGAAGGGATGTTTATTACTGATCCCCAGGACAGCATAAAATGTGGGGCGGGCAACACTGCTGCTCAGAAAAGCCAGATGGGATTGTTCAGTGGGTCAAAGCCAAGCAGAGAAGAAAAACAAGCTAAGATAGTCCACTCAGAGTGCTCTGGTTTTCAGCCTCTCCCTGCTCATCTCAGTGACTGTGATGTCCATCTCAAGGGATGGGCTGAGAACTGGACATCCAGGTGACAGAGACAGTCTGGACCTTGGGGCTTTTCTTTCATGCTCCTCTGTGATGTTTGGGGCCATTTAATCTCCCGGCAGATGCCAGGCATGTTGCTTCTGTAGTAAAGTGTGCAGCAACTTCTCTCTGGCAGAGACTATCTTATAAAAGACAGAAAAAATCCCTGGGAAGGGACTTTGGACAAGGGCAGGGAGTGATAGGACAAGGGGGAATGGATTAAAACTGGAAGAGGGGAGATTGAGGTGACACATGAGGAGGAAATTCTTGTGTGAGGGTGGTGAGACACTGGAACAGGTTGCCCACAGAAGCTGTGGCTGCCCCATCCCTGGAAGTGTTGAAGGGCAGGTTGGATGGGGCTTGGAGCAACCTGGTCTAGTGGGAGGTGTCCCTGCCCATGCAGGGGGTTGGATCTAGATGATCTTTAAGGTCCCTTCCAACCCAAACCAGTCTGGGATTCTATGATTCTATGATAAGTTTTGATGAGTTTTCAGTGGACTCAGAGGAGTCTATTCCAGCTCAGAAGTGCTATGGACCTGTTGGAAAGCAATCCTAGGGGTGTGGAGACCCTGCAATTGCCCTCAGTGCTGATAACTTTGAGGATCAGGGACATGGCATCTACCTGAATCACCCTCATTTTATCACAAGGAGTGTTTCATGCAAAAAGCTGTTCTCACCATCATCATCCACGGGCTTCCGTGCATAGCCCTGAGGGTCCAGGAGCACAAATAAATCCCAGTTTTGCACTGGAGGGGAGCCCAACTCCAGCCATCCACCAGCCCACCCCCTCTGTTTGCTTGGTGTTCACTTCTCAGGTGCTTTCAAAGCCCTTCCCTGCCAAACCCTGGAGGAGTTTCACAATGCAGCACAGCAAGACATCTGAAATCTCACTCTTTTGTTTGTTTGTCTTTGTAGAGCTCTCATTTAAGTTGCTGCAGCTCACAAGCACCTGTCAGTCCCATCACCGGGGGCTAATGGGTGGCAGGTCGGTTGTACACAAGGTATTTTTAGCTTGTAGACACCCAGAGGATGGCAAAACTGGCAGCTGAGCCAGGTCCCAGAGGGATGGGGAAGCAAAGTGCCCTGGGGATATTTTCCCCCCAGGGAACAGTGGCAGAAAAAAAATTTAAAAATCAGCTCCTCTGTTTGCTAAAGAAGGAGTTTCAGGAACATTGAGCTGAAAGTTTGTGCTGAAAATAGCCTAGAATCATAGAATGGTTTGGGTTGGAAGGGACCTTGAAGATCATCTAGTTCCAACCCCCCTGCATGGGCAGGGACACCTCCCACCAGACCAGGTTGCTCCAAGCCCCATCCAACCTGCCCTTCAACACTTCCAGGGATGGGGCAGCCACAGCTTCTCTGGGCAACCTGTTCCAGTGTCTCACCACCCTCACAGGGAAGAATTCCTTCCTAAAGTCTCACCTCAATCTCCCCTCTTCCAGTTTTAATCCATTCCCCCTCGTCCCATCCCTCCCTGCCCTTGTCCAAAGTCCCTCCCCAGCTTTTGTGCCAGGAAGCCAAATGCCCGGGGCAGGACAGCCCCGTGGCTGGGGTGGATCAGCCTGGCACCACGGACATCACCCAGGAAATGCTGATTTATTGCATCCAACCTGGTGGCTTTCCAGGAGTGCAGGGAGGGAAGAACTCACACACACAAATGAAATGCAAGGTGAGTGCAGCAGTATTAACAAGAAACTGCTGCTGAACTGTTGCTGCTGAACAACCTCCAGACTTTATTGCCAAGGTAAATAAACCTCAGCCTTATGCCATAAAGAACCCAAGCCCCATCATCCGTCTGTTGGAAGCAGCTCTGGATCCACAGGAGAGTGTTTACATCTAAATGACTCTTAGATGGAGATTGAAGAGTTTGCAACTGCAATGTTTCAGTGAACCTTTGCAGCTTTTTCTCTTGCTAAATGAGAGGGAAAGTGTTCAATATGAGTGGAGTCCCAGCAGCAGGACTGCAGGTGAACTGGAGCGGAGTCGGTTCAGGGCTGTGGGTGTCACAGCCTGATGGAGGGACCCAGATTCATTTTCCACCAACAGAAGCTCTTCTTCAAATCCTTGTTAATCCATCTGGGTTATTAGGGAGTTGTCACTGATGCGGGTTCTTGTGAAGACTTCTCCACCAGCTCCTGATCCTGTGGTTCCTCTGGAGCGGGGCATGAGAGCAGACAGGGAGCAGGAAGCACAGGGACACACAGGGATGCTGCAGCCCATGTGCAAAACGCTGGCAGAGCTGGGGGGAGAAGCAACGGTGTGAAAGTGACGTGAGAGGAGCCAGGGAGAGCTGGAGATTATGCCTGGCTGGAGATCAATAGCACCGGGAGAGGCTGCAGACTCTGGAGACTGGTTTGGCTGACATGCTGTGTTTGTTTCTGCCTCAGTTCCTGGTGTCAGGCTGGGGCAGCTCCTGCAGTCACCCATGCAGAGTGACCCTGCAGAGCTGGAGGATGAGGATGGTGCTGCTGAGCTCCTCTTTCAGGCCCTGCCCAGAGACTTTTAGGATTACATCAGGTGCATTTGCTCACTTCATGCACGGTGTCTGCTCCCTCCTTCAGGGTGTTCAAGGTGGTTCCCTCTTGGCTCAGGCACAACTCATTGGGTAGCCAAGCAGAGCTGACAGCAGCTCATTACTGTCCATGACCTGGTGTCTACCTCCAGGCATCTCACCCAGCTTGGGCAGCACTTGGGTTTAGGCTGGCAGAGCAGGGCTGGGCAGGGTGCCCTGGGCAGGGTGCATGGGCCCTGGGAGTCCCTAGGAGCCCAGCCTGACACACAGCTCCAGGGCTGAGTGGGGAGTGGGTTTTGGGCAGCTCCTTTCAGCCAACCAGCCCCCTCTGGTGCTTGGCTTGTGGTTGGTGAGCACCTCCCTGCTCTCCTCCTGTCTGCTGCTTTGTTACCCCCACCAAACTTTTTCCATGCATATTTGATTGATGTCAAATGCAGGCTCAGGAACTTTCTGTTCCTGCTCCTCACCATTTCCAGCAAGAAAAGAAAGATTGATCCTGTCTCTCTGAGTTATTACCCTGATGCCTGAAGGCCTATTAACGCTGGGAGGGGGATGTTGCTGTCACCTCTGAGTCTCTACAGACTCACATCAGAGATGTTCCTGCATCACCTTCCTCCAGCAAACACAGGCTACAGCAGCTCCCACAGCCCTGGGATGGAGGTGATGGCAGAGATGTGAGCTCAGGTCCCCATGGTGCAGTAAGACAGGTCACAGCAGAGGCTTTCACCACGTAGCACATCAGCAGTGGCCAAAAGCAGGTGCTGAAAGAGCAGGAGAAGCACACAAGGTGTGTTCCTAACCTCGAGCTCTCTGTGGGAGTTTGTGAGACAGAGATGGTTTCTCCTTGTAATAACTCTCCTGGTTAATAACTCTGTGTGGTTATCTGCCCCCCTTATGTTCCCACAGATGTAGCTGGCTCTCCTTGCCACAAGCTCTTGGGGACATCAAGTACCTTCCTGATCTCACCTGCATTGACAGGCTACGGTGCAGCTTTTATTAGATAATACTGGGTTTAAGCCTTAACCTCTCTGCAAGCCTTGGCTTTGGCCTCAGGGGCACCAGGTTTCCTATTTGGGACAACTCTGGTTTTCCATCAGAGGCAACGAGTCCAACCTGGTCCCTCCTGGCCGCTCCCTGCGCCCATCCCTTGGCAGCAGGACCCGTTTGCTAAGGCAGACAGGAACAGGCTCCTGCCAGTCAGCCTGCAAGGCAAGAGGAGTAGTCAGGAGCTGGGCCAGGCAGGGATTTAGCCAGGATTAGCTGTGTTAACAAAATACTTAATTCAGACCCACAGCAAATTCTCTCTGGCTGGGCTTGCCAGGATGCAGCCGGCACAGAGCGGGAGCACTGAGCCCAGCCAGGGCTGGCTCTGGATTTTGGAGCTGGCTGGAAGGTTGGAGAAGCTTTTGAGTGAAGTCACCTCTCCCTGCAATGCTGCTTCCCACCGCTGATGCTTTGGGGGGTGGAGAGATGAGCCCACAGATCCAGCCTTAAGCAGGGTGGACTAGCTGTTCCCTGTGCAGAGGGACAGGGGACTGGAAAGCCCCAGGGGGACAGATAAGAAGGTGACTGCCAGGTTTGGCAGGTGATCCAAGCTCCAAATAGCAAATCTTACTGCTCAGGGAAAGGCAGGAGGTTTTCAGAAGTATTCAGTTGATTTTGGGGCTGAGCGCCGGGAACTGGAGCCCTTCTCAGAGGCAAATCCCACGGCTTTGAAATCAGTTCCCTCTGAAGTTCCCAGAACGTTGGGAAATAAGCCAAGGCAGCTGTTTGGAGTCAAACACCTGCACATGTGACTCTTTCAATGTAACTTGTCTGTAGGAAGGTATTTTGGAGCAGTTGTTTAAAAGCAGCCCTGGGGGCTCAGCCCACAGCCTCCCGGGTGCTGAGCTCTGCTGCCTGATCCCATGGACCAGGGCATGGCTCTGGGCCATTGCACAAGGGTTTGACACCCCAAGCCCTGTCCTGGTGCCAAAACCAGATCCATCTCCTTCCCTCCACAGCTTCCATATGGATTTTAAATACCTTTTTTTTCTGATGTTAATCCTGTTTCAAGTATGGGTGAAGGGGAGCAGCAACCCCAGTTGGCAGTGCAGTAGAAGCACTGTCTCCAAGGAGCAGCTTCTTCTAGCCATGCAAAAATGGTGATTAAAGTGATTAAAGTATCTTAACCTAAGAAGCATCCCAGGTCTTACAGAACATCAGCAGGGATGTGTAACCACATACTCTGAACTACTGTGGGATTCCTTGACAGACCCTTGGGAGTTTTTCATACCTCTAATTACACTTGTGGAATTAATTCCAGTTGAATCCAAGTTGTTACCAGGCAGTGGGCTCTTTGTAGCCTCAGTGAAAAATAAATAACAGGGCAAAAACTTAGTTATTGTAATTAACACATCACACTGATACCAGGGGAGGTAGGGAAAGAATTGAAATCCCTGCAAGAAGGCACCACATTCAACACACTTTTGGGGTTGAAGCATGTTTTGGTTTGTTTTATTCAGTTTTTCTGGGTTTATAACTGTGAACAAAGAGCCAAAGGGGGAAAAAAAATCTCATGGAAGTGTGTAAGTCAGCAAAAAAGGTGATGCTTGGGTCTAAGTCATTTGCTTCCCAGGGAATGCAAGTGAGGGAAGGGGGAGCAGCCCTGGAAAGGGCCATGGCCAGTGGTCCTGCTCCTCCTTTCTGCATTAATGTCTGCCTACACAGGCCAGGTTAGGATGTTTTAAAGAGAAACATCTGTAAGAAATGGAGAATGAAGAATTGAAGATGAGCAGAGGTTATAAGTTAATACATTCAGTAATTACTGGGGGAAGCTAAAGGTAGCAGCAAAATGTCCTTAGGATCATGCTATGCCTGCTGAGTCTGGTTTTCTGCTCCAGCTCCTATTTATCACCCGTCTAAGAGGTGTTTTAATGCTCTGTCACACTCACCCATGTCTCTAGGCAGGCCAAGAAATTCTCCACCCATAAAACATAAATTCCCCGATGGGTTTTCACAGCCTTCGGTTTGGTGCACGGCTTGATTTGAAGATCCCGGCGTTGTGTTGTGTTTAACCTGCTGTTCAAGCCCCCGCAGCGTCGCTGGCATTTCCTGCCTGAGGGAAAGGGAGTCGCCAACAAAAACCAGCCCGACAATAAACACGGTGTTGTCCCTGTGCAAACAACAGGACGCCTGTCTGCAGGAGCAATTTTTCTCAGCTGTCAGCAGGGTTGGCACGGATTCCCCTGCCGAACCTCTCAGTGGCAGAGCCACGAGGGAATTTCTCTTGCCCTGCTCTGTATCCCAGAGCATCCCCAGCATCCCGAGATGCAGGGTGATAAGGATGGCTCCCTGTGTTTTTGGCACAGCAGCCTTTTGGTTTGGTAGAGGTGCAGGGTCACACGCTGAGGTTTGAATGTGGCATCATGGCCAGTCTGAGCTGAGCGTTGCAGGGCTGATCCCACAGCTCCCAGGTTTGTGGTGGCAGCTTCAGCCTGGTAGCACCCAGAATCATCAGAGAATCATAGAATCCCAGACTGGTTTGGGTTGGAAGGGACCTTAAAGATCCATGGGCAGGGACACCTCCCACCAGATCAGGTTGCTCCAAGCCCCATCCAACCTGCCCTTCAACACTTCCAGGGATGGGGCAGCCACAGCTTCCCTGGGCAACCTGTTCCAGTGTCTCACCACCCTCACAGGGAAGGATTTCCTCCTCATGTCTCACCTCAATTTCCCCTCCTCTGTTTTTAATCCATTTCCCCTTGTCCTCTCTCTACAAAGCCTTGTAAAAAGTCCCTCCTCAGCTTTTCTTCAGCCTCTTCAGACATTGGAAGTTGCTCTAAGGTCTCCCTGGCACCTTCTCTTCTCCAGGCTGAACACCCCAACTCTTTCAGCCTGTAAAACCCAGAAACCCACCTGCCAAAGGTGCTTTTATTGTGGGTGAGGATGCTCTGATGCAACTTTGACACCTTTGCTGAGGACAACTGTGTCACGTGGCTGGGGTGACAGGGCTCCAGATGCACTCCCACCCCATCCCACTTGGGACCACTCTGGGCTTCTGCAGGAGGAGCCTCCTTGGGGACCACTGGTGAGAACAAACCAAGTGGCTTGAGGTGATGTCGCTGTGTGATGTGGTGGCTCTTATGCTTGGGGTGCTGAATTAATGTGATGCCTTTAATTTCAGAGGTGTGCAGTCACAGCTCCCTCAGGAGCTGCTGCAGAGCAGGAGTGAGTTTGTGGGGATTGTCTTTGCATGTTAATGAAACTAGAAAACCTGATTATTCCACACAGAGTTAATGGGTTACCCAGGGAGGCAGCAAGAGCTGGTTAAAATCATGGCTGGTTGCAATCCTAGGGGGAATTTCCATCTGATGCCACCTCCAGCTCTCCACAAATCTCCTTTTTGTCTCCTTTTTGGCTCCTTTTCCTCTGCAGCTCCTGTCATCTGTACCCACCTCTCAGTTTTGCTGCCTCCCCTTTTAGGCTTAGATCCCATCCCCAGCCCTCCCTTCCTCACTCAGCTCTTCCCTGGGTGTATCAGCCAGGCAGGTTCATGGCCCATCAGGCTCAGACAACCCTAAATCTGCTGGACATTCACCTCCAGCCCCTCACTGCTCCTCCTTCCCCTCTGGTGGAATTACAGCACTTGGAAAGCCTCCAGGGCCAAGAGTTCACTTTCCTTCTCCTCTTCTCTCCCCAAAACACAGAGAGAGGAGCTGTCTGAGCTCACTGAGATGTGTCCATCTATCCAGTGCTTTAAAAAAAGAGTAGATCTCCATCTCCTTTGGCAGGAGCTGCCTGTGTTCAGCTGCCCAGCCTTTCCTTTTCCATTTGGAGCCAGCCACCAGTTTTGTGGCTCTCAGAAGGCCGGGTGTGAGGGTCCCAGCAGGCATGGGAGTCTCTGCCCTGGGGATGAAAGGGTCACAGTGATGTTGGTTTTCTGTGTATCCATCCCCCTGGAGCTGTCATGGCCAGGAGACCCTGGCAGCATGGGCACTTTGACCAAGTTGTGCAGCTTGCACCAGGAAGGTGGTTTCATAGAATCATGGAATCATTTGGGTTGGAAAAGACCTTTAAGAACATTGAGTTAACCCAGCCCTGCCAAGGCCACCACTGACCCATGTCCCTCAGCACCACATCTACAGGACTTTGAAACCCCTCCAGGGATGGGGACTCCACCCCTGCCCTGGGCAGCCTGGGCCAGGGCCTGACAACCCTTTCCAGGAAGAAATTGTTCCCAAGATCCAACCTAAACCTCCCCTGCCACAACTTGAGACCATTTCCTTTTATTCTATCACTTGTTCCCTGGAAGAAGAGACTGACCCCCCCCCTCCCAGCTCCAACCTCCCTTCAAGGAGCTTTAGAGAATACCCAAAACAGATGCCCTGCCAACATGTCCCATCTTGGGATCCCTACTTGGGCTTAGGGGGAATGAAACCAGCTCCAAATTATCCCAGAAGTGATTCTGCAGGAGTAAAAGGGATGGAGAGGGAGGTGTCAGGGCATCCTCAGCTCTCATCCTGCCATATCCATGAGGGCAGCAGGAGATGCAACCTGTGGACAGAGGTGATGAATGCCCAACCTCCTCCCAGACTACATCTGTTCCAGGACTTGTTACAAATAAATCTAAACTAAAAAACTACAAGTCTAAGAAGAATTTTGAGGTTTTAGAATGTTCCTTGGAAAGACTTTCATGATTTTGGTTCCAGGCCAAAAGATCTTAGGTTTTCAGCAACTGAAAGCTGAATGCTTTGCCAATAAAATAATGCTTGGGGTTTTGATCTTCCAGTGGGAAAGAAAAATAAGAAAGAAATAGGCACTTTATTACAGAAGAAAACAGTGATCAATCCTCAAATGCTTCTCAAAAAAAAAAAAAAGTATTTATGACTGAGAGCATTTGATGTGCCCTGACTAGTTTTTTTTCCTTTTAGGAAAGAGAGAAACACCATCAACCTGGCCAGGGCATTAGGAAAGTTGGGGAGGAACTTTGAAGGAGGGCTTGTAGTGAGAAGACAAGGGGGAATGGATTAAAACAGGAAGAGGGGAGATTGAGGTGAGACATGAGGAGGAAATTCTTCCCTGTGAGGGTGGTGAGACCCTGGAACAGGTTGCCCAGGGAAGCTGTGGCTGCCCCATCCCTGGAAGTGTTGAAGGGCAGGTTGGAAGGGGCTTGGAGCAACCTGGTCTGGTGGGAGGTGTCCCTGCCCATGCAGGGGGGTTGGATCTAGATGATCTTTAAGGTCTTTCCAACTCAAACCTCTCTATAATTCTATAATTCTATGATCAAAAGCTATTGTATTCCTTTACAGTGTAGAGGAATATTATTGAACTGCTGCAAAAAATCCCACTGCTTTGGGTACAGGAAGAGGTGCAGGTGCTTTTTAAGGGGCATCTCTTCAGAAGCAGGGATGGCTGTTGACTGGAGCAAGAAGAACAACTGGAGGAGCAGGGACTGGGGACAGATACAGTGAACATCTGCCAGACTCCCAAGTCCACATCAATAAAAAGCTCATACAGAAACACAGATGACAGGTATTGATTTTCCTTTCTATGCTCCATGCTTTCCCCTGGCTAATGAAAAGCAGCCCCTTCCTTAGCCAGAGGTCAGCAGCTGGGTGGGAAAGAAACAACGTTCCTCCAAGATGAAAACACAGCCCGTTTGCCCAGGTCTGTACCTACAGGAAAAAAAAAAAAAAAGTCTGTTTAAGGCTGGAAATCTGAATTCAGACAAAAAATATTTTGTGTTACCAGCAGTGCTGGCACCCACCAGGGCGAGTAGGGCTTCTGGTAGAATTTGTCTGGCTCTTTTAAAATCCAGAATGACTTTTTAATCTTTCAAGCTTGATATATTTTGCTGTGATATTTTGATGTCACATTATCTGGATCCCTCCCAGGATTTGGGTGGAAATTTGCTTCCAAAGCTTTCTTTTTTTTTTTTTTTTTTTGTTTTGGACAACTCTTCTCATCCACTGAGGAATATCTAACCTCAAAGCAAAGTGATTCAAAGGAACTGACTCACAGACAGACTGTAAGCCAAAGCACCTCTATTTTTTGCTAGTGGGGAGAGCAGAGGGTCTGCACCCTCTAAAATGCACCTCCACTGAGGTAAAATTTCAGCTTCTATAGTAATTTTATCCAGCATTCCATATATTCTGTGGTTAATCCCTGATAAGCAAGCAGTCTGGTTACAAAACTTTAGTGCTTTATTTTGTCCATTGTAACTAATCACAGAATCACAGAATTATTGAGGCTGGAAAAGACCTCTGAGATCACCAAGTCCAACCTGTGACCTAACACCACCACATCAGCCAGACCATGGCACTCAGTGCCACATCCAGTCTTTCCCTTAGCATCTCCAGTGGTGGTGACTCCACCACTTCCCTGGGCAGTCCATTCCAATGTCTGATCACCCTCTCCATGAGGAAGTGCTTCCTAATATCCAACCTAAACCTCCCTTGGAGCAGCTTCAGGCTGTGCCCTCTTGTCCTGTCACTGGTTGCCTGGGAGAAGAGCCCAGCCCCCACCTGACTACAACCTCCCTTCAGGTAGTTGAAGAGAGTGATGAGGTCCCCCCTGAGTCTCCTCTTCTCCAGGCTAAACAACCCCAGCACCCTCAGCCTCTCCCTATTAGACTTTCCCTCTAGTCCTTTCACCAGCCTTGTTGCTCTCCTCTGGACCTGCTCCAGCACCTCAATGTCCTTCTTGCAGTGAGGGGCCCAGAGCTGCACACAGGACTCGAGGTGAGGCCTCCCCAGTGCTGAGCACAGGGGGAGAATCACATCCCTGCTCCTGCTGGCCACACTATTCCTGATCCAAGCCAGGATGCCATTGGCCTTCCGGGCCACCTGGGCACACTGCTGGCTCATGTTCAACCAGTTGTCAACCAGGTCCCTCTGCCAGGCTGCTCTCCAGCCACTCCTCCCCCAGCACCAGTGCAGTCCTGTGCTCCTGGGAGGAGCAGCTGAGGTGACAAATGCTGCCACAGCCACCAGCATCCCATTAGGATTCCTCTCACACCCTGCAATCACCCTCCCCAGAGGCACGGAGAGCCCAGCCAGGGTTTCCTCTGGAATTGCTCTGCTTGTGCTGGAAAATAACTCAGAACTTTAAGATGAGGTGATTATTTTGTGTAAGATGTGCTCTGTAGAGATATACATGTTAAAATTGGAGTCAGAGAGGCACACAATGAGTGCCAGTGAGCAAGGACATCCTGGAATAACTAGGCCTTGAAGAAGGCAATTAATCAAAAGGTTTAAAGGGTGTCCCATGTCATCAACTTGGCAGAGAAGACTTGAGGTTTGGAAAGAGTCCAGCACAGGCCACAGAGATGATTAGAGGAATGGAGCATCTGCCCCGTGAAGAAAGGCTGAGAGACCTGGGGCTGTTCATCCTGAGGGGGGAACTCACAGATAATTACAAATATCTAAAGGGGGTCACAGTAGGATGGGGCCAGCCTCTTTTCTGCAGTGTCCAGGACTAGGAGCAATGGGCACAAGCTGGAGCACAGGAGGTTCAAGTTAAACATGAGGAAAAAATTCTTTACTGTGAGAGTAACAGAGCACTGGGATAGGCTGACCAGAGATGGTGTGGAGTCTCCTTCTCTGGAGATATTCCAAACCCACCTGGACATATTCCTGTGTCATCTGCTGCAGGTGATCCTGCTCTAGCAGGAGGGTTGGACTAGATGATCCTCAGAGGTCCCTTCCAACCCTGATGGATAATTGGATCTAAGGAATGCAGGAGGTGATAAAGAAGAACCAAAATCAAGAAGACTGACTGTTAAACCAGTCTTGGACAGTCAGAGCTGTAGAATTTGTGATTTTGTATCTTTTAGGTGAACTTAGCTCATCACAATGTCATTATAATACTAAAAATCACACCCCCAGGTCCCTGACCAGGGTGAAGACCCTTCCCCTGAGTGTGCATAATAGTAGAAATAGTGATGTAGCCATATTATAACTATCACTAACCTGTCACTGTAAGGAGGATGGACTTATAAGCTTACTGATGTTATAGTTTTGTGTATAAATATGTAATGAAAAATCTTGTTTGGTGTGCTTGATTTGTGGGAAGGCACCAAGCACCCAGCTTTGTACAAACCTTCAATAAATAACAATGGCTTTCCTAAATGCAGTCTCTTTGCATTTGGGGGGCTGTTTTAAAATGGGAGCACTTGCAGCAGCCCTGAGATGCTGCTTGGGCTCAGCTCTGGGAAGGCTGCAAAGAACAGAGGATGTTTGATGGAGAAACCCCCTCTCCTGTTTGTAGTGGGCTGGGTGATTTTGCTCCTCCTGCTCCTGGTTTGCTGGGGTACATCCCAGTCTTAATTATGCCCCGTGCCCTGGGAAGAACTTTGTTCAGTCTCTTCCTCGATGCATCTTGGCCTTGGCCCAACAGCTCCTGTGGGTTTTACCCACCTGCTGAACAGGCTTCCAGGTATCTGGAAACGGTGCCTCTAAATCCAATTTTCCCCTCCTTCCCAAGCACGTTTTATGCTCTCTCACACTTTGGTTCCTGTGCAGCATCCCATGGGCAGAACTAAGGGCTCCTGGAGGCTGGCACTGCTTGGCAGGCTGACAACGGTGTCTAAACAAGCGACAAACACCCCCGGTGTGACCCCCCCCTTCTTTAGCGCCGTGCTGGAGGTGCTGAACGTGCTAAAACTCCTCCCAAACCCCGGGAGGTGACTTGAGCCTGGATTTCCTGTCACCCGCTTCCCGCTCCCCCTCTGCTCCCTGTCCTGTGCCCCCGGTGCGGGTCGTTCACCCCCTCATCAAGCCAAGAGGCACTAATTACCCTCCGGAGGGGGGAGAAGGGCACAGAGCCCGCGGGAAGGAGCCTGCGTGACCGTCCTGCTCTCTGCCCGCTTAGCACCGGGCTGTGATCTCCCGGGAAGAGGGGCCGGGGTTGGGAGCGGAGCGTTCCTGGCTCAGTTTTCACACCCCGGGGGCGGAGGAGCTGGAGGAGCCCGAATGATGCGGATTAGCGAGTCAGTGCCAAGCACCGGGAGCACGGGGCTGGACACCAGGAACGGGAACACAGTGCAAAACTCTGCCTGGCAGCATCCGGGCAGCCCCTGCGCCAGGAATAACCCAGTTCCTCCCCTCTTGCCAGGCATGTCCCCAGGGGAACCCACTGCCCCTGCCCATACGTGGTGGGATGCTCCCGGGAACTGTAGGATGCTCCCAGATGGCAGGATGCTCCTGGGAATGGTGAGATGCTCCTTGGAACACCAGGATGCTCCCGGGAATGGTGGGATGCTCCCAGGAATGGCAGGAAGCTCCTGTGAACAGTGGGATGCTCCTGGGAATGGCAGGATGCTCCCAAGTACTATGGGATGCACCCAGGAACAGTAGGATGTTCCTGGGAACAATGGGCTGCTCTCGGGAATGGCAGGAAGCTTCTGGGAACAGCAGGATGCTCCTGGGAATGGTAGGATGTTCCCAGGAATGGTGGGATGCTCCCAGGAATGGTGGGATGCTCCCAGGAATGGCAGGAAGCTCCTGGGAACAGCGGGATGCTCCTGGGAATGGTAGGATGTTCCCAGGAATGGTGGGATGCTCCCAGGAATGGCCACACTTCACTGAGGGGAACAGCTCTGCACCGAGCACAGTGTCTCTGCCAGAGAATTAGCTCTTGTTTCCATCTATTAGGTGTGTCATTAGTCTCCTATTAATGCAATTAGCATGGTGGCATTAGCGTGAGTGTGTGATTGGCACAGGAGGCTCAGCTGAGCACCGCACAGCACCAGTTTTGATGGGCTGGTTGTTGTGCAGACCCTGGTTCTGCACCCACCCGTGCTCCTGGCTGGCTTTAGCTGCAAAGGAAAGCAGTTTTCCACCCTCTGTCCTTGCTTCAACCCCCCTGAGCAGTTTGGGAGAGCTGACAGAGGTGTCCCAGCACCTTCCCAGAGCTGGGGCAGATGGGGTCCATACTGTAGGGGGTTAGAGGACCAGCTCTGACCTTGGCTGGGTGCAGGTGCTGTTTCAAAGCCTTTCATGTCCCAGGGCTGTGCGGGTGTCAGAGGTGACAGCCCAGCTGGTTGCTGTGCCTGGCGGGGTGAGGGTGGATGGGGGAGAAGTCACACATCTTGGCAGGTCATCAGCCCGTGTCAAGGCTTGGCTTGTGGTGAGACAGGCTGACAAAATACCCCCTCGCCTGCTGCTCTGCCAGCCCACACCAGTGGCCTTCTGGGACGCCAGGGATGTGGAAGGATGGGGATGGGTTGTGGAGTGTCCAGATCCATCCCACTCCACCGGAGGTGTCACCTTCCCAACCACCGGGATGAAATCCCCAGCCCCCAGCAAGCTGTCGGCCCTCCCTGGTCAGCCCTCCTGTGGGTGGCAGCTGAGCAGATGAAGCTGCAGCAAAGCAAAGGTCCCTGCCAAGCCCCAGCTCCAGTGAGGACGTTTGGCTTTGGGAAAGCTTCTGACAATCTTGATTAACAGCCTCTTCATCTGTTCACGCCGGTGAGAAGCCACGGGAGCTCTGGGCTGTTTCAGCTCTATAATCAGGAGGGTTTGAAAGAAGCAATTTTCTCCTCTTCCAACCCAGTTAATTCTCACTTAATTGCTACTCATTTTGCATAGATTTTCCTCGATTGCCATGGTGTTGGCTCTGCACTTCCTCCTCTCCAGTGGTGCTTGACTTGTGTCTTGTTTTGCCAGCCTGGGATTTGTGATGCTTTGGGTTGTGTTGGGGCCTCCAAATCTGCACACAATTTAGGTGTAACTTGTCTGAAATGCAGCTTTTATAGAGGGAAATCTCTGGAGGCTGGGCTGGGCTTTGCTCCCTGCTATCACACAATGTATTGGGGTGCTGCTTGTGGAAAAAGAGGCAGAAGAACATGGGAATTACACACAGATGATGGGAAAATTTAGGGGCAGGGAACAGACCTTTTTGATGGTTACTAAAAACCAAGCAGGATTTAGTATTTAAGCAAAAAAAACTTTCTCCCATGAGTCAAAAGATATGGGTGAAGCATTTGTAAGCTGAGATTAATTAAAATAGGGGGTTTTGGCCCATCTTCAGAGTGGTTTGGTGCATAAGGGCTTGCATCAAGGAGGGGAGGTGATAAAAGCCTCCCTGCCACCACAGCCCAGCAGCTAATGAGAGTTTCCATAATGAGCTGGGACAAGCAACCAGGTAGACTCAACCATGTTGGGAGCATCCAATGCTTGGTGGAAGCAGCAGGGCTGCTCCAGGGGGTACTGGGGTGGGACTAGATCCAGTCTGTGATCTGTGTGTCAGGTCTCAGCTGGGCTGGGGAGAGGGAGATGAACCCGAAACACAGGAATGTTGGGAAGTGTCTGGTGATGGGCCATCCTTGAGGTGCTGGGGGTGAATGGGAAAAAGCACATGGTGGCATCTCCCAGTTGTCACAGCCAGGGACTGGCAGTCCCAGCAGCACCCGTGCAGTGGGGAGGGGAGGTGGCAGCTGGTTCAAGGCTGCACCTGCACAGGACACACCAATGTTGGATGGAGATTGCCCTGGAGTTGTGGCTGTGGGCTGCTCCTGACCAGCCTGGGCAGTCTCTAGACCCCCTTCTAGAATCATAGAATGGTTTGGGTTGGAAGAGACCTTAAAGATCATATGGTTCCAATCTCTCTGCATGGGCAGGGACACCTCCCACTAGACCAGGTTGCTCCAAGCACCATCCAACCTGCCCTTGAACACCTCCAGGGATGAGGCAGTCCCAGCTGCCCTGGGCAACCTGTTCCAGTGTCTCACCACCCTCAGACCCTTCTAGCAGGGCATGCTGGTGACAAGCTGTGGTGGCCCAGCTCATCCCACTGTCATTGTGTGTGAGTTTGTGATTTATTTTATTGCTGGCAATCAGATGAGTTTCCCATAGCACCACCTGGCACGAAGGCAGCACAGGAAGATCCCTGCCCGGAAAGCTCTACGGAACGAGCTGTTCCCCACCACACAGAAAAGGGTTATTTTATCTGCTTAGTCAATTGTTGGTCTCTAAGCACATCTTAACCACATTCATGCATTAAAACATATCTCCCATTAGCCACCCAAATAGTTTTAATCAGAATCATAAGCATTTCTATTACCGTGGCTTTGCATTAGTGATGCAGCACTGGTTAGACTTCAATATGGATGTGACCATTCTAGCCTACATCTAAGAATGTAATCAATCCAAGGCTTCTCCTGAATATCCCATCTTATTTTCCTTTCCAACCAGCAGGCCCAGTCACACTGCTTTTCCCTGGTTTCCACATCCTACTGCTGTATTGCAATACATTTCATTTACTTGTGCTTCTCAGGCCAAAGTTTTCCTTGCTGTGTCCCTCCAGGTCATCACAGGGTCCCAGACAGGTTTGTGTTGGAAGGGACCTTAAAGATCATCCAGTCCCAGCCCCCTGCCATGAGCAGGGACACCTCCCACTAGACCAGGTTGCTCCAAGATCCATCCAACCTGCCCTTGAGCAATTTCAGGGATGGGGCATCTGGCTCCTGCTGTGCCAACAACCCCTCTACAATCTGGGATGTTGCAAGTGCTTCAGCCAGGGCTCACCTTCTTGGTCTGTCACAGGCTTCTCCAGAGCCACCAGCTCCTTGGGATCTCCCACCATCCTGATCAAATGATGCTTCTGCAATAAGGACCCATCCAGCCTCTGAGGCCTCACCTGGCACCACTGGAACTGCAAGTGTAGGACAGGAGACCCTTCTGGTTGCAACACAGCTGGATCATCTGCTCTTCCAAAGGCTGGTTTCATCCCAAACAAAGCTGAAGCCCTTCTGGAAGCAGAGAGATGCTAATAGTCTCTGGCAGCTGGAGATGATCCTTTGGGACCAAGCCACGAGCCCTGACACCTCATGATCAGAGCTCAGCCACACTCAGCAGACAAACCCTGAAGACTTTGTGCTGGCTGAGCTGTGACAGTGGTGTCACCAACACCACGTGCTGGTGAGGACCAGTTGCTTGTGATTTGTCTCAGTGCAAAAGTGGGGAGGCAGCAAATGAAGCAGCCAGGGTCTGTGAGAGGAGATGGACTTCTGGATTTCAACCATTTGCCACCAGCACTGCTGGGGGACCTCACTGGGCATTGGTCCCCATGGGCACAGTGCTGAGCAAGGGAGCTTGTCACCCATCTCCTGCCTCACCCAAAATGAGGGTGTCCTGCTGTGGGAGCCAGGGAGGGCAGCTCCATGTATCAGCAAGGGCTGGGAGTGGGTGCTGGAGTGGGAAAAGAAAGCAATCGTGTTGGAGGGCTGGTTGGTTGGGTCAGGATGAAGCACCTCCTGCTCAAGCTGCTTCCTCCAGGGCAGAGGGAGGCTCTGGGCTGCTGCTGAGGGTCCTGAGCCTCCTGGAGGAGCAGCCAGAAGAGCCTGATCTTCAGATCTCCTCCCAGCTGGAAAAACACAGCTGAAAATTGCATGAGGGTGACAGAGGGCTGCCTGCCCCTCTGCACAGGCTTTTGAAAGCCATTTAACTGTGACTGCAGTGACAAATGTCAGCGGGAGGCCCATGCTGGGGGGACAGCAGTGAGAGAGGGCATCAGGATGAAAGGATGAAATATTTCTTTGGGGCTTTGGCAGTGCTGGAAGGATGACACAGCACAGGTGAGAGGCGTCTTGGGGCGGGTGGTGCTGAAAGCCACAAATAAGCCATAAAGTGCCACGAGGTTTCCTCTCCCTCCCCTCCTCCCACCCCTTCCAGGATTATTGCCAGCTCCCAGAGAGGGTTAAACACACAGGAAGGGCCCAAAGCTGTGGACATCCAGACAGAAATGTGTCTAAGCCAGGATGGAGGAAGAGGAATGATAGTCCAGCTTGGCTTTAAATACAAGCTATAAACCCTCTGACTGATGGACAACATGACCATGGTGGTGGAGCAGGAGTTGAGAGATCCTGGCTCTGGCAGTGGGGATGTTTGCCCAGGGCAGCCTGGCTGGAACGTGGGATGAAAGCTCAGATACTCCACAGAAGATCAGGCTCAGGCTCTGGATGGCAGGTGTTCTCCTTTGCTGACTCTTGGTTTGCTTGGGATGTAGCACAGGGCAGTCAGGATCCCTGAGCATTGACCCCAGGTGGTAGGGATGAGGCTGAGGAGTGACTCCAGGACTGGAGGCAACCTCCATGGTGGGTTTCATGTGTTAATCAAAGAAAGAAGGACTTCTAGTACCTGGAGGGGCTACAGGAGAGCTGAGGAGGGACTCTGGACAAGGGCAGGGAGTGATGGGATGAGGGGGAACAGATTAAAACTGGAAGAGGGAGATTGAGGTGAGACATGAGGAGGAAATTCTTCCCTGTGAGGGTGGTGAGACACTGGAACAGGTTGCCCAGAGAAGCTGTGGCTGCCCCATCCCTGGCAGTGTTGAAGGGCAGGTTGGATGGGGCTTGGAGCAACCTGGTCTGGTGGGACCAGGTCCCACCCATGCAGGGGGGTTGGAACTAGATGATCTTTAAGGTCCCTTCCAATACAAACCAGTCTGTGATTCTATGATTCTATGAAAGAAGGTAGATTAAATTCCCTTTCTGTGCTGGAGAGGATCCTGTGAGTCTGGGATGTCCCATAGCATCACGAGGTCCTGTTCTCATGGTCCCACTTCGCCTTTCCCAGCCCTTAGAGGTCCCAGGAAAACACCAAGGGTTAACACAGGCTTATCTCAAGAGGCTACAACCTCATCAAGAGCACAGGATTGGCAGGTCATTAATATCAGAATGACTCGATATCTTTAAATACAATCATGCAATCAGCAGGAACCTGTAATTATTATTTATGTGCATGGTGCTTACCAAATTACAGTGCTCTCCAAGGCTCTGTGTGATGAACAAATTAATTCTGCAACGGAAGAGCTTGACCAGAAAGAGATGTTTGTGTCTGAATTTCACTCGTAAACATTGGTGTATGAAATGAAATTCGAGTTTAATTGCTCCCCCCCTTCCTGCTGCGAAGCACACCACGTTTTCATTCTGTCTTTGCTCGGCTGGTGAGAGGGAGCAGCATGGAAAACTTGGAGGAGTTTCTCTAGCATTGGTGGTGCTTATGTGGGAGACACACAATGAGGTGGTCCTCACCCCCTTTTAGATGAGATGGGGTTGATACCTTCATGGAGAGCCCATATCATAGAATGTGTGGGGTTGGGAGGGACCTTTCCAGGTCATCTAGTCCAGCCCCCCTGCAGTGCACAGGGACTTTTTTAACTAGATCAGGTTGCTCAGAGCCTGGTCGAGCCTGACCTTGAATGTCTGCAGGGATGGGGCCTCCACCACCTCTCTGGGCAACATGTTCCAGTGTCTCACCACCCTCACACTAAAGTATTTCCTCCTCATGTCTCACCTCAATCTCCCTCTTCTAGTTTTAATCCATTCCCCCTTGTCCTCTCCCTCCCTGCCCTTGTCCCAAGTCCCTCCCCAGCTTTTCTGGAGCCCCTTCAGGCACTGGAAGGTGCTCTAAGGTCTCCCTGGAGCCTTCTCTTCTCCAGGCTGAACACCCCCAACTCTCCCAGCCTGTCTCCAGAGCAGAGCTGCTCCAGCCCTTGGATCATTTTTGTGGCCCTTCCCCAGTGGGCTGCTGAGCCCACTGCAGCGTGAGGATTCACCTGTGACAAGTGGGAAGGCACCATGCTGGGGTTATCTTTTCCAAAAGATAAACGTGCCCCAAAAGTCCTTGTGCCAGGAATTGAAACAATTTTAATCAAACAAGGTTGAGAACACACACACTTCTCCAGCTACAGGAAGCAAAGTCATGTCAGTCAGAACAGACCACCAAGAGGAGAGGGAAAATCCAGTGATGGGAACACAGATGCTTCTGTTTGGGTTTCTTTCTTTGGTTTTCCAATTTCCAGCTTCCTTTCCACCTAAAATGACCCCGCTTTGGAAAAATCCAAATTGAACACGTAGTGTATCACATTTTGGTAACATCAATTGTATGGAGGAAGAAAAAAAGCTCCCTGGGGCATTTCCCTTTCTCCGTGGCCAGCAGATCTTTCTGAGCTCCTGCCAAAGGACTCAGCAGAGAAATCAAACTGAAATTAAAAAGCTGACCCATGGTGGGGTCACACAAGTCTGCTTCTTGTAGGGCATCAAAAAAAAGCACCTGTAGAGCTGCCAGTGTTCCCACTGCATAACTCCAGGGATCTTCTTCTCACCCATATATTGGCTAAGGGGCAGTTTCTGGGGCTGTTGGTGATGGATGAGCTTGTACATGGACCAAAACCTTGTGGTGACCCCATCATACCAGGAGCTGTCTCTGCTCCCAGGATGTTATTGGAGGCAATGGGGTCTTTCTGGTTGTGGCTGCACAGCAGACATGCAGGTAGGCAATCTCAGTGGGAGGGGAATTGAAGGAATTTGCTTCAAACTACTGAACTTCTCCCATGTTTAAAGAAAGAACCTGGAGGATTTTGCCTATCCCCCCCTCTAAAGAAAAAAAAGAAATGTTTTATCCCTTTCTGGTGGTGCATCCTGAGGAAATCACAGACTACTACAATTTCAAAGATGCTTAAACCTCTCCAGGGCAGGAAATGCTTATGCCTGTTCTTTATAGTGGGGAAACTGAGGCACGGAAGTGTGAAGGGACTCATACCAGACCCTGTAGGGCCCCAGTAGCAAAATCCCTGGGATGCAGGGAGCAGACCTGGTCCATAACCCCTCTGGCATCCTCCCTCTGCCTGAGCATCCCCAGAACACATATGGGGCAGGGAAAACATGGCTTTGAGGAGGTCAGGGCAGAACCCTCCACCTTGTCTGGACCTCTCTGCTCAGATGCTTTTGGTGACCACATGAGCCAGGGCAATGGGGGTGGGTCAGGGACTGGGCAGCTGCACGAGAGGTGCTCAGAGCTCCCCGTGGGGAGAGAGGCTGCTGCTCCTCCAAGGCACTTAACCCCAGCAGGGGAAGGATCTGACCCCATCCCCTGCACAGGAGCAAGGAGCAGCTTTGGCCCAAGCCCTCCTGCCTGGGTAAAAGCAGGGCAGGGAGGAGGGGAGAAAGCCCCACTATGTCCCCACCATAGTTTCTTCGGGGACCTCAGCCATGGCTTCAGCCCTGAGCAGGGGCATGGAGGCAGCCTGAGGTCTGGGGGCTTTGCAAGGACTTTTAGACCCTTCTGGGCTGGACCACAGGATGAACTGAACCTCGCACTTCCCTTCAGACCAAGCCTCCTCCATGTGGCTGTTCAGAGCCACTGAGACCCGTCCCTGTCCCCCCCCCGTGGTTCCCTCCCCTCTCCCACCCCATTACTCTGCCTCACATCCTCGGTGTTGAGATGAGAAATAACCTGGTCAGACCAAGCAGCAGTTACAGGACATCCTGGGGACCTGTCAAGAGGCAGGGGAAGGGCTCAAATATCCAGTGGAACAAAACCAGAGCCACCTGAAGCCACATCTGCCATCAGTCCAGGCCTCTCCATCCATCCCCCCCTTACCCACAGGGCTTTGCCCCTTCCCCAGAGGGTTTCCCCTCCACTCCCAACATGCACTCACTGGGAAGCTGACTGAGCTTCCCAAGGGATTAGCCCCATGGACTGTCCCAGCAATGTCCTGCTGTCCTGTTACCTCAATGCAGTGACAAACTCGAGAGAGGCAGCAACGGGACACGGAGCATTGTGCCCAGCATGGAGGCAGGCAGGGAGGTTGCTGCAACCTCTCCAGGCTCCTCTGGCTCCTCCTGCCACCCCATCAGGTCACACCACTGCCAGGGAGATGACAAAGCAGCATCTCAGCTGTCCTACAGCTCTGCCCCAGCAAGTGTGACGGGAGCTTCTGTAGGGTTTCCCACAGGTGCAGTGAGTTTGTGTGCCCTCTGCGAGCCCGGGGGGTGCAGGCAGGACCCGGCTCCTGTGCTGTGCCACCTCAGGGGTCCCAGGCAGGGGGGACACCGGCTCCCCCAGCCCGTAGGGCAGTTGGCTGCCAGCTCAGACAGCTGTGGACTGCTTGATGCTGTGGAAGCTGACACGGGTGGGGGAGGTGGGGATGGACATGGCCCGAGCCACACGGGTGCGGATGGAGTGCTTGTCCTGCCACCGGTGCCACCGCTTCCGTACGGCTGATCGGACCTGGGGTGTGAGACAGAGGAGGGGACATTGTCAGCATGCAGCTGTCCAACGTTCTGCAGAGGCAGCTGCCAGCCTCATCCTCAGTCTTTCAACCACAAATGCTACCGAAACCCTACTCAGCTCCCCAGGGGCAGGGAGAGTCCCGGGAGCCCCTGTCTCCTCCCAGGTATCCCAGCCTTGTCTGATGTGATGCTGGTGGAACGCAGCCCTTGCAGCTGTGAGGAGAGATGAACCTGACTGGTGGAGCCTCTGAGAGCAAAATGGAAACAAGAGGGAGAAATAAATGTGAGCAGGAGCTCTGCAGGGCAGCCAGGACCTTCCACCCTGTATTGGATGCTGCAAGGGGCTGGAAGAGGGGTGAGAGACAGTCAGGAAGGTTTTATGGCTTGTCTGGTTGATGCTAGTGGCATTTCTCCAACATTAATTCAACCCTACAACAGCCCAAGTACTTTGTGTGGCAGGTAAATAGTGAAGAAATGCCTCTTTGTGAGCTGCAGCATGGGTTGGCCCTGGGAGATGGGCACTGGGCTGAGATGGTGCTGTTGGGTGGACACAAAAACCCCCATTGAGAGGTGAAGGACCCTGAACTGCATGGTGTGATACGTTCCCGGGTCACCAGCTCGCCCTGCTCTGGCCCCTTTTCCTCCTGCATCAATTGTAGCTGGTTTGGTAACAGGAAACCTGTCTGGGACAAACCCTCCTGAGCCAGCAAAGATGCAAGAGCACTTGGGAGGAGGCAGAGGAAAGAGCTGGCCAAAGGATTGGCCTCTGCTCTCACCTCCTTTCTTTCTGCTGTCTCTGTTTTGGGTCAGAGCCCAGGAGTTGCCCTTGTCCATGTGCTGGGTACCCACATGTGTACAGGGATTATGCTGGGAAGGGTTCCTCAGGAATGGGGGGACCCTCAGCTCTTCTGCTTCACCAAATCACACGGGTGCAACCCCACAGCATCTGCTCTTGGGGGTGGATTTTCCTCCTCCAAAGAAGGACACCAACAGTGGTCATTCCCATCTGCAGTGGTGCCTGGAGGTAAAGCACCAACTTTGATCAGCAAAGGCCTTCAGCTGGGGAATTGGGTGCCAGCACCCTCCAAGCCCTGTGCAGGGGCAGAGCCTCTGGCTGAGCTTGTGTCTGCTTGCAAGGAAGGGCGTAGACCCCCCGAGGACCCCCCAGTGCTCACCTCACTGTTCAGGAAGCAGTAAAAGACAGAGACAAAGAAGCCCTGGAAGGAGACAAACAGCAGAGTCACCACAGACCTATAGCCATCAGGCACCCCCAGGCTCCAGAGCAGCTCCAGGGGTTGGAGATGTCTGGTTTTGGGAGGGGGCAGAACAGGGATGAAGCGTCAACCAGTTCAGGCTTCTCCACATCCCTTACTGGGGGGACTGGGGTAGAAGCTAGTGCTGAGGACCATACCTGGAAGGACTCCAGAAAGGAGTTGAAATAGATGAAGACAATCCTGGAGATCTCATCCTCCCCTGGGTTGACAAAGAACAGCATGTAGGTGATTCCCAGCAAGGGCAGCAGCACCAATGTGGCCTTGACTGCTTTCCTGGGGAGAAAACATGGACCTGAGCTGCTGCAGGGCAGCCCTGGACATGAGGACTCTCCCCATCCCACTCCCAGCACCAGCATGGCTGGGACTGGCCTAGCTGGGACTGGGCAAATCAGTGACCAGTGGAGGAGGGAGCAGAACTGAGCTGTTTTCTGACACAATCTCCAAGTGACTGGGCTGATTTGAGCACTGAGAACCTTCTGTGGGTTCTTCATCCAGAAAAGGGCAGTGGAGAGTGGAGGCCTGACCTTGAGCTGGCAGGAAATGATTGCTTGGCTGATCCAAGGCTCGATTAAAAAAGAATTAAGGAGGGTAAAATAATTCACAGCTGTCAACATGGGTTTATGAAAAACTTATCCCAGCTAATTAATTTTATGTCTTTTCTTGATGAGATTACAAGAGCAGTTTGTGAAAAGTAATAGTGCTGATACAAGAGGAAGGATTTGGGCTTGGCATCTCATCCCTCTGGATTAGGGGACAAGAACAATGCCAAGTCAACACTTTTTGCTTAAAAATCCTGTTAATGGACAGAGTCCAACATTAGCTGAGAACAGGAAAAGTCATCCCTGGCAGGTCTGGGCTGGGGCCTGGGACCTGTGTTGCATTGCTGGCCTGGAGGAGAGCCACAGCCATGGATACAACCTGCCAGATGGCACGGAGGAGCTGGAAGGAACTGAGGATTTGAGCATCTTCAGGCTGGCAAACCATGGGGCAGCACGTGTGGCTTCCCCAGGGGAGAGCCCTGGGATCCATCAGCTTTTTACCAAAAGCTGCTGTCTAAGGTGAGCAGAACCCCTCCAGGGCTGTCCCTGGCCTGGTGGAAGCAGGACTGCACAGTTTAAAATCTACCAAACATTCCCAGTTTTCCTGTCCCACAAAATGTCCCAGGGAAATGGAAATGTTCTGCCCAAAATTTGGGAAATACTGAAAAACCCAAAATCTCTCAAAATTGCTGACTGAAGCCAAGCAGCCTCTTTCAATCACCTTCATCTCTGCTCACCACAAGCTGAATCATTCATCCCAGCTCAGTGGTCGGTGATGAAGAAAGCTGGAACTTCCCAAGGATTGCATCTGGATTTTTCCATTTTCAGCTGAAAAAGTCACCTTCTGCCCCAAACCTGCTTCTCTTGACCAGCACAGAGTGAGATTCTCTGATTCCTGCCCAGAAAATGATCCTGAGAGAAGCATTGAAAAAGACTAAGGTCTCTTCTCCTGTTCCAGGAGCTTTGGAGAGCTGCTCTGACCATGCACCTCCCAAGTTTTCTGGAAAATATTCTGCAGCAGGAAGGGCTAAATCTTCCTGTTGTGGCTGCTGAGAGTGTTGCCTTCTCCTTGCAGGTTCCCAAGGAGGTGTTTTGGGTGGTATGGGTTCATTACTCCTTTCTTGCCCTTTGCTTTGCTGCCAAGCAATTTAATTCTCATCTCCATGCCAAGATTTGCAGCTCCAAGGCTCGTGAGCTGATCCAGTCCCACCAGAACAGGCGTTTGCAAAGAGCCTCAGCTCCCTTCAAAGGCACATCCAGCACATCCACCTTCTCCATCACAAATCACTCACCAGCCAGGATTTTTCACCAACCCTAGATGCGATGGCCACGTGTCTCCAAAAAGCAGTTGAGGTGCTCTTAGATGTCTTTCCATGCTCCCATCCCCTTTCTGCCTGGCTGATGGGACTGTTCCTATCCCACCAAATCATGGTACTGCAGTTTCTAGGTCTGCTTTCTGCAGGGTCACTGATCCTCTTACCTGTACTGGATTGTCTCTGATGTGGTTGAAGCTCGGAGCTTTGTCATGAGGATTCGGACGATGTTGAACAGAAAGATGAAGTTGATCTGGAAGGAAAAGGGCACCTGGTTAACTGTCTTCTTCCCAACATTGCCCCCATTTCCTCAGCAGAGGCAAGAGGCCATGCTAGGAGAAATGGGAATGTGTCCCCTTGAACTTGATCTCTTGCCTTCCACGCACTGGAAGAGGACATCTGCATTTACTGGTTTTAAAGCAAGAATCTGTAGGAGCTTGTTCAAAGGATTGGAGCAACAGGGCCCACCAGGAGGTTGGTGAGGATGGGCAAACCTTAGAGAAAAGGCTGATGGTGAAAAAGTTGGAGGGGGAGGAGGCATATAAAGGTGGCTGAAGGGATTTGGGGAGCATGGTTACCATCACAGCAAGGAGCCACTTGGCCACTCTCCCAGTGCCGAGCTGCTAATGAGGGCACGGGAAGGCAGCACTGGGAGCTGAGCACAATTGTCACCAAGGAGAGGTGGCCTGGCTACCTGATGGGCTGAGAAATGAGAAGCAAGCTCAATTATCCAGCCAGGCTGGATGGTGCTGGTGATTAGAGCTCCCTTGGATTGTCTTGGGGTTGAGCGAGGAGGGAGGAACAGCTGTGGGACCTTGTGCACGGGTTTCTCCCTGCAAACACAGGTTGGAGCCTGACACTGCTGCTTGTGACCTGCCACCTCTTCCCTCTTTGTGCCTTCCCAAAAGGGCAAAGCCCCAGCAAAAGATGGTCCTATGACCATCATGGCTCAGCCAAGGACCAGGAGCAAAGTGATATGCATCAAGGAATGGGGTTGAGGTCCCCAGGCTGCTCCAAATGCTTGACAAAGCACCCACCTGCACCCAAATAGTGCCAGGGCAGGGATGAACTGATGCATGTGGGAGTCTGCTGATGGGAGCTTCCCTATGGTAGAAGGATCTCCAGGCCCTCTTTCTAGCCCATCCCATAGCAGCAGGATCCATGCAGGCCATTCTTCATTGTGGGTTAGATGCCCACATTTGCTGGAGGTGCAGGTTGGGAGCAGGGCCTGCAGGGTGAGTGGCACTGCTGTGGTGGAGCAATCCTGAAGGAGGGGGCCAGAATCCCTGTCCAGGAGCAGCCTTAACCCCCCCGTGCAGATGGAAGGATCCTGCATTTAGCAAACGAGGTCACTTTGCTCTTACCAGCAGCACCAGGATCATGGGGCCTTGGTAAATGTAGTCGGTATAAACTCCTGCTCGCTTCCCAAACCAGCACCTGCAAGGCAAGGACAAGTGGTGTCAGGGACATCTGGTGTTGGGGACAAGGCTGCAGTGTGAGTGACCTGGACTCTGTAAGTCACTGTCCCCCAGGTGGAAGCTCTATGACTTACACTGCTGTAGCCACTATGGAATAGCTTCCCCCATGAACCCCCATATTCCAGGGGCTTGTGGGGTGATTATGGGCCCTGTATGGATGTGGGACCTGGTGCTTATGGGACCAGCAGGGACAGCCTTACACAGAAACACAGTGTTAGGGGTTGGAAGGGACCTCTGGAGATCATCTAGTCCAATCCCCCTGCCAGAGCAGGGCCACCCAGAGCAGGGTGTGGTGGCATCCAGGTGGGTTTGGAATGTTCCCAGAGACAGACAACCTCTCTGGGCAGCCTGTCCCAGTGCTCTGTTACCTTCACAGTACCGAAGTTCCTCCTCATGTTTAGATGGAACTTCCAATGTTCAAGTTTGTGCTCGTTACCCCTTGTCCTGTCACTGGGCACCACTGAAAAAAGCCTGGCCCATCCTCCTGCCACCCACCCTTCAAGTATTGATAAGCATTGATAACATCTCCCCTCATTCTCCTCTTCTCCAGACTAAAAAGGCCCAAGTCCCTTAGCTTTCCCTCATAAGGGAAATGTTATGGTCTCCTCATCATTTCTGTAGCCCTTTGCTGTCCCCTCTCCAGCAGTTCCCTGTCCTTCTTGAGCTGGACATCCCAGAACTGGACACAGTTCTCCAGGGCAGAGCAGCAGGGGAACGTAGACAGGTCCAGGCTGGCTCTGTCCCCAGCAAACCCCACGGGAGCTCTGTCGGGTGCATCCAGGTCCCAGGAGCACCTTGGTGGGGTTTGTGCATCAGGGCTGCTGAGCCAGGGGTGAAACCAGCACTGAAAACCAAGACCTCACCTGCACGGCCTCCCTGGAACCCGCGGGATGAGCTCTCGGGTGCCTGTTAACTCCTCCATTAGCAAGTCTTTGTGAACTTGGCTCCGGGGGTGATAGTTTATATCTCCACTGGCAGATTAAATCCCAGCTCCATTTAGCAAACACATCATAGGAGCTCTGGCTTAATCTCGCCTTTTCCCCCGTAAAAAAAAAAAGGTCTCATTTGCCCTTTGAAGAGGAAAGAGCAGCCACAGGCAGCCGCAGGCAGGGCTGGTGCAGCAGAAAGGCTAAAGGGGGAGGGGTTTACAAGAAAGAATATGACCTTTTGTTCCCTCCCACCCTTTCTATGTACCCTGCCCCTTGTCAGCCCTTCCAAGCAGGATCCGTGCCTGCCACAGCCCCTGGCACAGCTGATCCCTGGGGAACTGGGATGGAAGGGAGGCTGGGGAACGGGAGCAATCCGGCTCACTTCTCGTTGTCGTAGTAGAGCTTCCCGATGGCCCAGGTGACGATGATGGGGAAGGGGATACCTGCAGAGGAACACACAGAGGAGCCTCAGGGCTGCAATGTTGCCATTAAATTGTGCTGTAGCAGGGATTTTCTCACCCAGGGCAAACCCCAGGGGGAGATGATACATAGATCATCGAATCATAAAACGGTTTGGGTTGGAAGGGACCTTGAAGATCATCCAGTCCCAACCCACCTGCGTGGGCAGGGACACCTCCCACCAGACCAGGTTGCTCCAAGCCCCATCCAACCTGCCCTTCAACACTTCCAGGGATGGGGCAGCCACAGCTTCTCTGAGCAACCTGTTCCAGTGTCTCCCCACCCTCACAGGGAAGAATTTCTTCCTAAAATCTCATCTCAATCTCCCCTCTTCCAGTTTTTATCCATTCCCCCTCATCCTATCACTCCCTGCCCTTGTCAAAAAGTCCCTCCTCATCTTTCCTGGAGCCCCTTCAGATGCTGGAAGGCTGCTATGAGGTCTCCCCAGAGCCTTCTCTTCTCCAGCCTACATTCATGCAAACCCCATCCTCTGCTCCTGGCAGCCTTTTTGCAGCTATTGGGGTGCGAGAAGAGCTGGAGCAGAGGATGGAGGTGGGCATCACCCATCACTAAAACCCTGGGCACCCAGTGGGTGGGTGGGTGGGGGGAATCCTGGCACTTACACCAGCCAATGCAGATGAACATCCACTTGCGGAGCTTGTCCGTGGAGTAGGTGAGCACAATGGCCGTGTGCAGGTAGCAGCCCTCACCAAACATCCAGAAGAAGTTGGTGACGTGGAAGTAGTTGTAGGCAGCAGTGACCAAGCGGCACCAGACCTGCCCAGGGGGTTAGGAAGGTGGAGGGTGGTGAGCAGAGCTCTGTGTTATGGTGACAAAACCAACACCCAGAGCAACCCAGATGCCAGCAGAGCGATTGAGCCCACATTTCTCATAAACCTGGGTTGTCCACCAACCACCAGGCAGCCCTGTCTGGGCCCTCAAGCTGGTCTTGGGGTTTCATATCTCAGATTCTCAAGCTCCCCAAAGGCCCCAGCCACTCGGGGCCAGGCTCAGAGCTGCACCTACCACATTGCTCTCGTGGACCTCAGGGTTCATGGTGAGCTGCACAACGAACCACGTGGCGTTGCGTAGGATGAAGGCCGTGATCAGGTTCCAGTGGATGATATTCCTCAGGCACCGGATGCTCCTGGGGAAGAGGGGGATGAGGGACTGTCAGAGCATGGTGGGTGTCTGGGGGCTGGCCATGTGTGGGCTGGGGGGACGGGGCTGCTTGTGGAGCTGAATGTCTTTGTTGGGACCCCAAGGGTGAACTGCTGGGGCTATGCCCTGTGTGAGGTGGGCAGGACCAAGGAGGACGCTCTGCCTCCATAACTCACTCCTTTAATAAAACAGCAGGAGGAAAAGAACCCTGAGATAGGCATGACCCCTCCAGACATCGGCCCTGGGGGATGATGTGGAAAGACAGAGGGGCCAGGTCTGTCCTCAGCCCATGGGGTGACCTCCCTGGGCTTTTGGCCAGGGCAGGAGGACAAGAGCAGATCAGGCCACTCACCGCAGGCGCATGAAGAGCACGAAGGCCACCAGGAGAGCCCCTAGTGAGACACAGTGCCCCAGGTAGTTGATGATGACTGCAATGTGGTAGTGCAGCTTGCTCTTCTTCTGATGGGGAGAGATGGGGAAGGGGTTAGCAGCAGCCCTGGGTACCACCACAAACCCACCTCCTCCACATCACCTCCAAGAGCCACACTGCAAAATTTGGGTCCTTTTTGAGAAAGCAACTGGAGCCCACCTGGTGCAGGACAGTGGAGATGGGGCACAACTGGTTGGATGGGGATGATGTGGACAGGAGAGGGACCAGCCTGGTCCTGCGAAGGGCACAGGCACTTCATGTCCTCCCCAGGCCAGCACAGCTCATGGCTGTCACATCACCTCTGCTCAGTGCTGGGACGTTCCCAATCCCTTGTCCAGGGAAATCCTGCTGCAGCTCAGCCCAGCAGTGTGACAACTGATGTCTCAGTTCATTCCCCATTGCCCTGAGGGCAGCTGAGAAGCTGGGATGAATTTGGAGGGAGGGAGCAGGGGATCTCGGGAAGGTGTGAGTGATAATTAAATTAATTGATTGCTCCTGCTGTTAGGCACTCATCCAACCTGTGAATTAGCAATTAACTGAGTGAGAAAACCATTCCTGGCAAGAGATATCAGCAGCTTAAATACCAGAGGTGGTTATCAACTGCAAATGAACACCCCATATGTCTTCTCCTCTGCTCCGAGGGGTGGCTTGACCTCCTCAGGGGCTTGTGATTCATGGTGCCCATTTTTTTATCCCTTTCAGCTTCTTAAACATCTGCTTTATTCGTTGCCAGTGGGGAGGATGGGGTTTGCACTGAGGGCCTGTGTCAGGAGGGAGCTGGGGGAGGGTGGTGGGGCCAGAAGACATACTGATCTGCACCCAGCAGCCCTGGGGCCAGGAGACTTCACACTGCAAATCCTCCTGGATGTTTAACAGGGAAGGACACAGATGTGGCTTTATTTTTGGCAGGGAATGAAAATACAAATCAAGAAGGGGTTCGGATGTTCTTCATGCAACCTTTGATCTGGGCTGCTGCTGCACACCCAGCCCACAAGCTCCCTTGGGCCATTCCTGACCTGAATGCTGTTGCCCTCCAAAATTCCATTTTTTGTCCCTCACCCTCCTGCCAAGAGCCTGGCTGAGGGGCTACCAAGGTCACAGAATCCTGGAATGGTTTGGGTTAGAAGGGATCTTAAAGATCATCTAGTCCCAACCCCCCTGCATGCTCAGGGACACCTCCCACTAGACCAGGTTGCTCCAAGCCCCATCCAACCTGCCCTTCAACACTTTCAGGGATGGGGCAGCCACAGCTTCCCTGGGCAGCCTGGGCCAGTGTCTCCCCACCCGTATAGTGAGGAAATTCCTCCAAATGTCTAAGAGACAATTCGTCCTAATGTCTAAGAGGTCCTACCTCTTCACTGAGGATCTCCTGGCACTGGGAATAGTTGACCCGTGCTGCCCAGCTCCCGTTGGCGAGGCACTCCCTGTAGCCATTATCTGAAAGAGAGGGTACCCATCGAAGGGTTAACAAGGCATGGGCACAACGAGGTGACCTGGTGACTGTTACCAATGCAGGGGTCACTGCCACCAAACCAGCAGCAGCTTTTCCTTTGAAGCCAGCTCAGGTGCCACCTTGGTTACAATTGCAGAACCAAAATCTCCATCTCATTTCTGCGCCATGTGCTGGAGTGATGATGTGCCACCCTGCTGTAACAGCAGCCTCAGGCTCTCATTCCTCTCCCTACATTTGGAGCTTTCTTCACCTCCCAGCAAGGACAGGGAGGACAAGGCTAATTGGGAAGGAAAGGCCACACCAGCCCCAGAGCAGTCTCTGGATAAGGTTGGCTCTGGGGTGATGCCAGCACTGGGGCCATGCTGGGCTGCTGCTATTAACAGGAGACACCATGGGTGGGATGGTGGGGTGGGGTAGGGATGGGGATGGCTTTCAGGCAGGCATAAATATGGATGAATGCAAAGAGACTCCTGAAATGGCAGGAGTGACACCAGGAAGCAGGAACCGTATGCACCTGATCTTCCACTGCAGCAAAAAGATGCGGGACGGAAAAATGGTTTTCTGTGAGAAGCAAGAGGTTCCTTACATCAAAAGCAGGGCTTGGGTGGTCAGAAGCTCAGCTGAGTGCTAGGAATGGCTTTGGGCACTTTTCGGGTGCCTTTGCTTTGTCCCCTGTCACCAGCAGTGACAAGGCAGTCACCCGTGCCGGGAGGGGATGAGCCACAAGGTCCCCCAGTCCTTGCTCAGCTGGGGCTGCAGACCTCTGTGCCACCTCCAACAGCAGGGACAGCTCACTCCTTTTCCCCTGCCCCCACGATGGGGACATCAGCCCTCTTCTCCTTCACGGGGGCATGTCCAGGAGGACCTGCTTGTAAACTCCCTGCTGTGAAACCACCTCCCCTGGAATTTGGGATACGAAAGCTTTCTTTTTTTGGTGGACAGATCCCACAGAGCCCCCACGGAGCTCGGTACCCCGAGATGTGTTGCCCCTCGTGTCCCTGCAGCCCCTGATGCACATGACTCCCTGAACTCCCCCGTCCCTCACCCACCACATCCCCACTGGTTCCGGTTATCTTACTGGTGGTGTTGTACCGCACGCCATAGAAATACTCGGGGCAGGGTCGGGCCACCAGCTGCCCCACCGCGCTGCGGGGCCAGCACGTGCCGATGAGGTCCACCGAGGCGTTGCACTGGGGACCTGTGGGGCAGAAGGGGAAAGCATTACCGGAGGTCTCCTGGCCACCGTGCGCCACCTCCAGGCTGCTGAAGGGTCCAGGTTTGGCACTGCAGTCCTGGCTGAGCTGGTGGGTCACTGCAAGCTCCAGAGAAAAGCCTCATGGCAGATGCCAAACAGGGTCTGTGCCAGGACCACCCCCCCCCCAAGGGCTGGTTGGTTCATCCTGGCCATGACTATTGTTCTGGACCTGTCTGAGCACCTTTGTGAAGTCCAGTTCTGGCCCAAACCTGGTTTTCTGACCCAGCTTCCAAAGTAATCTCAGAGTTCCCTGGCTCTGGTCCTCCAGCCTTGCTCCTTTCTTCAACCACAGCTTTGGCATTCAGCCCTGCAACAACCTGCAATAAACCAGCTTTTCTCTTTCCCAGAGGTGATTCCAGCCTGGTGTTGGTGGAATGTTCCTCAGAGCTCCTCCAACCCTCTCACATCTCCTGGCTGCAAGATCTCCTTCCTAGCCATTCCCATTGGTCTCTTCCAGCCTTTCCTGGGAAGAAAACTCCAAGTCTGCTGCTGCTATTTCCGATTTCAAGGAGGAGTTGTGTGCTTTTCCCAGCCCCACAAGCATGCTAACGTAGGCATTAGGTAGGCCAGATTGCAGACTTTTTTATCTCTTATTTCTGTATATTTAGAACAACACGTACTGGAGCTAAATACATCTTAGCTGCATCTCCGAGGGGAGCAGGAAGCACAAGGGCTGAAATATCCATATAATACAGTCCTTGGCAGGCAGCTGATGGATGGGCAGCAGACTCTGGCAGGGGCAGAGGTCAGTGCAAACCACTCCTGGGCACCAGAGATGTTTGTGCTGCTGGAACAGACACAGATGTTGCCATTTCCAAAGGCAAAACACCCCAATTCCCAGCTCTCGGGGGTGTGAATTCCCAGGTCTCCTCTCCACCCCAACTCAGGGGCTGTTATTTGAACAGCTTTCCTGAGAATTCCTATGGATAGAGCTGGCTAAAAACTCACCAAACAAACAAACGAAAGTAAAAGATTTTGTTATTAATATGATGGAAGTAGAGGAATATTTGTCTTCATCGATTATCTGAAAAATTTGCTCCTTGATTTCTTGGGATGTTCCCAGGGCAAATCTTACAAGAAAAGGAGGGTTTTCTTCCAATATCTTTGCAAAGAAAAACAACTTCCAAGAGTGTGAGCTGGGGAAGCAGCAGACCATGGTGAGTGTTACCTTCTGCCACCCATAGCTTGGAGTGAGAAATTAATTTTATCATCTGTGACCTTTGCTTTTAGCTTTGCTAATTTGTGTGGTTGCTGCAGCAACCTTCACTTTAAATTAACTGTTTTAGGGCTGTCTTTCTTGGGAAACAAGGTGCATTTAATCACGTGTGGGGGGGGTGTGTGTCTGTGCTTATCTGCATCCATTAGCATTTGTTGAGCTCCTCAGTTGTTTTGGCCCAAATCTGACAGAGAATCAGAGGGGCATGGAAAATTAAGCCCCTGATAAAAAATTTATAATCATTTGCATCTAGGTAGAGAAAAAGAGAACTGGTAATTGCCTCAGCAAAGGACAAAGTTAAATCACAATTGCTTTCCCTGTTATCCACCTGGGAATCTTCCCAGGTCAGAAGCCACATGAACATGTGGAATAGGAAAAGATTCACTTGGAATAACCCAGCATAGGGAAATGGGGCTTTTGTGGTTCCAATGCCCTGAGCAGCTTGTGCAGTTGTTGAAACCTCCCATGTGAGCTGTGGGGCTAAGCACAAACTCCATTTTCTCCCCATCGCCTCGTGCCTCAGTTTCCCTCCTGCATCCCAGGGGCTGTGCTGGGGCACAGAATGCTCAGGGAGGACAGGCAGGAGGACTCAGGATTAAATGACTAAGAGCCAGAGAGCAGCAGCAATGGTATCAGTAAAACAAAACCACAGCCATGCCATTAATAACCAAACCCAAGATAAATTCATGGAAATGATGTGGTCAGACAAAGGGGGCACCATTCTGTTATACGTCTGCTCAAGTCTGGATTAAATATCTCCACATTTCTCCAGGACCCTGGGTTTAATGCTGCTTGGCACTGCTGTTAATGGCTATGGCCACCCACTTGATGACAAACCCAGTGGGTGGCTCTTGCAGTCCCACCATGGCAGGGTGAAGGGGAAGCAACATCATCAGGACCTCAGCCCCCTCCTCATCCCATGGGTGAGGATGGTGGGGTGAGATTCAGGCTTGGGGGCTGCAGTGGGGTGAGCAGAGGAGGGGCTCATCCAGGTTGTAGGACACTCCTGGGATGTCACCCCGTGCCACCACCCCAGCACTGCTGCAGGCAGCATGTCTGTCCCACCAGTTTTCCATCCAGTCGGTGGCTGTAATATTTTTCTCAGGCTCACACTGACAAACACAGGATGAAGACAAGCTGCAGAAAGCAGATGCTGCTCTTGCTGCTCTCTCCAGCATGTAGGGAAGGAAAAAAAAAATATATCAATCTCCTGCTGAGGAAGAGTTAACTGAAACAGTGAAGGTGAAGAGTGCTGGGAGGGCTTCCACCATGGGTTTGCCCAGCAGGACCATCTGCTCCAGCTGCTCCCAGCACTTCAAGCAGTGTTTAGCATGGAAATTAGATGTATCAGTGCTAAATGGTTCCATGTCTGCTTTGTGGCATGTCTGTGTTCACAGGGGATTATTCTCCCAGGTTCTGCTCCAGCTTTCTCAGAACCATTGGCTTCCCAGACAGTTTGGGGTCTTTGCAGCTTGGCAGCAAGGAAGGTCAATGAGCCTCCTACCTGCACCCAGTCGCCCTGATTTAGGTCCCTCCCACACAGAAACACAGCATTTTGGGGTAGGAAGGAGCTAGTCCTGCTGTGAGAGGGGGAATGTGGCCTGGGGGATGTCACTCCAATCCCTTCCTGCCCCATTTCCTTCAGGTTGTGCTGTTTGAAGGGATAAAAAAGTATTCCCTTTCTTCCTAAGAAAAAAAAGTGTCTGTCCAGGGACTTACACTGAGACAACTATATCACAGGAGCTGTCTTGGGACAATAATAGCAATATCCCTCCTGTCTACACCAAACAGCCCCCTCCAGCCTGCTTCCCCAACACACAGGCCCCCGGAGATGGCTCCAAGCTAAAGCTTGGGAAGCCTGGCAGGGGAAAGCTCTCCCCTCCCAGCTCATCTGCCAAAGCAAAGTTGAAGAGATGGAGCACGTTTCTCCTAGGCCAGCACCACCAGATGTGTGGCCACGATGCTCTTGAGCTGATGCCAGAAGGGCTGGAGTGTTGTTGTGCCATCCAACCCCTGCTAGGATGGTGTGAACAGGAGGGAAGTGAAGGTTGTGCTGGTATAACCATGCCAGGAAACAGGTTCTGGTGTCACCCCAGGCACAGCTTTGCACCACTGCAGCATCCCAGCTTGTGCTGTGCCCCCAGCCATGCGGAGGCTGCTCCAAAGGCAAAGCCTCTCTCTCCTTGTGCCATGCAAAGGGCCAGGAGAGATGATGGAAATCTGCATCCCAGGCTCATTCCCATGGTTGGGTCATCTATCTGAGGTGTCTCAGGAGGCTGAGTAACAGCTGAAAGGTGTTAGCTTAAATCTGTACCTGTCCTGAGCTCTTACTCAACCACAATCATGTCTGTCCATCCCTGATATCCTCGGTGACCATGTTGCTGCTGCTGCCTCTTGAGCAGGATGAAGCCTCTGGCTCCTCGAGGCCATCCCTGCTGCAGCATTTCCATTGGGTAACTCGGGCTTCATCTCCACACCTGAGCAAAACATATTCATCCCAGCTGGTGCACAAAAGGTCCTGTGTCCCTCCTGAGCACCTCCACCACACTGGTGGAACAGAAGGAGCCATTTCACACCTCCTTGCCCCAAAGGAAAGGCTGTTGGGGGATGGCTCTGGTGTGCCAAGGACAGGTGGCTGCCAAGCCCCTCTGATGCTAAGTGCTTGAGTAACACCTTGAGGCATTGAGGGAAATGGCATCAGGGGACAACTGATGTTAACACAGGGTTGACATTGGGGAGGTGGAGCTGCCTGCCTTCCCCCTGAGCCAGGGCTGGGTACTCAGTATGGCTGGGAGCAACTGTGGTTGTCTCAAAATACCCAGATCCTTGCTCACACCCCACCTCCAGTACCACTTTTGGTGGCACCAGGTGTTTCAATGTATCTTTGTAAGAGTCCAGTCCTTAAAATAATCCCAGCAGTCCTCCCAAGCATTCAAGTTCCATGATCCTCAATGTAAAATAATTACACAGGCTAATTAAGCATTATGATAGCAAAGTGTCTTTGTAATGAATTTTCAGCTTGTTGCTATTCACCATCATTGACTGTCCCCTTGGGTCTTTGCTGCCATTCTGGAGAAGAATAAATAGGAGGCAACAAACCCAGCTTCTGCCATTGGTATTTGATGCATCTGCTCAATGTCATCACTTCAGACTGTTCCATGCACAGCTTCTGTGGAGCACATACAGAATCCTAGAATAGAATGGTTTGAGTTGAAAGGGACCTTAAAGATCATCTAGATCCAACCCCCTGCATGGGCAGGGACACCTCCCACCAGACCAGGTTGCTCCAAGCCCCATCCAACCTGCCCTTCAACACTTCCAGGGATGGGGCAGCCACAGCTTCTCTGGGCAACCTGTTCCAGGGTCTCACCACCCTCACAGGGAAGAATTTCCTCCTCATGTCTCACCTCAATCTCCCCTCTTCCGATTTGAATCCATTCCCCCTTCTTCTCTCACTCCCTGCCCTTGTCCAAAGTCCCTCCCCAGCTTTCCTGGAGCCCCTTCAGGCACTGGAAGGTGCTCTAAGGTCTCCCTGGAGCCTTCTCATCTCCAGCCTGAACATCCCCAACTCTCTCAGCCTGTCTCCAGAGCAGAGCTGCTTGGATCATCTCCATGGCCTCCTCTGGACTCTCTCCAGGAGCTCCATGTCCTTTTTATGTTGGGGTCTCCAGAACTGGACACAGTGCTCCTGGTGGGGTCTCATGGGAGCCGAGTAAAGGGGGAGAATCACCTCCTTCGACCTGCTGGCCACACTTCTTTTGATACATTTATGGAATATACAATGTAGTGGGTTGGGTTTGGGACATATCTTATTCTCCTGATCTGACCCATGGAGTGGCTGCAGTCGTGTTATTTACCCAGGGTAGCAGCAAGTGGTTTATTCCCTGGTGTTGGCTGGGCTTTGCTGGTGGGTGAGCAAAGAAGAATAATCCCTCCCTGGCAGAGTTTTCTTAGCAAAGACTTCTAGTTTGGCTACAAGTGAACGGAGCAGCTGGCAGTGATTTTCCTGCAGCCAGTCCAAGGCACAGTGTAAGTGCTGTAGCTGCTGCTCACCCTGAGATGTGCCAGGACACTATTTCCTACCAGAAAAACCTCATCACCTCCTTCCCTCCTCCACAAAAAAAATCCATGAACATAAGCAAGTTTCTATTGACATTCCTGTTTCCTGGATGATGGGGCAGACTGGCTTCATTGATACCAGTCTACAATTAAACCACTATGGTTTTCCAGAAACGTGAGTTCACATCTTCTTGTTCCCAATCCTGCACCAGGATCACAGCTCTCCCTTAGTGCTAAGTCACTCACTGCTGCCTCTTTAGTCCCTGCTCAGCTCCTTTATTAGTATTTCTGCCTTGGTGGGAGAGATGACAACAAGGCTGAAGGGAGAAGAGACATTGATGTTGTTAATTTGACCTTTATGAATTTCAATTCCAGTCTCTCCCCAGGGGAGTCAGGGAGGGCAGCATGAGAAGGGGCAGCTGGAGCAGGAGCAGCAGTTTGGGGAGCTCAGCTGGGGCAGGTGAAAAGTCTCTTGGTCAAACTGTCACCTGCTGTGAAACGTGTTCCCAAACCTGTCAGATGATGTGCTGTGAAGGAAATGCTCTCATCCCTCACTGCTCTCTCTGCTTTTCAGCCATGGGCTTCAGCTATATCTGGACCAACAGCATTTGCTCTATTTAAATGCAAAGCTATTCTCCCCTCCTTGAAAAAACCTCCAGCTAAAAAAAAGACGACATTTCTGTTCAGTTCTGCCTTGCTTTGGTGTCATTTCTTTTGCTTTAAGTGAACTTGGAGTGGCAGAAGACATTTCTCTCCTGGGAAGGAATCAGCTGTGCTCCCCTTTCTCTCCTGAGCACACACAGAGAATTGAAGATAACAGTTTAGTGTGATAACAATTTAACAGCTTAAAGGAGTGAGTGGTGCAGCCAGGACCAGCCAGGGCTATTAGCAAGTGGGTGCCAACTCCTTCAGCTGATCCAAGCTTGAATACCCCAGATGGCAAAACAACCCTGGGAGTGCTCCGGGCTTGCTCTGCTCGAGTGCTTTCTGCTGGGCTCCTTCAGGAAAGCCTCATCTACTCATTAGGAAGAGGCTTTCCCATCTGCTCAGGTTCCCCCTTCCTTCCCCAGGGAAGTGCCACGATGGGAAGTGGTCCTGCAGGGGATGCTTTGTCCCTTTGGGTGAAATGACCTTGTCCCTCCCTGACAGGCGTTGCTGCAGGATGAGGCAAGAAGCAGCTGTGCCCAGACCCTGGGGACCTGAAACCATCAGGAAGACAAATTCGTGGTCTGATTCAATCTGGAGGCTGGAAGCCCGTGGGACATGCTCTTACCCACCCTGGAGAAGGGATGCTGAGTCTCTCTGATTCCTTTACAAGCCTAAACAGGGAATTTCTTGGCTTCCAGATGTTTTGGGGTGCAGCTGACCTGACTTTCCTGCTGCACCACGTTGACCTCAAGTCCAGCTGATGCCATTTCTGTCTGGAGGACAGCATGCTCCCTGCTACAGAGGAGAGCAGCCTCTTTGATGGAGTGGCCAGCTGGGCATGGGTGACCACATGTCCCAGCACTGGACAGAATCAGGGGCTCATTCAGAGGTATTTTTGATGTGTATCTACAATAGCAGGTTGGATCATCCCACCAGTGCAGGGAGCCTGGAAGGGGACATCACACTGGGGACAGTGTGCTTGGAGGAAGACTGGTAAATCACTACAGCAAGGGGCAGGACAAGGGAGCTCTGTGGGACTCAGCTACTCCACTGCCTAGGATGAGGGTTTCCTTGCAACACCCCAGAAGCTTGGTGAGCAACACCCCAGGTCTGTTTCCACCACACTGCTGTGTGCAGAGACCTTCCCAGCTCAGTGCATGTGCCTCGGAGAACGCTGACACCCTGGGGATACCACTGCCCAGCCAGCAGCCTCATTAAAAAGTGTGAGATGAAATAATGAAGGGATGAGTGACCCAAGAGAGGAGGAGCACCCAGGCTGGGCTGTTTTTTGGAGGAGGGAAGCAGCACACAGGCACGAGGCAGGGCCCTTTCGTGCATCCAACCACTGTCCTGCTGAGCCTGAGGGCCTCTGGGCTCGTGTTACTGGCATGTGCCATTTCCCAAGGGTCCTGCAGACATTAACAAATTAAGTCTCATGGCCTTGCTGCAATTCTCATTAGCGTCATCCTAACAACTCTCCGTGTTAAACAGCCTCCAAACAAAGTTCCCAGTTTTGTAAATATCCCTCCCTAGGAATTGCTGCCTCAATCAGACAGGGCTTAAATGGACCCCAAGGATGGGGGCTGGCGCTGAGCTCCACTTACCAGCAGACAGGAGACAATTAGTTTCATCTCTCCCTTTTGTTCTAAGCCCCCCCCTTGAGCTGGAATTAGCTCTCACATGTGCCAGCCCCATCCCAAATTAAGGAGTTGCACAAGGATGACAGGTTGGATGCTTGGAGGTGCTAGAGATTTTGCAAATCAGAAGCCTGGTGTGTCATTCTTCCCTGTCCCAGAGTGATGGGCACTGAAGTGCACTAAATCCAGTTTGAATTCACACTAATAAATCCTGACTGAGCAAAACCAGATCCCTGCAGGCAACAGCACCCACTGCGTGAGGGTGGTGGCAACTGCAGGGCACATCCATCAGGAAAGCTGTGGCAGAAATTCTCCCCCCTGTCTGCCCTCCTGGGCTCAGGAGGTTCCAGCAGTGGGTGGCAAAGGCCATGAGCCATGTACAAGGAGGCTCTGGGACCTGCCAACTGCCCTGGGATGTGCCACCAGCTGGTCTGGGCATGGCAAGAGGATCCTGTGGTGCTTGGCTAGAGCTTCTGTGGGTCAGAGCCCACAGAGCTGGACAGTGAGTAAGAAGAAAACGAATGCCATTTATCACAGCCTAATGCAGAATCACAGAACCATTATGGTTAGAAAAGACCTTTAAGATCATCAGGTCCAACTGTTAACCCAGCACTGCCAAATCCAAAGGCCAAGGACAACCACCTTGCTGAGCAGAGTGATGAAACCCTCAGGGAGCAAAGCACATGAGTGATGACCACGTTTCTTGTCTGCACCATGCCCAGGCCAGAGACACACAGACATTTCCCTTTCCACAGACAGCCTTGTCCTCCCTCAGCTTTCTGCCCCCTGTTCCTGGGCTGGGAATGTTCTGGCGATGCTTCTTGCAGGCCTGTGGTGGCCAGGGCTTGGCCAGGCACTGAATCAGCTGGTGCCAAGCTGTAATTTTTGAAGAAGGAGTTTTTAATGCTGCTGTTAATGGGAGCTGGGTGGTGGGCAGCCATCCATCAGTGCTGGGGCTCTGCAACCATCCATCACCCTGATGGAGAGAGCAGCAGGGACCAGGGCAAGCTGGGCAATTGCTTGGAGCCCACTCTGGCCTTCATTCAAGTGTGGGAAGATGAACTCTGCAGCATGCTTGTGCTGGGGAGAACTTTTCTTCTTGCCCCTGTGAGCTCCTCTCCTCTCCCTCAGCCACTTTTCCTCTCCCAAAAGCTGTCACTGAACCAGACCTGTCACTGCTGAGGTGACTTCCAAGTCACAGTTTGAATATAGGCAAAAAGCCAGTTTTGGCACAAACAGATCTCAGTTGGATGCAAAGCCATGTATGGGTGTTGAGTAGGAGGGAGCTGCCCATGACGTTGCTGAGCCAGCCCTGGACACAGCTACATCCCCAGAAGCTCCTCATGGCTGGTGGCTCCCCAGAGTGCTCAGTGGCACACACCTAGGAGTGCTGGGGGATGGAGGGTGGCCAAGCCCTGAGCACATGGTGGCCACCATGCACTGGTGACATGTTCTCCACAGAAAGTCACAACTTCCAGTTATCACCCCTGGGCATGGGGGTGGCAGAGGGGAGTAGACATAGGGGACAAAGGTCCTGGTGTCCCTGGGCATGGTAGAGAACAGGCAGCACAGGAGCAGGGGCTGGGCTTTTTGCCCACCCCCACCTTGAGCCCAGCCCAACAGACATTTGTTTTCTCTATTTTTAGCTCTCCTGGGCCTACCTACCTTCACTGTTACCCTGTAAAGAGGCTGCTGCATGGCCAGCACGGGGCTGCAACACAGCCTCAGCACACCCCCCCTGTCCCCCCAGAAAGTTGCTGGGCAGCTGCAGATCAGCCCGGGAACACCCTCCTACACCCTCTTCCAGCCATCCCTGCCACTGGGGTCCCCTGGGGATGGCTGGGCTGGGGACACAGGACACTCACCCGTGTGGTTGGTGGCTGGTGGCAGGCTCTCGCAGTACTGCTCTTGGATGGAGGCTGCAACTGGGCTGTCCCAGAGGAGAAACGCCTGCAGGGGAGGGAGCAGAGCACAGGCAGGATTGTAGCTGCAATAACTCATGTCCCCAGCCCCCCAACCCTCCTTGGACATGGCAGTGTGTGGGTCATGGCTGAGCTTTTCCATGGATGCCGCCCCTCAGAGCTGCACAACGGACATGTCCCCACTGGCAGGATGGACATGTCCCTACTGGCAGGATGGACATGTCCCTACTGGCAGGATGGACGTGTCCCCACTGGCAGGATGGACGTGTCCCCACTGGCAGGATGGACACCCCCCCCCCATTGGCAGGATGGACGTGTCTCCACTTGCAGAATGGGTTCCCAGCCCATAGGACCTGGGCTTGCCAACCTGGAGCTGTGTAACTGTTGCTCCCTGCTCTGTCTCCCCCTCACCCACCCTCTCCTGCCCCAAACACCTCCCTCAGCAAACCACACTGCAGCCCTACCCGGCCCCTGCTGGGTCACTGAGCTTCTGCTATTAAGCCATTTAATCAACACTTTTAGCATCTCTGCATCCTGCGAGCAGGCAGGTGAAACACGAGAAGCCCGACTCCACGCTCCGATTTTCAATACCTGATTAAAATCACAGCCTTGTGAGCTGTCAGTGGGAAGATGTTAATACATGTCCTGAAGGAGATCTGAGCCACAGACAACCAGGTCTGGATAAGCCTTTTTTTCTTCCCCCCCCCCCTCTGCCCAGAGAAAGGCTTGTCTGCAAACACTGACCTTCCCACTGCAGGGGGAAGCATTGACCAGGATCTATCCCATCCCTGCCCCAGAGCAGCTCCCGGGTGGCTCTGCTGCAAGTGCCAACCACGGATCCATCTGCACAGGGAGCTGGTTTGGGAAAGCAATGCCTGGGTTACTGTGCATTTGCAGAACTCGGGAAACTCAAACCGAGGAAGGGAAGTGCAAGTGGGGGGAGATGGCAGAGGGATGGGGCTGTCAGAGCACAGGCTCACCAGGGATGGGGGAAGGAGCAGACCTGCTGATTTGCAGAACACATTGATTTTTATACCAGAGCAGCTGCCCACTTTCTCCTCCAGCACAGAGGGGGGTGACAGGGTGACACAGGCTGACCCCTCTCCTGCTCAGGGGACAAATGCCAACGGTGGATGGGGCTGAGCTCCCCTTCCCTCACCCCAAGCCTGCCCTGCAGGGACTGACCAAGTCCTTGGAGCAAAGCTCACTGCTGACTGTGGGTCAGCAGAACTGTGCCCTGAGACATGAGTGTGTACTGATCCCTTGGGAAGCTCCCACAGAGCCCAGAGGTGGGAAGGGCTGCAGCCTCCCCCACTTGCAAGCAAGCTCCCTGCTCCCTGGGGTGGTGGGCTCAGACACATCCTCTGCTGAGCTGATCCAATGAACCTCTGCCTTCCCCACTGGGAAGGTGCCTGATCTCATTCCTGAGTGCCATTTACCTTCCAAGCTGCTCTGGGTGGGGAGAAGACCACCTTCCTCTTGCCCTTTATCTGGATAAACACTGGCTGCTCTTGCTGGCACACCCAGCAATGCCCTGCACCTAACCAAAGCATTAGCAGGATTTATTCAGACACGGAGACAAGCTCAGCACCCACTTGCTCTTTTCCAAACAACTATTTACTGCCTTGGGAAGCTGGTTTTGACAGTGAAAGAGATGTCAGGCAGACATATAAATGGAGCTGAGAATAGCTTCCTTGTTATGACTGCTCCAGATGGCACAGGGGATCTGGCAGCAAAACCCTGCCCCCAGTGTGGGCACCTCATGGAGCTCCTGTTGTCCTGGTCCTGCAGGAGCTGGGCACCTCCTGGGTATCTGCTGAAAGCTGAGACCACCCAAACCCCAGACATGGGGTAAGGAAGGTGTAGGGCTTTGGCTCCCCTCTGAGTTGAGGCACACAGTTGGTGCCCACTGGACCTGGTGGCTCTTTGCATGGGTAGCTGGGACAAAAGGGTTCCTTCCAAAAGGGACTGGGGGGGGGAGCACCTCTTCCATGGGGACAGGCTGAGAGAGCTGGGGGTGTTCAGCCTCGAGAGGAGAAGGCTCTGGAAAGACCTTAGAGCACCTTCCAGTGCCTGAAGGGGCTCCAGGAAAGCTGGGGAGGAACTTTGGACAAGGGAGAATGGATTAAAACTGGAAGAGGGGAGATTTAGGTGAGACCTTAGGAAGAAATTCTTCCCTGTGAGGGTGGTGAGACACTGGAACAGGTTGCCCAGAGATGTTGTGGCTGCCCCGTCCCTGGGAGTGTTGAAGGGCAGGTTGGATGGGGCTTGGAGCAACCTGGTCTGGTGGGAGGTGTCCCTGCCCATGCAGGGGGTTGGATCTAGATGATCTTTAAGGTCCCTTCCAACCCAAACCATTCCATGATTCTATGGTCTGCCTAGCTGCCCAGGCTCTCAAGTGTTAATTGGATGTGTTTCTCCTGATTGCAGGCTGCTCCAGCTGACAGTGCCTGTTCTCCTTCCAGACATAGGGAGAGGTCTTGGCACTGAGCAGTGACATGGACCAAGCTACAGCTAGAGGGGGGTATGGATGGGTTGCAATGTCTGGCTCTTCACAGCCTTTGTAAACGAGCTGAAACAGCTACCGAAGGAAGAAAGAAGAACAAAAAGGTTCCCCAAAACACAAGAACCCTTAACAGCTTTTTTACCAGGCTCTGAGCCTTGTCTCACTGCTCTGTGGCCAACACTCTTGACAGAGGCCGAGGGCTTTTCCCACTCCCATGAGCCCCAGCTCGAGGGAGATAAGCTGGGGATGGTGGCAGCTGCAGTTGGATTTGTACAAGCCAAAAGCATCCTGACCTTGTACCCTGAGGGTCGGGCTCTCCTCTGTTTTGCCCTTTGTGGGTTATTTTAACCCCTCCCCAGGCTTTGCAGAGACAACAGGTCAAAGCTCTGTCCTTGAAGAGCTTCACCTGCTGAGCATCACTGCCATGAGCTGCCACCTGCACCCAGCAGGTCCAGCCTGGCCAGGCTGGAGCCAAGCAGGACTCAACAGCCCTGGACTGGTGGTGGGTCGAGCTTGTGCCAGAGAGGCCGTGTCCCTCTGCCCTCCCGGCCCTGCTTTGACACAGGCTATGGCAAATCATGCTCTGCAGTGAAGAGCAGACCTCCATGACCTCTCTCCAACTGCCAAAATCCTGGAGAGCTTCAGCTGCAAGGGGAAAGAAAAGCCATCTGCTGCTCTGGAAGCAACCACTTCACAAAGAGGTCTTGGGCAGCCTGGGGAGTTGCTCCCGTGGGGATGATGGTTCTGCTGGGATCTGGACGGGCCCCAGGAGGCCCTGCACTGGCAGCAGCTTCTCCTCCATTGGGAACCACCAAAGGCTCCACTGCCATTGCCTCAGCATCCCCCCAGCTCTCCAAACGTTGCTGTTTGATATGCAGGGAGGCATTGCTGCAGCCACCAGTGGTGCTGGTTGACTTTGGACCTCGCAGAGAACCAAACTCCTTCCTCTCACCCCCTCATTTCCTGCAGTGGGATCAGCCACCCCACACCAACCCTCACTGCATGGCTCAGACACCAGAACCTGCTGCTGCTCCAGCATTCACTGCACCCCACACAAGGCCAACACCAGCTGTGGTCAGTGTCCCACCACCAATTGAATCAAAGCTGTTCCAAAACTGAGGCACCGGATGAGTTGCTCCCATCTGGACCCACCATCCATGTCGTGATGCAATGCCACTGGGTTTTTCACCATTCCCTGTGCCCATGAGGGACACGTGGTGACAGGTCCCCTGGGCCAGGGGGTGCAGCACAACAGGCTGAGACAGCTTCAGGTCTTGGGCAGAAGGAGGCTGGGGCTCTCACCACTGCTGTGGGCGTGAGCAGCAAAACCACACGCACAGTGTCAGTCTCTGTGACCTGCCACTGACCCAGCAGCAAAATTCAATTAATAACCATTAGGAATTAATGTCCCCCTGCAGTGCTTTCCCTCTCCAAAGCATTCCACAGATATTAATTAACATATTCACATCTGAGTCAAACATCAACCCCCCCCCCCACACCATGCTACCCAGAGACAGGCCATGATGTCTTCTTGCCTCCAAGAAGATCAGATCTGCATGGCAGGAAGGGCTGACAGCTCTGAGATAGATGGCTCGTAGCCTAATTAGCAAGCTAAGCTGGGGCTTGGGTTTTCCACAGGGCTGTAATTGGAGAGTGGAGCAATTAGCAGGATAAAGCACTGGGAGCTTTGCACAAAGCTGGACAGGTCAGAGTGGTGATGGGTGGTGATGGCCACCAAGACCTCCCTGGGATGGGGGATTCAACACCAGCCACCCTGGGGTGGTCCTTGCCGTAGGGACCTTTCTCACCCCTCGGTTCTGCTCCCCAGCTTGCTGCCTCCTGTGACACTTCATGTGGAAGAAGAAAGCCCTGGGACATGGGCAGGGGAAGGGCTGAGCACAGCCTCTGCCCTGAACCTCTGCTGAGGTTCCCTGGGGTGTCGGGCTGGGATCAAACCTGCCCTTGGCCCCAAGCCTGCAGAAAAAGGTGCCAGAGTCCAGGTGTTAACACAGGGGATGTTAAAAGAGCTGGGTGCCAGCCTGGGGTGGCACAGCAACACCAGTGGCACAGGAAGGGAGGACATGGAGCAGCAGGTCATCCCACAGCCGTGGGCTGGAGGTGGCCTTGAAAAGCTTGACCAAATGAGCTGCCCCCTCAACCATGCTTGGAGGTGGCCGGGGAGCCTCCAGCCCCTGCAGCCCAGACCTCCCTGTCCCCTGCTGTCACTCCCTGAGGGGGGATCCCTTTGCCATTGTCTCCTCTGACTTTCAGGCACCACCTTCTGCAGCTGCTGAACTTCTTACCACCTCCACCTTGAGGGCTTTCACTTGGATAAATCCCATCCCCAGGCCAAGCCGTGAATAAAACCCCCAGGAAGCATCTGGCCTATGAAGGACCACCCCTCTACAACCCCCTGCCAGAGCCCTGCCAGTGACCAGCTTTGTCACCCCCCAAGCTCAAGGTTTCACCAAGACCCCCTTCACCAACGAGCTCCTTCACTTGCTGTCATGCAAAGCCTCCTCAGACCCTGCTCACCTCAAGGCACCCAGGTAGAACAAGGCTCAAAGAAGAACCACAGGGGGGTTTTCTGGGGCCCTTGTTACTCAGGGGAAAGAGCAGGCAGTGAGACCACCTCTGTTTGCAAATAAAATCTATGAATGCATGAATTTAACCATATTAGAGAGCCAGCCTTCATTGTGTGTAGACAGAGGCTTGGGTGTGAGTCTTGATTCAGTTTGGAGTCTCTCTCTCTGAGGGTGCTGGATGCAGATCCTAACGAAGGACTATCAATCAGGGCTAAATGATTGCCCTGTAAAACCTGATTTATGAGCAATTAGAAGTTTTCCTGGATTAAGCTCTGGTGTGTTTTGCTTGCCATAAATAATTTTGACTTCATTTATCTATCAAAACGGGCATGGATTTTTAGGGAGAGTTGGAAAAAAAATAAAATAAAATAATGGCATTTGGACCGTGGAAACTAAAGGCACAAACCAGCTGGGGAAGGGGACACTGCATGAATCAAAGTGGCTCCTGGATTTGCTGGAGCAAAGGCTGCTAAAGAAGAGCTGGAGGGATGGACACAAACCCAGGGCTGTTTTTCTAAGGTGGTTGTATTAAACTCTCCTGCAGGTTGTACCTATGGGACCCGTGTGCATTCAGAGATATTTTCATTTTGGGGTTGGAGATTTGCTCTCCCCAGCTGCTTGCCAAGACCCCCATTGAGCTGCTCCAAGCCCCCTCCTTCACCCATCACCATTTTAGGGTCATACCCTGGGCTGAACATCCACCGTTTCATCCACCTATCATTCTCCTCCAGCTCATCTGCATTCCCAGGGAAGGAAAGCTTGGCTACACCAAAGCTGTGTCTGCCATTGCCTTTCCAGGGTGAATAACACAGGATTTCAGAGTGGAAGGGAGACTATGATCTGCAAAAGGCCAACATCCTTTGCCTTCTGCCATGTGAATGAAGGAGGTTGCTTCTGGGTGGGTGACTCATTGATACAGGACACTCTGCAGAGAAGGAGGGTCTTGGTCTCCTTTATTAGCTCAAAATACAGTCAGGGAAAAAAGGAAAAACAACAGATGGGCCTCTGGGTATGTTATACCATCTTCAGAAAGAGCCACCCTCTCCTGAGTGACAGCTCTCAAGCATTGGACATGAGCTCCTGGGCTCTGTTTGGTGAGGGAACCCCATGCTAAGGGTTTGTGCCTTCCTTTGGGTCCAAATACTGTTCAACAAAGTAAAACCACAGCTGCAGCCTCTCGAAATGCTGCAGACTGGGACCTCAGCTTGAGCTGGTTGCTCACAACAAACTCCTGGGCCAGGCCTGTGCAGGGTTTCTGGTGGGCAGAGCTGTATTTCAGGGCAGGGTTGGGCTGGCTGTGCAGGCTGTTCTCATCGTATTTCTATACATTTATCCTATGGTGACAGAGCAGCTATTCTGGGAACAGGCTGTGCCATTTCCATTCATTTCTTCACAGGAGATGCAAAACCACAGGGGTGATTTCATACGCACTGAATCAACTCCAGCTTTTAAGGAAAGGGAGGACTGGAGGAGATCCCCAGGGTCAGCACGTCCTGCTACTGCAGTTCCACATCTTACGCAAGGATTTGAGCAGCCAAGGGACAGGGAGCTGGTTTTTTGGGCATATTGCTGCTGGACCTGATCAAGGGAGAGGGGGAACTACCCCAAAGCCAGCACCAAACTCTGTATTTTCATAAAATGCTGTTGCAAATACTTTTATCAGCCCCAGAAACGTCATGGGTTCCTGACAAAGGTGCAGGTCAGCTCTTTGTTTAAAACTACTTGTTTAATTCATGTAAATGACTTGCAGGGTGCCAGAGAGCATTTTGCAGCAAGTTTGGCTGCCTGTCTGCTGGTCTGTCTGTCCTTCCTCCCAAGGGATGTCTGCCCAGCAAGGCAAGGTGGACAAACCAATGCTAAATTGGTGCTGCTGGCCAGATACATGAGGAACACCTTTGCTGAGCCAGCCCAGGGAGCTGCAAGATGCAGAATTTGCCCAAGCAGGGGAGAGTGTCCCTTGCTGAGCTCACCAGTGGAGCTGGACTGTTGCAGGTCTCTGCAGACCCTGGCTGAAGGGACACCTCACTTAAGGCTGGAGCTTCATGGTCCTGAAGCCCATGCTGCCCCAGGAGAGGGTTGGGGTTGTGCTGGAATAGGGTCTGAAATGTGAATGCATACATTTATAAGAAAAAATAGACCATTTGACTGCAAAGGGGTGTTTTGTAGATTGGGTGTTTGTTTTTTTGAGTTGGCTGGAAGAGATTTCTCTTTGCTTGGGCCAATTTTTATTGCCCCCTCCTGGTGCCAGCCCCAGCCCAGGAGTGGTTTTGCTTTCAAACCCTAGAGGTTTTTGTCTCTGTCTTAACCAGGAGATCATCCTTGGGCAACACCTAGGGATGGGTAGGGAAACCCCCGAGCCTGAGGAGGTTTAGCAGAGGATGGGAGCTGTGTCTCAGCAACTTTGGGCTTTTTTCTGACCAGTTTTTCTCACACAGTAGCTGTTGGGAGCTGTCATGCTCACTTGGCTGTCCCCAGCTCAGACCCTGCCCTGGGTCTGCAGCTTTGCCAACAGTGTCCCCATGTATTGGCCAAGGAGGACCTGGGCTGGGGAGAAAAGATTCTGCCCTGTCTCACCTTCATTTCTTACATCAGAACCAACCAAAACCTGAACCAAGGAATATAACCCCAAAATAAATCCTCTAGAACAGGAGCTGCTCAGAAGAGGAGCTTTTCAAGGCAACACCAACTTGGCAAGGGGGTTGCCTGGTGCACATCAGCCCTTCTCATCACTTAGGTGAGAACTTTCCCATCCCAAAAGGTGCAGCTAAATGCTCCTTCCTGCTCTTCCTACCCATGAGAGACCAGCCTGCAGTGTATGAACCACACCAGTGCTGATGAGGGGCTCTGATCCCCCACTTTTTCTGCTGTTTTAACTCTGCAGTCACAACTGGACCACTGAGACAGCATTTCAGAGAGACCCAGGCAATTTTTTTCCTTTTAATCCTCTTCAACACAGAGGTTTAATCAAAAACCTGCTCATTTTGTTTAACTGCCTGCAGAGGTTTCTTCAAATAACATTCAAGATTTCAGTAGAAACCTTTTCGTTTTCTCATTTTCCCAAGGTTTGGGATTTAAAGATGCTCTGGACTGGGAACATTTCCTTTCTTGATGAGCGTTCGGGGAGGAGGAATATTGCTTCTGACAAAGCATTTGCATTTTGTGTAGAGCTGCAAAATTAGCAGGGGCTCCAGTTCCACAGCCAGCAATTTAGAGAGGAAAGTCGTGTGCTTTGTGGGTGGGGGGTGGAAAGGAGAGGTTCCTTTAGAAAACCAATTCAGGGAGGGTACAATTAGGCATTGCATTTGTGTTGTCCCCATCTATCACACCCCCAGAGCAGCTGCCCCATCCCAGCAGCCTAAGGGAAATTGGTGGCAGCTGGTTTAACTGGGAGGTGCGGGGCGGGGAGCTGCTGGGAGAGCTGGGCTGTGCTCGGGAGGACCTGGTTGAAAGTCTCACCCCTTAACGCTCCTTTCACTGATCCCACTCCCCTTCCCGCTAGTTTTTTGGGCATGACGAGCTCCTGCCAAGCCCCCGTGCCTGGACTGCAGGAATTCTCCTGAGGGCCCTTTGTGTAGCAGTTTCTCCTTTTACTTTTCTCTTTCTCCAAAGAAATGGAAAAGTCATTGCGGAGAAAGCGAGCGGCGCAGGGTGCGGTGGGTGCTGGGGAGGAAGGCAGAAGGGCCTTTCTGGGAGAAGAGGACTTAAAAGCATCTTACCTGCAGGAGGAGGAGGAGGGCAGGACGTAGGCTGGGCACCATCCTTAGCTCCCAGTGCTCCCGGGCATGGCTGGCAGCAGTCCCCGCTCCTGCTGGGCTCCTTCTGCCGTCGGGGAGAAAATCCTCTGGGCTTGGTGCAGAGGAGCGTGGCCGGGGGGGCTGCAGGAGGCCGGCAGGTACCTCGGCCCTCCCCTTTGCTCAGCCCCCTGCTCTGCCTTTATAACCTCCTCGGGAGCCGCTCCTCGGGCTTCCCTCCTCCCGGCCGCCCGGCGATGGGCTGCATGGCTCCTCACCAGCCTCCCACTCCCCCTGCCCTCCCTCCTCCTCTTCCTCCTCCCCTTTTCCTTCCTCCACCCCCCGAGTGCCTTCCAACTCGGTTTTTATTTTACTACTTTTTTTTTCTCCCATTCTCCTTCCCTCCCTCAGCATCTTTAGCAGCAGCAACTTCCCATCGACCCAGGACCGCCCCCCCCGGCTCCCCTCGGACCAGTCTCTCCCCTCTCTGCCCCCGCACCCCCATTTTGCAGCCATGCTGCGGGGCCGTGGGCTCCGTCTGTGTACTCAAAGGGCTGGTGGGGGCTGCAGATCGCGGGGGGATCGATGTATTCAAGGATTTGGCTCCAGGACTATGGCAGAGGGATGCGGTAGCGGGGGAAAGAGGGGAGTTTCCCTCCCTCCGTGCCGCCTCCGCTGCCACCCTCTGCAGCACCTTTGCAAACTGGCTGGTGAGCGTGGAGGGAGGTGGGAGCCCCCCTCCCCCTTCCCACAGGGATGGGGTGGAAGGGGCTGAAGTCCTTCCTCGTGAGGGAGATGCTCCGGAGACAAAGAGGAGATGTGGGGCAAGGGGATGTAGGTCCTGCCGTGCAGGGGCGGGGGGGGGGGCACTTGATCATCACGGGGGGAAACTGAGTCACGGAGGAGGTGGGGGTACTGCTGGGAGGGTGGGTTTTGTCGTAGAGGTGATGGGGCAAGAGCAGGGGGGCTTGGAAGTGGCAGAGGAGAGGGGCACTGGTTTGGGGGACATGTCCAGGGGAAGGTGGTGAGCAGGAGGGGTGGTGCAGGGGAGCCTGGCTGATGCTCCTGGGGTCTTGGCTAAGAACATTTCCCCCTGCCCCCCTCAGACGTTAAGGACTCTCTGTCCTGCCTCCCTGTCTCATCTCCTGCTGCCCCCTGCATCCTCCACCCTGGGCTTCTGGGGATGGGTTCCCTACATGCCCTGTCCCTTGGGGATGCCATGGCCAGGCTTGGGTCCATATCTGAGCTGGATGAATCTCTCTCTGGGTGAAACCTGCTCCTCCGTGCCAGGGCAGTTTCAGGGCATCCCTCTGCACCCACCTGGGGCTTGGGGGGAGTCATCCCAGGTGTGGCTGCTGCACCCACCCCGGGAGTGAGCCAGGATCCCCCTGCCCATGGTGGGCAGCAAGTCATGGTTTCTTCTTTCCTTGAGGAACTAAGGAGAACCAAGATGTGCTGCTGGGGAGGGGGCAAGGAGATATTGCCATGGGGGTCACCATCCTGGGGGGACCACAGATCTTTCCCCTGCCTGATGCTGGTGCATCCACCAAGTCTCTCACAGGGGGCTGGACCATGGTCCCCTCTCCATCCCAGCCACAGCCTCTGCCTCTGGGAAGGGCTGCAGTCCCTGGTGTATCACAGACAGATCAATAGCAGGGCAGTGTCCTGTGATGGATTCACAGCCCAAGCCTCCATCCATCTTCACTGAGCCACTTTCTGTCTCTGAAGCATGAGAGAGAGCAGGGGGTGGTCAAAGTCCTTCCTGCATCAGCTGGACAAGGGCACAGGCAGCTGGCCAGGGCTGCACCCTGGCACGTGGGTGCAACCAATGACCCATCCCAGGCCCTAAAGGGTAAATGCTCCTGACACAGAAATTAAAGGGAATAAACAATACAGACATAAATCTTCTGGCATTAGCTGGATTTAATCAACTGTGTCATTGCTTTGGCAAAGAAGTTTGAAAACATGTAAAGCTCTGGTAAATTCAGGAAACTGTTTGTTTCTTCAGTCTCCTAACATCCCTGCTCCTGACAGGTGACAGGATGAGACACACTCCAGAGCTACCTTTGTGTTACCTTTCACTTTGATAAGCCCAAATGAAAATGCAAAACTTCCTAAAAAAGGCTTGGGAAAAGTGCCACCCCCTGGAACAGCCTGGATTCAGCCCATTCACTGAGTGCTCCGTGGGTCTAGGACATGGCTCTGTGCTCTGGTTTTGGGGAGCTGTTTTGTGCACCCCAGGAGGCACCTTGAAGTGGGGAGAACCAGAGACCCCATTTCCACACTGAGACCCTGGGGATTCTCCTTAGCCATTCATAGTGGCCCATGGCTACCAAGTAGGACATGTGCAATGGCCATGTTCTTCTCAGATGCCCAACACAAGGGGTGACAGGAAGAAAACAAAAGTGACCATTAACTATTTTTAGTCAAGGAATTGGTTGCCAGGGATGTGAAGATAATTCCTTCCCTATATCTCAGGGAAACGGTGGCAGAGCTGTTTGAAAGGCCTAATTGAGGGGATTTATAGTAAAATGCAACTTGTCAAATGTGGCAAAGGAAAAATAAAGCAGTCCCTGAAACACAGAAATCAGTCCATTCATCATGGTTAATCTCGACCTCCTGGGAGTGGTGCAGAGACAAACGTGGGAGATGGGTATTAGGGATGGGGAGAATGAAGAGGAATATTGGATCTCCAGGAAGGAGGGAGAGGAGAGATTTAAGCCTGACTTTATCTGCCTTTGGGATATTATTATTATTATTATTATTATTATTATTATGTAACAGCATATGGTTTGACACTCCTTTTCTCTGAGCAGCTTCACAAGGGCTGCTCCGTGGGGCTGTTTGTGTGACTCAGAGCACCACAGTGCTCCAACATTGTCCCCTGCAGCCATCCCCTCCCCTTGTCTGGGAGAAACATGCCATTCCATGTGTCCATGCTGCACAACTGGGACGAGACTGGTCCCTGCACCAGGGCAATGTGGCAGATGTATCCCTGCTTCCCTCGTGGGGCATCGGTGGCAGCAGGGGCCACGGGGCTTTACTTCCCAGTGGGATATCAGCAGGATGAAAACACTCCTCGGTGTCGTGGACATAGAGCTCAGGTTGCTGCAAAAGTGGAGCTTGGCTGCTCAGCTGAAAACATAGCTGACATCAGCAATGTGCCTCAGTTTCCCTACTGGTGTGTTGGGCCTGTTTGTTTCCTGCATAAACGGAGCAAAGCTGAGGAAGCTTTTCTGTGTGGAGGTGGAGGAAGGACTGTCAGCAAGTGGAGCTGAGGCAGCAACTGCAGGCAGAGAAAGAAAAAAAAACATAACACATCAAGCTCTTCCCAGGGAACTTGCTTTTTGCCCTGGTTTTAAAATCCAGATTCAGGCTTTCTGTCCTGTGTCTGACCCTTTCCACCCCTCCAAGACCTGAAGAACACCCTCTCAAATCCTGCCTGATGAAAGAAGGAGGTTGCTGGGACCAGGTTTCATAGAATCATAGAATCATGGAATGGTTTGGGTTGGAAGGGACCTTAAAGATCATCTAGTTCCAACCCCCCTGCATGGGCAGGGACACCTCCCACCAGACCAGGTTGCTCCAAGCTCCATCCAACCTGCCCTTCAACACTTCCAGGGATGGGGCAGCCACAGCTTCTCTGGGCAGCCTCACCACCTGCACACTAAAGAATTTCCCCCTAATGTCTCACCTAAGTCTTCTCTCTTCCTCATTCCAGGTCACCCCACCATACAACCATGCCTCAAATATGGGTGGCTCTGTTGGATGTGACCACTGTGCCTGTCCTGTCCCTGCAAACCTTACAGCAGCTCCAAAAGGAAGAGCAGGAAAGCTCAAACCACAGAGCTGCTGAGTATTTTGCAGGGAGGGAAGACAAAGGCTCGATATCCAACAACCTCCTTTAATGGTTCTTACCTTAGGGCTGTGCTGGCAGAGAAGTTTCTTGGTCCTCTGGGTGCTTCCCACACTTGTCCATCCCACCAAACTCTGCTGCAGATGTAGGAATATCCACACAGTCATGCAGGGGGAGAAACCAGTGTCCTCCTGGGAGGAGAACCCAACTAAACCACACACTGGGCTGGGCTTTGCTCTGCCTCTTGGCTCCATGCAGCAAACGACTGATTCCTTCAGTAGTACATGGATCATTCCCTCCTGCTCTTTCTTCTCCCCTCCCCACATTATGTCAATAAATAGATACCACTTTAAAAAACACACTGCAACTGCGAATTAAAACAAGCCCATTCAAGGGAAGTGGGAAATGGGAAAAGATCTGGGATCTAACCGAGCCTCTCATTTCATTTATGAGTGTCTTAAAATAGCTTGTCATATTTTTCAAATTTCTTTTGGGAGGAAGTGTCAATTTTGAATAGAAGAGCAACACAAAAGCTTTTGTTTTACAGCTAATTAAACCTCAAGGCAGAATGCTAAACTAATCATAAGAATAGTTATAATTATTATGTTTTCCTCAATCAAAATGCTTTTAGCTAAGTCAATCAAAATTTGCCAATCAGCAGATTGGCATTTCCCATCAAACAAAAAGCCACAGTTTGTAGCTGGGAAAAACTCCACTGTTTTACTCTGGAGGTTGATCCCATCCATCCACCAAACAAAAGTGCTCTGCTCCATCCCTGGAAGTGTTGAAGGGCAGGTTGGATGGGGCTTGGAGCAACCTGGTCTGGTGGGAGGTGTCCCTGCCCGTGCAGGGGGGTTGGATCTGGGTGATCTTTAAGGTCCTTCTAATCCAAACCATTCTATGGTTTGATGATATGATTCTACAGACATATCATGGATGATGGAAATGTCCTGCAGAGATCATGGCAAGGATTGTGACTTCCTTAGAAGTGGTTTGTGGCAAAAATCCCTCCCCACTCATCAGGCCTGTAAATGCCAGTCAAGGAAGGAGAGTTTCTGGATGTCTTTCAAATCTGGTTACTTATTCCCTGTACATCTGATGAAATATTAATCTCCTCATCTCCAAAAGGCAATCAAATAAAACCCAGAAGGAATGACGCACAGGGCCACGATGCAGAGAGCAAAAAGCAGTGAAATAAAATTAAAAAAAAAAGTCCAAACATAATGTAAAATGCTCTAAAAGGCACCTCTGTAGTGGCATGAAGGGCAGAGACAAAGTGACCTGGTGCCTTCAAGACAGATGGGCTTGGGAGGCTGATCAAGTCCATGTTGGGTATAAGAGGACTTGGATCAGGCAGCTCTTCCCTGTAAGGGCTGTTGGTGGGATTTCTTTGAAGGCTTCCCCTTCCTTCTCTTATGTCTTAATTAGAGAGTGGGTTGGTGCCAAGGCAGCAGCCAGCTTGGGCCATAGTGCTGGGAGCTGGGAGGGAGCCAGATGGTGGATGTGCCGGAGGTGGTGCCGGCTGTTACTCGTAGCAACCACGCTGCTTGGCATGAGTGCAACCAACAGTCGTGTGGAGAAGGAGCTTTGATGTGGGGATGTCTCTTCTGAAAGCTCAAGGCTAACACAAGGCCCCTTCTCCAGCTGCTTTCAGGGTAGTGCTGCCTGAAAATGGACTCAGGTGGTGGTTGAGGTGTTCTGCATGACTAAAGCCATGCTCGTCCATCTTCCTAAGCCCAAGAACATGGCTCTTGGAAAACATTGATGGCTCCTGTGGATGGTGCTGGTACAAAATGCTTTGAATGCACAGTCAGAAAAAGTTTGGCAAGGTGTTGTCCAGTTTTGGATCCTCTCAGCCCGTTTTCTTTGTGTGTTTGGGGAAGTTGGTGCATCTTTCCCTCTCAATGTTCTCACAGACCAGCTCCTGATATTTGATGAGCCCAACAACTTTCCACCTTCTCTGTTTCTCCAGCTGGGGCCTGTGTACAGATGTGGTGGGTATTGTGGGAAGTGAGGGGAAAGCTCTCTTGCCTACTATTTGCAGCAATAAAATAATTTGGCCAAATAGGTAAAAACCCTCTTTCTACCAAATGTTTTTCTCCAGGCACATGTTAACTAGGATCGTGTAGGTCCTCACTGTGGAACTGTACGTTTCCTGAGCATTCCTTTTGGTCTGTCCTCATTTTATAAAGTCCCTCAGTCCATGAGGACCACAGAGATTATTAATACACCTACAGTGCTCCATTCCATGGAGTTCAAGGCCCTTGGCAGCTTGCTGACTGTGTTCCTCATGCATGTTTTACTCCATCATTGCTCAACCAGGATTTTTCCTTCATTAGGAGTAATTAACTGCTGAGTGAGGGTCAACCAAAGGACTGCCATTTATTAGAGGGTGAGAGAGGAAATCACAAAGCTGGTCTGCAGAAAGGGATCTAGTTTGGACGGGGATGGATTTCCCCCCTCAGCATATGTTCTTGCATGTCCTAGGGGTGGGGATGGTGTGTGAATGGGAATGTTGGGTCCAGCAGCTGGTGTGACCCTCCACACATGGAGCTTTGCTGTGGGAACTGCAGGAATTGCTTCTGCAGAGCTGGTAATAACAGGGCAGGGCTGCCTTCAGAGCAGGGCATTCCCTCTTCTGCATGAAGAAGAAGAAATCAGAGGGAGAGGGAGAGGGAGAGGGAGAGGGAGAGGGAGAGGGAGAGGGAGAGGGAGAGGGAGAGGGAGAGGGAGAGGGAGAGGGAGAGGGAGAGGGAGAGGGAGAGGGAGAGGGAGAGGGAGAGGGAGAGGGAGAGGGAGAGGGAGAGGGAGAGGGAGAGGAGAGGAGAGGAGAGGAGAGGAGAGGAGAGGAGAGGAGAGGAGAGGAGAGGAGAGGAGAGGAGAGGAGAGGAGAGGAGAGGAGAGGAGAGGAGAGGAGAGGAGAGGAGAGGAGAGGAGAGGAGAGGAGAGGAGAGGAGAGGAGAGGAGAGGAGAGGAGAGGAGAGGAGAGGAGAGGAGAGGAGAGGAGAGGAGAGGGAGTCCTGCTTTTCCTGCTTTCCTACCTCTCTGCAAAGCAGCATATCCCACTTGCAGAACATCTGTCCTTTGCAGCCTGTCTTCTCCTCCTCCTCTGTGCATGTTCTAGGCTATGTGGGCCAGAGCCAGGTATGAAGCTAGAGACACCTTTCATATCCAGGCTTCACATCTAGGGAGTTTTTGACCTCAGGCTCCCAGGCAAGGGCCACTGGCAGGAGTGATGCCCACTGGTGACAATGCAGCCTGGGTCAGGCTTCATCATTGCTGGGCTGGAGAGGAGCCTGATCTCCCAGTTCACTGTGGTCAGTCCGAGGCTGGTCAAGGTGCCCAGTCCACACCGTGGCTCAGGTGTGCACCAGGGAAGGACAGTCCTCCCTGACCATGTCCCACCTGCTCAGCACTGGGTTTGCTGAACCAAAAGCCTGGACACCATCCCCACCCTCCCAGCACTGCAGTTCAGCCCGACTGAATCCAGCAGCAGAGCCCTCATGGACACACTCCCAGATGTCTCCTCTAGCTCATTCTTTCTCCCCATCCATTTCCCCTGCTTTTTCCTGCCTGCTGCAGAGATGCCAGCCTCCAGGGTGCTGGCATCCTGGAGCAGGGCCGGGATCTGCAGCTATCAGCCTCTAATCCAATTCAGCAATCAATCTTGCTGCTTGCGTTTTGCCAGTTATCCAGAGGAGCAGCTCAGAAACCAGCCACACAGATCACTGCAGGGCTACATCCTAAGCACAGGCAGGGAAGGGGCAGCAGCTGGAGCTGCCTCTTTGTCCCTGTGCCAGCAGAAGGTCTGTTGGCAGCACTTGTACCTGCAAGCAGAGGAAACCCACCCTCAGCTCTGCCAGGCTCGAGCCATCATCCCAGCTCGTGAGCTTTGTAGAAAGGCAACCACATCCACACCAGAGCAGGGACATGGGCTCATGGGTCTTCTTCTGCTTGGGTTTTATTGCTACACAGGATGACTCAACACAGCTAAAGCCTCCACATTCTCATTAACTTAAGCATAAGCATCTGAATGGGCTAATTTTGCAAGGTTTGGCTCCAGCTTGGCCCTTGACTGCACAGCTCTGCTCAAAGCTGGAAGGTGCTCAGCAGGAGCGTGATGCAAAATTTGCCCTGTTGGAGGCTGAATTTGCTGCTGCCTTTAAACCACTCTGCCCTTTGAGACCTTTGTTGTTGGGAAGAAAGTCATCACCTTGTCCATGAATTCCTCCCCCATGGGAAGGAACTGGCTCTGTTTGTTTTCTAGGCAGACTGAAGGTGCTTGTGCTGCTCAGATACTGGTGTGTGCTCAGGCCTGAGATCCTGTGTCTGTGGGAATGGTCACCTTCCATTCAAACAGGAAAACTGGGAAATGAAGGCTGGACAACGTGACCCAAAGGCACCCAATCTAGGAGGGTAAGACACCCAAACTGGATCTTTTATTTTTTATAATCCACCTGGAAATGTAAGCTTTTTAGTAGCTGGGGCCTTCCAGTCAGTTGGGGTAACCCATTCAGCATCAGATGAGAGGCTCCCCAAAAGCTGAAAGTGCCAAAAAAGGTCGAGTGAGGCACAGAAATGCCCTTCAAGAAGTTCTGGTCTAGGAGATGTTTTTCTTGGGCACTTCCAAGGGCAGACTGCAGCAGCTAAGGCTGCTTTGTGTAAAGCTGTCACTTCTGCTGCCCTCAAAACTTCACAATATTTCCCTTTGGAAAGCCACGGGAAGGAGACCTGGTTCTTGCAGAGTGCCTGGAGTGTGCTGGGGGCTTGGAAGCTGATAAAAGGCCGTTTGCCTAAAATAAGCTGTGAAGAAGCAGGCAGGGGGGAGCAGGTCAGATTCATTTTGCCCCTATGGCCCAAGTCATGCTTGCAGGGCCCAGCATTTCAGATGAGCACACTGAGCTGCTGGGTGTTTACAGCTGAGGCTCTGCAAGAGGATGGGACCCTGCTCCAGCCCCAGGGGGATGCTCTGAGGTCTCCGTGTCCTCGGATACCTAGTCACAAGGATCCAAGAAATGCCTCAGCAAGGTAAAATTTTGTGAAAGAGGAGGGATGTGTCTTTGTCCTTGGCCGAGTTCTGTCTGAATGACTCCCACCGTGGCTGAATCCCCCTCTCCTGGGCAGTGCCACGTGCAGGGAGGTCAGAACTAACACAATCACCAATCTGTCACTGCCTCCAGGCAGAGAGTGGGCATTTATTATCCTGCCTGATGTACCTGCAGGGAACGGGCATCCTGCACAGCCCAGGCAGGGTGAGCAGTGGGGATGGATGTCATGCTGCCAGGGTGCTGAGCCAGCGCTGGAGCCTGCTGCACCCTGACCCTTCCCAGGGTGCTGAGCTGCCTCCTGAGCAAGTTCACACCTGGGCTCTCCAGGCTGCACATTCAGGACAACCTCCTGCTGTCTGGGGAAATGATGTGGGTCAGAGCTGCTTCCCTGAGGCACCTCCACCCCTTTGACCTCCTCCACTGGGGGGAGAGGGACTTCTTACAAGGGCAGGGAGTGATAGGACAAGGGGGGGATGGTTTCAAGCTGAAAGAGGGGAGTCTGAGATGAGATTTGAGGAAGAAATTCTTCCCTGTGAGGGTGGTGAGACACTGGCCCAGGTTGCCCAGAGAAGCTGTGGCTGCCCCATCCCTGGAAGTGTTGAAGGGCAGGTTGGATGGGGCTTGGAGCAACCTGGTCTGGTGGGAGGTGTCTCTGCCTATGCAGGGGGGGGGTGGATCTCGATGATCTTTAAGGTCCCTTCCACCTCAAACCCATCTGGGATCATTTCCAGGGTCCTGCAATTGGACATTGGTGTGCTTAATCCATGTGGTGTTTCTTGTAGGGGTCTAAACTCGCCTGGTATTTCCTCAGCTCCTGCCTTCAGGAGCTGGGATTTCCCAGCAGTTCCTGTTTCCCCCTTCCCAGTTTGTGTTCAATAAACAGAGGCAGCTGCCACCAACCTGGCTGGGAATATGTGGGGAGTCCCAGGACGTGCTGGCTGGTGGGGACTGGCTCTGAGGAGTCACCTAGGGAGTGTGGGGAGATGGAGGAGGAGGAGGAGGAGGGCTGGGGAAAAGCCAGAGGGTGGTGGGAAGGAGGGCAGCAGTGACAGCAGCAGACCCACAGACTGGAAGAGCAGGTTTCAGGTAGATGGGAACCTTTTGAAAACTGGGCTAAACCAAACAGGAGTCCCAAAGGATGTCACGAGAGGGACACGGACCAGCATAAACCCATGCAGCTCCCTCCACCTGCATCTGTTGGAGAGCAGCAGCATCCTGGGAAATCAGGCCCTTTTCCTGTGATTTTTAGCCCTGTGACTTCTCTGCTTGGGCAAACCAGGGGCTCCTCTGTGCTTTCCCCTCCCACTGTGCAATCTAAGCTTCAAGCCCAGCTGGTAAAGGATGGTATGGAGGTGAAGCAGAGAGTATCAGTGCTTTTAATGGGCTGAATTTCAGAGCAGGATCCCAACATGATGTGTGTGCAGGAACTTCACAGGGTGTCTCACCACAAACAAGCTTCAAGCCCGGGGAAAGAGTCATGGAACAGATTGCTCAGAGCCCCATCAAGCCTGACCTTGAAAAAAACGAGTCGTGCTGTGTTTAAGAAAAAGGATTTCCCCAAGGAAATGTTGTCTGGGGCTAACTGAGGGATTTCCAGGCTGGTGCTGGGCATGGAGCTGTTTCCCAGACTGGTGCCAGGGCTGTCACCCCGGCAGTCGGCATGGGGATGGTCCCTGCACAGTCTGGAGATGCCACCTAGGGGACAGAGGCCAGATCTCTCTCCACTGCCTTTGTGTTGGCAGAAAAAAATCTCAGAATCAGAGAATGATGGAATTTTGGTTTGAAAAGACCTTTAGGATCATCCAGTCCAACCATTAACCCAGCCCTGCCAAGGCCACCACTGACCCATGTCCCTCAGCACCACATCTCCAGGGCTTGGAAACCCCTCCAGGGATGGGGACTCCAGCCCTGCCCTGGGCAGCCTGGGCCAGGGCCTGACAACCCTTGCCAGGAAGAAACTCTTCCCAAGATCCAACCTCAACCTCCCCTGGCACAACTTGAGGCCGGTTCCTCTTGTCCTGCCACTTGTTCCTGGGGAGCAGAGACCGACCCCCCCCTTGCTCCAACCTCCTCTCAGGCAGTTGCAGAGCCAGAAGGTCTCCCCTCAGCCTCCTTGTCTCCAGGCTCAACACCCCCAGCTCCCTCAAAAGTCCCAAAATAGGGGGCCCAGAAACAACCACTGGTTTTACATGCCAGCAACCTGCTGCTCAACTGGCTAGCAAAAGCTTACTGCAAGTCCATGATTCTTTTGATTAATTTTCTATCTTTCAGGCTCTACCAACTGCTGAGCAGGTTTCACCTGAGCTTGGGTTTTACTGTGGTTCACAGGAATGGCTCATGATGCTGTGATGGGGTCATCCTGCCACAACTGGGGGGCAAAGGAGTACAAAGAGACAGAGGAGTAAATAACCTTCTGGCTGCTGAGACACGACTCTGATCTCTGCACACATAATTTTTTAGTCAGGGAAGAAGAGAAATATGCAGGAATATAACTAAAGTGCACAGGCATTCTGTTTATGCTGCAGTGAAATGACATCATTGATACAATCCTGTCTCACCTGAGGCAATCCAGGACCTTTGTCAGCTTTTGCAGGCTCCAGGGGTTGCAGAGGCAAATTGCTTCTCAGTGACAAACACCAGAGAGTGGAGGTTTGTTCTTGGAGCAGAAGTTCACCACCACAAATCAAAAAGCTCTGGTTTGACCTCTGCCAGGGCCCTTGGGTGCCCTGAAAAATGTTAATGTTGTCAAATTCTACCTAGGTTTTAAGCATTGCCTGGACCAGAGGTGGCCTGATGAGCTGTGGTTTTTCTTCCAGTCCTCAATGTTGTTCTTTTGCCCCATTCTTGCTCTGTTATCATCATTCAGCATGCTCAGTTAGTTGAGGACCAGGAGCACTTGGCTTAGCTTGTGGGGGAGAAGGAACCATGCACCTTCTTTGGGATCAGCTCTTCTTTGCTGTGATCCCATCACATCCTGGGGTTGCTCTGGTCCCTGTAACGTGCTTCTGTTTCATGTGAATCTCTGTAAAGCTTGACTGGGCCTTAGGTTTTACTCTGACAGGAGCTTTATAGGGCTGCAGCTCCCATCAGGGAGGGAAACCCTGGTGATGCAGACCAGGGTTTGGGACCATGGCAATGGCTCAGCCAGATTTCCATCCCTAAATCTGGTATCTGGAAGTTGAAATCAACCCCTTTCCTGGGACAAGCCCCAGTCTCCTCCGTGCCATTCCCAGGGGCTTATCTACTGTGCTTCTGCTGCTGTGATGAAGGTGCATGAGGAGCTTAAGCCACAGAAGTAATAATCATGAAACAAGTTGGTGTGATTAACCTCATAATTCCAGCCAAAGGACCTGGATCAGCCCCCAGGCAGCTTAATGGCTGCTCTGTGGATATTATCCAGCCAATACATCTTCTGTGGAATCACTGAGCTGTAAGGATGAGACTGTGGATGTTTCCCTGCCTTTTAACCAGCCCTGCAATGCTGATTAGGGTTATTTAATGCAAAATGATTCAGGGCCTGGGAAACTCCCTTCAGTGGGAACATGACAGGGAACAGGCCCAAGGACATCCCAGTATTTGGCTTGAGGGAGTTTTTTTAAAGCACTGAAATATTTTAAAGAAAAAGCTCATCTTTCATTCACCTTTGTCCTTTCTGTTCCTTTTGTTTTAACATTTACATTGCTTGAAGGGAGAAGGACAGTATCTGTCACCTTGGAGGCCTCCACACCAGGGCTGGTCACCTTCAGCTCCCTTCTTTCCACCCAAACACAACACTTACCTTAGGTCAGATGAATAAACCTCCCAGCAAGGATCAAGCTTAAAGAGAGAAGAACATCATCAGATACAGGGGGAAAAAATCAGCTTAAGAAACACATCCAAAACATCAAGTAAAGAGCAGGCCAGGCTGTGTGAAAGCTCTACAAAGCCAGTCAGAGCTATTGGCTGAGCCTCGTGTAACACAGAGAAAAATTTCCTAAAATCTTCCTGGAAAATGAGATGTAGTTGAGCTGATGGAAGGGAATTATCCAGAGATACCCTGCTAATATGTTGTGACAAGCTCCCTGCTGCAATGCATTAGGTCTCCACTTTAATGCAGTAGCACAGAGGGAGTGTGAATGAGTGAGAGCTGGAGAGAGGTTCCCTGTGCTCAGCTGTGACACTGAGAGACCTCAAAGAGGAGAACAAAGACAACCAGAGTCCCCAGCACTGACCCATGGCAGGAGCTCGCTGTGAATATGTTTGCTCTGAAATTAGGTGGTGGGTGGGGGTGGGGGGTTTCCAGCTTTGATGCTTTGTGAATATTGGAGGGGGAATGAACAAGCCAGGCAGGATCAAACCCTGGCCTGGGGGTTCCTGGTGAGCAGCAGCACATCACTGGGCAGTTCAGCATCACCTGGAAGCCAATAAACCTTAGTTAGATCCTACCAGCAAAAGATCTGGTCTTAGAAAAGTAATTAGGTGTCTCTCTCTCTGCCTGTATGTATCTTGGTATGTATGAAGTTGTTTCCCCAGGTCCACTATTTCAATAACAGCTTTTCCCCGGAGATGTAAGAGTTGGCACAGAGCTGTGTCCCAAGAGGGATCAGGACAGAAGGACTTCTCCAGCAGCTGCCTTATGACCAGTGCAGCGACCTGTTAGCCTCAGCCAGGCTGACAGCACAGCGGCTGCTGCAGAGGGAACTGCTGGAGGCAAAGAGCAAATCTGCAGGATGAGGTGGAGAACCCTGGAGAACGCTGCAGTGCCAGCCGGGAGGGCAGAGCAGAGCAGAGCAGAGCTGAGCCCTGCCTGCAGCTGGGACCAGCTGGGAGCACTGTTCTGCTCCCCGGGAACTGCCTGGGGGGACTTTGCTGGATTAGAAAGCAGAGTGTTTCTGCACAGGATTGAGTTGACAAAAGCAGCCGTGCCCGAGGACATGCGGCAGTCCCAGCAGTGAGTGAGTAAGTGGCACTGCTCCTGTCCTGGTGCTGAGGCTGCCTCAGAGGCAGCGGGCAGTGTTTCATAGAATCATAGAATCATAGAATCATAGAATCATAGAATCATAGAATCCTAGGGGTTGGAAGGGACCTCGAAAGATCATCTAGTCCAACCCCCCCTGCCAGAGCAGGGTCACCTAGAGCACATCACACAGGAACTTGTCCAGGTGGGTTTTGAATGTCTCCAGTGAAGGAGACTCCACAACCTCCCTGGGCAGCCTGTTCCAGTGCTCTGTCACTCTCACAGTAAAGAAGTTTTTTCTGATATTCACCTTGAACCTCCTATGCTCCAATTTGCACCCATTACCCCTTGTCCTATCACTGGTCACCACTGAGAAAAGCTTAACTCCATCTCCCTGACACTCACCCCTTACATATTTGTAAACATTGATGAGGTCACCCCTCAGCCTCCTTTTTTCCAAGCTAAAGAGACCCAGCTCCCTCAGCCTTTCCTCATAAGGGAGATGTTCCACTCCCTTCATCATCTCTGTGGCTCTGTGCTGGACTCTTTCAAGCAGTTCCCTGTCCTTCCTGAACTGAGGGGCCCAGAACTGGACACAATACTCCAGATGCGGCCTCACCAAGGCAGAATAGAGGGGGAGGAGAACCTCTCTTGACCTACTAACCACACCCTTTCTAATGCACCCCAGGATGCCATTGGCCTTCTTGGCCACAAGGGCACATTGCTGGCTCATGGTCATCCTGAATTTTCAATCCTGGTTTCCAGCCAAGAAATTCCTGATGTCTGTAGGTGGGTGAGCAGTCAGTTCCCACATGCTTTCTTTCCATTGCTCTCCTTTAGTGTCTTGGAAAGGCTGGGAGGGTGACACGGTGACAGAGCTCACCAATTCACTGCCCTTCCCTGCACCCTGCTGGCACCACCACCCCACAGACCCTTCCAGCATCACTGCCCTGATTAAGGTGCTCTTTGCTGAAAAAGGGGGATTTTTTTTTTTTTCTCCAGCTCTCATGACTGGAGTGGAAAGCTTTGGTTTCATGCACAGCAGACCTCCACAAACCCAGAGCTTAGGATTTATCCCTAGTCCAGGTCCCCTTCCAGCACTAGCCCACTCGCTGCTGGACAAGGCTGAGGGGGTAGAACACGCAGTAAGAAATCCCTGCATTTAGAATGTCCCTAAATACATTAAATTAGGGGCATCACAGGGTCTTGTAAGTTGGAAGGGATGTCTAGGAGATTGCTGGGTCACACTTCATCTTGTCCTAGGGCTGGACCCTGAGATGGGCCAAAGGATATCCCTAGGAGAGCTGGTGTCTGCACCCAGTGTCTGGGGACACCCACACTGTGCCCTCCTCAGCTCAGACACAGGTGGGGTTGGGTTCACCAGCTCTGTGCACATCGTGCCACTGGTGACCAGAGCAAGGAGGGTGACCCCAGTGTCCCCTGTGAATGAGCCATCCTCTGCAACAACCTGGAGACAACCAGGCTGCCTTCTCCATGCAAAGGATCAATGCTTCTCCTACTAACCTTGGTTTTCTTTTGCTTTTGCTTTTTCTCTTTCTTTTCCTTCTTCTTGCTTCTTCTTTTTTCTTTTCCTTTTTACATTATGGCTCATCTTCAAAACCTACAGAAACGGTATTTAGAAGCAATTTCTATCTTCAACCCCCTCTTTTTCATAGCAGCCTGGTTATTTGCTATTCACACTTCTGCAAAGATTTAATCACCTTGTCTCCTGACAACTTCCATTTTCACTGGAGCAGGGACTGGGCTCTGGTGAGGCTTGGGGCTCACACTTCAGCTGAAGCCACATTTTTGAAAAGCTCTTTCAATTGGAGGCAGAAGCTTTTTCTGCAATTTGGCAAGTATTTGCATCTGAAATGAAGTAAGGTGTATTTCAGGGAGAATTGTCAAAGGGCTGCAACCAGGGAGGGCTCAGTCCCCACAACTGGGAGCTCAGTGTGTTGGGAAGGGGGGAAAAGGGGAAAAAAGGTGTCTTGGGGAGGGGGAGTAGAAAGAAAATGAACAAACAAGGGTGAAAAAGAGACAGATAGAGGAGTGCTGCAAGCTCTCACAAGAGAAATGCAATTTTCTCTCTTTCATGGGAGGGAAGAGAGACAAATGATACGATTGTCCTTCTAGCCCTCACCTCTGGGTGGTTTTGGAGAGTCTCAAGGCTCTAGTGCTCTGCTGCCACCCAAAATCATAGCCAGTAACCTTGTCAAAAATCCATCATTCACACGGGGGGGACCCAGGCGTGTTGCAGCCAGGGTGCAGCCCACACCCCCAGGTCACTGGAGAAGAGCCAAGGTTATTCTATGTGGTCATCTGCTAGTGCAACCTCTTGGGTTCAGGTGACCCACCAACCATCCTGAACCATCTGAGCTTGCCCCGAGCCCTGGAGATTCAGTTTCTACCACTTCCCTTGGTTGGATTACAAACTTAGGGCCTCTAATTTATTATTCTTTTAAACAGCATCTTCCAAATCAAGGCCAATTGGAATTAATTGAAAAGGAACTGGAATGTAAACAAGCCTGGATGTGACATTCCTTGGAAGCTGCCTGAGTCTCTTTGCCCCCACAAAGCCACCAGCCATAATTTGCTCTTTGGAGGGAGACTCTGATCTCCCATGGTCTAATGACTGCAGGACCACGTGGCTAATTGATGCTTTTGTCTGACCCCCATTCCATGGGCTTTTCCAAAGTGAACTGGGTTGGTAGAGCCAACAGGAGCAGCTGCAAAATAGAAGGAAGAACAAAAAAGGAAAAGGGACATGCAAGCCCTAGAGTCAAAGCCCCACTGGGCTAAGTGTAGGAATGAATGGTAAAAGTCACACGTGTGTGTCAGGCCAAGGATAGGGGAGAAGAGGATTGTGGGAGTCACCATCTGGAAGTCTGACCATTAAAGAGTAGGCTTTGAGCCAAGCACACCAAAGCCAAGGAAAATAAATGACCATCTTGTTGCCACTGGCCATGGCCTTGCCCCCTCTGCTTTTTCTCAGGCTTTCTCCAGTACCCCCAGTCTTGAGGGAGGTTCCCAGGCTGGGTTGTCACCATCAGTTCTCCACCCTTTACCTTCCCTTGCTCCCCTGGGCTGCCCTGGAGCCGTGCAGGTGCCTGCTTCTTTCTTTCCTTGGCTCACCCAGCTCCTGGTGGACATGGGAAGCCTTGCAGATGTCATTTGCAGAGTAGATAAATCCCCATCATACGTTCTAGCCAGAGCCTTCTTAAGGATTCTACAGCCTCAGTGAAACCAGTGCCATTTTCTGCAGCTCTCCAAGCTGAGTGCAGGTCCAATAAAGGAATGTTCTTCCTTCTGATTGCCCCAAAGTGTCAGATTGAAGTCAGAACTCTGTCTCCTTCCCCTGGGAATCTCTTAACTATTAATGTTATGAGCAATGTTTGGTTAATAATGATGTTTCTACTCCCTCAGTGCACCATAAATGCATGGAGGGGGCAGAAAGCCAGCACAGAGCCTTTGTTAATGCAACAGAAATCGGTTGGATCTTCTCTTTTCTCAAAGTGCTTTTTGCTGTGTTGCATGTGTGAGAGCTGGAGTGCATGAGGGTGCTTGGAGGGAGATGGGGAAAGCCATAAGCTTTATCAGAGGGATTGTAATTGAAATTAAATTGCATTTGATGTACCGTGATTAGCAATTTCAGAGTGAATGTGAGACAGGGAAAGTGCTGGTGCTCATGTGAAATATCTTGTTCAGTCACTTCTTCACATCAGTAAAGTCATCTGAAAGCATCATTCCTTGCCATGGCACAGACTCACCTGACCCAGGAGATGGGTGCTCTGGAGACATCCTCCATGGGCCAAAGAGCTGAGTGGATGGGAAGTGCTTTGCTCTCTTCCATGAGGTGAGTCCCTCTCTTGCTGTGGGTGTGGAGCTTTGCCTGAACTGAAAGCTTCAGTTTGTCTGCTGCTGGGTCAAGCCCTATTAAAAAGGTCACAAAAAGGAACAGGGGAGGATTTTGAAACAGACTTTGAAAGGCTGGGCTAGCAAGAAGTGTTCCCATAAGTAAAGGTAGAGCTGAAGCCAATACTGTAGAAGTTTCTTTCCCCATGGCTGAGGAGTCCTCTGTGGCAGCTCTGCCCAGGAGAGGGGCCATCCCCTGAGCAGGCTGCGTGGTGCCAGCAGTGCCATCACATCCCAGCAGGTGTGGTGGGACTCCAGACCTCCAAAACAATATTGCTGGGGGCTCCAGCCAGCCCTGTCAGTCATCAGTGTCCTAATGTGTCCAGCTGCCACCTTCTTAATGGCTGAAATGCAACTGGAGATGAAGAGACCAACCTGAGAGTCCTTTGGGGCAGTTTAGCAGAGCCTCCCCTGCTCAATTGTGCAGTTATATCCTGCAAGTCCCCTGAGCCACCTCTGGTGACCCATTTGGTCAGGATGGCTATATTCCATGGTGATGGTGCCTAATGAAGCAGTTCCTGCCTCTTCCTCACCCTGTCCCTCACCCCCAGGCCCATATGAGGCTCTCGCTTGTGCTGGAGGTGCAATTTCTGGGTCTATTTAGTCAAGTGGATGGGGGAACCAAAAGAAGCTTTGAGTTGCTCCCTTCTCTCATTTCTTTCATGCAGTTTTGCCAGCAGCAGTGCAGGAGAGGGGTCTCTTAAGGCTCTGCCTTACTGCTTCCCAGGACCAGTGGTAGGTTTCACTGAAGGAAGTTGGCTGGAGGCAGAGCCACGGTGTCGCTTTGTCGGTTCATTATACAAAGTAGGTTCCTTGGAGGCCAAAGGATTTTCCACCACACCAAACCTGCAGTAGTGCAACACTCAAACAATCATTTTGAATCCTGAGAGGGTGAACTCTTCAATAATTCAGTCAGGGATATAAACGATTCCAGGATATTTATGAGATGGATGGAGGGATTTTAATTAGTCAGCAAGATTTCATTTGCGCAGCGCTCCGGAAGGGGAATATTAGCTCCTTTGTGACACTTGATGCTGCTTCTTCACATATCTGATGAACTTGCTCTCACTGCAGAAGTGGCACACATCTTTTTTTAACCATGTGAAGAGTCCTCAGGATTAGGAGAGGCTGTCGGGGGTCCCAGAGTGCTGCAGGCAGTGCTGGGGAGCAATGCCAGGAGAGAAGCAGTGATTTTCCTCCAAACCGCAGGAGCTGTCTGGCAGCTGGCCTGGGTAGAGGCTGTATGAATTTCTCCCTTGTTGTAGATGCCATGGCCAAAGAGGTGGAGGGAAATACCCTTGGGAGCAGCACAGAACACAGCTGCAGTAGCTGCAATGAGTTAAATCAGCATTTGAGCCAGCCCTGCTTCAGTTTCCAGGTGTTCAAACCTGGCCTGCTTCTGCTCTTCATTAGTGGATGAAAAAGGTGAAGTTGTGCCTGAGTCAGCTCATCCCGAGTGCCAGGGATGGTGTGTTCCTGCACTGCCTTCAGAGCTGCAGACACCCCCAGCTCCTGTGCTGTGAGTCTCCCCCCCAGTGCCATTGACTGGGAACATTGTCCTATTGGGGCTGAGTCATTCCCAGCTGCCATGGATTCCCCACCAGGATGGCACTGGCTCAGCAGGAGTCAACCTGACAGGTGTGTCATTTAGAAACCTGGGAACAACTGTATGTTTCTGGCCTGAGGAAGCTGCAGGAAGGAGCTGGTGTGAAGGGTCATTAAAAATCATCCAGTCCCAACCCCCCTGCATGGGCAGGGACACCTCCCACCAGACCAGGTTGCTCCAAGCCCCATCCAACCTGCCCTTCAACACTTCCAGGGATGGGGCAGCCACAGCTTCCCTGGGCAACCTGTTCCAGGGTCTCACCACCCTCACAGGGAAGAAAATCCTCCTCATGTCTCACCTCAATCTCTCCTCTTCCAGTTTTAATCCATTCCCCCTCATCCCATCCCACCCTGCCCTTTTCTGTTTCTCAGCCAGAATCCCCTCCCTTGACCTTCTCATTTCCAATGCAAAGCTGCCTGGGTTTAGATCCTCACCACTGATTCCTTCTCCTCTACATTCAAGAACATTTGAGTACCTTGTATTTTCTCTGCGGGGAGACACTTACTCACTGTGATCAAATCACCTCTCAGTCTGGCTGCTTTTTTTATTCTTTTTTCCTTTTATTTTGATCAGCTAAGCAGATTGAGCTCTTTCAGTCTCCCACGGTATAACATTTTCTCTGTCTCCAATCACACCCTGTCCCTGCCCTCAGACCTTGAATTTTCACCTGCTCTTAAAGGCCACAGATGCTGCCAACACCTGAGTTGTCTGTATGGGCAGAGCCAGGGAAGCAGATAATTATTAGTTGGCCATTCCTGGCTCCAAGCAGGTAGATGTTGCCTCCAGCCCCTTCAGCCAGACTGGTGCTTGGTGCTTGGTTCATATTTGGAGTTGGGGGTCACACAGACCCCCTTAGGCAACCCAGGCTCACCCTTTGATGCAGAGCTTTGTTTCTGGGGAGAGATGAGGAAAGGAAGATGTAGAGACAGATGGATTAGACCAGGCTTGTTGTATGGGAGACTTGTAATCACTGGCCTGTTTTCTCTTCTTTGCTCTTCACCAATTTATCAAGCTTTGCACGTGTCTTTATTGCCTGTGATTTTCTGTCTGCTCCAAGGGTGGGGATGAGCTGGGAGGGAAGTGTCTGGCTGGGGCTGTGCAGCACTCCAGCAGAAACATCCCACCAAGGGTGATTTCCTCCTGGCAGCTCTTTATTCATCTGCCTCATTAACACTGGCAAGTCAGGCTTCGTTGGGAGAAGTAATAACTTCTCTCAGTCCAACTGGGCAGACAAAGTAATTTTCAGGCTAAGTGCTAATTGTTTTATCAGTACTAAGCCTTTCAGAAATCAAGTTCTACTAGATCAGAGCAGGGATTTTTATCAACCATAAATGGGAGACTGAAAATCCACTCAACCAGAGAGAGCTTCCATCATCCATGGCAAGACATTCCCAGCCTTTACTTACCAATTAACTGAATCCCACGACCAACTTTCCTGTCATTTTGCCCTTGACCAACACTTGTTTAGCAAATGTGTTGTGGTCTGGGACATCCTGCTTGTCTTCTCTTCACAATGTTCCATTAATTTCTGCAAGTTCCTTCACAGGAAGGATTTCTCCTTCATTACTATTTATTCTCAGTGTGCTGGAGAATTCCTTGATCCGCTTTTTGAAGTCTCCTGAAGGAAAATTATCTCAGGTTATCAATTTGAAATTATATAAATACAGTTTTGTTCCTATCAGATGTTGCTTAACAACCTCCTTAGTTACTAATGGATCAAAAAGTAGTTAATTTCTCTCATATCATATGTGCATGGTTTTCTGCTCCTTCCCAAATATCAAAAAATAAACATTGTTGGAGATCTTTTCAAGACTGACAATATCTGTTCCTCAGAGATGGACAGAAGAATGAAACCTCATCAAAGGACAAGTCTGGAAATAACCCAGTTGAAGTTTTTAGGGGGGAAAAAATGACTGCTGTTTTTGTCAGAGAGGAAGCTGTTTCTTAAAAGACTTGAAAAGAAAAACCAAAGGCAACCTCTGACTCTTGGTCTGGAAATAATACAATTACACAGAGCACATTAAAGCCCCAAGTGACCATTTATAGCTCACAATGTGAGAAAACAAGGCCTCTAGGAAGAGCTAAATGAAAAGGAAGAAGGAAACAGAAGTGATGGAGTAACTATCCCTCTATTCACTCATTCCTGTTGGGGACTATTGCACATCTTGGACATCTACCAGCTGCCCTCCCACCCCAGCAAGCATGGATGTGATGGAAGGGATGAGTGTTCCTCACACTCAAGGCTGCCAAAAGAATTCCTGTGCCCTGGAGAGTGGGACTTTAAGCCAGAAAAGTTGTTTGAGATATTAATCTGGGTTTCTGCAGACACCTCAGAGGTTTCATCCCTGCCTTCATTGCCAACTAGAGTCAGATTTAAGGGCTCAGGGTGTGAGCAGATATGCTTCTGGTGCTCCTGGACACCTCAATGGCTGTTGGTGGCAGTGCCTTGCTGAGGGACACCAGAGATGTACGAATGAGGCCTTGGATTCCTGTGCTGTGGTGGATCTGCAGCTGATTTACTGGCACAAACTTACTCTCTTTCTGTGGACAAGGTCTTCATGGTCAACAAAACAGACACTTGTAGGAGAAAGTCTTAAGACATCCTCCCTACCTTGCCCTTCTACTGCCTTTCTCTCCCCCGACTCCTTTGCTGACATCCCATCTCCATGTCTTCCCCAGCCAAGGCTCACCTTCCTTGCCCTCCTGAGCCTCCTCTCCATCCTGAGCCAACTTTTCTGTAGCAAGCACCTGCCTAGAAGCTCAGGTCAAAGAAGGAGGATGAAGGATTTGCAAAGCAGGATGGGAGGCATCAGGGTCCTGCACAGGGTTCAGGACCACCGAGTGAGGGTGGGCTTGGGGTGTCATCCAAGCTGTAAGGAAAGGAGTAGGGCAGACACTGTGCCTCTTGCTAAGAATAAATACACACAAAAACATAATAAAAATAGCTCCAGCATAAAATGGAATTTTGCTTCAAAAAGTGTATTGTGAAGTTTAGGGACAGGATGGCTCAGGTGTCCCAGCCTGGAGGTGGGGTCACCAAGCCTCACATCTCTCTGCCATCTGTGTCCTTCTTGTAAGGCTGCTCTGACATGTCAGACTGCAACACTGAGAGCAAGAAAATAAAGCTGTATTGCTTCCTTTCACAAATCCCGATGGTCCCATCAAAAAACAATTGAGGATGGGGCTAGAAATCCAGCACAGTTTGAAGCAGGAGGAGGATTGTAATTTGTGCCTGCAGTTGAGTTTGAAATCTTTACTTTGCCCAGCTCAGAAAATCAAGAAGCAACTTGAGAAGACACTCAGAGCCAATTATAATTTCTACACTATTGTGACTCAAATCAGTCACTTCAATTTGATGAAGAGAGTGGAGAAGGGAAGGATGAATCCTGATTTCTCTTTTTGGTGGGGGAAGGGCCCTCCTGTGTTTAAGAAAACCAAAAGGAGACAAGGAGGAGGTTGCATCTTCACAAGGTGCTAAGCTCAGCCTGTCTCGGGGTGAACTCCATCCATCCATAATCCTCATTACATATTCCACAAACAACTTCCACTCTGCTTCCAGACAGCCACCCACCAGCCGTGGAGCACGACGATGTTCCTCGCATGACAACCACACAGTTGTGCAGCTCTGAAGCTGTGGAGCACAAACCAACAAGGCAACCATCCCTCCTGCCATCCCCTCCCTCCTGCAGCCTCAGCTGAACAGCAGGCCAGAGGATGGCTGGAAAGTAGGGACACAGGCGTGGAGCTGGGACAACAGGGGGTTTTCCCATGCCATGTTTTGAGACTGGGAGGGTGCCAATTGGAGACCTAGAGCATGTGACAGAAGATGGAAGTGTTTCAGCACAACTTCCAATTGTTTTGGGTCAGGAATTCTGCCTTGGTGCCACATGGCTTCAGCAGAGGTTGCCTACAATAGACACATTGAGTTCAGTTGCCCAAACACAGGTGACTATTGCCACATGAGGTCCTGCAAGCTATCTGTGAGGTCTCTTGGCTGGAAAATATAACATAGGACCAGTAGAAATATTACAGCCTTTGAAAGAGACATCAAACATAGAAGCATGGAATGGTTTGGGTTGGAAGAGACCTTAAAGTTGGACCTCTAGATCCAACCTCCCAGCCATGGGCAGGGACATGTCTCACTAGCCCAGGTTGCTCCAAACCCCATCCAACCTGCCCTTGAACACTTCAGGGATGGAACAGCCACAGCTTCCCTGGGCAACCTGGGCCAGTGTCTCACCACTCTAACACAGGGGTAGACATCTCCATCCAGGCAAGCATAACAATCCCACAGGGCTGCTGAGCTGCCTCACACCTCTTGCTCCATTCACCACCTCCTGTAGCTGAAGCTTAGACACCAACCCCATGCACGGGCAGCTCCCAGTCTTCAACCCTCCCGTGAACACACCCTCTGAAAAAACATCACCAAGAGTTTATAAGAGAAACAAATGGACCAAATCCCTCAACATGTGTTTGGCAGCCAGGAGGAGGAGGATGACTCAGCCCTCTTGGCTTTCAAGTGCCTGAATTTGTGACATGAGCAAATGCAGCAAAACACGACGAGGTGCAGGTCCCGTTCCTGAGCTCTCTCCTCATATTTATTCCAGTATGTGGAGGCAACCCTGAGTGCTGCAGGGCTGCTGAAAGTTCTGCTGCTGAATGTGTCAGGAAACCAGCAGGTTTGCAGGGGAATAAATAGTATTTCCACAGCAGTTCCTCACCAGGGCTGTCACAGGTCTTTGCCAGCCTGATTGGGGTGGGGGGTACTTCCCTCCACTGAGGTGGTGTTTGGGCTGTGGTGGTGGCTGTGGTCTGGCAGCTGGAAGAGGTGCCAGAAATCATGCAAATGAGCAAGGTGTGAATGAGAGAAATGTTGTTCTGGTAGAACTGCACCTGAAATTGTGCTCTGAAGCAAAGGGCTAGGAGCACTCTTCACCCGGTGAGCCCCAAACCTTTGGCAATGCTACTCCCCACTGCAGGAAAACCCCTGTGGCCTCATTTTCTCCCCCAAATCAGTCATCTGCAGGGGAAAGAAGCTGCAAAGGCCTCCTGCTTAGCCAACTAAGTCATCTTCTCTTCAAACATATTGTCCTCCTAAACCAAAGCCCCACTACACACAACACAAGACTGCATCCCCTGTCTGAGGGACAGGCTTGATGTACACCAAGGTTAGAGTGATGGTCTTGGATAGCTTAATGTCAGCTGAAGTTACACTTGCTCTTTGCTACTTGACAGAGAAACCCCATGGATGGATCTGCTGGGTCTGACTGTGTGTCTGGCACTCATGGGAATGAGCTGGGCAGTGGTGGGTGAGGGACAGGGTGACCCATGGCCTTCCAGTGGGAGCCCAACTCACCTTATGCCCTTCCAAGGGCCATATGAACCCAGGTGAGATCTGCCTTTCATGTCAGCTCCTGTGGTGCTCTTGTTTCACGCTGTGCCTGTGGACTTAAATGCAAGTAAAATTCAATTTGACCACTGAATGTTGCTGAGTTTTTCACTGGAAGGGGAGAACAAATTGTCAGGTTGACAGAACAGCAATCGTGTCTTGCTTTGGAGCAGATTCTCAGGACATTCAGTTCAGGATGGACCAGTATTTTCATCTTTGCCGTTTAATATCCCTGGCTGGGAATTTCAGCAAACTTTGTGACAAAACCCAACCCCAATTATATTTCCCCCTCCATTTTAGTGCTGCTATTTTCCACTAATACCCCCCAAATAAAAAAAAAAAAGCCAAACACTTTTTTTCATCATGATGACTTTCAGCATTGATCTAAACCTGGGCAAAGATCAGGGGATGTTTGTCAGCTCTTGTTTACTGAGCAAAAGCCCTTTGTGTCTTGGAGTGGGCAGAAGAAATAAAGCAAGGGTAATAAATATTTGTTCTTTGCCTGCAAAGGAATTTCCCTATAAGGCTCACCAGGCTCCCAAAATATCTTGACATGTTATTTTCTCCTTTCTCCTATTGATTCTTGAAGCTGTCACTGTGACAGGCAGTGGAAAGTGCTCTGCAGACACCCCTCTCAACAGGGAAAGCTTTCAGCTGCCTTTTCATTTTGTTGTTTAATTTTTATTTTCATACCTTCACTGCCTTTTCAGTAGCACCTCTTCAATTCAGAGGGGGATCATCTGTTTCAAGGCTGACAAAGTCACTGACTACCTGATTTTCTCATTATTTTATGTTTCATTATTCCTCCCCCACGGAACCTGGGGAGCAGTTTTCAATCGGAGGATTAGGTGCTGAAATCTAATAATGGGCTGGTTAAAAGTTAATTTTTCTCCTTTGCAAAGCAAAATAAAGAAATGACTCAAGATTAGCAGCTCTGCTACCAAACCACCCAGAATCCTAGTGCCTGCCTGGAAGCCTGCCTGGCATGACAGACGTTTGAGCTGTTGAGTGGTCTGTGGAGATAATTCAGATGGATTTGCTCCGTAGCTTGGTCTTCACACAACAAGCAGAGTGTGTTTCCTGTGCATTAGTTAGCCATCAGGAATTGGTTGAAGGTATTTTTGAAGCTCTTTCAGCTGCCTCAATTTCAGTTCAGGCATCACGGGCAGCCTGATGCTTGTTTTTATCTCTTGGCACTGAAAAGCTGCTTGATGGCTCTAAGTCCAGATGACAGATATTACAAAGTGGTTCAGAGATGGTTCAGATCTCGGATGCTTCACTTCATCCCCAGGAGAAATCTCCTCCAGAATGACAGATTTTGGGTGGGAGATGTGAGGAGGAGGGCACAGGGGAGGGATGAGGCTGGGTGCTGGGTGCAGGTTTCCCCGGGGTAGGTGACTGTGGCTGCTGAATGGATCTGGATAAGCAGGTGGGAATAGAATGAATGGATAGCAGAGATGTTTTGGATACCCTGGTTAACAGCTCATGTGTGGACTTGATCCAATAGCTGCTACAAAATGAGCTGGTTTTTGTTCTGGGAATAGTCAGAGTCTCAATTTATCAAATTAGTGGCTTTTCTCCTTTTATTAAGACACAACAACCAACTGTTTCACCCTTCTTAATCAGCCCAGGTAAGAAACATCTTCATGGTTGTGTGAGACCAGGCACTGTGGTTCAGTGTTGGTAACATCCTAATTAGCCTAATTGAGTCTTGGCCAATGACTGTTCCCCTGGCCCACTCTGAGCCCCTCCCCTAGAGCAGGAGCCAAAAGGCAGAGAGAGATGACATGGGGAGAGGAGAGAGTCTGAGCATTTCTCTCTTTCCTACACAGCCAAGCTGATGATGCCTTGTTTTCTACAAGCACAATAAAGGAAGATCCTGAGGGACTGAAAAAAAAATAGTAATTTTGGAAATGTCAAAACATTTTAAGAATTTTTGATTGATGCGAAAGATCTCAGCATTGTCACAATGGAAATGTCTCATTTGTGCTCCCTGCAAGGCCATGAAATGCTGTTTCACCTCTGCTCCAGTAAGAAGTAGGAGATGGCAGTTACACAAAGGGCACTAAAAAGAGAAATGGCTTATTCCATGTGATTTGGAAATCCCATGGAGCATCTGGGGATATGCAATGAGGGGTTGAAGTGTTGTGTGATTGTAGAACCCCCTTTAGCTCCTGCATATTTTTGCAGGTTGGTCAAATTGGCCTCCAAATCAGCAGGTGTCCAACTGGCTGTCCCTCCCATGGCTGTGCAAGGCAGGACACAAAAAGGATCCAAGGGCTGGAGGATGTTTCTTACAAAGACAGGCTGAGAGAGTTGGGGGTGTTCAGCCTGGAGAGAAGAAGGCTCCAGGGAGACCTTAGAGCACCTTCCAGTGCCTGAAGGGGCTCCAGGAAAGCTGGGGAGGGGCTTTGGACAAGGGCAGGGAGGGATGGGATGAGGGGGAATGGTTTTAAAATACAGCAGGGCAGATTTAGATTGGATATCAGGAAGAAGTTCTATACCATGAGGGTGGTGAAGCACTGGAACATTTTACCCAGAGAGGTGGTGGACTGGAGACATTCAAGGTCAGGCTTGACAAGGCTCTGAGCAACCTAGTCTAGTTAAAAAGATCCCTGCTCACTGCAGGGGGGTTGGACTGGGTGACCTTTAAAGGTCCCTTCCAACCCCACACATTCTATGATACTATAGAATTGTGCTTCTGTCTTTTCTGAAGCTCTCTGAGTATTCACAGAGCAGAGCCAAGGGCTCACCCAGGAACTAACTCTGAGAGCATCTCCTGGTGTTTCCTGGGGGGTGTTTCTTGCAGCAGGAGCTGTCATGGAGCTCGGAAGTGGAGGTAGCAAGACTGCAAAGAGAGTGAGATGCCCTCCTTGCTGCCATGCCTGCTCTCTGAGAGCAGCTTTGCAATGTAACAACCAAGAAACTGCAGTGCACTGGCCTGGGGAGAGTGGATGGGATGTCCTGGCTCCAGCTCACATCCTCAGTCCTGGGCTCAGAACCTTGGAGGGTTAGAGAGAGGAGCCAGGAAAAATGTTGCTGCCAGTGCCTGCAAATCAAACCAGGCAGATGGCCTGCTGAATTTCAGTCCTTAATTAAAAGTACTTTATTCTCTAAGCTAATTATAGAATAATTCCTGCTATGGGAGGGGCTCCTTTGGCATGGAGAAGGTGGGAATGAGCATCTTGGTCTGCCTCCTTGTCAGCAGGCTCAGCCCTTCATTCTGCTGCCTTAGGGTTTATCCCTGGCTGTGAGCTCAACAGTGGACCTTGTGAAGGCAAATAAAAAAGGAGCAAGAGTTCTCAGACAGCCCTGGCATGAAGAAATCAGATCTCACTGCCATGTCTGTCACAGCATGGATAACCCAGGGAGATCTCTCTTGAAGCTAGACCCCAAACTGCATTGTCACTGTAAGTGAAAGCTCTGCTAAAGCAGACACATTTCTTTTAAGTGTCAACACATGTTTTGAATGAAGTTTGACATGATCAGAAGAGGTCCCAGCTAGCATTGTGATTCTCTTCCTCAGGATTTGCAGCTTAACCTGCCTTCAGCCTCCCCCCATTGTCTGAGCCTGGGAGTGCAACCTGACTGCACGTCCCTGTGCTCCTCCTGTGAGCCCCTACGTGTGAGCTGCCTTGTGGAGCAAAGCTCAAAGCACAGATGGTCCATCACAGGCAAAAGGACCATTTGTGCAAGTTGTCAAAGTTTAACAGCTTGAGCAACACCGAGCCCTTGCAGACAGCAGGGTCCTGGGGTGGCCTTGGTGTCCCAGCAGCTCTGACCCCAGTGGAAGGGCCTCTGCTAGTGCAAAGTGTCCCCTATCTGCCAACCTCATCATCTATTGCTTTGATGGCTCTGCTAAGTGGCAAAGGGCAGGCTTCTGCCCTCCTTCCTCATCTGTCTGCTGTGACCTTCCCTAAATGGAAAAGCAGTGGGGTTCACCTGTCCCCCCCACCCTTTGCTGAACACTAATTCTCCCAGACAGCCTCTGTGATTTCCCCAGCTCCTCAGGTTCATTGTCTCACCTCCAGCCTCACCTTGCAAATAGAGAAGGAGAAAAAAAATGATGCCTACAATGAAGAGCTCGACCCCTTCTGAGTGGCTTGGGCTGGCCTCACCTTATCAGGGCAGGAGTCAGTCAGTCTTATCAGCGAGCCTTGGCAGGGCTGTGTCTTCCAGACAGGGCTCAGGGAATGGAAATGCTGCTGATCTCTATCTGCCCAGCATTTCATTCTCTCGTTCTCCATCCAAATGTGAAGAATCTTTTTCAGCCCCTCTCCGGGTTAAGGGAGTCAGGGGTAGGGGGGAAAGGATGGAAAAATACTCAGCAGAGGAGAAACTTTTCATGCCATTTTTCCTGCCTGCTGCTTCTATATATAGGTTTAATTAGAGCATGAAAAGCACCTCAGGATTATGCTGTGAGATTTGTTTCCTCAGCCCTGTAACTAATGCCCTGTAGTTTCAATAATGCCGCCGTGACTTCATCAGCCCCCGAGCAGATCCCTGCCTCTGGAAACTGCAGAATTGCTGTCCTGGGTCAGACACCACAGGAGCTGAGGGAAGTCAGAGGCTCTGCTTTAAATGCTCCCTAATTATCTCTAGCCGAGGTTGTGGAGGAAGTGGTTTGGCACCTGTGAATTGAATTCTTGGGAGAGAGCCCCTTGAAATGAGCTTCTTCACCTGATATTGGAAAGTTTTGTCTCTTGCTCCCCTCAGCCCTTCCCTGTGAAGGCAAATTAACTCTTTCTTGCCTACCTGGGAAAAAACTGAGCTGTTTCTGATGGGCATAGAGGGGATGTTGAATCAGCCAGCTTTGTTCTGGCTGCCAGGCAAGCTTGGTTTGCCCCTGGGAATTATCCTGGAAAAGGGCTGTGGCCATGGAGCTCACCAAAGAGTGAGCAGTAGGGTGAGGGAGGGGATTCTGCCCCTTTGCTCCACTCTGCTGAGACCCCTCTGCAGAGCTGGGTCCAGCACTGGGGTCACCAACATAAGAAGGACATGGAGGTCATGGAGAGAGTCCAGAGGAAGCCACGGAGATGATCCAAGGGCTGGAGCAGCTCTGCTCTGGAGACAGGCTGAGAGAGTTGGGGGTGTTCAGCCTGCAGAAGAGAAGGCTCCAGGGAGACCTTAGAGCACCTTCCAGTGGCTGAAGGGGCTCCAGAAAAGCTGGGGAGGGACTTTGGACAAGGGCAGGGAGGGATGGGGTGAGGGAGAATGGATTAAAACTGGAAGAGGGGAGAACTAGTTTGGACATTAGGAGGATTTTCTTTCCAGTGAGGGTGGTGAGACCCTGGAACAGGTTGCCCAGAGGAGCTGTGGCTGCCCCATCCCTGGAAGTGTTGAAGGGCAGGTTGGATGGGGCTTGGAGCCACCTGGTCTGGTGGGAGGTGTCCCTGCCCATGCAGGGGGGTTGGATCTAGATGATCTTTATGGTCCTTTCCAACTCAAACCATTCCATGATTCTATGATGATTCTGGGTGCTTCCAGGCTGAAGCTGCCACAACAAGTCTGGGAATATGTTCCCAGACACGGGAAGCTTGAGGGAGACAAACACTGTTCTCAAGGTCCAAGAAAGGCTTCAGAGATTTTAGGTGTTTGAAGTGACAACAGAATTATTCTTTTTTTCCCTCCTCCCTCTTTTGTTTTCAAACTGCAAATGGATCAAAATTTGCTGTGTCTTTCTGCACTGCACTTTTATGAGACACAGGCTGGGGTTGCACATCTTGCCAAGGAGCCTTAAGAGCCTCAAGGATTGCTCCCTACTTGAAGCCTTTCTCAGTTCCTGGCATCAAAACAGAGAGTAGCACAGGAGAGAGGCACAAGCACGTCTGAGGCTGCTCCCTCCGTCCTGGAGATGCATTTAGAAAAGGTTTTTGTGGAGCAGACCAGCTCACCCCCACATTTCCTTTGTTCCCCACCATTTTCTATATACACAAGGCAGCTGACAAAACTGCTGCTCCAGCTTTTTCTCTTCTCTCCGAGGATTATTATATTGTTTAATTGTCATTATTATTAAGGGCACAACAAGATTTATTTTCTGTAAAACAAGCCACGTTGTTGTCAGGACAGATTTAAAGGGCTGGATTAGGAAGGGACGTTACAGTCCATTTTGTATGAAAATGAAATATGATGAGCAGTTTCTTGGCAGACCTCATGTCTTTCAGGGCTGTTCCTTGGGAATAGCAATTCCAGGCAGGGACTCTGGAAAAAGTGGAATGTGTTGGTATAATGAGAGACTGTATCAGAATGGATATGCATGAGCTGGGCTGATTAATATTTAATGAACAGTGAAGTCTGCTGTCCCCTAATCATTGAGTGCCTGGGATTTGCAAAGTGGCTAATTTTAAACTATTTTGCATGGAATTATTCATGTATTAAAACCTACATGACTCTGTTGCAGTGTAAGTCACTGAAATGGAATTAAACTCAGTGAAGTTTAGTCATCAAAACGTCAGGCGTCGGGTCCAGCCAAGACAACAGCAGTAGATGAGGTTATTGATCTTATTAAAGGCCTCAGTGGAGCTGGAGAAGTCCAGCTGTGGGCACAGAGCCTTCCTGCAGGGCAGTGGTGGCCTCGTCTCAATGGGTTTCTGGTTTTTATTGTTATTATTTTTTAATCTTTCCCCCGAGGCTGCTGGTACTGGGGCAGGAACAAGGCTGGGTCAAAACCAGTGGCCTCACTTGGGTGACAGATCTGACACCACTGTCACCATCTTTATTTTTGTTTGTATTTTGCTTAAAATGGTTACTTCAAACATACTTCTTGATCCGGGGTTTAATGAGACTTTCTTTTGGCTTGAACAAGTGTTTTTTGGACCTGAGCTCAGACGGTTCTTCTGGCACAGCTTGTGGTCTTTTCCCCCACTGGTTGCTGATAAAAGAAGAATGATCCAAAGAAAATGTCATTTTCACTCGGAAAGTGATTTTTTAATTGGGAGGTGGGGAGGAAAGATTTGGTTCCCTGGCATCTTTAAAAGGTTTCCACTCTTTCCCTCTTAGAAACAGTTTGTGGAAGTTAATGCATCTCCTGGAAGGTCATTGTTTGACCCAAGCTTGTGTTTTATGTGAGGCAGAGTAGGATGATTCTTCTTCCCTGCACAATCTCTGAATGCAATGAGCTCATTGACTTAATGAGAGAAATAATAGAAAGTCTTACCGAATTAGAAGTGTTTACAGCTATTTGAATGCTACTCATTTTGCCAAAAAACGTTGCAGGAGATGAGGGAGTGAGAAATATGGTGAGAAATGTATGGGAGAGGCAGAGAAGGGAAGGGCAGGACGAGTTGAAGGTTCATTTTCTTCTCGTGTGCCTGCGTGTAGAGAGGATCTGTGTTATCAGAACAATCAATAATGATGATAATGGCTCATTAGGGAGGCTCGGTGGGTAAACACTGCAGTCAGCAAGGAGAAAGTCACACCTACAGCCTTGGCTGTGACCCTTGGAGCAAAATGACTTCTGTTAATAACAAAGGAGAACAAGGCGTGTGTGCAACATCCCTCTGCAGCCTCTGGGTTTGCACGGGAGCGGGTGGAGTATTTCATCTGGGCTCTTTTGGAACAAAATGTTGACTCAGAAATCAATTTATCCGTTCTCTGGATTAAGTAAAACAAAAGGGGGGCCTGAAAAGGAGGAGAAAATATTTCACATCTGCTTGAGAAAAATGCTTTAATCAAGCCAAAGTAAACAGGTTTCTTCCTTCTTCTCTCCTTCTCTCCTCTCCTTTTCTTCCCCCCTTTTCCCCCCTCTTTCCCCCCCCTTCTCCCCCCTTTCTCCCCCCTTTCCCTTCCCTTTACCCCGCCCTTTCCTCCCCCCTTTCCCCCCCTTTCCCCCCGCCCTTTCCTCCTCCCTTTCCTCCCCCCTTTCCCCCCCTTTTCCCCCGCCCTTTCCTCCCCCCTTTCCCCCCCTTTTCCCCCCCCTTTTCCCTCCCCTCTTCCCCCCTTCCCCTTGTTATGAACTGAATGAGGTTTTGGCACTGGACCTGCCCAAAGGTTAGTTATTTTTCCCTCATTTTTTTAGTTCATTCCTGAAAAGAAGAATCTATTCTTTGCACAGCAATTAATCTAAGTACAGCAAGAGAAATCCACGTTAAGTCCCAATTTGAATATTAAACATCATTGGAAGTCTTTTCTACATCGTGAATTGCTCTCTTACCTGCCTGCCCATAAATGTCAATGTATTAATGGCCACAATTTGTCTCAGATGTGGGAAAAAACCTTTTCCTCCCGTTGCCTTTTTGAAGCTGTGGGGAATCAACCACAATCGTGCCCATACGACCATGCAAAAAAGTTCCCAGTGCAGTTTTGCTTCAGCTCCAATCAAAAAGCCAATCCTTCTTGCCAGCTGATTATTTCTGCTCTTTAATATACTCCCTGGAGCAAGCAATGTTATCTAGAGCCAGAAACAGGCAGGGGTACCTTTTAGAAGTCTTTAATTCATTACACTGCAAACCAGAGGAAAACTGGAGAAATTAATAACTCGGAGTGTGATTACAGAATCACACAGAATCACAGAACCACCAAGGCTGGAAAAGACCTTGAAGATCATCAAGTCCAGCCTATGACCAACACCACCACACCATCTAGACCATGGCACTAAGTGCCACATCCAGCCTTGCCTTGAACACATCCAGGGATGGTGCCTCCACCACTTCCCTGGGCAGTCCATTCCAATGTCTAATCACCCTCTCCATGAGGAAGTGCTTCCTGATATCCAACCTAAACCTCCCTTGGAGCAGCTTCAGGCTGTGCCCTCTTGTCCTGTCACTGGTTGCCTGGAAAAAGAGCCCAGCCCCCACCTGACTACAACCTCCCTTCAGGTAGTGATAGAGAGTGATGAGGTCCCCCCTGAGTCTCCTCTTCTCCAGGCTAAACAACCCCAGCACCCTCAACCTCTCCCTATAAGACTTTCCCTCCAGTCCCTTCACCAGCCTTGTTGCTCTCCTCTGGACCTGCTCCAGCACCTCAACGTCCTTCTTGCAGTGAGGGGCCCAGAGCTGCACACAGGACTCGAGGTGAGGCCTCACCAGTGCTGAGCACAGGGGGAGAATCACATCCCTGCTCCTGCTGGCCACACTATTCCTGATCCAAGCCAGGATGCCATTGGCCTTCCGGGCCACCTGGGCACACTGCTGGCTCATGTTCAACCAGCTGTCCACCAGCACTCCCAGGTACCTCTCTGCCAGGCTGCTCTCCAGCCACTCTTCCCCCAGCCTGTTTAAAATTATTTTTATTTTGGATAGCTGGAGAGGTGGAAACTCGAGGCTTTCCAATAACATGAAGAAAAGGTTAAAGCAGGTGTTTGTTCACTGGCAGATTCTCAAGTCCTTGTGTTTGGGCAAAGCTTTTGAAAACTCCCAACAACCCTCCCATCAAGGGTCTCCAGCTCTGAGGACTCTTGCTCCCTGTGATTAATTTCTGTGGACTTTGTGCATCATTATCAGGCTAATAGCCTTTAAGTACTTATTTCTTTAATTTGATTTAAAGCCTGGCTCTGGCTCTAGGCAACTGCTTTTCTATTAACATGTACCCAAAGGGATGGAACCACCACATGCACGTTGAACTGGTGCAACTTGGTGGATTTCTAGAGGAAGCTGCCTCAAGAAGCTAAACACTTGTGAACACTGGAAATAAAAGTATTGAAGGCCAGAAGTTACAGATTAGAAAAACTTAGGAAAAGTGAGGAAAAAAAAAGTGAAGAATTAATTATCCAATTTTTTCATTTCCTTGGCCAAAGCAAAAGATGGTTTCAGGAAAATTGAAAATCAATGTCCTTGGGAAAAAATGGGGTAAAATACAAATGTCAGACCTGAGCATTGCTGTGAACCATGCAGGGAATGTGGAGCTTGCACAGTTTGGTTGTGTGAGGGATTTCCAAACTTGTTGGGTAAAAAAAAAAAGGCAGCTTTCCTCTGCTTTCCAAAGGAGTTTCTTCTTAATTTACACCACTGGTTAGAAGTCCCCCACGGGTTCAGTTTTCAGCTGAAAAAAAGGATTTAAAGCACCTGGGATGTGTCCCTGAATGGACTGATTTCAGCAAGAAAAAGACTGAAGTGGGAATTGAAGCCTTTCCTTCTGCTTTTATAAAATGCAGGTGGAGAACGTGCTGTGCCCCAGCTGAGCCCGTTGAAGTGAAGCACTTCAAGGTTTGTCAATACTCGTCACATTTTTCAGAGCCTTTGTTTTGTGAGAAACTTCCACCTGTCCTCAGTGCTGGAAGATGATGCTGTCTACCCTTTCCTTGTCTTCCCCTTTCTTCTGCATCCATAGGGCTTTCTCTCTTATCCCTGAATCCACGTACTCATGGACTTGGACTTGCTGCTAGAAAAGGGTGGGAACCGCATTTGTACATCACAGAACCCCAGACTGGTTTGTGTGTGAAGGGTCATTAAAAATCATCCAGTTCCAACCCCCTGCCAGTGGCAGGGACACCTCCCACCAGACCAGGTTGCTCCAAGCCCCATCCAACCTGCCCTTCAACACTTCCAGGGATGGGGCAGCCACAGCTTCTCTGGGCAACCTGTGCCAGTGTCTCACCACCCTCACAGGGAAGAATTTCCTCCTCATGTCTCACCTCAATCTCCCTCTTCCAGTTTTAATCCATTCCCCCTTGTCCTCTCCCTCCCTGCCCTTGTCCAAAGTCCCTCCCCAGCTTTCCTGGAGCCCCTTCAGGCACTGGAAGGTGCTCTAAGGTCTCCCTGGAGCCTTCTCTTCTCCAGGCTGAACACCCCCAACTCTCCCAGCCTGTCTCCAGAGCAGAGCTGCTCCAGCCCTTGGATTATCTCCATGGCTTCTTCTGGACTCCCTCTAGGGACTCCATGTCCTTCTTGTGTTGGTGACCCCAGAACTGGACCCAGCCCTCCAGGGGGTCTCCTGAGATCTGGGAACGTGGCTGAGTTCCCTCTGCTGCTCTGGAGAAAGGCAAATGTAGCTGTAGATGGAGATGTAGCTCTTGGATGGCCACAGAGGTCCAGCACAGGGCAGCTGGAAATGAAAGGAGTCTGGAGCTGCTGAAGGAAGAGGTCATGGTAAGATTGAGCCTGCAGGAAGGCAGAAACTCCTCTGCTAGCATCTCTGGGCTGGCACAGCCCTGCTGTCCTCCCTTCCCACCTGCCAGAGCTTCTCTCTGGGAAGACATTTGGTTCTGCAATGGCTTGGTGCTGCTGTTAGCCTGGCAGCAACAACAAAAGCAGCGGGTTAATTAAACACACAAGAACATAATTGCAATTAAACCCAAACAAACTGCTGAATCAGAATAGCAAATTACCCGGAGACTGGGGGAAAGGCTGGTTTGCTTATTCTTATTTTTATTATAGGGGCTGATGAAGCACAGAGTGGCCAAGCAAACACTGCAGCATTAGACAAGCCAGTGGCAAGAACATTTAGCCTGCTGAATAAAAGATAAAGCTGAGCCTGGAAACAGCTCGGCTGCTTGAGTTGATTTAGGTTGGTTTCATTCTAGGGAAACCCCAGGAACCTGCACGCAGCAACCATCTTTGCAGCTTGGGAACCCTGCCCAGCCCCTCCAGTTCACTCCACCCCCAGCTCCCTGTTCCAGTGCTGCAAACCCATGGCAGAGCCCTGTGGTGGCCAAAGCATCCCTGAGCCCTCACCAAAACCAACACCAAGGATGTCACCAAAGCATCTACAAGGAGGACCTATGGTTTGCTCAGCAGCGTGCCTGAGCTTGGAGGGAAAACTCCAGGACACATCAGGGACCACCTGAAAATGAACCTATGGGGCACTGCTGTCCCACCCCTCACTGCTGGCTCCTCCTGCATGGAGGAACTTTGGCACCTTCCCACCTCTGCAACACGATTCCTGCAATCCCTGTTTGCAGCAAACCCATCTATTCTGCTCACTCTAGGGTTTGTTTCTGTTAAGCTAATTCAGCATATCCCACCAAAGGCAGAAAGTCAAGAGAAGCCAGGGAATCATAAGGTCCCCATAGCAGGACTCAGCAAGCAGCTGCTGTTCATCTTCTCTTTGCTGCTCAGTTTTTGTTCTGCTTGTAATAAATCCCCTTGCCCTTTGCTGTTGAAAGTGCAGCCTTGCTACTGAATCAGGAGAAAAAGAAAAAAAGCCAGAGATTGCCAAGTGCAGAAATAAAATAAAGGATTCATGTCTTGGCCTGGTCAATGCTTCCTGAGCCTTAGCATGATCACCTGGGGTTAAATATAATGCTGGACTCCAACAGGTTGGAAAAGCTGTTGGATTAATGCAGGGAAGGGGCACACAGAGCTGTGTGATTTGCTGGAGTGGGCAGTTGGAGACACCATGGGATGTTGCTTTCAAATCTGCAGTGAGAGCTGGCTGGGAATCTGGTGGTGGAATTCTTTTCCCCACGTGCCACCTCTGCTGATTTGCAGCCACTTGTGGGAAAAGATTGTATTTATAACAGAAGAAAAAAAGATATGCTGAGACTGTCTACTAGTCACTGTGATATGATCAAAATACTTTCTGTTTTAGTTCAAAATTGCTTTCAGTCTGAGGTTTTCTATAAAGCAGAAGTTAAAAAAATTTAAAAATAGTGATGGGAGAACACAGCACTCGATAGGGCTCAAATTTCCACACTTTTCTACAGGTTCTTCACTTGTGAAAAACTGGGGACTTTTGACTTTTCTTCTCCAGCTGAAGCAGGAAAAAAAAAGAAAACTCAGAGAAAAACCACTTGAGGGCTTTGCAAATGTCTGTTGCACAGAAGAAAAGGAGCAGATCCTCTGGTGGTGGGAAAAGCTGCCCCTTGGTGCCAACTCACACCATCTCTCCCAGTCCCAGCCCCTCTGCTCAGGAGCAGCTTCACAGATCCCTAATCCCAGAGCTGATTTCAGGGGCAGGGGGTTGCTTAATGTCTATCCCTGCCTCCTGTTGACAAGAATCACAGAATCCCAGAATCCTAGGGGTTGGAAGGGACTCTGAAAGATCATCTAGACCAACCCCCCTGCTAGGCAGGGTCACCTAGAGCACATCACACAGGAACGCATCCAGGTGGGTTTTGAATGTCTCCAGTGAAGGAGACTCCACAACCTCTCTGGGCAGCCTGTTCCAGTGCTCTGCCACTCTCACAGAACCTCCTATGTTCCAGTTTGCACTCGTTGCCTCTTGTCCTATCACTGGACATCAGTGAAAAAAGCCTGGCTCCATCATCCTGACACTCACCCTTAACATATTTATAAATATTGATGAGGTCACCCCTCAGTCTCCTCCAAGCTAAAGAGGCCCAGCTCTCTCAGCCTTTCCTCATAAGGGAGATGTTCCACTCCCTTCATCATCTTGGTGGCTCTGTGCTGGACTCTTTCCAGTAGTTTCCTGTCCTTCTTGAACTGTGGGGCCCAGAACTGGACACAATATTCCAGATGCAGCCTCACCAAGGCAGAATAGAGGGGGAGGAGAACCTCTCTTGACCTTCTAACCACACCCTAGCTTTATACTACTTGTCAGGCTCGGGAGTATTGAAGAGGGTGCAAATTTCTCTGAATTTCCAGGCAGGAGCTGTGTAAGATTGCCTTGGTGTGGCTGAGAACTGCAGCTCTGCTGAGCAGCACTGGTGCCTGATGCTGTGGAGTATCCAGTCTTTCATGGTGAGACCATCAATGGTGTGACAAGGATGAAGTATGTTCAGAAGGACAGTATCTTTTACTGGGCTGACAGATAGAGTTAGAAAATGGAAAAGCTTTTGGCACACAACCCTCTTCTTCAGGTCTGTAAATGTTGGATGGCTCTTAACAGCCATGCTCCTGTAAGGATGCTCCCTGCAGGAATTAAAGTCAAGGGAGAAAAATTAAGGCCAAGCCACCACCATCCAACAATGCAGGTGACAAGGCTTTCACCCTCTGGGGGAAGGAATGGACTGGAATGGTCCACATTTGAAGGAGCCCAGGCTTTGGGCAGCCCCAGTGAGTGGACATGAGCTGCCCAGGACTGGTGGTATTGGGTGGCTGGACCTGCTGAGAACCCCATGGCTGTTAAACAGCCAGGGGGAACCCAAGTAGAATTGTCCCCAGGCTCTGTAACTCATGGGTCTTGATTTCCTAGAGCAGCATATGAATTGTTTCTACCTGCATCTTGAAAATTCCCATCAGAATTGGTGGAAAAGGAGGTTTTCAATGCCATGCTTTCTGCCACTGTGGTGGGGAACACCAAGACCAACATGCTTCTCCACCCCAAGAGGGAATATCAAAGCATGTTCTTGGAGGACAGGTCTGTTTTTTTCGATGACTCTGGTCTGAGAATGCTGTAGATTGGTCTAGAAACTGTCATGATTTGGAGAAATTTGGGCAGGTTGGTTTTCACAGAGTGGAACTTTCCTGGTGTGAAAAAAAAGAATCCTTTTTTGAGCAATTCTCATGTTTAGTTTTCAGCAGATGAGGAGTCACAACAAACTAGCCTTGAGTAGGAGTTGAGTATAAAAAACAGACTCTTGCAGAGGAAGGAAAGCTGTGGCCTTAATGAACTTACAGGCTCAATCATATAAAATTGACCAAGAGATCAATGGCATTGCTTAGGTGACAGTTGTGTGGCTGTTCCCAAATCTTTTTTTTTTCATTCCAACTGTGCCAGCTAGTCTATAAAAAATATGACTTTGCTCCTCATCCTTTGCCCAGTTGATCATCTACAAATGCCAGATTTTTGTATCGTGTCCTCAGTAGATGCAAAACGACCTGGAGCTGCCCCCATTTGCAAGTGCAAATCTGTTGGAAATGTTTTATAGTAACACACTGGGTTGGATAACACAACATGGGGGAAAAGGTTTAAAAAAAATTGGTGTTGATTCCCTCCCACAGAATGAAAAATCCTTGTTCCATTTCTATTTTTACACTGTCATATTGATGCTGGCATTTTTGATACGTTCTGTAGGATGTACTGAAGTGCTTTTTAATATACTCAGGTGTTTAAGAGCACTGAACGTTTTGGGTTCTTTTTCTTTACTTAAACCTTGAGTCATTATTAAAACAAAACAATGTGATATTTCTGAGGCAAATGCCAGGAATGTAAAAATTTCAGAGATGTTGTATCAATTTAGAGTGAAAAATCAGAGCAGAGATTTGAGACTCTCACACCAGAAGAACCTCTTTGCTCTGACCATGACCAGGGGAACTGCCCATGCCTTTTGGAAGGACATTTCTGGTAGCTCCCTTTGCTGGCCTGCTCAGAAGCAAACATGAGCACTTCATTTCTTCCAAGTATTTGCATTTTCCCTCCATCCCAACAGTTGGTTCTGGGTCATTTGTTTAAAGAAACAGAAACCAAGCTGGTTACAGGCATCAGGTGGGTTCTTTATGAGATGCTCAGTCTCTGCAGTGTGTTCATACCCATTTATTGCTCATGAAAACTCCTACTCAGTACAAGCTCTGGTCATTTCCAGGCCTTCCCAGGTGGCTTTTTTTTGGGAACAGGGTGAGGATGTGCATCCAGGTCCACTGCTGGGGGCCAGGGACATCAGGTGTGAACCCCACTTTGCCCCCACCCACTTCTTGCACCCCATCTCTGTGGGGCAGCAGGCAGGGCACAGCGGGTCAGCGTTGAATGAGCAACTTGCAAAGGAAATGGATAAACTTGGTTCTTTTTTCCTTCATTTCTGCTCCCACCAGAGGCCCCAGGGCTACAGCTGATGACACAGAGTTAAGAATTAGAAACTTTCTTTGGCCTTCATAGGGAAAAAGGATGGTAATGTGGGGTGGCTTTGTAGGGAAACATGTGGCAAAGCTGACAGTAGAATATTGTTCAGTAAGTGAGTCATAGAATCCCAGACTGGTTTGGTTAGAAGGGACCTTAAAGATCATCTAGTCCCAACCCCCCTGCATGGGCAGGGACACCTCCCACCAGACTGGATTGCTCCAAGCCCCATCCAACCTGCCCTTGGACATTAATGTTGACAGAGGAGGGGCTATTCCTTGGGAATTGGGTATTACTGAAATAACTCCTGTTTCTTCCCCCACCCCATATCACAGCTCTCAGACATGGGGTGAGGCTGAGAAGCAGCAAGATTTGCTCCTGGGCAGTGACTTCTTTCCTTTAGAATTCCTCCTTTTCTTGCCTCCCCTCCCCACAAGCTCAGCCAGTGCTGCCAGGTCCAGCTGCTCTCTGCCTTTGGGAGTCATGGCTGGTGACAGAAGGTCACAGGGATTATGCTGGTCTATGTGACAGCACAGGCACCCTTGTGCCTTCAGCAGAGGATGGGTAGAGGTACCTGGGTCTCCTGTAATTGGATTTGGAGAAAACCCAGCACAACCCAGAGGGCGCCTATAACTAAAGCCAGTTGAATTTTTCCATTTGCAGCCTTGTCATCATCTGTGTCTCCTGGGATCATCACTCCACTGACAAGGAGGTAATTTGGGGAAAGAGATTCCAACCCCATCTCTGCTCTTTCTGCTTTCCTCCTTCATACAACAATGCTCCTGTGGTGCTTTGTGGAGTCCTCAGAGGTTTACTGCCAAAAGCTGTGTGCTCTCAGCTCCCCATGATTATTTCTTGCTTGTTCACTACTTTCCAGGGTGAAAATGTTTCTCTAGAAGGATTCTTTGCTTTCTCCTTAGATGCATGGTGCTGTTTGCTTTCTGAGTGATGCTGGCAAATTTATCTCTAGCACTACAGGACCAGAAAGGGCCAAATCCTGTTGGGGGAACGTGCCTCCCTTGTGTAACTCACCCTAAATTCGAGGTGGTCACCTGGAGGTGCACAGATGTGCTGAGCAGCCCGGAGAGAACCACTCTGGGATGTTTTCTTTGCAGGCATCACCATCTAGTGCAGCGCGATGGAACTTCAGCTTTCCCCTTCGGATTTTGTTCTGCAACTGCAATCGATCGGTGGTGCTGGTGGGATGATTGGTCCTTAATAAAGGAGCCACTGCACTTAGCTGTTTATTCTTCTTAACCACCACAGTGCTCAAAGTGGGCATGATTTCTGCAGCCAGGTTGTTGGGAACACTCACTGCTGGATTAATTCTCTCTACAAGGGAATTGGTGAATTTGTAAAGCCGTGACACTGGCTGTTCCTGGTTTGTTTGGGGGTTTTGTTTTGGTTGGTTGGGTTGGGTTTTTTATGTGTAGATGGTTGGACTCAGTGATCTTAGAGGCACTTTCCAACAGTGATGATTCTGTGATTCTGTGAGAGGTGTTTTCTGGGTTTTGAAGTTGACCCAGTCCCTGCCTGCACACCCCGGACAAGGGGGAATGGATTAAAACTGGAAGAGGGAGATTGAGGTGAGACATGAGGAGGAAATTCTTCCCTGTGAGGGTGGTGAGACCCTGGAACAGGTTGCCCAGAGAAGCTGTGGCTGCCCCATCCCTGGAAGTGTTGAAGGGCAGGTTGGATGGGGCTTGGAGCAACCTGGTCTGGTGGGAGGTGTCCCTGCCCATGCAGGGGGTTGGATCTAGATGATCTTTAATGTCCCTTCCAACCCAAACCAGTCTGAGATTCTGTGATGCTATGAAATAAGCAGACAGAAAGGCCCCCAACTCCAGACTTTTGGGACAACTGCCCAGTAAAACATGATCTAAAGCTGTGACATGTGCCCTGTTTCTCCCCATCCAATGGCAGCCCACTCATGGTCATGACCTGAGCATGGGGCAGTGTTGGGGTGACATGATTTGGGGGTGTGAATCGTGGGGCAAAGTTCTCCATGACAGTTTGTAGCCTTGGTCCTCAGCCCTCCCCTGCCCTGTGCTCACAGCCAAGCAGAAGTTTCAAGCAGTGGAAATAAAATGGCATTATTCCAATCAGAGCTGATTTCATAAAAAATGCATTGTCTTTTCCACAACTTCAGTGAAATTATATTGGTTTCTGCCAGGTTTAATTAGAAACCATTGACTCTCAAAACTTGGGAAGAACTGGTACAAGGCAGGAGTGAACACAAAAGGTTTGAGAGATTTGAAACCTCTTGCAGGGGCTGAATTAACAACCTTTAACCCTTTGCCTGCAAAGGAAACAAAAGGAGTTTCCTCCTCCTGAACATGAACTGGAAAATAATAATATAAAAGCACTAAAATATTCCTTTGTTTATGATCTAAGCTCAGAAATTAGTGCTTTGTTTTTGCTTGAAATGCATCATTTTGTCCTAAGAGGTGAACTAAAAATATTATGAGTAAAACTTACCAACCTTAAAAGTAGGAGGAATGGTAAGTGAAACAGAAAGTTACATTCAATAAAAAATTAAATGTTTCTATTTACTTCAAAAGCCCTTCAAATTCTGGGTTTGTCTGGTTTCCCCAATATTGCACTGTGGCAGCCTTTGAAAGCACTGCAAGGGGAAATCTAGATATTTCCTTTTGGAAGTGTCAAGATGAAGAGTCTTGGCCTTTCCAAAGTCTTTCTACCTGTTTGATGAATTCAGCAAGTCCCCAAAAAGCTGTGGGGCTCTCAGAAGGGACTCAGATTATCTTTTTAAACCTCCTGGTTAGGACACAATTAAAGCCCAGTTTGCTAAAGGTTGTGTGTTGGTCAGAGACCAAAGACTTATATAATTTTGCAGGCACTGACTTTGCTACCAAACCGTCCCAAATACATCTTTCTGAATAATAAATGATCTTGAAATAACTCCATTTGGGTGCTCTTGAACTGCAATGAAGAGTCTTATTCTGGTTTAACCTTTGAAACCAAATTAACCTTCCCCAGAGCAAGACATTTATATTCTGGAATAAATGCACTCACCCCAAGAGTTGTTCTGCAATTACTGAGCACTTTAAATTTGGTCTCACTGAGACATGAAAGAAGGGGATGGAGGCAACAGGGTGTGTGCTGAGCAATGAACACCCAGAGCACCCCCTGCCCCGGGGAGAGATGTGCACTCTGTGCCCATCCTCATTGATTTCTGAATCTGGTATTTGTCACATAAAAAGCAATCCAGGTATGAATGAGGGACAAAACAACATAATTGCCCAAAGGTTTTGTGCCTTGAGAATCCCAGGGAAAGTCCCTGTCAGGGATTTTTACACTTGATCTCTGCAGGAAGACAAGGATTTAACAGAGGGGATGTGAGTCACCATCAGAGACCTTTGCAAGACTGACTTGGCTTTCGACTGTTTTGTGTCAATTCCTTTTAAACTGGTTTGAAACAAGGTAAATGGAAACGTGCCATTTGCACAGAGCCACCCAGACAGCAGATCACACTGCCCAAGCTAGACTGGCTTTGGAAAACTTGAGCAGAGGAACACAGAAATGTTTCAGCTTCCCAAATGCCTGAGTTACTTGCAAACTTGCCTGTCTTGTACTTAAAGCTCCTTCACAGCCAGGCTCCTGGGGATGGGGATTCCCTGCTGCTGCCACAGCAGAAATGATAACTTCTCAGGTGGGTCTCTGAAGTGCTGGATTGGTGCCATCATGGGAGGTGCTCTCAGAAGATGCTCTTGGGAGATGCTTCAGCCTCTCCTGCTGCCTCCATCTCTGCTGCTGTCTCCAGGTCAGTTACAGCAGCTGCAGGGGAACCCTGGACTCTGCCCTACCCGTGCTGACCTGTGCTAAGGTAAGTGACTTCTCAAGTTTCCCATCTGTTTCCTCACTATCCTGACCAACTTATGAGATCCGAGTCCTGGCTCATTTTTGGCTGGCAAGAAACCTCCCATCACCTCCCTCCTGGCAAAAATCATGGGTAGACACTGAGCCAGGGCAGTGAAATTAGCAGCACTTGCTTTGTTCTTCCATTAAAAGTTGATTTGTAGCTGTATTAAATCACGAATAACAGTGAAAGCAAAGATGGGGCTCTGCTCCTTGCTTGCTTTTATTAAAACTCTAAATCAGGTTGCCTACAGAGCCATCTCTGTTACCTTGGAAAATGAAAGTGGAGAATTGGCCTCTTTTGTCTGGGAGGGAGGAATCAAGCACTCTCAGCAGAGCTAATAAAGCTCCTGGGTTTTCCTGGACCTGCCAGTTTGCAATGTTACAACCCACCACAACAGGGTCTTGTAGGAAAAAGGGCTCAAAGACCATCCTGGAATTCAGCCCAGCAGGGAGAAGGTGGTAGATGGGTAACTGGGCTGTGCCTTCTTTGTTGCCCAGATCTCTTTCACTTGGAAATCAAGTGATGGGCTCTATCCACAAAGCCAGAAATGTTGTTTTTGCTGAGAGATGGCTGGAAGGACCACAGAGAAGGTGGCAGGGGCAAGAGGACCCTAATCTTTTTCTATTATGTTTAGCCTGATCTAATTTTAATTCTTCGTTTCAAAGCAAACGACCAAAAATAAAATAAACCCCCAATGTTTAGGGTTTGTTTGGGCTCTTTGCTGTCGTTACACAAGGTTTACTCTTTCTCATTTCATTCTTCTGGCAGCCTTTTTTTTTTTTTTTTTTTTTCTGCCCAGCTATCACTCACTGGTGTCACCACAAATAGCTCTGGCTGACCTGAAAAGGCTTTTGCACTGATCAGGTCATTCATCTCAAACACTCTGCCAGGAGAGCAGTGAGTCACTCATGTCTCTACAGGCCTGGTAACAGCTTCACCAGCCAGGCCAGCAAAGCTCACACCCACAGACAGAGAGGGCTCAGCAGGTTTTTTTCCCAATCTGATGCCATTAGACCAGGGAAAACCGATCCCTCTTTCACCTTCTGGAATGAACTTTCCATCCTTCTATAGACAGGAGACCATAAAGGACACCAGGGTGGAGAACTGGGGATGCATCTGCAGGTGGAATGAGCAAGGATGGGCTTGGAGGGAATGTCTTCATGTACACATAGACCTACTGATGTTGGTTATTAATTGAAATAAGCAAAATTTCAGGGGGAAAAAATCACATAAAAGAGAACAAAGAGACACACAGATCTTACATAACACTGAAACAGCAAGAATTAGAGAAAAACATGTCCCAAGCAGTCCAGCCTTGAGACATAAGCCTGCAAGACAGATGAAAGGGATGGAAAGGAGCACTGCCCACAACTTATCTTAGTTACAGCCTTGAGCACTAGGTAGAAAACACTGACTAATTGGACTCGCCCTATTAACATCTCATCAGCATATTAATGTACTATTAGCATACTAAAATACCCACCCATAGGCTAGAGGGAACCCTGCTAACAAAAAGCCTCCAGTGTGGTGCACCAGGAGAGGTTTAGATTAGCTATTGGAAAAAATGTCTTCACTGAAATGGTAATTAAGCACTGGAACAGGATGCTCTGTGAGGTGATTGAGTCTCCACCCCTGGAGGTGTTTAAAAGGTGTGTAGATGTGATGCTGAGGGACATGGTTTAAGCACTGGACTTGGAAGAATTGGGTTATGGTTGGTAGAGTTGGGTTATGGTGGGACTTGATGATCTTAAAGTTCTTTTCCAACCAGAACGATTCTGTGGTTTGGTGACATTTTTAAGCACTGTCACTATAAATGGAAGCAAAGAACCAGTTAACCAATCATGTATACAAGTGAAAGAATATAATTAGAGATGAAGTAATTTTACATGCTTCTGAGGATAAAAAGAGCCCTTGTGCTTCAGGAAGCTGAGTTTGCTTTGTGGGATACCACCCTGCTCCTCTTCTGGGCACAACTGAGTATTAAAGCAAACCTCTGGACTCTGAGTGTGGATTGGCTTATTGCACCCCAGGTGACAGACCCTTTGGGGACAGCACTATGGCTCTGCAAAGCAAAGTCTTCTCATTTGCAAACCAAAATCAGGTGGGGAGAGGAGGGCAGGAGCTTCAGGTGCTGGCAGAAGATTGGCTTCTTCAGCCCTGCTTCCCCCTGTGCTTGGCAGGGGGTGGTGCCTGCAGGGCCCGGAGAAGCAGAGAGGGAGGGTCCTGTTGGGATGAGGACATGAGAATGAGCATCACAGCACATGGTCCATAGGTAACATCAGCAGTGGGCTCATCATGGTGAGTGTTGCTGCCTGGTCAGGTAGGTCAGGTAGGAGTAAACTCAGCAAGTCTTTCACTGGTGGGTCAAGAAGCCCAGATTGCACCAGGAGTTAATAATAAATGACACCAAAGAGGGTTGGTTTTCACTTCTTTGGGAGGTCTGAATATCAAGTAGGAAGGGTCAGCTGCAGATGGAACAGAGCATTTCAGTTTAGGACTCAGGTCCTTCTCTGTTGAGTTAATTTGTAGACATTTGGTTGGGTTTTATTTTGTAAATTTGGACACAAAGTATTTGAAAAGACAGAGATGAGCTTGGAAAAAAGATCTACTGAGCCCAGTCTGCATTTTTCCCCACTGAAGGCAGGTAGAAGTCTCCTGTAGCTTTTCTGGGCCTTTCTTCCTACCCAACATCTCAGGCAACCTGTGATGTCTCACCACAGGAGCAAAAAGCTCATGGCAATACACTCTTCTGTCATATCTGAGACAAACTGGGGGGGATCTGTTTAGCTGGGGCAGCTCCACAGAACAACTGCTCGACTCTGCAAAGGAGAAACTCTGCAGTTATTTCTGTGGCACTTTACAGTGACTGAAGTTATACCCAAAAGGAAGCCAGAAGTTACATTTATTCTTTCCCCTCAGAAAGGGCAAGGATTGAAGATGAGGTTTGTTCTATCAGTGCAGGAACAGCTCATCTCTGCAATAGATACCATCTTACCGAGGAGTAAATACCATAATCTGGTGGAGTTCCTGTCCCTGCTGCTTCTCAGGCCATTGAATAAACATTAACCAACCCACCCAACATCCTGAGGAGGGGAAAGGATTAAGCCCATTCAGCACTAACAAATTAAATTCTGTGTTTCCAGCCACCAGGTACCTGGGCTGGCCTCCAGCAAACTTCACTTCTTCCTTATTCATGGCTCGGATTTCCATAATGAAAGGTTTAAGGATGTCACAGGACACAGCCCTGGTTATTGGTCTGTCCCCACAAATACAGTGTTTCTAGGAGGGTTTATAGGGCTTCTTTAACTCCCTCCATCTCAGCTGCACCCCCCTCCAAATCCCATTGAGGAGATCTCTGCTGATTTATGGAAAAGGAAGCAAAAAAAAGGGAGTCAAACTGAGTTGAAACAGGCTTAAAAATAAGCATGCCAGGGCTGGTGTGGTCTCAGGTGAGGATCACACCTCTGTGAAGGCCACCCAGGGCAGCCTCATCATTGCACTCCAATTAAATCAAGCTGGGATTTGCTCTTGATACAAATGCAAACAAAATTTTCTACCTACTGGCTCTGCAAAGTCAATCAGAGCTGGGAAACCCTGCTGTGTCCTTGTGGCACTTCAGGGGCTTAGAGTTGGATTTGAAAGCTGCTTGGCACTGTGGTGTGCCAGGAGCAGAGCTGAGGTCTTCTCTCTGCTCAAACTATCCATGAGAGCTTTTCCATGAGGGTAGAAGCTTCTTCCCTTCCCCTTCCCTCAACCCAAAAGTGACAATGTCCCCATGTGCTGGGTGTCTCTGTTCCCTCTGCTGTTGCTGGGGATTGGGTCAACCCAACCTGGGGACCCAAATCAGCCCATCCTGAAGCAGAGCCTCTGTGGTGGAAGCCACCAGGGTGATTAGGGGAACCCTGCTGAAGTCAAATGGAAATGACAGAGAGGTCCCCCCTGGGGAGCACCAAGGACCACCTGCCCCACCTCACCCCCCCAGCTTTGCTCCTTTGCCAGCAGGACAGCAATTACCTTTTAGATTGGTTTTTTGTTTCTTGTTTTCTCAGGTCAGCCACTCGAGGAGGGACAATCAGGGTTGCCACATCAATGCAAGGATGACTACTTAATTTTTGGGATTCTTTCTCTTAACTATTCTGAGAGTTGTAAACCCAGGAAAACAGCTTTCCTTGGAGAATTTCAGTCAAGAGCTGCACTGGCACTGAAGAAGTTCAGAAGAAAGAAAAGCCAATGAAGACATTTTTGGGCATAAGAATGAAAAAAACCCACAGATCTGGGTGAAATTTCCTGGCCTGTTTCATGTGCTGACAAGAAGATGCCTGGTGTTATCCAGAAACAAGGGCCTGGAATGAGTCCTAAACAGGAATTATTCATGAGTAACTCAAAGTGCTTTCATAGACTTTCTGAAGAACAAGAATATCAGGCAGAACTAAGGCCTAGAACTCAAAATAAAATCGTGTGAAGCTTAACAGACAACAAGGATGATTTCAAGGGCTATTTAAGTGGGGAGGCGCCGAAGGAAAATGTCATTCTTCTGTTGCATTTTTCATCCCCCAATCTCCAAGCACCAGGACTTTCATTTTGCATAGAATGAAAAAAAAGAAACCCCACTGTAGGTTGTTCAGGGGGATGCAGTGAAGCAATGCCATGGGAGGAGGGAGCTGGTGGCCCCTGCAATCCCTCCAGCTCGCTTTGTACGCCGAGCAGGTGCCACACGAGTCCCCACTAACGTGAAGATCTTTGAACCCTGGCTGAGGAACATGGGCCTGGAGAGAGGGCTGATAAATCTGAGTTATTGTGGAGAAGCTGAGAATGTCAAAGTGAGCAGGAGAGGCTCCGACTGCTGAAAAACACCCTTGCAAATCCAATAGTCCCTTTCAGTAATGAAATCAGGAGATGTAATTTGGTCTGCAGACTCTGGGCTGGTTTGGGCTGAGAGGAATCTGAGTGTCCCAGGGAAGCTTCTGCCTCAGCACCAACCAGATTTGGAGGCTCAGCTCTGCCACCACTGAGCTATTAGTGTGCTATAATGTCTCTGCAGGCAGAGGAGGAGGAAGAAGGCATCCCAGAGCATTCCCTCTGCTGCTGGGAGATGCCAGGCACAGCTGATGGAGAAATCTTCCCCCCAAAATCGTTCTTCTACTCAAAAATGCTGATTCAGTTCTCTGTCAAGATGATGGTTTTTGTATCAGCACCTTTTTTGGGGGGGCAAGGATGTCAAAAACGAGCATTTTCCTGTCTCCCAAGGATCTTCCCAAGATATATTGGAATATTTCTGGTGTTCTTCCAAGAAGACTTTTTTTTCTCTTCAACTGCTTTAATTGCTTTCATTTTATACCTCATTATAAATCTAAGTATAATATTAAATACATTGAAATCCAATCAAAATTTCTATTTTCTATAGATATTAAAAAGCCATTTAATGGAGCCAAAGCTAGTGTGGAAAGGATTTTATTTAATTTCAGGGGAAACATCAGCATTCAATATTATGGTCTCACTTGGAAGAGCAGACTCTTAAGTAGCTGAGTTCTGTGTGCCAAGTGGAGCTCTGGGTCTCCAACAGCTTGAAGACATTGGCAGTAAGCAGGTAGGTGACAAGAGGGTCCAAAAAAGTCAGAGAAAGTCTGAGAACTGGAGTGAGATTTGTAGGACCATGATCATCTTGAGCAAAGTCCTTAGAATCATAGAATGGTGAAGGTTAGAAGGGACCTTAAAGATCATCAGGTTCCAACCTCCCTGCTATGAGCAGGGACACCTCCCACCAGACCAGGCTGCACAAGCCTCATCCAACCTGGCCTTGAACACCTCCAGGGAGGGGGCAGCCACAAGCTCCCTATTCCAATACCTTACTACCCTCATGGTGAAGAATTTCTTCCTAATATCTAACCTAAATCTCCCCTCTTTCCGTTTCAAACCATTACCCCTTGTCCTGTCACCACCTTCTGTTCTTCTTCTGGATGTCATCGTTGGTGGCCCTACGCTCCCTGGCTTCCCCTCCAAGTGCCTGGTGTCCTTCTTTTCTGGAAAGCCCACAGAAATGTGGCAAAGGCAGCATTCTGTGAAACTGGAAACAGAGTGGGACACTGGTGGGCCATTTCCCTGGTGCTCAATGCAACCACACAACTGATGTGCACCTGGACCAGGGAAGACGAACCACTCTCCCAGACCGCAACCACCACTGCGTTTTGTTTTCCTCTTTTTTCTTTTCCTAATCAAGCCCAGAGGGAAATATAAAAACAGCAAATTGGTAGAAAATGCAGCAGTTTCCAGTGCTGAGGAGAGAGCTCTGGTCCGGGGCAGTGGGGACTGTGTGCTGAACCATGCAGTGAGAACAAAGTGTCTCATTTTGTTTTTAAAACAACCCATTTCTCTGCCTGTAAGGCCAGTCCTGGCTCAGTGCAAACCTTTCTCTTGGGACATGCTTCTGGGAGGGCTCGGGTGGGGCTGGGGCAGCAGAAGGGCTCACACAGGGAGGAACTGCTCTCCATCTCTGCTCCCTTCCCAAATGAACTCCTTTCTCCGGTGTTTCAGGGCTGGAATCGCTCGCCCTGAGCACTGCAGAGTAGGTTTGAGACAGCAGAGGGCAGGCAGAGGCTGTGCAAAGGAGCGGGGCACCCGGCTCTGCTCCCGGGGGTCCCTCAGCCACCCTGGCCCTGCTGCCCTCCCTCCACCAATCCATCTCTGTACGGGAGGAAAGCTGGTTTTCCTGCGGGATGTCTACCGGCCCAGCCTGGCTCCTCTGCCCTTGGTTCTGAAGGAGATCTAAAGCAGCAAAATCTGCCAGGGATATTCAGGGGCTGAGGTTGGGCTGCGAGCTGCCAAAGCAGCTACTTCAACCCCCAGGGATGTGCTGCCCTGGGTGTCCCCAAGGAGGGGATTGCAGGTCTCCTTAGGCATGCTCTGCCATCCTGGGGGCTTTCATGGGACCAGCCAGGCTGCCTTGTCCTTCCCGTGCACACCCACCTGCTGAGAGGCCGTTCACATGGGTGACCAGAGGTGCCAACAGCCCTTTCCATCCCTCACAACCCACCTCCCTAGTCCTTGCTGGTGTCATCCCACAGTGCAGCCCTGGGCACAACCAGAGCTGCTTTCTTTGGCTCTCAGGACATGGTGGCTGATGCCAGCTTGGGCAGAATCAGAGCCACAAGCACTCACTGGAGAGATTTTGTCCCCCTGGTTTGTCCCCAGCCCCATGGACAGTGGACCAGAGCTTGGTGAGCTGGTGCTGGTAACCAGACAGCACTGCTGGGGATGGGGCCTTTCCCTCCAGACTGAAGCCAAAGCTCTCCCCATAGTTAAATCCTAAAGGCAGCAGATGGTCTATGGTGTGAATTACAGCAAACAGGATTGCAGAGGCAGCCTGAGTTGGGAACAAATGAAAGCATTAACACACCAGGCCAAAGGATGCAGACGGCGGGGAGAGGAGGAGGGGTTTGCAGATGGGGTTGGTCAGGGGTGAAAGAGGGAGCTCATACCTGCCAGAAAACTTTTAGGGGTAAATGGTCTTGTCCACAGCAGTGATGGTGAGCACAAGGGTAGACAAGCAGCAAGGTCTGGAGCCCGGGAACAAGGGTGCTGTGGCCTCTCTGTCCTCTGCTGCTTTAATTCTGGTTCACACATATTTGAGTCTTCTCCACCCTTCCTGCAAAGGCAATGACAAGATGCAGGAGGTTTGGAAGGCCTCACCTGGGCTGAATTCCTGCTTAAGAACAAAGAGGCACAGCTCTGTTCAGCCACAAATGGGTTTGCATTGGCTTTCAGTCATGAGCAGAGACACAAGGAGGAGAGACCATTGTTTGTATTTCAGGGCTGAGGTGGAGTCATACAAAGAGGAAACCAGCCTCATGTGGCAGCTCCTGTGAGGACCAGCTGTGGTGTCAGCACAGTCCTGGAGCCTTCTGGCTATGGAAGGAGGGATCAGCTTTAGGGCAGCAACCTGGTACACTGAAAGACCTTCTGGTAAATTCCACTCATGGCTATGCTGCAAGCTTTCTGGGTGACTTTGTCCTCTCTTTGCCTCAATTTCCCTGGAATAAAATGGAGAGAGTAGCACCGTGCTGCCACAGCAGTGCTGGGATGAGTAGCTCAGCCTGAGAGATTATCCCATGGGATGCTCTTTGCTCTGGGGTGCCACAACTGGGCTGGCCTTCGGCTGCCAGGGCCAAATGTGGCTTTGGAGGTAGCAAAAGCTGAAACTATCTTAGCCCTGGGTGAAAATCATCAGGGGGAGGACAGGGTGGCTCATAGCCAGGGTACAAGGAGCTCAGAGGTCCCTCAGTGAAGTACATGAAGAACAGAAGGGGCCAAATAGTTCAAAGTGCAAAGGATCTTTCAGAGTCTGCTCTACTGACAGCAGCACTAAGGGTTATAAATTAAAACACTGGGCTCATTTTGTCCCAGATTCTTTGGGTTTGTCCTTCAGGCAACTTCATGGGTGGCTGAGAGTCACCAGACATGGCCCTGCAGACTGTGGCAGGCTTGTGCTTTGACCCTCTGCTTTCACCTCATCCAAGATGCTACCATGGCCCCTGGGACTCCCATCTGCTGTAGTGCTGGGTTCTGTATAGAGACAGAGACTGTTTTTTAATTCTGGATCTGAACCAAAGCAAGACAAAATACTGCTGTGCACCGAGAGAGTACAGAGAGGAGCTACCCCAGAACCTTTCCCCTCTGGGCTGAACCCCACTCATTCCCACCTCCTGCATCATGCACTGAGGACCCTGCCATGTGTGGAAGCAGCGTTCCAGGGTTTTGCAGGATCTCTGGGGTAGGAAGCATTTCCCTGTTTGCCTCCCTTCCCCTCTCCTCCTTCCAACCCTCCCAGCTGAACGCACATCTGGGAGCATCTTCCCCAAACACATCCATCACACCTGCCTGCCAGTGCCGAACAGAACATCTGGAGATCCTGCCGGCCACAAGGCTTCCGAGTCCTCCATGGGCTGCCCCCGGGGGCTACAGAAGCTCCTCGTTACAGGCCCCCTGGACCCTATACCCCCCGAGGCACTGGGCTGAGAGATGCAGCCCCGGCAGGTCCCCCTCGCAGCCCCCTCTCCCTGCCTTTCCCCGGGCTCCGGGGCGGTGCGTGACCCGCGGCTCTTTGCTCTCTCCAGAGTCCTGAAGCGAAGAGAAGCTCCGAGACAGAGAGAGATGAGAGATGCTCCAGCCCCTCTCCTCCCGCTGCCTCTGCCCCCTGAGTCCTGCCCTCTCTGATTTTTTGCTCCGAGCTGCCTGACAGAGGAGAGGCTTCACGCTGCCGCCTGCTCCCTGCTCCTTGTGTGTGCATGGAGCCGAGCAGCAATTTCCCCCCCCTCCCTTTTCTTTTAGTCTTTCCCTCCCCCTTTTCCTCCGGTACTTCTGCTGAATTAACTGCTCACTTTTTCCTGAGAGAAGCCCTCGGAAATACCACCGGCAGCACAGGGGTGGGTTTTTGGGGTGGGTATTTCTTGGAGCCCTGCCCAAAATGGAGGGGGAGAGGGGGGAAGAGAGATGCCTGAATCCAGCACCTCGCGTTCCTGGAGCACGGGGAGCATTTTGGGATGGGTCTGAAAGCCCCGCTGCTCTGCAAGGCGACAGCTCTGGGGACAGCAGCCCCGGGCTTTCCGCACTAGCTACCAGGCTGGGAGCTGCCTCCACTTGTTTCCAGCTCCCTCTCTGCCTTAATCTCATCCCGTTCGGCGCGCTGTGTGTGCATGTGTGTGTGCAGGGGGAGGACTTTATTGCCATTGGCTCAGCTTTCCCTGCCCACCCACGTCTCTTCCACATCACCTTGGTGTCTCCCTAAATAAAACCAGCCCTTCTTATCGCACCGAGGAAATCAAGAGCGAGAGTTTGAATGGATTTTATATAAATATTTACCCCTACGAAGCTACTGCTGAGCTCGTGGGATCAACTGGCAGTACTGGCCTGAGAGTCTCCTTCTCTCTCCCACCTCTGAAAGGATTTAATTACTTTCCAGAGGGGAAGGGAGAGATCTGGATCCCAGTTCCAGCTCCAGACTGACCTGAAAAGCAGTGCCAGGATTTAACTAACTCTCCCTGATGGATCTGAAGGACAGCACCAGTGAGGGCAGCATGGGCAGCCTGCAGCCTTCCAGCATCCAGATTTTTGCCAACACCTCCACGCTCCACGGGATCCGTCACGTCTTCGTCTACGGGCCAGTGACCATCCGTCGCCTGCTCTGGACCTTGGCCTTTGTGGGTTCACTGGGGCTCCTCCTGGTGGAGAGTTCAGACCGGGTGGCTTTCTACTTCTCCTACCAGCATGTGACCAAAGTGGATGAGGTAGTGGCACATAGCCTGGTCTTCCCTGCTGTCACCATTTGTAACCTCAACGAGTTTCGCTTTTCCCGACTCACCACCAATGACCTGTACCATGCTGGGGAGCTCCTTGCTCTGCTTGATGTCAACCTGCAGATCCCCAACCCTCACCTTGCTGACCCAGCTGTCTTGGCCATCCTCCAAGAAAAGGCCAACTTTAAACAGTATAAACCTAAAGTTTTCAACATGCAGGAGTTCCTGGCGCGGGTAGGACATGACCTGAAGGATATGATGCTGTACTGCAAATTCAAAGGCCAAGAGTGCAACCACGAGGACTTCAAAACTGTGAGTATGACAGACACTCTGCTTTCCTCTTCTCTGGGTGTGTGGATGGTGGTGGTTTCACAGAACCAGGACAGCACTCAAGGTCACTGGCCAACCTTGTGTGGGCATGATGTGATGAACGAATAGAGCCTGCCAGGAGGAGGAGCAACCTGTTGAGTTGAAGTTTGTTTGCTGGAGCCCTAACGGGGGGTTATGTGGGGCCAGCCCTGTGAGGGGCTTGCAGCAGGTCCAGCCTCCATCCTGCATAAGGCCCCAGCTCCCAGGTGGCTACTTGGTGGCAGACCAGGGTGCCAGCTGGGTTCTGCTGAGCATCAGAGGGGGCTTGGGGGTCTCCTGCTATGGCCAGTGAATGTTAGCCAGCTGAAGAGAGTAGAGAGGGCTGGAAAGAGCCAGCAAGAAAGGTGGGCACTGGGGGATGTCTGAAGCCAGGTGTATTTCCCTGGGTGTCTGTAGCCTTGCTGGAATTGTGGAGAGGGAAATTTTTCTGCTTGTTCCTGGTGGTCGTGGCTCATAAATCCTAGTCTGCTGCGCAGCGTGGGCAGCAGCTGTGTCCCTGCCTGCTGCTGTGCTAGAGAAAAAAGGGGGGGAAAAAGGAAAAGAGGAAAAGAAATCAGGCTCAGCTCTGGTCCGTCTGCTCTTATGCTGGTGGGGAAGTGGAGTGAGCTGGGTAGCCTGAGGGCCCTGAATTAAAGAGGTGCTGCTCAGTTACAGCTTTGGCATGACACCCTGATGGCAGCGCAGACCGGCCTGGGTGGCTTCGCTGACAAAAAGTATCAGCCTAAAATAAAAATAAGAAGTAGGTTGCTGGGAAGAAATGGTGCTCCCGTGTACTGGAGCCAGGCTGGGGGCTGCAGAGGGGCTGCACCCCCTGGGCTGGTGGTTTGGATTCTGTCTTGGCAGCTGTGGGTGTGTGGGCTGGGGACTTGGCTGGTTTGTCCTGTGCTCTCAGGCCAGGCTGGCTGGTCCCTTGGCTCCAATGCAGCTGGTTTGGGGTTTGGAGGCAGCTCGTGGCTGGTTGGTTCCCTGGGAGCGATGCTGCTCGTTCTGCTCACTGCTCCCTGCCTGCAGACAGGCAGGTGCACAACAGGATTCGTGATGGTCTGGTCTGTCAGCAGGATCTTGGTCTGGTTTTAGAAGGAGGGAATGTTTTCTGTCTCTGCTGCTTTTGGATCTCCCAGAAAATGAGTCTAACTGACTCATGCCACAAAGTCGTTGCCATCACCTGGACTCTGCTCTCTTCAAACGTCTGAGCAGGAACATGTAATTTTATGCCTCAGTCACTGCCTGTCCATAGCCCTGAATCCCTGCCCATTCAAACTGGATATCCAGGCAAACTGCTCCTTTTCTTCTGCTCCTTGGGCAGATCTGAGCAGAGCCTGGGCCATGCAAGTCATAGGAACGTATCAAGAAAGTCACTAGAAGAGCTTGCTGAAGAAAAGCCGTGTGTGACTAAATCCAGAGAGTGGGATAGAAAGGGAGAAACAGATGTGAAAGTCCAGGGGAAAGAAGAGTTGGGGAGTGAGGACAGATCCCAACAGGATGGACAGACCTCCCCAGTCCACAGCAAGAGTGTGGGAAGAGGGAGGTATCCTGCCCATGGGCTTCCCAAGAATACAATAAACACCAGCCAAAAGCAAAAGCCTCAAAGCCAGCAGGCAAACAGCAGGGTTAAAACATCTGCAGGACTTTAAAAAGCAGGGCTTGTTCTCAGATCAGATGGGAGCTCTTGGCAGCCTCCCTGGGATGTGGTGGGGTGTCATTTCCCTGGTTTTCCAAGGTAGCTGCTTCTGAAACATTATTTTTTTCCCATGGGAGATAAAGTAGTTTCCAGAAAGACTAAACATGCCCTGTCTGCTGAATAAATCCTTTCTCTGCTGAAACAGGTGAGGGCCAGCTAGGAACAGAGAGGCTATTAGAGACTGACAGTGCTTGTCCTTGTCAAAGTACTGTAGAGCTTCAGAAACAGGGCAGTGAAACACTTAGTCCATTCTGCAAAGCAGCTCCTCAATGATCCAGAAGACAACATCCTCCCAGCATTGCCTGCTGTGCCTTTCTCACAGTGTTTCAGTCTCACTGACTCCAGGTAATCCCTCAGGTTACGGAAACCCACGGAGTAGTATGTACTCAAATGGGACACAACAACGCTGTTTTCCTGCCAGACTTCACCTCTCTGAGATAAAAGGCAGCAAAAAAGTGTCTGCTTGAAAGCTGAGTAGGTCTTTCCACAGGGAACATGCAGCAAAGGTCTTTGAACTGCCTCCAGGCTGAGTCAGAACCTCATGTCCTGGATGAATTTTGCATTTAATCACCAACAACCTGTTGCAACTGCATGTGGGCTCTGTGACAGCCCATCCATTCTGCTGCATTTCCAGTTGGAAAAAGAGAAGCATCATCTCTGAAGCCTGATTTCTCTCCTGCCAGGATCCAGAGAGTGTAAATCCCAGAGCAGTTTTGTAACATGTCATTATGGTGAAGAACTCTGGCTCATTTTCCATGCTCCCAAATTCATCTGGGAGCAGAAGAGGCAGCAGTTTTGCAGTAGAAAGCTGCAGCAGTCAACTCTGCACTGAGGTTCTGCTAGAGAAGCGAGGGCAGTGCTGCCATCAGCTGCCCCTTTGGGTGCCCAGGGGGTGCTGGGTGCAACATGTTCCCTGAATGAAACTCACCCTGCTCCTGCTGCACAGGAAAGCAGAAGCTGGAACAGCAGCACCTGGCACTTTGTAAAACGTGCCTTTGCCCTCCTTCCTCCTCCACTCCCCTGTTCCAATTCTCTGTCACTGCTTTATTAACAGGATTAGAGCTGTGCTTTCCTTACACTCTGCTCCTTCTCCCCAGGACAATGTCTAATGCCTCCCAGACAACAGCTCCCCCAATTACCATCTGCCCAGAGGAGTGAGTTTCCTAAGCTTTTCCACAGAGATCCATCCCAAGGGAACAGCAAGGTCTTAGCAGATGATGTGCTGATTCCTGAGCTGGCACCACAATGCACAGAGCAGCAGATAAGGTAATGCAGAGCTCTGCTGTAGGCAAAGCAATGAAGAATAGAAAATGGGCAGAACACGCTTTAGCAAACCCATTCCCTGAGTGTATTTGAAGGAGGGAAGCCTGAAAACAGCAGCAGCCAAGGAAATCCTTTTTTATTTATGCATTGCTCCTCTCAGGAGGTCCTGGTTGAAAATGACCTCACAGATGGCATTTTTCTGGAGGAGCTGTGCTCATGCTGCTCGACATGACATTAAGGTCTTCCCAAACTATTGCTGCTGAGCGTGGTAAAGCTGTGGCTGCTCAGCCCTAGACACAGTGCTGGGATTTTCTAGGTATCTCCATGGGGGTGCTGGAGCAAAGCCACTTCCCTAGGCCTGTTGTTTTGGCTCTTGGTCCTTTGCTCTTCCAGTGTGGGATGAACTGAGTAATGGCAGGGGAGCCTTGCAGGAGGTTTTTGTCTGTGGCACAGCAAATGCATGAGGCCAGAGGGAAGAAAAGTCTGTGAAAACCCTTTCAGCCCATGGGGCAAAAGCAGAATAATTGATGGGATGACCTGGGTGGAGATACTAAGGATAGGAGCAGCAGGATGACCAGGCTACCTCAGTCCCCCCTTGCTGAGAAAATCAACCCCAGCAGCCAAACCCTGCCACAAATATTCAGATGATGGCAGGGGGGGGTGTGCTCTGGTGTGTGAGCGTGATTTTCAGCCAGGTTAGCTGCTAAACAAAATGTGGAGAACGTGCTTCCTCCCATCTCCAGTTCATTTTGGAGGTAACACAAAACCTCAGAGCCCAGGCCTGCTGTGCCTTCCTTCCCTGTTGTCTATTTTCAGTGGCCATGACAATCCAAGGATAGAACTCATTCATTTTCAATACACATTCCTCCTGACAGGCAGTGTCCATATAATGGAGAGTCTCTCATGTGAATATTTCTATTGTGAGACACAAGTTTCTGTCAATCTAGTTGTCTTTCTCTGTGCATATTTTTTCCCCATTCTTTCTAGTGTGCCCATGAGGCCAGTACTTAGGAAACAGCTTTTGCTTCATAGACACATTAGTCTGTTCTCATCTCCTATTTCACAACTTCCACTTTGCTCAATAAAACAAAAAAAAAAAAATCAGGATGGTGGCTGCTTGATGCAGACATCATTACTTCTTTCTGGAAAACTGTAAGTTCTCCCAAAGTTTGCCATGAGGAGATCTGCAATTCTCTGCTGCCTTTCCCACAGGTCAATAGTCCTCACACTAAGAGACCAAACCTTTGTGCAGCCACCCCTGCCTGCATTATAACATCTAGAGTTTGTGTGTGCTGGTGGGTTTCAGTGTGTGGGAGCAGGGGGAGTGCAGGGTTGTTGTGCTGGTGTCTCTGTTGGGTGTCTAAAGTGAGGCAGTTGTTCCCAGGTCAGATATCTGGCTGACACACAAACCATGCAGTTTAGAAATGCAGACCCTCACCCTGCCTGGGCTAAGTTTCTCTGTCCCTTAAGCATTTCACTGTAAAGTGAGTGTGGTAGAGCTTCCTCATGGAGCTGGTGGGGTTTGTATTTCCTTTATTTACTACAAAATGGGAGGATAATGCTTTGAAATTCACCAGAAAGTTCCATGGGAGGATGCCAGTTGGTGTGAACACCTGTTGAAAAAAAGCTTTCTGGGTCTTGAACGGTTACTGGAGTTCAAATCCAGCTCAGCTCTCCTACCTGCCAACTGGGGGAAAAAAAGCCTTTCTTCCAGAGAGACTGAGAAACACAGTGCTGGAAAGCTGTGGGGAGGCAAGGTTGTAAAAACCAGAGCACAGGGATGATAGATGTCTTTCAGCCACATGTCCTGGTGTTTCCTTAGCCCGTGGCTCTCTGTCACTAACACTTTTCATCTCACAGGGTCTCCCTGACAACTGGTCTTGAACAGAGGTCTCCTGGGAACAGCCTGCTGCCTGCAGTAGATGAAGGGTGAAACCATAGGAAGCATTCAAATGTACTTCTGCTCTTTCTACATGAACCAGACTTAAATCTAGTTATGACCAAAAACTAAGCAAAGGCCAGGAAGGACCAGGAACATATATAAAAACCAGCATGGTTTCCATCTGGGAAGGTAGATTGGAACAACATAGCTTGTCCTGACCTTCCTCATGCAGGTGCCCCTTGGAGACTTCCTGAAAAATACTAAATAACCTCCAAGTTGTTCCCTCTTGCAGAACCTTTGTGCTCATCTGACCAAGTACAGTGATGCCATATGAAAAACCATGATGTGACAGCTGCAAATCACACTGTGGGTTTGCTCTAAATTCTCCTTCCAAGGTCCTGACCACTACAGTTCAGTGTCCATGATCTCCAATGAAGGAAATGGAGAAAAATCAAAACCAGTGATTATCAAGTGAAACATTTCTCACTTGATTACAGAAGAAAGTAGGTCTGATTTCAGTGCTGACTTGGGTGGCCTTTGGAGGCCACTTTTAAACTAAATTATTTTATGATTCAGTAACAAAAAGCAGGTGCAGACCTGCTGGATCTTAGCCACCTTTGCAGTTGAGTCTCATTTTTTTATGCTGAATTTACTGTCTTTGAGAGCCAATTTTGGAAGATGGTTACCTTCCCCTCTGCTAGTCTTGCATGCAGGTTTGAGTTCACATTCCTGACCTAAGGAAATACAATTGGCCTAAAATGCACAGATGTTGACAACTGTCTTCATGGAGCACCTGAGTCATTCACAGCTCTGATTCCATAATGAACCTGTCACAGTTACTCTGAGCAAGCTTCTGGCCTTTGCCATCTCCTGGAACAATCCCAATCTGCTTTAAAAGGAGACAGTGGAGATTCCCTGAAAAAAAAAACCCCAACCCTTAAGTCCATCATTCAGCTCCTCTTGGCTGAGCAAATGTGCCTCAGAGCCCCCAAGGAGCACAGCCAGCTGCACAGCAGCAGGGACAGCCAGGTCATCTCCATCTCCTCTCACAAGGCCTGGCCTCTGCAAGTCCTTCCTATGCCTTCACAAAACCATTTGTAAAAGGAATTTCTACCTGGAGCAGACTCAGCTTGGCTGGTGCAGCAGAACTACACCTTAACTGGCTGTCGGGGGGGGGCTGTGGTCAGGTTGAGGGCAATAAAAAGGAATATATTGCTCAGACACCATGACAGTGTGGACCTCAGCAGGGGGGCAGGAGGATGTGTTGCTGCCACAGCTACACCCACTGGATATCATCCTCAAAAGATATAGACACTGTTTTTCTTACTGGACTGATTTTTCATGCAAGAAGAGCTTTTTGGAAAAACAGGTCCATGAAGAAAAATAGGTCCTTGCCTCCAAGATGAGCTCAGCTATGAGAGGGGGTGGGAGGGCAAATCTTCCAGAGAAGAACTGTGGCTTTATTTGCAGGTTGTAAAAGTCAGTGGTTATTTTGCCACCTTCATCTGCTGACAGAGTAGGGAAATAAAGCCTTAAATATATTCCCTTTACTGAGGGATCAACATAATGTGAATGGTCTTCTGAAAGCTTGTTGGGATTTCCAGACCAGCCAAGAGCTGGGAGAAAACCTCTTAGAGATCACAAGCTCAATGAGCAAAGCTGGAAAATGAGCCAGATAAGGTGGACATGTCTGACCCCCACCTGCATGGATCAATCTGAGACTGAAACCAGAAAAACAAAATTTTCCCTTGGAGGTAAAAGAGCCTGAGTAATTCAAACTGAATGACAGCGGTGTGTTCAGGGTCAAGAAACACTTTCCATCCAACCATGAATATTTACAACTGAAGCACATGCCATTAGTTGAAGCAAAGCTGAAGTGTTTTGATGGTTTGTTGTTGTTGAAAGGATTTAGCCTGTGTGTTAAGTCAGGGAGCATGAAGTGAAGAAGTGAACAGTAATGGAAAATGAACATATATTTGCTCAGGGTGAGAGAGAGGAAAGGAGATTCACTTGGTTACATTTCCAGAGAGAAGCTGGTGGCAGGGGGACCTGGGCCATCAGGGCTCTTTCATGTGCAACAGAAGTTGCTCAGTTGTCTGCTCCTGTTGGATGAGCCAGGTCTGTGCTGTCATTTCCCCAGATACTGGAGTTGGAACAGAAAATCAGAAGTAAGAAAGGCTAAGCCAAAGTCCACCTACTCACCAGATGCTTCTACAGAGCAGTTTGACCTTGCATGAGAAGGGGGTTCCAGGCGTTTTCCAAGTGGTGGGAGTTTAACACCAAGCCTCTGGGTTTCCCTTTCCGTCCACCCAAAGGTTGTTCAGATTTCAGTTTCAATGGGAGCTTGTTGGGAAATGGATTTTGTCCTTAGAGAAACCAATAGTTCCAAGTCTGTCCTCCTCACATACCTGAAAAATACCAAAATACAACAGGCTGAAGACAAAAAAAATTTAGTCAGATTAAGTTTAACTGTTTTAAAAATCTGAATCTTCATGATGCTCTTTCAACAATGTTGAAGGCTGACAACAAATGAATGTAATATAAAGGTGGGCATGGGTCACCACTTTAGCCAGTGACCAGGTGACAGATGCTGTGTTATCCCTCCAGTACCCCCTCGGGGAAAAGGGGAATAAGGAAGAGATACCTTAAGGCTTGAAAAAAGCTAGAATAGGTTTAATGGAATAATAAATAAAAATAATAATCATAGTTAGGTTTGGGTTGGAAGAGACCTTAAAGATCATCTAGTTCCAACCCCCCTGCATGGGCAGGGACACCTCCCACTAGACCAGGTTGCTCCAAGCCCCATCCAACCTGCCTTTCAACACTTCCAGAGATGGGGCAGCCACAGCTTCTCTGGGCAACCTGTTCCAGTGTCTCACCACCCTCACAGGGAAGAATTTCCTCCTCATGTCTCACCTCAATCTCCCCTCTTCCAATTTTAATCCATTCCCCCTTGTCCCATCACTACAAGCCCTTCTAAAAAGTCTCTTCCCAGCCACTGTAAGGTCTCCCCAGAGACTTCTCTTCTCCAGGCTGAATAATGATGAGTTATATACAAATATGCAAATACAGAACTCACACTCCTCAGATGGCATTTACATCCCAACAAGAAAAAACCCAAGCTGGACTCTGCAGTAGATGGGGGTGCTTGAGTCCAGGGTCATGGTGCTATTCCACAAAAGCCTTGAGGAGGCTGAGCTGGTCCTGCTCAAGGAGGTGGAGGAAGGTGACCTGTGTCTGTGAACACTGTTCTTCTCCAGCAGGCAAACAGGATGCAGGACCAGCAGCAACACAGAGAGAAGACAAACAGACCCAGCCCAGGAGGAGAGGCCAGAGCAGGGCTCTGAGGCGCCATTTTATAGTGAGCCCATGGGCAGGAGCGCTGTGATTGGTCCGTTGGGGTCACCTGACCCGTCCTCTGCTCCCCTCAGGCGCAGCTGCCCCGCAGTGTCCCTGTCACACCCGCAGCAGTTGGGGGGTCCCAGGAGGGCCCAGCTCACTGTGGCCACGGGCAATCTTTATCCTGCTGCTCTCAAACCTGGACAGCTTGAAATTAAAAGAGTTAAAAACATGCCTTTTTAAAGGTTTTTACATTATTGGAGGAAGAAAGTCAAAACAACCCATTTGGATGGTTTCTTGTTACATGTTTCCTCCTTGCTCTTTCCAGCCTTTCTGAAGTCCCACCTTCATGTGGTGGAGGATGGTTGTGGTGCAAGGGATTCACTTCATGGGGCTGAATCCCACAGCAGTGATTCAAACTGTTTGTTCACCTGAACATTTGAGGGGAATTAACCTTGGACCTGAAGAAGAGGATAAATAAATCCAAGAAAATGCTCTCCGGTGACTTAACTGCATGTACTGCAAGTAGGATAATTTAAGGCCTCAAATCTTTGCCATCGTGATGGGTGAGTTACTTCCCCCAGTTTGAGTAGAAAGTGATGAGCTGAAGCCCTGGTACAGCAGAGAGGAGAAAATCATTGTCATGTGGGATTGTTCAATGGCAGGAAGGAAACATCGTTGACTCTGCCAGAGGGGGGGCAACAAAGCACTACATTAATTGCTGGGAGTTAGTGAAGGAATTAATGTAAGCTTAACCCCTAATTAGCTAAACTTTCAACACCACACTCAGCTGCTCCTGGCATGGAAATGGATGGACATCCATTAGAGCTTCTGTATTTCTTCCTCTGCCACCTGCCATGCTCTGCAAGGGCTGCAGGTGGGATCCATCCCTGCATGGAGCGGGAGCAGTGGTAGTGCTGGTGACTCCTCAACAGTTTCCCAGCGGTGGAGAAACCTGTGGGAGATGAACAAGGACATAAGAGAGGCTTCAGCTTCACCTCAAAGGTGTGATAGCATTATGTTTGGGGAGATGGGAGGGGATCTAAATCACCTTGAAAGTGATGATTTATTTTAGGGAGGGCCTTGGATTAGAACAGAATTTTTACCACCAAGTTTCTTGGGTTTTTTTTTTACTGAAAATATGAACCAGAAATGTTACTGTGGATTCTGCTGGGACCTGCAGTTTCAGTTCATCAAAATCCCATTTTTCTCAGGACACACTGGTTGGATTGACAGGCTGGAGAGGTGGGCAAATGCCAACCTCAGGAAGTTCAACAAGGCCAAGTGCAAGGTCCTGCAACTGGGTTGGCACAACCCTAGGCACAAATCCAGGCTGGGGGCAGAATGGCTAGAGAGCAGTCCTGAGGAGAAGGACTTGGGGGTGGTAGTAGATGAGAAGGTGGACATGAGCCTCCAGTGAGCACTGGAGCCCAGAGGGGCAACCACATCCTGGGCTGCATCAAAAGGAGTGTGGCCAGCAGGGCCAGGGAGGGGATTCTGCCCCTCTGCTCTGCTCTGGTGAGACCACACCTGGAGTGCTGTGTACAGTTCTGGTGCCCTCAGCACAAGAAAGATACGGACCTGTTGGAGAAGGTCCAGAGAAGGGCCACCAAGATGATCAAAGGCCTGGATCACCTCTGCTATGAGGACAGGCTAAGAGAATTGGGGCTGTTCAGCCTAGAGAGGAGAAGGCTCCGAGGAGATCTTATAGGGGCCTTCCAGTACTTGAAAGAGGCCTACAGGAAAGCTGGGGAGGGGCTTTTCATCAGAGAAGATAGTGATAGGACAAGGGGTAATGGTTTTAAACTGAGAGAGGGGAGATCTAGGTGAGACATCAGGAAGAAATTCTTCACTCTAAGGGTGGTGAGGAACTGGAATGGGTTGCCCAGGGATGTTGTTGATGCCCCATCCCTGGAGGTTTTTCAGGCCAGGTTGAACGAGGTTTTGTGCAACCTGGTCTAGTGGTGGGGTTCCCTGCTCATGGCAGGGGGGTTGGAACTTGGTGATCTTTAAGGTCCCTTCCAACCTTAGTGATTCTATGATTCTATGATTCCTCTTTTGCTAGAGAGCTGATGGTTGGTTACAGCAGTCACACAGTCCTGATGTATTACTTTTTTTCTTGGAAACATTTAGTGTTTGGGGATTCTTCCCTTTCTTTTCTACATGAAAAGTAACAAAGGGTTTCCCCACAAGTTTTTGTGAAAACTGCTGTTGTGGTAGATTCTCAAACAATATTCCCCTCTAAACCAATCTTTATGTGAAAAAAACCTGAACCAGTTTTCATGAGCAGCATGACCAGACAGGGTGTGGATAAAACGCCTTCATTAAGAGAAGGAGTTGCTGCTGTGCCAGATGTTAAGCTTCCTACTTGTTGATTGAACCCCATTTTTTTTGTACTCCACCCTGGTAATGAATCTCACAGCCACCATCCCTTCTACAGCTGCTCCAGGAACACTCTAAGTGGCCATTAACTAATGCTAAATGATGATGGATCATCTCCTGAAATGCATCTGACATCCACATGAATAACAAATGAATTTCTGGCTGTCAAGGCAATGACAGTGGATCGCAGCTGGATGAACACAGGAGCTGTTTGCTGCTCTGCACCAACTGCAGCCAGTTCCTTGGTGGGTGCCTGTAATTAGAGGGACACAACTGACAGCAGAGGGATGCTGTGAGTGGGAAGAGGCAGTGGTATGGATGGCTGCTAAGGATGAGCTGTGGGAAAAAGACAAGTCCCAGGCCGACAAACCAATCCTATTTCTATTGATCCCCAGTGGAATTTGCATCCTGAAGACATTAATGAGAGTGAGATCATGCTGTTAGCCCCAACAATTGCATCCATCCCTGGAAAAATCATTCTCTTCTCATTATCACTCGGTAGTAGAAAAAGACCCTTAGAGGTCAGTCCTGTGGTGATGTCTCTGTGCATCTGCATCTCTCCAGAGAAAAACAAATTAAAAGGGAAAGGGTTTTTCTACAGTGTTCATGCATGGTACTAGAGAAAAGTGGAAGGATCTCCTATAGAGCCTACAGGACTCTTAAGGTTCTAAAAACTGTTTCTCTGCTGGGGACATTAGTGTCCAGGAGCTGGTGTTGCATCTCTGCTTCAGTTTGTGAGTTGTGTGGGGTTGAGCTGTGGCTCCCACCTCCTTGTCCTCAATCCAGATTGTGCAGGGTGAGAAGTGGCAGGTGAGATGAGGGGAGCAGCAGAGAAAGAGGGAAATGGGGAAAAAATGGGTCTATGGCATGAGAAAGCAGAGCCCTGAGGTCGGCTCAAAGGAAAACAACTTCTGATGAGAAGCAAGTATGGGTTTTTGAAACCCAGATTGATGAGCCTGGAATTGGTTTGAACATTTTCGTTGAAATCTTTCTATCAGAAAATGTTTTCTTAATGCAAAAAATTGCTTTCCTAAAGTTACACTGATTGGGATGAGATTTCCCACGAGAAAAATGAAAGCTTTTTGTCTTAAAGCATTTCTGTTTTCCATGATATTGATTAAAAATACATCTCAGAGCAAAATCAAATCTTGAAACCCTGGGATGTCTCATTAAATGGATGTTCTGGTTTTCAGCTAGTTCGGAACTAAGTAATGGAAAAAGTCACTCAGAGCTGGGGAACTTTCCACCACATGAAGTCTCCACATCTTGCACTTGTAGACCAGGTGAACCCTGGGCTCCATTTTACACGGATTTTGAGGCAAGAATCTGATGTGACTAAGGGTGACCCCTGAGTTATACACTCATCTCTGCCTTGCCCTGAACAAGGGAAATTTCATACACATATTTCAAATGAGTCCTGTCTTTCAAAGGGCAGGTTTTGGAGCAAGATGCTTTCTAGTAGACCATCCTCTGAGCTTTCTGGAGATGGTTCCATTTTAGCCTTATTTCCTAATAATAGAAGGTTTCAGCAATTTTGCCTCCATCTGAAAGAGCAGGAGAATTCTCAAAAATATTTGGTTTCTGCAAGTTTCATGAAAACTGGCAGCTGGGATAGACCCAAATTCAAGTCCACAGAGGACAAGCAGGGTCAACGATGCTATTACACATTTTTTCTGACAGCAACCAGCTGTCCCACAAACGTATGTGCCCCACTTTCTCCAAAAGCAGCCTGACAATAACAAGACAGCTTACACTTTTCTGACAGTACAGACAGCACAACAAAGAACAAATCAGTGTGCCTGGGGCTGTGCTACCCATGGGGCAGAGAAACCACCCGGGAAAGCTGTGGCTGCCCCATCCCTGGAAGTGATCAAGGGCAGGTTGGATGGGGCTTGGAGCAACCTGGTCTGGTGGGAGGTGTCCCTGCCCATGCAAGGGGTTGGAACTAGATGATCTTTAAGGTCCCTTCCAATCCCAACCATCCCATGATTCTGTGATAGCCTTGTTTACTCCATTTGCCAGTCAGGTACACAGAGTCTCTGAACATCCACAGCTATTTCCAGCTCTGCAAACCCCCAGTAGCTCCTGCAAGCTCCTGCAGGCTAAACAGCATCCCTGGGTAAAACCCCTCCCTCCCTTCCACTTTGGAATGCTTTTAAAAGTGGAAGGGTATTTCTAAGCCTAAGATTACTCCTCCGTTTAGCGTGCTGTTGTTGGTACAATTAATTGCAGAATATTTTCCTCCCATGTTTGAAAACAATCCGCACTGGTACCCCTTGCAGGAGGTTGAAGTAAAGCGCAGCTGCCGCAGGTAAATTCATGTGACAAACTGTTTCTAGAGATCAGGCAAGGACAATTTAGTCACCAGGGACAGGGAAATGTGTTGTGCATTTATTCTGTCGCAAATCAGGCAGGTACACACACAGCCCCCGTTTGCAAAGTAGTCTTGGAAGTGGGGAAGAGGTGTAAGTGGGTTGTTAACACTGTTATTTGTTAGTCCTTTTAGCTTGTGGATTCCTTCCATGCTTTTTTCTGTCAGGAGGAGAATTAAATGTGTGAGTCAGGTATGTTCTTGTAATCACACTCGTCTTTCAAAACAGACATACACAATTTATTAAACACAATAAAAGCAGAAAGCAGCTTCCTTGCTTCAGCCAGCCCCTCGCTGAGCTGTGTGCCCAAGCAGCTCCACCTCCATGTGGTGTTTCCTGGTCCCACTTGGAATAGTTTCTCTTGTTTTCTGTCCAGGCACATCCAGGCTTGACATTTTCCATCTACTTGGTGTGTGACCAGGGGTCCCCCTCAGGCCACTTCAGTGTGATGTTTGCCAGTCAGGATGTTGGCTCCCCTCTCACTCAGTTTTTAGGGACGTTGATGAGTCAGTGATGCAGGTGGTGATTTTTTATCACTTCTCACAGCAGTGATGAACCAAACCCCAGCTTTATGCATATGGTGCTGGCAGCTCATGGGGAAACCCTGAGATATCCACCTGGGCAGCCCCACAGAGGAGGTTTGTGTTGAGAAGCAGTTTCCAGTAACTCCACGCTGGGTTTTTCTGCCTACCCAGTGCAAGGAAGAGGAAGGAGCAACACCAGGTCTGCTCTAGGGATGCAGGAATGGGTCCCCAAGTGCAGCACCATGTGAATGCACTTTTTGGCACCCAGGTTCTTCTCTTTGAGGCCACTTCACTTGGGGGTCTCTGCAAACTCTGTCGCTTTGCACAGCACAGATGGCCATGGAAGAGCAGAAGGATGTCTAATGGTGTCAGCTGATATCCTGTCAACCTGAGGTCAGCTGCCTGCTCTGCTGCCTGGGTGATCTTGACTACAAGAAGGGATTTGAATTCAAGGGAGTGAGGGACATTTGTATGAGCCTCCATTGCTGGAAAGAATGTTTGCTTCTGTTCTTTCCCTGTATTTTTCATGCCAAACTGTCATAAAAAATACTTCCATGCTGAATGTCATATCTTTCCCCCCTCTACTACTAACACAGAATTATCTTCCTGTCTCTTAAAATTCTGATGTTTAGCTAAGTAGGTAAATTATACTTCTTAAACACCCAGCCCCAACTGTGAACCAAATATCCCTTTCCTCTCAGTGAACCATTTCTTTGCCTTGTTATTTTGAGCTGCATCAGGGTTGTTGCCACGCAGTGGAAACTTTGTGGAAAAGGAGGTTAAGTGCTAAGGTTAAAACAGGTTCAAGCATAATCCAGAGTGCCCTTGGCAGAGACTGAAGTGTTTTAGTGGGTCTCATTCATCATTGCTTGATTGCTTAAAGCAGTGGAGTGGCTCATTATTGTTTTTATATGCCTTTATGAGAGCTACAAAAGAGCCAAAGAGAAAAGTACCACTATTTTCCTCCCTTAACCCACACTCAACAAGGAACAATAATATTTAAGACCTCTGAGTGCAATGTAAAAGGTTTCTTCTTCAGAAACCAAGTTCCCCTGCATGACCCACGTCAGATGGCTCAGGCTCAGCTCCAACAAGGAGGTTTCTGTTGGTTTGTGGAGTTACATCTAGGACAGCAGTTCGGAGCTGATGGCAGGGAGCTGCTATTGCCAGCTGGGATTGCTGGACCTGCCTTCATGAAACCATCCTCTGCCCCTAAGCCAGCTGGTGGCTTTGCCCCTCATAGATCCTACCAAAGCTTTGTCATCCCTTTCAGCTGGATAGACCTTCAGCAGGAGCTGCAAACCCTGCAATGTAGGGAAAAATTGCACCCTCCCAGAGCATTAAAAAGTGTATTTTCATAGAATCATAGAATCATGGTATGGTTTGAGTTGGAAGGGACCTGGAAGATCATCCAGTCCAACCCCTGTGGCATGGGCAGGGACACCTCCCACCAGACCAGGTTGCTCCAAGCCCCATCCAACCTGCCCTTCAACACTTCCAGGGATGGGGCAGCCACAGCTTCTCTGGGCAACCTGTTCCAGTGTCTCACCACCCTCACAGGGAAGAATTTTCTTCTAATGTCTCACCTCAATCTCCCCTCTTCCTGTTTTAACCCCTTCCCCCTTGTCCTCTCACTCCCCGCCCTTGTCCAGAGTCCCTCCCCAGCTTTCCTGGAGCCCCTTCAGATACAGTTCTCAAAAATCCTTGAGCAAAGGCCTTCCTGGTGCTCCATCCTTGCCTATTTGTTTTGTACATGTCGACCCCAGCTGATCCATGCAGTGGCTCAGAGTTGTCCATACCAGAGAAATTTTGTGCAGATATGTAAACTACCAAAATGAAAAGGCAGGGGCTCTGATTAGCTTTTTTCTTTTTTTTTTTTTTTTAATTAAGTGATTGCTTTCAATTTATTTCTTATGGAGAACTGGAGATGTTAATGGCACTGGAGAAAGCAGTGAGAAATGTTAGTGAACAGTCTCATGTTCAAAAGCAGCTGAACACAAACGGAAACAGGTACAGAGAGACACTACAAGGAGGACTAAGGAAAAGAGGCAACTGTTTTAGGTGGGAAGATGATGGGAACTGAGTTTGTGTGACCCAGCAAGGCACAGGCTCTGATTGCTCTGTAGAAACCTCATCAGTGGGATAAGCAGTGAGAAGGACACAAAGCTATTTCAGCTAAATGGTGATGCTGACTTTGGAGCAAATGGTATAAATTGGTCAGAGATAACTTAATGCTGGAATTTAGAAAGGTTTTTGTGGTTTTTTTTAATGCATGAAGGAACAAAATCCTGAAGTAATGAAATTCTGAAGGAACTGCTTGGTGGGAATAATGGGGATAAAAAGCCTAGCAGGTTTTAAACCAGGATCATCCCCTGCAGATGGGATTATAGAATGTGGTTGCCAGTAACAGAAGGCTCATTCAAGGACCTGTCCAATTTGATGCACACCAGAATTTTCCTTTACTGAAGGCATGGAGTGGGTGTACACCTGGATCGTGGGTGTCAGGCACATCTGATCTGGATTCAACAAGGTGTGGGGGTGCTGGCAAACCTGGAAAAACATAGTCATGTCCTGGAAAGCTCTTTGCTGTCAGTTCTTGGAGTCAAATCCTGTGAATTCTATGTTTCTTGGTCATGGGAAGATTTTAATACATAGCTTATCAGATCCGGAAACTTGATTAGCTCCAACAGTGTCTATGTGTCCATGGAGATATTAATATTTAGTCCATCAGGGTGCAAGTCCTTTGGGTGCTTAACCCTGTCCCTGCTGCATGAAGAGGCAGCTTCTGTGGTTCAGGGGGTTTATGTTGCTTGCTATGAGCATGTACCTAAAACATGAGTGTGAGACACCTGGATGGAACTGCAGACCATCTCCTGGCTGACAGTTTCTCAAACTCCTATGTTAGTGGCACGTTGAGGACATCCCTCAGTGTTATTCAATGTTTTCACCCCCAAGGGGTGGTAAGAACATCCTGGGGGTTTTGCTAATGGCGAACCTGACTGAAATCAAGACACTAATGTGAAATCAAGACACAGCATCTGTGAGCCCCTGTAATGCTTTTGTTGTACAAAAATGGATCAGCAAGATGGTCTGTTCTCTCAATTGCTTTAAAGTAACATAATGTTCTCTCCAATTCAAGAGGTCTTTGAGCAGCAAGGGAGAAAAAGAGGGGAAAGCCTTGGCTAGATTGATTCTGACCAATAGCTTCCCAGTACTCATAATACAACAGAGAGAGAAATGCAAACCTTATTTGAAAAGCCAATCATACACTCCCTCTGGAGAAATGAATTAGTTGGTCTTGATTTTATCCACCTGGGAACCCTGATTATTTTTTTCTGAAACAGAGCACCTGGTCTATTATCCCATAAATAAGCCAGAGCAAATGCCAGGGGTTTCTATTACAAAGCCTGGCTCCCCTGCAGAGCTGCTGTATTGGAATAAGGTGCAGAAGAGGAAGGAAATCTGGAAGTTTGCCCTCAGGTTTCCTAGAGAGACAAGGCTGTGGTAGGAGTTAGAGAAAAGCTCACTCTGCCCACCGGGGTTTCCCTCCCCTGGCTAAAAAGTGATTGTTGTTGCTATTAATTAGAACTATATGGAAACATTCACAGGCAAACCTGGAGCCACCTCCAACTGCCTGGCAGGGTTGTGTTACAGCCTTAAATTCAAACCAGCTCCCTTGAAAGAGGTGCTTCAATGCCCCGAGGGAGTGGGTGAGTGAGCCAGGGACCTGGCATGGACACAAGAACGTGGTTAGGACAAGCTGAGGTCCAGATGTGGACTAATTAAGACTCATTCTGTGTTGACTTAAGGCATTTTGTCTAATAAATCTGGTACTGGTATCCTGCCTTTGTGCTAAATGTGCAGTTCAACGTCCTTTCTTCTTGATTTTAGTGCCAGCCCTGGGATTTTGCTCTTGAATCCATTTTGTCCCCTTTTGAATCCTAAATTTTTTCTCTAAGCGAGGACAACAACAACCCTGCCAACCTCCCTTTGTGCTGTAGTCAGACCATGTACTGCTGAAACCCTCTGGTGCATTGCTCCATTAACCTGTGACCCATCACTGGAGGGGTTACCCTGATGTAAGGGAGAACTACAGGTCAGGCCAGCAAGATTTCAGCTGGTCCTGCTGCACTGAGGGATCTGCTTAACCAGTGCAGCCAGCCAGGAGACAGGGTAAAATGTGAATCATAGAACCATAGACTGGTTTGGGTTGGAAGGGACCTTAAAGATCATCTAGTGTCAACCTTCCTGCTCTGGGCAGGGACACCTCCCACTAGACCAGGTTGCTTAGAGCCCCATCCAGCCTGGCCATACTGGTTGTGTGTACAAGGTACAATAAAGTTGTCTGAATGGGTGGGGGTGACTTTGCTGGAGCTCTCTAGGACATTGAAATAAGCTCTCCTGTCTAGGAGTAAGAGGCTTGAGCTGGTGAAAAAGAAGCAGGGCAGATGTGTGAGGGGTCTGCCCCAGCTCAGCATCACCCCTGGGGTAGGCAGCAGACTGGGATGGGAGAGTTTTCCATCTCTTGTTGTGTTACAGATCATCACTCTGTCTGCATATGTTGTCAGTTCACCAGCACCTTTATGCAGCCCCGTATCATTCACGTTTGCTGGTTTTTAATGAATGTTTGTTCACTGGAGCATTTTCCAGGGATTGTGCGTGGTGTGCAGAGCCAGCCCACATCCCAGCAGCCTCCAACAGGATCTAAGGAGAGGGATCAAGCTTGGAAACAACTGAAGAATATCTTCTGTGGCACATGGTGCCTGCAGTGTGAGACGGAGGGCGACTCTGTGAATGGGAGTCTTGCAAGAGAGTCCCAGCAGCCATGCAGATTGAATCCTTCTTGCCAAAGAAGTGGAAAATCCTAGGGAGAATCATGGCCCTACTGAAATTCCCTTAAAATCCAAATAGTGTCAGTCACTGATGCACTGAAGCACCCTACCATCTTCTATTCCCACCTCAGGTTCGTTATCCAGGTTCCTGTTCCCATTGCCCAGATGGAGAATGGAAACAAACCTGGGGCTGTTATTGAGTGATGGTGATTGGCCTTTCAAACATCCCAGGAGCTTCAGATCCTCAGGAGGGCATTGAGAGACAGAAGGGATGTAGCCAGAGCCAGGACTGGATGTGAGTCTTCCAAAGATCCAGGGAATGCCTGGGCTCTGTGAATACTTCAGAGAGTGCTGAGAGCCCAATCCACTTTGTTGATAGAGAGAGCAATGCAAATTCATGATTACTGTAGATAAACACATTTGAGTTAATTACTTCTCCTATTTGATGGCTGTGCAAATGCTGCAATGACTAATAGAGACAATTCCTTCCCTTTCCTTGTGCTGGGAAAGCCAAGGCTACAGCATATGCTTGGGAAGGATGTGTCAGGAAAGCCAAGGAGCAGACAGAAAAGTGGCCACTGGTGTTGAGCAGCTCTGAATCTTGCTGGGGGCACAATCCTGTGACCAGAAAACAGGACTTCGATTTCAGAGGTTTTAATTCTGTCACTTTGCCCTCAAATGCAGCTGCTGCTTGGGCAAAATCAACATGGCTTTAAAGTAGGTCAGACTCTGTAGAACTGAAGTCACCTCAGGTTGCTTTATAGAAAAGAAATACGTGTCAGTGTGACACCACTCCATGCAGTGGCTTTTAATAGAGCTGCTCTGGGTTTACTGAGCCATGTGATGCAGGCAGTGGCTGTAACACAGGAGAAATGCTGCATCCAGCTGGGACAAGCCATGGGTCACAAATCCCACCTGAAGGGATGGATGCAAGCAGAGACAAGGACAGTGGAGGAGAAACATGGGAGAGGAGGTTCAAATTCTCAAGCAGCTTCCAAAAAAATGGACTTGGAGAAGCACCAGGGTCCCGAGCACTTTTTTTAGCAGATTTGAGGTCCCAAAAACCTAGTTATCCACTCAGACTCTAGTGTCTCATCCCAGATTTTTTTCAGACAGTCTGTCAGCAGTTCAGTCTGGACTATTTTAATCACATGCAGGCCTCCTGGACACTCCTTTTAGGTCTCAGACACATTATTAGCAGTTTAGGGTTCAGAACAGCTTGTTAGCATTTGGAAGTTAAAGCAACACCAATGAATCATGATTTCAGGCACCTGCTCAGCAGCTGTGAGTGTTGGATGTCCCAGGCAGCTTCAAACCTGTGTTCAAGGGAAGCCTTTCCATTAGCCTGGGAAGAAATCCACATTTTGCCTCCCATTGTTCCCCAGCAGCCAAATCCTTCTGCTTCATTGTCCTGGGAGGCAGCAGTCCCAGGCACTGCCACTGCTGAGCTGCAGTTTGCCCTGTTTGCTCTAAAAATCTGCCTTTAGTTTAACACATTCAGCCAGTCTGTTTCCCAAAGCCAGCTGCAACTCCAGCCCTCTGGGGGAGCTCGGCAGCGCTGCCGATCCGACACCGCTAAGGGCCACGGGCTTTTCAGGAAGGCAGCGGAGAGGAGGAGGAAGATGTAAGAGCAGATCAGCCCAGCACCTCTGAGCGACTTTCCGTTCTCCCAGAGCCACCCACCATTCAACAGGAGCACAAAAGGGAACAGAAAAATAATATTTGCTGACTCTCTGAGGAATGCAAGGCTGAAGCAAACTCCATGTGAGGGATCTATGCATTATTTATGGTTCTCTGTGCTGGATGCCATCCCCCACCGGATGAGCAATTTATCTTGTTCAGAGAGATGCTCTTAACAGACAGGTTAAACCCCAGTGCCTCTTTTCTCTGTTGAGCTGAGACTGTAGGATATGAAGGCAGAGATGTATCCCCTTCATCTCCCCAGGAGAGAGCAGCCAGGAGGATTTGCCAGCTCAGCCAGGGGTGGAATGCAGACCCTGACCCTGGTGAACATATCCCCCCTGAGCAGGGTCTGAGCCAGCAGGGCAATTAGCCCCGTGTTCTGTCTAGAGAGGCCTTGGAAATGGTACTTCTGGGTTGAGATCTTCCACTTGGGGGAGGTGGCTTTCACAGCCTGTCCTGGTGGTTTCCCTTGGCAGTGCTGCTGTGTGACAGGTTCCTGTCCTGCTGGGTGACAGGTTCCTGTCCTGCTGGGTGGTGGGTTCCTGTCCTGCTGGCCCCCAGCCCAGCCAAACCTGCTTTGCAAAGTGTGCCACCACCAACTCGTGTTGTTCTCCTCCCTGATGCAAGTAAAATAAATAAATGACAATAAAAATCTGAGAGACATGAAGCTAGCACTGATGTGGGCTTGTTTGCATGTTCTTTCTTTGTTACTATAGAATATGAAACTATACTATAAGATGATACGTTTGTATGCTGTGTTATACTGGGCTTCATATATTACAGAGTTTATATTGCATATGATACTTAATACGGAAGAGGGGAGATTTAGGTTGGACATGAGGAGGAAATTCTTGGCTGTGAGGGTGGTGAGACAGTGTCCCAGGTTGCCCAGAGAAGCTGTGGCTGCCCCATCCCTGGAAGTGTTGAAGGGCAGGTTGGATGGGGCTTGGAGCAACCTGGTCTGGTGGGAGGTGTCCCTGCCCATGCAGGGGGGTTGGAATTAGATGTTCTTTAAGGTCTCTTCACATCCAAACCAGTCTGGGATTCTGTGATTTGTGAGTTACCCTTGCAAGTCCATTACCATCCACAAAGCTCAGTTCTTTACACTCAATAATAGCATTTCTGAAGCTGTTCTTTAAAAGCAGGTGTTTTCTAGCAAAGATTTTTAGGAGGTTCTCTCATGAGAGCACCCAGCTAAGTGCTGCTAAAGCCATTCTTTTAGCTCTTGGAAAGTTAAAAATCAAATAGCTTCTCTCTTGCAATCTTACTTTAAAAAAAATGAAAAACCTTGTTTCAAGTATGCTTCAGGTAGTCTTAAAGAGTAACTTGCCATGAGCTACAGCATCGTGTTTCCCAGCTCACAGATGCAATGACACAGTGAATTGCTTTCCCATAAAACAGATGCATTTGAGCTCGATTCTCTTCCAGATCAGGAAACAGGCTCTTTTTTTTTTTTTCCAAAGTGAAGAGTTTTTGTCTGACCAGATCCCAATCTCTGCTGCACGTGCACACAGGCTGGGTGAGTTTACTCCTGGATGGAAGGCACAACTGAGAGGTGGCAAGGCTCGGGAGCCTTCCAGGGCCAGGGACCTCTCATCCTTCCATTAGGTGGGCAGTGGTTCTCTCTGTGGTCAAGGAGGAGCTGGGAATGCTCCCAAAGGTGCCCAGGCAGAAAGCCCAAGCAAGAACACCCACTAAGTCAAGAGCCATTGCCAAAACTTCCTTTGTCTTGTGCACTGGCACCACTCCTCCTGCCCACAGACCAGTTCATCTGGTGGTTGCATTCAACAAGGTGTTAGAACATCCTGGCTCCACTCCAGGCTCCTCTGCTGACATTTTTGAGTGCAGAAGAAGGAATTTTGGGCCAGCAGGTCTGAAAGTGATTTGATTTCTGAGCCCCTCACCTGAAAGTGGGGTTCCCCCAACAGAAGGGGAAATTCTGAATCTTCATTGTCATTATTAAAATAGGATTAATGTGAACCTGAGTTGTTAACCAGGGGAGTACAAACCTCCCTCCTCCCCAAGGGCTGATTTAACTTTTTTTTTTTTTTTTTTTTTTAAATCAGTTTGAAGAAGGGAACAGGTTTCTTTGGCTCTGCAACTCATGTGATTGACCAAACTGTCCCCTGAGTCCCAGGCTGATGCTTTAACCACTGCAAAAGCCCCTGGTTCTGACCTACATGGGGGTGTCCAGCCACTGAACCGGCTGTGGCTGGTGATGCAGAGAGAAAAAACTGGCTGAACTGGATAAACTGGGATAGATGAGGGGGGGGAGGTAAATGTTAGAGCCTGGTCCAAGCACCTAGAAGTCTCCTCTCTGGAACTGCTGGTGACTTCTCAACCACAGGTATCCCTGTGGCTTTGGAGCTCTGGAGAATTCATTTTCCTGGGTGCATTCATTCAGGGCTCCGTGGCACCATCATGAAAAGCACTGCAGATTTGTCAGCATGGCCCTGGGGAGACATCTCATAAGAAAACACAGTTTTTTCTCTCTCTTCAAGGATCTCCCACTTTTTATTCCCTCCATATCCACACAAGGCAAGGGTTGGATTTGTGATGAAGAAGAAACACTTTCCTCACCCCTACTAGGAGAGTTTCATCAAAAGAGATGCACTGTAAATAACCCATGTTTCCACTCCCAGCTGTGGGGTTTATGTTCTGGGCTGACGAGATAAACTAACTCCCCACTTCCATCAGAGAGCATTTGTAGCATTTATTTCCCATCCTCTCCCCACACACACCCACCTTGGCATGACAAATAAGAGATTGTAATTCTCTGGGAGGCATGCTTGATGGGAAGCAATGCATTTTCCTGTCCAAACAGCTAAATACTATGTTGATAGGAGGTTTGGGCAGTATATTCTCTGGCAGACTCGCCACAATTTTCCGATTCACTGAGCTAATACAGGAGGATTAACAAAAGTCTTCCTTACTGGCTACTACTGTAATTTTCCCCCTACACCATGTAATTGTTTCCCAATTTACTTTCTCACAAATGGGGCTGTTTCTTCCTTCTCCATTTAGGCCTAAGGTTTAAAATTTTCTTTCTTTCTGGTGCACCCATGGTGATCACATCCCATGGAGAAGGTTCAGGGAGCACATTTGTGTGTGTGTCTCAGTCCTGTTGAAGTTCTCAAAGCTGGGAAACCCAGAGAGTATAAACTGCTTCTGCTGTGACTTGTTGAACCATTTCTGCACCAAAACACTGACTGCCCAGGAGAGGAGGACATGCTGCAGGTGACCAGCAGTACCTGAGACACAAGTCTGATTGTATTGAGGACAGTCACCTGCAGGCAGCTGCTGAGTGCTGATCTGTGCTGCCCACACTACCCTGCTGCTTAAAGTACACCCAGTTCCCTGCTGGGGGCTGTTTCCATGGGATTTATTGGCATGTTTGGCTCTTTCTGTGTCCTCATGCAACCTCAGTTGCTGATACTGGCATTTAACAAACTCAGCTAGTTGGCTTGACACGCTGTGGATGCTGGGCTGCAGTTCCCAGGCTATAACAGCTATTTGCAGTGCAGGTACAGTCTTCTCCTTTGCCCTGTTACATACACCAGCTCCTACAGACACTGTGGAGCAGCCCATCTCAAATGTGTTGATGCTTCCTCTGCTCTTCATGCACATCTTCATGCTCCCTTGCTGGTGATACTGATGTCACTGACCCAGCAGGACTGTTCTGCTTTGAGTCTCAGCAGGGCACAAGGAGTGTAACCCAACTGTGAGCATGTCAAGGAACAGAATCTGTTAATAGGGGGTTTTGCTCGTGGTAGAGAAAGCATTAAAGCTAGAGACATTGTACTGACTTCCAGAAAACTTAAGATTAACGTGTCTGCTTTCTGCTTTTCTTTGGAACACAGCTTGGATGGATCATGTAAGGGAATCAGGTACCTTAATTCTCCTGTGGTTTTTATTCAGTTGCTGAATTTACCAGAGGATGCAGAGTGCAGGTAACTGAAGGGCAGGCCATGTACACACTGCAAATTGATGAGGTAGCACAGGTCTAGGGATAAATTCCCTCCTGTACTACAGGACTGGGATAATATTCAACACCAGAGGTAATAGTAGCTACATAACAATTGAGCTGTAGGACACCATAATATTACTAATATAGTCTTGATGACTATCACTGAATTAAGAAATTGCATTATCTTTTTCATTTGTATTTATGACTGTGCTCATGTTCATAATATTTTGGGTATGTGGTGAGAACACTGGTTAGAAAAGAGAGAAGGAAGAAACAGGGGTTATCACTGGCCTAGGAGCAAGTGTAGGACAATACTTGTGATTGAGCAAGGACACAGGCAAAGGCAGACAAAGGCAAAGCGTTTAAAATATGAATAGAAGAATATTAATGCACTTGTAGATGAAGAAATTCTGGTCATATGAATGAGAAATCATAGAAGAAATGGATTTTCCTTGGCCTTCCTTAGGTTGCCTGTTCTGGCAGCACCCAGGATACACTGTCCTGGCAGCAGCAGTAAATCTTTAGCAATGGCAACACAAAACCAGGGAGTAAAATGACCATTTTCCTGGCCGGGGTTGTTTGCCCATGCATGGATATTCACTGACCCAGCAGCTCCTCTGCACACAGCTGGCTGCTGCTGGGACAAGCTGGCCAAAGCCAGAGGTGGTGGCAGGGAAGCATAAGCTGAAATAGGAAAGTTAAGAGAACCCTTATGCTTGTACATCACTTGGGACTGTGTTTCTGTGTCCCAGCAAAGCCAATGGGATGAAAGCTGGGACAGCTACTGAAGAAATATATTAGGCAGATGCCCCTGGTGCTCACCACAGTGTGGAGGGGAACCAAAGCCAAGAAGAGTGTAATCCCAGCAGAAGATTAAATGTGGGCAGAGAGGGAAGATGGACAAAGCATTTGGCATTGCTGTGGGAGCAGCATGAGCCTGTCTGGGGAGCTCAGGAATGCTCACAAGCCATTTCTTGCCCAAGCTGCTCCATGCTGGGTGGGAGGTCAGATGATGGATGGCACCTAATGCAGACCCAGAAGTGACAGTGCTTAAGGGACCTCGAGCAGGGCCCTGGCAGCTCTCCCATGCAATGAAGGGCCATGACATCCTATTATCCAGTGATTTTGCTTCAAGCTCCTAGCTAGTATAGAAGCAACTTATCTGTGCTGTATTCTGTCCTTGCAAATATAGTGTCATCTGCCCCTGTTATAAGCGTGAGAGTGAAGACAAGGTCTTTTAAGTCAAGGCCTTAAATCTAGATAGAAGCCAAAACATATCCCTGGTTGTCCCACGAGAGGCCCTGGCCTTTCAGCAGTAATTAATTTAGTTGCAGGCTGCTTCATGTACTTGGCTCTGGGGATGCAAATTGTACCTGTTCATTGAATTTGTAGCTCTGCCTCCCTGCCAGCCCCCAGGTAGGCTCAGCACTTATCATTATTTATTAGTGAACAGCATCTTTCTCCTCTCCAAAGGAATTTCACCTGCTAAACAGACTGTGGCTCTGTAGTGAAAGCAGTTTGTGATGGGAAGATGAAGTTTGGGTTGGAGCTGCAGGTTCCTACCAGTGAGGGAGGCTCAAGTTGTTTGCTCCCTATTTACAGTTAATTTTCCCACAGCATAAGGTCACAGACCTTTAATTCCTGAATATAATCAGCTCTTTGGGCTTGCATCCCGCAAAGAGGGTGGGGAGATACTTTTTGCCCTATTTTGAGGTTGTAATTTGAAATTTGACACAGGAGGCACATAGTAGGGATCTGTGGTACTGGAAAAAAAGAAATGTGTTTTCTGATAGAAAGGGAAGAGTTTCCTTTAGAATAAAGAGAATTGCTGCATTTTTTGCCAGCATCCTGACTGCAGAGCTAAGCAGCTCATTTCTGTCAACTAGAAGCCATGAGAAAGGAAGACAAAAAGAGACAACAAACCACTATTGTAGGTTAAAAAAAGAAAACCCAGGAGGAAGAAAAGTGTCTTTTGTCCTTGGTGTCAGGCCGTGTTAGCAGCACCGTAGCACTAGCAGGATCCAGGAAGGTAGAAGATAAAGATAGCAGAAGAAACGAATTCCAGTCAAGACAGGCTACGATCATTAAGGGAATTTTAACATAGCCTGAAGCCATGCACTGCAAACATCTTAAAGCTTAACCTCTCTGTGACCTTGAAAAAGATTTTTCCCTGTTTGAAAATAAAATTCAGAGGAGTAGAAAGGAGAAAATTGACTGACTTTAAACACAGACATTACTGAACACAGCCAACATAAAGCTTTCTCCATCCCTCCTGAAAAACCTTACCTATTGTTCCATCTTCCTTGCATTTGGCAGAGTTGCTGAGGGCAATGAGGGCACTAGATTAAGCACCCAGGTTTGCAGTCCTTGGTCTGGGCAGAATGAAACAAAGGTCCAGAATCATAGAGTCATAGAATGGTTTGAGTTGTGGAGTCTCCTTCTCTGGAGACTTTCAAGACCCGTCGGAATGCATTTCTGAGTGACCAGCCCTAGATTTGGTCCTGCTCTGGCATGGGGTTTGGGCTTAATGATCTCCAGAGGACCCTTCCAACCCCTGACATTCTGTGATTCTGTGATTCTGTGGAAGGGACCGTAAAGATCATCTAGTTCCAACCCCCCTGCACAGGCAGGGACACCTCCCACCAGACCAGGTTGCTCCAAGCCCCATCCAACCTGTCCTTGAACACTTCCAGGGATGAGGAATCAGAGGCTGTGCTATTACCTGGCTGTTTGTAATGCAGATCCAAACACTGCATTTCTTGCCAATACCTCAAAGCTAAAAATAGAAATTATTCTTTCAGAGTTGGCATGCAGGAGGAATCTGAGGCTGGGTGGGGACAATTCTGAAGTTTCTTGGGAGCATCTCTCATTTGGTTGGTTGTACATGACCAGCTGGCGTCAATCAGCAGCATCAGCTACTTCAGAGCAGCATGAGGAACAGAGTTAGCCCAGAGCCTGCAGATACTGCATGCAAGATCTTAGAAGACAAATGGATCCTCAGAGCTGCTCCTGATGGGAGCATAATGTTAGGCAGGAAGAAGATGGCCTCTGCACCCCATGGGGAAGAAAATCCCTTAGCTGCCCCCTCCGTCCCTTCTGATTCACCTGAGTGACAGAAAGGAGTTGTGCCACGTGTTCTGATTGCAGTTAAACTCTGAGGCAGGGTCCCCACAGTGTCATAGAATCATAGAGTCATGGAATGGTTTGGGTTGGAAGAAAACTTAAAGATCATCTAATTCTAACCCTCTGCCATGGGCAGGGACACCTCCCACTATACCAGGTTGCTCAGAGCCCCATCCAACCTGCCCTTCAACACTTCCAGGGATGTCACAGGCTGGGGAGCTTCATGGTGGCCAGATCTGGTGCAGCTGGGTGGGTCAGAGCCATCTTGTGTCAGTTGTGGTGACCAGGCATGGAGGCTGCTGTCTGGAGAAGAGCACGAGAATGTGTTAAACTCACCCAGCCATGTCACTAGCTGTGACCAGAGTGTGGGTTAGGGCAGGTGTCTGATGAGCCTGCCCAAAGAGGATGGCCTGGGAAGGGCCAAGGGATCCATACCTATCAGGATTACTAAACAGAAGGGAAGGTGAAAAACATGCCTCACTTCAGCCAACTTTTACACCTTATTCTGGTGGGTCAATTCACCCACTTCCCTGCCTGGGACCCATCTAACTTGCCACCAATGTCATGTTTCCAGGTGAGGTGATGGATGGTAACTACATTCTTGAGACAATGCTCTGCTCCTGGCAATGAGAGCTACTGACATTTTGACTTCCCACTTCCTCCACCTCACTGTCCACAGCCATATCAACATCTGGATTACTTCGTCCCCAGCAGAGAAGGATGCCTCAGGGCTCTGGCCACAGTCAGGAGTCCTTCAATCTCTTTGGGACCTTGATGTCAGCAGCCTGCCAGGACGAGCAGGAAAGCAGCTTCCCATCCTCTGAAACTAAAAAGCTACTGAAAAACAAAGACACCTTCCCAGCCTTGTTTCAATTGGCCACAAACACTGATCATGGCCAATGATCCAAGAGAGTTCATACTGCTCTCCTCCTCTCTGATACCACAGGGACCACAAATACAGGTGGAGGGGACCTGAGAACCTTTCAAGGGGTGTCACACCAGGTCCTTCTCAGCCTTGTTGAAGTAACTGCAACAGTGGAGGACACAACCTGCTGCCTCAGAGGTGTCTGGCAGGCTTGACTCTGAGCTTTATTGGTAGGACCTTCTCATTGAACTAACACTGGTTTGGATTGTTCTTGATGTGGTACACACCGTTACAGCTTCACTACCCTGTTGTGTTCATTTGGGGGAAGTAATTGACTGGGAATACATTCTATCCCTTTTGGGTTTACATTAGGATAGTTCTCTTCTTCCTGCATGTGTGTTGGTGAGATGTCACTTCTCCTCAAATTCCTTTGTAAGCAGCGGGATCACGGTGAAATGCCTATTGACAGCCAGACTTGCTCTCTTTTAACAGGTCCATGCAGAGCAGCTTTTGCTTCTGGCAGGAACAGCCAGACACCCCCTCAGCAAATGCTAGAGGCAGTAGGCAGCCTAACTCTCCACTTTCTTCTGAAGGTTCAGCTATTCTGCAGGTAGAGGTCCATAAGTGTGGTCCTGACGCCCACTGAGGAGGTCAGAGTGCGGTAACGTATCTCCCAGGAGGCGTCAAGTCTGGGTGTGTTTGACTCTCCACGACGCGTCTCAGGGACGCGGGTGCTGCCCGTGCTTGTGTCAGACCAGGAGGCTGTGGTGGAGTCAAAGCACTAATAAGATCAACTCGACTCTTCTGAATGTTGTTTGCTCTGGAGGGAAAGGGGGCGGTGAGGTAGAGGAGATGGAAGGGAAGAGAGCTCAAGCTCTTTTTGCCAAAGGGAAAGGAGATCGTGACCCTTTACCTATGGATACCCCCCAAGCCAGGCAGAACGGGATGTTGGCATGGGAGGAGCAAGGATTCTGTCAGTGTCATGTGTTTCCTTTCTCCACAGCTGCCACTGGATGGGAGTAACATGAATCACCAAACACCACAGCTATGTGGTGTGGCCATGCAGGGAGAAGGAGAAGCATTGAACCCGATACTTGTCACCATCCCAAGCTTGGACCAGCCATCCCAAAGAGGGATGTCACTATGGTTTTCTCTACCATAGGCATTGCCCAGGAGGTGCCACCTACTCAGTCATTGCCCATAAGAAGAGGACAGTGGTTCAGGAGTGACTGCTTGAGGAGGAGAGCACCCACAACTTGAATACCTCATGGTCTTGGGAAGAATAATTTTGTAGACTGTATTTTAAGGAGAGAAGATTAGACCAAATTTTGGATTTCAGACAGCCTTTGGATGTCATCTTTCCCTATTCCCCATAACAGTTGTTCTCTCTAGCTTAAGAAATACCTAAAAAATTACAATGTCAAAAGCAAGACCTCCTCCACCAGCTTCCAGAAGAACCAGCTGCTGCACGACAGACTTACATCTTCGTTCGAAAACTACCCAAACAGAGATCCTCTGAAACACTTTTTCCTGTCCCATGTGGCCTCCAAATTGCAGACATTGAAATATTCCTGACTGCATCTCTCTGTTCTGGTTGTAGTAGGATCTCATGCATCTCTACTGTACATTGGGCTGATGATAGTGTGTGTGCTTCAAGTGCAGCCTGCAAAGGAGACACTGGTCTCCCATGAGCTATCTCCTTTGTTGCTTCTAGCTGGTGATACTTGACTGATGGCTGCAAGATTTGACCCGTGGTTGCAGACATATCTGGTTCTTGTTCAGGTTCTCCAGTTCAGACTGTCCTCTTACTCCATAGCACTGTGGTCCTGGCTGGGTTTAGCACGTAGCCTGCAGACTGAGCTAGTAATGGTGTCCTGGACTCCTCTTTAGAGATGTTAGGGTGCAATCTGCTTTCCCTTCTGCTCAGACACCTGTGGTGTGTGCTAAAAGGGGGCAATTTCATTTCCTCTGCTTCAGTCCAGATTGGGCTGGAAAGACAGAATATTTATGTAGGTCTTTTGTAAATAACACTTGCTATGAATGAACACTGATGATGACTGCAGAGGACTTCATGAAAAATTCTCACTCCTGGATGATGCTTGTGTTTCTTCCCACCACACAGAAGCTGCTTTTTCAATGTGAATAATAAATTGGTTCCCACGGTCTGTTGCCACTTGCAGCACCACCTGGAATTGGGGACCATGGTGCCTTTTCAGATCCAGAAGTCTGCCCTTCCTGAGTCTTTGTAAATGTCCCTCCAACTTCCAGACACAGATCCAAAGGAGGACAGGTCTTGGATGGCAGGATGGGGAAAAACCTAAGGATGTTTGTCATTAACACTGAATATTATAGAAAGCTCTGGAAACCAGGAGCACGGTTCTGTTGTCCCGTGATGATCTGGAGGAATTCTGCACCAGAGGACAGACATTTCCTACCCTTGCTGTTTGTCAGTGCTGTATTAGAGGTGATGTAGGCTCTGAAGCTCATCACAATCCATCCCAGAAGATGCAGATCTCAGGGGGCTGTTTTTCTTCTCAAGCTACTTCATATGGATCCAACCAGTCAGGCCAATCTTCACATGGACCCAGGCCAAGAACTACACTTGCTAGAAGGTGCTGCAGACATTTCATGTTCCCAGGGAAAGGAAGGCTTCATCCAAGCACTCTGTGCTTGGGTCTGGAAGGGAAAGGTACTGTTCTTTCTCTCATGGGAGGTGTTTCTGCCCATGCAGGGGGTTGGATCTAGATGATCTTTAAGGTCCCTTCCAACCCAAACCATTCTATGATTCTATGATTCTGCTTTACATTACAACTATTTCAGTAAATATGTCGAACTCCAATCAAAAAAGAGGTCCTGCCATGGCAGTGGGTCTTTAGCTGGATGGGATCTGGGAAGTGAGTCAAAAAGAGCCATAAACTCTTGCTACCAAGTCCTGGTTGCCCAGGGCTCTCAGCTAGTGCAGTCAGGAGGCACGATCACCACACGTTGTGCTTGGTGGGGTGCTGAGCTGTCACTCAGCCATTGAGATGCACTGCCCTGCTCCTGGATCCTTGGCACACTTCCCAGGGAAGCAGCTCAGCTGGGTAACAAGGGCCCATTAAATGGGTTTCCAGGCTGCCCTGCTAAACCAGATTTGTTTGGTCCTTGAAGCACGGCAAATATTTGTGTGGAAAGGGCAGGGGACTTGGAGGGAGGCAGAGGGTCAGGACAGCAGCTGGAGGGAAGTGTTAACATCTGACAGCACCAACACACACGTGCCCATCTCCTCCTGGGCAGCTGCCAGAGACAACGTGGGAAGGGCAGCCCTGGCAAGGCTCTGGGGAAGGGACACACCTCGGCTCTCAGACAAGCCCATATGAACATTGCATAGAAAAGCCAGTGGTCCTGGGACTCAGGGATTGTCATGTGCCAGGAGACAAAACCCTGAGAGCTGTTTGGGCTCTGGAGCTGTCATCCTGCACAGCTTTCCTTGGCAAAGTTCACAAGCAGAGCTGGCTCAGAGTTTTCCAGCTCAATTAGGTTTTGTCTGTTTTGTTGGGATTTGGGACTAAACTGCAATGTGATGTTTGAGAAGCCTTCTTTAGAAAACGAGTTTAAGAGTAGGAATATTCTATTTGTCACTGGTACAGCAATTATTTTCAGAAAGCCACTACTCAGAATAAAGCTTCTCAAACCAAAATATTCCTCCTCAAAGAATTCTCTCTCTCTCCTAATTATTTTTCTTTCTTCCTTTTTTTTTTTTTTTTTTTTTTTTTTAATTTTATTTAATTTTTTAATTTGGGTTTGGTTTTACTTTGTTCAAGCTCTGCAAAGAACAACAGGCAAAATGCTGGAATTTTCATAGGATCATAGAATGGTTTGGGTTGGGAGGGACCTGGAAGATCATCTAGTACCAACCCCCCTGCATGGGCAGGGACACCTCCCACCAGACCAGGTTGCTCCAAGCCCCATCCAACCTGCCCTTCAACACTTCCAGGGATGGGGCAGCCACAGCTTCTCTGGGCAACCTGGGCCAGTGTCTCACCACCCTCACAGGGAAGAATTTCCTCCTCATGTCTCACCTCAATCTCCCCTCTTCCAGTTTAAAACCATTACCCCTTGTCCTATCACCTATTTCAGAGAGGGGGTGAGAAGGTCTTATGAGGCAAAATATGGCAGCTCCAGCAGCCTTGCTTGGCCCCAGCAATACTGCTCCCCCCTTTGCCAGGGGCTGAAATTCCCTTTCAACTCCCACCAGCTGGGTGGTAGGCTGGTGATTCCAGAGGAAGAGGGGAAAAACCCTGACCTTCAAAGTATTAATTAACAAAAAAAAAAAATTATAAAAATAATTCTAAATGAACTGGAAACATCTCTTACCATTCCACCACTTCTTGATGGTTTTTCAGTCATTAAGATGTCCACATGAAGGAAGTTTTGAAATAAAGCAACACTTCAAATGAAATATAATCAAAGCTTTTTTTTTCTCAAAGTGCCAGATTGACACAAACACTAAAAAACCTGAAATGTTTATGTTCTCATTTTTTCCAATTAACAGCTTGAGTTTACAACATGTATTAATATAAAATTAATTTTTTTTAAACAAAAATTAACTATTCTATCTCCTTTTCTCCAAACGAGATGAGCTTTACCTCCTACTTGTTAGAGTCTTAGGCTCCTGCTGAAATTCAAACATAACTCCAACTTAGTATTCAAAAGTAAGATTGAGGTGAGACATGGGGAGGAGATGCTTCCCAGTGAGGGTGGTGAGACACTGGAACAGGTTGCCCAGGGAAGCTGTGGCTGCCCCATCCCTGGAAGTGTTGAAGGGCAGGTTGGATGGGGCTTGGAGCAACCTGGTCTGGTGGGAGGTGTCCCTGCCCATGCAGGGGGTTGGATCTAGATGCTCTTTAAGGTCCCTTCACATCCAAATCAGTCTAGGATTCTATGATCCTATGAAAATGTTCTCACAGTCTGGGCACAGAGCAGAGTTTAAAACTTGTGTAGCCATCCCCTATTGCTCTGAGTTCATCTGCCTGCAGATTGCTTCTTCAAAGCTTTTGAAGTCTGAGCTACTCTGAATTCCTGGGGATTTTGATATTAAATCCCTTCAGAAATAGCAGATAGCTGAGAAACAACACAGCCCAGCAGCTGGGATCAGCACAGACATGGGCATGCAGAGCTCCTGGTCTGACTTGGTGGCTAAGAGATGCTCTGGGAGAGAACAAAGCACAGCAGGGAAGGAGTGAGATGCTAGGAGGGCAGTGAGGAGGCTGGGGAATCTGCCCCAATGGGGGAAAGCAGAGCAGGAGCCCCAGAGGCTGCTCACTGAGGATTGTCCACCTCCTTGCCATGCAGCCCTGCCCTCCCTGGCTTTTGCAAGGAGCTGAGCAAAATGTCACTTCTAAGTTGCAGCAGCACTGATAACTCTTTGGCTCCCCTGGTTCAGGTAGGGGCATGGGCTCAAGCAAAGCTTAGACAAGTGTGGATGCCTATTAGCCTTTTCTTTAGTTTTGCATGAGGAATGGGTTAAAATCCAGAGCAGAAAGGTGTCTTGCTCCTGAATAGCAAGCAGAGGAGGAGAGGAAGGGTTAACCCACTGCCTTGCAGAGGCTGCAGTAGGTACCTGTGCAACAACATCCAGCAACATTTTACATACCATTTGAGCAACACACAGACCACGGGATGCTGCACAAGCAGCCAGCTGCTCCACACCCCCATGGGCATCATCACAAGGGGCACATCTGTGTGATGACACATCTCCACAGGCTTTCTAGAGGGCTCAGAGCTGGCTGTCCCACATTTCAGCATCTGGCTGAAGGTGCTCATCAGTTAGAGGCAGCTTGGTTTGTTTATTATTTAATTGATGGAGATGTTTCTACCCCTGGAGGATAATAGGAGCTGCTCTGCCCTGCCAAGGGGTCTGTGCTGTCACCCAGGTGACAGTTGTGACCAGCAGGTACTGAGCTACTCTGGGTGTAAGTGAGAAATGCACCTGATGAGCCATCCAGCTCTGAAGGAGTTAAATGCTTGACACTGAAATTCTGGGCTGCTGTATTTTATTTCTGTTTCCCTTCAGTGGAAAGCTTGTCTCTGGAATCATTTATTGGACATTGACAGAACATTTCTTTCCTTAACATGAAAAGATTTGGGAGGTAAGGATTAATCTCACATATAAGTCACAAGTTTGGCACGAAAGCTATCTAGCTAACTTTGTGCTCAAAGTGCCTTTCTCAGCATTAGTCCTTGAGCTGGGAAGCAGTGTGCAGGCAGCAGTGCCAGTTTTCAGCAAACACACAGGAAATCTCTCTGGGCCTGATCCCTCTTTCTCACTGCAGTAAGAGCTGGGAGAGGCCGTGCTCAACTCCTCTGTTTGGTGCCTTTGGCAAGCTTGAAAGAGGAAGGACTGCTCAAGGAAATAAAAACCTGGTATCTCAGAGTTATGGGATTCTGGTCTTTGATTAATTTGCTCAGTCATCTTGGTGTGAAGGGTCTGCCAGGTAAAGAAGCACTCTGAGAATTCAGTCTTTGAAATGCTCACCAGAAAACCAGCACAGGCAGGTGCCTCCAGGGATGGAGGAAAGAGAAACTGCCTCTAGCCCCACCCTCCAGCTCACCTCTGTGAGCCAGCAGCCACAGCAGGGCTGGAGCTGTTTGCACCCTTTAAGAGATATAAGCCCTGAGCACCCCTCCCCATGGCAGCAGGGTGCTGACACCCCCGTGCTGCAGCTGGAGTATCCAGAGCCAAGAGAACCTGGCTGAACCTCGGGGCCCTCACTCCCACCCTGGGTGCACTTCAGCTTCATTAATCACTGCAGGAGCAAGGCAGCCAGCCTGAGCTGGCAGGAAGGTGCTGAGCTCCTGCAGCAAAACCAACTGTAGCTGTCTGTCAGTGCTGTGTTAGAAGCAGAACAGTCTCACCCACAATGAGTGAGGTGTGTCCCAGTGGGGCCCAAGGGCAGCAGGAAAGTTTTTAATTGAGAGGTTGCTAACTGTGAATGCTCAGGCACTACCCTGAAGGGGAAGGGATTTATGGGGCTGTCTCATCAGTGATCCCCATGTCCATGTAGCATGAGGCTGTGTAAATGCAGGTGAAGGCCTTTTGCTTTGCAGGGAAACAGGAGTCTTCCTCTCCCAGAAACTGTGTTGAATCATTTCTTTCTGCGTGGTCTCAGGTCTAAAGGACGTGGAGAACACTCAAACACCCTGCTTGCTGCCTACTCCACAGTGTGGGACCTTGCTCACACTCCCAAGGCAAAATTCCACCTGGTTTCTCTGGCAGCCCTTCATTCTCTGTCGTTGGGAGGGTGGTTTATGCTGGAGATTTTGGCTAATAACTGCCAGCACAAATAAGCATTGGACCTGCCAGAGCCAGGAAAACAGGGAAAAAGAAAGGAGAGGGTTGCATCTGTTTTGAGAAAGGGGAGGAGTAGGGGATGCTTCCTCCTTCCTGAAGACCAGGTTTCTCTAGCAGGACACTGACAATACCCCTTGATGGCAGGAAGGGAGCAGCAGGGGAGGATGGGGAAGGCTCAGGGACTAACTGAGGGACCAGGCACTGTGCCTGGGGGTGATGTGGGGATGCTGGAGGAACCTACTCCAGTTCTTCAGCTGAGCTGGATCTCCTCCATCCTCACACTGAGGGCTGCACCACTTGGAGCCCTTACAGACCAATCACCACTCTGCAGCTCCTAGAAAAGCTCTCAACCTGTCCCTTCACAGGGTCCTGAGGAGAAGGATGTCACCACCTCTTTGTGCAGAGCATTTAGAGCTAGGACACAGATCCTAAAGCTCCTGCTAACACAAGCTGGGGAAGATTTTCCTTCCAGCATTTCTTTCAGCTCTCATCGAGGCCCAGCTTCATGGAGCACAGCCCAGGGCAGGCCCCAGTTTAGGCTCCTCAGCAGAAAGGCAGTTTGTCTGTCACAGGTACATTTTCCCAGACAAGCCTGTTGCCTCAAGGATTGTTCATGACAGAGCTATGCAGAGACAGTCATACCCTTTCATTCCCAAGGGAAGCAAAAGGAATTATTTCAGTTATCAGCAAATACGTCTAGGTTAATGAGTATCCCACAGCACACACCTTATCTGAGCAGGTAGCTTTACCCCCGTAATTGAAAAGAAAAGCTGTTCACCAGGCAAAAGTTCTTTTAGTAATCCTAGGGACTTTCTTTATGCAATTAAACTGCTAATGAGACCCCTTAGTTCTTCCTACTTTTTTTTAGTTGTTTTCCCATTGAGGCACACCCACACTCCCAGGGTACATTAGACTTGAACAGGCACAAGTGTCATTCCTTTGAAGCAGCTGATGGAGTCTGGGGGGCTTCAGGTTGGCAGGAAGGGTGCTGGCAGGACCCTGGGGCCCAGGGTTTCAGCTGCAGTCTGATTTCTAGCCTTTTTCTTACATCCATGAACCAGCTATAGATGCTTATATCTCAGCTCTTCCTCCGGGTGAACTTCATTGGTTTTTGAGTGCTAGCTGCCTCTATTTCAGATACTCATTGTAGGTACCTGGAACTATTCCTTCTGAGCTTCCTTCTCACCCAGACTGCTAGGCAGTCCCTACTACTACTTAATGCCTACAACAGTGGTAAAGGAGTTGAACACTGACACAGGGACCTCTGCTGTCTGTTCTCATCAGCACTGTGAGCCCCGTGGCACTCCTGCCTTTCCAGAATGAAAATACATAAATAAATAATTAAAAAAAATCATTTCCTTTAGCTTAAAAAACAGAACCAGGATTTAGAGCTTAGCTGAGGGCATGAACTTTCTATTCCTCCTGCAATGAGTCTCTTGCTTCTTCCAGAGGTCTGTTCTGGGCAATGGTTTGGGGGTTCAGTTGAAATGCTCCAGTGCAATTGCCTGATTTCAAACGGAGCTGAGGCTGGTGTGGATGTGACTAGGCTTGCAAGTGTTTAAGCTCTTTAGGGAAATTGCATGTCATACTTGGTTGGTTTACAGCTGTAAACATCATAAAGACAAAAGCGTGGATGTGGTGTACTCAGGTGGTACCTGCTCAGACTGATGTTTAGGGGTAGATGGGCTGCAGAAGAAATAAAAGCAAAACTCACTGTTTTCCTCTCGTTTCTCACCTCTGCCTGGCAGTGAAATGCTTTGCTGTCTACCATGCCCACTGCTTTTAGTGCAATGCTGAGCACTGCCACAGAAGAGATGGAAACACAAAATAGCCTTTGTGAGCCACTGTTAGGAACGGCTGCAGATGTGATTACACATTCCCTGATATTTGCATTAAAATGTTTGGAAGCCCTGGGGAAGGGCAGAACACAGCTGTGCTAAACAAGGACCACAGCAGCCTCTTGCCCAGCAGCTTGCAGCCTAAGAACAGAAGGCAAGAAAAAGAAAGGGATTACATGGAATCCCAGAATCCCACAATGGTTGGGGTTGGAAGGGACCTCTGGAGATCATCCAGTCCAACCCTCTGCCAGAGCAGGATCCCCTAGAGCAGATCCCACAGGAACAGGTCCAGGTGGGTTTGGAATGTCTCCAGGGATGGAGACTCCACCACCTCCCTGGGCAGCCTGTCCCAGGGCTCTGGTACCCTCACGGTAAAGAAGTTTGTCCTTATGTTCAGCTTGACCCTCCTGTGCTCTAGTTTGTGCCCATTGCCCCTTGTCCTGTCACTGGGCACCACTGGGAAGAGTCTGGCCCCATCCTCCTGCCCCCCCTGGAGATATTGAGCAGCACTGATGAGATCCCCCCCTCAGGCTCCTCCTCTCCAGGCTGAACAGCCCCAGCTCTCCCAGCCTTTCCTCACAGGCAGATGCTCCAGGCCCCTCAGCATCTCAGTGCCCTGTGCTGGACTCTCTCCAGCAGCTCCTTGTCCTTCTGGAACTGGGCAGCCCAGAACTGGACACAGATTGATGAAGTGCTACCAACCAGGTGCTGCAGAAGGGGAATGGAAACAAGGAGAGCTCAGACAAGCTGGAAGGTGGTACAAAGAGCCCGGGATCCAGCCGAGGGGGCAGCCCTGCTGGGAGGCTGTACTGGATTGCTCTGTCTGATCAATCAATGCCATTATCTTTCCAGTGTCCCAAACATGTCAAGAGAGGGAATTAATTAAGCTTAGAGGCAATTGAAATCATGTTGTTCTTAGCTGTTAAGGTACATAATTTTTATAATTCCCTCTTTTCCTATTCTGAGCATTTACTATTCCTTTTCTTTAAAGGCTGTGCAGGACCAGGAACTGTCTTAGGATGAGATAAAGGCTAGAAAGGTAATGAGCAGCTCTACACCAGTACATGCTTTTGCTCCCCTGCAGATCCTCCAGAAGACCTTGGAGCTTTGCCTGGTTGGAAGCTTGATAAGCTCCTGAAAATCTGACTGCAATATTTCTAGGTGTGGATGTTACAGCTCCAGGCACCTCACTCAGTTTGTAGAAACTAAAAATTTGTCCACTTTGCACGGTAGCTGCATCCAACTGATTGCAGAGCCCATGCAGAGACAGAGTTTATATATGCAAATGAGCATTCACATATGCTAACAACTCCCATTTAGGAGGCTGAGGACTACTTCCCTCCTCTCTGCCCCCTTGCTCTCTCTAAAAACACAAGCAGACTTTTACACAAGATCCCAGAGCCCAAGGAAGTGTGGAAACAGGGAACCACACCTGGCACTGACTCAAGGGAGGGGACAGCAGAGGCAGAGGAGGACAGCCGAGGGATCAAGAAGCCCGAGGCAGCTGCTAAGGGAATCCCTCTGCTAAAAAACAGCTGATTATCAGGACATCTGAAAATGCATGATGGCCTCCTGTCTCCTTAGCACTTCAGAGCCAGCAAATCTCTGCACTCCTATTGATTTTCTGTCTCGATCTGTAGGGGATGGTGCTGACTGAAGATAAGGGCTTTCTCCCTTGGGCTGCTGAAGGAGGCAGGGCTCTTGCAGCTGAAGCAGAAGCATCTCCTGCTCAGAGCTTGTTGCAGAAAGAGGAATCATGTGCAAAACCCTCCTTGTCTGAGGAGTCTGTGTCTACTGAGCAATGCAGCACAAGACACTGATCCTGGTCCTGAGCATGTTGTGGAGGGACAGCTGGTCTTGGGCTATGGACCTGAGAGGCCTGGAGTTGGCTGGATTGTGATTGCAGGTGCCATCATCACATCTCGGGTGTAATCGTTCACTTAGGCTAAATAAAAAGTTACTCTGATTCAACAGGAAAAAGTGATACGTTTCTTGTTTGTAGAGCCTGAAAGAAAATTGTTCACTTCAATTTAAAAGAAATCCTCCATTGTGCACCAGACACTGTTCTTATGATAGAAAAAAGCTTGGAGGTTTTAATGACTTGACATTATTTTAATGGAAAGAAACTTGTTGTCAAAAGAATTGCACTGTATTTTATTCCTTTTTAGCAAGTCCTTGTCAGTTCTTGTGACTTTGACAGCAGGAGAAGGAGACCAAGGCACCAGGAGAGCTGGCCATTATCCTTGCCCTCCCTTGGCTTTGCCCTGTTGAGGTGGGAAGATGGTTGACAGGAGTCAGCAAATAAACCACTGCCCAGTGATCAGGCAAAACCCCTGTGCTCGTAGCCAGAGCCACCCTGCAGGAAGTGCTCTCATTCCCAGGAATGCCTGCACCCAGAGCTGGTGACACCCAGATGCTTTGGGGTCCTTCTCATGTCATTTCATGTAGTCCCTTGGACCAGCTTTTAACAGGTGAACAGCAAAAATAATGGTTTTTCTGCTTCTGTTCCTCCCAATAAGAAGCCTTGAGAACTTCATCAAGAGCTGAGAGCTGTGAGGGGAAGGCTCAGTGCTGGATGAACAGCCTGAAGGAGGATTTTCCACCCTGAAAGTGCTGCCTGGGGGGGAATCTGAAGTGGGAAGATTTAGAAAAGCAGGCAGGAGCAGAGATGTTGCCTGCAGAGTGTGGCAGCACATGCCTGCCATCCCAGAGGCACCCCAGGTGGCTCCCTTGGTGCATCACAGGAATGCCTTGCTGGGGGAAGCTTTTGCTGGGAAATAAACCCCAACCCCAGGATGTTTGGAGAGAGAAGAGTCAATCCTCCTTTTCCCCTTCAGCAAAATGTGAGAAAGCGATGCAGAAAAATTGTGTGATTAGAAGAAATTGCCTTCTCTTTAATTTTTCATGAGAAAATACAGGAATGCCTCAGGGAGGTGCATATTAATGACATATTAAATTGATATATAATGGGCCATGAGAAACATGCTGCACTTTGGCCCCACTCCCTGGGCTCCCCTGGGACTCAGCTCATCAGAAGTTATTTACAACAGCATCTTGTCCTATTATGCAAAAAGCCTTTTTCTCCCCCATTTGGGGACATGCAGTGTTCTTGTGGTACAAGGCACTGGCAGGAAGACTCCCTAGATTGAAAGAGTCAAGGTAAAACATTAGGTGAAAATTCCATGCCATTAAAATGGAAAAAAAACCCTCAGTCATGTTGCTTTTCTTGCAGCCCTAATACCCTTTCTACCACATGATTGAAGCACAAATTGTGTTTAATCCCAGTGCCAGAATTACTTGTATTTCTATGGTCTAAGCATGCCAGGAATAGCAAACTCACTTTTGAATTCAGCTTTTTTGGATTAGTCACTTGTTTGTGGATTCTCTCCTGAAGTACTTGTGTGTATTTGCTAAATAATCTGGACAAACTTTAGCTTTGGCAGTGAGTTATCAGCCTGACAGCTGTCTTTGCCAGGGAAAAGAGCTGGAAATGTAACTTCAGATTACATGGTTGCCAGCTCTAGTGATTTTATTAGGGATCTTGCAAAATTTAATATTTTCCTTAAAGCTTCATCTCCTCTGATAAAATGTGAACTTGGACACTGATGCCATTACAAAGCAGCGCTGTGGGCTCTGAGTTGCAGAGGAAAGGTTGAAAAGGCTGAAAAGCCAACCAGTAAATGAAAGGTACTCATGTTCTTTCATTTAAATCTCCTTACTTTGAAGCAAAATCTCATTATTTTGTGGATAACTAGCTAGCTGGGCTAGAACAGGGCTTCTGGAGGGACAGAGGTCAGAGCTCATGCAGAGAAATGCAGACGTACACATGTATACAAGCCCCTGCGAATTTGTGAGCATGTTGAGCTCTGAGCAGGGCAGGGGGGCAGGGCTAGTGAGCTGCTGGCCCCCCGAGCCCTTAGAGCATGCCAAACCCTCTGCCGGTCACCAAATCCTCTGCAGGTCCTTAAACCCTCTCCTAAGAGCTGCTCTCCCTTCCACTCCCTGCAGCAGCTCACTGAGTCTCTGCAGTGCTGAGATCAGTTCTCTGAGCAAAATCCTCACTGCAATGCTTCTGCCCCCAGGTGTCCTGACCTTTAAAAAATGCAAAACCTGATGTTCATCCCTCGAGGTCTTGTTGTCCCTGGGTTCTCTTTTCACTCGGTCCCAGAAATTTGGAGAGCCAGACAGAACAAATATTTGGCAAATAATGCAAACACCTGCAAACCCCACTGCTCCCAACCTCTGCCAAGCACTGCAGCCCTCTCTAAATCATCTATGGTGCTATTTAGAGAAACTGTGAGGGATGGGAGGATAAGTAACAATTTGTGCTTTAATGCAAGCTAGTAATCACAGGATGTCTCCTGAATGTGCTTTGTATGTCAGCGAAACAAGGGTCCCCTGCCCTGCTCTTCCCTAGAGCTGCTTCCCCAGCCCTTCTGAGAGAGCTTCAGCAAACAGAGAAGAATATAAGTGCCGTGTTTTTGATGTGTCACATCCATCACTGGTTCAATCAGGAGAGATTGCGGAGATGCTGACAAGATGTTTTGTCTGTGAAACTGTTTAGGCTGATTTAAAGCACCGGGACTTGTGCTCCCAGGATGCAGGACTGCCTGGAAACGGTTGTTAGAGCAGAGCCTGGCAGCAGGGATGAGCAGCAGGAAGCTGGCTGGCCCGGGGAGCCCTTTCCTGCCCGGTGCTGAACTCCGTGGCATCAGGAGCTGTGTGTGGCCTGGGAGAGGCTGGGATGCTGCCTGGCTGCTCTGCATCCAATGCAGGGTATTTTCTGGCAGGATTTCATGCAGAAGAGATGTAAAGCTGCACTTGGGCCAGACCATTAAGTCCTTCAGACTTTGCCCAGTGACTGGGCTGTATGGTGGATGCAGCTGAGATACCTCATGGGTGCAGGACTGGCCAGTATGGGGGGACCTTCAGCCCATGGCCTCACCAAACATTGGAGGACTATGGAAGCAGCTGGGTTTTGCCTCCTTGGAGCTAGGGGGTCTTCATTGTCCAGGTTTCCAGTGCTTGTGTCACAGAGTCACAGAGTCATTGTAAGGGTTGGAAAGGACCTCTGAAGATCATCTAGTCCAACCTCCCTGCTAAAGCAGCATCATGTACAGGAGATCACACAGGAACATGTCCAGATGGGTTTGGAATATCTCCAGAATCCTGTGGTTGCTTTTTGAATTTAGCTGCTGCTTTAGCCTTGTAGCAAAACAACTGTCAAGTTGGAGTGAGGGAGAACCCTTGAGCTGGTGGGTCAATGAGCAAACAACCCATCCAAAGGGGAGAACTGGTCAGGAAGAAATCAGCTATTTGAGTCTTTTCCACTGGAAGAAAGCAGATATTTTTCAAAGCAGCTGGGTTTCCATAGAAACCCCAGGAAAGGGTCCTGTAATCATATGGGGGAAGGGGTTTTTTTGTTCAGTCCATACAGCTGCTAAGAAGTTAAATGCTGAAGGTGATGCAAAACCCCTGTCCCACAGCTGAGCTCAGAGGGGAACTTGCTTTTCTCTTATTAACACTTTGACAGCTGCATTCAAGTTGCTGTGTTTTTCATTCTGACAGTTTTGTGCTGCAACTCGATTAGGTACTGGATGAAGGGATTGCCACTGTCTCAGAAAGGTCTCTGGGGCCATTCCCTGACCCCTCTGGTGCTGCATTTGGGAAGCAGGTGCCCTGGTGTTACCTAGTTTATGAGTTCAGTTACGTTCCACTCTCATTACTTCTTAGTTATTGTTTCTGAAGCTCACCTCCATGCTCTCCTGCACTGATAGCCAGACCTGGGCCTCAGTGGGCATGACCACAACCTTTCCAGGGCTCCATGTCCCTTTGTGAGAGAGCACACTCTCCTTTGCACTCCAACTCTAAGCATTTTAAACTGTGATTACCAGAAGAATTTGATACATAGTGCATCCAGGAACAGGAATCAAAGCATTGGCTCAGCCAGACAGAGAGCTGGTAATTACATAGAAGGAAGCTCAGTGTTTTCCACCAACTCCACCTGCATGGAGGGGAGGTGACCTCCAAAAACACCTAGGGAGCTTCATCACTAGAGAGGGAAGGAGATGAGGATGGTGCACAGAGGGGATGGGTCTTTAACTTTGGCTTCCAAGTGAGGTAGATCCAGGTGGTATTTACAGACAATTGCTTTTAGATCTTTGCCCACTGGTGCTGTGGCACAAATTGTCCAGGCCAGCCTCAGCAACTGGGATTGGAAGAAGTTTCAGCAATCCTGTGATTCCAAGGTTAAACATCCCAACACTCAACCTAAGCATAAGAGTAATGAAAATGCCCTGGAAGTACAGTATTTCAGGGTTTTTTTTCTGCTTTTTATGATGTAAAAGAGAATAAAAAGACATTGCAGATTTGGTAAACCTAATGCTATGAAATACAGTTGGCTATAGTCCTTTCCCCTTGCTGTCCAAACTGAGAAACATCCTAAGAAAACCTTGATTACACAAAAACATATTTTTCCTGATGGTAAAAGTTGTGTTTTTAGTAGGAGTGGTAGAAATATTTGGCTGTCCATGGGCAGAACAATAATTGGAGGACTGCTGGGACCCATTACATCTTGGTGCTTCTCCTTTGTTTAAGAGATCATAGAATCAAAGAATCTCTTGGGTTAGAAGGGTCCTCTAAAGGTCATCTAGTCCAACTGCCCTACAATAAGCAGGGACATCTCACACTGGACCAGGTTGCTCAGAGCCCCATCAAGCCTGACCTTGAATGTCTCCAGGGATGGGGCCTCCACCACCTCTCTGGGTAACCTGTTCCAATGATCCACCACCCTCATGGTAAAGAACTTTTTCCTAATGTCCAACCTAAATCTGCCCTTTTCTAGCTTGAAACCATCACCCCTTGTCCTATTGTTACATCCCTTGTGAACAGCTCTTCCCCACTCTTCTTATGGGCCCCTTTCAGGTATTTGAAGGTTGCTATAAGGTGCCCCTGGAGTTTTCTTTTGTCCATGCTGAACAACCCCAAGTCCCTCAGCCTGTCTTTGTAAGAGAGGTGCTTCAGCCCTCAGATCCCTTCTGTGGGCCTTGAGATGGTAACCTCGAGATGAGGTTGCCATGGGTTTTCCTTGTGCTTTTTTAAATCTTTGCACCTTCATTAACCCCATGGTGCTCAAAAATAACAAATCACTCTCCTGGGTGCCTCAAAACCTTTCATATCCATTAGCTAATCAACACTTTTAAGAACCCATAGAGTTGCTAAATGTGAATATAGCTCCTTTCTGGGTCTGCAAATGTGTGCTGTGGCCTTGGGAAATCCTCTGCCTTGGTCAGACAATGAGAACAAGGGGACTTTCTGAAAATTGAAAAGAAACATGTGTGTACTACTGTGTTTTCAGCCTTCTGAAGGACAGATACGTGCCAGGATCAGAGATGAGGGGTTGGACTAGCAAGGTTGGACTTGTCAAGGTTAGATAATTCCCAGCTTCCTAGAGACACTTTAGCTGGAGCTCAGAGACAGTAAATAACTCACCTGGAGACAAACAGAGCAGGTGACAGTATGGAAAAATCCCATTTCTCCTAGAATCAGTCTTATGTGTCTGCTGTTTGTGGGCCACAGATAATAGTGCTGACATCCAGTCAGGTCAGACAATCCTTCCAGACTCAAGGGGAAAGTATCATCAGCCCTAAAATCAGCAACACCATTAGGGTTTGAAATTTGTGGCAAGGCCAATGCAGTTTTGCTGTCACTCTTCAGCCTCCTGAAGGCCAGAGCAGGGCAGGGATGGATAATGAACTGCACTGTGCTTGGCCCTGAGAGTTCAGTGTTCTGCCTCAGTGAAGCACAAAGGCCATCTTTTGAAAAACTCATCATAGTCAAGCTACCTTTGGTCTGGGAGGCCAGGACTAGATACATAAAGAAGAATTGCCCTAAAAAGGTAAAACCCATTGGCCCTACATGACTGATTATAGGACACCAATGGTTTGCATCCAAGATCCTTGCTGGGTGTAGGAACAGTTTTTGCTGTAGAGATCAAATACTTTTCCCACTCAGAGCAGACAAGAAAAGGTGAAAATCAACATTCTTCAAGAAATTAAGTTTCTCTTCATCCACAATGAAACTTTTTGCTTAAATCACTGTGAAGCTTTTACTTTCAACTTGAAATGAAGAGGAAAATGGAAGGATTTGGTTCATAGACCTAGACACTGAGAGCACCTTGATCTGGCTTTGAAATTACATTTCATTTCCAAAATGCTCTGCAGAAAAGTCTTTTTAAGTCTGAAATGAAACATTTTGATTTAAAAGGAATGTTGCAGATATTCAATTTCAGCATTTCCCACATCCCCAGTTTGTTTTCATCATAACTGTGTAATGCATGAAAGTAATTTCGAGTTCTACACTTGACCACTTTCTGACCAAGTATTTCATTGAACTCCCAGACAAGTCCCATAATTGTCAACCAGCTTTACAAGGAAGGTACATTTGCACTACACCACATTGCACAGATTTAACAGTGGCATTGGTGAATAAAATCCTTTGAACACTTGTTAACTCTGGGAGAAGAAATGAGTTCTTTTGTCTCTTTCCCAAGATGAATTTTCCATTTTTTATTTCAAGTCCATTGACGTTTGCAAAATTATTTTCTGTCATCTGTTCAGTCAATAAAACCTGCTGCTGGATTTCAAGTCACCACCAAGCAATGCCTGGCATCAGGCACACAGAGAGGTACATGGGTGAGGTGGGTTATAACAAAAATCCCTGATTTTTATCTCATTTGAATACATTTTGGGTATTGGCTTTTTGTGTCTATCATCTTCAGAGCTGTCAGAGTGGTTGGGAGCTGTGGCTGATGAGCTCCACTTGTCTCCACCTCTGGAAAACACGCAGAGATGTAATGAAATCATTATTGTCCTGACTGAGGAGGGAAAAAAAAAAAAAAGCCTCCATTTGAACTCACACAGCCACAAATCTACTGGAAAATGTTTGGACTGACTGGATTCACACCACTTTCTGAGATTTCAAGGTTTAGTTGCCACTTTGCAAAAAGGGGAAAAAACCTGCTGTGATATCTCAAGCATCTTCTTGAATGGGGAAGGCATTTCCTCCTCTGTGAATCTCTATACCAGGCAGCCTGGGATCAGAACTTTCTTATTTTTCAGCAGACCTTGGCTGTTTTCTGTGAATTGAGTAAAGCAGTTATTTGACAGGCAAATAAGGCTTTATATTGGCTCATCCAGTCAAACAGTGGGATGGATTAAAATGAAACATGTTCCTTTAAATAGCCCAGCACTAAGAAAAAGTAGAATTTGTCTCCATGGACTTTGAGCAGGGGGAGGCAAGGGGGAGAAGCTCCTAATGACCAACCAAGCACTGTAAGAATTAATAAGTATGGATCATTTTTATTGGCCTGACCCAAAGTGCCGTGGAAGTCATTGTGAGTCTTATCACTGATTTCCAAGAGTGTCAGGTTGGGTAGGAGAGGATAAATTGGCTTTGCAAAGTCAATGGGGATATATTGACTTGTGTTGCTAAATACCTGGCCTATCTACTGCTTCAGGACCATGAGGCTGTGGAGTGAGCAGTCTTTAATTAGGAAGCAGGGCAGTCTGGAACTCTATACTTTTAGCATCCTCCTAATTAATCCCAGGATTAATTTTAAAGCTGATTTCCCTCTTTCTGAAGGTTTTTATTCCACAGATGCCCTACGCTGTGGCCAAGGAGACCTGTGCAACATGCTGACTGCAAAAGGCTGCTTGGAGAAAGACAGCAGGCAGAAAAGAGCTGAAATTTTAATTTTTAAGAATTGCTAAATAACGAAATACATTTTACTTCAAATTACCAGCCTGTAAAGTCATATTTCAGTGTGTATATGAAGAGTGTTCAGGTGTTTGGGGACATATCTGTAATTAGAATAAGTAAAGCTTGCCATCTGGAGAGAAAATCTGCTTTCTTCTCGATATGGCAGGGGTCACAGGCAGTGCCACATATGCTATTGACAGATAGTTTTCTTCCTCAGATGCCACCTGCTTGGTAATCTGTGTTTATCAATAGATAAAGGCTTAATTTCAATCCTGGGTATCAATCTGATATGGCTTAGGTGAGGGGCTTGCTTTTCATGCAGGGGAAAAATCGTGGTCATTGAAACCAGTCCCCAGGGCTGTGTTCCAGGTCGTATCTTCTGGCAATCTGCCCCTTGCTGGTGCTCATGCTTGTATTGCCTTGGGATAATTGGTGATTTTCTGAATGCTTTTGTGAATCAGTAAGAAATGCTGCTTTTTTTTCCCAACAGTGAGTTTTCCACTGACTTGGTTGCTAGGGGAAGCTTGAAACTGAGACCCAAAAATGACCTGAAAGTTCAAGCACCAGAAAACAAGTAAAAGAAGCCAATACTTATTCAACAGTCTCGTGTTCTGGGGTCACAACTGTTGCTTGCTGGGGGGCTCTGGACTGACTTTCTTTTTGCCCTGTGACCCAGAGCCTTGGGAACAAGAAAGGGATCTGCTGTCCATGCTTGGGCAGGGGCTGAGCTGCTGACTGCTCCGTGCAAGGGGATCATTTGGTTTGCTATGTGGCTTGCACTGGGAGATTGTATAGACACTGCTTTCCCCTCTCTAAAAAAACCCCAAAGCATTAAAAAAAGTAATATACTAGCTGACAATGTCATTTGGTCAGCAAGAGTTTTCATTGGGGGAAAGAGAAGGCCTTTTTTAATGCTATAGTAAGGAGCTTTCACACTCTGCTCTTGCAAGTGTAACAGAAACTCTGATGTGATCTCCATCTGCTTGCCAAGCTTCAGGATTTGGCATCATCCCCTGCCATCAATATGCAACTAATGACTCAAGCCATTAAATTAGCCCTGGTGCCTTTTTCTGCTGAGTAGGAGGAAAACACTTGTAATGGCTATTTTGGGGGTGTGTGTCCGTTTGTCTGAAAGAACTTTGAGCTTAGAGACATTAATTAAATTACACTTGAAATTTTCTGGGTGGGTGGTTTCCTTCCCTGCAGGTGTGTCCTTGCGGCAGAAGTGAGGTTGCTGTCCTCCTGGCCTTACTGCCATGCACCAACCCTGACCTGCTGGGACACAGCATGAATTTGCTCTCAGAGCCTCCAGTGAGCCTCTTACTGAAGACTGAAGAGATCATCATGCTTATGTGCTCTGCACTTGTGAGACCCCACCTGCAGTACTGTGTCCAGTTCTGGAGTCCTCAACACAAAGGACGTAGAGCTCTTGGAGCGAGTCCAGCGGAGGCCACAGAGATGATCCAAGGGCTGGAGCAGCTCTGCTCTGGAGACAGGCTGAGAGGGTTGGGGGTGTCCAGCCTGGAGAAGAGAAGGCTCCAGGGAGACCTTAGAGCCCCTTTCTGGTGCCTGAAGGGGCTCCAGGAAAGCTGGGGAGGGACTTTTTATCAAGGTGTGTAGTGATAGGATGAGGGAGAATGGTTTTAAGTTGGAAGAGGTTAGATTTAGGTTAGACATTAGGAAGAAATTCGTTAGTGTGAGGGCGGTGAGACACTGGAACAGGTTGCCCAGGGAAGCTGTGGCTGCCCCATCCCTGGAAGTGTTGAAGGGCAGGTTGGATGGGGCTTGGAGCAACCTGGTCTAGTGGAAGGTGTCCCTGGCCACGCAGGGGGGTTGGATCTAGGTGATCTTTAATGTCCCTTCCAACCCAAACCAGTCTATAAATCTATGATTATATCTGCACTATAGACATGTGTTCACCAGAGCTGAGATCCCAGGCTTACTTGACAAAGGCCCATAGACATCCAGCAACTGGCAAAGGCTCTCAGCTGCTGTTTGACAAAGCAATGTGTTGACAGCACAGCAAAAATTCAGAGACTTCTGTCAGCTGAGCTGTTGAAGTTCTTGCCTTGATTTAGGGCTGGATTCTTCTTCCTTCTGTACAAGGGATGTGTACAGTGGGAAGCAGATGACACTGAGTCTCTTTTCTTTCCCTGGTTTTGGTCCCAATAAATCAGCTTTCAAATGAGAAGGTTCATCTTGGTGAGGCTGAGGTATCTGGCACTGAGTTTTCTGGTGTTTCAGAGTGTCTAGTGAGTGAATATGCCTACATGAACATGCACAGGTGGGAGTAGACGCATATTTGGTTTTTTTATTACTTCTGAGTGTCTTAGTTTGAAATAAGCAATGAATTTCTAAGTGCCTGGTCTCCAGTTCTGTTCAATTGTTGTTTAGAGAACAAGGCAGATATTGTAAGTAAGAAAATCCCTCACCTGCTTCCCCTGTGGCTTCAGGAATGGTGTTTGTTTTAATGTTGGGATTCCTTTGAAAGCTTCACCTGGAGACTCGTTTTCTCTCTGAGATTGCCTCTAATGTCTTTTTTAAGAAGCACCCAAATAGCTAAAGAATAATCCACATCTCACTGAAGCATTTAAAATGGGCTCTTTTAGAAAAGGAGACAAGGATTTATGGCTGGTGAGTACTTGTTGCAATGAGTGTGGAGAATTGTGGCTATAATAACAGCAAGATTTATGGCTTTCAATCCATCAGCACCCAAGTTGCACAAGAGATCTTTATGAGTGGAGTTTTGTCAAGACAATGCAAACACCTGAAGGTTAAGTCTCTATTTTCATGAATAAAAGTTACAATTGGAGGGGTTTAGTTATGAGAAAATATTCCTGAATCATCTGTAGATTAAAAGGAAATAATTGCTCTTGCAAGAGGATTTACTGGGAGGGAAGCACAGCTGAGGGCAGCGAGGCTGGTGGGGCATGATGTAATTGAAGGATGTTCTCAAGCTGTTGCCTGCAAAAAGTTCTCCTTCAGCTTTGACATCTTCTTTCAATGACTGCCAAGAAAGTGTTGTGGTAGATCACTTGCTGTAAGACTCCACTGACTGTCACATTGAGCCTGACACAGGGTGTCCTTGGGTGTGACAGGTAACAGCTCCCCCCCCTACACGGGGTTTTTTTCAATTAGTGTCATTGTCACTTGCCGTGGTGCTTGGTAATCAATGTCATGAGTGCTAAAGATCTGTCCCACAGGCTCTGCTTGTAAGTCAACTCTGTCCACTTAACTCACTGCCCCTCAGTTTGGCCATCTCCAAAAGGCAGATCTATTTTTCTATTTCTATACTTCCCAAAACAATTTCATTCTGACCTTTCATCCACAGTGTGGTCAAGCTCCATCCCTTGTTACCTTTCAGCTGAAAGGAGCAAAGCTTCATCCCCACGTGCCTTTGCACAAGGATGAGTTTTGTTTCTAAGCCACCCTGATCTAACCCAGCTAAATCTCCTGTAACCAGCCAGGCTATGACAGAGCCCAGAGAAACTGCTAAAAAATGGCTTAAAAATATCAATGTTTAAATTAATTTTATTTGAGTTTTCTTGGATTAGAGGGGGTTTTTTGCCCAAGTCTTTTGCAATATTCTCTGCACATCTGTCTTTCCTATCTAGCTACTGATCTAGGTTTTTGGGAGATACCTTTGCTGGGGAAAAAAAAGGATTGTTACAAATTAATTGGATGTGCATTCTGTTTGCCAGTTGCCCAAAAGGCAGGAATGTGTCACAGTGAATGTTAATGTCTCCTGCCCAGGAGACAGAAGGGTAGGAATGCAGGTTTTACATCTTGGGCTTATAGAGAGATGTAGTTCCTATTAGTAAGAAAAATAACTGATTTCAAAACAACTTGCAAGCTGGAATCCTTGTTATTGTGTTGTTTTGTCTGTCAGCTTCACCACAACCCCCTGCCCCTCCTGAGCCCATCCTCTGTGTAATCCTGTTAGAGCTCTTTTGCTGCTCTGGATTTTGCAGGTCTTGTCCTCTCGTCCCCAAATGAGAGGATGCCTGGAGGAGCTTCAAAGCTGAGAGGTGTTCAGGTTTTGTCTCTTCAGTATGTGCACTGTTTGCTGAGTGAGAACATCACTCATATCCCAGCCTAAAAACATTCCTAAGAAGCAAGGTTGCACTGCTCAGAAATACCACAGCATACATAACCCCTCTGCCAGTGTTTGCTCCTGCTGCACTAGCTCACAGCCACTACTATTTCAGAAGCAGACTATGCAGTTGAGCTGCTGCCTTGCTGCTCTGGTCCTGCCTTGCTCTGACTTTCACAGACTTTCTTTTCTTTAGTACAAGATTAATCTCCTCTAGATGCAGATGTCTGAGTCTGAAGTAGTCATTCTGGGCTTGCTTTGTAGTTACTGAGGAGCGAGATGCTCCTAGAGGGCAATTCATCTTCCCTATCCTACATCCACTTCCCAAGAGAGGCATCTCTTGTCCTTCAGGGCTGCCTCCTTCTCTCTGTTAACTGCCAAGGTGGCCACTCAGGCCTAGATGGTTTTTTATTTGGCCCAGTGAGAGCAGATTAACGACCCTGACCGTATAATTAACCAAACAAAATTCCCAATCCTATGCGTGTCATTGAGTAAAAGGGCTAAAAATGTACAAATGAATTCCCTGAGGTCCAGTTTAAAAGTACACTCCACTCCACTTGAGTCTAAAGTTATTCAAAATAATTCCTTCTGGCACTTTAATGGTGGATATTTTGCTGTAATGCTTTCTCTATGACATTTGCAATGACCTAGTTTACTGTTTTTACAAATAATAATTTGTCTTAATTTTCTCTTTGATGTAGCAAGCAAAAGAATAAATGAGTGAAATCTAAACCTGGTAACCTTGCTAGATATTTTAGGTCAATAAATTATCTTCATGCATAGCTTAGTATTTCAGCTTTCCACTCCAGTGGATAAGGGCTCTTTAATGCTTGTTAAAATAGCAGAGATAAGTGATTGCAGTCTGAAGATGGAAAACATTGAATAATGCAAAGATCTGTGGATTTTGTGATTTCACTTGGCTGGGGGAGAAAATCCTTTGACTCTTTCAGAACCAGAGAGAAGAAAATCTTTCTTTTCAGTTAGGACTATCCACATTTTTGTGCCAAACATGCTTGTGAAAAGGTAAAAACACTTCACTGATGAAAATGTTCCAGTGGGGCCATGCCAGGGCTGGACATTTCTGACCTGCTTTTCAGTTTAAAATTCAGGACAGACTGTGGATTATTTCATCAGGAAGCCAGGAAACCTTGTCAGAAACATCACTGAATGCTGCTGATGTTCTGCACACAGGCTCTGGATGGTCTGGTGCCCAAAGCTCTTGCCCAAAGTTGATTTACTAGATGAAGACTTGATTTTAAGAAGTACTTCAAACTGACATTACTCGAAGCAGAACGATGTTTCTCAAGAGGAAAGCAGGAGTTTTAATGAGACAGAGATGTTCATGGAATGAGCCTGACTTCCCTCATTGCATTATTTTCTCCAGACAAATAAAAATCTTCAAGGCCACAGACTTCTTTTAACAAGACATCAAAAAGTTCTAGTAAGAAACGAAAAACTTTTAATGAAAACCAAGTTTGCTGCTTTTGTTATTTCCATTCCTCTCTACAGTCTTTCTGATAAACTGTAAATCAGATTCTCCAGGGTCCATTTCAACTTCTCCAAACATCAGTTCCATTTCTCCCATGTTCTGGGTCTCAAGTCTCATTACTTATGGCCATCCATTCAATTATGCTGTCTCAGCTGTTGCCTCCTGGAAGTATCATCTTAAACAAGGTCCATCATTCTGAATCTCAGAACCCTGCATCCACGGCCCTGGGCTCACACTCTCAGCCCTGCAGAGTTGCACTATCTTTCCTTTCTGATAAACAGCAATGTATCCAACACTTCTAATATTTTATTCCCCCTTCAACATATGAGAAAATAATAATTACACCCTGCTCTGCAGGACTGGAAATTATAATCAACACCAAGGCAGGATCTGTACATAATTAGAAGCTTGTTTTAGACTCTTTTTTAGAATTTCTCCCACAATAAATTGCCGGTGTCAGCTAGCATTTTAACCAGTAAGCCTAAAAGTGACACAGGGTTGTTAAAATTGCCATTGCAGGAGCAGTTAAAATCTCCACCATTTGTTCTAAAACATTGTAGACAAAGACTGTTGAAAAAGTTCCACAAATCAGTCAGAGACATTGTCCTGTTGACTGAAAGGTTTGGGGTTTCCAAGCTGGTTGCAAGGGTTTTGTCTGCACCTGGTTCTGGTAGGGTTTAGGGATCTTCATGCCACCCTAGGGTGCAAAGGAAAGTGCATTGGCTACACCTGAAGTTGGACTGAAACATGAGGAGGTACCGAAGGCAGATTTCTCAGGAGGTGATTTGAGAACCTTGGTCACAAAAAGGACATTTAGAAATTGAGTTGAAAAGCTCCAAAGAACTTGACCCAGTCTATTGGGACCCAATCTCACAGCCTTTTTTTGTAATTACTTGACCATAGTACCAGTTTTCCTCTTTCAACTTGCCTGTGTTGCACAGGGACAGATAGTTTCCATCATCTTCTCAATGATCCACCTCTCTGTTACCTCATGGCTCTCCAGTATGCCACATTCTAGTGTCTGCCTGGCATGTGACATCAGGATATTGGCCATGTCTGGTGCTGGACTACGCTTGGGCTCCTCTAATCATTGGGACAGTGACTCTTTCAAGGGGCAATGCTGGGCAAGAGCCTACAACAGAGGAAATATTTCAGTCTGCGGGAGCTGGCCATGCTAAAAACAAGGTAGACTCAAGTCTTGCTGTGCTTGAGTGTATGTTTGCACTTCCACAGGACAGCTGGTGAGCTGAAATAAATATACCAGAGGTCAAATGTCTGGAAGCTCACAGTAGCCAGAGGTGGAAAAGTATCTGAGACAATTCCATGCAATTGATTTGTAACTGAGGGACACTGATGACACAATGGTGCCTTAGCAACCTCCTGGTGCTAGACACAGCACCGTGGCTGTGGGCTCTCCTGCCTTGGCGTGTTGCATATTCTCTCATTGACTTTCAATCTTTAAGCTGCTGTTAATTAAAAAGCTCCCATGTTCACCTCTGATATACGCTGAAGAGCTTTCCTGGCTGAGATGAATTGGACTCCATGTAAGAGCAATAAAATATCTTGTAAGGCAATGTTTTAATGGGCTCCTCTGAATCTTTTTTCCTGACCACTCGTTACTCTGCAGCTTGGATGCAACAGATCCAGACCCTGCAGCACTGCTCGTGGGACTGCACTGCCCTCATGAAGTGTGCACACATCCTAAGTTATCTTGATTTTTGCTCTTTTTTCCAAGCACCTGAGAAGTCTAGACAGATGCGAGAAGGTAGGAAAAGACCTTTTCAGTGCATTCAAAATCCCATTTTAACTCAGGTAATTATAGCTACAGTGTAATTAAAATATTGTGTAGGAAAAGAAAATAATCCTACCAAACTTCACTCCTGTGTGTACTAGCACATTGCCATCTGCAGACTTCTGAATCACTGCATCTTTTTACCTTAAAGCAAAATGTTCAACAGCCTCTTTTGCCAGAAACAGCGACCCTGCTGGGCACATCTGTTGGCTGACTGGGTGCTGCTCAAAGAAGGAAACTCTCCTCTTGGTGTAAACTCCCTCCTGCTCCCTTTCTTAAAGGTGAGAATAAACACGTTCAAATGTTGGCAATTACAAATCAAAATGTCACACCAGAAGAAAAATCCCTGTTACATAAAATTTCTCATTTCATATTGATTGGAAAGTTCCAGCAGGAGAAATGAAAAATGTTGAGCTTGCTTTTATGAACAAAGTCTTTTTCCAGCTACAAGCAGCTCGACAAGCCATCATGCCTGCAAAACAAATACAACTATTTTCTAACCAGCTCTAACTTAGTAATTTCAATGTAATAAATTTGCTGGAGGAAAAAAAAAAGAATATTACAGTGAATCTTCATTGATCACAGAAAAACACCATATATGTCAAAGAAAGTTTGAGGTAATATATCTGGTATATATATACTCCCACATGTCAATCAGATTCTTTCAATAGCAAAGTGGTTGAATTACCTTGCTTAGTGACATGGTATATTCTTATTGCAAAAAATGAAGGGAAGGATGGATGTTTCTTCACATCTGTAGCTGAAGCAGAAATTACAAGGCACAGCACAGAAATTACAGGGTGAATTTCTACATTCTGTGTTATGCTGGAGGTCAGGCTAGATGGTGATGATATTTCCTTCTGGCCTTAAAAAATGCAGCTGTGAAAATACAATCAGAGCTTATGAGCCATTGAATCCATGTGCTCAGAAATTATTTTTTTAGCAGTATAAATGACAGTATCTGCAAGAACAAATAAGCTGTGTCTGCCAGAGTCAGCAGCAGAGCCTGAAAATGGGAAAAGTATGAGGAGAGAATCCCAACTTGCTTAATTGCCTCACAAATCAATCGTATGGGCAATAACTCCTGTTTAGGGGAAATTCAGATGAGAAATATGATTACTGCTCTCTGTAGGGGAAAGGCAGCACTTTGACAAAATGAGGCCTGTTTTTTTCCAAGTGATCCAAGTGCCAGAGCCTGACTTGCCAGAATTCCTCAGGAAGGTCAAAGCTTTCCCATGTTTCAGCAGTTTTATGCTGGTCTGGGCAGGCTCACCAGGGAGGACTTGAGCTGGTGCAGCTTCTCTTGTGGGGTGGGTTAATGTCCTTCTGTGTCTGCTAGGAAAAACACAGGGCCATTTCATGGAAATTCAAATGTATATGGGAAAAACATTCTACATATATATATAAAACTTATATTTCTTCCCAGAAAAGCAGCTTGAGATTTTATTAATGGGGTGGCAAATCAGATGTCTGTATATAAATTATACCTAAGTGAAAATTGTGTTGGTGTTCACATGCATTAAACTTCCAGAATGTCCTGCACAAGATATATTTCCCCAAATATTTTTTTCAGTGGGAGAAAAATCATGTTTTGTTCAGTCTGAGTATAATGAATCTTGCATAAATCCACTGCCAGCTTACACAGGCAGATTCAGCCTCTGATGGAGTAACATGAGGTACAACATCCTTTCTGATGGTCTGGGCTTTATAGAGAGGAACTTGAAGAGTTAAGAACAATTCCATTTATCAAACCAACCCAATATTTATACAAATATTTGGATGGATGGGGGGTTGGTTTTGGCTGTTCTCTGCTTGTTTCAGCATCCATTCACATCTGCTCAATGCATTCTTGTCTGTAAGATCGAACCATGATGGAAATGCAAATGCTGCACATGCAATAATACATCTGCAGCTGGGGGTGGAAGCAGGTGCTGCTCAGCCTGTGTGCAAGTGCACTCAGCTCATTTTCTTCTGACTTGTGTCTCTTATTTCATTCAGAGCCCCAGTTATTTTCCTTCTTCTGGAGAGGGAAAGATGTCCTACCTTTGGCGGTGGTCAGCAGATGGGTGTGCTCACCAGGCAGAAGTTGCTGGGCTCAGCCTGAGCCAGGAGCATGGCAGAGTGGTTGCTCTGGCATCTTCCTGTCTTAACTGAGAGGGTTGGTCTAGCCAAACAACACGAGCAGAGGTGCAGTTGGGTTTTATACAGCAGCTGGGAGGTGGGTGTGGGAGGCCAAAAGTGATAGATGGCAGCAGAACATGAAGGATGGGATGAAATCCCTCCACTCTGGTGCAGGGTGCAAGGGTGATGTTACTTTTTTTTTTTTTCTTTAGTATTATTAGAGGGATTAAATGGAATTTAATTGGTGCTTTAGCCTTGAGCTGCCCTCATGGGAGCTGCAGAGCAGACACAGCCAGCACCCACTGCAAAGCCAGTCAACTCCAGCCTCTCACCTTCCCTGTCCTCTCAACAGCAAACAAAAGAACACTGTTAATTAACTGCAGATGACTGGAGTGTGATGGCAGTGCTGGGAGACACCACCCAGGAGAGAGAAGTCAGGAAAAAGAGGAGGCTGAAAAAGTCAATCCAGGAGAATAATAAACTCTTCTTGAGTAGAAGAATCCAAAATGAATCTGGGCTGTAAATTCCTCATTGTTCATCATCTGCCCAGTGCTGGTGAAAAGCTCAGAGGAGGGGCTCATGCTCTGATTACCCACGTGAGGGCTTTCTTGAACTTCTCTGTGGCACTTCCAACATCTGAACTACTGATTTACAATGTCAAGGAACAACCCTGGGCATTAGGACTCCAATATATCCAGTGGTAGATTTAGATCTGGTTCTTAGCTTGGTTTTGCAGCAGTCCCAATGGGTTTTTATCATAGAAACCCCTAGTGCAGTTCAAGGAACAATTCCCACCTTGGTGGGGAGAGAAAGAAATTGTAGTGACCTGGGTAGTTCCTGTCACCTGCCACTGGTTCCAGAGGACAGTGTGGGACATGACAGCTTTGCTAGTGTTGATGCAGTCACAGGCCACTGCAGGGTGATGGTTGTGTGACCCAGTACCACATCATGCTCCAAGAAAGAGCCAATATGTGTCTGGGTCATCCTGCCAGATCTGCACAGAAAGTTGTTTTTCTCTGTGCTTCCTTCAGCTGAGTAATTTCTTTGTGAGAGTTTGTCATCTGCTGCTGCATGAAGTAAAGCAGGCCGAGCAGCCACTGAGGTGGCTTCTGTTCCTAATGTGCCATGTGCCAAGCTGAATGGCTTGATCTGATGCCTCAGTTGCTCCATCTGTGAAATGGAGATAAGTGCTATGTTCCTCTATAACTTTCTGGGAGATGTAGCCATGGAAATTGTTACATGGGAATTGCTGTTCTTATTCAGGCATACATTAGGTTGAGACTCTGTCAGCTCCTGCTCCCAGGATTCAAATGATCTGAAAGCACAGCCAAGAAAAGTTTTCCAAGCAAAACAAACATTTATAAACGTATTTGTTTGCTGATTTGTACTCGGAAGGATTTCAATAGACTTTTTCCTTGCAGAATACCCAAGGTTCACCTAGCATTAGCTGAATCTCCTGCATATTCAAAGTAGGGCATGTGCATGTTCCCTGCTGGGTCTGGGATGCACAGGGGGATGTGAAAGCCATATACAACATACACACTCTGCTGAGTCTCTCCCATGGTGGAGAAACATCTCGAGGTGCCCTGTTGGAATGAGTTGCCCAGTTAATGCATTGGCACGAGATCTCTGATGTACCTTTTCTCACAGGATATACTAACCTATTTTTCTGGGACCTAGAAATTAGATGACTCCTGAGCTCTTTGCCAGACCTGAGTAATGCCTGAATTGGGCAAGGTTTGTCCCTGGCTGTTTTTGTAAAACTTCTGCAATTTTGTCATTTTTTTCCTGCTTCTTGAATGTGTCACCTACATAGGTCCATTCAACCAAAGAGTTCTCTTAGAATTCTTATTTTTATTTCCAGCTTTGCCACCATTAAATCAATTTCAAGGCCATCAGGAGCTGATGAGAAATGCCAACTGCCATTATATCCCTCTGGGCTTAATTTCTTAGAGACTTGCATGCTGCAATGTTTTTCAAAGAAAACCCTAAAAGGTACAGAAACCCATGATTCTTTTAGGAGACTTTGTGGGAAATGCTGTTTTGTGCTGTGACAGGATTATAGACCAGGCAGCACAAGAACCTAGGTACCTGCATGGTCCTACCAGTCCTGCTTTTGTTTAACTGGTCTTTCAAACTTCAAATCTGTTTTGTGGCATTGGTTCCAACACCCCTGAACTTCCAGTGAAGTGCTCCCAGGCTGAGCACTGGAGGCTGGAAGGCAGCAGTAAATCTGTCTTGATTTAATTGAGATGGTAGCTCTGAATCTGATCCTGGCAAGGAACTGCTGTGATGAGCCAGAAGAGTCTTCTGCAAGTACATGTTAGCTCAGGGCAGTACCTGAGGGCCTCCACCTTTCTGCACTGTCCCAGCACTGAGGATGCACAGCAGATACATTCCACAATTGCAGAAATGGCTCACAGTAGTGAGCTGGTTTTTTCACTGCAGTTTTTCTCTCTGGCTTCAGTCCATGTTGGTCGAAGGTTGCCAAATGTTAATGAGGATGCAGAGGGTTCCAATCCAAAGAGTGACTGCTGAGAAAGAGACACAGTGCTCTGTCCTGGTTGGGGTGATTCCCAAGCTCACAGAGTGTGTCCTGAGTAAAGTTCTGTAACTGAGCTGGAGACTGAATGTGGACCTGTCCCTGTGATGGTTGCTTCATTGTTGGGGTAAACAAGCCAAACATCTTTTCCAAACGCACAGTTCTTGCAGATTGTCTTTGAGTTTTTTAAAGTCTTAACCATAAAAATATACCAGGTGCACTACAACTTCTGAGAGCACTCCAGACCCCCTCTGTTAATATCAGCTATAAATATGCTCCAACAGATAATGTCAAAGTAACAACCATCACAAAAGGAGCTACACACATGAAGGTTGTGGGTTCATGTGTGTTTCAAAGATGTTCTGTCTCACGTCCTACTGAATGATTCTGCAGAGGGTTTTCATCATCAGGGAAGACTTGGGAATCACTGATAGTTCCCTAGGGAACAATGAAGAAATGGCACTGAGCTGTGAGCAGCCAATAAAATATGGCACAGCTGAAACCTGTTACTGGCTGCAAGTCTTGAAGAGTAGGTCTGGGATCCGTACAGACAGAAAGACAACCCCAGACTTTCTTCTCTTCTGGTTGCATTTCTTTTGTGTTGTGTTCAGTAGTTAACCTTTGGGGAACAGGACAGACAGAGGTGCAGAATTCATCTCATTTTGCTCCACAGACTGGAAATATTCTGATGAGTTAGCAGGATGCTGTTTAGATGGCCCACACGGGGTATGGTGTCTTCACCATGGAGAAACTTCACCCAGGGTTTATCAAGAGAAATCCATTGTGTTGTGGAGTTAATAAAGAGCTCTGGACAGAGTGAAATAGTTTTGCCAAGGTAGCAATAACCTTCCTCCAAAATGTATATTATTTGGCTATTGTAAATACCAAAAGTGATTGTGGTGTATAAGGTCAAGGGATCTGTCTGAAATACATTCCTAGAGCCTATTAGCACATCATGATTAGTGTTGTCCTGGTGGAGTTAATTCAGGCTGGCTCTGGTCAACTGCCACCACATAAACCTCACTGACATTTTTATTTCCATTTCCAGCAACATCTGCTGGCAGCAGACCCTCTGATTGCCTCCACACAAGTTTTAAAAACCTTGTAAGAATCTCTTCTTTATGCTAAACACCAGATCCTCTTTCACTGCCCAAGGAAACACATTCTGGCAGGAACATCACTGAAAAAACTGATATAACCAACTCAAATGGGCTTTGGTTGTTTATTCTGTGTCCTTAACTGGCACCTCCTACAGATGGAGATGAAACCAAGAGGGAATGAAAAGTGGACTGGTAGAGGCCTTTACTATTTCTCTGTATCACCTTCAGTGATTGGTCACCCAGAGTTGTTGAAGGGTCCTTGACATCTGTGGGAGCTGCAGTAACAGAGGAATGTGCCTCTGCCTTTACAGGTTGGCCATTAGTTCCATGCCTGTGGCTTGTACCACTGCTAACTAGGTTTTTCTGGAAATCAAACCCTCTTTCTCCAGTCCTTCCTCCAATTCACTAATTTTTCCCTCCAAACTATAATGGAGGTTTTGGCTCCTATCCTTCTGCTGTCTTTATCTCCTATGCAACACCAAGCATTTCTTGCCTGCTTTGTCAAGTCTATTTTTACACATCTCCCTTGAAAAGTGGGTCCTGTGGGGGAGTCATTAACTGTCAAAGAAGCCTGGATCACTTTTCAGATGGAGATGTCAACACTGAGGACATAGACATCTGGACAAAGAATGACAGTCCAGAGTGTCGAAGGGGTGAGATTCAGCTCATCACATTTTAGGTGTCCAGAGAGTGCACATCAACAGCTGAGCCAAGGCTTTTAGACTTTTTTCTTTCTCAACAGAGGCAACTCATCCTCATATGTTCAAAAGAGAGGGTAACTAATTTTTCCTTTGGCTATAAAAGGACTCAACGTGGCTAGCTGAGATGTCAATATGTATTTTGCATATGACTCAGGGTGGGATTTCACTGAAGAGCCTCACACAGTTGCAGAGCAACGGCTGAGCCCAAGTCTATGGTCACACATCATGGTTTGCCAGCAGCTCATCTGGCTCTGCTCTGCTACTGATGGTTTAGGGAAAAAATATCACCTCAGTCTGCTCCTTCTGAACCTGATGACTGAATTTCCTCAGGCTCTAGCAATAGTAAGATCAAAATCCAATGTCCTTTTGACTCTGATGTCCTGTCATAACAGTTTAGTAACAAATAGATCACTCACATCTGGCATCCATATCTCTAAATATTCAAACAGCTCACTCAGAAAGAAATAAGCCTCTGAGTAGGCTGCTGGGGGGGGACTCACACTGAGGATACAGAGGGAGCTGATGTTGGCTGTTACCTTAGCAACAAACTCCATCTGGTAGGAATTTGAAGCAGGCAGTCTGACCCCTGGCAAAAATGTTTGAATGTTTAATGAGTTAAATAACCAAATAATTCTAGGGTGTTATGAAAGGGAGTAGCATGTAGTCCCAGTTGAACATCACTTGTAACCATAATGGGTGAAATCAACATGCTTTTGTTTCACATGCTTAGACTTTGGCAAAGAAAGTAATATGAGAGCACATGCAATACACTGTTTTTGAAAGAAAACGGGCCTGATTTTCCACTTAGACAAAATTTGGTTATTCTAACTCCATAAAGAATTGAGTCAGTATTTCTTTGCAAAAGGAGACATAGGGTATTGGTAATATCATAACATTAAGCTGTTATACAGCCCTGTCAGTCCATAGATTTCAATACCCACTAGTTCCACAAGAGAGGAGGGTACAATTCCACTTGTATTTAATATAATAATTTATTTTTAAATTATTATTATTAATATAATATTATATTATTAATAATATTATTAATAATATTAATAATTCCATTGATGCCCTGGAGATTTTGGCTCAGCCTTGAGTCTGTTTCATGGACAGTCTGTAGGGCCTTTTTTGCCTGAAGTCTTCTTAAGAAGTAATAGAAAAAGATTGTACAGGGCTGCCTGCTTTAGTGATGCTAAAACCCAGTAGCTTTATTATCTATTCTGGAGTGTCATCTGTTGTTCCTTTACCTGCAATTAACTTAAAATCGAACAAAGATTTAGGTTGGAAGGCCACTTTGGAGCTCCATCTAGTCTAATCCCCTGCAGAAAGCAGGGCTCAAAGTAGGGTTTTCTTCTACCTGAACCAAAGAGCTTTGCTCTGGGAGAGACTTCTGCCTTCACACATTTATTTCATGGCTTCTTTCTGGCTGATAGGACGAAGATAAATTGCAATAGAGATTTTTTAATTTCACGGTGTTCTGCTGGAACCTCTTATTGCTATAGGCCACCAATAATTGACTTTTTAGAAATTGTAATATCCATTTAACTATTCATGCTTATTTTCTATTGTATCATGGAAAGGGCTGTCTTGCCACCTAATTTTCCTATGGAACAAGCCATTTCATGCAGAACAAGTTAAATCTGGTCACCTAGCACCTAGTTCAGCCTTATCTTACCCTGTGCCTTCCATATTCTTTAGTACAGAACTATGGCTCTTCCTTGACTTTGGCCCATACCACCAGCAGCAACCCTCCTAGCAATCCATGTCTCCTTCATAGTCCTGGGCAAATTCCTTAAGGTCTCAATAGCTCCTGGAACAATACTATGTACTGCTCTCCACTAACACTCAACAGACCCCAGGATGACCACCTCAGAAAGAAAGACCTGCATTAGTTATCCATTGAACACTGGCTGGGTCTGCCTGGATGCCTGTCATGGAAGTGGCTTCTTGCAGGATCTTTTAATCTGCCTCTCAGACTCCTGGCTCTGGAGCTCCTAATGATAACAACTGTAGTGCTTCTTGGGATAAAAAGCACTGAGGTATATATGAAAAAAAGAAATTGAGGTGACAGACAGGCTGTTCTCTGACCTCCTCCCTATTCTGTATTTTGCAAAAGGTGAGAAGACTGAAATAGTTCTTAAAATAGTGGAAGCAGCCAGTTGTCACCCCTCAGTTCTTGCTGTCTTTATTTGCATCAGTGATAGGCAGGATTTGCCCTTGGTGAAGCCGTGTTGGCTCTCACTGATCACCCCTTTGCTTTCCATGTGTCTCAGCAGAGCCTTCAGGACCATCTGCCCTGTGATCTTGCTGGGCACAGAGGTGAGACTGACTGGTCTATAGTTCCCTAGGTCTCCCTTTTTTCCCTTCTTGAAAATGGGAGTTACGTTTCCCCTTTTCTAGTCAGAGGGAATTTCTCCAGACTGCCAAGACTTTTCAAATATGATGGAGAGAGGCTTTGCAACTATGTCAGCCAGTTCCTTCAGGAGCCTTGGATGAATCCCATCAGGTTCCATGGACTTGTGCAGCATAGCCAGCAGGTGGAGGGAGGTGATGCAGAGCAAGCAAAGAGCTGACTGTGAGGGGATGGATACGATGGCAAATATAAGCTGGAAAAAGATAAATTAACTAAAAGCCTGGATCATGTGTGTTCTATCAAGACTGTTAATTGAAATTAAAAACTTCTTTGCATCTTTTCACTAAACATACCCTTGGTAGGAGCCTTTGGTCAAAGTGATGGAAGATTCCCACATCTCCATCACCAATATTGCAGCATGTGGGGCTTGCAGCAGGGAGGGGATGGCACCATGTTCAAAACACTCAGTCCTCCAAGGACTGTGTTTTCTCAATGCATCAGGAGCAAGGTCTCAAAGTGGGGTCTCCCACACCCCAGCTGAGTACTCTGGCACACAGGCTGTTCATCATTCCAGGATGGATTGGTCTTTTTCTGTTCTTAATGAAACTTTTTGACAGCTTCTGACTGTTCTGATGCAAAATGAAAACAAATGTGCAAGCCTCAAGTACTTTCACAATTTATCTTTTCCAGCCATGCCAGATTCATGGAGAGTGTCATTAATCTTTTCAGTGGGATAGCTGGGCTTCTTACTAGGGATTTGCCTCTTGCTTACTTTGAATCTGTAATCTCCTGTCTTCTCCCACACTCTCCAAGGATAGAGAGGTACCCAAGCTCATGGTACTGCTGCTTGTTAGATCCCCCCTGCCCAGTTCCTGGTGGAACCTTCATCTTGTGATGCTTAAGGATATCAGCTGTGATGTTTGTTTCCTGATTTTCAGCAGTCTTACGGTTTTTTCAACCCTTTTCCTGAAGGGCTGCTGAATGTGGCTTTCTAATTAAGGAAGGGTGTCCATTCTCAGTTGAACCCAATGTTCAGTCCCTGCCAATCCATTTGGCTTTAAGAAAGGCTCACTTGTACATCCAGTTAACAAACTGTTCAAGAAGCAAAGAGATTCTGCCATGTTTGCCATTGTAACAAGACCAGACAAAACATCTCTGTGGAAATTAAATGTTGCACGTGTGTTTGAGTTACTAACAGAGCTGTAGTCTTTGTCTAACAGGACTAGAAATATGTAAACATAACAGAGATTAAATGTATTATCCTGGCTCCATGGTAACAAAGAATCAGGAGGATACTGGTACACTCTAGTTATTTCATTCCCAGATGAGGAAGGAATACTCAGACTGAAATAAAAGTTTCTTTTTTTTTTTTTTTTTTTTTTTTAAAGCAGTTTTATTTCTATAATGCAAGAGCAAGCACCCCTATTTAATCTGCACAGCCAGGAAATAGTCCTGTTTGTTTTGCACACTCTGTCCTTTCAGCAAAAGTTGATATGTGTCTTTGTTTACTTAATTACTTTTTATCTTCTTTTTTTTTTTTTTTTTTGTATTAAACCACATTGCCTTCAGCAGATCATATTTTATTCCCAGCAGATGAAAATAATGAAAAGGAATTACACCAGATGAAGCAAAGTTCCCCCTTCTTTGCAGCTCAGCCTCAGAAAATCAGCAAGACAGGCTAGAAACAGAAGCAAAGGCAGGTGTCAGGTTTGGCAAACATGGTGTTATTCTGAAAAGGACTTTTTCAGCAGAAAGGGGTAAAGATTTTCAGTATAAAGGGACAAGGACATTTTCAGCTGGTCTCTCCTCAGTCATATTTCTCTGCTGGGAACACTTAACTCCCTGAGCAGCCAGGGAAGTGGAGGAGAAACACCACTACCTCTTCCTCCTGTGCCTTGGATGTCACTGGCCAGCTGCTTGGGCAACATCCCCATTGCCTCAAAACAACCCAGGGAATGAAGGCACCGGGCCACACTGTGAGGATAAGCAGTTAAAGTCTTCCCTTGGGGAAGGTCTTCCTGCTGCCAGCAGCTCCAGCTCACGCAGGATCCTCACTGCCTCCCTCAGTCATCTCTGCCACCCGCTGATGTTCGTCTGATCCTTCTTGCTCGCAGACTCATTTCTGTCTCTCTGGTGAGCCCTGGCAGGGAGTTTCATCCCATTCAGCTGTTAATATTTGATTATGCCTCTAGTGAAGTGAACACTCATTAAGTTAATTTCAGCAACAATATAAACATCAAAGGACCGAATTAGTTGTAATAGCAGAATGCGATGGGCTGGCATCAATGCTTATTTATTGCTTTCTGCTGCTTCCTAATGTTGCTGCTGTTGAGGACAGAGCATGGCTTTGGGGGAACTTTGAGGTGCTGCATTTCAAATCTGACTTAAAAGTCCTAAATATTGATTTCCATAGGGGAGAGCAGAGATTTGCAAGACCTGGCATGAGTGTGAGACTCTCCTGAAATATGTCAACTATGGAAAATAACAGCTATAGATATGAGTTAAGATTTCATTGTGCTCCTTAGAACCATCTAGAAGACTGTCAGCTCTCAGCTGCATCGTGCTCACTGGTTCAGGTGAGCACTGGAAGATTTGGGATAATCTCCAGGAGTCTAGTATTTCTAATGGAAAACAATTTCTCTGTTCTGTTGTTTCCTTTTTGCCTTCTAAATCCCTCCAATTGATTTCCATTAAAATGATAAATAAATTAACATTTTGTGAGGATGTTGAAGTTTTGACTACAGCATACTGAGAGGTGCACTCTAACCTTTTGGTTTCCTCTTGCTGCTGGTTCACTGCAACAAGCTAAAAGGCTTTATTTTTACTTTTGTTGAAAACATCCTTGTATTCTGTTAAAATGTGAATGTTACTACTGATGAGGGATGTTGCATGGTCACTGTGAGCATTTAGAATGTAAAGCCACATTGTTATATGTAAATGTTGCCATAATACTTGCCTGTTCAAAGAAAGTTTGAAATGAAACAAAAATATTTATGTAGCTCCCACCTGTTCCACAGGAAATGAGAAATATTGACTTTTCGAAGCTTGTTTTCATTCCAAGATGCAACAAATGTCAATTACCCTTGAAAATATTATTGTTTCTGGCCATCCTTGTTATCCTCCCTTAAATAACAAACCTTTCCATGTTTTCTCCTGCTGCTCTGCACCTGTTTTCCCATTTGTTCATTTTGCGTGGATTACCTGGTGCTACCCACACCCCAGCGACTTGCTGGTTTCTCAGCTTTCCAGCAGCACCATTACTTTCACAGCAGGGGGTGCGGGGACTCTGCAGTTGGCAGAACTGAGCTAATTGATTGCCTCATTTAGCTCTTTCAAGACAGAAACAATTGCAGGAAGTCAATTCGGTAAAGGATGAGGATTTGGAAGCCGACAAAAGGCTTTGCTTGTGTTGGGCATGACATACAAATATACAAACTGTTGTTTTATCTCCTGTACCTATAATTACCTAGTCAGATGAGCGATTATAGCACTCACGGTGTTTGCTCTGGAATTAAAGCACTTGCAAGTCCATGAAGTACTGTACACCCTCCAGTAATTTGAATCAACACGAAATTACATCATATATTATCCAGTCAATGGCAAGAACAGGAGGCAGAGACCTTGTTTCACAAAAGATTTCTGTGGAATTCACTTTCCAGAATGGTTTCCTAAGTTCTGACTTTGCTGTTCCTTCCCCTCCTTGAATTTTGGGCCATCTTCATTTCTCCCAAGTTGGTGCTGCTTCAGGCAACATTAGGAGATTTATCAGATGGATGTAGGGAGATTAACCATCCACTACAGCCCTTATGCCATGCTAGAAGCTCTCAGTCATGCCAGCCAGGCCTTAGCTCTGCAGCTCGGTCCAACATTCCAGTTCTTCCTGTGCATTTCCCCCACTGTGTGCACCCCTGTTGGGACACTGGAGGTGGGTAACTACACACTGCACCAACCTCTGCACTTGAGTTTTGTCCAGGTGCTGTCTGTTGCAGCTGTAAACTCATTCCTCAAATCCAAAATTAATTGAAGAACATGTTAGAGTGGGGAAAGAAATTATTTACTCCCCTTGGCTGTATTCTTACAATTGTCTCTCTGTATTTTCATTCTCCTTGAATGCTTAGCAGCAATTCTTTTCAGACATTCTAAATATTGCTAGCAGGGAGCAGGACAAGTATTATTGCCTTACAATTGGAACTGCCTGCTTTCTTTCCTCTTCTGGAAGGGAATCCAGGAGGAATGGCTGAATGGTGGGCTGAGAGTGACTTGGGTATGGCTCATATACTCACTCTCAGGTTATTTCCATTTAATGTGTACTGCCATTCTAATGAGGCTTTGTAAAGTGGTCACGCATTTGCTACAGTCATATCTTAGCTCATGGAGCACATGTACAGAACAGCATTTTATAATCACTGTCTTTATTGTAGACATGCTTTAAATCTTTTATGTTAATATGTGACGGCTGCTCTATACTTGACATTTCAGAAATCCTCTAAGAATGCCTGGATATACAGGAAAACACTCTTATGAAAGAGCAGGACACTGGGAACAGCACCTTTGGGGTCCTGTTTTTCACTTAATAATTAATTTCAGTTGCTCGATGCCTCAGTTTACCCATCTGAACACTAGTGTATTCCTGACAAGGCACTGAGATACTTTGGTTATGGAGCCTAGCACATCTAGGAATGATGCTGATGTATTTCTTTAACATTTGACTGGCTGACTGAGATCCTGCAGAGTTAATCAGATCAATTTTGATCAATAGTTCTTGATTTTTTTTCATTGCAGGAGGTGCTGGTGTTTTCAAAGTGTGTTTTTTTTTCTAAGCAGTGAGCATCTGAGGTGCACTGAAGTAACTAAATAAAATAAATACAGAAAAGACAACTGCAAAGTTATAGTAACTCACTCACTGTCATTCATTAAAGTCCAGTGTACGTGGAAGTTGTCAGTCCAATTAATTTCTTCCCCCCTCTTCCTTTCCATCAACTATCTAACTGCAGACAGCAGGTAAAAGTGAACCCACAGTGTTCATCTCCACTGCTTTCCCAAAACATGCTTGAGGTTGCTGGATGTGCCCTGAAGTCTTAATGCTGAACTTGGCTTATTAAATTAATAAGCTCAACAATCTGGGAGTGCCTCCTCCTTGCTTCCTTTGATCTGGCATGATCAGCCCCTGTTAGGCAGTGTGAGTGACTGCTGAGTTGGAGGGATCTCAGCAGCACTCCCACGCTGGCACTGGGATTCTGGCTCCAGAAGAAAAGCAGTTGTCACCATGGACACCAAAACAGGGAGGGCTATTCAGAAAATATCTATAGGGAAAAATGTCAGCAACTGAAAACTAAACTGGCATGTGATCTTAAAGAAGAGTGGTGAATCATCTCTTGGTTGTGATAGGCAAGGTGATCTCTGACTGCAGGGAAGCTTCGGCTTTGGGGAAACCCAAGGGATAATTTGCATCTTTCATTATGAATAACAGTGACACAGTGCTGGAGCAGCATGGCAGAGTGTTTAAATGCTGGATGAACAGAAAACAAAAGTGTCGGGACCTAGGAATTTGCTGTCTGAACACCAGGCAGAAACCAGGAGGGCCTGGGAAGTCTGAGCTGAGACCCAGACAGCTGAGCCCTGACATATTCAGTGCCCAAGTGGAAGCTCAGGCAAGGACACAGGCACAGACTCTGGGAGTGGTGTCAAGTTGGGTACCAACCTTGTAGGAAAGGTTGCTGCTTTAGGTCCTGTCTCTTCTAGTCCATGCTTGCAGTATTTGATGCAGTGTCACCCAGCCCCAGAGTTAAAACATGAGACAAGATCTCCCAGCCCCTAACCATGGGACAGCTGTGATTTTGGAAGATGGTACAGTCTGCTCTCCCAAAAACTGTTCAAAGACGTTATAATTTATCCTGTTTATCATTCCAGATAAACAGAACTTCCTCAAATCCCAGAGCTAATCAGGTACTGATTTACTGCTTGGTTTTGCTACATAATTTGCAAAAATACATCCAGAGGCTTGGCTGCAAGGGCATTGACCTTACATCCTGCACTGCTCTGAATGGTCTGATTACATTAGTCAGAGTGTCGAGGTAGTTGTCAAATGGAAGGGACAACTTTAATCGACCCAAGTTTACTGCTTAGAGGAACAGTAGTAGGAGAAAAGGAATGCCAGTAATTCACCAGCTAATGCAATTTTTGATTGTATGTATGCCAGGCATAAAGAGGCTCTTTGTAAACACACTTTAATGTGTTTCTGCTTCTCTCAGAATATTTAAATTGTCTTAATTTTTTTTTTCAAATCATACATTATCTGTGTCATATTGAGATCTGTCTCTTTAACGTTCAAGAAAAATGTCCCAGAATGAGCTTCCCTGTGGCATGAGGTGTGATTGAGCAGAGACAGGATCTGAAAGATTAAAAGGCCTTGTCTTGTTGTGAAAGACAGGGCAACTGTGAGAGGTCTCTTCATCCATGTGAGTAAGCCTGCAGGTACAGCCTGATGGTCTCTCAATGTGTCAGGTATGAGTGATGGGAAAGGAGCTGATTCCTAAGGCAGAGATCAGGTTTTGGATCAGTTCTCCAAGATACCTTGCCAGGAAGTCTCATGAGAACAACATACTGAGAGGATTTATTGTTAAGGAGGAGAGCAAGACAAGCACTTTTGTGGTAATAAGGCAGTTCCTTTTCAGAACCTTCCAGGATGAAAAGTGACCTTCTTGAACTTAGAGAAAGGGGGGGGGAAGAGAGAGAAAAAGAAAGGGGGAAAAAAAGGTACTTTGGGTTGTTAGGAAATCGTCATTACTGTCATTATTAGGGAGGGAATATGAATCACCACAACCATTTGCCAAGACCCTGTGAGATAACTGGCCAGTTAGAGAACCAGGGTACACAGCTTGCAGCCTGGCAGGCTCCTAAGACAGGGCAACCCCAAATTATTTTCTTTTCCCTACTGTACTGCTTTAATAACTTGCTAGTGCCCATTACCCCCTTGTTAAAAAGTGTAGCAGACAGAATGGCTGTTCATCCTTAGTCATTGTGCTAGGATTTAAAGTCATTATTAATGCTATTAGCTCCAGTTCTGATGCAAACATCTGGATCATCTAATCATATTGAAAAAGATTTTTTCCCCTTTAATTTCAGGGAATTTTCAGATCTGTTCTTCAGACACATAATGCATGTATTACAACAGTGGTGGTCACTCTGCCTGCCAGGCAGACTCTGAAATTACCGCTGAACTGTTTTATGATTGTTGCATTGTTATTGCTGAATGTTATGATGATTGTTTCTTAAAAAGGACTAAAGCAGTGAGTAGGAAGTCAGTTTGCACTATATTATAATTAATGCAGAATAAGTCTGGCTGTAATCAGGATGTTTTGATTGCGGTCTAGTGGGATTTCTGGATATCCTTTTTAGCCATGACATCATGCAAACCTGATTTTGGCACCATTAGAAGGAAGGAGTTGAGATGGGAACTGAGGGTGTTGGAAGTACTTATGTAAACTAAGCCTAGAGGAGAAGACTATGCAAACCCACTTGGTCCATACCTGCTGTGGAGGACTGGCCTCCACAAAAAGGTATGTCTCTCACACAAATTGATTGCAACAGAGAGACCTAGAAGTCGAAAAAAACCCAACAAACCCAACAACAAAAAACCCCAAAACAACAACAACAAACGAAGCGACAACAACCCTGCGGGGGTGCGGCTGGGACTTACACAATGAAGGGCAGAGACCCCTGCCCTCCTTGCTATGTTTGCAGCCAGGACCCAGCCTTTGGCTGGAGCATGGTAGTATTGTTACAGGAGCCACAGGTAGGAGCTGAGGACTGAGCAGACAAACGGCCAGACCAGCCTGCATGAGCATGTAAATAGGACGGCCATTATGGATCATTATCGGTCGTTGGCGTCCATTGTTCTCTGCTGCTGACAGAAAGGAGAGAGAAGAAAAGAAGAAAAAGGAGAAAAAGGAATAGGAGATAGCACAGAGCCTTCGGTGGCTGGGTGGGACTGCTATAACTCCTGCATTCTTTTACTCCTGCCTCTCTGCACCCCTGCACTCCGGGACTGCTGCCATTCCCTGCTTCCTGCTTCCACTCCTGCCTCTTCTCGTGGAGCCTGCTCGCCGAGGAGCTGCGTGAAAGGAGCTGAAGAAACGGAGAAGAGAGCTAGAGCACACTTTAAAAAAGCTAAAAGAGCTGGAATCACTGCTCGCTCCCCAAAACCCTCCGTCATCCAGGGCATTTGGCGCAGCTCCAGCCGGTTGTAGCCGTTTGCCACAGCCGCATGATCCACCGCAGCCTCAGCTCCAGCTCCAGCTCCAGCTCCAGCTCCAGCTCCAGCTCCAGCTCCAGCTCCAGCTCCAGCTCCAGCTCCAGCTCCAGCCCCAGCCCCAGCCGACATCGCAGCCGCTGCTGCCCAAGCTGTTTCCGAGGCAGCCGCCACGGGCCGCCGCCAACACGTGCCGGAGCCGCCTGCGCCGGAGCTCCAGCGTGTAGCCGCTCGTCGCCGTGTCCCGTTGCAGCTAAAGCCGCTCGCCGGAAGCGCCGCTGGCTGAAAGCATGTCAGTGCTTCTGAACCAGATACTGTAAGAGAGACCCACTGACCGAGAAATCTTTCCTTTCTTTGCATTCTTTTCCCTGGGCAAAAGTAATCGGCCACATTCACACATGCACCTCGTCTACCCTATGCGGGAAACTCTCCGGCCACGCTACCCCCAACTATAATAGTGTTTCTTTCTCTTTACCTATCACAAGTACCAGCATTACACACCCCAAGTTTATCTCCTTTAACCACATCTGCATATCCAGCTTCCCCCCCAACACTTCCTCTGCTCCAAAGCTGTTAAAGTGGTATTTTAAGCACACAGGCTCTGTGTTTCTGCCACTACACACGCGCATGTGGGCAGGGTTTGCGTTCTATAGACATACCCAGTGTAGCCAGACGGTCCCAACCTAGGGACGGACCCACTGGGAAATTAAAACCAGCCAACTGGGGGCTATTCCTCCTCTCATTGAGGAGAAGAGAAGGGGCGATCCGTGACTCGACTCGAGTCTTCCAGCCCGGGTCGAACTCGTACCACAACGCCTGCTCACAAGCCAGAGATCAAGTATCCAAGGAGACAGCTTAAGGGACAAGTTTCCAGGTTCTGATTCATAGTTACTGAATTTACATTCAGGACTACAATTAATATTCCCTATTGGCATTTCCAACAAAAAATCCTAAGAGATGTCAGTGCCAGAAAATCCTAAAGATTATGTAGATTGAGCCAGACCATCCTTTGTTACCTTAAAAATCTCCAAGCTGTCTCATCTGGTAAAGCTGACATAGAAAAGATTGCTTTGGGATAGTTCTAATAATCCCTGTCATCACTTCTTAACTGTTGCAAAGGAATGAAGGGCCCAAATTATCAGCAAAACTGTTCTGAATGAGTCTCAGTTTTGACATTAGAAAGGCAGGTTAATTAATCAGTTCAGTGACAAGAAAATATATGTTTGAGTTTTCATAGAAAAATGTATCTGAACAAAAATCCAAACTGTTTATTTAGGTCTTGTCTTCAATAATCTCTCATCCTAAACATGTCAGCAGGTTCTCCAATTCTTTGTTCTCAAAGCTTTTCAAAGGACTTTTCCCCTGACAGCCAACAAACATGCTGATGAAACACTAACTCTTGCTCATTTACAAGAACTCTTGGTTGCTTAATGCACGTACACATGTTTTCTCAATGCATCAAACAGCAAGATTTGGGACAGAGGAGAAATCTACATAGTTGGCACAGATTTGTTCCCGATGGATAATGCAACAGCTTTTGAATAATTCTCAATACAAAATATTTCCTTGCAGACTAACATAATTGTTCCATCCAGCAGCCATGGCAGGTGCCCCAGCTATCCAAACACAGTGGAGTTTAGCTCAGTTTAGCATTTGCATTGTCCCATGTTCATCATGTTCATGTTTTCGACCAAACCCTGGCTGGTGGTCTGATGGAAATGAAGTGGACAGAAGCTCAGCAGTACTCCTTTCTACTGAAATATTTAGAGACAACTACATCACAAATTTCCTCAGTGGTAAGAAGGAAATGCGGTATTTGGGAGAGAAATGGCAGCTGGACCTTAGAGAATGGCTCATTCCTTCTCAAGGTGGTGATTCCTTCTCAAAGTGTTGCTGAACTCCAGTAGTTCAGAGTCTTCCTTTGTGTCATAGATTTAATATTATGAGCTATAAAGTGGAGTTCCAGGGGTAGCTCTGTTGCTCCAGCAATGCCTGAGAGTGGTGCAAACACACGATGGGGAGGTACAACCATATGTTGAGGATAGTTTGTCAGCACTTATGAGCCACTGTCTTCCCAGCCTGCTAGCTGAAAGTAAATGAGCAAGCTAGCCAATTCCCATGGCACTGAAATCACCAATATCTGTAGCAAAACCTGACCATTTATGTTATTACTTCTCTGCTGTCTGCAGAAAGATCTTTTCCACAAGGTCAGAAAGAAGAGTATTTCACACCTAGTCTTCATCAATGACTTAAATTCCTTGGTGATTTTTGGTTAGCCTTTGAAAGAGAAGGACTGCTGTGCTGACAGGGAATCCTTCCTTTTTATTGTGGCATTGGAGCATAAACGAGATATGACAGAACATCTTCAGGTTGCCTTTGGCATAGTTTTGTGTTAAGTGCTGCTTTAAATTGAAGGTAATCTACATGGTAGTGACAGGACACACCAGGTCTACTCTCCTTTTCTGTGTAGAGAATTTTCTTTTTTTTCCAGCTTGGGTTAAATTTATTTCTAGGAGTCTTCTGCCTTATTTTATGTTGAAGTACTAAGCTAAACAAATAGGATTTAGATGACTAAAATGCCTAGGTGCTCATGTGAAGCATCTATCAAAACCAGCTTTGCTAGCTTTGCTTTGGTATCAGCACTGACACATGTGCACAAGTTCCTTGACCAAGGGCTACATGAATTGAATCCATCTCTAGTGTCCTGGACTGTGGTCACATTTGATTTTTAGGGGAAATACTTGGTGCTCCAAGCCTAGAGGAAAATGGAGAATTTAGCCTCCAGACTACACCTCTCATCAGGCACAGCATCACAGTACAGAAATCTCTCAGTATTATTTTGCATGCTTGATAACCTTGACACCTATATTTTTTTTTCATGTGTAGTCACTGTGAAAAGTAGTAAAATGCTGTACAAAACCCCCATCATTTGAACAAAGCTTCTGGAGCACAATGCCTCTATTTAAAATCAAAGACACACGTTAAGGCCAGAACTAAAAGAAAGATCTGCAACTTCATGGCAATTAACAACAACGATTAAATTCCTATAATGAAGAGGCTACTTTATTTAAAACTCTGTGGTTCAAATTATAATTAAGCAGTCATACATACACACCTCCTTCAGGACACGCAATTGAATTTAGCATTTGCAGTAGCCTTTTTCGTATACTTATGCACAAAGAATGTGTGAAATCCTGCCCCCAAATAATGACAGAATTAATTTGCTTTGTCCGATTCAGTGACTTTTTTGTTGTGCAACAGACCCAGAATTCAACGCATAAATCAGACTCTCTTAAGAAAGAAAAAAAAAAACAACACAAAAAAACCCCCAAAAAGCAAACCAAACACAAACAAAAAGGGCTTCTGAGTCAACCCTGTGCTGGAGAATCTGCTTGTGTTGGGGAGTTGTGTGGTCCTTTGAGAGCACATTCACAGGTTCAGGAGCTGCCCTGAATGAGATTTATGTAGGGTGTTGGTGGAGGTTGCTGTCTCAGGAAACATATCCCAGTTTCATATGGGGAATAGCACAGGAAAAGAACATTATAGTCACTCTTAACTCATGATCTACTTGTTTGAAAGAATTATTTTAAATGAAATATAGCTTTTAAAATCTGATTGAGGTACAGAAAGGAAAACTCTGGAGTACAGCCTTTCCAGGAAAGAAGATAACTTCAGTTGCCTCAGTTGTGACCTCTTTATATACCCCTGACCTACACAGATGATGAACACCTAAAGGAGAATGTATCTCCTCCTCCAAGCCCCATGGTCTTCTGGAAAGTTTAAGTACCTTGGAGCATCCCATCTGGAAATAGCTATGTGCCTGGGCATGTTCTTGGCCCAGTGTTCTTAGTGACAGTATCCAAACTGCTGGTAATGGTGGTACATTTCTGCAGACAGCACTGCATAGCAAAGATCCCCTGGAGAATCCCCAGGGAAAGGCTTTGGATTAACTGTACAAGGAATAAAGGAGAGCCTCTTGGCTGAAAAGCATGTCTCACTGTCGTTCCTTACACTTGTTTATCCCCGGCCAGGATCACTCACTAGGTTGACTCTGTTCCTCACAGCTCCAGGCTGCTAGAGGATGAAATAAATGGCAGCTGGTTTTCCAGTCAGCGACCAGAGCTGCTACATGGGCTGTGCAGCGAGGGAAGCCATGAGACTGTACAATGGCAGGTGGCCTTGTGACATCCTAGTCATCCTCTTCAAGTTGTCCCAGAAGTGGGACAAGTTTCATTGCATTGCTCACATTAATAGACACCTTGTGACTGTACTCCAAATGAGTAGGGAGATGGACAAACTGACTAGGTTAAGTAGAAATGTGTGTCAGGTGTGTTGTGACATACAGATTTGTAGCTCTGATCTCAATCACACCAGCCTGTTAGCTTGCCTGTCACAATTCCCTGTGGTGGTGATGCCCTCGCCACATCCCTTGGGAAACATGCCAAGTGCCCTGCTGCTCCTTCTCTTCATAATATTTTCATCATGGCTCACCTAGAAGGTCTGTTATTTTCCTAGTATTGTTCTTTGCCAGGTGCTGACTCTGCATAGAGATTTGCTAATTGTAATTCAAATTATTCATTGCAGTTCAGATGAAGGGAACAAATTAATCCATTAGAATATGAAAGATGAAGGCATCTCATAGCTTGTTCGACCTGCAAGGGAAAGCAGCAACCTCAGAGTATGACTAAAAGGCAGAAGCAGCAGATAGTAAGCAGAAATTTTCCTGCCCCAGGAAGCACCACTATCTTCTCCCTTGTTTGTAGTTGCTGAAATTCCTGCGAGGTATCTGAAAGACTCAGGATCAGCCCCAAGGCACCAACTCCAAGTTGTTTTGCTTCATCTTCACCAACCAAAACAAAAAAATTCAGCATTTCCACTGGAAAAATGTTAAAACATTGAAAATGGACCAAAGTCATATTTTCTGTCAGCCTTTTTTTCTCTAGAAATGCAAATCCATCTTGACACACAATCCCCACCCACTTTTAAGTATGGGATTGAGAGGTCTGGAAAACAAGTCTGACTGTTTTTAGGCAGAGCGTAATTGGTCACAGGAGGGGAAAAAAATCCTCCCTATCTTTTCAGGCCCTTCACTTGAGAAAGTTGTCTTATATGCTGGCTATCACAGAAGGCTCAGGTGACTCTTATGGCTGCAGATGCCTGTATTGGAGACATGCAGTGAGATGAATTTTTCCTCTAGTTTGCTGAGCATGCTAATGAAAGGATAACCAGGTAACACTACTTTTGGGGTGGGTTTGAAGTGGTTAACAGCTTCACTGAAGACATGCACACCAGCCCCTTGACTTCCTATAAAACGTTGTATTACTGACCCTAAATAATGTAGGAATAGACTTCCCTATCCTTGAGACATCAATGAATGTGCACAGGGACCATGCTTGCAACTGTTTAGTTGTACATGCCCAGTGGTACCAGTTAAGTGCCACCAATAAGTAGTGGTAGGAATACAAGCAGCTGGGAGCAGGTTGGTGTTGACAAAACCCTTGCAGCAGCCCAGTAAAGTGCTATTTTATTAGAATAAACCAAGCTGTTTAGCAGTGTGAACCAATTTAACATGGGCCACTGAAGCTCACAGCTACCAGTGACCGCTGGTAAATGTCTACTTGCGTGTGAGAAGTAGGAGGGCAAGTAGGAAGTGACTTTTGACAATATATTAAATTTAGTTTGTAGCAAGGCTGATGGTTTAACACCACATGTGACTAAGGTCTCTCTGTGGCCCAGCAGCTGGTTTGCTCTTAGCCTCTGAACTGACTGCAGCTGGCCTCAGAAAACCTGAAAGGCAATAACCATTTCCTGGCAGATCAGAGAGTGGATAAGAGTTAGAGTAAGATACTTATTCCTTTGTTTGTTTTCACTCACTTTAATAAAAGTACAGCGATATTGTGGCTTTCAGTAATACAAGGAAATAATAAAAGATACACGTGAAAATACCTGTCATTGAGGACTTCTACCACTACACATAACATCCAAGCTACTTCCATAGAAAATCAAGAGAAACATCTGCTAAACCTGCTTCCATCATGTGCCTTCCCTCAAATCAGTGTAGCTCTTTGTGTCCAACAAATGACTAATTTCACTCTGCCAGGCTGTTCTTGTCCAAAGTTGAATCACTCTGGCTGAGGGCAGGCAGTGGAAATTACAAAAGCCTGAAAGGCTGAAATTATGATCTTCAGGAGAAAACAAAATAAAGGAAAGCAGGAGATAATGCAGTGTAAAGAAGGTAGATTGGCCTTTCCTATTTATCCTTTGTGCTGTCAGATGGAGTAGGAAGGCACTCCATTGGAAGGATCATTTGGAGATTCAAGAATGGGTTAGATAAGTGCCTTTTAGTTACCTTTAGTTCTCAGGGTTGAAGTGTTTGAGGGCAAAAAATGAAAAAATAGAGAAAACCCAAGAGAACAAAAAGGATAAGTATCTACCTACCTCTTGAGATCATCCAGATCTACACAGGCAGGCCCTGGACCTTTTACAGGGATATCTATTACTGTGCCTCACTGAAATCCCACTCACTCTGGTGATACAAAATCTTCCTATACACCAGCTATTTCTTAGTCCACCACCTTAGTACACTTACACACATACCCCAATTGTTTGCCCTTCTTTTACAGCCATGGCACCAAAGCTGTGGCCTTACCATGATCATCAGCTCTCTGAAACACTTTAGAAAGCTTTTGCCTTCAATGAATTCTCAGCCATAAATTCCCAGTGACAGGAATGAACAGCTGATAAAATGCATTTTTCTCATGGCCAAGATTCAGATTGTCATTATGGTGCTCAACTTTCTGGCTGGTTGGCAGCTGTGTCTGAGATGGAAACTTGCTTTGGTCATGACTTTGGCAGCAACATGCCAGAGGCAAGACAGACTCCGAGACTATACATGTGTGTCCAGCTGGACACCTCCAGCTGGCAATCTGTCTGTCTGACTCATTGCTAGCTATCTATGAAACCCTTTCTCCCAGGAATGCCAAAAGTCACAGTACCTGGCTGGCAAAACTAGTGTTTTACTCTTTTCCTGCAGTTATGACCAAGGAATAGCTCATATATCACAACATTGGTGGCCCCACAAGGACAGATGGATGCATATTAAGCTTCTAACTGTCTTTACCCCTGTGGTAACTCAATCCCTTTCCCTGCTTTTTCTCTGCATTTCTTTGAGACTTAAACCCTTCAGAGCAACATGGATGCTTCTGGGCTTATTCTCAGTGTCACCAAAAGTGATTGGTGTTCTTGGCCAATGACCTTCTCTCCTTGGAGGATAAGCCCAAGATACGGGAGGCAAGGAGGACTGGAGATAGGTATGTTGTACCCTCGTGAGCCTATCTGCCCTCTATCACCATCACAGCTACATCCTGCTCCAACCTGGCATTGCTCAGCAGGCTGTTTACTGATGCCAGCATAGCTGGGACAGGCAGCCTGGTGCCTTTTAGCCAGGGAGAGTAGCAAGGACGTAGGAGGCAGGAAAGGAGACTGCCTGCTTCTTTGCTCTGGAAACACCTGCACTTCAGATGCCATAAGGGAGTGTACATCTCCGCTTGGCTGACTCATCTGTCATCCCCCTGAAACAGCTTGACAGCTTGCTGCTCACGCCTGTGTGCAGACACAGTCACCAGATCAAGGCACAGAGGGCACACATTTAACACAGGGAACTCCCAATGTGCTTACAGCTTCTTTCAGCAGAGCCTCTCCAAAGAGCTGTGATATTTTCTTTGTCTCTCTGGATTGACTTGTAAGTTTTCTCCTCTTGGTGAAGGACATGGCAAAGTGAACACACTGATGGTGCAGGCGACTGCAAACCTGGCACCTTGAGTGACTGGGGTGATGAGTAAGAATTTGACAGTGGAGGAAAGAAAGAATAGGATTTAAGGGCCAGATTCCTATCCCAGTTGCACCAGGATAAATTTATTGTTGCTCCTTAGGTGCCAAAGGATGTGCAATATGGAAGCATGTCTAGTGGATTGGAAGCTGCTGCTCTAGTAGTGCTGAAATTGCACAACTAGTGAGGAAACAGCTTGTGAGAACAGCAGAGAAGTGCCTGATCTCTGCAGCTTAGGAGGGCTTGGAGGAGAGCTGGGTCCTCACCACCACGCAGGGTGGGAATTGGTAGAGAGCAAAGGTGACACTGTGCTGTCAGCCTTTTTTTAAAACATGGGCAAGGCCTGCTGAAGTGTGCTACCCCTAATACACCAAAAGTAGTCAGAATCATAGAATCGTAGAATGGTCAAGGTTGGAAGGGACCTTAAAGATTAGGTTCCAACCTCCCTGCAGGGGCAGGGACACCTCCCACCAGACCAGGCTGCACAAAGTCTCATCCAACCTGCCCTTGAACACCTCCAGGGATGGGGCATCCACAATGTCCCTGGGAAACCTATTCCAGTACCTTCCTGCCCTGATGGTGAAGAATTTCTTCCTAATATGTAACCTAAATCTCCCCTCTTTCACTTTAAAACCATTACCCCTTGTCCTATCACTACCCTTTGGTGAAAAGTCTCTCCCCATCTTTCCTGTAGGCATGCTAGCTGATTTTGTCTAGCCAGACTTGTGATTAGTGTGTGTGTGACATATTGATAATGTAATTTCATCAGCCAACTAATCAGCTGGGGAGGGGAGGAAGAAGAAGAAAGTACTGCATTTTTCTGCCTGAGGGAAAGACAGTTCCGTGACAATCCGTGTCTCTAAGGGATGTTAATTACAGTGTTCCCTCTGGGGCAGAGTGCTGTGGTGGACAGCCTTGTTGGGTACTTCAAATTGGTACCTTCTTCCCTTGGTTTTAGCTCAGCAGATTGGCTGCCCGCAGAACAGTGATGAGTTGAGAAGCCCCAGCTTTCCTGCTGTAGGCCCTTGATCTTCTGCTTTTCTGGAACTGGATTTAAGAGGATTTAATTTAAATCTTACTGGGATCATCTACCACCTGTGCAGGGGATGGGCACCCCAAACCTACAAACTCAAAACTTTGGATCAAGAGAAAACCCTATCTGTAGGGTGTAATTTGGGGGTGTTACTAGAATTTATCCCACTTGCCTGGCAGCAGGACCCCTTCCATGCTTCTGGACAAGCAAGTTGGTCAAAGCCATGTTAGTGGCACTTGCATGAGCCCCTTGTGTCTGCACGGGTGGATATAACTCAGTAAGCACTTACTTCCACATATACACACTGTTTTTCTCCAGTGACCTTTCTCCCATGACACTCAGATACTCCTAATTTGGTGTGCCCTTAATACGACTTAATCTCCTTCGTCACACTCTTGTAACAAAGCTTCATTAAACATCATCTTGAGCCTTTTTTCTGGTGGAAATGTAGTGCCTATCCAAGAGAGAAATCTTGCCTCGATGCAATTAGTTGAAAATTGCACACGCAATAAGTGTATAATTCAATGTTTATTAATATGTTTTGCTTGCTTTCTTAATTTCTTTGCACAGAAGGTTTAGCTGTATTTTTCTCTCCAAGAGCTAGAGCAACTTTTTTCAAAGGCAGCTATTGTCACACTTCCACTAGGAAAAGTTAAAATGTAAAATTTCACAACTATCTCATTAGCTTTCTTTTGCTCTGTAGTTAAAAGGTAGTTAAACCCCTAAGCATTCATTCAACTTTAATGAGGATGGGAAAGTAATTGCATATGTATTTCTGTATAATTATGACTTAATTGCATTACCAGTAGATTTATCTTTTGCTTATTTAGCCTAGCTCAGAAAATAATGTATTAAGGATGAGCTGGGTGTTTGTTTGGATTGTTTCAAAGAGCAACATGACTAGGAACAGAGGACTCCTGCACATGAGTACATATAAGAAGCATCAGTAATAGATTTTTTTAAAGGTTTAGCATGGAATTTTCTTAAAGGCCAGCTTTAAATGCTTGTCATCAGCTATGGGGTTCTTAAAACTCTTTAAAGATCAACAGGAATCCAAGAGATAAAACTTCCTAGTGTCCATTTTTCTGACTGGTTTTGAAGATCTCTGACAGCTTTGAAAATGGATCTTGAAACTTAGTTGTAATTTCTAACATAATTTGGGCATCAAGAAAGTCAGTTTTGCTGCTCCAAGGTAAACCACTTCAGGTTTGAAGTAGCTGTGAGCTGTTGCAAAATGCTGTCTGCTTACTCTGGGTCTCCTGTGTTCCTGTGGTCCCATGTTGCTGTTGAACACATGGACATTCCCTAAGGCCTGGAAAGACAAATCTGACTTGTTAACATGCAAGTCCAAAAACCAGGGAAATGAGAACAGTTGTGATTTTCAAATGAATTTATAAACTACTATTAAAGGTGAACAGAAGGAGCCATTTTAAAGTGATGTTTCAAGGGACAATAAAAGCCAGTATTTGAGAAAATAAGGCTGTACCTATACTGGTAAACTCAAGAAACTCATTGGAATAAAACTGATTATTATTAAATTAATGGAACAATCTCTGGAACAAATCTGTTGCGTGTTAACTGATGCTCTCTATCTCTTGTGTGCTCTCCTGGTAACGATACTGATATTTCCTAATGCTCTTTACTGTACTTCCCAGCCTTCAGCTGCTTGGGCATGTGTCTGATTTTACATTTCAGCAAAGATTTTTCATGCTATATATCTACCTCACATTTTGCTTTTCTTTCAGCAAGGTCTGTATAGTATTTTTCCATCAAGAAACAGAAAATTGGGTGTTCATGCCACATACTCTATGAAGACCAACACAAAATGAACATCTGCTGGATCACATTTATCTTGTGAAACACTCAGACATCTGTGTATTAAAGTTCAGTGCAAGCCAGGTGCCTTGTATTATTGTACAAAACAATAAAAATTAAAGATTCTCAGAATGAAGTGTTGATCTAAAACATATACCACTTATGGTAATAAATATATGGAACTTATATATTCAATATTCTTAGATCATATTTTTGATACTAGTTTCATTCTGGTGAGAAATTACCCAGTCGCTTCCAAGAGATTCACAATCCTTTGTGAAAGGCTCTTCCATTCTCCACACAGCTTACATATCTGTGACTTTTCCTGGAAAAGGCTCTCCTTACTCAGAACTTTGTTTCAGTTTCCGACCTCAGGGAAATATTAATAATGAAAAAAAAGAAAACTGAAAGCTTCACCCTCAAACCACCTCTTTATTGCCACCATTATGGAAAATCTAGATTTTCATTAAAACCAAAGTATTTCCTAATAACTATCACCACAGATGACCAACACTGCACAGCATTAATAAGCATAATTGCCATTGATTTTTGGTATGACTTAGATCAGTTCTTCTTTCGGATCTATGCCTGAGTATTTGGGCCTTGAGAAAGGGTCACCTTTGAGTGCATTAAGACAGAATCCTGCCTGGTATTTCTGGGGAGAAGCAGTATATTAAAAAGCCAGGAATGTGTGGGAAAGTTACTCATAGTCTCTGCATATACCTAAGCTCTGTAACTACTGCTGCAGTTAAAAAGTGACTGAAGTCTAAGATAGCAGGGAAATGAAATCAATACGTGCTGGAATTAGTTTGAAGTACCTGGAAAAGAGGATCTGGAAGAAGAGAGGGTGAGGGGGTGACAGTGGATGGCCTGGGGAGACCAGTGGTTTATACCACACTGAAGAAGATCAGTCATGAATACAGTACCTACTGTGCAAGGTGCTATATAAACCAAGGCCAATACTGCAGGTGTTCCTGGGAACAGGAGGAAGCTGTGGTGGGGATATGGTTAAGATGACCCGTGTCTGCTGGCTGCAATGGGCTTTCCCTGCAAGGATGGGGTACCTGCTCACAGGCTCTGAGTTGTGGATCATAATTATGGACCCTGTTTCTCCAGCCTGCTGCCTTATGTGCTATGCCCTGGTAGAAAATGAGCCAGAATAAGGAGGGGTCTCAGGTTGCTGTGTTAGTGACACCCAGTATCAGCCTGGGGGGTTATCTGTGGTGCTTGTGAGTCATGGCCCTGAGGAGCCAGGGTTACAATCAGTGTTGGTCATAGCACTGACAGTGTCCAAAGCCATCACTGGAAATGGAATTCTGTCCCCTTGGTTCCCAGCCACACATTCCCAGACTCTCTCCATCCCATGTCCATGTGTGCCCCAGCACAGGGCAGAGAGGCTGGGAACAAACACCCAGGCAGATGGAGAGGTCTGAGCAGCTTTTTTTGGCAGCAATGATGTCTCAAAACCACTTCAAGAATCATGAAATTATGGTGTAGCAGGGCATTAGTTGTGGGTGGAAATCACTGGCCTGGCCAAGAACCCCCTCAGAGGTGCAGAGATTGAGTGTACCTGGAGAGAGGAGACCAGTGCCTGATGAGGGGGTAATGAAGTGCAACAGAGTTGTTACAAAGTGGTTATTGACCACGTTTACTCTGCTCCTCTCTCTCCCACTTGACTGCAGCCACACCAGGGCTTGTAGGGGAGCCACAGTAGCCTGCCTGCTAGAGAACACACAGGGGATGGCACCCGGCATCGTGTACATCCCAGAGCAGAGCCCTCCTTGCTGCTGCAGAGAATTTCTAACTCAGGGAGAGTGCTTGTTTGATGCTGGAGCCAGGCACACCAGATGTGTTGACAAGAACTGATCAATAAAAAAAAAAACTTTAGCAAACAGCCTGGCTTTCAGAACCTCTGCAAATCAGTGCCTTTCTAGAAGTGCCCTGAGTCCAAGCTGTGCTGCATGGGGAGCCAATGTAGAAAAAGTAGTTCTGTTGGTGAATAACAACAGACATGAGCAGTGTCTGGAGAGATGCACTTGTACAGTCTTGACTATTAGGAGCTCTACTTTCCATTGTTGCTATCTGTTTCACAGGCAAACACATTTCTCTTGTAAACAGGGTATCTCTTTAGATGGAGATTGAGATTCAGATTGCCTTTAGTACTGAGTCCTAGCCATAACAGTCTTTTGGCATCTGAGTTTAGGGTAATTAATTTTATCTGCTCTTATTCACCAGATGGCTCCTAGGAATACTTGAAATGAAACAGATGTCTTTATTTTCAATCAGAAAGGTGACTGCTTCCTCTTCATCCCACAGCAGATTCTTGGTCTGTAGACTTCACAGAGCATCCCAAGAAACTCGTGCCCGCATCTTTGTGTTTCTATTATTCATTGACTCACAGCAGCAACCAAATGGTTTTATCAAAGAGAAGAAGGCAGAATGTTTAGAAGAAAATGGCCATAATGCTATGAATTCTGTAATACAAGCTGCAAATATTTGTTCAAATTGCCCATTCAATTTTTTCATCTTTCTTTCTTAAGTTCAGCTGCCTTTCAGGTGGAAGCTGCACTTTTGCACTGTTCCACTCTGCTATTTTCTCTGTACACATTTTAGTGTGCCAGACTCCTGTGGTAAACCTCTCTAAGTGAAAAATTCGCTCAGTTCCTTGTTTGGGGCAAGGCCTTCTGCTTTCCTGCATTTTCATAGTGACCCTCTCAGAAGGGTGTCTAGCAAAAATTAAAGCTAGGTGGACTCAGGGAACACAATGTTCTTTGTAACGAGTGTAACCTGGTGGCTTGTGCCCCAGCCTAAAATCTACTCTTTAAACTGTAGGTATATGATGAGAAAGTGTACTGAAGTATCAGAAGCTGAAATACTAGAAATCATCTTACGCAGTGTTTTTACCTGAGGTAAGAAAGGAGACTCAGCTTTACCAAAGAGCTTCCTTCTAATCTCTACTGCTTTGCTGTCCTGGAGATCAAATTGTCACCAGCAGGCTCTGAGCTTTACCCAGTAGGTAACCCAGTCTATCAACCTGCTCCAGTATAAATGCCCTGAGGCCACTTGGTGTTCAGCTATGGTCTACTGACTATGATGGGGAACAGATTTGTATCACTGAAGTCAACATCTACATAAGTTGAAATGCAGAACACCCAAACTACGTTTACTAGATCTCCAGTGACTGTAGAAAAGCTTCTGCATCGGGGCTGCCCCCCCAGGGATCTGTAGGTTCAATCCCATCCTTCCACCTTTCTGCGTAGTCAGATGAAAGCAACAGGCATCTCCAAAAGAAAATTAATCCTCCCTATCTTAGGTGCCTTCAGAAAAAGAGATGTATTTTCTTTTTCCTTCTCCCACAAAAACTATAAATAAAGAAGGAAAAGTTGGATGGAGGGGGAAAGTTGTGCAGATTTTCTTTGGAGAATAAATGTATAGTTCTTCTATTTGCTTTCCAGTTGTCAGTCCTTCTCAGCACATTTATGTGATATTTTCCTACTTCCTTTGCAATACAAAGCTACAAATATCCTTATAAGTGCAAACTGAGATTCTCACAGTTATGTGATTCCAAGGGCTGTGGCTGAAAAAACAACAATTTTAAACATCATGATTCTTATTTAAAAAGTAAAGAGTGCTAGAGACATCGAGTCAAATCAACTGAAATGTGAACACTGATTTGCAACCTATTTATAGAGTGAAAAAAGGAAAGAGAAAATAAAGCTGAATTCCAAATGCTTTTAAAGAAAGGTGCAGTTTGCACTTGGTTTTCTCCTGAGGAAGATAATGAAGAAATAAGCTATATTTGAGAAAAAAAAAAATAAAAATCTCTGTAACAAATCACATAACTTGGCTCTTAGAAAGTGAAATTCATCAGCTTGCTGAGAGCCAACACAAGGCCTATGTATCACAAAGTCTTCACACTAGGGGTGTTGGAGATCACACAGATCTTGAGACAGATCCTCAGAAGAGAGGAATTTCACTCTTACTGAGCAGATGCCTCTTGGCATCCTTTCATTTGTGAAATTTAACAATTTTCCAGTTATGGTTATCAGCCACCTATTTTGCTGAACATGGATACTGAGGTGGAACAGCAGTTATCAGCCCAGCTGAATGGCTGTTCACTCCCAGCTCTCTATAAATACAGAATTTTTAAAATAATCTTGAGCACATGTTGGTTAAAAATTCGAGGGCAGATGAATAATGAATACCAATGGACACTTCTGCATGAAGATTTAATATTAACAAAGGAAAATAGAAACAAGATGTTTTCCAGGATTCTGCAGAACAATTACAAACACTATTATTTATCTCCAGAGCAGGCTTCCTCCACTGAGGTCTACAGGGATTTTATTGAGCACTCCTACAACCATGCAAGTGAAAGCAGACATCTCAGTAGATAAAGGTGCAGAGAGCTTGGGGCAAAGCCATCTTTTCTTTATGAACTTCCTAGCTGTGGACTGTGAAGTGAGTCAGTTTTAGAGAACTGCATATTTTAGAGCTAGAAATGGACATCAGAGGAATACTGAACAACACAGGTCAGCAAATGCCATTGCATTGCTTTCCTCTTCTAGGCCACAGAGCTTTTAGAAAGACATTTAATCTTGATTTCAAGGCTTTGTACAGTAACAGGCTGTAAGGCCAAGAGGAGCTGGCTGATAGTGGCTCTGAAAATCACTGCTCTAATTTGAACAGGAATTAACTAGAGGAATTTCTTTGCCATGAGAAATTGTCTATGGGTCCACACAGCAGTGTAACTTCCCATACAAACTGACAAAAAGCTTGATGTCCTTAATAAACTTATGAAGCTCTAGTGGAGGTAGTTGCAGGTTCACAGGAGACTCCTGGAAAATTTGGCATTGTTATAATAAGTAAATGCATCCCTAAGGGGCATTCTCATCCCCAGCAGTGAAAGGGAATGAGTCAAATTGTGGAATTAAACATAGCAAAATGTTAAAGTAGAGACATAGTCACTCCAGCTTATTATGCAAAAGCACAAGTTAAGATTATGACAGCAGACAGCTCAATTCCCCTTCCAGTTCCTCTCTGCTGCCTGGCAGAGCAGTGGGAAGTCAGGTATTTCAACGGTACTGCTTGCTTGGAAAATTGCATTTTTCCATTTACTGTATTTTCTTCCTTCTTCTCTTTGCCTAAGCAGTTTGATTCCAGCTGCCCCTCAGAGCTGTTAATACTTTTAGCTGTGGATCTTAAGGAGTCTGAATGTGCCTTAACTACATTAGCTGTTGTTTAGCAGAGTAGATCAAAGGAATGGCAGCAGCTGATTGAGGCTGATTTGAATAATAATACAGAAGTCTCCTATTTACGACAGGCCTATTCCTTGCCTTCACTTTGCTGAAGCCTCCTGATGGTTGCAGCTGGCTGTACTGAGTCACATAGAGGTGATCTGGGATGGGATGTACAGGGTGAGTGCAAGAGTAGTTACTTGTATGCACAGTGTCAGTTAGATACAGTTGATGATTTGCATTGGGACACAGTTTGGATACAGTATATTCCACTATTTCCTTGTCTTATCATGTTCAAGCATCCCTCTGATATGCTCTCTCCATGCTCTGTGCCAGAAGTGACTTTGGTTCACAGGTGAGTGATCTAATTCCTACACATGGATAAGGTCAGGTCCTAAGAGCCTCACTAAGTACTTAATAGGTCCTCAGCCTGGGTTTTGATGCATTAATTAAAAGAACTATGATCCTGCTGCTAGTTTATCCTTTAATTTCCCTTCAAGATTTCCATCCTTGTTGCAAGGGCAGTTGATCTTGTGAGACAGGCACTGAACTCTGCAATGGTCAGCTTGGTACTAAGGTTATTTTTTTTAATGTTCTGGACTGTTGTTTAGATAGACTAGATGTGAAGTGGAAGCCAGAGTAATGAATGGACTTAGTCAGTCTGCCAAAAGATGTATGTAGGTGTTTGGGGTGGAGGTAGTTGTGAAGACCAGAGCTAGATTCCTACTGCCTTTCAGTAAGAGCTAAATGTTTGTTCTGCTAAAGTGTTACTGGGTAAAGCTAGTAAGATTTTTTTTCCCCCTAGAACAGCATTGGGGTTTGAGCACTTCCCGATGTGGCAGAGGGAAAATGCATTGCACAGAAGGGTTTGATTTGGCTGAAGCCCTTGGGTCATCCTGAGCTCTGGCAGCACTTGTGTCATTCACTTGTCTGTGGCAGTTCAGCAGTCTGCCTTCCTGGGGCTGCCCAAGTCTGCAGTTTCTTGTGTCTTTAGGGCACCCAGAGCCAGGGATTCAAAGACAGATGAAGCTCTCAAGAGGCAAGGGAGTCTTGGCAGCATGTAAGAAAAGACTGTAGCAGCACAAGTGCCCACTCATCTCAAAACGAGGAATTCAGAATTGTATGGTGCTGTGTCAAGGAGTAAGAGATGTGAGAGACTAACATTGCTGAGGCAGGTGTCAGCTGGGTATGAGGAAAAACAGGATTCTGGGTCCCATTAACTCAATGACTCCTGCAGCATCCTCTCCATACCAACAGGCTGATACAGAAATCCAAGGGGGTGCGGGGGGAAAGCCCTGCTTGAACTCAGCAACAATTTGTTTTGCTAGCAAAATATTTTCAAGTGAGTGTGGTTGCTCAATGAGAATTAGATTGGAAGGTGGGAAGAGGAGGGAGAAAAATGAAGTATTTCAGCAATTACACACATGAAACCAGACACTGGCTGGATATACTGCAACACAGTCCAGCTGCCTGACTGTGTAATTAAACTCCAGCCAGTCTGGTTGAAATGCAGGAGGCATTTCAGCAGTGAGGTTAAATTAAGAGTTGGTGATGACAAACAGACATTATGGAAATGTCAAAATTAGCATGTGTTGAATGAGAATGTTAGATGGCCCTAGCTACAGCCCAGAGGGTTAGAAGGAGCAAGGAAAGGAAAGTCTGAGGAAGGGAAATTGTCTCCTTGCTGTGGCTGTTCCTACTTGCCCTCTGCCCTCCAGCACAAGGACAGCTTTTGGCTGAGCTGCTACTGTTCAAGAGGAGTCATGTAAGAGAAAGACCTAAAGTTGGCTTCTACTCTGAATTGCCTTATGGCAGTGTCTTCCTTCCCCTTTAATTGATGGGAGAGTAATGTCACCACAACAACGGGTAGGCTTTAAATTTAAGAACGTTTCCAGAGTTCCTGGGTTCCCCCAAAGTAGGGAAGATTCCTTTGTGTTCAGTCTCACTGCTTCTTAACCAGTTAGGACTTAACTTACCATTTTCATTTTCATCATGTCTCTATTGCATTTAAAACAAAATGAACAAAACAACTCACAACTGGAACAGACATGGTATTTTGTAAACTTTAGAGCTGCCCAGGGAGTCCTTCCCAAAACTCTGAGTGGCTTATTGTTTGTACAAAATGTAGTTTTGTAGAAAATTGGCAGAAATGTTTCAGCCAAACGCTTTGGGTAAGGCAATGAGGAATGCACTCAGACTAATGGATAAGTGCCTCTCTGACAGGAGGCACTGCTTCAGGTCTCTTTGGACTTGAATGTGTCTTCAGTCTGACAGCAATGTCTGTAAATTGGTATGTGAAGTCAAATGGGGAAGGACTGGGCTTGCTTTCTTGCTTGAGTTCTCCTTCACCTAGCAATAGTTCTGGAGATAGAGCTGTTATCTTTGCAGTCTTGACAGGGGTACCAACACAGACTTGTTCAAACCACAGTAGGGAGCTGTAGAGAGCACTGTTGTGAAGCCAAACCTCCCTTGCAGACCTCAGGTTGCAGTTATGTGCAGTCAAAGGGGAAGACTCCACTTGTGATCCCTCTGTTTCTCTTTAATGCTGATATGGCCAAAGTAAACACAAAGGGAGGAAAAGCCCTTTTTCTGAGACAGTTAAAAGTCTGGCTAGCTCAGCCTTTGCAATGATCATCTGAAAATAAAGGAATAGGCTAAACTGTGTGCAGATGCATCTATTGCCCTGATTCTGCACTGTATTAATTTGCTCATTGCCTGATACCACAGGCACAAGCTAACAGGAAGGAAGCCAGTTTTATGCCTGTGAGATAGAAATGATTAGGTTTGGAGGAACAGGAGCTTGTGTCCCAAACACCAACTGCGGTGTTACCTCCAGGTTCTGCCACCTCTTGTCCTAAGGTGATGGGCAAGAGAAGAGTCAGGAAGAACATACCTTTCCCATTTGTAAGGAGGAGATACTTGACTAAGCTAAAATGAATTCAAGGCTGAAGTAGGAAGGGGATTAGCAAGGGATACAGCTAATTTGCTTGATGAAGCCCTAAAGGGATGAAAGGGACTTTTTTTCCCCTGCTACTTCCCACCACTCTCCTTGAATCTGGATTAACATCATTAATTTTTTTTTTTACACAGCTACATTTCCCACATGGGGCTAAAAAAGGAAACATAGTTCTCCTCCTCCATGGTTCACTAGGGAGGGGCTGGGAAATTAATTCCTGCATGCTTCAAATTCTGAACCTTGCTGGAGGCAGGGAAGGAAAAAGGAGAGAGATTAGTCTTCTAGGGAGCCCAGCATGAGGATCGGCTTCTTGATATTATTATGGAAGTCACCAAGCATTTCTTAATAAGATTTTTTAACAAACTAATCAGTAGTATTGGATTTTCAAGGATTTCAGAGGGAATTCTTGCTAATTGAGGTGTTTTTTTCCATTAGCAGGTCCCAGCAGAAGCCTTGCACACAGGTGGAAGAGCATCACATACCCTGCAAAATCAATAGTGCAGCCAATTTAAAAAAAAGCACAATTAGTGTGGCTGATTCAAATTAGAATTGCAAATTCCTAATGGATCCAGATGTCAAGGCTAGGCAAAGATGTAGGAGTCCAATGTGTTGAAATTCAGTTAAAAGACTGGCATGGTCTATGCAAGGATGTGAATTCCCACTCCATTCCCCACAATAAAGCAACCCCACATTCCCTGAAAGAGTCACTCATGCTCCTGTATTTCAGAACATTTCAAGAGATTTAATGACAGCCCAGTTCCCAGCACTGCTGATAATACAGTTCTCTCTCTCTCACAGATGAAAGGAATAATCTAATGTGGTTTTCTGTTCTTCCTTGAGTCCAATAAAATGATAATTTGTAACTGAAAATCCAGTCCCCTCAGCTCAGTGGTGTTTATACCAACCCTCTGAGCTTTAGTGACGCTATCCTTCCCTCCCCAAGCTGCTCTTTGGTGTGTAATATGAAGCTCAAACTTGATGTCTCTGGAGGGCAGGGTTTGTAAAGCCAGCAATTCCTAAGTAAAAAAGGAATAAAAACCGAGCAGGACCATGTCCATTAGTGTTTGAACACTGTGGGCCACAAGCTGTTGACTTGGCCACACTATTTTGTGCCCAGCCAGAAAATGCAAGTGCATTTGGAGCATAAATTCAGGAAAGCACTGCTGGAAGAAATACTATGAACCATAGAGAAAAGAACAGGGAGCAGCATCCTGAGGCGGTCTGCTGTGGTGCACAGTCACAAGAGGCAGGAAGAGAATTCTCTATTGGCTTTATGCAGTTGCACAAGGCTGATGTTTATGCTATTGGTCTCCTGTTGGCCTGAGAAACCTCCCTTACAGAGGGAGTAAATGACTCTTTCTGTTGTGACTGTGGACCAACCGTTTACACCATTCCTCAGTTAAAATGATCAGTGTTGTAATTTCTAATACTTACTACATGTCTGGGCAATAATTATGGTTATATATATGGTCATGTTTGATTTTATCTGTATCATTCACCATGCATAAAACTTGTAGCACTTTGAAAATGGGTTCCAATCTGTACTGCTTAACTAATATTATCAGGGCTTTAGCAAAAGCTCTTAAATGTACAGTTAAGCACTTTTGAGGATCATCAGCTGCTCCTGTGAGGATCTAGCACTGGTACTGTGAGGGTTTGAGTCCAGGTTGAGTGGCTCATGTTGAGCGTGGAGATCTGCCCCTGGATTTTCAAGCAGTGTTTTGGGTGGCAGTAGGACAGAAGTGTCACTGCTGTCATTTTACAGCAGGTTAAAATATACCACTGTTACTGCTTGTCCCTGTGGGTAGGCTGCAATTAAATAAAAAAATATAGACTATCATTTTGTGGTGGTCACACCTTGGTCATGTACTCTCATTCTGAGAGTTTGGAAGCACAAGGAAGGTTGAAGCAATGGAAAGACACTGTACGTCTATTCTATACTTTTATGCTATTTATTCTGTACACCAAAGATGAGCCTTTCATATGGCTCAGTCATAAGATCCCTCTCTTCAACACTGCAGTAATTATTGTTGTCAGAAGGTGCCTGGAAGACACACTAAGAGAATGTCTTTCTGTTAGAAAATACAGATTCATTTAAATAAAATAGTTTCATGAGAACAAATCAGTTTTTCCATATCCATTTTTTAAAGGAAAGATCAGTACGTATTATTATAATTTTTATCTTTAACTTTACAGTATCAAGGTGTTCTCTTTAAACATAGTAAAATTATTTCATGTTATTTGTATAGTTCTTGATTTGACTTTCACCCTACATAAAATTACCTTAACTTCGGGTTAATTTTGCAGCATAATTATTTTGTTGTTGTTTTTTATTTTAACAGCATTCTCAGGTTTTCCATGACCATATGACTCCAAAATCTGAAGATTTCTGAAAAAGTTGCTTTTGGGAGACTAGCTAGGCAGCTCTGCTCACTTACAAGCATCAGAAATGCAGCCAGTGTAGCTCTAAATTGCTTGTTCTCTCACTGGTAAGACTGAATTGCTCAGATTTGCAAGTAGGGTTCCTGCAGGAAGAGATATTTTAGCCTGCTGCTCTGGAAATGCCAGATAACCCAAACTCAGAGCATGGAGGGTGAACAGAGCCAGGCACTAGACGTACTCTGGATGAATGCAGGGCGATGTAGCATTAAGATGTTTTTCAGCTTCTACATAATGACAATACATATTTTCTACAAGCAGTCAGAGATGGCACCAGAGCAGCTCTGCTGGCAGGTACGAGCAAACACACTCCCCTTCCAGCAAGGGAGTTAGAATTGAGATATGAGCTCCTGTTTGTTTTTCTAATATACTTGCTGGGCTGCTTGGCTCCCTCTTGCTCACAGAACTGCTGAATCTGCCAGCCCAGGCTGCCCTGTGACAGCCCTGGCAGTGCTGTGGGCTAGCTGTCCAGGAACTTCTGCTGTGAGAAGTCAACCTAAAGCCTCTGGGATTTGGGGGCTATGTCATTTGAAGCACCCTCTCTTTTTGCTGGGACAAGGGATTGGAATTCAGATCTCCCAGTGCTTAAAAAGCCAAGATCATCTATAATTTTTCCTCTATCCCTTCTGGATTATGTCTGTCTTCTTCATCCCATTTTGTCTGCCCAGGTCCCCTTTCCTCTTCCCTCCTTTTTCAATTCCTATTCTGTTTCTCAAGCTGTTTTTCAAGCAGCAGCAACCTGCTGACACCCACACTGCCCAGTGCAGGGGCTCTTTCAGATCAAACCACAGTCACGCTTCCTAAAAACACAGGAGGGACAAAGGACATTTATCTTTTTGAGGAAGCATCCAGGATTCAGATTCTCTCAGGAGGATGAGAACTGCTGGTTAAAACTGTGCTACAAACTCTTCCTTAGAAGCTCATCTGAAAGTCCCCCATGCAATTAATTCTGTTTTGTTACTGTAATAGTTTGAGACTGTGTGACCAGGCAAATATTAACAATGCTACAAACTTGAGTCCGATTCCAAGAAAGAAAAGGAGAAAACTTGGACTGAAGTGGGAGCTGATGAGAAGTAGGGAAGGAGCTTTCTGCACAAATCTTTTCTTTAATGGTGCTTATTGAATTGAGGTCTTCTGGGAGTTTAGTGTGAGTAAATAAGCAATAATGCAGTAAAAGGACTGAGTGGAGCCCATTGCTAACGTCATCTTTGCAGCTGGAAAAGAAGCTGGGGGCTGATGCTGCAGTTTGCCTGGCCAGTGTTGTCCAGCATGCAGCTTTTTTATCTTCTTCTCCCTATTTTTCCAATAAAAGAAAGAATAAGCCTGACAGAGCTGGATAACAGGAGTCATCTTCTCAGGAGTGGAATAGCTAAGGTTTGCAATAGCAAGCAGTAAGTTTACAGTAAAGCCTTGCCTTTTTATTTTGGTTCTGGAAGAGAGGCTTGTGCCTTGTCACACTTACCTTGCTATCTTTCTGTGCTCTCTCTCCTTTTCCAGAAGTGCTTTTTTTCCTGTGCAAGGATCAATCTCATTGTATACAAAGAAAGCTTACCTATGAATTTCTTATTGAAAGAATAGCATTTCATAAAATTATATTTTGTTATTCTCCCTCCTCCCCCAGTTTAAGGAAATTTAGTTAAAACAGATTTTTCTACCAGCACTTGCAACTTCTTCACTCAACCATGTGTGCAGATTTAAATGCAGCCTTTTCTCTCTCCTCAATGGAGAGCTGCAGGGCCTGTTAATTGCATTTTTAAAGAAGCCCTGCAATGTCTGGCAGTCACCAATGGTGCTCACAGCTTCCCTGAGTCCTGCCAGATCAGAGGTGTGAGACTGGCTACTGTGCAAACTTTCAGGGCAGGCCAGGGACATATAATGCTGCAGAGTGGGGGGAAAAATGCCAGGTTGTTCCCAGAGATACACATGCTCAAAGACTTTTTTTCAGGATGGAATCTAAATGGTTCACAGCAATATTGCTGTGACAAGGCCAGTCCTTTTAGAGTCCCTAGTTTAAACACAGCTTAGGTCAAGTTCCTGGAAAAATGCCCACAAAAACATTTGTCCAGAGCTGCAAACCCACATCTACCAACTGAATTTGCTATCTTCCCTTAATGCTTTCATATCTGGGGCTGCACTGAAGGTCAATCACAGGGTAGGTGTTGAATTTGGGTCTGATTATGGTGTAAATCCCCATGATACATTTTCATGGGCTGCTGCTTTGCCCCCACATTGCACCTTACAGGGTTGTCATGTCCTCAATTACATTTACAGCAAATCTCAGAGCAGACTCTAGAAGATGGGGATCCAGGAAAGGACCTTAGGCCTCGCTATCCAAGGGCAGTGTGTATATGGCCATGGGCATTCCTTCTTGTAGGCCCAAAGTACTTAGAATATCTTAGTGCACGAAGGCACTATATAACCTCTCCCTCTTTTGCAACCTCTCACATCTCACATTAGATGTTTAGGGTGTGATTAAATGCCATCTGGATCTTTCTCTCCCAAGTAGCATATCTGGCTACCTTAGATTAACCAAGACTCCTAGCTTTTACACAGCCAAAACCAAGCAAGATCATTTCACCGGAGAGTGAAATCAATCATATTTCACCAGAGGAGGCAGTGATAGGACAAGGGATCATGGTTTTAAACTGAAAGATAGGAGATTTAGACTAGACATTAGGAGGAAATTCTTCCCTGTGAGGGTGGTGAGACACTGGAACAGGTTGCCCAGAGAAGCTGTGGCTGCCCCATCCCTGGAAGTGTTGAAGGGCAGGTTGGATGGGGCTTGGAGAAACCTGGTCTAGTGGGAGGTGTCCCTGCCCATGCAGGGGGTTGGAACTACAGGATCTTTAAGGTCCCTTCAAACTGTAACATTCTATGATTCTATTGCTGTTATAGTAGCAGGTTTTCCTTGTGATTGTACATCTTCCCATAAAGTGGGGGTATTAGCATTGCTCTGCTGCAAGGCTGAAATGGTACATGAAACAGAGAGTTCCCAGGCCCTGATCAAACCAACACAGCATGGCCTGTGTTTGAGAGTATTTTAGTAAGAATGCCAGAAACATTATTGTAGTCTGAGATCCTGTTACTCTTATAAAGTCCTGTTTATAAAAAATAACATTAATCAGTGGGACAACTATTTTTGACCAGGCAATAAGCCAGTCTGACATATAGCCTAAAACAGACAGGAGAACCTTATGGTGCAGTTTCTTCAGAAAACAATTTAACACAAAGCTGTACATAAGAAAACTCTTATAATAACCATCTATTAAGAACATAAGAGCAGTCTTGGGGCTGTGTTGTTGAACAGCAAAAGAAATAACCGAGGATCAAAGCAAGTGTTTGCTTCTGAATCTGAGCTTGTGCTGTGTGCTCCTGGAATGTCTGATTACCTATGGAGATGGGGCTCCTGCAGCATGTGTATGGGTAACCCATTAGTGTAAGTAGGAGGGAGTTAGTGAGTCATGTACACAGGTTTATTTCAGGCAACGTTACCCTGAGTTGTACAGATGTGGTATTGTGCACCACAAAGATTTATTTTCTTTGAATTCAGAGACTTTGGGGCATTCATCTCTTTAAAACCTTATTTGGTGGCATTACATATTTACTGTAGACTTCTGACACTTTGGGCTACAGATTGCTATAGACAGATTTATTCTCTTAATGCCTTTGGGCTTTATGCAAAAGCTGAAAAAGAAAAAGGAAACTTTCCACTAAATATAGAACTATAGTCACTGTTTCAAATTCTTTTCACTCAGGCTGATTTTCAGTGTTTTGCTAGCTGATTGAATTGCATTCACAAGCTGTTCCTCCTTTTTCCTTCTCACTAAAGTAAAATAAAACCCCTGGGCTTTCCCTCTTGGTGCATAACACAGAAGAGGGATGACCAGAAGAGAAACTTCCAGAAGTGTATTGCTCAGTCTTCATTTTCAGATTGCTGAGAAACAAAAACCAATTGATTGAGCTGGGTCAAGTTACAACAGTTTTTCTGCCTGTCTTTGTTGAAATAGTGAGTAGCTAAGATGCTACAAAATGTTACTCCAAGAACACAACTATTTTCAGGGATTCCAAAGAACTGAAAACATCCTTTTTTATTTTTCTTTTTACTACAAAATTCTTCTTTGCAGCTCTTTGCACCAACTGTGAGCAAGTCCTAGGGATGGGGGAATGGCATTTAGGTCTGAACCAGCTATGGCTCTGGCTTCACACTAGGGATGCATGGTACCATTTTCTAACATCAAATTTCCTTGATATTACTGGTAACTGCTAGGATAACTGTCACCAGTGTATTCATTTAGTTTAATATTAGCTTATGAATGATCACTGTATTTGGGATTAAATTTCAGAGCCTAGTGGCTCTGAAATGCCCAGTTCCCTGCTGTGGTGTTTATGCCTGGTCCCCTGAAGGGATATTGTGGATAAGTGCAAGAGAGTGGAGTATGGATGAATCTCCAACAGCAGTGTTTGCAGGGAAGAGAGGATTAGATACTTTAGACGTGATTCTGAATTCAAAGAATACATATTTGCAGCAGAATTTGCCTGGTGTAACTACATTAGCTAAGAAATGTTAAAATAAAAAAAAAAAAAAAATCAACCCACTGATGCCAGCAGAACTCCCAGCATGCATGGTGCTGTACTGGCAACAGATCACTTTTGTCAGCTCAACTCATGGCACCTGGGGGCATTGTATAATGAAGCTGGCAACTGCCATACTCTGAGTCTATGTGAGGAGAGTCTCACAGTGCAGTTATGCCAGAGAGGATCTCTGTTGTACACTAGCCATTATCTGCTTCCCAGGGCTGTTCTGATCTTTGAGCATTTACTGCTATTTACAGCCATGCAGCATGTTCCTCATGAGTGGATTATCCAGCTTTAGCACAGCATGGTCGGAGGGCATGGAGGATTTGGCCTCTGGTTTCCTCTGCAGCTGCTGGAGCAGCACGAAGCAGCAAGCTCATTATGAATTTCACTCTGCAAATCAGCCCCCAGGAGTGGTGTTGATCCAAAGCAACATTCACATGTCAGATGACACAAGTATGCAGCTCTATAACAAAATTTCTAGGCTGTGGAGTGACTTATGTGGAGCTGTAACCACTTAAGGATAAATGAAATGGGCCCACATTAATTTTGGTTTCTGACTGACCTTAGTGTTGGGGAATACATGGAGGCAGCATTCCCAGTACCAGCCAGCATTGCTTGCAGGGTCTTAGAAAGGTCTGCTTTGTGTTCCCTGTGAATTTCAGAATTCATGCCATCATCTTCCATCCTTATCCGAGCTGCAGGAGGCAGAGTAGCAGACATTGGTTTGTCCTCCTTGAGAAGGCCCCAGAACACACTTTCTTCATACTGCATTTCCTGCTAGTTCTGTCCAAACTCTCCTGAGAACTCCCTGCTCAGTATCAGTGTGTAATAACTGATGGTGACTCTCACATTTATGGTTCATTTTACAGTTAGTTTCCATAACTTTTAATGCTTGCAGGGAGTCATCCAAGGCAATGTACATCGCTCCATTTTTGCCCAGTAATTAATTGCTTAGGCAATTAAATGTCCCAGCAATTCTTCAGTAAAGACTCTTAGTGCAGAGATGCTGCCAATTAACCTGCAACCTGTGATAATACTGACTTCATTCCACAGCCATGTTAAGGACAGGAATAACGATTCAGCAGTTCCATAATTACACTGTTTCTTCATGCAGCTACTATCACTAGACAGAATCTTTCATGCGTATGAATAGCACCATGCCTAGAAACATAAATAACCTCAGCTCTTCAACACAAAGTGTGTCTGAAACCTTGTTACCATTATCGGATATGCAACAACTGTGGTTTGACTGAGAGCTACTGTGTTACTGGAGTTTTTCCAGGCACTCCCACTGGTGCAGAGCGCAGCAGGCACTTCATTCCCCTCACCCAAGTCTGGCAGTGGCCAGACCAGGTCCTTTCAGAGACACTCTAGAGTCTAAAGGAATCACCTCTCCCATAAGCACATCTTCTTATACTGATGTGATTCCAGGTTAAGAGGAGGGTTAAAGTTTTTTTCCTACTTTTATTTTGCTCACTGAGACCCCCAATCCTTTCCTGAGTAGCTGCCTCCTGGACAGTCAGCCCCAGTCTGTACAGCTGCACAGGGTTATTCCTCCCCTGAAACAAGATCTTGCATTTACCCTTGTTCAACTTCATCAGGTTTTGGTCGGTCTGTTTCACCAGCCTGGCCCCCAACACACCCTTTGCTCCCCTCAGTATCCTGCCACACCCTTAAACCACCAGCCTCCCGGAACCGTAGAGCTCTGAGGCGAACTGCGAACAGCGCCCGCCGCTGCCGCGTGCACTGAGAGCCCGCCAATGGGGGCTCGGCCAATCGCTGTGCGCCTACTTGAAAGGCCCCGCCAATCGCTGTGCTCCTACTTGAACAGCCATTTTAATCGTCTCCTTGCTGCTGTGAGGAGCTCCCCCGCTCCCGCCGCTCCGGGCCGTGCTGCCTCCGGGAACCCGAGCCGGCCCTGAGCCCGGCCCTGCTGCTTCAGCGTTCGCGAAACTACGAGTCCAGTCACTGATCTCCACAGAGTCATCGATGGTGCTGCCCTCGTGGAAAACATGTAAAGTTTCCTCGTGTGATATCCCCCTATTAGGCTTTTTTCCCTGGACCCTTTTTTTTTGTTGTTGTTTTGTTACTGTTTAATGAAAGTGCAACTCCAAGCTGAGTCTGGCCTTAGAGTTGTAACATGCCTCTTGAAGATGACCAAATGCTTTTTCAGCCATTATAAAACATCTATGGATGCGAAGTGCACCTTGGCTTTGTCTGGCTTCTGTGAGGGGCTCCTGTCACCCTTAAGGGGATTTTTCAGCTGATTGGCATAACCAGAAGAACATTTATTTCTGCTCAGCATCGCCTCCCTGCTGCCAAATGAGCTCTCTTGAAAAATTCAATTCTTTTCCCCTTCCAGCTTTACAATGGACAGACAATCTAGTTGACAATACTCATCACAAGTGCCTGATCTGCTTAAATGCTGAAAATCTCCAGTAAGTATTTGAGACCTCCGAGGAGAAGCAAATCTGCAACAATCTGCAGCTCTGCTGCCAGCTATGCAGAGAAGCAGCTGGTTAATAGCAGATGAAGTGGCCACGTGGGAAGAAGGTGCCAATGTTTGAAGTATGCTGGCACTTTGTCTTTCACTACAGCTCTCCCCCAGGGCTAATGAGAGGCTGCAAAGAACTTTGGTCAGACTTATTTTCTAATATGCTTAATTTATCAGTCATGGCATGGTGACCAGAAATCATAGGGAACCTGACTTAAGATGTGTTTAAACCAGAGAGTGTTTGAATAATAGAATCAGGATGGTTTGGGTTGAAGGTCTAAATGTATTGTTTTCTCTGTTTCAAGAGGGCTGTGCAATCATGTTGGAGACTTGGTGTTGCAGCAATGTATGAGGGACAATTCTAATTTAAAAACCTCAGGGACTGGAAGCAGGCTTGCACTAGCAAAGAACAAACCCCAGACAGGAGTTCAGGTAATGCACAGCTTCCAGACTGTGAACACATTGAAGACCCCAGAAAAAGCCATTATATACCATAACTGGCACAAAATTAAAGCAAACAAATGGAAAGCTTGCTTGGGTATCCCCACTGCAGCCTGCATTGGAAGTGTGCCCTGAGTGGATACACAGAGCTCTTCAGAAAAACAGGCTTCCTCCTACACGGACTTGGCAGGCTGAAGGCTGGAGTAACTATCTTAAAGCAGTGGGGCTACATTCTTCGTGTTGTCTCTTCCAAGAATCAGAGCCTTTGGATTCTCTAGCCTGAAGAACTGTGCCTTTTTAACAAGGCAAATATTATTATGGACATCTTCCACAACGTTTTCTAAAACCCATGTCTCAGCCCTGTGAGCTGATCTCCTGTATATTTAAAGTGCTCAGCAATTACTTGACACATCTCTCTGAAGGCTGAACAGCACAATATGCTGGTGTTTTCAGTATTATCCAGAGTGCATCAGTTCATACAAGGAGCAGAAAACCTAGCTTTGAAGGCTACCAGCTGCAGAAGGTGCCTCAGGACCAGTTAAAGCTGCAGGCTGTAACGTATGTTCATCCAGCCACTGGCTGTACCTGCAAGGGCTTGAAGCTGACAGAGCAGGACGGCTGGATTACTGGTTAGTGTTCCTCGTGTGGCGTGAGTGAGAAGCTGGAGGAGGGGGGAGTGAGGGAACAGTCCTGGTTGTGGAGCTTTTCTGGTGTAAACCTTTCCCCTGTGTTTAGTTTGCAAGCCTTGCTGTTGGGGGATTGTGCTTTGTCAATTTGTGTCTAAGTCTAGGTTATCACATTGGAGATGCTGTCTGGGGCTTGAGAAATTGTTATTCAAAGAGGCAATTATGTTAAACCTTCATGAGAGTTGTTGAGACACCTGCTTTGGCAAATCCGTTTGGACAATGAAAGTCCATTTGAAGTCGTAACAACTTCATTTTCCCCTGTAATCATAAGTACTGGTAGAAGTTACCAGATGGGCAAGCTGGATAACTAAGGTGTTCAAGGAGGTTTCTTGAAAGGAGACCAGTGTCTTGAGACTGATGGGCGTGGTGATTTGGTTGCAGTGTGTGTCTCTGACCTCTAATAAAGTACCTCAGAGCCAAAGTGCCTGGGATCATTTCCAAATTGGTTACATTCAAAGAGCTGAAACAGCGTATCCCCTCTTGACATGTGGTTGGGCGAGAGAGTCAAATGTTTCCAAAATGAGATCTAGAAAGTACATTTTCTGAGAGGCATTCTAATCTCTCTCCTGGTATAGCTGACAGCAATATGTTATTGTCATAAGATCCAAATTTCTGTTGCTACTGGTAGAGCAAGAATCCAGCCAGGACTCTCTAAGGAACATTCAAGGGTGCCTTTTTTCTTTGAATTTGCAGTTAAGGAAAAACTGAACTGGCTGTAAGTGAGGCTGATTTAATCTAGTGAAAAATGTACTAGGGGTAGAAATTTTATCTAGGAAGGGGATAGCCTGATGTTTAGCTGTGAATCTTTAAGACTTCCATGAAAACAGCATTCCAAACACATAATTTTGTTGCCTTCTTTGGAAAACATTGCCATGATGGGCATTGTTCTCAATTTTACGTACACTTTCTTGCTAAATTAATGATCTGGTTATAGAGAAATGTCTCGTATAGTCATTGAGCTCATGCTCTGCAGGTGGCTGTAAAAGGCTCTGCTAACCTCACCACCAGTTCTGCTTTCACACACTTATTTCCTGGCAGCTCGCATTTCGGAGCTGTTCAGTTTACCAGGTTTTATTTGACACTTGGATAAAACCGTAGTTAAAAAAATACAACAACCAACCACAAACACAAAAAACCAAATCCTCTTTTTGGCGTCGTTTTCTTGCTCCTGTGCATCACACAAGGTCAGGGGCAGCTACTTGAATCTCCCGGTGGAATGCTCAGTGCTGGAGCAAGCTAATCTCTCTCTTACACACATTTTGGAGCCACCTCACTCTGAACAGTAAGCTAGTGGTGGAACTAATCCTTGAAAAGACTTTCTTCTTGGAAAAGGAGAAAGCTGTAGGGAGCACAGAGTAATTGAAAAAACAGTGTCTTGAACACATCCCTCATCGGTAAGCTTTGTAGTGGACCTACAATGAAATTGGAGGCAAAAGATAATTCTTGCTAATAGGATAAATGATTTAGGTGAAAATTAAATTCCGTTCACCCCTCCCAAACTGCCCCTTTGAGGAGGCTGGTGGTGGGCCCAGAGCAGCATGCACAGCCCCAGCTCTGCTGTCACTGTTGGGGAACCACTCTGTTGGTTTTCCATTGTGCTTTGTATATGGATCACTTCTGATTTCTTTTCTCATTTTACCTTGTGTTCTAGGCTCCTTACCATTCAGGGTCATAGCCAGCACGTTCTTTCCTTACACTGCCTACTCTAATTACTCTGCTAATCATTAGTTGCTCATCATCAGCCTGTTGCTTCTCTCTCCTTTCTTTGAACTATTGTCTATGTGTGTGAGGTGTTTCACTTTGATAGTATCAGCAAAAGCACTGCTGGGATTTGTCTTTCTGGGCCGGGGAATACCTGGGTGAGTTATCTAGGGTATTTTCCAAAGATATTTTGGACATCTAGAGTGAGATCTGAGCTTATTTTTAATATCTACCTTAGTATGAGAGAAGTTGTGCCCAGGCATTATTTGACTCTGACATGAATGGTTATATTATAGGCATCTCATCTTAATGGAGAGAAATTCCAGCCTTGGCATGAAGATGACTGTATTCATACAAAAGTCTTTTAAACTGGAGATAGTGCTGGGATGTAGGAATAAGATTTACTGCAAATATACCCTTTCTATTGAGGTAAATCTCAACAAACTGGAGTGGTGGCTCCCATGCCAAAGGTGGTGATCCTAGGGAAATTGTTAGTCTTCTGAGTGTAATTAGAAATTCAGTTTCATAGGTCTGGAATAGGTGGTAGGCCTGGACTGTTCCTAATCCTTCTAAGTCAATTGCTTGGCTGAAAGGCAATCTCTGGAAGTTTATATGGGATCTATGTGAATTGCAGTTGAAGCCATGAAGCCCTATTCTTGGTGACAGAGCCTGGAATTTAGCAACATGTATAGGCATCCCAGGTACCACAAGAGGAGGACAGAGACCCACTGATTTGAGGAAGATGATCACAACAGTCCCAGAGGAGTGGCAAACCTAAGCTGCCACCCCATTGTGTTCCTCTCCAAGGCCATCTGTGTTTGAAACCCTTTTAAGGACATTCACTGCAATGAAACCATATGTGTTTTCATTTGGTAAGACAGCTTGTGGTGAAAATAGACGGGCTGTTAACAAGACAGGCAGATGGCAAATTTGCTGCAATATCACGATTACTGTACTTCAAAGAGATAATCAATAATCAGGCAATTAGGTTCTTGTGAAATCAGAAGCAGACTGAGATGTTTAGGAGGAAGAATTTTCAAAGCATCCTTCTGAGATTTGGGGATGGAAAGTCTGTGCAGCAGAAGAAATTTCTGCACAAGTCTCCTACAGATCACGTAATATATACCTCATAATCACAAGTAAATGTTCACAGAAGTAGCTGATGGGCAATATTTTAGCATTTTATGAACTATAACCTTATTATGTTTCAAAGCAAATGTCTCAGTTTCCTCTGGTTTCTTCTTTTTTTTTAAGACTCCTTATTTAATGTTTTTAATTTTTAGAGTTCTTTTGGAGAATTTTGAGCAAGTTCTGAAATAAATTAAGATTTCTAACTTTGAGAAATAATTTTAAAATAAGAGATGAAGCTTGGCAGGAAAGGCCATTCTTGATCATAAAGTCTGACCATAAAACTGTGATGGGCTCCTCAGCCTACCAGGCAAAGTTATAAGAAGACAAAGCATGTGGAAGTTAAACCGGACAAATTTAGACTACAAGTAAAGCAAAAATGTTGAACAGAGGTTGGTCAAGCTCTTGGAAGAATTCACTAAGAGTGATGTCAGATTCTCAACAGCTAGGACTTTTAAACTAAAAAAAGCCCACACTTTTTTTCTGTCAGATATTTTCCAGTTGAAATAGAAAATAATTCAGGCAAAGCCGATGACTTGTGCTATGCAGAAAATCATATCTCATGTTCATTGTGATCCTTTTTTGCCCTGAAGTCTATGATTTGCTTTGACAGAACTTGAAATGTGTTTCCCTGCCAGCTGTTACCTATGAGATTTGTAGTTTGAATTGTTATTTCTTGCCTGTTGAGATTGGCTGGTTATATAGGGAAATGGTGTTTTCTTTAGGCTTTCTTCTGAAAGCCCCTTTTGGAGTTTATCATGCAGTCTGTGTATTTAGGGACAGCCCAGCCAGAAGGAAATGTCCAATTTGTGAAAATCAGGGTGCTTGGATTCCTGTAAATAATAACTCTTTCAGTAAGATTATGCAAATCACTACTGGACTCATTCAGACAATGACACTCAAAGCAGACAAGCTTGAAATGTCTGTTTCAGTCTGTAGAAATATATACATACTCACAAACGAGTGTTATACCCCAGTTCTGGAATTGAAACAAATGTTCAGTGTCTGAGTTTTTGGCTAAGTAGATAGTTGTATTTCATTTTTTTCTAGCTCTAAACAAGCTCTTCTCTCACCTGTGGAAGCACTTTCAGCCACAAACTCTTCTTGAGGATGATGTTTTGAATAATGTCAGTCTGTATATTGTTGAATTCAACCAAAGATGTTCCCACAAACTCAATAGAGAATCCATAAGTCTGTGGCTTGTTATGAGAGTCAGGGAATCTTTTAACTAGATTACCTCATCCTTGATGAGGGTTTCACTCTGTAATCAACACATATTCCACAATGAAAAGGTTTTTTTGGTGAAATGCCCTGTGCCATCTTGAACTTGCCATTGTTTGGAGTTCAGCTTGCACTTATATGAAATGCCTTATATACCAGTCAGAAAATACATTAACCTTCTTGCTCCAATTATCTACACAGCAGGTGCATTTTATTGGCAAAGCAAATGAATGGTGAACTTTGCATCCCCAAAGAAGCCTCTCTCCTAGCTAGTGCTCCTGACTATTCCATATTCATCATGGATTATGTGCTCTCTCACTGTGAGATACATGTAAACAGACTACTTGTGGCACCACAGGCAGAGTGTGTTGCTCTTCAGCCTTTAAAAAGCAATTCCAAGAGAGGGACTCACTGCATCACACAGCCTTCCCAGTTCCGTGCACCCTGTTGAACTGCAGCAAAGCTTTACAGTACAAACTGTGTAAAGCTCATTGGAAACTTCAGCCAGAAACTGCTAACTCATGAATGTGAATCATTTCAGGCAAATATGCTGATTTTGCTAACAGTGATAAATGGCAATCTGTTTTCATTAATATAAACTTACACTTTTATGGGACAGTGACAGCTTTTTGCTTTTCACTTGAAATATATTTTGAGGGGAGGAGTGCATGTGCACTTGTAAACTGAAATGCTAAACAGTAAAATCTTTAATCCAAATGTTCTGATATTTTAACTTGCATTTCCATTCCAAACCTTATGAGTTTAATCTTTCTAAATCCTTATTTAAAAAGGTGCTAAAGTGGAGGTAAAATTTGTAAGTTTAAAAAAGAACAAACCATGTAAAAATTTAAACTTTTCATTTGACCTATTTTAAAAACTTATTTCTGAAAAGTTTGGCTTTTGGTTCATAGGGGAACAGTGCTTTTCTGTTGTAAAAACTGCCAGTTATTTTCTCTTCTCTATTTACTGCATTAAGTTGGCATCCTCTGTTGAAGCTTTGAAAGGTGAAGGTGCTTTTTCGTGGGATGTACAAAGGGCTGTGTTTGCAGACCTGTAGGGTAGTGCCACAGGGAGAGAGGAGCTGATAGCAGCATGCTGATCTCTGCTCTCACCTGAATTAACAGTCTTGCAATGTAGTGCTTCCTGGCAAGAAGGGCCTGGGACAAGCTGCTCTTTGACTACAGGAGGCAACAAAGCAAGATCCCTCTCTAATCCATGCTTTTCTGAAAGAGCATTCATAGGCACACTTCATCTCTCATCCTTCAGCCGTATATTCCTGCTTCCAGGTATCATGTGTGCTTGGCAATGTGTAGATATTACTGGTGTGATCAGACTTATAGGAGAAGCCTTGAGGGATTTAGCACCCTGAATATTCATCTTCTCCTCAGCAGGCCCAGCCTGCTGGTTTCCATAGTGACTCTGCACACAGGCAGAAGACCTGCAGGTTGCTCAGCTGTGTTCAGTTCGTTAGGTTTGCCCAATTATTCTGATTCTTCCCAGCCAGCTGTGATTTTCCAGAGCAAGCCTTTCCTTTCCTAGTGAGCACCTGACCTGCACCTTGCTCTTTCCCAGACGTTTGACCCAGGAACTCCCCCATGTGCATAGCCTCACCTTTCTGAGTGATACAGGACACCCACCTATGTGTTTCTCAACCCTCTCATAACATGTACCTGGTTCTTCTCACCACTGTGTGGATGCCAAGATGCTGCTCACTCTGTTGGGTGATCAACAGTTCCCTTCCAACACTTCCTCTTGCCTTTTCAAGGGCTCTAGAGCTGCCTTTGTACAGACTGCTCTCCATGCTGCAAGTGAATAAGGTGTCTTTGTAAATGCCTCTATCTCCCTCACTTCCTGAACAAAATATCTATCTCTCTTCCTGGCATTTTGTGACTCTAGAGATCTGACCATTATGAGTTCAGGACACAGTATGTTGAGAGAGATGTAGTTTCTAGGAAAGGATTTTCTTCAGTGTGTGGGGAAAGTAAATCAACAGGAGCTGATGATTTCACCTCTGGTAACAATGCTGACTTTAAGATCCCTGAAATACAGAAGGTAGTGTGTGAGGAAAGTCTTAAGACCTACAAAGGGGCAGACATTGAATAGACATCTGGTTTTCTGCCCTGCAGTAGTCTTATGCCAGCAGAAGGGTTGTGGCAGCAGTGCTAGCTGTGACAGCTTCAGGAACTAGAAGAACAGGCCTAGGTGGATCTATATTTACCTACCTCATATTTCTTCAGATTCTTAGCAGGTTTTCTTGTAAGGCTTCTTACATCATAGGGCACACACGAACCTAAAAGTTTCTTAGTGAAACAGATATTGACTAATAAACTAGCACTGAATTAGAGGTGTTGTGCTGATGGTTACTGTCTCTGGGGGACATCCCTGTTTTGGATGTCTGCTTTAATTATCTGCTTGTTCTTTTGTTGCTGTCAGCTTCCTCTGTAGTTAGTGAGCCCAAGTTCCAGACATGTTTGGAGGTTTCCCACAAGCGAGGAAGAAATGAGGTCAAGTAGCTGGCCAGTTCCTCTGAAACAGTCGTACAGGATTGGGTTTCATGCAGCTTTGAATGGCTGAATGCTTTTTCCTCACTGTAGAAGTTTATTTTCACATGGATTAAAAATTCCTATAAGAAATATATAAGTTTATATGTTCATATAATCATTTTGACATGGTTTCATTTTTCCAGCATTTATATTGTGCATTTTTCCTGTTTATATTATTTTGTATTTCATTGTTTGTCAATAGTAGACCTTAACAGATGCTGCTATTAATGAATATGCAATACCACTATTAAAAAAATGTATAATACTTCAGATAAAAGCAGCAGTTACTTAGCACTGATTGAAAATCTCATCTTTTCTACATCCAAATATCTCCTGTTTATACTGTAAAGTGTCAAACTGTTTGATTACACCAAGCTGCAGACATTTTCATCTAGAAAAAGAGATGAGACATTTCAATCAGTGCTGAATAGCAGCAGCACTTAATGATGTGAAAAAAAACACACCAAACCCAAACCCGACTACATTAATTCCTATATGATGTTGTATTATCTATGCCAGTGGGAGCAGCAGGTTTCATGGAATAATGGGGAAATAATAAAACTAATATAAACTGGAATGTAATTCCTTTTCTGAAACTAGGGAATATTTTTAGAAAGCTGGTATCTTACAGAATTTGTTTAATGAAGTATTATATATGAAAATGAATTGTCAAATGTTAATTTCTGGTGAAATAAGGATTCTGAACTTCTTAAGACTCTTCAGATTCTCCAGCCTAGTTTTCTAAGAAAATGAGGCTGATGCATTTGGGCTGCCTGTTCTTGTGTCTGTGTCTTTCCATTAGTGTGTTTTGAACTCATCAGTCAAGTTCAAGTGAACTTGGTGAGGAATTAGAGGTTTCAAAGAGAATGGAAGTTCTATGAATTTTGTGAAAATCGGTAGAAAAAGGCAAGATATCCCATAATTGTCTCCACTGAAGAGATGGCAATGACGTGAATTCACTTATTAGTCATAAGAGGATTCTTAATGGGAAAAAGGTTATACAAGGGTATGCTCTGTGTTTGCTAGAAGGCTCCACTTGTAGGACTCCCATCCATAGGGAAAAAGACTTATTTGTTCTTTTGCTTATGAAATAGGTTTATGCTGGAATTTAAATCTGGGGAAGGGATTCAGCTCAGCTCATCTCACTTCAGGTTCCAGAAGCAAGGCATCTACCTCAAGATGGTGCTGTTTTCTGAATTCGTGGAAATGGGCACTTTCAAATCCAATAATTCCTCTAACAAAGTGACAATTACAATATAAATTTGCAGGTCTTGGTTGGTTTTAGTCCTCTGAAGTAATAAATGTTCATGTGCTTCTAAATTAAGGCACCTTCTTTGCATCCAGTTTCATAGATCATAGAATGGTTTGTGTTGGAAGGGACCTTCAAAGATCATCTAATTCCAATCCCCCTGCTGTGGGCAGGGACACCTGATGCTGCCATCTAGCACATCTCTGTAAAAATCAACTGTTGCTCCAAAACACAGTTCTAGATCCAAAGCCCAGCATGAAATTTAGTTATTGAACTCCTACAGATACTAATGAGGAAAAGCTTAATTCCTTTTTGTTGCATGAAAAACACAAAGGCTAGTCCTACCAGGCTCCAGCTCATTCCAGGGATTCTGCTCACAGTGTGAGTTGTCTTGATTTCAATCGACATGTTTGCTCAGGGGAGACACTGCAGATCCAGAAACAGCAAACCTTGCTTTTCTCAGGTTGCCTAGCAGAGCCAGTGGTATTTAAAAAGGTGCAAAAAAAATATTCCATTGAAGCAATTTTCCATAAGAGAAGCACCAGCTCTGCATTTCATGGCATTATGTTTGCATTCAACTTCTTTGGGAAATCATGAGAACATGTTTTGGATGTATCTTACAGTGCCTGCATTCTCTGTATAGGAGGAAGCAAGCCAAGCATAGTTTAGAGTATTTGCTTTAAATTTCAGGATAGGAATCCCACCTTTTCAAGAGGTTTACTTTCAAAACCCCAGTTTTGCCTTTCTGGCTGTGGGGTCCTAGGAAATACTGGTTCTTATCCATTTCTGGACAGAGACACTGAGGAATGAATTACACAACATAATGCTATAGATCTCCATCCACCACAGTGTGAATGTCAAGCCATATGCAAGAGCATTGGATCAATTTATAAACACAGCAGCTAGTCTTTAAGTGCTGGGTATAGCATGTATTCCTCATTTACAGTCCCTCCAGGATGGAGGCATTAATGTGAATTATAGCTAACCTAAGGGGAAGGATCTGCATTCTTAAAGTGGAAGCAGCAGGCAGTGAGGTAGGTGGCTGTTCAGACAGAGCATGAGTAGCTGCAATTCCTCTTCATGTCTGAGGACCCAGGAGGGGGTGTGTGTGTGTGTGTGGGGAACTGGGCATGCATGTATGAAGCTGTTTTCACTTTGCCATGTCGCTTCTCAAAAGTGACTTTATGCATTTAACAACAGGAGAAGTGTCTCCTGCCACAGCAGGGCTTAAAGGGTCATGTCTCGTGAATAGTTCCTGCATCTGTAGAGCATGGATGATGGTAATTCAAAGTGACAGGAGCGTCTTCTAGCCCATGGCATTGTCAGCAAGCCAAACTGCTCAGAGATGACAACCCTGTTTCCTCAACAAACTCAGAGCTGTCACTCCCCATTTGGCTTAAACTAGAGAGGGCTCTGATGAACTGATTTCAGTGAGAACATGTAAACTGCAACCAGTGCAAAGGGCACAGTGGAAGTGAGGTTTGATTCTGAAAAGACTCTGGAGGCTTGTAAGCCAAAACCAGGGTAGAATGCTGGGTCAGGACATAGAACTAACTCACACGAAGCTGGGGATAATGGTGATAGTATTGGGATGCTGACTGGAAGTCTTGCTGATGAGAGAGTAGCAAGAGGTGGTTTGTGCTCTGCTTTGTATCTGACTAAGGGCTGTTTGCAGCTACTAAGCATGCACTCAGTGTACTACACTTCCCAAAGGGCTTCAGCAGCTGTAAGCTGGGGCCTCCTGTTTTAGGGCAATAATCATCCTAGAGCATCTATCTACATTCAAGTTGTTTGGGCTTCTGAGATCAGACTCTTCCACTGTCTGTATTATGTGCAAGCATATTTCCAGATGCGGACTTAACTAAACTGACCTGTTTGCCTTTTGGAGAAGAAGATGGGCTAGGCACAAGGTCTTGTCAAATGGAACCTATGGCAAGTGTAGGTTCTATAAAGAGGCCCATCTCATGTCTTTGGGTTGTGAAAGAGGGAAGATACATACCTGTGATGGGAGGTGTAGTCCTTGTTTCTTGGCAGTAGAATGCGCCCATGCACTTCGATCATGGGCAATGTTACTTCAGGGGAACATCTCCACAAGGAAAAAGCTGAATATAAAAACAACCCTAACTTTAGATACTCCTCTGGGAAAGCCACCCAAGCATGTGAACTTGTACCAGACCTGGAATGGTAACTATAGGGTTAGATAAATGTCCAAACAGCTGTAGCAGGATAATGAGGAGGGAGAGAAGTCTCTTGGACATGCACTTTTAATGCACAGATATCAGATATTTGCTTGCTAGTGCCTGTTCATCTCTTTCCTGACACTTAAAACAATGGTATTTGTACTGAGATTTAGAATAATAAATAGCTTTACTCTAATGTGACATGTGCCAAGGGGAATTTGGAGTGACTAGCCAATGCTTGGGTAGTCAGTGCAGCTCAGAGAATGAATTGTGTTCTCAGGGTCATCTACATTCAGTGAGTCACATTACAGACAGCCCTGTTGGATGAATCCCACCTTACTGATCAAACTCATGTCCGTAGTACTTGAACAAAGCATGTTGGTTTTTTTCTTTAGATATCTTAAGTTTCCCACATCCAGTATTACATGAGGAAAAATGATGTGATAAGGAGAAGACCTATGAATAAAAAAGAAGAGTGTGTGAGTCTCTTGCCTGGAGGTTCTGCAGAAGTCTAAGAAAGGCTGCTGGAGTCAATATTCACATTTTTCAGAGAGCTGGAAATTTTTTGTTTGGCTTGAGGGAATAATATCTTGTGTGCTTGTTCAGTTACTGTCTGGTGCCTTGGGAATCACTCAATATATAGTTTAATGCAGACATTTAAAACAGAGACTAAAAGAGCTGCAAAGACCTGTGTGTTGAGACAGGCTGCCCTCGTGCTGCATCCTACAGAGCAAGGTCAAGCGTGCTACGTTAAAAAAAAAGAGCATGAAAACTCTTATTGTGGGTCCAATGATTTCCCAAGATGTCTAGGGAATTTATCTGTGTTGATTCTTGCAAGAATGTTAGTACTTCTAATTGTCAAGTTTACCTGCCTCACTGAGAGCTATGCTGAAACTTATTAATTAGTCCTTTGCAAAGAACAAAGATTTTCAGATGAAAGGTAGTATAGAAGTCTAAAGAATGTAGAATATATATCACCAGCTGAGAGCTACATGAAGTGTTGGAGAATGTTGAAAGGAGTCCTGCCAATTAATTTACACTTAAACAGAAGGGTTTGTTTTCCTGAAAATCAACAAAAAAAATGAAGTCAAACAAAAATCTAAAAGTAAACATTGACATGTTCAGGTCCTCCTGGATAAAATTATGCTTTTCTATTTGGTATTTGTTTAGTTTTGCTGATCAAAGCATTAAGACTTGAAAATGTAGTGATTGCATGATTCGCAAGAGTAATGCACATACAATATGTGAAGTCTCTTGTGCTTCTGTGAAAGCCAGGTAAAATAAAGCTGGTGAGAATTTGAGGATGCTGTGGTGAAACATCCTGTATATAGAGAATGAAAAATGATTTGTCTGCCTTCTCATAAAATACATGAAGCAATCAGACAACGCAGAAAACTATAATTTGACTTTTGATGTGCTAGTGTGGTGTTACTTATAGGTGGGGAAGGAGAAAGGATTGAAGCTAAAAAAAAAAAGAGAAAACACCAAAACCTGTGAAATTCCTGAATGGTAGGTGATTTTATAGGTATCTTTTTTAATTACAAAAAAAAGTTCAAAATAAATAAATCAGTTATGAGAATTGCTGCTGGCATAACTAAGGAGGGATTAGCATTTGCTATGGAAGCTACACCATAATTTTCCTTCTTTAAGATAGTTTGCAGTTTTCCAATGACATCACATCTTTGAGGTGAGTGATGAAGCTGCTTGAAGTGCCAGCTTCATGCACAGAGGGAGCCTGTGGTACCCTAGCACCCAGGTGCTGAAGGAGACTTTTTCTGCCAGTCTGTGTTTCAGCAGCTGTTGTGCACCAGTTCTGTGAGCAGCAAAGATGGCTTGTCCAGTCAAGAGCCTCAGGAGAAATAATTGCTGGTTGCCTTGAGTGCAAAGAAGTGATGAGCAGAGTGCTGGGTGGACACAGGTGAAAAGAAGGAAGAGATGAGAGACCTTGAGCAGTCCAGGTGGAGGAGGAGTTAAAGGTCCATAAGCATTTGAACTGTGCAGATAAACAGATGGACCAACCTTGGTGTAACTATGTGGAAAACTGCTGTCAATCTTTACCAAACAGCCAGAGAGACAGGCAACCAGTTTGTGCTCAGATCAAAGCAACTTATTTTGAAATACATGAACTTTGCCATCCTTCACTATCCACAGAGATCTGTTTTCCATTTTTGTAGAGCAAAATCCACAAAGTCTACAACTGTAATACAATTATGCATGCAGAGGGAGGAGGAAAGGACATGTTAGTTTGTTTTTTACTGTTTCTCTTTGAAAACAGAAAAAATAGTCTGAAGGATCTGAAGCCTCTAGCCTGTGGGCCCTCTTCGTTCCATGTAGATTGTCCCTTTGTTTGATTTCTGACAGGCTTAAGAAAATGAGTTCTATTTGTCAGTAAATTTTCAGCCCAGGAATAAGTATGTGGCTTTTTCCAAAGGCTTTGCACCCACTGGTTCTGCCTACCTCCTAATGCTGAATGATTTGTGGATGTTCTCAAATAGCATTTGATGTTTTTCATGACAGAAAAAATAGATGATCCCAAGGCAGTGGTTACTTGTGGAATTTCTTTGCTAAATAACTCTCCTGAAGCCCCTTTGGCTTCAATAAGTCTCTTATTTTTAAGATAACCAAATGATAGAAGAGAAGGGTTTCATTATTTCTTTATGTATTAACTTTTCCTTGGTAGATTTTCAGGAGAGCCTTGACCTGATGCTGTCTTCAGGACTGTTGTTTGAGGAGCTGTATATTCTAAGCAAGGGCTGAGAGAAGGGGAAAGGCTGGAAACTCTTCAAACATAATTTACAGATCAAGCAGCCAACAGATGGGGTGAGCAATTGCACAGAAATGCACAGCCCTTCTCATAGCCCAGAATTAAACAAGGGAAGTGTCCTGTTTTCTCTGAGTCTAAGTGGCAGAAAATCTTGTCTGGAAACTCTTAAGTCCCTTATCCTGAATTCAGATATTCAGACTTTCACATCAGCTCATAATCACAGCAGAGGGCTTTAGTCTGATAATGAAATTCTGATCTGGAGTTGCTGACCTTGGATCCCCTTTGTCCAGTGGCCAAATGAAAAATCTGAGTTACATTCTGCTCCCAGGTATGTCTTATTTGAACTGTACCTTTCTCCTCTGCTAGGTCAGCTCCTGCTTCTGTAGTACAGATGATGTTATACTCAGTGACATTTTCCACCTGGTTTCCCAAGAAAGTCTTGAAAGTATCTATCCATCAGCTCTGACCTGAGGTCTGATAGTGATCAGTTTAAAAAAAAAAAAATCAAACAAGTGATATGATTGCTCTGAGTCTTTCCTGAAGTCATGGAAAAGAAAAAAGGAAAGAGCAGAGGGTTGCTCCCAAAAGAAGTTTGAATGACCTGACAGTATGTATCCAGAGAATGGTTGATTTTATTGCACTGTAGGAGAGGAGAGAGAATTCCCCAAATTAGGGCCTAATTCTCATCTGTACTTTAGACACTCTCTGAATCGTATATGTTGCAAGTCCTGTGTTCAGTTGTGGTTTTCAAAGCAGGGTGGCCTGGCTACTTGGAGCAGTACATTTGGCTTTAGACAGCTGTTACAACAGTTTCTCTGAGCTGTTTTCAATCTGGTACAAATTCTAAAATAATTCTGACAAGTGTCTGCACTCATTTCCCATGTGCTTCCTGGTAGAAGGGGGTATAGCTGCAGTTAGAGCTCTTTTCCTTGTGTGGCACGAATGCCAACAGCCCCAGTGAACCCTCTGCTGTGCTTCAATGGATGAACTAGTTTTGTCCTTGTGTCACCTTCATCATTTCAGCAAACACTTCTGCCTTACACTGAGGAAAATGAAGACAGAACTAGGACTTGTTACCTATGGCTGTAGTTATGATGTCCTAAATGAACGAGAAGTGTTTTAATTTCAAAAGTCCATTACCCACCACCACTGTCTCTTTTTGAGTAGTGCACTTATACACATAAAGGATGCACCTTTCTCTTTCCCTGCACCCTACTAGTCTTTTTGCACCTCAAAATGAAGCTGTGGGCCTCCTGAGGCAGGGATAAAGCACCTGCCATGGTTATAGAGTCCCCAGCAGCTGTACTAATAATTAGTAATTATTAATCATAAGTAGCTTTGTGATTTGCTAATCCTTCTGTAGAAATACAATATATGACTTGGGTAAGATGTACAAGCACAAAGGTCCCATCTAAAGTCCCCAGTTTGGTTTTTTTTTTACACTCCACCTTAGCGTTAGAAAAAAACTTTTTAAGTGTGTAATACCTTTCCCATTGCCATGTGCAAGCTTTGACTCTAAGTGTTTTCTCTATCCCAACACCCTTTCTAGAGGGAATTCTCCTCTTGAGCTGCTCTCCCTCTGCATGTTACCTTGGAGGTGGGGACAGTCCTGGTGCATAGTTCCTCTAAGCTTTTTCTTTTGACTTTGAGTGGTTTCATCCTCCCGAGCAACCTGAAAATATCCTGTCCTGGACGGCCAGTTTCTGCTCTTTGGACACAACCTTCAGGTACTTCAGTGAATTCTCCTCCTTTGCTGTTAGCTTGCCTACATATAGCTCTGAACTAACCTCTTTGGAGGTTCCTACACAGTGAGGCTGATCTTAGCAGCCTTGGAGGTGCAGCAAAAGGTTGTGAAAGAGCTGTTCAGCAGAAGGGACAGTGAGTGTTGCATGTAGGAGGCACAGTGAAATATGAAGTGGTCTCTTGACCCACTTAGCAAAATCCTCACAAACTATTTGCAGGTGGAGCAGTCATGGATACAGAGCAAGTTAAGTAGATGTCTGGATCAGGTTCATATTTCAAAGGCTGTGCTAAGTTATATAGATGATTGTGTGTTGGCCAACTGCTGCTCACCCACCATGAACCCTGGGCAATCTCAGGTTATTGTCTCTGTGTGACCAACATTGCTGTGTTGGAGAGAGAATGGCACAGAAGGGCTGTGTGAGTAGATGGGTTGAAGCAGGATTTGCCAACACAATTTTTATTGACTTTATGGGCTGGAGAAATACTTTATAGAATCGTAATAGTTACTTTTCTATTTTTTTTAATGGACTTAGTTTTCTTTTCTCCAACATCACCAAAGCAGATTTTTTCCCACAGGCTTTTAGATGTTTTTGATTCAAAAGTGGAAGTAAAAAATTTAAAAAAATATTTTTGTGTTTTGGCTTTTTTAATAAAACAATTTTTCTGATATACTCTTTTCAGTTGCGAATCTGAGCTGTTTACCTGGGATTTGTGTTAAAAGAGGTGGCTTGATTATACTATGCATGTACCTTCTCAGGCATTTTTGCTTAATCATCAATATTTTAAATGAAAATGATGGCTTTCTTATTCAGTATTTTCTTCCCACATCTAATATGGTTGAGGATTTGAGGAACCAGTGCTTTACTCAGCTAGAAAAACTGGCAGAACCATAGAACAAGTCTCAGTCCAGCAGCACCTGTAACCTCCTACCTTTGCATTTGTTATTGTTATATCCTGTCTTTCCTCTGTTGTGATAGATTATTAAACATAATGTGATTTGCTGTGATAGAGCTTAGGCAATTTAATACTGGGGTACATACAGGTGCTGCCACAGGCTGTAACAAATGAAAACAAAGCAGTCCTTGCTTTTACACCTGGTCTGAGCTGCAGTATCTATAATAGCACAGCACCTTCTAGCTCCATGTGGTAGCATTGATCCAGCTTTGATTCAGACAAAAGAGTATCTATTTCCACACTCTTGTGGGCACGTTCCATGGCAGCTAGCATGGTCTTCCCAATCACAGCCACATCTAACTCAGTCCTGACGAATATAGTTTCAAAAAGCTGAAAATGATTTGAGTAAAGGTAGAAAATGTGCTGGAAAACAAATCCCACAGAGGCAGAGGTTTATTGCATTTAAACTCTATTCTGAGTATTGCCTGACCTGACTGCTTTTGAGTTGTGATGCAATGAGGTGTAGCACACTGATACAGTCAAAGCAGTCTCCAAGAGACAAGCAAGGGAGTGGCTCAGTGAGCATTGTTGTGCACATCTCTGCAAAACAAACCGTGTCATTTAAAACGTATCTCTCACTTCAGTGTGTAGTTCATGGTCCTCCTATGGATGCTTATTAATAACCCTGTGCAGAGTTCAACATCAAACCTCTTTGTCGGTCAGAAATCTCCTTAAGTAAGTTGCAAAGTTCCAGAAGAAAAACTGATACCTTGAAGAATTATTATACCAGATTATTTTGCTCGTGATGGGGAGATGATTTCTTAGGAAAGTTGAGGTAAACTTATTTTTCAAGGAGTTATATGATGTTACTTTACTGTTTAGTAACAATACTTTCACTTTCTGCAGTTCAGAATCTGACTGGTATTGAGTGGTGAAAGTGTGAGAAATAACACTTGCAATGACTGAGCGTTTTCCAGCTCAGAGCAGATGCAAACTCAATGTGACTAACAAAGTGAGAGAGAAATGAATCCTTCTCCCTTGCTACAGAGAAAGGAAGGGCTTCTGTCCTCCCCCCTTATCCCATTGCTGGTTGTCATGCCATGCAACTGATACCATTCGTGGTCCTGGGAATGGTGCCAGTTCTGTGGGGGGCAGAACAAGGGGTTTCAAGCACTACTGGGAAGTCCAGATCTGTCTGAAGAATTGAAAAGCATCCAAGTTTGTCAAATATACACTCTTCTCTTGCTGATGTATGTCCAGGTTTTGCCCAGTGGAACCTCAGCTATAAGTGTTGAGGTGGCCTGAAAGTAAAGGAACCACTTGTTACCATTCAGAGCTGTTTTTCAGATAGCCACAAAACTGTAAAGAAGATCAGAACAATGTAAGGGAAGAGTGTATTCTTTCTCTGTGCTTTCCTAGTTTGACATTTCAAGTGGGATATTATTTCCCGGTGGGGAAATTCAAATTATAATTTCCCTGCAAGAACTCCAGAGGGAAAAAAATAATAACACCCTCGATCTTCAACCCAGCAGTAATTGTGACTACCTATGTTCCAGGCACAATGTTCTACTGTTTCCTAAGGGAACTGAATTAATTCTGATAAGCACTATTTCAAGTTTTAGGAGTGGTTTCTTTTTTTTTTTTAGCATCTGATTTATTTTATTTCTCTTTATTGTTTTTTTTTTCCTCTGAATTACTTCAAAGACTTCCTTGATTTTCACCAGAGCGTGTCACATGCAGCCCATCCCCTTGATCAGATTAAACTTTAAATTGTGATTTACAGATATAATCAGCAAATTGCACAAGTCAACAACGAAAGCCCATGACAAATTGCAGGTCCCCTTTATAATGAATCATTGCCAAGCATCCAGATACTGAAACAAGAGAGCTCTTGAATGAACCAGCTCATAAATCTTTGCATTCAAACTGAAGAGGCCAATGCCATTTTCCAATGAATATTCATGGTCAGAGGAAAATGTGCTGTCAAAAGGCAACATCATAAGATGTAGGAATAAAAGCAGGTAAATAAAATTCTTTAATCATCAAGGCTAACTGCATTTCAAGGAAGAGCTGAAATTCACATATTTATATATATTTAAAACGGTCTGAGTGCTGACAAAGGCAATAGCATGCTGCAACACTGAAGTGGTTAAGTGAGTTAACTGGAAAGGCTTCTCAGGGAGCTATTCCTCTGAAAAAAAGATATGTTTTTCAGAGGAATACCATGTAGGGAAATATGTATCTGTTCCCTTACAGAAGTTTGGTCTTAGTCACACCTAAGACTTTGCTTGGAATGCTCAAACCTAGATCTAGTCCTTCCCCACTGGCAAAATGAATAGCTCCTTGGTGAGTGGCTTAGTGCTGTGTATGCTGCAGGCTTCTCCTCTGTTTTGAGGTACTAACAGCAATCACACAGAGCCAACACAAACACCTCCTCCTAAACTAGCAAAGTGACAGCATGTAGGATTGACCCTGTAGATGAGTCTGGGAAACATGATGCTATGGCAGAAGATGACACGGGCCAGGTATAATGGTGTCCTCTGGACTGGACACCCTGCTAAAATCCAATCCGGACCATTATAGTCTGGTATATCAGTCTCTGCAAAATCCCAGAGGATCCTGATTTTAGCCTGATTCAACTCGTGTGTGCATCTTTGTCTGTAAAGAAAACAAAAGCTACTTCCATTGTGGTGCTTCAAGATAAAAGTGCTCTCTAGGAATTGGTTATTTCTTTCTCTCAAAGAAAGAGCCTCTTTTCATGTGCGTTTGGTTGGTATTGAAAGACAATTTACTGGCAGAGAGGCAGTAATGTTTTTGTTCTAAATTCTTGGCATATCTCTGGTTAACTTCTGCCTTGCAAGTGAATGAAGCTAGTATTTTATCCCCTGTCTACAAGATGCTATTTCTTTGGGAGCTGGAGTGTAATGAACTTGCTGTTTATTGCAATTAAAAAATAAATCCCTATACCTTTAAATTAGATCATAAATCTTTCAGTGAAATTCAATACTGTGGTGATTGTTTTCTTTCTCATAAGAGATTCTTCAGTGGTAGGAGCCAGGCAACTCCTGTTCCAAATAATATGACCCTGAGGACATTCCTTGTGACACATTTGGCCTTTTTCTCTGTAGCTTCCTTCTTGTATAATCATATGAGATGCAGCTTAAACACAGCAGTGCTAGCTAGTGAATTATAAAACAAGTGATATTGCAGAGAAAATTACTGTCTGTTTTTTTTGAAATCAGTGTAATTTAGTCTGCTTGCCTTCTGGGAGGGACTGGGCTGGGAGCTGCATGCGCAGTGCCTAGCACAGTGCTGCTCTGAGGGACGCCAGGGAAGTAGTGATGTTACTGAATACAAAGAGATGTGTCGAGTTTTACTCACTGAACGTCAGTCCACTGAAGTCTTTGCATAGCTGTAGTTCGAGCTCGTGCACTGAAGGCAGCTCTGCAGCTTCTCTTGCTCTCTCTGAGCACAGTGTCAGAGAGATTTGTGGCTCCCTGGCTGGTGAGTTGGGCGCAGCCTACAGAAAAGGCTGCAGAGCTGCAGTGTGGTGTGAGATAAAGAAATCCTGAGTCCCACACCTACAGCACCCTCCCAGTTCCAGCTGTGCTGTGTGTCTGTGCTTCATGTAACACCCAGTGCTTTGGCTGTTCATTCCTTATATGCCGGCACTGACTAATTAGACTTGAGGAATCACAGAAAATAGGGAACTTGTGACGAGCTGACTGTCAGATTGGACTGAACATGGGCAGGGGCCAATTCATGCAGCTTGCCTTTGCTTCAGAGCAGCTTGCTGTCTTTGAAAGTGTATCATGTTCACATTATCACAGTCCCATTTTTGATTAAGCATACATTACAAGGCCAAATCACTCTTTTCTCACCAGATTGAAGAAAACAATTTAACAAAGAAAAGCCTTTCTGGCCCCTCACCCTTCTAGTAACTTGAACCTCCTTAACCTGCCAGAAGAGGATGGAGAAATGTTAGAAATCTTATCTCGGGGACAAACTGTTTCTCAGACTTGCTTTTTTAGCTTCTAAAAGAACTATTTTGGTATGTTTAATATGCCTCAGTCCTTTGGACTACCTTATTCCTTCTTGTAAATCTTTGGTATACTCTGAAAAAAATGGTCAAGCATCAAGCATCCTGGCAAGCCTGATGTTTTTAACCTGGCAACAGCTTTCAGTATCTTTTTCTTTTTTTTCTTTTAACTTTCCAATGCTCCCTCTTTTCTTCCTCTCAACCACCAGTAATTGCTTCTTATCTCTAATTGGGAAACAATGCCAACAACTTCAGGGTAGAATGAAGCTGAGATATTGCCAGCTCACATGGAAAAAACCAGCACCCTCACCATAGATGAAAAACCAGGCTCCAAAGGCAGCTTGTCTTCCATGAACAAGGGTTTGCCACTGAAACATCAGTGAAGGACTGAGCACAGTGGCTCTGCTTTGTACTCCCCATCCTGCCTGGTAATGATTTAGGAGTTAGTATTTGTCATGCTTCTTGGTCTTTGCCTCTTTTTTTAGTACTTTAAAGCATTTGAATCCTGGATGTGATAAAAGCCAGTCGTTGGATAGCTGTATTGGAGACCAAAGTAAAAGTGTGAAAATAATCACAGCATTAATCCATAAGTACTAATCCAGAGCTCTCTTCCCAAATGTGCAGACAGCCTGAGACAATAGCTCTGAGACATCTGAAACACGTTCTTTGGGTCAGCAATGAGGAACTGAGACACCTTCTTCCAGCCATTTTTACATCTATTTTTCAAAGCTTGATTCTCATTTCCTTCGTGTGACTCTGGGAGCTGGAGCATTAATAGAAGCACCCTGCAACTACTCATGAATTGTAAAAGTTTTCCAGTACTGAGCACAACCCCAGGGGCCTGCCATGGCTCTGGATGCCCAGGTGACTCGTGCTGTATATGACAGGAGCAAGCATTGAAAATTCTTGATCAGATACTTTAAAACTATACATGAAGGCAGGAGCTGCTGTTAGCAGAGAGGAAATACACACTCTTAAAAAAAGGTATGTTTTTTTCTTCCTAGTGATTCTTGTGCTGATTTCTTTGGAGGGTAGAGCTGGCCTTGTTCCATCCTGTTTCTGTCTAGATTTCAATCCTCCTACATGTCACATCTCCTCTTGCAGCAATACTAGATCTCCCCAAATTGGAGCCAAACCCTTTCACTCGGATCATGGGAATGTTCCTGTTCAAATGCATAAAAATGAATGTTTCAATGAGGAAAAATATCTCCAGTCCCAACACATAATGACATGGTGCATGTAAAGGGCTCAACTTTACCTCCATACCTGCACTACAGCTCACAAGTCTTCCTCCTTTCCTGTGCAGTCAGCAGCTCACGTACTCCTGGTTGTGATGATTTTTCTGTCTGTAGAGCTCAATTACTCCCAGTATCATTCTCCATCGATGGGATGTCCTTCTGTTTTCCCCTGGTGGCAGCCTTGCCATTGTCTCCTTAGTGATGTTTGACAAAATAATCACTCGAGAGTCTGTTTGCAAATGGTTAGTGCCACTTGAAGCTCACAGTAATCATAAATGTTACTAATTAGCTGCAGTGCAAGTTAAATCGTTGATCATTGCCTTTCAGCAAATCAGAGACACGATTCCAATTAACAATAATAATTCAAAACAATTAAGCCATTACTGCTGGAGTTATTTTCATCCAAATTGCAATGAAATGAACCTTCTCTCCAGCAGGCCTTTGGCTTCTGGGTAAAGGCTTTCCTTAAAAAAAAAAAGTAAATAACCGTATAAAGAGAAAAATCAATAAAAGATCATTTGCAATTTGTAAAAGGTTCGCAAATATGAGCAGAAATACTAGACTGTATCTAATAAAGCTTCAATAAATTTTGTGTTTACAAGGAGGAATTTGTAACAACCTGGATTAGGGTTTTTAGAACAGTCTAAGAGGACTTAGATTAGAACAAGCTGAATATTTAAAAACACCACACTTTCTCTCTCTCTTCATGTATGATTTTTTGGCAGAAATTCCCAACAGAATAATTTTAACAGAAAAGTTACATTCTTGCTTTTTTAGTATATAGAAGCTTTCAAGTTTGCAAGTTTTCTTAGCTTCATTGTAAGAACAGAAATTTTCTAGGGAGAGAATGGAGACAGAAGGGGGCCAGGAATGGTGTAGGCACTATTTTACAATTGGCTGCAGTTCTATTTCACCTCTACCACTCATGGCTAAAGAAGCTGCCTTTTGTATGTGCTAGATTGCTTTGAAAACTTATGCAATTCTTCCTTTGTACTTGCCTTAGAAGCAGCTGAGGGAGGCTTGGCAGGAGGGTTAAGACCAATTTGCACTTTCCTTACTTTCTGATTTTTCTGGCTTTATATTTTTGATCTGAATGTTGTAGTAGCTGGAGGCACTAGCCTTTGTAACTGTAGCTTTGGTAATTCTAGAAATTCGTTAAAGGTGATGGATTTTTGTCATGTTGCAAATTTGCTATTTGCAAGTATACATATACAGAAAAAAATTGTACTGTGACATGTTTCTAGGGATAAGTCTGTAAATCTAGAAAGCTTCTAGGATCCAGGAAGTGCTGGAAGTTTTCAGCTGGTTGGGGAATTTGCTTGGCTGTTAAAGGTCATGGTTATTATACTTTAAGTACTTGACCTTCTCTATTATGAAGAAGCCACTTAAGATTTTATAGAGAAGTCACTGAAGCATGGTAGGTGGAAGAGGAACATGCCATCCTCCATCACCCCTCCCACCCTGGTTCCTGAAATGGAAGCTGTAGAAATCCATCTGGCTCCTCAAGGAATGGCTCACAAAAACTGAAATGCACCGCTTCCATTCATAACTACTTTCCAGCTTGTTCTGAATATATGGCGGTTCTTTCACCTTAAAATTTTTCTGGCTTTCATCTTGATTCAGGGGGTCTTTCATTTCCAGACAAGTCTTCCTAAGGACCCAATATTGTTTTTATGTGCAAGTGATCTCATATGATCACTGATGTTTTTTTCATAGATATAACAGCCTTGGCAAGAGACAGTGCTGGGATTAAGGAATCTGCTTTCCACCTCTCTGACTGCTTTTTTGTTTTGTTTCTACCTGGCCTGCCACTCTCATCGCTTTTAGTGGAGTGATGTTCTGTGGCTGGAATGGCATGCTCAGGAACTTTTCAGGCTTTGACTTTGTGGGTATTAGTTGTGTCTGGCATGTGTGTTCCTTGTACAAGAGATGTGCAGATGTGGTCTTTTAGGAGAACAGGGTTTAGCACTAGACTCAGTAGAGTTAGATTAATGGTTGGACTCAATGATCTTAAAGGTCTTTTCGAACAAGAATGATTCTGTGTTTCTGAGAGAAGCCTTGATACAAGAGTGTGAGTAGGCACCTAAATGCAGAGAGGAGAGTGATGATAAATTGCCTGGTCATAGAAGGAGAAGTCCCTATGAGATTCCTGCTAGTTCACAAACAACTCCCCCTTCCCTGCATCTCACTAGCATTTTTGCTTAGGGATGTTTTTTCTAAGTTGAAAGAGATGAAGACCTTGTCATGTTATTGGAAACATTGTTACCAAAAACAATTTTAAAATAGCTTCTCTATAAAAATGCATGGTCTCAGAGGAACTGAGGGAGGATGAAATAATGGAGAACTTCACACTTCCTGGAGTTGACGGCATTTTTAATGAGTGGATTAGCTGATTCAGAGTCCTTTGTAGATAGCTCAGAATTGCCTGTGTCTGTGCTACATTGTCTCTCTGCACACGTGAAGAGGAGAAGGTCACGAAATAGCAAAATTCACCTTGAATCAGTGAGCTGTTTGGATAATAAGAGAAAAATACCTGGAACAAAGCTTTCCCATCACTTTTAAAATAAGTTATTAATGAATAAATATTTTCTACTGTTTGGCTGCTCCTGTAAGGCAGGTAAATACTCCCTGCTGAAAGACATTTGCTGTTTCCTATCAGAGCTAGCATGTTTGCTGTGAATTCTGTTCTAGATAGTGAGCTTTGAAGGGAGACTCACATTTCCATGCACCGATCTTCAAAATTCACTTCAGGCCTTTAAACTCAGCCTTTATAACAATTAATGTTTAGGAGCTGAGTCAAAAACATGGAAAGTACTGAAATCACTGGAAGCTACATCACAAAACTGTGAAATGGTATGAAGCAGGGAGATAAGGCTGGAAGTTACTTGTGTTATACATGTTAGCAACATGTCAGCAGTTAGAAAATGAGGGCATGTTTGTAGTGTATGCATGAGAAAGGGAAACTGTTGCCATCTGGGTATTGTGGTCAGTAATGCATCCTTCTGTCAGCCCTGCGATGGGCTGCAGTAGTGCCAAAGAATGGTCAGAACATGCACACTCGTGGGACAACCCCACAGTCATGACACTGCACAGAGAAGCAGTTTGAGTTCCCATGTCCAGGCTGCAACAGCATATTGCCATGGATAAGGCCTGCCCTGGGATTCACAGTGTATTCTTGCCCTTGCTGCAAGTCACATTACTGCTCTGGGTGTATGTTTTCCTGCCTGCTGAATGAAAATAATGATGTTTCACTGTGGTCTCTGAGAGGCCTGGAGGGAAAGAGCAAATCAAAGCTGTAAGAGGTGAGGTTTGCAGTGATAGTAACTGCTAGATACAAAAAAATACTGACAGGTTTTCAGGCGTGCAGCCCTTGAAGTTTGTAGGAGAAAAAACCTTTTAGTAGTTCTAATGATACAGCTGGAAGAACACAAAGTAATCCTTGGAAGTCTGTGTACCTGAAAGTTTGTCTTACTCTACCCTTGCTGAATTCATTGGTTGTTCAAATACAAACTATCACCTCTCCCTGGAAACCTCACCTCCCTAATATCCTAAGATCATCACAGCTGCAACACTGCTGTGAGAGCTCACTGTTACAAAGCTTATCAATGACATCTTTGTCACCTAATGTCTGGAGATGAAAGGCCAACATGAAGGCACCAGGGAGAACCTCTTCATTGTGCTACAGTTACCATGTTTCTGTTCAGGAATGGCTTTGGATACAGCTGGAAGTATGTTGTATATTGATGTTTGAGCTGAGGTGGGGGTAAAACTGCCAGTGTAGTGATGTTTTTTTCAAAATCAGGTGGAAGGCAGTCTGGGCAGCTCAGGGCTGGGCTCAGATAATCACAAGCAGGGATCGCTGCTTGAGAGCCAACAGTTTGGTTTGATGAATGAGCTACAGGAGCCAACAAGTCCAAATCGCATGGCAGCCACTGGGATTTTAGCCATCAATGAGTGGTGCTGTGTTGGTTGCAGAGTGGAAAGTCTCCTGTAGATGAGACATCCATAAGGTGCCAACATCCAGACTCTCACTTAACTCCACTACACCAGGTGCTCCTTCATATCTAGCTGTGAACATCCCTGAAATCTCTGGGTTGCACACCTCTATTTCTGGTTCACCAGCAAGTAATATAACAATGTTTTTAACAGTCTTAGTAGCAGTGTGTGGGCAAAGCCACATTTGGCTGTTTCTGTCCACTTAGATGATACTGTAGTGGTTTTATGGAATACAGGACAGTCACACTGGTTCATGTGCTGAGGACCGCTGCTGTCAGAGCTTTGCTCTGGATAAGTCATCTTGCCTCTCAGCATCATGTGTAGCAGAAATGTTTCCGACTTAAATGCAAAATCAGAATGGGGGACCTAGGTTGCTAGTGGGAGCAACATCCAAAACCCTGGTGTAACCAGCCACTCCACAGCCACACCTGCCATCTTGCAGCTGGGACTGTCCACATCCAGCCTGGGACAATTTTTGCTGAATTTGGTTTCTGGCATACCTGACTTCCAGCTTGGCTCATGGGCTGTGTGTGTTTCCAGAGTCTTTGCAGCATGGTCAAGGGGTTGTGCTTTTCTTTTTTCTCAAACCACAACCTTGGGCAGGGGTCCATACAGTCAAATCTAGCCCCATATTCACACAGCTCTAAAGCAAAACACAGTAGAGGTACATCAAAGCAACATTTTTGGGACTACAAGTGAAGAAAGTGATATGCCATAAATCAAACTAAGGAAGGAAGCTTAGATTTTGCCAAGACAGCAGAGCAAGGATTTAACTTTCTGTAAATTAAGTTCCCTTTAAATAATCTTGAGCTGACAGGACCTGTATAGCACCTCATACACAGGACATTTGCAGCATCTTGTTATCTAGTGGAACTTTTTCTCATCTTAGTTTAAATATGGTAAAGTGCCAAGCCCCCCAGCACCCCACCTGGAAATTCATGTGCCACTAACTTGGTTACCTGAATCAGTGGCTTATGGTGCCAGTTCTTTCTGTGGCTGCCATACAAGCTGAAGCTGGTGCTATGCTTTCCCTCCAGGTGAAACAGCATGGCACGTGTTTCAAAATAAGTCCTTGTAGTGAAATGGCTACATAATTAATATACTGATTAATCTGAGAGCCTATGCTAATGAGACCGGTGCAAAGTCATCTGGAATCCCGGGGGGTCTGCCATTCTGTTTCTGTATGTACCACTTTAATACTAGGGAAAGAAAGATTTTGCTAGTGGAGGAGAACATGAATAATGCATTGCTGTGGAGAATGGTAAATAGTCATTACATATTCCTCCTTTCCTTTCGATGTACCATGCGTATGTTAAAGATAGTCTTTGTTCAGAGGAAAGGATTATTTTAAACAGGGAGGTGATGCAGAGCGTCTTGCAAATTATAGTCAAGAGAATGTGGCAGATCGTACCACGGTGTCTCACAATTGCCTGTGACATCAAATTAGTCACTGAAGTCAAGAAGGCAAATTTCTACTAGATGTGTTTGTGGTTGCAAGGTATAATCAAAACAGAAGAAGCTTGTTTGAATATAAGAAATCTGTGAAGGATCTTCAGGAAAGACCCTCAGTCCCCTCTCTTTGAGAATGCTGAAGTAGCTGTTTAGGTAGAGAGCTTTGGGAACATGTCTGCTGTCCCCAGGCAGCTGCAGTGATGATCTGCTCTGCATGGACCTCAGCTTCACAGCAAACCATCCACTTAAAAGCCTGCAACACCTAGCAAGATTAGCACTGGACTAAAATGGGGTCAATAAGGGGATTGAAGGAGAATGCTGAAGGGCTCATCTAGTGGAGCACTGATACTCCTTGTGCTCAGCTACGACTATCTGTGAGGTTAGTGTGAGCACTGGCACAACCCCTCTGAAGTGAAAGTCAAAGGGACTTTATCCAAGTCTGAGCAATATCACAGCAAGGTGACTGTTGTGTGCTGATGATCACACATGGCTAGCCTGAGACTGTTCAACAGCTGGTCTGGATGGAGGTTGCCATTAGTTAGAAGTCACTTGAGGATGTATGGATAGAGTCCTGTGCTGACATGCCTGTCAGTAACTGACTGGAAATCTGTCTGTGGGGGCACTTGTCACTTAAAAAAAAAAAAAGCATCTGTCCCCACTTCTGATTAATGCACAGCCAGAAACCTGTTCCTTAAAGTCTCTGTACTTCAGTGCCCCATCTCCAAGTAGGGAAACATTCCCTACACATTTTCTCCTACTTAGATTGTTAATTGGGTCAAGGATGTCCTCTCATTATAGGCAAATTCATTATTAGTCGTGGTGTTGGGAAAGACTGTGCTTCTCAAGGAACATCACCTAGATACAGGTCCCACAGCAGGGCTGGGGAGCTATGAGTCTGCTGTTTCAGTCCTAAGCAGTTTATGGTGATCTGCTTGGGCTCTTGTGTGGTGTCATTGAAATACTGAATTATTCAGCCCCATGGGCCAAGGCTGAATCATAACCAGAATGCTGCTGTCGCCCTGATAATATCTTACAAACCTTATGTTAGAATAGCACTTGTGGCATGGTTCATTGCCTTGTCACACATGCATTCCTTTGTACTCATTCCTGGACCAACCAGGGCAGATCTTGGTAAAAGCCATGATTCCTGGCTGGCTGAGGACACTTTGGCACTGGCTGAAGGGGACAAAGCAAGGTGTATGACCTGTACTGATTCCATCAGATCCATCTGTTCTGTTCTACAGCTAATTTAGATGCAGTCTCTGAACCTGACTATGGAATATGCTTGTAGCAAATTGGGCAGCCCAGGGTTTGGAAACAGGCTGTATGAGCAGCCTAGTCCTCCTGCATGCCCTTCAGAGCTGCTGAGTGAGGAGTTACAGATCTCTGCTCTCTCCATCTGTTCATTGCTGTGTCCCTTGCCAGAGGTTAGCACTTCTGAGTTGACATCTAGAATCGTTCACTAGCCCAATTCTATCAAATTTATTTGGATTAGTTTAAAACATTGCTAATAGTAGGGTTTGGTTTGTTGAATGTTTTTAAACCTGCTTTGACAGAACCAGGTTAGACAGCAACTATATGATTAGTTATGTCAGCTGATGTCAGAGGCTGCTAAGTTCTTAACCTACCTCAGCTGAGCCCAGAACAGCATAAATGGCAACAGCCCACAGAGTCTACTGTCTCTCTGCACCTCTGGTGGCAACTGTGCCTATTTCAAGCAAATGTGGCATGGACATAAGCAGATGTGTTAGGCCCTAACTGACATCCTTGAAGAAGACTGCTGGGTAGTTGTGTTTGGAGGGAGAGCAGTTGATGGGGAAGGAGAAGTAATCTGGGAGATTTCAGAGCTGTTTTGTGCTGGGCTTGGAGCTCTGACATCACCACAATCTGCTTTGCAATACCTTGTCTTCATGCAGGATATGTCTCCTCTCTTTGCCCTCTTGGGGCTGAAAGGATGTCTCTGGCCCTGTCTACACAGACAGAACAATATGGAGAAGGGAAAGGGCACACTCAGGGGCATGGAGATGTGCAACGGCTTTAAAGCTGAAAGGAGTCTCTGTGAAGGACATTTAAAAAGCTGGGTTGAAATGCCTTTGTTCAACTGGGCTTTTCTGCTCAGAAAACTAGTGTGGCAGGAGAAGGGCAATCACAAAGGAGAGGCTGGACGTTGTATAAAACATCCACTTGGAAGAGCTGAATTCTTCCTAAAAGGTCAGTGGAATTAGCTTTTTATACTTGAGATGCACTGATGCATGGCAGATGAAAACCTGCTGCAATGTGTCAGAGTGGGAACAGGAAGAAACTTGGGCATTTGTGGACAGGAATTCTGGTTCATTAAATACTTAAAGAAACTTCTGAAAAAGAAATAGACCATCCTCCAGAATGTCTTTTATTGAACAGTTTGCTCTCCAGGGTACTCATACTCCCAAAGTTATGATCAAAACCAGACTTCAGTTATTAAATTGCTACTTTTAGACACTTTTACAGTGCCTTCAGATATTAGATTCCCAGCCTCGGGTGCTCAGGGGTTGAATTTTCTGTGAAAAAGGTTTATAGCTCTGAAGGACCAGGTTCAAGAAATTTAAAGATGAGAACCAAGGGGCAAGTTTTGTTGTTGAACAAACTTTCTCCATGATTTTTAAGATGTATATTCTTGAAGGGAACTTTGGAAGCAGATACTGTCCTCAGCATGAATTTGGACTTAGGTTGAAGCTCAGGACAGGTATCTTCTAGGGTGTCTGTCCCCAGGGCTAACAATCTACATCTTCTAACACTTGAGCTTTGGAACCAAGTAGTGGACTTAGACCTGGTTTCACAGTGTCCAGCCCTTGGCCTGATCCACCAAGATTACCACAGATTTGTGTTGAACTTTTCAGATTCACTGAACCTGTGAAGCTGCATTTCTTCCCTTTATTTAGTTGCAACTTTTCTTAGTGTATTTTCTCTCCACTTGCCCTGTGCTCAGGTAAGGGTAGATTTGGTGTTATGAGGAACATGGCAGGACTGGGAAGGTGGGACACTAAATAAATTATGTCAACAAGATGTTTTTCCTCCCCTGTGGAGCTGTTAATAACCCTTCCTTTAAGAAGCTGTGCCAGGTTTGTTTGCCTCATCCAACCCCAAGCAGAGAGAAACCAACTCCTTTGGCTTGTTTAATAACTTTCATCATCCAGCTGCAGCTCCTGAAGTCTCTGGAGTTTCCAGAGCACAAGGAATACAGACAATTTCAAACACTGAAAAAAGGGGAGAAAAAAGAGTCAGGGTGGCAAAATTGAGAGCAACAAAGAGGTAGAATCTCCTCTGCAGGCACTGTTCATCTGTATTTTTGAGATTACTTTGAAGTTGGTGAATCTGAAATTCCTCACTAGAAGCCAATGGAAGATATAGGAGGCTGTGCTTCTAATCTGTATATGAGGAGATCATTCCAACCATGACCTCTCTCTGTCCACTTGATACAACTTTTACTTCAATCAAAGAGGTAATTAAACTCCTGAGATGAGAAATCCCCATGGTTCATGTACTGAATTTAGTGCAGCAAAAGATCTTAAGTAATAAACCAGCAGAACCTGCAGTTATTACTGGAACCAGTCAATGCCTAAGGCATAAATACAAGGGAACAACTTTTGTCAAGGATGTTCTGCTTGCCCTGAAGCACCCCTCAGGACCCTGAGCATGCCCATCAGGACTCTGCTAAATGTAATTGATAAATGGTAGAGGAAACCACAATGGTGTACTTAGGAGTGAACCAGGATACTGGGACTGCAGAGAGGTTAAAATGGCAGAGCTTTTTCCCATTCATTAGCTGAAATGCTGATCCAAACACAGAGCAGGCACAGCTACAGATAATGCAGAGGAGCCAGAAGTAAAACTGTCAATAGTAGTGTTTTTTTCATTAGAAGCTGCCATTTTGTTGAAATAAAAGCTGTTCAGGAGAGCACATCAATAGCTATCATGGTTGAATAATCCTGTATTTTGTTTGATCCCAACAAAATGGATATATATGATCTGTGTGGTGCATTCAGATTAAAATGGTGCTGTAGTATATGCATGACAGTGCCAGCACTATCCATATGAAATGGCTTGATGACTCCATTGATTTCCCTTGGGTTTGAGATGAAAATAGGGTTTAAAGGACTGGCATTTCTTCCAAAACAGAAACTTGGTTTATGATTATTTTAAAGATGTAGCTAGAGAGAGGAAAGTCCAGGAATGTCTGTGAAGCCCAGAAAACTTGATCAGAAGTCAAAACAAAGGCTGCTCAATACTTCCTGGCCATAAAACATTTCAGATCTCTGGCTGCTTTAGAAAGGGCTAGTCTCTGTCCCTGATCTAAAAGAACAGAGGCAGTGACATAACTGCTATAATGAACCTTTCATACATCTGGAATGCTTGTGCAGAGAGTGCTCCTTGGCATATACAGCAGCTCCAGTGGTAATAAGCATAGCAGCATTTGCACTTAGATCCATGTTAGGACTTGAATTAAAGAAGAAAAAAAACCCATGCATTTCTTATTTTATTTTATTATCTGAGGCTTCCAAGACAAAAAATCAACTACCACTGAAGAGAGAAACACTGCCCATGGCCAGCCTCTCAGAAATTAACTTTTCTCTCTAGTCTTGCTTCTACCAATAAGCCCCATGATTTCTCATATCTGAGATTCCCAGTACAGCTCTCCCTGGGGCTGTCAGCTCATGAATTCCTATTTTGCTATGGGTAAAGCAGATTACTTTTAAGTGGATCAGTCCAACACATTCATCATTTGATTATTTTTTCCAGTCCACACAGGCAGGAATAAATTGCTGGGTCATCAACCCCTTGCTGCTCCCCATTCAAGCATGGTTGCATTTGTACAGTTTTCTCTTGCAGTCTGGTTTTCAGCATCAGAAAATGTCCCTTGTTGACTCTAGGACTGCTGTGACTGTGAGACTTGTGTCAGAGGCATTCCATGTCCTGGCTAATTATGCCGTGTGTGCCACTGGAACAAGAGAGCTCCTTTGGATACCATCTGCTGATCAGCTTATGTCTTAAAGCAGAAAAATTGGGTGCCCTAGTAATTATGATCCTAAATCCTGTCATTGCACATGTTCTGCTTGTTTTCTGTAAATGGCTGATTCCTTCTGAGTCTGCATAAATATGTTGGTTGTTTCCTTCTCCTTCACCCCAAGGCAAGAGATTTTATGCTGCCTCTGGAGGTTTCCCAGGATTTTCTCGCTGTTGAATCAGGGTCATGTTTCAGATCACAGGGTTTTAGTTTCTGTTGTTTCTCATTAACAATATGTTTGTCTTTCTGCTGGCAAACATGGTTTTAAAGGGACAAGCTGAGAAATCTCTGAGCTCTTTTGTTAAATAAAATTACTTTTTAATGAAAAGCTACAGGCCATGTTATGCCTGCATGTTCCCCAACTCCCACTCCTCCCACTTGCATTGCTAGGTGGGTGAGGTAGTGGTATATTCTGTCTTCTTTCTTTTGTCTGGATGCAAAGCATGTGTAAGAATTATGCACAAGGACCACCAAAGGTGGTACAAGTTGGCTTGGAATCACACTTAAACTCTAGGTCAGGCTCTTCTTCCCAGTGTTGCTACCCTGGCTCTGCAAAGAAATGTCCTTTGGGCTCAGCTCTGCACTCTGTCCCTCCTTTCCTCTCCCATTCTCTTAAGCTCAGAAATCCTCAGATGAAACTGTGTGTGTCCTTCTCAGAGTGTCTCTTTACAGCTATGTGCTGTTTCCTCACCACCATTGCTGGAAGTGGGTATGATTTTCTTCCACCTTCTAGTTTCAACATGGAGCTTCCTGTGGTGCTTTGATGTAAGATACATGCTAGTACCAGACAGAGTACTGATAACAGAGGACCAGAGCCAGCCTTGAGGGGCAATGTAGTGGGCTAAATACCACAAAATGATACAGCTTTTCCACCATAGAAATTGTCTTATCTCTTGTATTATGCCATTCAAACTGAGCTACAATACAAATGGGTCAGAGTAAATGGTACTAAAAGGTACCATACTTCTAAAAGGTGATCTCTGCTTTTCCATGGTAGCCTTTATGTTTCATGCAACGGGCAACAGGTGCTTCCAAATTACATACACAGACTCACACACAGACAGACCTATGATCATGTTCAGAGTTGTAGGATAAACCTCTCAAGACTGTAAAGGCCAGCATTCAGCTTTGGCTTTCCCTCTTATAGAAGCAAGAAAGCGCTCAAGGTTTGATGACAATCAAAGGTATCAGGCACTGGAGAAGGATCAGTGACCACAGAACCAATCATCAACTGTTTTCAAAGCAAAAACTGAAAGTTACCTCTCTGCAGTCAGCAGGTCACTACTTAGTCACCTATAGCCATTAAAATCCCTGTTTAAAGAAAAGCATGGAATACTAGGCCCAGAGCTTAGCTTCTCATCTCAGTCCTTCAAGACTGGACTTCCTTATTTTGGAAGAGCTTGATAGCCCTGGCCTCTAAAGTGCTGAATGCATTAATTTAATTGCAGGAGAGTGTTCTTAAAAATGACCCGCTTGGCTGTGCTTCTTAGATGTTACCTATGTGTTTGAGGACTGCTCTCTAAGGGGCTTTTGCAATAGATGAGAACTCCAGGGTTATTTAGAAGGTGCAACTTGCTTCCACAAGTCACAAACCAGCAAAGTTGTTCGAAGGACTTGTACAAAAAACTAAAATTATTCCTAAAACAGAAAAGAAGAAGCCTGAAATAGGAGTCTGTGGGTCCGATGAGCTGAAATCTCCAAGGGTGGCTTCAGTTGTCTTTATCTGCTGTGCTTGGCTTATGCATAGGACTGTGCCATCAGATGGAAGTTCAGGAAGGGATTTTCCCTTGGCAAACAGAATTCTTAGTTTCATCTATTTTCATGCAATTCCCTTTCTCATCCTCCACTATGGGAACTCAAGGAGTGGCTGTACTTACGGGTGCAGGCGCCATCAAGTCTAGTAAAAAATGAAATTGGATTAATTTAACCATAATATATCCTTGTATCAAATACTCATGGCTCAGAATCATAATCACATTACCCTTGCTTATAATACTATGTGTCAGCTGAGTTGTGGTAACTGTGAACAGTTTTCACCTGCAGAAGATACCAGATCATACAATGCAGTTTAATCCCTTCTCATTGCAAATGAAGCTGAATTGCTCCATCTTCCCTTTCTCCTGGCTTGACAGGAGGGACACAGGACTGTTAACGCTGCTGAGCAGATGCATGGTCTCTTGCCTAGCAATTTGGGCTTCCCTAAAGAATTGAAGTGGCCTTGATTTGCTTTGTCTTAATTTGCCTTAGATAAACTCAGTCACTTTAAAAAGTTAATTTTAAATAATTGCCCTGAGAGCTTTGTTGAAGACAAGCCCACAGTGTATTAAAATTGCTTTTCTTTTCTCTCTGTGAGCATTTTTTTTTTTCCTATGATGGGTCAATGAAGAGCAGTCTCTGCTGAAAGTTGGTAGCTGAACTAGTACAACATGTTTCAAAGCTGCTTCTAATTTGTTTCCTCAGCTTGGGTCCTGACAGCAGTTTCTCTTCAGTAGCTGTTTACATTTAGCTACAATAACATAAGATAAGGTACTATTAACTGCTTAACTAATGATTGTAGACCTAGCCTTTTCATTGGGACCTTGCCCCATTGAGCTGACCCTCCTCAGATCATTTTCTTTCTCATTAAAGTAATTAAAGTCAACGTTGTTGGAAAGGCCTTCAGGCAATCAAAGACAGAGCTGATACTAATAAGCAAAGCCACATCCACATTTATGTTTCTTTTGATCTGCAGTTTAATTGCTGGTAAGCCAGGCACACAGTCTATTGAGATGGGTTTTTCTGTATGTGCATTTAACCTGCTCGAGGGTCAGCAGCTGGAGCTCCTCTCCAGCCATCCCCAGGCTTTGATCTGGGGAGGCAAGTCTGGCTGACAATGCAATGAGGAAATCCCAGTATCCCATTTGCCTCTGGACCTTCTTGTTCCTGCACTGCTACTGCCAAGAGCTTCCAAGTGACTTTTCTTGGCTCTAGTAAAGGATTTCATGGTGAAGAGGACAGAAAAGTAAGGGAATGGGGATTCTTTTAAGTCTGTACTTCTGCTATGAAAGAATTCAGTGAGGAAATTTACACAGGGTGAGCAAGGGCTGTGTTATGGGTGGGTGATGGGAAGAGCCTTGGTAAACCCCAGTCACAATCAATGTTATTATGGGGGATCTCACCTACGCTGCCCACATTTCCCCATTTTTGAAGACGATTTTTGTAGGAGTTTGTTGTTACTGTCTCACTCAGATAATAACACCCTACAAACATGCCATGGGGCTGCTTCATTTTTCTATGGGTTTCCCCCCACAATGGGCTCTCTGAATGTGCTCATCTAGCAAAAAGCCAGCACTACCCATTAGCTCCAAGCACCATCAGCTCCCCTGGGCAATGGAAGTCTGGCTGGCCCCTGCCTTTCTCACATCACAGCTACAAGGATCCTGCAGCCAGGGGATGTTACTTCTGAATAAGAAAATGGCTTATTGTAACCATCTCAGATTTGCAGCACAGAGATGGGGATGATGATTAAGTTGTATTCTCCATAAATATAAATAAAAATTCTGAGGACTAATTCTGATATGTTGGACAGTAGCCTGATAGCTTCCATGGATGATCTGTCACTTGGTTTCTTTTCAGTGTGTTTCGTTTACCCAATCACCACCTTCTTTCTCTGCAACACCTTGCACAGGAGAAGCCTTTCATGGGCAGCTGGGCTGACCTCATGACTGTTGAATGGGACATTCATCCTTCCTTTGTGCTAGATCTGGTGGTGCTCATTAACTGCAAAAGCCCAGCTGGAGCTCAACTTGGCCACTGACATGAGGGACAACAAAAAAAGCTTTTATAACTGCATCAACAAGAAAAAAAGAGGCAGGGAGAATCTTCATCCCTTACTTGAGGCAGGGGGAACATTGCAACCAAGGATGAGGGAAAAGCTGAGATACTTAATGCCTTCTTTGTCTCCATCTTTAATAGTCAGACCAGCTCCCCCCAGGGTGTTCAGCCTCCTGATCTGGAAGATAAGGATGGAGAACAGAACAACTCCCCCACCATCCAGGAGGAAGTAGTTAATTATCTGCTTGTATGTAATTGTGTTTGGGTTTTTTGTGTGTGTTAATGATTGGACTCAGTGATCTCAGAGGTCCTTTCCAACTGTGACGATTCTGTGTGATTCTATCTGATGGGTCACTTCAGCCAGATGAAAACAGGCTTGTTGTTGGGTTTAAGGACTGTCCCAGACTTGGAACTGGTTTGAGGTAAGGGAGAGACAAGATGCCTTGGAGCAAAGGGAGAAGGGGAAGCAGAGGCTGCCTTTAAGAGCTGTTGGATCAGCTCATCCCATGTGGTGGAGCTGAAGCTTTCAAAGCCTTTAAGCGAAGTACTGAAATGCTGTCTTTTTCCCTGCTGCCCTTGGAAATTGTGACTGCTCTGCAGCTTTTCTTTCTTATCTCTTCTGTGTGTTGTTCCATGTGGAATAGCCACTGTAGGCCTCACATTTAATTTCAACCACCTCAGGCCTTGACTATCGAGTAAGTGATTGCAATGCATGCTGGGGAGATTTGGAAATTAAGTTTTGTCTCTATGTGAGTGCACTTGACTGGCTTTACCCATGTTGTTAGAGAAGTAATACCCAGGACAAAGCCAGAGGAACCAGCAGCATAAACTGCACTTGTAAATCCCACACAAAACTTGCAAGACATTTTATCATAAGTTCTTTACTGGTATGGGCAGGAATTTTGAAACTTGGTGTTTTATCCTTGGCTCAGACCTTGGAAAGTGTCCAGACTTTGATAGGACTGGTGTCCTTTTGTCTGTCTTCCCTTCATCACCTTTCTAGTGAACCCAAAAGCCCAGGAGAAGCTCAGTTAATTATTTTCAATTGTTTCTTTGGGGACAGCTGATTAGAAGTGACTGAGGCCATAATGAAAGCTGACCAGCTTTCCAAACTCTAGATGAAAACCGTTTGGTTTTATTCCCTTAGGCTGGAGAGGGAAAATTGGAATTAAAGCTAGAGGAAGAGGGAGGAACAATTAACAAAATTTCTCAAGAGGGACAATTATGGGAAAAAAGCAGCTTTATTGCAGAAAATCAGTATTGCTTGTGAAAAAGTTATCTAAGCAGAGCATGGTGTAGTTCATTATTCTGTGCTGTGGATCAATATCATTTAAGGATTTTGAAGAACAGATCATCACATTGTTGCTGTTACTCTGAAAGCAACTGCTGCAGTAGAAGTACTGTTCAAAGGCTGTGGTCCCAATGGGTGCTGCCAGCTCAACCTGGAAGAATATAACTGGCAGGTCTGCAGTTCTGTGACAAAGGCTTAATTCAGCTTTACACAGACCTGATTTCAATTTACACAGAGAAATCCTGCTCCAGACAGTTGGTATTTCTTATCATGGGAGATTACATGTTTGCTGAATAACTCAGAATCTTTTGCAACTGGATGAAATTGTGGCCCAGAGATGAGCTGCTGTCTTCTATCAAACCAGAACAAACTTTATGCGGTTTATGATAAACATCTCCAGACATCCTGAAAATGCTGCGTGTTATCACTTGTGTGCAGTTGGCTTTTTCAGCAGTGATGTGGAAAACAAGCAGCTTCAGATCCTGCATAGAGGGTGAAACAGAGAAAAGATGTTGTGACTCAACTGGTTTCAGGAATTTAAGGAAGCAGAGAGGGGAAAACACTTTGGGCTTGAAAATTTCATCTGATGTGAACTACCCTCTTAAGCCTTTGCTGTTGCTCTTCTACTTGGCTGTGTCCAGCATCACTTGAATACTGTGGCTTGAGAGCACACCAGTGACCCTAGGGTAGATCTTTCTTTCTTGCTGGGAAATTGAGCCTAATTTTCCTAATAGCTGGTTTGTTTTTTTTTTTTCCCTTTCTTGTTCTGGTTTCTCCATAGAATCTCCTTCACATTTTAGGAACTTGCTTTTCCAAGACCTAGGTACAAGGAAGGTGGATTCAGTGTTTGTGGAGCACAGAGAATGGGGATTACTGTGCTCTTCCTTGGACATCTGTGTCACAATGGGAAAATTGCTGAAATGCTCGTGCTTCAGTTTACAAATGGAGAGTCAGTGACCCCTGCAGTAATTACTTACTGTAGATGGAATTGGTGGGTAGTTGAGATGTGGGTAGTTGAGATAGTTTCTACTACACAATGATACTTGTTGTACACTTATTGGATTTCCAGTTATCATTCTGCCAAACACTTTTAAGTTAAAATTGTGTACATGCCTGCTTCCATCTGAGCTGTTTTGAGTATTTTCAGTAATTTCTGAGAATGAGAAATGGAGGAAATGTGTAATTAGGTACCTGAGGAGGAAAGAGGGGCCAAAGTGACCTTTCTGACTTATCAACTTCCACCATGCTTTTTGGAATATTAATGTTTCTTTAATGTACTGTTTAGTATGGAAATATCCTTATATACTCAATGCTTTACAGAACACATCAAGAATATTCCATGGCTGGATGCATACAGTGTAATAGCTAACACAGGGAAGTGGGGAATCTTACCCAGATACTAAGTGGTCGTATACATTAGGGTTTTTCACAACCTGGTGCTCTTTTGCAATGATTCTATTTTGGGGAAGGATATTTTACTCCTTCTGTGATCCAGAAAATACTATTAACATGTCAGCTCCTCTGGGACGGGTGGTAGGAAGGTAAGTGGTGGATTACAGGTTGTAAGAGAAGCCATGGGTGACTGCAAACAATTACTGACTGAGCAAAGGCAAAGCCAGTGTCTCCTTAAAGGAAAGACAGATACTGTTTATTGGAACAAAACCCTATTGTTCCATCTAGTTGGTGTTACATTAGTTCAGGGAGGGATTTCTATCTAACCACACACATTCCCACCATCAGACAGAGGAGGGCAAAAAAGAAGAGACAGGTAGATAGTGTGGGAGGAGAGCTACTGAGCTTCTCACAGCTTGTGGTAGCCAATTGGGATATGTAGCTAGTGGTGGTGTAGCTAGAATCAAAACAAAAAAAAATCCTTCTGAAAGGTCTGCAGTGCCCAGGGTATTATATTTTGATAAGCAGCCAGCAAAAATAAGGCAATAGCAGTGACTGTGTCACATACCTGACTAGGTAAGATGTGTTTTTTTATGGGGACACAGCTTGAACAGTGTTGGGTTCTGTGTTTTGGTAAGAAGCAAAAGGCCAGAGTTATGCTGCACCAAAATTGCAAGGGCTGCCATGTTTCTGTCTTACAGGCCTCTAAAGGGTAGTGATTAGTCCGTTCAGGTCTTGATGTACTTTTTTCAGTGAGTCATAAAATAGAATTTCTCCTGTGATGATTGTAATAGTGCTGAGCTCTCAACATGGATACTAAGCTCAATTAATTTGTTAAGTGCTTTGCTCTTTGGATCAAAACTGAAGTTTAACTATTGCTTTGTTAAATTCCATCTTTCTTTGTCATCCATGCTGAGGGTATCCAGATGCATTTGAGACTGATAGATTCTCAGCATGTTTCTTGTTGTGCTGTTCTGTATGGATTATTTTTACATCCTCTTAATTCCAGCACTCCATGTGCTTCTTATACAAAGTATCTGCAAAAGCCTTAGAGACTAAGAGAGGAGATTCCTTGGGTAAATGCTGGCCTTAATTAAAGTGCCAGAGTTTCATTTAGTTTATGCAGGAGTTTGAAAGGAACAGATTATAGCAGTGGGAGAGAAAGAGGTTAAGTGAATGTAGTTCAAGGGGTTGGGCTCAGGTCATCTCTGTGTGATACCTTTTGGTCCCACAGTGAACAAGTTACTTACTGGTCCTGTAATCCTCATTACAGAGTGTGAAGTGTCCTGCTGTTTGTTCAGATGATGTAAAGCTTTAGATAAGTACCACATATTTGCTATTAACAGGAGATTAGTTCTTTAGTTCTTCTGCTATTGCTCTACAGATAGCAATAATTTCTGCTGGTTTTGTTGAGGAGCTGGGGTTGAGCTTGCTACAGAGGCACAGTAACACATAGCTGCAACAGTGATGTGGGTAACCACCATGCTGATGGCTTCCTGCATCAGCTCACCACTTCCTCCTGATATTTCACCTGGTTTTGGTGATTTGATTAGTGGTGTCTGAGACAGGCAATGAAGGCCTGTAGGCAATGAAAAGAAAAAGCCTCTCTGAGGAGCACTGTCTTATCTACCGAGGACACCTGAGGAATACCTGTTTCTCTTCCTTGGCTTCAGACAGAGCCTCTGTGACTAGCTTAGGCTAAGATCCTAACAGTTCTGTTTGGGACAGGAATTGGACCAGCTGTCCTTACTGAGACTCCTACAAAGTTGAGGGTGAGGCAGGGCCTGGCTTAGTCCTACAGCTAACCTCAGAGTTTCACAGGGACATAGGGGCTTATGATGGTTGTAGGTAGCTGGGAACAGGAATGTGATGCTTCTCCATGTTTGTCTATCCAATGCTGAGTTTTCATCCCCACAGATGCCACAGTAAGCTTCCACTGTGCTCTCAGCATGTATTGTCTGGTGTGTTTGCTTGGTGGGCCTGGTACCCTGCTATGATAATGGATTTAGTTGGTTGGAAGCTGCCAACAGGCTGTCATCCTCATGCTAACAGCTGTTCTCATTCTTTTAAAATCCATTAGGTAGGCAACTGATTGTTCTCTCTTCCTCACTGGAGCTTTGTTGGAATTGTTCAATCTCTGGGCAAACTTCCCTGGATATATCTTCCAGCAACTGGAGGCTTGGCAGGAAGGTCCTGAGAGTATGGAAAGAATCTGAATAGATTTGTCTTTTGAGAACAGTGACAATGCTCAGCATCCTTGTACCAGCTGTGCCCTGCTGCTATATACTGGTGCTTGTTGTGAAGACCTTAGTGTTTGACTCTTCTCTGAAGACCTGAATCCTTGGCACACCATTCCCTGGGGATTAAAAATGACCTGTGTCTCTGTGTGCAGAGTGACTGGTTCCCTTACATTTGACATCTCTGGCAAACTGTAATAAGGTTAAGGTTAGGAAACCAAAGCTAGGTAACAGTGCTTTGCTTCCTTAAGTCCTGCCATGCTGGACTTGCTGTCTGAGAAGACTGAGAACTGATAGATTTACACAAGGTCTTCATCTTCTTCATGGTACACAAAGAGGAGAGAAATTCCAGCAAGTTTAGATGTTTGGGTTGTCATCTGGGCATTTCCTTTCACCCAATCTTAGAATCTCTCCATTGCCACGGGAGGGAACAGGTATGTTGGTTTGCAGCTCATCTGACTTGGTGCAGCATAAGCTGAACTGCACCTTACAAGTGCATTTCCATTCACTGAGTAAGGATTTTTGTGATTGCCTGGAATTCCCTGAGATCCCCCCTGCCCTAAGGGTAGTAAGCAATCATTATCTGACATCTTCCATGTTCTTTCCCATTCCCAGAAGCAATTTATAACCATGGCTCTACTTCTGCTCGCTGCTGAGTGACTCCACTGATATCATTAGAAATGATGTGTGGAAAATCTCATCCGTTGGGACTCTGGTTCTTTCTGCCTTTGAAGAGATGCAAACAATGGAAATAAAAAGTAATAGATGTAGGTATCAGAATTACAATGCAGTTATTAGAGACCAGAATCTTGCCAGGGGTATGTTCTTTGTATTGAAATTAAGATAATCACAGGAACACCAAGTTAAATGGAACAGTTGTGATTTAAATCTCACAAAAGGAAGACATCTGTATTTCTGCAACTCCACAGAGAAGTAAAGAATTATGAGAGTAGATAATCCACTACCGTCATTTTTGTATTGCTTCCTTCATACCATCCCTCTATGAACTATGTTTCCTGCCCAGAGAAGACAGAATAAATATTCTCTGAAATAAATACTGCCAAAATAGTGATGATGTCTTAAATAGATTTCTGAGTTGCCCTGGATATTGAGGGAGAGATTGTATTTGAAAGGTGCAAAGGGAGGCAGTACACACAGCATTTATGGGCACTGCTAGTTCTGAATTGCAGATGGGCTCACCAGACCCTTTGGTCGTGGTTGAGGGAACTGGCACTTTGCTTCATAATTCTTCCTGAATCTTGAACAGCAGAGTTTGGTTTTATCTCATGCTTTAGTCTGTCATCTGTCTTTGCCAACTGCTGAGTGTCTTCGGCGTCAGGGAGTTATAGTTAAGAAGAATGATGTTTTGAAACGTGTGTGAGGACAGAATTAGCAGTGAAGAGTGTGGGACTGCTGAAAGATGAGAGTTAAAACTGTGATATTGAGCCTGTACTGGATTTGCTGACATAGGTCTGTACAGCTCATTACCTGCTCTGTGATGCTGAAGGGTTTTGCTGTAGAGACTGGACTCCTCTTTGTGCTGAAGGGTGTGCGAACAGAAAGCAGAAAGAAAGAAAATCATGAATTTAACATATCCAGCTTCATTTGAAAACTCAAAACTCATGCAAGTTAGCCCAAGGACCATATGTTGTGAAGCTTAATCAATCCTGTGAAGCTCCAAGAAGGGTTGCTCACAAACTGGAAGCCTCACCCAGAAAAGCATCTCTGCCATTCCCAATGGGAAGTTGTGTGATACAGCTCCAACAGCTTAGGATGGATGATATGTATTATGAATTTTACATCTTCTTTTGCCTAACGAGGAAGTACAAGCTGTATATCTAGGTCTGTTTAGTTTCTTGTATCCATTTGAATCATATAACCAGCTTTCTTCTAGATGGACATCCTTGTATTGTGTTGCAGAAGTCATGTGTTGCTTCTCTTCTGCTCAAGTGGAAGCACCAAAAAAAAAAACAACAACCCACAAAAACACCCCCAAACCCACACCAACCAAAAAAACCTTATATTGAGACTTATGAACTGTCTTACTCTTAATTCCTGAAGTTGTCACGAAATTTGTGGTCACTTCAAAACATATATATGAGTTACATCTGTCTAGATTCTAGGAAGCACCTGCCATGCTCTTCACAAATCATTTTTTACATAAAACAGTTTGGGTTTCTAACTGCTCAGCAGGTGCTAGAATTACTCTAAAGACAAATGTTCAGCAAAAGCAGATGCCTTATTCAGGAAGCTCCTACTTCCTGAAGGGCTATTTTTATCTTGTGGATAGGCAGGAACTTAAGCTGTATTTCATGAAGGATTGGAACTGATTGGTGCCCATTCATCCCTCTTTGGTTCACTCCTGAGGTCAATTGTGTTTTCCTCATTTTTGCAGCTGGTAGATGCCAGACAATTGATTTGTGTGTGCTATGAATAAGTCAAAATGAGCAGAAAATATTTATTATTGTTTTAAGTGCCAAAAATATCCTTGGCTCTTGGAGAGATGAAATTAAGGCAGTGCCTGAGCAGAATAGGTTAGTAGGTAATACATGGAAGAGAAGAGAGCACGTTCTAGGAATTCAGACACAGAGTTCAGTGGGGGAGATCAAATGTTTCATGCAAATTGTTTAGGTTCATACTTATGCTGGAAGGGGACGGGAATGGGTCTGTCTTTTGTATTCATGTCTCTATTCAAGCAAGAGCAGAACATGACTAGGAAACTAACTCCTTTGATAATGTCACTTACCAGATGGCCCATTAGTGATACTGCTGGGTCTGCCACTGCACACGCTTCAAGCAGATCACAAATCTAGGAAATTAGTTTCTTGTCCTCTGTGTAGGGAGTCAGATTCGAGGAGCAGGCAAGAATGGGAGAAAAAGAATATTTTCCATTGTCTGTAACTGGGATAAAATAGGTCTGGGGAACTGCACTGATGCTGAAACCAACCTGTCAAGTAAGTATGTTTCAAAGAAATGAAAAATAGGTGGTTGGATGCTTCACTAGAATTGACTGATTTCTCCAGCAGGGCCATTTGCTTCTTTTGAAGGGAAGACATTAGGATTGCTGCTTTGAATGTTGATGCTTGCAAAGTGTATCCAGCAAACGAAAGCTTTTGGGAACAGGGATTAGATTCAGAGATGAATGAACAGTCAGACAGGACCAACTAATATGTGCTGAGAAGAAACTGACTTGAAGCAGTGAAGCCCTGTTGCACAAAAAGGAGGTAAATCTCAACTGGAAAAGGTACATTGATTTATTCAGACTTTTGTTCCTGCCCCTGTGTGGCAGACAGCCCTGTGGTTTTGATAGGGGCTGTGGTGCATCCCTGGTGCAGTGTGTGTTGTAGGGAGGGCTTGAGAAGCACATGTCACACTTGTATAACATGATCAGTGGAGCCTTTTGAAACTTCACATATGATAAAGTTGATTTCTGAATGAAACCAGAACCAGCTCTCATCTTTAAACTTTTTACTTGGTGTCCCTGTTACTTGCTCTTTATCTTTGTCATGTCAAGCGGTTCCTTTGACAGCATCACCTTCACATTAGCTGTCTATGTTATCTGATATTTTAAGAGAATAAACTATTTGAGGGTAGTTCTGTCAGTTATTCGGACTATTTTAAGCTACAAAGCTTCTATGAGTATAAGTAAGTCACAGAGTTCTTACTGTAAATATCCTCTCCTGCAGTATTGTATAGTGAGAAGTTAAATCCTTTAAACTCTTGGTACTGATAGTTTATCCCTCATCCTAAGTTAGCTTTGGCCCATTGAGAGTACTGGGGGATGGTATAACTATGAACATAATGTTGTCAACTTCATTTTTGGGAAAAAAAATGGGCAGAGATTGCAGTTGTTTCCTTTGTGTCAAGAGAGCAAGATGGATAATACCAAACCCTTTAATTGGATTTCTATCACTGAAAATTAATTGTGAAGGTCAGAAGATGAGTAAATACTGTTTTTACTCTTTTAGATTTAAGCTAGAGGGAGGAAATCAAAGATGGGTAGAAAATAAAATGTGGAATGTTGAAAATGTGAATTTCATATCTTTTGGGAATGGTAAAAGAAAAAAAAGCCATCAGAACTTTCCATTTATAAACTGGAAATACTTGTCAAAGGCTTTTCAAGATGCTTTTAGAAATGCTAGCTCTCTGGCAGCAAGAATTCCCACACAAATATACATGAAGAGAAGGATAAAAAGAGCTGTGAAACCTGTTCTTTCGTTCTTGCACGTTATTCAGTGTGCATTGTTGCTAACATATCTTCACTATTTCAAAATCAGCAATTGATTCAGTGACTTTGGGCAGTTATGACTGTTTGTAAATTGTAGCTGTTGCTAAGTATCTAGGAGAAAGGAACGTTAGAATCCCAAGTGAGATGTCTTGCACTTCCCTGTAGCTCCAGGAAATTGTCAATTCTGGCTTTTCAGCTTATATGAAGAGCTAGAAAGGAATGGCCTTGTTGCAGAATTGCCCTTTCCACCCTGCAGCTATGGTTGCCCTGAGCAGAAGACTCAGACCTGCCTCAGAGTGAAGCAGGTGTGAGGAGGAGTTATATGCTGGACTTCTGCTCCCCTATGGCTCCTAAACTGAGCTTCAAACAAGTCATAACTTGGAACAAACTAAGGGCAGAATTAGGTGACATCCCACAGTGTGCCCTGCCCATTGCTTAAGGGGCAAATCTTGCTTCTCCTCTTGCTGATAAGAGCATTAACAGGCACGCTGGGGTGTGTACTTCCCCCTGGCACATGAACCCTGTCCTCAGTCCATCTTCCAGGCCCTCGTGCTCTTTTTTCCCCTTGTGAATGGCCTGTGTGAAGTGCTGGAAAGGCAGTTTACAGAAGTGATTAACTGGCTCAATTCAGGTGAGGGGCAAAATAGTAAATGCGCCCTGCTAGAAATCTGAGCTCTCTTAGACCAGCTCAGACACCACAGGGATTCCTGGTTCTGCATCCAGGGACTGCTGGTGACAATGGCCTGGATTCATTTTCTGCTGGCCTTTGGTTAAATTTCAGAAGTAGCTTACACCTGCAGCGTGTTCACTCTAATTTTTTGTATGGCTTCTAGGAAGAATGATGCCATGTACATTCAGCTGGCACTTTGGGAAAGAGACCTATCCTAATGATTTTGCTCTGTCAGCTGATGAGGACAGTTAGAGTAAGAATGTAAGGCAGGGAACTCTTCATGTGCTCCATGGCCCTAGTACTCCTCTTGCACACACCACACGTGAGCATATGCAGCTCTGTATTGTGGTGCTGCATGACTGCTGGGATCTAGGCATAGGAGCAAGGTTATCGATCAGAGAACTGTGGCTTGGCAGGCAGGAGTTGTTTGTTGGTTGGCACTGAGCCACTAAAGAACCACGTCATTTCCTTCCGAGCCATGGTGGCAGGAGACAGGAGGGACTGCTAGGCTGGCTCATGGGGAGGAGATAAGGGATGATTTCAAGTCACAGCCATGCTTTTGCTCTGTGCCATGAATTCTGGCCCCATGCTACAGGACTTCCAGCTCTTAATCAGGAAATTTAGCAGAACATGTAATGGTGTGACTAGATGGTATGTTTACATTGGTTAATTGAAAGTGCTTTTCCCTGGAGGCTAATTACAGTGCAAGCCATTAAATCACAATTAGAATTTGTTTGAATATCCAAACCATTATGAATATAACTTCTGGAAAAAAGAAGTGCTGGCAGTATTTAGGGCTGGCCCCAGCTAGGTACTTCTATTTCAATTCTGTGAAAGAATGCAGAATCTGTGGTCACTTTTCTCCACTGGTGACCTGCTTAGCAAGTCTAATATCTACCACCAGCTGTGGCTGATACCTGATACTTCTGAGAAAGTCAATTCATTCTCTTGAAGACTGTCCACCTTTCTAAATACTATGGTAGTAAGTGCTCTAAAGGAAAACTATAGATTCTTCTGTCTGCTGGAACTAGCTGATTCTTCAAAGTACATTTTAAGGAAACTGTTTCTGATACTAATAGTGTTGTTCTGCTACTACACAAGGCTATTGGCCTTGCATCATTATTTGTGTGATTGGACTTTGGAGAAGAAATTCTGTCTTATGACATTGGCATCTTAATGATCTTTTATTCCTCAGTTAAACAGTGGCCTGACATAAAAGTGCACTGAAAAAAATGAGTTTGACATCTGTGTTTCATGAAATTTTCTCTCTTATCACAGCATATATATCGATATCTATGTTGGCCAATGACTGCTGATGCAGTCAATAGCAGGATACTACTGCTTGCTGAAAGACAATGACAAAACATCATGACAGAAAGTCATGATGTTTGAATCTGGTCTTCTAACTCTGCATTCGCCATGTCTGCTAAATCTGATATGTAAAAGTAATCATGGGCCAACAGGGAAACATGTGACACTGCTTCAAAGGGGGCACATCTCAAAATAAAACCCCAGCATTTTCTCTAGCCTACAGAGAAACAAGGAATGTATAAAATCTTTATGGATATGATAGGAGCACAGAGGTAAAGCAAAGCCTCTGCCTTTAACAGCAATCCTGAGTTATGTGGTGACTGAGGTATAATCAGGGCTGGAAATTTCTGTCAGGTTGATATGTGAGTAGTTGAGGAAGAAGCAGAGCTCTGAGTACACGTGGTGCATGTGTGGAGGTCACCACTGGCTTTTGCTGTGCAATATTGCTGTTGTATCACATCAAATCTCTAACATTCCTTTTTTTCACTGAAGGAAGCCCAGGGGTACAGCTGGACTGAGCTTCAGATTGCACTTCTGTGTCTGCTGTGCAGTCAGTCCTGTACTGATCTAAACAACTAAGGCTCAGCCTGGGGTCTAATACTCAACTCTTGTGTTTGTGTTTTAGTTTTTAGTGGCCCCCCTGTAACACCACTGAGAGGTATCACAATAAAGATGTTAAATACAGGGCATCTAACAAAGGTTCAGCTGAAGCATGAATGTCTACAATGTAACAAAAACAACAAAAAATGTCTCTTTTACCATTTAAAGTATGAGATCTAATCTACCAAGGTAGCAGATACTTGTTTAATTAAGAAATACTCTTCCCTGAGTCAGATCCTAAATCAAGTAGGAATATTGGATGAACTGTATACTCTGTGTGCTTTCTTTTGTTCTAAAAACAACTAGTTGTCACCTAGGCTTTCTAATAGTCTTATTCTATCTATTTAGCATTGCTGAGCAGATGGGGTGGGGAAGGGAGGGATGTGCTCAGTTCCAAAAGACCACTGTTCCTAAGCTGAAAAGCTGAAGGATTTGAGATTCAGGATTTGCTGTGCTTATTGTGAAGGATTCACATGCCATCTCCCTTCCCTGGACAGACATGTGAGGTGTGTGTGCTGTGTGGAGAAGGCAAGTGGGCAGATTACCTGCTCTGAGCTCTGGGTTGTGTCACTGGAGATTGAGAGTGAAGACCTAAGAGGATTTACCCACCAGAAGATTTGTATGAATCAAGTAGTTAGGCCAAGATAGGACACACCAGGGCATCAGCATCTACACTGCTAGCCCATCCTTGCTGTCACCTGAACAACAGGGTGATGAATTTTTCTTGCAGCTTTCTAGAAAGGACAGCTAATGACTTTTGAGTTTTTGAAGCCTTCTTTGAATTACAACCTTCCTTTCTATTTGTGTTCTCTGCTGATGACTGTAATTCTCTTTTCTTCTCTTTATGTGAAGGGATAATTTCATGGTTGAGTATAGAAAGTTAGCAGTGACATGCTAAAGAAGTAAACAGCGGTGGTGACGATATTGCAAGCTGATTTTGCAGGAGTTGATGGTGCTGTGCTTCAGTATAGAGCAAGTTTGTTTTGTGTATGTGGGGAGTGTTTTTTTGTTTGTTTTCTTTTTTAAAGACAAGCTCTAAGTAAAAAAATATACCAGTGTCTTCTGGAAATCTGAGAAACAATCCAAGCCTGATTTCTTGTTTCTGACTGCAATTAGGAATAACATAATTTTTACAAGCAGTTTACAAGTCAGATTTAGACTCTCTTCCTCCAAGCACTGCTCTTGTTTCTGGCATTGTCTCAATTTCCCTTTTTAAGAAGATGCAGAGCTCCACTAAGACAGTTTTCCTGTAGATGCTTCTGTCCTTTCTGCTCCTCATGGGCTGGTGTTCCTGACATTGCAACATCATCACTGCTGTGGAGGAGTCCCAGGCTGGCCCTGGGGTCAGCAAAGCAGCTGCTCTGTAGCACTAAAAGGTTACGTGGATCAACACTGGTGTTGCAGATCAGTAGCTGAAGACAATAAATATTTTTCAGTGGCAACAGAGAGCAAATCCTTTGTGTGAACTCAACTGGATTTCCTAGATAACCTCTCAGTGAATGTGGAATCAAGATTTGATTTTAATTATTCTTGAATAACTAACAATACTGCTCTGCCATAGTTGTTGCTGTTACCCAGGTAATTACAAGCCCATAATATAAAACCAGCATCTTAAAATCCAGTTTAATATAAATCTGTGTCAAATTTACAGTGAAAGCAAGCTTGTCTTTCTCACAAATATTGATGTAATTATCCCCTTGCAAGAACATAGTACTGTAATGCAACAAGCCACATTTCCTTTGAAGGAAAGAAGGATGTAATCAGCTCTATGGCCACTGCTATTTTTGTAGATTGAGTTCACACCTGCAGCTTGCTGGAAGTCACATGCCCTTGGTTTTCCTTTCACTGACAGAGTGGTTCAGGTTTAAAACAGAAATTTGGGGGGGATGAACCAAACCTTTAGGGAAATTAATTCCTAGATAATCTCTGAGCAAAAGGAAGAAGCTGAAGTGGAAATCACTGAAACTGCTTATTTGCCCCTGCCTCCGTCTTCTGTCTCAGTTCACCCTCCAACCTCTTTGGCAAAAAGGGTTATTGGAGTCCTCTAGGCAGGGCCATGGGATCAGCTGGGCAGTGGAGCTGAAGGAATCTCCTCTCCACAGTCAGTGTTTCTGTGCAGGAGAGTTGGTTCTTGCAAAATGAAACTTTGATGTGGGAAAATATCAATATAGCCAAAGCTGACAAACTAAACCAGCTTTGATTTTCCTGCCAGGAAACAATAAAGCAAATTGTATTGTGTTGATTTAGGCATCAGTCTGGACCTGAATGGTCTCAGTAGCATATGGGAGTTGTAGGGGTTTTGATTGTTTTTATATATTTCTGTTTTTAAAACTACGTTTTGGGTAAAACTCCTCTGACAAAAGCAATTTATTGGCCTGTACTGTGGTCATGAGGTGTCCGTGATGCATTTTAGTCACCATAATGAGTCATGACGAATAATACAAACTACAAGTAGTTCTGCTGTGTTTGGCAAGGGAAGAGGAAACGACATCAAAGCAAATATGCACCAACATCCCTGAACAGGAATTCTCATCCTGAGCTTCTCATTATTCCAGAAGGTTTTGCATATATAGCACTGTTCTTTCCTCAGGAAGGGAATTTTCACTTCTCAGTTTACAGCTGCTTTCATGTTGGTTTATTCAAACTTTCCTACTTCCTGGTGGAGTAACACAGCAACACTGGGATGGTGCTGCAGGCACTGAGAACAAGGGAGATTTTACTGACAGCTTCAGGGGGAGGAAAGGGAGACAGTTACTTTGGTCAGCAGGCTCTAGTCACTGGTATTTATCTTTCTAGAGTCCCTTTACAGACAAATTTCTTTCTTTATAAATGTAAGATAACTACATACAGAGATGGCACAGGCAAAATTCTACACTGTGGACTTCTTTGGTAGAAAATTAAATAAGGACTTCCTTGACTGGTTGAAAATGATCATGGAAAGTGTTTCTTTTTATGCATTTGCACTGGGATGTCTGAACATCAATTTTTCCTGTTTTCTGCCACAGGTGGGAAAAAGTAACAAGCAAAGAAGAAAAGGTAGGAATCATTCTCTGTGCCACCAACTGTTCAACTTGTATGTCCAGAATTTCCACAGAGAGCCAAAGCTCAAATGTGTTGTGACCCAAATTGATTTTTCCTTTCTTGAGAATTCAGACTCAGAATGTAAAATCCAATTCAAGAACAACAGTTTCTGATCAAATCTGCAAGGATTAGATGCATTTTTGCTATCTTTATTCTTTGATAAATGATCTTTCTTTCTTCTTTAAAATGAAGTTCAATTAGTTTTAATTCACCAAGTGTTCCATGTTGCCCTATGTTGGAACCTTGGCCTCATCAATATTTACTGTTGTATTTGTTGCTAAATTAGCAATTGTTTGAGATTTTCCTGAGTCAGTGATAGAACTATTTACTAATGTTTGACAAAACCAAGGTGTGAGGGAGTATGGAATGCAAAGGGGGGTCAGAAATACTCAAGATCTTGGCTTCTTACAGAACTTCAGGCTTTAACATTTAAAATCATTTGGCTTGTGCAGCGTGTCTCTCTCTGGGCTGTGACCTATCTGGGGGTGGTCCCACATCCATCACTGCACAGCTCTAGAATCTAATTAAGGAAAGAGCAGGAGTGGGGGAGCCTCTGCTCCAGCATGCTCTCCTGTCTCTTGATGTTGCTTGTTATTTCCAGTTGGACTGTGAGATTGGGATTCTTCCATCAGGGATTTACATTGCCTCCATGAATCTACATTTTAGGAAAGAGAGTGAATTTGTTAGCATAGCACATAAATAAGTCTATTACAGTCAATTACTTCCCTTTTTGAAGGGGACATTAAAATTAAACCCAGGAGAAGATGTAGTATACCAGTCAGCAGGCTTTTAGGTGGCTGACAAGTAGTGGGCTTGCAAAAATCACCACCCCCATTCCCACTAGAGAAACGAGGGAGTTCTTAATGATGAGTATAAATGCAGTTATTATTCAAGTTACCAATCCATCTGCCCTCTCTTGTCGTAAGAACATCATTTCCCCATAAGAGCTTCATTGAGAGTGTTCTAGCATCTGCTGAGAACCACCCTAAGTATGATTAATTTCATTACATTTTTGTCTAGTTTACGATGGGCGATAGAGCAATCTGAGTTCTGGAGCAGGTAATATTTCAAACTAAAATAATACAAATTACATGCAATGCAGATGTTACAACATGTCAAATTATATTTCTTTGGCTGCCAGAAGAAGCAGCCATGATAAATGATGGTAGAAAGTAAAAGTGCCCAAGGACTGGCCACAGGGGTAGTGTCAGTGATGTTGAAAGTAAAAAGACCAAGAACCGAGGAGCTGCAAATACTGCAGGTGCTGGTGGCAGAGCCAGGGGATGTGAGGATTTAAAGACATTCCAGCTGATGCAGCTCAGGAGTGGGGATAGCCACTGCATATCAGGGAAGGGAAAATAATTAGACTGACTCTTGCAGACATTGTCAGTCTAAGCTCTTTTGCAGGTGTGTTTGTAGGCTAACAGGGGGGTGGTGTAGGTTTCTGAAGAGAAGAGGGACATGTAAAGCTTCTGAGTCACAGTTATGACCAGTATAAAAAACTGAGTCTGCACCTTTGCTGGGCTGTTTTCCATTTAGTTAACCCTGAGACAAGGTTGATTGCATTGAATTAATTCCATGCCAACCTTATCCATTGTTTATAAAGAAAATTTAAGAGACATAAAGAGCTTTAAGGATGGTAAAAATAGGTTAACATTGTATTTTACTGCCATGCTTTGGAAGGATGCTTCACACTTTGATTGTAGAAAATGAGTTAATGTGCTGAGGATGCCCATGGAAACTAGGCTTTCCTACCCTACCATGAAATGAGGTTACCCATAGCAAAGCAAAATAATTTATATATACTTCTCTGTAGGCCTGCTTTAGGCTTTGCTAAAAATGAGATTCTCAGGGAAGCCATAAATATTTCTGATTTCAGGTTACAAGATCCCAGGTTCAATTCCTGCTGCTAGAAATCTGGTCCCAGTCAGCATCTCTCCCATCACCTGTCAGTAAAAGCAGAGTAGTCCACCACACTCTTCAGTCACTTCATTTATTACACTCAGTGCAGGTTTGTGGCTTTTTCTCCATTCTACAATCACATACTTACTTGAGTACACTGAGGTACCTGGGTGGAACTCAGCCTCCTGTTGGAATTGCTGCCTGGCCCTTGGTCTAATTTTTTCAATACCACAGAGTTCCAAGACAATGTACCTGTCTCGTGGGTAACTATCCTGCCCACAGAAATCAGGTTGCTCTCTCCAGGACAGAAACTCTGACCCCTGTAGTGGACACACAGGAATGAGGCATTCCTGCTGCTTTGTGTTCCTATTGATTCCATGAATAAATAATGGCTTCCTTGTACTGATGAAGTAGTAACTGTAGTTTCCTTAAGGGTATAAGTGTCAGGCTAAATATTTAAAGCCCTCATAAATAATCGAAGTATCAGCATCTCTTCAACAGAAGGAGGTTGGGGTTATAGTTTTATTTCTCCCTGAATCATTGTCTGCCTTCTTGGTGCAGAAAATACACCTGGGATCCACAAATTATTTAGAAGGTTGCATTGCTGTGTTTATATTTGTGCCAAAACCAGATTTATGTTACTCCTGCAAGTGTGTATCAGCATTTTAGTATTGCTCTGACACATAACAGCATGGCTGGGTGGGCTCACAAACCAGGAAGCACCTTGCTAAGGTTCAAATAGTCAAATCCTTAGTGTTCTGCCATTTGGGCTTTTTATTTCTTTATGGATTTCATGACAGATGGGGAATTTGGGGCCTTTACAAGTCTCATCTTCATGGTAGCAAAAGGTTTCCTTAGTTATTCTTTAATAAACCTTGTCAAAATTAAAGCGAATAATCAAGAAGGGAGATCACACTGCCACAGGGTTCAGGGGAACCTCAGAAGACTTGAAAATGAAGGCTGGGAAGACACAGGAAAAGGAGTAAACTCATTTTTTTCCAGCAGGAAAGGCTGATTTTGGCTATGAGGAAGGGGTTAACACAGCTGGCAGAGTTCAGTAGAAAGCAGGATGTGGAGGAGGGTAATCTGGGAAACAGTTTCAGAGGTACATCCCATCTAGGCCTTGAGTTATATAAGGCTCATGGGCAGTGAGCTCTGGAAGGTGGGTTTCCTATCTCCTCCCTGCTCTTATGGTATCTTAAGTATTTTTGTGAGGAGAAGCAGCTTCTTCTTTGAGAAGGTAAAAATTGAACAGTGTTGGCATCCCAGGTGAATCTATCACCTCCTATGAGTCAATACCTTGGCTCCCAAATGCTTTTAAAGCCACATACCTCTGAATGAGGCAGAACAAAAGCATCAAAAATAGCAAAGAGCTGGCAGAGAGGTGTTGGACATGTGCAGTTCTTTTACTTCTTGCTTATTAGGTGAGTTTATTAAAGGTGTTTTTTCCTGGTCTTCAGCTTTTTCTGAACAACACTGGGTTCTCATTAGCTGAGCCATGGAAAGCTCCTCTAGTATCTTTTTTCCATTCAGAGGATCTTCTGAGGAGAGGATTTCTCAGGTGGTTTGCTAAGAAGCCATGCACAGCTTCAGTCACACTGGAGGACAAACATCCTCATTACACTACCATTTGGCAGCACTTTGCTAACAACAGGAAGATCTTTCATGCTTTGCTGTAATAGGCCTAGAAAGAGAGAAACTGCAAGCCTGCTGAGATCCCTCCCTTGCAGCTTGTATAAATTCTGCAAAGAAAATGAGAATTTTGACATTTGGTTAAATAAGTGTAATAAACCTGTAGGAGTTGCTGTAATGGTGGTTGTGTCTAACAAAGCACTTGACTTGGTAAGACACTGCTCCATGAGGCTGGTTTGTTTGTAGTGCAGGAGACAGAGATGATTTGCAGTCCAGGGGCTGTCCTTGTAAGATGTTAATGAAGTCAGGCTGTGTTTTGCAAATGTTTGCTAAGTCAATCTTCAGAGTGAGTTCCTCTAGTGCTGTTATAACAAGTGTAATTGTGACCAATAGAGGAAAATGTGTGAGAAATACAGTGAAGTATCTAACCAGGAGGTAGAGTTTACTCGTGCTTATATTAATGCCCATGGTCTGGGGAGACAAGCAGAGTAGTTAGAGACAGGAAAATCATTCTGCTGAGAAGAGATCTTTGACATGCCTTTTAAACTCTTTCTGTCGAGTCAGAGAGAAAGCTACTGACTATAGGACTTGCTAAGTACATGGCCTGGAGAAGAAACTTCTATTGTGAACATTACTAAGGGCTACAGACTGTGTATTTTGACATTTTGCACCACAGAAATGTATATTTCTTATAGTAACTTGCATAATCTTCATAAAACTCTGAAGAATGAATCTAATAAAGATCAAGTTTTTAATCATCCTATAATTTTCTTACAATTCAGAGGTCTGAAAGCAATAAAAAAAAGGAATTGAATGTAAATATATGTATTGTTATTCACTCTAAATGACAATGTGTGATAAAGGGTAGAAGAGAAGTGATTGTATTATGGAGGGACACAGACTTGTTGGCTTTGGCATACTGGGGTGGGCAATCAGAGCATGCAGCAAGTGTAGCTTTGAGTGTGCAGAGCAGAAGCTTGCCCCAGGTTCCTTTGTATTTCCAATGAAAACCATGCAACCCACGATGAAAAATATGCTGCTGTGCCTTCATTGCCAACATTAGCCAAGGCAGCTGGATGGGGGCTAATCTGTGGCTAGCTAGCTATGCTCATGCTTTCAGCTGCAAAAGGCTTGTCTACAGGTAAAGCCATTATTGGGCAGCTATTTTGGACCACCTGTGTGAACTGTCATATTTAAATGTCTTTTTTAAAAGTTTAATTCAATTTAAAAGTGAAGCTTAATAAACATAACTGGTGTGGGAAAATGCTGTAGCTGGGCAGTAGAGGAAATTTAGAGCTAACACCTAAAAATCCTCCTCTTCTTCCCTTTATTTTACTTCTGGTATAGGCAAACCCTAAAAATGGCCTTGTAAAGGTCTGAAAGTAATACATATATATTGCTGGTGTTTCCCTGTCCAGGCTTGTCCTTCTTGATTTTATTGCATTTTCTAATTGCCTGAATGTCTCTGTGTAAAATCACCAGAGCTGAGCGTTCAGGAGTATCTTTCTGACTCAGGAACAACAGGTATAAATGGCACAGAACTGTGTGGCTGGCTCTCTTGGGTGAGCTGAGGCCTTTGGAAAGAAATTGCTAATGGTGTGTAATTGCTTTTGGAATTGGTCTTTTGGAGTGAGTAATTGTATTATAGCAGCTACTGAATCTCACTTTGTGATCTTGCAAAGAAGTGCTCAGCTGGTAGATGCTCTTTCATGAAGTTCATCGTTGTTCAGTGAGCGCTGCTGTGATGTACCCTGCTTGGCCAAGGCTCTACTTCTTACTCCCTCCACCACTGCATTACCAGCCACTCCTCCAGAGCTGTGATTTTTATTTTGCTTGTGTTTTGTTTTCTGTTTGATGTTGGAGTTTAACTCTTAATCTCCACCTCTCCCATTTCATGTAGGGTTGGAGTGTGCAGAGTTTTTGTGTGATATGGTGTTTGGTGCACAGATCCTTTTCTAAGGAAAACTGTTTTCTCACTTTGAAGTAGTCAGTGAAGACCATAATAGGAAACATGACAAATTTCTTTGGTATTGTTCAAATCATCTTGATTCTGTTGGAAATAGACTACCTCCCCCGAGCAACACTCCAGCCTAGGAACATAACCTAGAAACCCATGAATAATTGATATGGTCATGGAAATTCTGTGTGCTTTGGCTAACTCAGAGAAATACAACCCTCTTGCTCATGCACATTCTGGATCAAAGTCTAGAGATTTGCTATTGATGGGCAGGGAGCCCTGCCCTGCTTGGAAGGATGAGCAGTGACCCCAGCAGTTTCCAGATGTACAGCTCCTTCAGATATGGTCATTCATGGGTTACACTGAGCAGCTTTTAGTTTTTCTGATGAGTTGGGGAAGAGTTTGTTTCCAAACCTGATGCACACTATTCCAAGCAGGAGCCATTAGGTGCTTCACTCCTTTGGCTTTGATTGTCTGCTGATATTTCTGTTATGTTGCTTTGATTTGATTATTCCAGCTGATGTGGAGCTGGAGATTCTTTATTGCTTTGATTGCATGATGTGGTGTTTTCTTCTGCTTTAATAAGAGGCTTGGCAATTTGTTTTTCATGATTCATCTCTGGATGTCTTGAGGCCTCTTATTTTTGATGAGAATTTCACAGCTTATATTTTCACAGTGTTTAGGATGAATGCTTATTAAGCTTATCATGATCCTTAGACATCAGCTCAGCAAGATACCTAAACGTGTCTGATTTTTAGCATATGAGTAGTTCCAATGATTTCAAGGGGATTTACTACACACATCTTTAAAGATAGACATAACCATATGTAATGTGCTGAATTGGGGCCTTTGTTCTTTATAGAACAGCTTCTGAAATAACAAACTGCATCTTTGGCATTGTCTTGGGAATGGTTTCTTCATGTGTGGTTGGAGATTTTCCAGACTCAGTCACTCAGAAATCACAAGTCTGTGTCCCTACCATTCATGTTGTGGATCGAACAATCAAAAAAAATTTTAAAAGCTAAACTTTTGGAATCTTTCTATTCGGTTAAGAGTTGTGTTCCCTTGAAAATTGTTCAGTATAAAGATAAATAATTTAAAGTGAAATGCAGAAGACTTATTTTAATTTCCTATCTCTAAGAGTCAGGATACTAAGAAAAACACAAACTGTGATTCTCAGTAGAGGGAATTTTGTACAGGTTTCATCTCTAGAGAGGTTTGGGACTTTTCACTGAAATCTTGAGTTGTCAAAATATTGACTTTTGCTAGAAGCACACCTGTTTTAGTGAAAGATTGTCAATTAAGAGAAGTTGTTAACTCTAAGTCTGGGAGAATGTTTGGCTGTATCTAAGCTGTATTTTAGATAAAGGTATTTGGACTAAACTTGACAAACACTGAGACTGTTGAACCTCAGAAATATCTTTGGGGCATGTTTCAGTGAGCAAAAAAAGGAATCCATATGGAAGCTTTAAATATGGTAGAAATATCAGTGTGCATGTAACTGTGTTTCTGCCTATATATTAATGTTTCCCATCCATCTTGGAGAGGGAACCAAAGAGTAAAATGCAAAAGACACAGAGGCCAAAACAGAGGCTATTTCTCTGAGACATGGAAAGTAAACATCCAGCAATGTAGTATTTTAATAACTCTTACACTGGTTCCATTACAATGTTTTCCACTTCTTTCCTGCTGACATAAATCCACTCCAAATAGTGGCAGAATTTATGTGGGGTTCTTTGCTGTCAGCAGGAAGGAGGCTTGAGGGTTTCCTCTCGTTTTTTGCTGACAATATCAGCTAGCCAAATGCTTTTATGGGTGAGTTGAACCTTCCTCTTTTTTGGGGTTGGGTTCTGCCCCTCCCAGTTTACTTCTATAGGCAGCTGTTGGATTTTTTTACCTTCTTGTGATTTATGAAGGCTATTGGTGTTATTTTTGCTGTAAAGGAAAAAGAAGGGAGGAAAAAAAAAAGGAAATTACAAACACGAAGTAATTTATACAACAAAGCTTTAAAGAAAAAACAAGAGAAAAGCTAGTGGCTAAAGAATTGTCAGTTGACTGACACCAATTAGTTATCTTGTGTGTAAGGGAACCAGCCTTATCAGTGTGCTTGCTTAACACAAATCCCCTTGTCTTTGCCTCTCTGGTGATGGAGGTTTTAGAACTCATGGCAAGAGCAGGAATAAAAAACCCAATCAAAACACCCCCCCCATCTGCTCAAGAACCAAAGGGCTGGTGTCTCTAAGCATGCTTTAGGTGTTTTGACTGATTGCACACAAAACGTGATTAGTGGAAATATTAAGAGTTTGTCTCTTATTGATGCCGCAAACGTTGGTGTTTTCCTTTGCATCTGGGCACTGCCAGGGGTCACTCCCATCAGCACAATCTCTGATTCATCTTCCCCCCACCCCCTACCCAATCCAAAATAAAATAAAGGCTTCTGGGCCAGTGCCAGTGATCAAAAGAAAGTTCCATAATAAGAATTCTGTTTAAAGCTAATGAGAGTAATTGTGGTTTAATTAAATACCAGCAGATTTCTATCCCTGCATATTTTCTGGAGGCAATAGCAGCTGCTAAGCTACATCCTGTGAGTTACCAACTGGACCCAGCACTAGCCCAGGTATCACAATTCTTATGGTTTATTTAATTTTATCTTGATTTAAACTAATCAGAACACAGTGCTTTTCCACTGATCTAGACATTATCTTGTTTGTGGGATTCTCAGCAGCACTGAAGTGCTGGGATTTGGGAAGGCAGAGATCAATGGGAACTCCCCTACAGAATCAGCTCAAATTCCCCTGGCCGCTGGTTGATGGAAGAAAGCAGTGGGAGGGATCCCAAGTCCTTTCCTAGGAAGGAGAGGAAATAGGATGGTTGGGTCCTATGTCCCTTGTTGTGCAGAGGGATTCTTCAGGCTTTTCTAGTACTTTCATTTTTGTTACAAGACTTTACAAATCTCAGGTGTTTCCTTCCCTTTTCACCTTCCTTCCATCTCCTGAAATGTCATCATGGCCTTTCCATTGCTGTGTGTATCCCTGCACATGCCACAGTCCACTCAGAGCTGTGCTTACCAGCAGCACCCAATGCCCAGGCCCCAAACCCACCCCCACTGCCCTGGCACCTCTCGCTGGCAGAGGCAGCTGTGTGTGGGCTCCAACAGGGAGAAGCTGCTTTGTAAGAAAGGCACAACTTCCAGGGACATAATGAGTGAGGGGGGAAGCTAGGAATCATGTCTGTGGGCTAAAAAATGAGGATCTGAACAGTGATGCTATTCAGGCTGGCCTGTGATGAAGATGCTTTGTGAAAAGTGACAAGTGATTTTTTTAATTATTTCCTTTTTTTTTAAATTTTCTATAAGTTTTCCTCATTTAGAGACAAAGTCCTTTAGACTAAGATGGAGTCCTGGCTTACATTTACCAGACAGAGCCTGGGTCTATCTTGAGTGCTGGACAGTCTGAGGACTTTCACAGTCCTGGCTCCAGGGTAAAATCATCATCTTCCCTTCGAGACATGGTTAAATGTGAAATATTCCTCTATTGAATGAAGCCTTTGCTATTCTCTCTGCTGTTTTTCTGCCTCATTAAGCACAGACCATCGATTAAGCAACAGTGGCAGAGAGGAAAAGGCAAAATGACTTGGAAGTAATTGGCCTCTCTTGAATCTTGGAGGAAGAAGCCATAACACTCTATAGCAGTGATGCATCTGTCTGTCTGCTGTGCATGTCTGTATGCAAGGAAACATAAAACTGCTCAAAATTCAAAGACTTTTGCATCTCAGAATATGTTTGAGAACAGCTCCTTGTCTGAGGAAAAAAATGTTTCTAAGTCACAGTGGGAAAATTTTGGAGCAACAAAGTCCGATTCTGAGGAAAAATGAGTCCTTGTTTCTTCAAGCAGAGCCAATTTTCACAGTGTAATCATGGCAAGAGTCTTGTCCACATAGATAGGTTCTGGGTTGTTTCTTCCCTGTTTCTCAGCTGTGCAGGCTCTGAGCAGCACTGACTGCTGTACAACATTGTTGAGCCAGTTTTAATCCTGTCTGTTATAGTATCCAGTGCATGGAGAAAATCCTGCTCTGGACTCTGCATCTGAGTGTGTTGATGGGGAATGGACAGATTGACTGATTGTTAATGAACTTGCAGTCAGATGCATTAGAAAGGGTCTTAATGTGTAGGAGGGATGAGATTGTAGGAGGACTCTTCACAGGGGAGTGCATCAGTCCCTTTCACTGGAGTGCTGGATCAGGGGAGAGGGGTCTCACCCACAGATAGTTGGGTAGAGCCAGTGAAGACTTAACAGATATGGCAGGATACAAGGACCAGAATAAATGGAAAGTCTGGGCCAGATTAGGGACAGCAGACTTGGAAAATGGCCTGAAATTGTACTGAGAAGGAAAATAGAGTGCCCTGTAAAATCTCAGATTCTTCAGGGGAAGAAAAAATAAAAAGAAACATAATACATGGGAATTCAAGGTTTGCTACATCTTATCAAACAACCTGGAAACCAGGGACCCATATGTGGGTTGTATACAGACTTATCACCAAGACCAGCTTTTTAGAGGTGTGATAGTAAACAGGTCTCTGGACACTGAAATCCACTGGTGAACATGTCCTCTCTCCAGCATGGGAAGATTCTCTCTGGGAGCTATGGGCCCTAACTGGTGTGTTGATAGTGAGATCCAGACACAAACTCTCTCAAAAGTCATCAGTATTAGGAAACATCAGTGGTTTTCAGACTGAAAGATGGATCTTGATCATGCTGTTAGGAGCTACTGTTGCAAAGAGCAGAGAAATAAACAGCCCCAAACCTGAGAACATAAAAATGATAGATGATCTGCATCAGACAGGAAAGGCAGGCAGAATAGATTTGAGAAACAGAGCAGTGATCTGGAGAGAAATGTAAATAGAGTCTGAGTTGTGGGCACTGACAGCAAAAATATAAATGCTTGTAGAGTAAGAAAAGAAGCTGCTTTGCAGAGGTGTGCAATCAATTACTGGAATAGGTGGCTAAGGAGGACTAGTTGAAACTACTCCACTGAAATGGCTTTCTGACAGTGTGCTGGATTTGTGGCTGAGCCTTTGAGAAAGAGTAGCTGCTTTCCACAAAAAGTCTTTGTCCCATTGAAAACTTGAACCCCTGAAAACCAAACCTTTCAGATATGTCTTTATACACTGGAAATTCTGCCAAGAAAACTCCCAACTACTTTTCAGGGCAACTCTAGGTAAAACATCTTATGCTTCTTTTTATTATTTTATTTTCTTTATTATTTTCTGTGAGATTAATGACTAGTGCCACCACTGACTCAGTAAACACGATGAGCAAGTTGCATCTCTGCACAGAGATTGGCTTCGTTGTGCTAATGGGCTGAATGGACTGCTAGGCAAGGAGGAAAAGAAAAAGATTCTTTGTGGAACTAAAACTTCAACCATCACAAAGACAGCCAGCTCAGATGTTCCCTGTCAAACTGACAAACTGTCTCACATGTGAGGAGCATTGAGGGCTACTGCAAAGTTTGACAGGGTGGCTGTCCCTAAATCACTGGAAAGCAAATCCAGATGAAAACTCTGCACCATCTTATTAGCATCTTCTGGGGCTGTGAAATCTGAGGAGTGGCACAAGTGAGAAGGAAAGGTGACAGAGACCACAGGAAATCATCTAGTCTGTCCTCCTGCCCAAAGCAGGCTCAGTATTGAATTCAGACCAGGTTTCTTAGGGCTGCCTCCTTCTGGATCTTGAAAACCTCCAAGACAGCACAATACAAATGCAAGTGAGGATGTAATCACGGGCAATGCCAGGGCTACTCCTTTCCAGCCGTTTGTTTCCTGCAAAGGAACAAAAGTTTTATTGTTTGGGGGGTGCTTATTAAAGGCCTTTGATGTCTCCCTAGAAAACTGCACTTGGCAGTTAGCCACTAAAGCAAAGCAGTAGTACAAATGCTGGGTGTTACAGCCAGGTCCTTTTCAAAAAAATAAATTTAAGAGGAGATTGAGTATAGTCCAGAACAGAGTAAAGTAGCAAGAAAAGGAGCCATTAAAAAATGGACAGACTCTGCCTGTTAGTTGACCCCATGGAGCATGATAAAGCTGGAGATTCATGGTGTCTTTTCCAACAAAGGAAAATTCCTGCCAAGATTCACAAAAGCTTTCTTAGCCTTTGCTGCCAAAAATCAGTTTGTGGCAGGTGAAAGTAAATTAGAAACAGCTATGTGAGGACTGCTGCAGCCTCTCATCTTTGTATAAACAACTTTCTAGACCAGCAGCAGGCTTATAACCAACCTGTTGTCAGCAGCCCAGAGCCCTGTTATAGTCCATCAAGGGCTCAGCAGGCTATTATGGAGATACAGGAACTATTTCAAATATTATAGTGTTGTTGGCTCCAGCAAAGAGATCTCAGAAGCACTGTGGACTGGACCTAACTACTGTTTTCCTTTCCATCTGAAGCACAGGAATATAAATGAGCTTCAGTCAATCTGTGCTGGTCTATTGGGACTCTATACCCAAAAGTCTGGTCAAATTAACTTAAAGCATTTTAGCATCCAAGTGTGTTTGGCTCTTCTCATTTTAATTTCATATAAATCTGAGCACTGAATCATAATTCAGCAGATTGGAGCACCAAGAAAGCTAGGAATAAAAAGTAGCACTGGATTTACCATTAACCAACAAAAGGTGGTGGTTGCCTGTGAGATTCAGAGTCCCATTCTGGGCCTCAGAAGAGCACTTGGTGTAAAGAAAAGGAAACCTAAAGGAAGCCCAAGTACCTACAGAGCATCAGAGATGTGCAGACCTGCCTCTGAACTCTGAGGGCAGGACAGTGATGGAAGGGGACAGACATGAAATAGTGTCACTGTGCCCAAGATTGCCACTGGCCCTTTGACCTGCTCAGGGAAGTCAGCACAGCACGTGGGCTCTGAGCTCCACCTGGTTAAGTCACAGTACTTACATTTGGGTGATGCCACCAGGTTCTTCAGTTCTGTTTGATCTTTTGGACAAAGGAATTGTGAGCCTTCAGGGCTAGTGAGTGGAGGTGCAAAGATCCTTTTCTCCTCTCTATCCTATTCCTTGGCTTCATGCTGCTTGGGAGGATGCTGCAGTCTGGCCTTGGGAGATCTCACCACAGCAGCTCACATTGATGCCACGCTGCCACAGCACTGGGACCAGTGCCTGTTTGTTGGGATGTCATTTATATGAGTCACATTTTGACCTGTGCTATCACCGTCATACTGGTGTACTGCTCTGCTCTCAGCTGTATGGATTTGCACAGTGATTTGTCCTCTAGGAAGGACCTTTGCATTTTTTCTGTACCAAGCTGTGTGACACCAAAGATCAGAAGCAGCAACATTTCAGTTCAGCCACCAGGTATCAAAATGACTGACAGTTTGTGGAGGGAAAGCTGTGACTACACTGACTTGTCCCTTGAGAGTGCTTTCATGTGTAGCTCTGCTCCAAACATTTGTTTAAGGAATTGGCACCTAGATTTAGACTCCAGCATGGGGCCATGGTGAGGAAAGGCCCTCAGGAATGTGCAGAGAGGGGTCCCTGGCTCAGCACAGATTGTTGGGAGGGAGAAACTGCTTACAACAGGCTGTGTAACTGCCTGCAGCCTTGGAATATTAGCACTTCAGAGGATGTTTGCCAGCACACCCCTCCTTGGAACATCTCTGCTATCCCCAGACAGATTAGTTCAATTTACATGGCAAAATATTTCTAACCACCAACATGGAAAACTCATCCTGAGATCAGAAAATTAATAATAGTAACTCTTAGTCCTTACACAGCACTTTGGAGCCTTCAGAACACTGAACAAACATTAGCTAGTGAATCAAGCTGGGCTGCTTCTCCTGTCCCATCGCTAGCAATAAATGCTCCAAGATTAGAGACTTGCTGACACGTTTGTGCTGAGGGTGCCTCAGGCAAAAGGTACTGTGGCTCTAGAGCTATGTTGCTTTTATGGGGCTGACAGGGGTAAAAATGGATCATCATGTCAGCAGATATGATCAGGACATGTGCAGGGATCATCCTTCCCAGACTGGTGTAAATGCAGATTAAACCTGCAGGAGGTTAGGGGGTTGTTACAGCCACTGTGCTATCCATAGGAAGCAAAAGTGCTGAATTTAGTCCAAGCCTTTCACTCCTGTGGCCAAAACCTGTTCACTCAGTGGTGTTGGGGTAGGCTGGGAAAAACTCTGAGGGTTTTTAAACACAATTCTAGATGCATTTATAACAACCAGGAGCAGGGTTTAGCCCATTTCTGTGTTATCTTTGTGGTTTTCAATGAGTTTGTGGCATTTCCCCATCATCACAGCAGGGCAGCACCATCGACTGCTTGCAGCAGTATCTGAAAGTCCTTCCTTCCTTTTGGGGTGCTCCAGGTGTTGTCCTATAACTTCTGAGGTACTGTTTTGCTTTACACTCCTCCTCCTATCCTCTTCCCAGCCTCTCCCTAAGAGGCACCAAACAGCTGCAACGCAAAATGCAAGTACTAAACACCTTTATTCCTGTAGTCAGTCATAGGGATTTTGGGGAACAGGATGCTGGTTTCAGAGCTTCCCCCAAAACACAGGCCAATGTTTACACTGAAAACCTGGGACACAGCCCAGGGGAGAGAAAGAAAAGACAGAGCTGAATTGTAAATCTTTCTTTAATTACATTAACTGAAGTGTTTTGTGGCTTGGACGACTCACTATATTTACAGCATGATTAAATGCTTGGATAAATAACAGCTATTAAACAGGCAGTATCTAGATGCTACTGAAATAACACATTGAGCTTTTTCCTCTTTTCTCTTTTTTTTTTATTTCCCACCCCCGTACCAATTGCTGATAAAGTAGAAACAGCAGCAACAGGGCAAATTGCTTAGAGTCTATCAGCTCTTTGCTACTACTGGAACAGATGAAGGTAAAAAAATACCCATCTTTAAACTTCAGTCATGGCTTTCAGGCTCTTTCCAGGAACTGTAGTTCCCTAGACTGCTGGACTGCACTACAGAATTCACCTCTGTGGAAAGAAACTTCATTCAGCTGGGCAAGACTCTGCTACCTGTGTGCTCATAGTGCTTGGCTTAAATGCTCCCATGATGTCTTTTAATATTAATGAATGATGTAAAGAAAGAGAAATACTGCTTAAGGTAATTACTGTAATGTGTTCCCAGGGATTTAGCTGTGGGTTTGTAGCTGCATGCCATTTGAATTTTTAATTGGCACAAGAAAAGGGGTTGATGGAGATTAAGGAAATGGTATTTTATTGGTGGGGGTAGATAGTTTCCCAGCTGTTTTGCTTGAAAGGTTTGAAGCTAAGAGCAAAACCTCTAATGTGTAGAGTCAGGGTGGGAGAGCAGAGACATCTGCCACCTCTGTCCAGCTGTTCCTCTGGCAGTAGCCCAAGGGAACCAAGCCTGGAATGGTGGAGTCAGAGGATTGTACAGAGACAGACCTCAAAGACTTGTGTGCTGCACTGGAACACCTCCCTTCTGGTCTCAAATCCTGTCCCAAAAGTAGTCAGAGATGTTTCAGTAGAGGTAAACTGTTTGAAATAAACCCGTTAATATAGTATACAAACATCAGAAAATATGGGTCTTTGCAGTCGCAATCTGTGAGAAAGGGACAGTGTCCTAAAGGTTAACTCTGAAATGTGGGATAAAAGTGAGACTGATCAATGCTGAAACATGAAAATGTTTCAATTATATATTAATGAACTGGGATTTCTCATTCTTTCAGTTCAAAAGTGCTTTTAACTCTAAAAAATATTCCACTATAATTAGGAAATTTCTCTCTCCTTCTCTCTCTCCTCTTCTCTCTCTCTCTTCTTCTCTCCCCCCCCCCCCTTTCACTCTCTCTCTCTCTCCTTCACTCTCTCACTATCCATTTTTGATATGGCAAATAAACTAAAATTGCCATTGTTCTCACAGCTCCAGTGTGAGGTGCCCTCTTCATCTGTACAAAAGAGAAAGGGCTTCTGACTTACTGAGCTAGACAGAGGGGCTGAACAGAGAAAAGCCTTTACAGAGAGCAAACAGAAAGCACAACTGGGGAGGGTGGCTGTGGAGACAAGGCAGGAATCTGTAAGGACCTGTTAGGAGGATCTGTGAGCCTGGGGTTTCTTTGCTCCCTCTCCTCATGCTGACAAGTTCTAACTCTCATGCTGTTATAATGTCATTCTCTACATTTTCAGCCCTTGCTCTTTCTTTTGCACAAGCGACCCAGACAGACAGTAGCTCTGAGGCAGCCTGCAGGTTGTGGGTGAGGTGTGCTCAATGCTTTCTGCTCTCTGGCTTCTTTCTGATGCTCCCTGGCAGCAGGAAACACGCTGGCAGATCTACCTGAGCAGCACTGGTGACACTGGCTGAGAGTCCTGACAACATCTGCTGTCATGGGGCTGGAGCACTGGAAGGCTCCAGGCAGGGAAAGAAACCTGTGGTAATGACTTGTTATTGAGTAGGTTTGTAGCAGAGCAGATGGATCCAGGTTGTCTGTGGGGCTCAGGGGTAAAATATAAGATGCCAACAAAGTAAAACTCCTGGGGGGTTCCCAGACTCTGCAAGTGTCTGTAACCACCATGAGAAAACCTGTCAGGAGGCTGATGGTGCCTAAGAATAGGATGATGTCACTTTAGTAGACAGTGTAACCAGCTATTGGAGGGGCTTACAGCTCCCACCAACGTGTCTGTTAGAAGCCAACCCACAGGGATACCAGCTCCTAACCACAGGCGTAGGGGTTTGGCTTATTTTTGAAAGTTGCACTTATTTTCAGTTCTAGAGATCTCCTGTTTCACTCTTCCAAGGGCAGCCATCACAGCCTGTAGCACACAAGCAGTGTGTGGTTCTGCCAGTGTTGAGCTAACCCAGGTCAAACAGCAATGGGCAAACCTTTGGAAGTAATTAGGGTGGACCTAATTGCATATTAAAGAGCAATGTAAAACAAGAGTAAAGCTGCATAAATATCCTGGGGTGTGCACATTTCTGCTGTTACAAGGAACTGGTATCTAGTTTTATGCTGGTTTATATGTCATGCAGGACGGGTGAGGTGCTTTAAATGCAAGAACCGTGTCATGAATTAGGCTGCCTTTCCATCTTGGCTCAGGCCCACAGACTTTATTGAGTGCTCTCCATTGTCACAACACTCCTGGCTGGTTTATTGTTCACTTGACTCCTGTTAGGACTCCTGGAATCTGCTGATCAGTGCAGCAAAATCCACACCCCTTGTTAGGTTTTATAGGGGCCATATCAACACATTCAAGCTCAGCTAAATGCACAACACCCTGAGAATCCACTTGTATACAATTTCCAGATGGGGAAAGAGGAGGTGTGTGGAAAGGCTGGCCATACACCTGCCCTATGTGTGAATTCTACAAGATGCTTTTAGAAGTCAAGAGATAGATAGATGTTGTTGACAGTTCGTCTTCAGAGGAGAGTTAGAATAAGGTTTCTGAAGTGTATTAGGAAGCCACTTTGCATTGTGGGTTGGTGAATTATCTCGTGCACAGTGTTCATTTACTCAAGAGCTGAGCAAGCTCTCGGTTCTCAAAAATTTCACCTCTTGGTAAACAGCAGCAGCCACCTCCTGGAGAGGGAAACATGTCTCTTGCTCCATCCACTTCATTTTCCCCGTGAACACAAGAGCTTGCTTTATCTAACCACCTTTATTCATGGGTTGATGCACTCCACTCTGGTGTCTCCACAGCTTTTCCTGACCAGTTCTATGAGCCTTCTCCTACTTTGAAAGGTATTTAAGCCTCAGCAGACAGAAAGAAGTGTCTCATAATGAGAGCATTTGCTTGAGAGCTCTGGCTTTATAGCTGTGATGTGCAACAGTGAATTCTTTCTTCACTTAAGCTTTGAGGATCCTGATGAGGGCAAAGGTGGATTTTGTTGTCTGAGATACCCTCTGTAATCAGGATGGCTGGACAGTACCTGTAATCCTGCTGCCTAAATCTGAGGCTGTGAAGAGGGAATTAGAGCTCAGTGAGGAGCTTCCTACTGATCCTGTTATACTTGAGAATCCAACACTGCCAGGCTCTGCTGTGCACAGATCAGCTGTGCTGGAAGAGGTCTAAGAGTTCAGCCCTGAGCAGGCCTTGTCTGATGGTTTACAACTTTAACGAAACCAGGGCCCATGAACACAGCTGTCCATGTCCTCATGCAGCTTAATAACCAGCCACTGCAGCCTGAGCAGGAAAGAAGCTCTTTGGTACAGCACTGGTGCATACAGTAAAACCCCTTCCTGCAGTTGCAGTGAGAAAAAGGAGGTTTTTTCTTGAGAGACTTCACTCACTGAGCAATTTTTCATTTCAGTGGCTTTACTGCAAAACGTGCTTTGTCTGTGCTCAGGTTTTAGCTGAAAGAATCTTGAATAATTTAGAATCAAGAGTTTTGGGGTTATTTCTATTTGATCTCTCATTTTCCTCTTCCATTTTTCCCCTCTCCATTGCAGACATGTGTCTTTTAACTCAATTCCTCTTTTCTTTTGTTGGAATGATCTTGCTTTCACTGGGAGAAATATCTGCTACTTTGGGTGGAATTAATCTCTTTTAACCATAGCTACCTGAAGGCAATGGGAGAGAGCAGCAGCAGCCTCAAATTAATCCTGTCTCTACTGAACTTTTAACTCCAATGTCAGTGTTATTCTCTTCATAGATGTGTAGATGAGATCCTTCTTGAATCTGTAGACCTTGAGAAGATACAGGGGGGAGACAGAGTTTATTGCATTACAGAAGAGCCTCAGCCCTGTTCCCAGGCTAGCCAATACCAGGAGAGGAAGAGGGACAGCAGATAGTTATCATGCAGTGAGATAAGGGACAGCATTCCTCTGAGCTGTTGGGTAACAGTCCTTCTCTCTACTCTGTTCTATGCCAAATGAGAGAGGTCTGGCATAGAGCTGTGCCTGCTTCCATCAGCAGCATCTCTCCTTCAAAAACAGGGCTGTAGGGATGGCAGCAAACAGGAGCTCCCTCAAGCAGGGACCAGGCTGTTGACAAGTGGATAGTATGAGTGCTCCCTGCTAGGCAGAGTTGTCTGTTCATTGGAGTGTTCATAGAATCCTAGAATCCCAGACTGGTTTGGGTTGGAAAGGACCTGAAACATCATCTAGTTCCAACCCCCCTGCATGGGCAGGGACACCTCCCACCAGACCAGGTTGCTCCAAGGCCCATCCAACCTTGCCTTGAACACTTCCAAGGATGGGGCAGCCACAGCTTCTCTGGGCAACCTGTTCAGTGTCTCACCACTAAAGAATTTCCTCCTAATGTCTAACAAAATGTCTGTTCCTGGCAAAGTACTTGCTGTAGCCTGGTGGCAGAGGGCTGTGCTGTTTAGTTCCTAGAGCAGTGAACTTCATTACTCCAAGCTTGTGTGAGAGGAAGGATCTTGGCCTTCAAAACTGGGCAAATTACTTGCAGAGGAGGATCAGTCATTTTTCCAAAGAGACCACAGGAATCAAAGACTGAGTGGTCTCTGCAACAGTTGAGCCCAGGCTCACACACATTTGTCTGAGTGCCAAGTATCAGGATCTCTACATGTGTAGAGCTTCAGCACTTTCTTTCTGGCTACACACTGCCATGCCCTGGCTGCTTATCCACACCCCAGGAACAGCTGTACACCAAGGCTGCAGGATCTACTGTCCTTGTAAAGTAACTTGTGCATATCTGGGATGAGCAGGGTAATGTAAGCCTTGTTCCTTGCTCCCTCTAGTCTTGTCGTTAAATAAGTGTAGATTGTGCAGACAGTCCTATCAGAAGATGTTTAGGTTTCAGCCACAAGTGTCGGGCTTTTAGTCAGACTCTGAGTACAGATATACAGTGGCAAATGTTTAAATTACTCCTGCTTATCAGCTGAACCAGAGGAAGTGACCCCATAGATTTCACTTTAACTGCAAGCCGTACAGCATTAGCTTGTTCCAGTGATTAATTTGTCTTCTTGCTCAAAAGTTGACATTTCATTGCTTGTGTGATGGTTCACTTTGGCAGCCTCTGGGATTGGAGTCTGCTGTATTTAAATTGGGGACTGATAATGCAAGCTCTTTAATTTCAGTTTATTGATGTATTATCTACCCCAAATCATTTGCATTCCTTCCCTAAAGGTAGAGCTGCAAGTGCTGAGTGTCTTTTTTGAAGGTCTGGTATGTCCATTCCTTTGGGATAGGTCCATCCAGGTATGTCTGAGCCTGAGTTCACCCTCCTTCAAAACCAAAAATGTGAACGTTGCCAGTTTGTTGGAGCACTGCAGCTCAGCCCGAGTGGCTGCCCTAGCTCTTTTATTTTGTCCTTCTTGAACTCAGCTGGATGTATTTTATAAAAAGTTTTTGGTCAGGAAATACAATTTGCATCATTTGCAGTAACACAAGTTTTCACTTCCTGGAAGAAGTATAAACAGCTAGGTATTTCTTAATAATTCTTACACTGTACTACATTCATTTGGCTGCTCGTATGTGTTTGCTTTAATATTGAAAAGAAATATTTCTCTGACAAATGGCATGAGCTGTAGCCATTGGCTATCTCACTACTGGATATTTATTGAGAAAGTTCCTCCCAAAATTTGATGGCACAAGTACATTCCAACCCAAGTGCCTGCTAGCAGCTGCAAGTAAAGCAGCTCATCACCCCTGCAAACCTCTGAGCACACCAGGTTTTGCAGTCTATTTGAAAACAAAATTGAGCAAAAAGTATCTTCTAGCACAATTTAAGGTTATATTCTGTGTTACTCATTTGCAAAGGAAACATAAGAAGTATAAACTTTGGCTATAACCTACCTGCAGTCTCACCCATGTCCTTGCCAAGAGTTCTCACCACTTTCAAGGGTGGAAGTCTGGAAGGTGCTCACTACACAGCACTTTACCTCTTGAGCACCATCATTTTTACTGCTGCATTTTTGCCTGCCAGCCACTCCTGGAGGTTTCTAAATGCTGCTGCCTGCAAATAGGTTTTCAAAGCACTTCTGTAGGACACCCTTCCTTCTCTCTCTCCTACTTAGGGAAGACTTACTGCATGGTTGCTTTGACCTCTCCTTGTCTGTGAGAATGCACATAAAACAATGCTAATTTGCCTGGAAATTATTCACATCACTACAAAAATACCCTTCAATATGGGTATTTCCCTCTTTAGATTTATCCTTCTGCTTAGGAAGTAAATTGAAACAGCTTTATGACTCCATCCTAGAACATGAAAAATTTTACTGGCTTTGTAAGACCTTGCAAATCACAAACTGAATACATTTTATGACACAACAAGCTGTGTCCCAGTGTTTTTCAGAGCCTAGAAATAGAGGTATGACTGACTTTGCATGTTTTGATCATAAGTTTTCAGTCTGGGGGACTTAAGCTATCAGTTTTAATAACAAGTTCTTTCACCAAAATCAAAACACTTCACTTTATCATGGAATATACTGATATTTGCCTGTTTGGAGAAGTTCATGCTGTGAAAATTCTAAATCTAGATTGTTGTTTTTTACTTGCAAATAAATTATTCTAAAGGTCAGAATTTTCCAAGGAATGTAAATAAGAAATCCAGTGGACTCAAGTCTTTGTGCTTCTTCTGAAAAGAAATCAGGTAGGAAATATTTGACCCAAAATACTGAAATGCTGTCTTGATAACCTGAAAAAAGTTCAGTTTCCCTTTAAAAAGCTGACATAAGTCATGCTTTGCTTCAGCACCTGAGTGCTGATAAATGTTATTTTCTGACATGTAAGAACTTAAATGTCTTCCTTATCCATGGCAAAGAAATCTTAATTTTCCTTCAGATAAGACAGCAAGAAGCATATATTTCAATTCTGACTTTGAGCTTGTTTTAAGCTCCAGAACAGAGCTGGGAGTGAGTGTTGAAAATGAGAACAGATTTGCTGCTTGGGATGAAACAGCCCCATTAAGAGCTTCTTCCTAGGTGGTTTAATTAAAAGATTACATTAGATATTGCATTGATATATTAGAGAGCAGATTGCTATAGCATATTTAAACTCCTGGCTGGAAGACAATGGGCATTGCATATACAAATTGTAAAGGCAGTCTGGGAACAGAAAGGTTGCTGTGTGACACAGAAGTGCACGTGTCCTGAGACCATCTCTGCTGTCACCTGTCAGTCCCCTCAGAGATGGTCAGGAAGGAAAAGGCAAAGGCTGTGCAAGGGAGGGATTTGTTTTGTGGATTGAGACCCCTAAGTATGGCTGCTTACCTGGAAAACTCTTCTCCAGGACTGCTCTGGCAGCTTCACCAGCTTGGCCCAGTTGGCTACAGTTTGCTGAACAAGAGCCTTTTTGGCAACCTGCACAGAGCCTGTGTACCATTGAGAATCATGGAATGGTTTGGGTTGTGAAGGACCTGAAACATCATCTAGATCCAACCCCTCTGCATGGGCAGGGACACCTCCCACCAGACCAGGTTGCTCCAAGCCCCATCCAACCTGCCCTTCAACACTTCCAGGGATGGGACAGCCACAGCTTCTCTGGGCAACCTGGGACACTGTCTCACCACCCTCACAGGGAAGAATTTCCTCCTGTCTCACCTCAATCTCCCTCTTCCAATTTTAATCCATTCCCCCTCATCCCATCCCTCCCTGCCCATGTCCAAAGTCCCTCCCCAGCTTTCCTGGAGCCCCTTCAGGCACTGGAAGGTGCTCTAAGGTCTCCCTGGAGCTTTCTCTTCTCCAGGCTGAACTCCCCCAACTCTCCCCACCTGTCTCCAGAGCAGAGCTAAACCAGCCCTTGGATCATCTCCATGGCCTCCTCTGGATTTGCTCCAGGAGAAGGAGCAATGCTGTTCAGTGTTCCTTTCACAACCCTTGATTTCAGACCCTTATGTCTGATCCAGTTGTATTTGTCTCATCTGATCAGCTGGTTTCTGGTTTTCTTGTTGCTAGTGTTACTTTTCTTTAGATGTGTTTACTTAAACCAAAGAAGGAAAGTACTGAATAGAAAATGGAAGCGGCATTTATTTGAAATATTTGGGTTAGCTTGAAAAATGAATGTGCATTCACCTTTCTGTGAACCATAACAATCAAATGTGGCTCTGCAGCAGGCAGGATTGTACATTGCTTATGTAGAATGGCAGCGACCTTCAGTCCTCAATCTGGTGCACAGAAATGTTCAATTAAGTCACTACCCTAAGGGCTGCCAAGGCCATTCTTGCCCCCATTCCTTCTGATTTCTTGTCCTACTCTCTTTTAGTACTAATGGAAAGGAGAGGACATGGAAGGAGGGTAGAAATGAGATTTTATCTATATAAACTTCTAGGAAAGGAGAAGAGCAGAAAACTGATGCAAGAACAAGTTCCTGGAATGCAGGAAGGATTTGAAATGCTTTGGGACACAGAAGCAGAAGCAATTCAAGAGAAAGATGGGCTCTTCCCCACAGAAGAAGGAACTGGTGAAGATGAAGGGCAGCTGGGGTGAGAGTGAGTGTCATTCTTACAAGGGGGAGAAGGAAGAACAAATGGAATAATGATAACTTTAGTGAACTGAGAAGCAGGAGTTGAGATCTCATGGGAAGCAGATCCAGGGGGGAAGAAACTAAGGAGAGGGCTAGGCATTTTTCATTTGATAACAGGACTATGAGCACAAATCATCTCAATTTAGAGGAAGAATAGAAGGTTCAATAAAAGGCAACTTGACACAATACAAGCTTTCCATTGATTTCTTATTTCCTTACTGTGTTGGCAGAAAATGGAAAGTAGGTTAGGTGAGAAAAGCTGGACTTAAGAATAGTCCATGTATGGGGGGAAACAATCAGAACAGGCAGCACTAAATAAGACACAGGATGTGAGAGAAATCCCTGGTTAATTGAATCATACAGTGAATACTATGAAAGGCTGTGGGAAAACCTTTCACAGATGAGCCCCACAATGCTGAAGAGGTGCTCACTAAAATACTGTCCATGAGGAAGTGGTGGGTGTAACTCATATGGCAACGAAGTCCAGACAAAGGAGAGATAAGAGGAGAAAGCAATTCAGGCCAAACCAGCAGCTCCTAAGGAAATTAATCAAGGGATGAGCAGAAGGTTAATTTCTGCAGGAGGAAAAAGCATGCTGGGGAACTTGAAGGGGCCCGTAGAGCCTGACACTAGTTTTCCTGCCTGGCCACAGGGCCCCAGCTTGGCCTTGCATCTGTCTTTCCACACCGAGATGCTTTCTTTGTTCCACTATCCTTATGACACTGGTTGGCACAGAAATTCTGCCACTTTTTTGCTAAAACCAAAACCTTCTCATTTACCCAGTTTACAGAGGCAAGCTGTATGGTGCAAAGGGCTAGGGAACAACATTTGATGGGGAAAGAGGGCAGAAATGAGCAGTTAGTGGAAGGAGAAGTCAGCTGAGCCTGAGGTGCCTTCTTCAAAGACTTTCTTTTTGAAAGAGGAGACAGAGGCTTCAGTTCAACCTCAGTATCTGGAAAATACAGAATAAATAACCTTAACTGTTTGTTGAGAATATAAAAGACAAAGAAGAGAAGTGGCAGCCAACCTGGATTAGAAAAGCATAAATCATGTCAAAATAAATTTAATTTACTCCTAAAACAGAGAAAAACCTTTTGGATAGTAGAAAGGCCGATGTCATAGGAGACAATGTAGTTAAGTGCAAGAAATATGACATTTTCAGAAACATGTTAGAGAAATCTAGCATAGATAAAACTACAGGAAGGTGGTCCAGAGGAGGCTGGAAGAATTAAGTCAGGTTTCCTGTGTCCAGTTCTGCTCAGTACTTCCATTAACTATCTGAACCATGTGATAGTGCGTGTATTTGTTACATTTTCAGAAGACTGGGAGGAACACTGTGTGGATGATCTTGATAAATTCCTTGTTGAGGAATGGCTCCTTTAGAATACAAATATACAGCAACTGCTGCTAAGGAAAATAGCCAGCACTCACCAGGTGCACAGATGTGTATTTAGGAATATGGATTTGGATAGGAGGGGGGAGCAGCTAAGTTTGCACGAGGTATTAGTGTAAAGAAAAGCTCAGGAGGGATGTATGGCAATGCTTCAGTCATAGGAAAAACTGTTTCAAAGGGTTCCTCCACACCACCAAGGGTTCATTTCAAAAATGAGAAAAGTTTAAGGCACCCCAAAAGAACTGACTGACCATTTCAGAAGTGAAAGCTGAAAAGAGCTTTCAAGAAATGTTAAACAGGATTACAGCAGTGATGAATCCTGCAACAGAAGTGCTGTGCTTGCATGTGCTCCCGTTGCTGGAAGCCTCACAGGAGGAGAGGACTGTTGAGACATGGTGCTTCTGTGCCAACAGTTCAGGCAACTGCTGGGGTTGTGTCTTAACCAAACACCATGGCTTAAGTCACAAGCATGGAAGAGTCTTCCTCTGGGTAGACCCTGATATCAAGAGGAACTGTATGTCAGAGGAACAGCATCTCTGGACAGAAACTAATGTAATGTGACTGCTGATTACAGCTACAGAACTGCCAGTTTAGCAAGCAATACATCAACTTCACTGCCAGACCGTGCACCAGCTCCACTGCCTTCAGCCACCTAATTGTGTATCGTGTAGTTAATGGAGATCAAACTGTTCAGTGTCAAAACTTCAGCTTCCAACACTTTCTTGCATAAATCACCTTCTTTATTCTGCATTCCTTTGAGGTAATTTTTGGCATATATCGTGGCCTAACTAATCTAAAAAGACTTTTATAGTCTTCTTGTGGTCTTCAATGAAAAAAAAAAAAATCTCTTCTCCATGCCCCTGCTACACAGGACAACCTGTAATGAAATGAAATTGCAGCAAGATTCAGCCTAGACACTAGTGAATTCTTTCTAATGCTATGAGTAGTGGTGCACTGAAATGCATTACTGGACGAATTTTCTCATCATTAAAATGGCAAATTGGTTTTGCCCTGAATGCCTTTGTGCAGAGACAGGCAGCTGGCTTCCAGTTCCATTCAGTGCAGGCTGTCAGAAGTTAGGAGCACACAGGGCTCTCTCTGCTGGAGACTGCAGTTGGTACTTGTTTCCATCCAGTTTTAAAAAAGCCATTCAGGCTAAGAGGGTCTATTGTTTGTATAGTGAAGCAATTATGGTAATGATAATGTAGAGTTGTGCTTTATTTTAATATTAATTTTAGGGACTTGGATACAACAGTAATTTGTATGGATGAATGACTAAAAAAGGCAAAATGTTTATAGAAGTACATAAAACTAATGTTACACACTCCATTTTACAAGTAGCTTGAAATGGGTTTTTATTATGCATTTAAAATGATGTATTTGTGTCTGTATAAAATGTCATATCTCATCTTAGGGAAAAGTGATTTTAAATAGCTCTTGTAATTAACTGTTTATTTCTAATGATTACATTACTTACAACGGTATATTATTGGAAGCATTAAATGCTTTTGTATCAGAGAGTCTGCCCACTATTCTTCTGGTCAGTCACCCTGTTTGTGTGCTGGGGCTGTGCTAAGCAGGAGCTGCTGGAGAAGGATTGTGCATTCCATGCTGGCACTTCATATTCTTCCTTTGCTTCTTGTTAGCATCTGTTGCCTTTGTTTAGGATGAAATCTATTGATTGTGGTCACAGATCTTGCCATGCTGCTGTCAGTCATGAAGCCCTGAGGTGATGAGGTATTCTTGTTTTAGTAAGACCTAAAAATGGTGACATTTTCCAAGCTTTCCATCAGATTGACAGTGGCATTGAGAGCACCCTCAGCAAGTTTTAAGATGACATCAAGCTGGGAGGCACTACATCAATAAAGCCCTCTGCTTCCATGGGCACTGTCAGGCATGCAAAGCAAAACAGAGCACGTCCTACCCAGAGCACAGGCAGTTTTGGCCCCCATCCCTTCTGCCCTTACACACTGCATGCAGAGGCAGGGAATAGATCTGCAGGTGCTTGGTGAGAAAGCTTGTCCTTCCTGGTGTTTGTGTTTGAAGTTTTTGTTTAGTCAGCAGGATCTCAAGTTGGAGCATCTCCTGTTGTGCTGCCAGGCTGCTTTGGTCTGCAGACAAGGCTGATGGGAGCTGATCTAAGCTGAGCTGGCAGACACCAGCTCTCACTGAGATGTACCCTGTGCCTCCCCAGTTAGACCTAGAGGGAAATGGGAGCCAAGGGCACCAAGTGCACTGAAGTCACAAGGTTGAACTCCTCAGGACATGGCTCAGACACAACAAGAGACATATAACTTCAGCCTGCATGTTCTTTTCCTTCCTTTTTTTTGGCCCAGTCCTTTGTGTCACTCTGTTAGTAAGAGCCAAGGAGCTGCACCTCCTAGATCCCTGTTGCTGTCTCTGTCAAGGCTGCACCATGTACTTGGAGAAGTGGTCCAGTGATTGTCTCCTGCGGGTTTCTGGGCACTGTGCTCTGCCCTGGGATTGATACCTGCTTTCCTGCTAGCCCATGTAGCTGATTAAACACCTTTTAAAACAAGGGTTTAAATCTGCATCTCCTTGTAGTGCATGCACTGACCAGTAATAGATTGGATTTCCAACTGAGGATACATTTTATCATCCTGGAAGTGATGGAGAAAGCCCCTTAGTGGGGCTGCTCACTCTGGGGTGGGACGATGTACTTGTATGTTCACCATCCTGGCTGCATTCAGCTCTTCCTTCCTCAGTGTTTGAATTACAAAAAGAAGTTTCTTCTATAGGAAAGGGATTGATGAAACATTTCAGCCTTTTCATGGGCAGCAGAGGGAAATAGGCACTATTATGGCAAGATTTGCTCCAGACCAGAATGTCTGAATTCAGCAATTTATCTGTCTCCTTCCATTGACTCTGAGATTAGACTTTGGCTGACTCTAAATACCTGCAGTGCTTGTATCTCAGATCAAGTCAGATGAGATAAATCCAGTCCACTATTTTCTTGCTTGCTTATGGCTTGTATCACTTAAATGTAGCAGACCATTTTGTTAAACCTAACACAGAGAACTGGTAGAAAACCAGTATAATGAAGAAGACAGCTGGATTGGATGGAGCCAAATTCCTGCAACATCTGCCATGTGAATTTCCAGGCAAATCTATGCAGAGGGGCAATGGACCAGAAGGCCAGTAAAATAAACCCAAAACCTGTGAAGCAGCTGGGAGAAGGGAATAGAGCCAACTGACTAGGACATGTTGGTCTTTGGCTGTGCTAGAAGGATCATTGCTTTGAATCCATGTGATCTCACCTCTGCAGTTTTTTGTAAAAATGCCACAGAGAAGCAAGGCAGTGGCCTGGTTCTTGCAGAGCTCTTGAAGTCATTTTAAAAACATCCACTGGGATCTGCTCAGCTTGGAGATTTCCCTCCATTAAGCTCCCTCCTTGTAGCTGCCCCTCCATTAAAAGAAGAGGGACACCAGCCTCCTTGGGAAGACTAGGATAGATGGCTGGCTGGCTGGATGGAGAAAGGGAGAAAAATAGAAAACACACTCAAGTGTCTTTGCTCTGATCAGCTGCTGAACGTGCAGGAGCAGTAATGAATTAAAGAACCTCACAGAGAGTTCTTTGACAAAATTCTGAGGAGACCAAGTTTTGATTCTTTTCTTTCAATCTTGTGTAAATTATTCACTGTATTGGAAATAAGACCCTCACACCCAAGCTAATCAGCTGTGATCTAAGAGTTTAATAAGCTCAGCAGCTGACATCTCTCTCTTTCTCTCCTGCTATGCATAACTGCTGACAGCTGATTAGCATCTGACATGCAGACACTAATCACAAGAGGGCTACGGTAATTGATCAAACTGGGAGCTGGACTGTCAGGTGCTTTGGAGACCTCAGAGCACTCGTGCAACAACCTCTGGGCTGTTCAGCAGCAGGAAGGAGCTGTACAGGCAGGGCTGCATGTTAAGGATATTTGTCTTTTTTTTTTTTTTCCTGCTTTTACTTGTGATGATCCAAGGGCTGGAGCACCTCTCCTATGAAGACAGGCTGAGAGAGTTGGGGGTGTTCAGCCTGGAGAAGAGAAGGCTCCAGGGAGACCTTAGAGCACCTTCCAGTATTTGAAAGGGGCCTACAGGAAAGCTGGGCTTTTTACAAGGACATAGAGTGATAGGACAAGGAGTAAGGGATTAAAACTGGGAGAGAGGGGAGATTTAGATGAGACATGAGGAGGAAATTCTTCCCTATGAGGGTGGTGAGACCCTGGCCCAGGTTGCCCAGGGAAGTTGTGGATGTGACCTCCTTGGAAGTGTTGAAGGGCAGGTTGGATGGGGCTTGGAGCAACCTGGTCTAGTGTTAGTTGCCCCTGCCCATGCAGAGGGGTTGGGACTAGATGATCTTTAAGGTCCTTTCCAATCCAAACCATTCCATGATTTTATGATTGTGTTGTCTCCTCTCTGCCACCTTTGCAGCAAATTGGCCAATTTCAGGTGAATCTGACTGCAGAATAGATGCAGAAAGAAGATTATATTCCTGCAACTGTGGAAATCAGTGGTTGAGTAGAAGGCAGAGACATTGTATGTGCTGCAGTTGTGGGAAGAACTGCTCTGTGCTTGTGTCCTGCAAGGGAATATGAAGTCTAACCCTTACCTGGTACAGCAAATGGGAGAGAAAACATCAATCCTAACTCATTCCTGTTGGATACCAAACTCAAAGGACTGTATAGCAGTGGAAACCAGGCTGCACTGCATGACATTTTTCCAACAAAACATTTTGCATTGAAAAGGTAATTTTTTTCACACCATGAGGAAATGCCATTCTGCTTGTAAACTTGGTATTTTGTGATGAAAAATGGAAAGTATCAGTTCTGTGGGTTTGGAGTGCAAAGTCAGCATCTTCCATAGGAAACATGGAGAAGGAAATGAACCATATCTCACCATCTGTAGCTGTTGCTTGGAGATAGCAGAGTCCCTTGGTCAAACACTGTCCCAGTATCTTTTGTGTCATGTGGTGAAAACTGTTCTCTCAGTTTTGGTAATGAGGAGCCAGGAAAGGCCTCAGCCTCTGAGTTCAAAATCAGAATAGAGGCTCTAAGTCCAAGACTGCTTCATCCACTGGAATTGTAGAGCCCAATAATCTGTTTTGCACAAAATGACCTATCACTCCTGACAAGCAGCAGTGCCCAGCACCTACACAGTGTGACGCTTTCTGAACAGTGTTTACTCTTCCAGCAGCCCTTAGGGGTCCAGTAATTTATCTATTTCTGTGCAGTGGGTACATGACCTTTAATACAGAGCAGAAGCAGAACAGAGCTTTATGGTTCTGCTAATAGAAATTGTTGTGTTGCACATAGCTCTTTGTCAGGCAACTGATGAAGAACATTGTTTCTGGCTGAGCATCCGGTGGGGGCTGAAATGCAGGGGGTTTGGCCCAGGAAACCCTTGTCTCACATACACCTGATCAGCCTCTCAGGTTACTGTGTTCTTGCCCTGTAAAAAGATGCTCCCCAGGAGACATCACCCTCAAAGGAGTCTAGGCAATCACCCTTGCTTTTCGAGAAGTTTCGTGTTGCAGCCACTCTGCTCCTCTGTAACGTGAGGCAGGAAACTGGGGTAGCACCTGGAGGTGCTCCAGGCTGGACAATAACTCCCCATTCATGAGCTTAGCAAAACATGAGCTGGGCAGCCTTTAATGGCTCTGCTGAATCTCCTCCATGAAATTAGTTTAGCTCACCTCTGTTGCCTGTTTCATGATTTTCCACGAGCTTTGCAAGGCTGGTTAAACTTAGGAGAAAGGTGAAGGGGCAGCTTGGTCAGGGAGAGAGCCTGACTCTGCTGCTGGCAGAGCAGCAACATTGCAGGGCAGAGCAATCCTCTTCTGTCTGCTGCTCTGTGCATACTCCAGATTCCTTTCATCAGCAGGAGTCTTTCATCCATAACCTGTTTCTTCCCTCTTTGTAAAGACAGATTTAAATTAGGGTTATTTGCAGCAGAGAAAATTACCTTCTTACTTAATTTGTATTAAAACATCCATCCCACAAGGTGCAACAGACCTTTAACCAGGTAGAATTGATAGATATTGGCCAAGCAATGGGATGAGTTGGAAATGATCTTTCTCCTCTCTCCTTTTGGGGTGAAGAATGGTGAACAGAAGGTTCTTTGAAGTATTTCCAAGCAGCTGCCTTAGCTGCATGTGAAAGACATTACAGATGTTGCTGTTGTAGCCAGCCTGTGTGCCAGGGCCCTCTCCCCACAGCCTCCTGCCTGTGGGATACAGACCTAGAGGAGGGATTCAGGGTGCAGGTGAGGTCTCATGTCCTGGGAAGGAGAATAAATTTATGCTAAGTGCACAATTTGCTCTGTTATGAATAGCTTGGGCACGTGGTGGCTGCCTGACTTCCTACCAGTGAAACACTTGCTTAGCTCCATCATGGATTTAAATTATATCTATAAATAATACATAAAATGCATGTGTGTATAGATAGTTACATGAATATAAAAATTACATATATAAACCCCACTGCTCTGATTGTTTATCCAACAACCATGTCTTCCTCTGACTTGATGGTGCCTACAAAGAACAACCATTTCAAAGGGAAGCCTGAAAATGGTTTATTGGGGTAGTCATGAGATGACAATTGAATTCAGCTGTGGATGAGTTTATAGAGCTTAATATCCTATTTTTGTGAATTAGGCCATATTGAAGCAGGGTGTTTTCCCCTCAGAGGAGTGGCCTGACTAGTCCTGTTTATGAAACTCCTCTTTTCTGTTGTTTGATGGGTTTTGTTTTCTTCTGCTTGCAAATGTCTCCAAGTCTCTGTTTTGCTCTGATGTGTGATTGAGTTTTCTGGGAGGAATTTGTTCTGATCTTCAAGCTTTTTTTACTGGAGTGAGAACTCCATTTCCTGCCCAGTTTCAATTATTGCTTCTTCCTTGCTTAGACAAGTGAGAAAAGACCTTCTTGAGGTCCTTCAAGCATTTAGTTTGGATAACTACTTTTTGACAGGCAAGTGTGGCAGTCTCAACAATATAGCATTTAAAGTCAACTCTCAGTTGTTAGCTCATCCTACCTAGTGAACCAGCAGTTCTTATTTCTAGCTGCATGAAATCCCCAAGGTGAGAAAGCACAAACTGCAGGTGCTGAGCTGGCTGGTCCATAAGTCTCAGCCCCAGACAGATTGTTCCCATGCTATCTCACAGCCTCACCTCCTCTGATGCTTTTCCAGCTGTTTTCATTTTTTCACAACAAAACTCTGAGAGCGCAAAGTCTAAACTCGTCTCCTGGCAGCAAACCCAGCTGTGAAACCACAGCACCATCCAGGGGCCATCAGGACTCATTTCCGTGTGTGTCTGCAGACCTTACTGGAGGCAGCTGCTCCTCCAGACTGGAGCAGGGCCGGACCAGTTCCCGCTCTGCATTTGATTTTCTTGCAGCAGAGAAATGCACAAGGGGAATTCAGCTTCTCTGCAGTCCTGTGTTTGCCTTGTTTGTGCCTTAGGAAAACAATCTCTGTATAATTCCTTTCTGGGTGTTCTACCATGATGCTGATGTCTTAAGTGGTTATTTGCATTTGGTTGGAGAAATGGCTTATGGGATGTCCAGAGGCTCTTTTACCCAAATCTTTAGGGACCTGTAAGTGCCTATGCCAAGAGCCATTAATTACTCTTATGTCACCTATTTTATTCTAAAGCTGGGCAAATATTTTCCCTCCTCAGCTGCTTTTTGACTGAAAATGGAGATTCTGGTTAAATTTGTGTCTGTTTGCCATAGAACTTTTTAAATACGTATTTTTTCATAATACATATTTAAATGTAAATGACCATGTGTAGCACTTACTGAGTGTACAGTGACCCCTCCCTTTCCTGCTGCTGACTCCTCAGCTCAACTCATTTCCCAGCACATTCTGTGGCCAATGGTAATACCAGGAACTGAGAAACCTCAAGAGGGAAATGGTCTGACCAGAGATGCAGCCTGTAACTGCTGATTCATTCTCTCTCATTGCTACTGTTGATCAGAAACTCCCTTTGGATCCAAGCAACCTCACTGAAGAAAAGCTTTGGTTTCATTAAACAGAAATTTTCTGGTGTAACTTCTCCCAAGTAAATAACAACAGGACCAGAGGAAATGGCCTGAAGTTGGGTCAGTGGAGGTTTAGATTGGGTATTAGTAAGAATTCCTGTACTGAAAGAGTGGTCAGGCTTGGAACAGCCTGCCCAGGGAGGTGGTGGAGTCACCATCCCTGGAGGTGTTCAAGAAACATGTGGATGTTGGCACTTCAGGGCATGCTCTAGTGGCTGAGGTTGAGGGGTTTTTTGTGGGGGTGGATGTTTTCTGGTGAAGTGTGTGTGGTTGTTTGTGTTTGTTTGGGGTTTTTTTTTGTATTGATGGTTGGACTCAGTGGTCTCAGAGGTCCTTTCCAACCATGACGATCCTGTTATTCTGTGATTCTGTGATCAGCTGTATTTTTAGTGATAAAGAAATAGAGATGCTAACTAGACCTTTGAATATGTCACTAAGTCTCCAGTGGAAAGACTTTCATTACCTCTGTCAGATACTGGATCAGTGAACAGTAATACTGATGGATCTTAAGATTCAAGTGACTGAGCTGCTACCCAAATAAGAAATTATTCAATAGATTAAGGGTAAATTCAGGAAATTAACAGCAAAACTTTGAGGTGTGTATGTGAATGTTGGAAATTCTACTCAAAACCAACTTTTGATTCATGTAAAGGAAACAGGATACGACAGGAGTAAAGTTGCAGTGGAAAAAATGTCATGAGCAGGTAGGAGCCTTTAAACGTAAGTGAAATAGCAGATAAAAACCTCACAATTGGGTATGATGTGTTTTCATTGTTTGGTTTTTTTAAGTGAAGGGTCTTTTAGAAGAAATTCCTTTAATTTTTTTGAGGTGTCTGGCCCTGAGCACGGTTAGATAGAGATGGCATAATGGCATTTTAGGCTACGTAATACAGAGGTCTAAACTGGTCTGATCGTGAGCAGGTCAGGCAGGGATTGAAGTGAAAATGGAAACAGGAGGTAATATGTTTGGCTTGTGCTCTGTCTTTAATATGCACCTGGGCTACCTGTAACCACTCACCAGCATTTCAGTGAGGGACACTGCACTGTACCTATTTATTTCTGCTGGGACCATGAAGAAGAAATGGAGAAGTGATGGAGACAGCTGTAACTCCTGTGAGGGAACCAGCCTGCATCTTAAAATCACAGTATTTAAGCTACTCATGAAATTTCTTTCTGGTTTTTGACATATGGGATGTTGTTTTGTTTGATTTCTGAAGGATCATTGAAACTTTTGGCCAAAAGATTTCTTTGGTTAAAAACTCTTGTTCCTAATGAGAAGCAATTTGCATGGTAATTTTCTGCCTGGCTTTGCTCTGTGGCATTGCCTGAGCAAAAATAACCCTAATAGCTAATAAAGTTGTGTATGGTATTACCAAGCTGGCTGGTTTACAGCAAGCTTGTGTGTGTCTATGTGATCTGCTTCTGTAGGAATGTTATCCTTGTATCCTGTAGATACAAGATAAGCATCTCTGTTCATGCAGCCAATTGTGCCCTCCCTAGTGACAAGAAATGCCCTAAGGCCCTCTATTTTTTTGCTATGAGCCAGAACAATCCCCTGCATTTATTAAGTTGGAAAACACACTTCTGCTAGCCTGGAAACACATGAGAGCTGAATGCTGATTCAGGAGCTGTGTGCTTGTCATATAGAAAGCTGTATTAGAACGTAGCCCCAGTGTTACACTTCTTAAGACAAGGAGTAAAACCCATTCGTTTCCAGGACACCATACAGAAGTGTCAGGATGCATTTCAGAAACCTTTATAAGGAACTGGTTCCATATATCAAAGCCCAAGGATGCTCCCAGAAACCTTAAGGCACCAGATACTCGTGTCTGGTTTTGATCAGCTCCCCTGAATGTTGCTTTTAACTCCCACAGTGTTACAGGAATGCCCTGGCACAGGTGGTGCACTTCTCCAGCCTTCCCTCTGCACTCTCTAGCCTTCTGCCTTACCTGTTCCCATCTCTCCCTGCTATTTCTCCCTTACCTGTGCCCTAACGTTTCAGCAAGTCAGTGCCTTTAAAAAACTTTGGGTGCCCAACTCCTTAAAGAGTGTTGAGGGCTGCTGGGGGCTGATTTTCTCTTCGGCTGGGGACTTTGTGCAGCAGGAACTGTCTCTGTGGAGGAACAAGGCAGCCTGTTCACATCTAGATCCCATTAGAACTCCCTCATGTCTAGAAAGGGTTGCAGGAATGTACCTGGATTGGCCTCATCCCTTGCATCTGAAATCACAGGTTCAGTGGTGACTTCTCCCACATAGTTTTATTCTTGGAAAGGAACAACCTTAACGTGAAACCAGGTTGTGCAAAGGCTGGCTGAGGGATAACCAGTTAATTGTCCGTGAGGTATTGGGCAAACTGGTATTCAGACACCCCGAAGAAAGCATTCTCATTTTGGTTGACCTGAACTAAATGGATTGCTGCGAGTTTCTGAGGGGGGTAATTTGGCATAAAGAGCAAAATCATCTTAGGTTCAGCTGAAATTACCCTGTCATTGCAACATACAGTAAAATTTTGCTTGGAAAATTTCTAGTCTTGTATCAAGAAGGGCCCCTGAGAACATTTTAGTGTCAGACTGGAAGAAATATTTTTTTCCTGTAAAGAGAATTTATGCTGTTCCCAGCATATCAAGACCTCTGGCATGCCCATGGGGGCTAGGTGAGTTCGGATTTAAGAAGAACTTTTTAGAGACCTTCCAAAAAACTGTTTTGTAAAACTGACTGCTCTTTTTGTGTGGTTTGTTTGGTTTGTTTTTTTTTTTGTAGAAAGGAGTCAACAATATATAAACATTTACCATTAGTTACAGTTTATCTTCACTTAATTTTCTCAGTCACCAAATAAGTGGGTCAGCTTATGGCTTCACTGCTCTAGACCCCAAACCAGCCAACAAAATGCCCTGTGGCTTTGGTTTGTCCCTTTTTCCATATTTTCTGATGTTTGCCACTATGTTGGACTGGTCTCATAGTATCTGATGGGAAGATGGCCACAGGACATCATGCTCTAGTCATGTGGCTACAGTACATTCATTAATTGTGTCATTTTGGAACATGCTGAAAGGTTTGAGGTGTGGAGTAAAATCCCCAACAGTAACTTAGGAGTCTAAGATGCATTTTCAGGGTGACTTGGACTCTTGAGAATCTCATTTAGGAGCTTCAGGTTTTGGGTCTCTGATTCCCATGCTCTGAAGCTATCAGCTGAGGTGTTACGATGATTTTCCTTTTCCCCCACTGTCTGTTCCAGCTCCGAGTCAGAAATCATTGCTCTCTCCTTACCTGCATCACAGAACTGGCAAAGGGCACTGCTGGAGCTCTCTGAAGAGTTTGTGAAGCTCACTTTCTCCAGCAGTTCAACACATTGGTTGAGAACAGCCAGGCCTGCTGTTGCACATAGGTGTTCCCTGCTGTCAGCTCTGCTCTGGGGTGGGAGAGAAAAGATTAAATGGCTGTAGCTAGAGCTGCCAGAGCTTACCCAGCAGAACACATAGTCACTTGAAAGTCAGACTTCTGGGAACAAAACCCTGCCAGGATGAGTGCTCATGACATCTGAGGTCTTGAGATCAAGTGAGGATTGACAGTGCTGCTTCAGCTGGGCTGCCAGCCATGGCCTTGTGCAGAGAATGGAGAGCAGGTGTGATGACGAGTTGGGCAGCTCACTTTGTGTGCTCTGAACATGGCTCCTGATGTGCTAGTGAGAAATGGGACTATTGGTTGCTTTTATAAAGTTCTTGGGGACCTAAAAAAGTAATAGGGTTTCAGAAGTCAAGAACATGACAGATGGTCTGCTCTGTTCTTCTCTGTGGAGGTCTCCAGCTTCAACCCATGTGTTTACCAGTACAGTGGCTGTGCTGTAAGCCCCCAACCTTCTCGTTGGGTCCCCAGGCACAGAGAATGGAACTATCAAATTATCTCAGACTAGTGGGTGGATAATATGTATTGATGGATCTGAGTGCCCATTTGCTTCTGCCTTTGACATTCCTGGAACATGAAGTCTTAATAGAGGTCAGCATCTGTACTGGTTTGGGCTGGGATTGAGTTAATTTTCTTTGTAGTAGCTGGTGTGCTGTTTTGTTTTGTTTTGGTGATGAAAACAGTAGCAGCTCTCACAGCATGAAGTGCAGCTATGGGAGGTGTGTTCCTTCCTACACACCAGCCTCTCCCTTGCCTTTTTGTTTGAATTTCTTTAAAGTAAAACTGTCATTAGCCAGGGAATGAATTGTCCCTCTAAAGGCAGAAAACTAGCTTTTCTCTACCACTTTCAGGCAACACAATTTCCAGCATCATTTTCTTTAGTGCAATGTTTCATTTTGTTTTAGTTCTCCAGCCCAGCAGTTGGTCAGACCTGGCCTGCTCAGAGCTCTGACCACCCAAGGGAAAGGCTGTCCTCAGACTGACAGCTCCTTTGCTATCTAGAACCAAGAAAAGACATTTTCTCTAACTAGGAATTCCATTATTTTGGCATTCATTTTTGTCTGCTAACTGGATAAACCCCAAAATATCAACATTTTAGTGACATGAAACTTACTCAGAAAAATACTGCATTGGAAACAAAAATCCTTGTTTTGAGCAAAATAAATATCTAGTTTCAGAGAAATTTCGTTTTTGACAGATTGAAACTTCAAAATGTTGATACAGAAGAGTTAGTTCAGAGTTGTCTTACAGGAGAGAGTCGTTTTGACAATATTCTGTGTTTTGTCATGTAAATTGTCAACAGATTTCCATCAGATCGACTCTTTTCCCTGTGGTGTTCACAGCTCCTCAGCCCTCCATGCAAACCTCATTCACAGCGTCTGAACACAAGCTCACAAAAGCCTTCAGAAAGGGCCTGGCTCCTCTGGCAATCCTGGGCAGAGCACCGGTTTTTGGATGTTGCCATGTAAATACCAGATTTGATTGCTTTGCAAGCCATCCAAAGAGCAGGAAATAAAAGGAAAATGGAATTTGATGGTAAAAGTAGCAGCTGGAAGCTCCATGTTCTTGCCCTGGATTGATTTTGTGTGAGTTGGAAGCTTACTAGTTATTTTTGTTTGTGCCTCAGCTTCCACTTCGGCCTTTTAAATGAGGACCGTTTTGTTCTCCTCCACCCATGGTGAAGATTTCTCAAGATCTGGATCATCTCTCATAATGTATTTATACAGTTTAAACAACAATATTCCAGACCACCAGGGAGTAAAAATGAAGCTCAGTCTTAAGACTAAAACCCCCTTTGGGAATGTGTCTTTTTCACATGATTTCCAGATCAAATACATCCACTCACTTCCAAAAATCACTTTTTACCCTCATATTTTGTTTTCAATCTTTATTTCAATTTACATTTCACATGTTTCTGCTTTTCTTCCTGCAAATCAAGAATAAACCCCAGGCATTTTGGGTTTCTCCTCAGTTTCCATCTCCAGACCAAGGTGATTTTCGGTTTGTATGACATGAAGGCTTTTTACTTGATCACCTTCATCATCATTGCTTTTAATGAGAGGTTCAAAAATGTTAATATCAGCAGGTCTAGCACCACCTGGTGTTTTCTAAGTATTCATCTTTTGTTGCTGTGTTTTACCCAAATCCCCCACTAGATGGTATGAAGGGACTGGAAAGAAAATTCACTCCAAAAATGGAAATAAAATTAACTCTAAAAAAACCACACCAAACCCTGAAATATCTAAATAATAGGTAAGGAGTTAAGGATGGAAGAAATAAGACTGTTTGGGCCCAGTGGAAGTCCAGACACTTATTGGTCCTACAGTGCTCAACAAAGTTGTACCCTTGAGGGAAGAGGGTGTTTGATGACTCCAGGAACACCCAGCCCAGAGGGTGATCTCAGTGCAGACGTGAGTTTTACCCTCAGTTTTACGTCCCTTGGAAAATCCCTCATGTGCTTTTTACATTAAATGCCTTTGACTCATTGAGGAGCCAGGACTGACACTGTGGCACATCATTTACCTGCAGCTCTGAGCTCTGCTGGGAAAAGCTTTTTGTTCTGGTATTCCTCATGTATAGAACAATAGGGTCTTATTTTAATTCCCCACGGAAGTTTGTGGGCCATTCAGAGCAGATTCCTTTCTCTTTCACAGGCATTTCATCTCCAAAGCACATCAGGTTGGTTGAGGGGATTTTGAATCCTCATTTGATTAATCACTCTGGCAGAGGTGGTAAATTCTTGGCAAAGTTGTCAGCTGCTGGGGACACACCACCTCTCTGGGCCACATTAAAAGGCAGCTGTTGAGTACCTAATTGCACAGTGAGCTAATTAAGAAGTTTGTGGAAGAAAGGCCAAATTTGAGTTTCAGTTGTAAGCTGGGAGGCACCAGATGCACTGGGAACACCTGGTGGGGACCAGGTTTCTTCTGCGGGTATGAGAAACTGCCTTTCAGGTCTCTGGAGAAAAGTGGGTGCTCATTTTTCACAAGGTCTTTAGTCACAGGTGGACAGAACTAAGAGAACAGTTGGAAAACAGATGAGCTGCTTTCCCTAGAAGTCACCCAAAAGAACTTCCCCTTCTCTGAAGCCCCAAATTTAGAGACTGAGAAGTGTCAGTTCTCTCTGCACGCCTTGGGCCTGGGAAAGATCTGGCAGAACAAACTTGAACAAAAACTTCAAAGGACAAATGATCTAACAGGTTGGGTTGGGTTTTGGAGAGGTTTTTTTTGTTTTGTTTTTCAAAAGCTGTTCACCCCCATCCCAGTACAACAAAGTTTCCTTGGAAGAAGAGGGGCAGGAGAAGGAAATGGGTCTGAGTTAATCACACTGGGGACAGATCCAGAAAAGAAGAAAATGCAAAATAAGCAATCTGAGGACAAAGAAAAAGAGAAGACTTCCTCTGGCTTGCAGTGGAAAGGTGTGGGACTGTCTAACAACCCAAATTTCTCTCATTCATTCTTTTTCCCCTTAAGAGAAGAGGAGAAAGGGGAATACAAGGTGGAGGCAGAGGCAGTTCAAAGGAAAGAAAATGAAGAAAGGAAAAAGAGAGGGACTTTAAAAGGAAGTGTTTAAATCTAAAAGAGCAAAAGGAAATATGAAGTGAGATAATTCCATTTCTTTCCTTTGAAAACATTCCCAGTAGCTAGTCTCTGGGGTACAGATAACATGCTGCTTCACATCTCTGTGTCAAATACACAGTGCAATCCTGTGCTACTTTCAGTACCTGATGATGAGTGCAAATTGCTTGTGAAGACAGTAATTTATAACATCTACCCCGGGCCTTGGCCATCTGGTGATTAAGCTGGTCTGTGGCCTACAGCTTGTTCTGGACTCCCAGCCAGACACCTGGCTGGCTCTGTGCTGGAAATACCCCAGGCCATTGCTGCCAGCACGTGGATTGTGTCCCACTTACCAGGCAAAAACCAACTTGGTGGTCACCTTCATATCCTTCACTCTGGCTTAGAAGTCCCTGTATCCTGAGACAGGGCACAGAGGCACCAGCTTCCCTTCCCCTTGCCAGGAGCCCTGCACAGCTCCTGGGCTCTGCAGATGGTCTGGGACGGGCAATCGCAGGAGACCCGCAGGAGGCAGCAGGGCATTGAGCTCCTGCCTCTCTTGGGAACTCTCCTTGCACGAAGATTCCAGTTGCACTGAAATAGCCTGTCTCTCCATCAAGCTTCCTCATCCTCCCCTGAGAGCCTTCTTCTGGAGGTTCTTCCAGAGCATCTTTTTACCATTTTACCTCAGGAAACTGGACTTTTTCATAGTATTGTGCAACAGCCATGAGGCAGTTTTGGAGCAAAGCACTAATCTCAGGCACAGTGTCCAAGACTGACAAGTGGGGCCATCAATCCACTTTCTCTGTATCATTAGAGAGAACTTCGAGGCCAGACATGTGAGGCACTCACTGGAGCAGCTCTGTCTTTTCACACAAACCTGTGTTGGTTTGGCTACTATGTCTCTAATTGGTTTGGAGGACAAAAGCTACATTCAGGCAAATCTCTTGGCTGGGAAAACCTTCCATCTCATAGAAATTAGACACCCCAGCAAAAATTGTCATGTTTTTTCTCTTGGAACTTGTTAGAGGGTCTAAAGAAATGTTTCCCAGTGTCCTGCTGTTGGATCCACAGATGAGCCATGAAGGAGTTACCATGGCCATTAATTTAGAAGTTAAAAATTCCAAGGGTCAAAGTGATTTCAGCTGCTTTGTGCTGCCTGGATGATTCAGGTTGAAGAACAGCAGAACCCAAGAATCTACTGTCACGAGTTCATTGTGCCTCAGCAAGTTTTCCACAGTCGCATCCTACAGGACTGGTAAAGGAGAAAATCTTGTCCTCTCTGCAGTTCCCCTGTCCCTTGCCAAGCCTCCCAGAGCTAAGCTTAAGTTTCTGTGTAAGGAAGGAATCTGAGTGATGTACTTTTAATTAAGGAGGATGTTCCATGATGGACAAGTATGGCACAGGTAAATGGCTGTGAAAAGAGATCATGGCACATGTAGCAGTGTGTAAAATGGAAATACATGGAAATTTTACACTTTGCAGCAAACCAGCAAGGTGGCAAAAAAACCTTATCTCCAAACCCACCACACCTCTAAACATACTAACATGTATTATTAATTTCTTTGTAATCTGTAAGAGAGAGACAGCCTGTCTCTTTGGTCTGAAAGCATCCATACCAGTTAAAGAAAATTAGTGACTTAACCTAAAAAGGTAGGGAGAGGAGGGAACAGAAAAGACAGAGTCTGTGCGTGTGTACATGCGTGTTAGAGTGTATGTCAAAGAGTGGATCTCCTTCTGGGTGAGAGTGTATGTGTATGAAAAAAGGCTTTCTAGCCTTATTTATTTAAATCTGGAGCTATACTTGGCACTGTGATAGAGAGGAGCGACCAAGATTTTAAGGCCAGCTCTCAAGCTGAGCTGTGTGGTGCTTGGGAGCTGTTTCTCCAGACTCAGAGCATTCTTACAGCTCTGATTCTGCCACTGATAGATGCAGATTCACACCAGCCCCAAAAGCTCCTTCTTACCCCTTGTTCCCATCACAAAGGTTCCTGCCACAGGCACAGCCTTGATGCCAACAAACACTGGTGAGGATGCCCAGAGAAACTGATCTGGTGAAGAAAGAAATGATTGATTGGACTGAATCAGTCCCCAGGTCACAGCACCATAGGTTCACCACCGGTCTGTGAGGGGGATGTGCCAGTGTGAATGGACAAGCAGGTGGGACCTTGACTCTTCTCTTCAACATCAGCACGTGGCTCTGAATTGTGCTTCCAGGATGCACAGGATGGGCTTTTGCTAGTAAAGCTGGGCTGTGGCCTGGGGGTGGCCTAACATATACCTATATATGCACATGAATTTTGGGTTGGCAGGGGGAGGAGAGAGGCAGTAGGATCTGTTTGGCTGTCACTGCTGTGGAAATGCAGGCTCAGACTTCCCCTGAGCTTCAACAGTGTCTCCTGTTCTCCCCATTCTGTGCACAAGGCATGTCCAATACTTTCAGGGGACCTTATTGCACATCCCAAGTTGTCTTTTGCCCCCCCTTGTCATTCAGGGGAAGGAATGCTGTTAGGTTTAGTGTCATTTTCCAAACAGCTCAAGGGAATTGTTGCTGCCCTCCTAAAAGCTCAGGATCCAGTCTCTTTAGCCATGCTGTGAGCAACAAGGAAGCCACACAGCAGGGTGGCACCTTTTGTTCCTGCAGGCCCAAAGTCCTCAACAGATGCAGAATTGAGAATGGGAGGGAATGTGCTCAAGGAAAGATGCCTGCTCACCTGGGCTGTCCACTCCTCCCTGCCTGAGTCCTTTATTCCCAGTAAAATTAAGTGAATTATTTTTTTACCTAGTCACAGAAGACCCTTACCTCCAAAAACCCAGTGAAATACATCAACTTGTTTTTGCTGCAAGAGAAGAGGGAGCTCTAGTCCCCCAGGGCTGCCAGCAACATCAATCACCAAGATGATACTTCACAGAAAAAGAAATTTAATAAAAAGGGTTTTTTTTCAGGGATTCAGTGCAGGACAGACAACTTTACTGTATCAGTTTTCCTTTGTCTGTTGGCATTTCTGTCTATCCAGGGTGCTCTCTTTTTGATCCTTTGTGCAAGCTTATTATGAAATTAAAACTTAGAAGAATTAGGTGGCACCATTTCTCTTGGTACCGTGCATGGGGAGGTCACAGAGCCAGGATTAGACACGTTCCCTGGAGAAGCAGGCAGAGTTTAAATAAAGTTTTTTTTTATGGCCCTTGGCATTCCTTGAGCTTTGAGGCACTGATGTAGTTCTCTTAAAAAAAAAAAGGGGGGGGGAGGGAAAAGAAAAGAAGAAGGGAATGAAAAAATCCATCTCTGTCTGAAACACCCAGTGTCTCCGTGTGTGTGTGTGTGTAAATTAATTCCCATTGAGCTGGCTTAAGCATAAAATGTCTGAAAACATATTTTCAGACTTGAAAGACTGACATCAATAATCAATAAACTAAAATCTGTATCTGGACAATTCCTAATGTATCTACTTAAATATGGGGTTTGATCCCTAATTCCCTCCCCTCTCTCTCCTCTTCCTCTCCACAATAAATGGAGATTTTGTATTAATTTTTGTTATTATTGTACCTTATCTCAAGGGCTTGTGTGATTGGCTGCTGTCACATTGTCCTCACGGGTGGCAGCAGGACTCACCCTGTTGTTGCTTTAACTGAGGACAGATGAAGTAGCTAACAGGAGTCCCAAAACTTGCAGGGACCAACTTAAACCTTCCAAGTGTCTTTGTTTCATGTTAGGGAAGAAATCAACAGACACATTTTTAATACTTCACTGAGCTTGAATTTAATGGAAAAAAGTTTAGATCAGTACTGCCCAGTTGCCAGTTAGGCTTTGATTATTGTTACCAATCTTATAATATGGAATGGTATGTTTATTTTAAAGTCCATATTTTTTTAATTCCAGGATTCAGAGAAACTCTCCCCTTCCATACATTTCTAGATACTGGTGGAGAAAATATTGTCAACATAAAATATATACTCTCCAAATGGCCAGAAACCAGAGTCCCAGTGAATGGAGCCTAAAATGCATCCTTTAAAATCCCCTAAGCCCTTAGGATTTTTCAGGCAGTATCCTGATTGCTGGCCAGGGGCTAGGGACCTGGCACATGATCCTGTGAGACTTCTGGTTCTTAAACCCAACCACATCAACCATTTCTAACATCATCTAGTCTATGTCTCTAGGTACTTGTCTCTTATTTACCTCTGAAATATCTGAGTGTCTATTTGCTCCTCAGGATCTGGCCACTGAGTGGTAATTGCCCTTTAGAGTCTGAGGAACATGTTTTCTAGCTATATCCTCTTCCAATTTTAAATCCCCAGCTGGGGAAGGAGCTGAAATCAATGAGAAACAATTTGTTGTTTCTGCAGTGAAGCTCTGACAAGTCATATGCTTGGGCAGATGATGGTGCCAGCTCTGGGAAGTCTATATTTGAAGTCTGCAGAAGAAATTACATTGTCTGTCACTGTCAGTGTTATCAAAAACAGACACAAAACAAAACACATTTGAGGATTTTTGATAGATAACACCTTAGAACAGGGAAACAGGTAGATAAAGCTGGATCCTGGAGCAGAAGAACCAACATTATACATCATTACTGGCATTAACATTACCTTATCTTTATGATGTTAGACTTACCAGCCAGCCATCAGCTCTGGGGTCCTGGGTGCAAAATCTGAAGGACTTATTAGAATGGGGAAGAAAAATATAAAGAAAGCTCCAAACAGAAACTGCTGCACCAGCCTGAAGAATGGCCTGTGGGAATGAGTGGAGTGAAATTTGTGTGCAGGGTGTTTGCATGGCATCCACAGAAGCACAGTTGTGTGCTGTGGAAACCTGGGTGGGTTTTGTCATACAGCAGAGCCTGGCTCTCTTGGTAATAGTCTGAATTGACAGGCAAGGATGTATCCCCCTTTTCAACCCTGGGCTTCTCCATGCACAAAGGTGGATGGAATCCCTCAGGATGCCCAAGGCATTCCAACCCACCTGAAACAGCTCTGGCAGCTCCCAGTGAGAACAGGATAATGAGAGAGGGTGGTAGGTAAAGAAGCTGGGACACGAAGGCATTTGATTCATCTCCCCACATTTCTGCTGTCTGAAATTCCTGGGTCCACATCAGTCTACATTCCCTTCGCAGCCACTAGAGAGCACAGGCATGAGCCACAGGCTGCCCAGCTGTGCCTACACAGCTGGATTTGGTGTGGGGAGCCAGGCCTGCAAGGTGCTGGCTGCTCTGTGACATTGCCAGTGACAGGAGCAGGCATGTGTGTGTGTTTTAAATGATGTGTGAAGTGACACAAAGTCTACAAAAAGTGAATAAACCCAAACTTTGACAGGCATTGTATACACTTGTCTCCACACGGTGCTCTCTGGGCTCACTCAGGCAGGGCTGAAGTCCATCCTGCTGTTTTGGTACCTTAGTCTGTTAAAGATAGGCAGGTTGTGTTTTCTGTGGCACCAACTCTGCATGTTGGAAGGGAAATTGGAATTTTCAGTAGTTATTTAACCTCTTGAAAAGTGAGATTCATCTGATGAATGTTGGTGTTCGTCATGCAGATGAAAACCTGGAAACTGCACCAAGCCCAGGCTGCAAAGCCTCGTGGCAGCAGATACTCTGACGAGCCTTCTGGTTTCTGTTGTCAGTGGGCAGCAGTGGCAGGTGATGGATGGATTGCACCACTGTGGCCAGGAATGAGTAAGACAACAGAATTGTTGATGGTACACTGGGCAGCTACTTCTTGAGGATGACAGCTTTGTAAAAATTAAAGGTTGTAGCTGATCTGCCCCCCCCTCAACCTCCACTCCCAATACCCTCTAAGTCAGTTGTGCTTTCACAGAAGTTGAGCCTGTTATTATCACTTTGAAAAATCCCAAATTATTTGCTCTCAAAAGCTTTGAGTGAATTTACTGAGCTGCACATTACATCCCAGCATGCTTGCTTGGAGAAAAAAGGCAAGTGTTCATTAGAGTTGGTTGAATTGTCTGGTGATGCAGCTGAGAATATTTGTGTGAATAAAAAGCAATGAGTTTGCTTTATTTCTGTGCCTGGAACCCTGTGACCTGTAAAGATTTGCAACAGTCTCAAGAGAGGAGTGTCATTGAATCTAAGTTTACATGTCTGTGGTGTAGGAGTTCAGTCGGCACCGATTGTCTGGACTTATTTGAAAGCTGAAAGAAACAGGCATGTCTTCTTTCTGCTTTCGAGGTTGGTATCGAAATGTGTGAAGTAAATCATGCTTTAGAGCTGCCTGTGTCTTCAAGAGATTACAGATAATTTGTTCAGAAGGGAACATGTTCAATTTTGAGCCACCACGCCAATGAGTGAAGGATCCCACTTGAACTGGCTGTAAGAATATTCCCTAATCTTGTTGTTTTCATAAACAGTTTGACATTTTATTCCTAAGTCACATGAATAAATACGTAAAATATAGAACACATTTTTAACACAGATGTATATTTTTGAAACCTGGGTGTGTAACCATGGGCCTGCATTTAAATTAAATGTAAAGAACAACGATGGAGGGTCATTTATCCTGATGACAAATTGAAATGAAACATTTCAGTCCACCTGGCCGAAGCCCAATTTCACTAATGAAGTCAAACAATTCTGTGCTGGATGATTGACGTGCTTGAGCTGTAAACAAAAAGCTTCCAACTTTCACTGCAAATTGTTTTCCTTCCTCTTAATTGACCGTTTTGCAACATCTTTGTTACTCTTTTACATGTCTCCTCCTGTTCTCATTGTGGATAAAAACAAACGTTTGAAGAAGAGCCTTTTGGGCAGTCTGACTCATGCACATTTTCCTCAGCTCTTTTATTTCTCCCCTGGGCTCTGAACCAAAGGGCCCCTGGACTCTTCTCCTCCAGGGAAGACCGAGGCAGGGCAGGGAGCAGCCCCTGCTGGAGGCCAGACCTCGCTCACTGACAGTGATCACAGGCTCCCGGGAGGAGGAACAGTGCTTTGGGAGCTATTACACCTTCACCAATCTCCTTGCCAATAAGACTCACAAAGAGTGTTCAACAGCCTTGTTATTACTGTCAATTCTGTTCTCTCCCTCATCATTTCTGGACTGCTGAGAGGCTGAAATATTACGGGGGACATTGATGAATTTGAGGCTGAATTCTTTTAATTCATTCCTGGCTGAGTTCCTGCTTGCACCCGTAACTCCACTCTAGTTAATTCAGAGAATTTATGGCTTTAGCCCTGTCAGGTGCTTTGAAAAGTCTCTGTTGGTTCCTCATTAATGGGACATTTTTCCCCTTTTTGGAGCCTGTTACCTAAGGAAGATTTTTTTTAATAGGGGAAAACATACATATAAGTCAAGGAACAAGTAAGAAGACTTGCTGCCTTCCTCCCATGTTTTATCAGCAACAGTGATGGGTCAGCCACAGAAACCTCCTGCAAAGACAAGGTGACCAAACTCCACCCAGCACCTGGACACGTGGCTGTGTGTCACTCAGGACTAGCAGGGGACTTTTTTAGAGTCACTTACACACCTTCCGAGAGCTTGATCTGGTAATCTGTAAAAGCCATGTTTCTTTTTATCTCATCTCCTTCCTGGGCTCATCTCTCAATGGATTTGACCTTGCAGCTCAGTGTCAGAAGCTCACTGCTGCTTGTAGAGGAAGAACTCACCTTTATCTCTCCTCCGTGTTGAATATGACTCTACATCAGGTTTTATTTTATCACTTAGCATCTCCCTCTGTCTATTTCTATTGTTCTCTATATCTATCTATTTACACTTACACTTCATTTCTATAGCGTCTGAGCATCTCTCTGTTACAGGCAAAATAATAAACTAAACTATTTTCACTGGCAGAGAAAACAGCATTGCCAGTTGAGATTGTTTGGAGCCAGGAGTGCTGTAATATCTTTTTTTTTTTTGAGGATGTGACAAATTCAGGCTGAAGGGCTGAGATATGAGGGTAACTGAGCAAAGTGGGCAGTGGTTTCTTACTTTTTCTTGCCCAAATTCTTGCATTCACATAATGTGATTGCTCTTATTCATCTTTAGAGTATTATATGATGGTTAAACTTGTGTTGAAGATCCTGAGTTTGATTTACTTTTTGCTAGTTTGTTTTGTTTATTTTTTTTAGCCACCAATCAGCCCTGAAGTCTCTGCAGGGCCTGAGTGACCTGTAACAAGGGTTGGACAAAACAGTTTATTGACCAGATTTCCCATTTAGAAGCAAACAAATCTGTCTGTGTGTTTGTTTTGACTCAATGAACAATTAATCTCAAATTTGGTAAATATTTCTGGCTGCTGTAAGTAAGTACAGGAGTGGGTGTGGGAATTCTCTTTGAAAAGCTGAAATTATTTTATTTTGAAGATTCTGTAATGAAGCATTTTGAATTCTTCAGTTGAAAGTATTTTGTCTAGAAATGTAGCTTTCCATAGTGATTTTTCGAGTTTTTAAATAGCTAAAAATGAGCCACTTAAGCATCACAAGGAACAAGAAAGGGACAAGACTGAGCAAATAAAAGAGTCTCAGAAAATGTTACTTCCTTTAAAAGAAATGATAGCCAAGCAAACCCACATATTGACAATAGCTGCTGAGATCTCATCTTCATAATCTTGGGTGGGCAGAAGTCCTTTCCTGGGGGTGATGTTGCAAATTGCTCTAAGTCCAACTCTCAGGGTTATGTCTGGGTTCTAACTCCCATTTGTGGAGCAAACCAGTCAGCAGTGAAAGGTTGTGCTGTTGGGTCTGTTGCCTCTTGGCATTAATCATCTCCAACAGAAGGCAGGAGACTTGGTTCTCATTGTATCTCCCTGCAGCATGTGCCCCTCCTGCTCCCTGCAGCACAGTCACTCTGGGCTTTACCAGGGGCAAGAGAGACATGGACTCACCTGCTGGTACTTCTTGCTGAGGTGGAAGCATCAAGCAAAGAGCTCATATCTCTGCCAGTGCTCTGCCCTCATTTTTGAGGGTGAAATTCAATGCAAATGATGATTTGCTGCAACAGGTTGCCCAGGGAAGCTGTGGCTGCCCCATCCCTGGGAGTGTTGAAGGGCAGGTTGGATGGGGCTTAGAGCAACCTGGTCTGGTGGGAGGTGTCCCTGCCCATGCAGGGGGGTTGGATCTAGATGATCTTTGAGGTCCCTTCCAACATAAACCATCCTATGATTTTATGATTTAATGTAAGTGGGGTTTCATTCCAGAGTTTCCTTGTGTTCTGACACAGTAAAATGCACAGAGCATTTTGTTTAAAACGTGGGAGCAGCAGCCAGATATGCCATTTATTCAGTTAAAGAATCAGAATGAGTCTCTTACCTTTTCATCTTGGCTTCCCTCCTCTCTTCAATTCTTTCATCCTCAATGCTTTTTATTTATCCTTTCAGTCCTAGGGGAGAATTGAGTGGCATTTCATCTTTTTCCTCCTCTTTCTCCCATGGCCATCAGGACACCTTGCAGAGATGCGGAGAAGTGGGAATCATCCTTCTCCTCCCATCCAAATGGCATTACCTCCCAGCTCTGAGTCTCAGCAGGCTGCCTGGCTCTTCAGATGCTTTTGTATTGATTGGAATGGGGAGTTTTACCAACACATTCAAAACATCAAATCCAGGAGAGAAACTGATGCTAAGAACCAAGACACTGTTGCAGGGCAGGGCTTCACCTCGGGCTGCCACTGCTGGCTCAGGATGTCACCCGTGCTGTGGGTGAACTGCTGCCAGCAGGCGGGGCTGGGTTACACTGTTGAAATAGCTGAAGCTACTTGGACTACAGGAGCTGCTTTTCAAAGAAAACTTTCAACAAAAATGAGCTGAGCCTTGGGCCAGAGCTTGCTGGGGAAAGCAGCTGCCTCCTCTCTGGGTGAGAAGGTAGGCCTGGAGCAGAAAGGTCCCTGGGGCAAGTATCAGAGGGCAGATATTTGGCCAGTCTCCAGTAAAAAAGCTTCTCACACCCAAAATACACCTCACTTTTGACACTTTCACTAGAAATATTCACTTGTCCAAAGGAAATATGTCCTATTATCCCTGGCCCCTTGGTTGAAACCCCCCCAAAGGAGGAAAGCTGTTGTCACCCATTCCTGTTAGTGATGAAATGTGCTCACTGGACTCATAGAGGGTGAATTTAGCCAAAAATTCCTTTCACTTGAGAAAAAACGGTCCGTCCAACTTGCTCTACTTCCTCCATGGGAAACTGAGCCCCTGTAGCACAGCCTGCCAGATAAGAAGGTCTCTGCAGTCACTCCAGGAGATTGATGGCTGCACGAGTGAGTTAACTCCATTAAACCTGATGGAGACAAAGAAAGCAACAGAAAAGATCGAAAGACAAATACAAATCAGCTTGTCTATCAGGCTCCTTTCCAGGAAGCTGCCTTCCCCCACTGCAGCAGTGGGAAGGGAGGTGGGCAAGAACTGTCTGCCAGCAGAAATTCCTTTAAAGAGATTTCACATTGCTTGTGATTGCACCATCAAAATGAAAAGTAATGTTTCAATTTCTGAAAAAAAAAAACAAACCCCGACCTTCTCTTTATTCCAGCTTTATATGTTGTTTTCTGGTTTTTTTTGTCCCTCCTTCCCTACTCTTAAGTAATACAAAAAGATGTAAATAATGAGGAGCTTAATGGTTGGACAAATTATCGATTTTAATTAATTAAGAAGTTTGAAATTGAAGTTCCTGTGATTTGGAGGGAAAAGGGAGGCAAAATGCCACTTCCTTTGAAGTGTCTTGTGAAAAAATCAGTCTTTTCCTCCCAGCCAATTCTGATCCTGGAAGTTGGTGAGAGAAATCTTTTTTCTCTACACAGAAGAATGACATTGGACAAAGGAAAGCCTGTGGCTGTAATGAGTGCTTCTGTCAGGGCAAAAATCAACACAATAGTGCCCCACAGTTGGACATGCTCCCCACTCCATTTCACAGTCAAAGCAGCTGTTGATATCTGAGTGTAAGGGGGTGTACCGGGGTTGTTCATACCTTGTAATATGTGATAGGAACTTCTATTTCCCTTCTACCTTTAAACACTCTCAGCATCTCTGCCCTCTCCCAATTCTGTAATAGGTAACCTGAATTCTGTGCTGGAAACCTTCAAGGGAACTAGTGGTTATGTATCATGATAGCACAAATTTATGTGATCATTCAACAGTAGGAGTTACTATTTGAAATCTATATCCTCACTTACCAGGCCATTCTGTTTCACCCCAGGTGAAATTCACCCCTGAGAAGAACAAGGCCAAAGCATAATTTAAGCTCCACTAAGCCCTTGAAAAATAACTTCACCAATTCTCAGCACATCAATTTTTTTTTACATGCAACATAAAAACCTAACAAATTGTAACAAGACTCCCATCAGTATAATTTCCCTCTAATGCTAAAGCTTATATTTTATCTCTCTGCTGAAAGCAAGCTCAAAAAAGTATTGTGAACAGAACAAAAATGCAAAAGTAAATAAATGCTGAAGTATTAAAATAGGAAGGACACTCCTCAAATCTTGATTTCACAGCCCAAAGGCACTTTGAAAGGAGACCAGCTGCATTATCCCCACTTCAGAGATGGGGAACTGAAAGGCAAGGTGGCTTTCTCAAAGTCAGGTGGAAAGTCAGTGCCTGACCTGACTTGGATCCACGTCCCCTGTTCCAGTCCCCAGGCAATACTGCCCCTGTGCAGCACACATGTCACTTACAAACTCCTGGAGAGTTGAACAAAGCAGAAGTGGGGGACAGGCTTCCTCATATCTAATTGTCAGAGAAAGGGAAAAATTATAATCAGGAGCATCTCTCCATTTTCTCCTTCTCTGCAGCCAGGGAAATCTCCAATGATTTAGAAGAGTATTTAATTAGCTACTTCATCTTGTTTGAAAAGGGAAGCATGGTCGAGGCTATGAATTAATACATATGAATTTATCAAAGTAATCTGGTTTCCTGGAGGACAAGAGCTAGAGGCATATGTAAATCTCTGAAAACATTGTGACAGACTTCCAGCTCAAATTTTGGGACTTTGACAATCTCAGATTGTGAGTATTAGTTGAATAGTAACGTGTATTGAAGAAGTGTGGGAGGCTGTAGATGCTTTGCCAGCTACTTCACTTGCTGTCTCACTTGCCTGTAGCCAGGGAGAGAAACAGTCTCCCTGGACCTGCTCTGGAGTAGAAGCCTAACTCAGGTGCTCTGAATCTTCATCTCAGGGACCCAAATCTCTCTTTAGTGGCTGTAGGTGGAATCAGGGCAAATGAACCACTGGTGTTAGCCATGGCAGTTGGGCTGAGCTCTCTGTCATGGTTTCAGAGAGGATAAGTAGCAGCTCTCCAGGAGACCAAGGGGATTGTTTTCCAGGTAGGGGCTTTGTGCTTGTGTAGACTTGTCAGGCTGAAAGACCTTAATTTGTCCAAGGCTAGAATTTGTTTCTCTGCATGTGAGCAGAAGGGACTGAATAGCCACAGGATCTTCCACCCCTTAATTTCTTTCTTGTTAGGTAATGGTCTGATATTGTTTCTATAAGCAGCAGTAATGCAACCTATGGTTAGAAAGACCAGTATTTAAAGTCACTAAATTGAATTTGTTCTCCTCTCAGGCTAATTTTAGAATCCAATTATGCTCAATAAAAGATCTGGAAAGAAAAATAACAATAAAAAATTACTCCAGATATCTAGAGAAGATAGAACATGAGCAGCAGCTGAAATGGTCTTGGCTTAATTGGGAAAAAAAACACCCAGTTTATCTTGATTTGCCTCATGTGAGGACTCAGGGATAAGAAGGAAAAACTACTCGGAAAAGGCAGGAAACTTTATTTCTTCTTCAAGATCTAATAATTCTGACAAGTACATGGAAAACATATCAGAGGAGAAGATCTTACTGTCCCCAGATGGGATAAGAGTGAAATTAACAAATGGCACATTAACATATTTCTGATCATATTCCAGCCTTCCTGCAAAAGGAAATGTTATGGGGAAATAATTAATTAATTGGTGTAGTTTACAAGGTACCTAATTTTTGCTTCGAGTTACAGGCAATGAAGAGGCTCTGAGATAGATTCTTTTCAAGAAAAGGATGGAGCCCTTCACCTCTCTGGTTAGCCAGAGCCTGAGCTTCAGGCTTGTTGTTCTGTGCTGTCTTTAGAGTCACATTGTGTGATCTCTGGAGAAAGACTTCACAGGAATTGGGTGAGAAGTGGTTTTCACAACCTGACAGAGTTAAGATGTTCTACCCTAAGGAACAGTTAATGCCTTATGCAAAGTGCAGTAAGAACAAAGCCAGAGAAGTACCTGATCTTCTGCTGATTTAGGGCACTTGCCTGGAAAATGACACATACACCTTGAACTTGCCACTCTAAATAGTGAGCTGCAAAACCCCTTCAACCCAGGAGTCTGCATGTGCTGATAGTTTTTTAGCCAAAGACCTTCTCAGAGTTGAGAGAGACCCAAGGTTGCTGAAATCATAAAAGCAGAAAGCTACACCAAATGTGCTGTCTGGATGGTCTGTTCTTGCACCATCCTGGAGAGCAGTATCCCACCCCTTCTATAAACCTCAAATGAGCAGGAGAATTTTAAGAACACACATCTGCCAGGGATCATCTCATTCCAGTGTGAATAGACTGAAATTTTTAATTGTCTGTTCAAGGCTGTGTCTTTTTTTAATTTTAACCAAGAAATCCACATGGGGCTTGAGAAACTTTCTTCTAGAAAAACAGTCTGTGGAAAATCCAGTTTTGCCGTAATGGTTTCTTTGAAAGATCTACTTTCAAAGTGTATCAGAAATAGTTAAGGAATTCTGATATCTGCAGTGCTTAGCAAATCCTTATCATACAGAAGTAGCAGTTGATACCTATTTCCATAGCTCTGAATTCCACAAACATTTACGAGTGGTACCTGACTTAAGAAAGCAGAGAAAGATGGACTTGGATGGTCACCTGTATAATTTTGGAAACTTAGGTCAGTTCCAAAAGTTAAAAGGATATATGATCCTTAATAATCCAAATAATATGAATGGCATCCTCCTTGAGCATTACAGACTAAACCTCACAGCAAAGAGAATTAAAACAGGTTTGTTTGCAAAGGGAATGAAATAGTCTCTGAAATAAATGTTCAAATATCCTCCTTGTGGATTACCATTGAAGTTTATCTCTGAGGGAAAAAACCCCCAAACCAAAACTCCTGCTTCACAGAAAGCCAGGCTGGAGTGTGGCTGGTGGGCAGCTGCCTGGAAAAGAGCTGCCCATTCACCCTGACTTAGACCTGGAGGTAATAATGTAACTAACAAGGCTCCAGTGTAGCTCTTGAAGCCATTTGCTGCCCTTCCAGATCAGAGATGTTCTGCTAATCATTGCTAAACCACCTCTTGTTCCACCCAGGTCTCCCCAGGTCACGCTGTTCCCAGTGACTGCCATTCCCAATCCTCTTATTTTTTCCAGGCTTTTTCAGTGCTGAACCTCCAGATCAGTGGAACAGAGGAGGTGCTGTTACATGTGCTGGACTGGATACATCAGAAGAGATAACCTTTCTCTTACACAGCTTGTAGTGTGATATTCTCATTAGCCCTATTACTGAGAGCCAGGCAAAGTCCTAACAGAATAGAATCACACATTTCTAAAAGTCAGGCTGATTAGCCTAGCTGGAACCAACTAACAAGGTAGATGTAGTTAGGGTGCCATGAAGTTTCTCAATTAGAACTTTGTGCACTGAAAATAAAAATGCATCACAATTCTAGCTTTTCAAAGTGCAAGGTCGTTTTTTCTCTTTGGTGGGAGAGAAAAGTGAAAGAAAAAAAAAATCAATCCCCACAGTGTTCTCAAAACAAAGGTCAGGTTTTCTGTTCCAACGAGCTTTTTGCTTAGGTGTATATGTAACATAAGTAGGCAAAAGCTTCTCAGAATATGCAAAAGTGAAATGAAGCTCTTCAAAATCATTGGTATAAAATAGAAAATTCATGCCTGAGTAATATTAGTATATTTGGGAGAGATCTTTTAGTTTCCCATATTAATCTTGGAATTCTTCGGTTTTCCTTTCTGTTTTGAAGAAGGATTTTTCTTTTCTTTTTTTAATTTTGATGTTTTTTTCCCTGGAATTAAAAAAAAAATATATTAATTTTAAGTGGCCCTTTCGTCACCTTGCATAATTTTTGAATGAGGACTAGAAGAAATGCATTAGTCCTTGGCCTCATGGTACCAGGCTCAATGCTGGAGTTAGAAGCTGCATTCAGACCCCGAGTGGAGCCCAAGTTCCTGCTAGATGCTCTAGGGACCTTTAAAATCTATAAAGGTGTGAAAAATCAAGGAGTGGGAATTGGAGTATGGGAGCCAGCAAGGGTTAACTTCTCCTTTGGACTTTATATATTCATTTTTCATTTCATTTTATCAACTGTTCTGTGTAGTAAATTCACAGAATCATTTTAATGACTTATTGACTGGCTGCTGGTGCATTGGAACATCAAAGTCCCTCTGTCATTGCAGGCTCAGTTGTCGGTGACAGCATCATCTGTAATGCATGGGCTCCTTTGTCCCTTATCTCTGGGCTTCAGGGCTGGCATGGCTTGTCAGCTGCTCTGCAGAACAATCTGCCTGAGGTTCTTCTCTCCAGGAGGAAGGTGGTAGCTCCCAACCGAATTATAGAATCCTAGAATGCCAGGCTGGAAGGGACCTCAAGGATCACCATGTCCAACCTCTCTAGGTCCCACTATAGTTTACATGAGGTGGCTCAGCACCCTGTCAGGCTGAGACTTAAAGCTGTCCAATGTGGGGGAATCCACCACTGCCCCTGGGAGACTATTCTAATGTTTGACTGTCCTCATGGGGAAAAATTTACCTCTTGTGACACATTGGAATCTTCCCAGGAGCAACTTGTGCCCATGATCCCTTGTCTTTTCCATGGGAGTCCTTGTAAATAGGGAGTCTCTGACTTATTGGGAGGCACCCTTTGAGTACTGGCACATGGTGATAAGGTCTCCCCTGAACCTTCTTTCTCCAGGCTGAACAAATCCAGTTTTCTCAGCCTCTCCTCATATGGCAGGTCCTCCAGTCCTCTGATCATCCTCATGGCCCTTCTCTGGACCCTCTCCAGCCTGTCCCACCCTTTTTATAGAGCAGGGACCAGAACTGAACACAGTGCTACAGGTGTGGTCTGACAATACTAATATTTACCTACTTATTTAATTTTCCTAGTGCTGAAGGGGCTCATTCAGTGGATGCAACCTGGGATAATCCTGCTTTATGTAAACCTGGCTTTATCAGTGGCACATTTAAGTCAAACTTCAAGACTAAACTCCCTGAACACCCTGTTCTGACCTTGATGTGGGCAAGGGTAGGACTTCCCATTCAGTCCTGCTGAAGTACCTGGGAAGCATTCCCCTCCACACAGAAATGTTGCAGCTTTTGACTTCCCTCCATCCAAGCAGTCTGTGCCCTACGGGTGGAAAGGGAAAGTTCCTCTTCAGGAACCACTAACTGTGAGATCTGTGAGTCTTGCTGATTATTATTTTAGACCTGAGGAAGTGGCAAAACCCTTGGCTGCCTTTCTCCTGTGTTGAGGTGCCTGAGCTGGTGTCTGTTGTGTCCTGAGCAGGTGCAGTTTCAAGCACAGTGTTTTTTGGGAATGACCATGGCCTGTGCTGTGCCCCTGCTCAGCAGCTGAGTGACAAGCTGTTCAGGAGCAGTGACTCCACAGCCACCTTAGCCTCATCCATCAGGTTTCAGTCCTTTCAGGGTTGGTCTCAAAGAAATCTGGGACATCTCTGCCCTGACCTACAGCTCCCCTAAAAGGTCATTGTGTAACCGGCAGCTACACCAAAACTGGTCATGAATCAAAATGAGTGTTTTCATGGCCTGTTTGTTAGAAATCTTGAATTATTTGTATGGTGTTAGTAAAGTTCATCTAGGTCACCTGAACCATCTCTCAGTTGTTTAATAAATTACTCACTGAGGGACTGGATTGGACAAAGGTGGGAGATTTTAAACATATTGGTGGCTGTTATCTAAGCAAGAAAATATTCTATGCAGTATGAAACAAGTAGTGAGAAGAACATGAGAGAGCTGGGGCTCTTTGTGGGTAGGATAGGGTGACTCTGAGATCAGATATAGGGCAGGAACATCTGGAGAAGGATGCAGGGGGGTCAGCATGACAGCCTAGCTCATGAGATGAGCCCTTGAGTAGAGAAGAGTAAGCACATTGTGACTGTCTCTGTATGTTCATGGAGTTAATCTTTGTCTGAACTGGGGGAAGAGGCCCAGCCTTCCCTTGCTGGGAAAGGAAAAGGCAGTGCTGGGGTGGTGGTCTAGGCTTGAAGTGAATCCCCATCTGGACATGACCCCCCCAGCAGCAGCAGGTCTGTGACTTCTGGGCATGGTTCAGCTGCTAGACCTAGAGATGTTGTGCACTGAGCCCCACGGAGAAGCAACTCACCCCAGTCCTGCTTGGGCAGGTTTTCTCCCACTCTCTTGGCTGAGTTGTGCTGCATTTGTCTGCAGCATCCCTGGCTCTTCCCTCTAGGATGCCTGGTCAGTGCAAGGACTTGCCCAATGAAGAAAAGAGGAGCAGGTTTTGATAACTGATGTCTTTTCCGACTGAGACTGAGCCCAGTCCTTTAGAAATGTGTTTGGCTGGTGGAGGAAAGGAGGAGAGAGACAGAAAAAAACCCCATACCAGGCAGAAAGACTGAGTCAGCATTGTGCTAGGAGAGCCAAGCATCTGCTGATTAAGGCATTCCCTTAGGAAACCAAAAATTCAGGTTTAAAGCCACCATATGCCTGAATCAGATATCCTGCAGATGCAATTTCTCAAAAATTGTAACAAGTTCTGGAATGTTCCTGAAATGCTTCTCTTCATATTCTTACATGTAAATGATCTGGAGCTTCAGGTTCTAAAATGTTTGACTTGAATAGCTGTTGTTTAACATCCTCTTTAATGATATTGAATTTTTTTTGTGCAATCAAACGTTCCTTAGGGCCAGTGGAAAGTGAAGTATTTCATTATCCTTGCAGGATATTAATACTTCATCCAAATTCTTTTCAAATACAGAACTGAAATATTTATTGCCTACTTCTCTTGTTCTGTGTTGCAACCCTAATTTTCCATCCTGTCTAGTACTGGACCCATTGGAACAGATTCAGTCTGAAGTATTTAGGCTCAAGTCAGCGTGCTCTCAGCAGCAAAAGAAATGTGTTTGCTTTTTGTGCCATGCACTTTCTTCCCTAGGAAGAAGGTCAAGTTGGGAAAAACAAGGGACAATGGCGCTTATGGACATTTTTTAACATTTTGCTGAAAATCCTGAACTCTAGATTATTTTGTTTTCTTTGAGTCTAGAGTGATAAAAGAGAAAAAAATTAAGGAGTTTTTATGGCAAAAAATGAATAAACAAACATAATGGGCTTGAGGGTCAGAATGGGCCTTGGATTGTCTCTTAAGGAGAAAACAGCTCAACAGGCACCACTCCTGGCAGTGCTTGTCCAGCTCTGTCCCCAAACCCTCCCGTGGTGGTGGTGGCACTGTGTGTTCAGGGACAGCATGCAGCTCCTGGGGAGAGACAGAAAAACATCCTCAGCTTTTTCTAAAAAGCATTTCCTGATGGAGGGGCAATGTTCAAAGGGGAACATTTAACTCAGCCATAACAAGAAGTTTTCTTTTGTAAGCAGACACAAAGGACACCCCTTTGAGTAGCGTATGCCAAGAACCACTCCTCCATTTTTCTTCAACTGCTGTCCTTTAATAATCTATTTTTCCACTCACTGCTTCAGCTTGGCCCCTGTCCTTCTCTTCAGTACAGGAAGGGGAAAAACAAACACTTCTGGATTTGTTCGGAATGTCTCTGACACTCATTTCACAAGAGCCTGGGAGCTGTCAGAGCCATAATGCACAACATCAAATTAACAGTTATTTTTTTCTGAAATGGTAATTATACCCTTTTGTGCTGCATTGAGCTTGTGTTTTTTGAAGTGTGAATGTGGAAGTTACATCAAAGTTACTTTTTCTGAGACATTAGTATGGGGACAATCATCCGAGTGCTCGGTGGGAAAACTTCGGCAGTCCTGGTGGCCAACGAGCAGAACATAAACCAGCATTTGTCCTTGCAGCAAGGAAGGCCAACTGCCTCCTGGGCTGCATTATGGAGAGCATTGCTGGTGGCTCAGAGGAGGTAATCCTGTCCCTCTCCAGCTGTAAGACACATCTGGAGCATCCACTTCTGGGTTCCAGTAGAAGAGAGACATGGACATACTGGAGCGAGTCCAGCAAAGGGCCACACGGATGTTTAAGGGACTGGAGTGTCTGCCATACGAGGAGGGGTTGAGCACTGGGATTGTTCAGTGGGGAGAGATGGCTCAGGGGATCTATCAGTGGGTAGAAATGCTTGATGGGAGGAAACAAAGAGCACAGAGCCTGGTGCTTCTTAGCAGTGCCCAGTGAAAGGAGAAGAGACCATGAGCAGAAATCAAAACACAAGAAGTTCCATCTGAACATAAGCAAAACTTCCCTGTTGTGAGAGCAGCTGAGGCCTGGGGCTGGCTGTGCAGACAGGTTGTGTAGTTTCCATCCTTGCTGATACTCAGAATCAAGCTGGACTTGACCCTGCTTGGAGCAGGTGGGTTTGACTGGATGATATCCAGAGGTTCCTTCCAACCTCAGCAATTTTGCAAGGGCCTTGGAGGGAGCATCCACACTTCACTGGATGTTTTGTGATCTCAGAGCACGAGGGCTGCTTAAGCATGTGGTAAATCCTCCCTGCAGTAAAAGGAAAGCAGAAATCTGAAGTATTTCCCTTTTCTGTTGATATTGAAAGTACTTCCCTGTCCAGCCCTGATGATCAGTGACTCCCCACAGAGCAGCTGTTCCTCAGTGCCCTGTGCAGGATCTTCTGCTGTGGTGTGTCCAAGGGAATGTATGGAAATGGCTGTGCCACCCTGAAGCTTAGTGCATTTTTCTCAAAGGAGGAAAGCATGCCTGCAGAAATTGCTGTTTTGCCTTGTGGAAGTTCAAGTTTTCCTAAGCTGTGGTATGAAATCCATCTCAGTTGACATAATGGGTCATTGTCCAGAAGTTAAGTGGTTAAACAGTCCCAAATCTCTTTGGATCCACTTGCTAGCATGCTCCTGGGTTCTTTTCTGCTGTGGGGCAGTGTATCAACAGCTGGGATGTGGTTATCCAGCAGAGAGGACATGCTACAGATATTGCAGGAAGAAAGTAAGAAAGTGATGGCACAAACAGGTGGGTTTGACTGAAGGGAGATTTTATTTTACCAGCCTGCATCAGAATTTGTCTCTCTGCTCCAGAGCACATCCTGCTCTCAGCAGGAGAGCTGCACTCACAGCCAGCTTCTGAACCTTGTGGACATTTGGAACTTCAAATTCTTTTGACCTGTGCCAATGTGCCTGTCTCCTGGTTACCACCTGCCTGATGAGGGCTGTGCTCTACAGAGGGTGTCAGGTACTGTGCAGGGGGGCAGTGCTCCTCCCTCTGCCCAGGGCCATCCTGTGAAGGAGGCACCGTTCTGCAGCACCATGCTTCCTCTGTTAGTCCAGTGACTTTGACCTTCCCAAGATGAGGTGTTTTAAAAAATAAGGTTGGGAAGATAAGGATGAGGATCATTCTTTCAGAGCTTGCAAAGCCCCTTGTCCTCACAGAAACTGTGGAGATACACAGGTTTTTCCAGTCCTTTCTCCTCTACATCTGGCATTTCCAAAGAAAGGGTAGAATATATTCTTCCTTTGGACCATGAAGGGCAGATGATCACTTGGCTTTCAGGTAGCTGTCTCCTTGCATCAGCCGAGTGTCTGCCTTGTGGGCATCACACAAACCCATCCCTGTGTAACATCTCTGCAAAGCAAGTAGCAGACATTGCTCTCAAGCTCTCTGTATCAGTGTAAATGTTACTGTACAGACACACCCCAGAACTTCCTCCACCAGTTTAGAGTTCCTCATGAGGTGTATAAGCTGTTGGACTTGCACACACATATGATATTGGCATAGCTATTAATTTTTACTAACCCCCTGTAAGGAAGGCTAACATTGGGGGAGGGAAAGAGGGTTCTATAGCCTTTTGGTGCATCTGTGTTGTTATTTAACAACAAACTTGAGATCTCTTGGTCAGTCCAAGACATGTAAACTACCCCTTTCAGCCTGCAGTAAAGCAGGGTATGACTGTTTGGGAGTTCTACCAGCTCTCTGTACTCCTACCCCACTGGCTTTTTAGGGAAGGGGTTAAGGCAATGCCCTAGTATACTCTCCCTGTTATAAGTCTTTTCTTGTGTTGCTAAAGCAGCTGTTGAATTTGATTTGTCATTCTAATCAGGCACAAAAAGCAGTCCTTACAGAATAAACTTGTTTATTTGTTCTTGAAGTCTCTGGCCATACAAATATTCTGGAGGGCTGAAAGGGAGAGATCCTGCTCCTTGCAACTCTGTCCACACAGACCAGCCAAGGGAATCTGTTCTCTTTGACTTCTGATGATCAATGCAAGAGTACAACCAGCTGCCTTTGGGAGTTGTAAAAAACTAGCATGATTCAGAGAGAGAGTATTGTAAAATACTTTGCCCGAGGCTGAAAGGAAACACATCTATTGTAGGTTTAGAGTGCTGATCAAACGTGGTCTGTTTAATTGTGCTTCTGACCCATCCTGTCCTCTGTCTTTCTCTCTTTTGAACCACGCTTACGGCTTCCCTGGCTCAGTGCATCTCAGCCTGTCATGTCATACCAAGCCCGTGAGGTGACACTGGGGAATAGGAGGTGACAGGGTAGGAACAGCCTGATGGGTTGCGAGGCTGGAAACAGAGGTGAAACGAGTTATTTTAGGACAGGATGCCAGCAGTTGACAGATGATATAAAACAGACCTGACAGATGAAAGAGCCAAACTGCTGTTTTCAGCCTCGGTAAAGGAACTTACTGACCTTTAAAGATGGTTTGGCACATCCCCCCACTGCTGAGTCACAGCAACCCAGCAGTGAATGGGTTCATCTCACTGTGGAGGCAGGATCATGTTTAAGGCACGGTATGCTGGAGAAATAGTTTAAAACTTGGCTGTTGTATTGGCCTGCAAAAGACCCAGGAGCAAGTTGTTGCAAGCTGGAAACACCTGAGATCAAGTTGCTGAGCAGATGTCTAAGACAATAATTTCAGCTCCTCTCTGGTCAGGAGAGACAGGCCTGCCCCAGGGGTGGTACAGCCCATCCCAAGACAGAGATCTGAGACACCTGGAGATGAACTGTCCTCTGCTCCTGCAGCTCCATACAGGCTTAAAAGTGTGTGTGCAGTGGAGGACAGGTGCCTTGTGAGACATTTAACAATTAGGTTCCTGATGTTAATTGAGGTGAATCCCACCCTTTGTGTCTCTGTGTGTCATCTCCAAAATGGCATGAATAAATTCTTTTGTCTCAATTTATCATTAAAACTCTCTAAAACCTGCATGTCTTGGATGGTGCTTATTTAGAAGCATGGATTGAGCTGTGGCTTTCAGATGAGTTTTTTACTTCAGAGTGGAACTTTCAAAGGTTTGAAGTAAATCCTTGCTGTCCTGTCTCACTACCATCCTCCCCAGTGTGAAACAGCATTTTGACACCCAGTGAATCAGCTCTTCTCCCACTTTAAGGAGGAGAAACCAGTCAGTCAGTGGAAACCATAAGTAGTGAAGCAGGGATTGCATTTAGTCGAGGAAGCTCTTGGAAATAGCCATTGCCTAAGTGAAGCCAGAGAAAATTCGGGCAGAGCAAAGGCATACAAGGCCTCTATGACTTAGTCTCATGGTTTGGGCCTAACATGACAACAAAGAACCAGCCCCGAGGCCACTGACTCAGCTCCAACCCCCGCCCCCCACACACACACTGGAATGGGGAGGACAAAGGCCAAATAGAAGCTCATGGGTCGAGACAAAGGGCAAGGAGGGTTCACTCACCATTTACAGTCCTGGGCAAAACTGACTCAACTTGGGGTAAAATAATAATTCAATTTATCACTATTCAACTGCACAGAGGACAGATAAAATGAAGAGCAGAGCTTACATATGTTACTCCCACCCCTCCCTTCTTCCCAGGCCCAAATTACTTTGTTCCTGATTTTTCTCCCTCCTTCCCCCCAGTGGCACAGGGGGATGGGGTTTAGAGTCAGTTCCCAGGCTGGTGGCTCCTGCCACTCCTTCCTCCTCAGGAAGAAGGATTCCTCACAGTCCTCCCCTGCTTCCCCACAGGGTCCCTCCCATGGCAGAGACTCCTTCATGAACCTCTCCTCCACGAGTCCTTCCCACCAGGTCTGGAGCAGCTGCTCCAGCACAGGCTGCCCACAGAGTCCCGGGCTGCTCCGGGAACAGGCACCTCCTCTGGTGCAGGGTCCTCCACGGCTGCAGATCCAAGTCCACAGGCTGCAAGTCCACATTGGTCCCTCTTGGTGCCTTCAGAGAATGTTCCACCGCGTTCCTCCATGAATGCAGGGGGACAGCCTGCCATCCCATGGGCTGCAGGGGAACTTTTGCTAGGGCATCTTCTTCCCCTTCTTCCTCACCAACCTGAGGGTCTTCACCTCGGCAGTGCTCTCACCTCTCCAGCTCAGCTCTTCCTGCTTTCTGTATGCTCAGCTCTTATCTCACTTCTTTCATATGTTAATGGCAGAGGCACATCCACTCTCTAAGAGCTCAGCCTTGGCTATCTGAGCTGGGGAAGCTTTTTAATACCTTCTTACAGGAGCCACCCCTGGGTCTCCTCCCCTGCTACCGAAACCATGCCAGAACCAAACCAGCACACTTAGGCTTTGACTAAGGTTTTTTTCTAACACGAGCTACTCAGAACCATGGAGCTTTGCCAAGACATTTGGAAAATTTATTTACCTTCTGTCATGAAACAATTCCTTTGACTGGTAGTTGTATTTTCTCTGAAAATATAGCCATAATACAACTTCTGCAGATGCTGTTGGGACGATACATAACACTCAAGTCTGCCCTGGGGTAAAAAGGATTTTCCATAGATTGTCAGAGTGTCTGCTCTTTATGACATTATTCCTGCTAATCAGAGCAGGTCTGTATGGACACATTTCATTTCAGTTGCCATGACTAAAATAACAACTGTGAGGAATTCCCCTTTTCCAGTGCCATATTAACCAGGCCAGATGATCCTATCAAATCAGGTTTGGATACCAAGCTCTTCCCCCAGACTGTTAAGGAAAGGTGAAAGAATCCAGATTTTTTTTTAAGGGATAACTTTCTGCACCTGTTTGGGGTGAATCCAGTACTCTTTTGAACTAATTTATTGGAAATTCAGGTCATTTTCAGAGTTTACTTCCCACTGCATGTTCAGAACTGACTCATCTTTTTTCAAAATGAGGGCCCAAGGTATTTTCCAAATGGAAAACTTTGTGCTTAGTCTTGGACAGGGAAGCTCCATGCATCTTTCCCATCCCAATCGATGGGAGATGCACCCAGTCCATTAACTACTACTGCTTGTAAAATCCAAATCTGCAGCATCTCCAGCACCTTCCAATAGAAGTAATGCCACTTTAATTTAGCAGCATTCCAGAGGAAACTTTGAGGTGTGACAAGGCAGGATTTGGGTATTTTTTACATATTGGAAAAGGAAAGAGAGAGCCTCAGCCTCCTGAAGGCTGCCTGGCATCCTATGTGTAATAGATCTCTGGAGATAACTTCCTTCTCTGTAAATCTCTCCCAGAAAGCTCTAGTGAATCCTCCCAAGGGCATGTTCATGCACAGTCTCATGTCTCCCCATGATCCAAGCTTGGAGCATGTTAAAGGGGGAGAAAGATCCCTGGGTTAAAGGAAGAGTCCTGTGGCAGCTGTCTGCTTGGGGCAGGAAAATGGGAGAGGGTGAGCTTCCAGCAGAGAGGAAAGCCACCACATTTCATAGCTGCTCAGTGCTGGGGGTGGTTTTTATCTTGTGTTTAGCAGCTGTGCCCATGGCCACGTGAACCTGAAAGCACTGGCTCCAAACTGAAGAGTGGTTTTTCAGCTCAGCCAAGGACTACTAAGTTATTAACCTCGGGCTCTGAGCCCAGCATGTTTGCTGGCAGGTTACCAAAGCATTGTAAAGGGTGACAATACTGCTTTTCCTTTCATGTCCTGAGAACTTCAGGTAAGAGAGTCTGTATAGCATGCTACAAAGATGGACATCTCACCTCTGAATGAAGAGCAGAAAGAAGTTGGTCTGTAGGTGTGTGATACAGCCTTGTGGTGCAGCTTTTCCTTTGAAGCCTGAGATCTGACTGTTGCAACAACAAAACAGGGAAAACAGCCCAAGAGACCCCTGTAGATTTCTTGCCTGCTGAGTTGTACTCAAACATTATCCACAGTAGTCCAAATGCAGTTTATTGGATGTATATTTTTCCTGTGCTTCTGGTTTTACTAGGAGATGTTGCTGTGTTTTCTCTTTGAAAGATGACAGAAACATTTATGCCGCTCTCTTGGGGTTCCACATGGGATGTACCGAGGCTCACATGTAGTTAACGTGTTTTCTAAAATGACAAAGTTTCCCTTGGGCTTCAGGAACATTTGAAATGAGTTAGAGGAGGATTGGGACTGTGATATTAGCTGTGTTAATGCTTTGTTACATTGCTGCTGGATGAGGCAAAACTCTTCTTTTTGCTTGTGAGAGGGAAAAGAAAATACTGTAAGAGAAATCCCTGCCCTGGCTGCAGTGTGGAGAGGAAGGCATGGAGGCTCCCGGGTCTCTATTGTCCTAATCTTCCTGCAGTGTTGAAGGTATGGGAATCCCTGCAGCTTGTTGGGGGCAGCCCAAAATTTTAACAGTGCAGGGGAACTCGGTGGGATCAGGGCTGGATGTGGGAGCACCAGGGCCTGATTCCTGAGGATGCAGTGGTTTGGGCTGGAGGCTGTGTCTTGCTCCATCAGAGGCTGTGGGTGTACAGAGAGTGTGTGTGGTCGGGGTATAAATAACAGGTTCTTTGCTGCCATCTTCTCCTGGACCTTCATCCCCAGCCATCAGCACAGTTTTGCTCCTCTGTCTTGGTGTTCCTGATTCTCCAGCTCTGTATCCCATTGACCAAGGAACGATGCCTTCAGCATCACACAAAGTGCTGCCCTGGCAGAGGGGTTTTTAAATTTTTACTTGCTTACTTGTAAGAAAAACAATGCTAGAAGCAATGGATTTTTAAGTCCTAATTTTGCTTCTTGATTAAACATTTAGAAGATTGCATAAGTTTGACAGAAGACCATACTGCCTATTAGCTTGCACTTGCATTAAATGTATCAAGTTAATTTAGCCGTGGCAGTCTGCCAGGAATAAGCACATGATTTGCTTTAGAGACAACCTAAAATCAAGATTTAAAAATAAGAATTTGGAATAATCCACTTCAACTGGTTATTTTTTCAAGAATATTGAAGAAATCAATTGTTTCTACTTTGTGCCATGCTGAGTGAATGGGAGGCTGACACCATCCCTGATACTTCAGTTCAGACTCTGCCTCTCCCTGCAGTTCTATGAAAAAGCTTTTCCCAAATCTCTATGAGAATTTGAGCTAATTAACGGCAAAACCTGAAAGAGTTAGATGAAGATCTGCCTAGTGAATTTGTTCAAAAAACAGCGTGGTGGGCTGGGCTGAAGTGAGAGGTGTCCCTGCTCCCCAGCTGGGCCATGGTTTGGAGGTCGTGCCTTGCAGGGCTTCTACAGAGCAGAAGGGTGGGCAGTATCTCATCTGATGAGAAGCCTGATAATAGATACAAAGCTTATCTGTGAGCATTTTCACTTCAGAATATTTGGAATGAAATATCCTGGGAGGTATGTTGTGCCCTGTGTTGATGCCTGGAAGAAGGGGTGGGAAATGCTGCTGTATTTCACTATGTCCATGTGCTTAAATGTGTTCCCCCAGCTCTTAGAATGAAGGTGTTTTCTGCACAGATAAATGAGAAGCTCTCTGAGGGGAGGCACTCTGTGCTGAGTGCCCAAGGACAGCAGAGCACCCGCTGCTGTAAATCTGGCAAAGGTACCTGACAAAGCTGGACGTGTGGTTTATGGTAGCTCCTTTCTCTTGTCATGAGTATCAGACACCAGTACTCACATAAGTCAGTGATCTTGGTCCCTGTCCTAGGAGCTGACTGAGCAATTCAGCAGGACTTGAAATCCTGCTGAAAGGAGAAACTCAAGAGCAGCACCAAACTGCCAAGTGGATTTGAAAATTTAGAGATGCACCTTTTGATTGATGCAAGTGATGGTGGGCAAGGAAGACAGGTGTTTCACCAGAGGCTTCCATACATCCCCAAATGCTAGTGGATGCCCACAGCAGCGGACAAGCTGGGAGGACCCAGCAGGCTGCAGAAGGTAAGGAAAGGAAAACCTACTTTTCTCAGTCCCAGCTCTAGTGATGATAACCCTTCATGGTGACCACAGGTCCAAGGCAGTTCTGTACTTGGACAGTACATAGGGCAGTTCTTTTGCTTACTTTGTATTAAGGTGGAGTGTAGAAGGCCCCAGAGAACAGGCCTTTAGGAAGAATCCTGCTTTCATTCCCAACCAACAAATTCAATTTCTAATTTCTCTGATGGTATGAGACTTCCAGAACTTGTGCTGTATTGTCAGAATAGAAAGACTCATACCCTGAGCCAGGGAAGTGTCACACTCTTCAGTTCCTCCCTTCTCCCTTTGAAGGTGACAATAACCTTTCAGCAGCAGGACTTCTTCCTCAGACATATTTTCTGACTGAGCTTTCACGCAGGGAAGAACAAGTGGGAAGTGACTTTCCAGGTAGAGCAGCACGAGCTGTTGCAGGAGCTAGAGACAGCTGTAGACACAGCATGGGGACCCTCAGGGGTTAAATCAAAGGTAGATTATTTCCTATATATGCACAAATAAAACCCATTTTCCCCCAATTTTTTTTTTTTTTCTGCTTTACTTTTTTTAAATCTTGAAAGCTGAATAGGAACAGTGAATTGCGTTGGTTCCAGTTTGCAATGAGAGTGCAATTTCAATTGATTTAAAGGAAGGAACAGTTCAGGTAACGATCACAGAAAGAGGCTGAAATTAGTCAATAAATAAAGTGCGACGTCCCATCCTGCCTTCACTTTCATTAGCTTAGATACACTTTGAGACTAACTCAGGAGATACACACACTGCCCGTTTGTAGGCAGCCCAGAGTAGTGCATCCTCAGAGCCTGGGGCTGTCAGAGGGTGTCCTCCAATAAATGCTGTGCCTGTGTCTAAACTGTTCAGGACTTTACTCTAAAAAATGGTTCTGCTTACAAGGTGGAATATCCTGGAATAACATTAACTACCCTTTGCTGTTGACACTAGCCACTCTGCAAACAGAAGTTATGTCTAATTCATTATTGGCTTTCCCCTTGTAGGGATGGAAATAGATTGTGAAACAAATGAGTGAGCTGCACTGCTTAAGGTGGTGGTAATTATGGGTTAGAGACCAGGACACCTTGAATTCCCTGGGAAACCCTCTCACTGCTGGAGCATTTTGTCTTCCCTACACCTGAGTAGGGAGAGAGAGCACCATGAGTTTGGGGAAGGGGTGTCTGAGAAACAGGCTGTTGCACTGGTGAGTCACCTCAGGAGTTATCCCCCTCCAGGCACAGTTAGAGCTATAGGAAATCAATATTTAATACAGTTCATTTAAAATTCACAGACAGTGATGTGTTAGGAAAGGAATAGATTAACATTCACTATATACCAAAATCACTGTTCTCCAAGATCTTTCACTCCACATCCTCTGAAAATGGCAATTTATTATGTCAAGTGTGTGAAGGAGGAGAAAGAGGCAGAAGCTGGAGTTTTAAAGATTTTTTTTATTTAATTTCTTTAAGCGATATGGACCTTTTCCTCAATGGAACACATTGTGCCACAAGGTTTTCAGGTGGATCTGTGCCACATCAGTGTCATCAGACAGATATAAACTTGTTCATTGTATTTGCTGGATGCTCTGATGGGCAAGAGGCTGTACCAGCATGGTGCAGGGCTCAGGACACTAGAGCTGTCCTACATCAGACTCTATCAGCTTGCTGAGATAGTGTATCTAAAGGTGCTTCTGTTTGGGAGCTGGCTTGTGTTTGGCCGGCTCAATGAGTGGGCCAAGGGACCTGGGACACACAGGGGTCTCCTGTGCCAGCCACCTCTCACTGTCAGTGGAGAGATGCAAGCACTTCCAGGGCATGTTTAGTTCCTCCTTAAACAGACCTCTAAACTCACTCAGATGAATCCTGTCTGTTTCTTTCTGCTGGGCATGAAAGGAGTTGAGAGTGACAACCAAGGACATCTGCTCTGTAAATACTGAATGTGAAGTGACTGGAGCCCCACCAACACAACAGCTCCTCACTCAGAGGTAGGGAGGGTGGGAATGGAAGGGCCAGCTCTGCTGGGTGTCCTCATGGACCTGGAGTGTGACTGGAGACAGTGCTCAAAGTCAGGTTGTAGGAGACTGAAACACATTGTGCAAGGGAAGGGATGAGGCATGATTTTATTTTTAGGGGTAGCTGATATTTTTAGACTAACTTCTTTCCCCCCGAAAGACTCATATTGAGGTTGAGCAAAGCATTTTAAATAATACTGTCAATTAAAAAGTCAGTGGATCGTCTGCTAAAAAAATCCCCAAGAATGAAATAAAGAAGGTTGCAGACGCTTCAATATTTTTTTGACATTTGCAAAACAGAAAGCTTCAATTTTTCCATTTCAGTTCAAGATAGACTCTAAACTTGCAAAGAAAGAAAAAAAAAAAAAGAGATTTGAAAGCTTAAACTCCAAATGAAACATTTAATTTTGGACCATGTAAAATCGAATGCTTCTCTTTTGTGTTTTCCTGCTGTTGTTTTCTCTTTTCTATGCTTAATAGCTCAGATACTTCTGAAAATAGTTTCCTTTGTAAGTTCGTGTCCCCCACTCATGTCCAACAATTTCATGTCTGATTTTCTTGTGGAAAATAACTCAACCCAAACAAAACAGGTGTTAATCTAGCTTTGTTTGTTCAAAAATCTTGACCTAGTAGGTTCTCCAAAATGTGTTGCATCTGCAAATTGAACAATCCCTTTACAAGAATAGCTGTTCTCATTGAAGAAGCCACCTGCAATACAACGAGGGGTTGTGCAGATGTGTCCCTTCTTTTGACCCCCCCTTCTTCCCTGTCCTTCTCATTCTCCTGGAATCCTGGTGTCCTTGCAAGCTGCCAGCAATTCCCAGCCATCGGGGTTGAGCAGTGGATTGTGTCAAGTTTCCTCTGTTCCCTCAGGTGGAGGCACAACCTGGGGCTGAGCACCAGGCAAATTACACTTCTGGGGGCCTGTACGAGGAGGAGGGGACTTGCTCATTGCAGTGGTTATCTCCAAGGGTGACTGTCTCTGGAAAAAAGGGTCCCTCTGGTAGAGCAGGGTTCAAAGGATGCAGTTGGAACCCCAGGGAACCTGGCTTCAATGTGCTTTGCTGACCAGTGTTGCTATCTGCTGTCTTGGGGTTGGTTGTCTTAGATTCAAAACTCTTTGCTCAGGGAGAAAGTGGTTCATCTAGTACACTGGGACTCTGGTCCAGCTGCTGTGCTGCTAGACAGAAATTGTAACAGGATTGAGCAACAGGAAGGCTGAGCTAGAGTTTGTTTACCACTACGTTCACAGCTAATTTTATCTGATTTAGTTTTCTGCAGAGCACCGAAGTCTCTCCTGAGAAGACTTGGCCTCATTTCTCTTCTCTCTTAGATGAATTATAGGAACTATTTGGACACTTTTGTTCAAACACAGTAACGTTAAAGTTGTTTTCAACCCTACCAGTGGTCAAATAACAGCCTCTGTTTAGCTCAGCCAAGGCATGTATCTTCTGCTTGCCAAATGTGTTACTCGCAAATCTGTTCTTTTCTCATTCCTCCACCTGTGATGTTGCTGGTGATGGAAGGAAACTTTTTTAACTCTTGTGTCTCACTGGTTATTATCTTCTTGGCAATGCAGGCAAGTCAAGCTCAAGAATGTATAATTAATTCCACAGTATGTGAAGTACAAATGGTCTTTTAAAAGACCTGCTGGTTCCACTCCCTGAGGACTAGAAGGACTAAAATGACTTGAGAAAACTGGGCATTAGGTAAGCCAGGCTCCCACTTTCTTGGGCACAGCTCTTTTTTGGTTGTACAGACTCCTACATGAATAGTGTAGTTTAGAGGCTGATCTGAAGAAAGTGTTGCCCAAAAATACTCTGAAAGGTCACTTTTGTAAACTATTTACCTTAAAGTCCTTATTTGGAACAGATACAATTTTATAGAAAGTACAAGGAGGGCTTCTCCCAGCTCTCAGGCTCTGTGGGGAAGGTGGCAAGACATAAATTCTTCTGCTTCCTCTGGTCCTGCTCAGTGCTGTGATCCGGGGTTAGAGGAAGCTGAAGTTGTCTCCAGATTTGTGGTTTCTAAACCACAGGCCTCTTATGAGTAGTTTGAGCAATTGTTGTAAGTAGTTTGCAGAACCGTGTTGAGTTTTTCACAAACCAAGGCATGCTAAAGAGGATGCCCAGCAATCCTGAAGACCATTTTGAGGGCCAGCACGGCCTGAAATATTGCAAGGCACTCTTCCTGAGGCACCTTGAAGAGGCCTTCCTGATTTGGATTTGTCTATGGAAACAAATGTATCACACACTTACTAACACATGGCTTCTTAAAAAATGTATGAACTCTCCAGTGGTGTTCCCTGTACTCCAGGACTCAGAAACAAGGCAAACTGCAGTGTGTGTGTGTGTGTGTATGAAACCAGGCATAGTAGCACTCATATTATTGCCATCCTACCTTTGCCACATAATTTCTTCACACCATTTTTATTGTGAGAAGAGAAAAAACTTGCAGCACACCCACTCCCCACCTGAAGAAGCTGCTCTTTCTATCTGGCAATTCTGCAGGGTTGTAAGCCCGTTGATTTTCCTGTGTTCCCTGGATGTTTGCCCAGTGCCCTGTGTGTGGAGCTGCCTGTTGCACGTGTAAACCACAGACATGATCAAGGGGCCTGGCAAAAGGAGGCTCAGGCATTTAGGGACAAAGAGGAAATTAGGGAGCAGGATCCCTGACTGTAGCCAGTATTTGGCTGGATAGAAGATGCATTTCCTTGCTTATCCCAATACCAGAGCAGCCATACTGGTGAGATTGTATTTTATTTTTTGACCCCCAGGCAGTTGAGAATAACGTTCAAAAAAGTAATCTTAAGGCCTTTGGGTGCAGGATTTTGACCTGGAGTTAATTTGTAACCAATTAACTCAAGATGGCTAATAACACATTTGTAAAGGTTAGTTTGAGCACTGTCCTGCCCCAAACATTTATTCCAGGCAAGGAACATTGGTGGCTCTGAAGGGCAGAGTGCATGCATTTATGTTCTCTTGTTGATGTGCAGGGAGTGACCAGGTTTGCAAATTAATTGGCAATCAATTAACTGTAGGTTAGAAAAAGACCAAGGAGGAAAAAAGTGCCTTTGCTGTGTGGTGTGGCCTTTCACTGGCTGACTTTTGCATTTCATAGTGACTGTTTTGGTAGAGACAAACTCATGTGGGTGATGAAGACTCAGTGCTGCAAAATGCCACCTGGTCCTGATGAGCCCAACTCCCTTCACCAGTAACTCAGAGCCTTGTGTGCCTCCCAGCTCCAAGACTGCTTTTTAATATTCAGCTTCTACCACTACGATGACAAACTCAATGAACAGATTAAATTGTGACTTTTTTTACCAGCTGGAAACTTGGGTTTAGTGAATTAACCCTGTGAAGACAGAAGAGAGCAGAGGAGAGCTGTGAGGTGAGGCTTGTGAGAGGGAGCCAGGGAGCTGATTTCAGCTCTTCTCTCTAGGAGAGAGCCCGAGACACAGGTTACAGTGTGCCTGGGTCCTGGCACTGAGTCGGTCCTCTCCGTCCTACAATCACCTGCAGGGGGCTGAGGCAGCTCAGCCCAAATCCACTCCCTTCGATCAGAACTAGCTTGAAATCTCCTCACACCGGGGAGACAGCGCTGGTTTAACTGTTACTGCTGCCACTCGGCACTGGGGCCATGGAGGAGCTTCCCAGCTTGGCAGCTGAGGCAGAGCACCTCAGCTCTCCCTCCTGTGTAGCTACAACTGAACCTGGGAGAGCTTGGATGTGAACAGGCACATCAGCTCGAGCTTTCACCTCTGTGGTTTCCCTCCTTTAGTTGTCTCCCAGTGTTCACCTACGGTTCAATGCAGGACCAAATGCAGTCTCCACCCCACCACAGCCAGCTCCTCACTCCAGAAAGACTCCAAGAGAGGCAGGAACAGCCACACTATGAGGTGTTGCCTCAGTCCCAGCATTAGCTCTAGATCAGGCCCAGAACCAGCTTTGGGAGCAAACTGGGAAACAGCCATAATGATTCTGTGGTGACTGTGTCCCCCAGGAACCCCAGGGCTGGCTCAGTGCACTCCTTGCTGCCCCCAGCAATTACCTCCCCTGCAGAAAGGCCTGCCTGCTAAGGACCATGTGTCATCTCCAGGATTCAACTGTTAAATTCAATACTGGTTTTGTGCAGAAAGCTGTTCATGTGTCTCTAAACTTCTATTTCCAAGCCATCGGCTGGATCGATATACAACAATTACCTTTAACCTTCATCTCCTTGCTGGTCTGTCTATTATTTGCTTTCTATTACACTCACTTTAGCTTCTGCTGGGTGGATTGAAATATGCAAACCATGGTAGTGTCTGGGTAATGAAGCCACTAACACATCTCAGGCTGTGGATTGCCTCTGAAGAATTCAGCTCAATCCTGGTTCAGATATTTCCTCACAGCTCTCAGCCCTCACTCACCCCCCCATGCCATCCTGCACATTGAGCCCCAGCCATCACAGACCAGCCTGTGGAATAATTCTCTTGGTTGGTTGTTTTTGTGTTGTTTTGTTTTATTTTCTTATGCCAGTTCAGTTGCCTAATGCAGCTCATGGACCAGCCCATGATGCATCTCCTTTGGGGTGGAGATGGGCCGTGGGCAAGGTAGGGCTGCTAGGTGCTGAACATTGGCTGCCAGGAACATGTCACCTCCAGATCTCACCACTATTTGGCTGCAAGATGACACAACTAAGACCAAGAGGTGAAGACCCACAGCCTTTCCACATCTGGCTTATCCCTTAAAACACTTAGCAAGAAAGAGGCAAGAGTGAGTCCAGCTCTTCCCAGCCCAGGAAGACAAGATCAACTCTATAAATATGTTCAGGGCAAGCCCCAGGGTGGCAGACGAGGGACTCCTGTAGTATAGGACAGACTTTGCACAAAAAAACCCAAATAGACTAGAAAATGAGAAGGAGGTTATGGAACAGCTACCTGATGAAACAGCAGAGATTAAAAATATATCTATAATTTAGAAATTAATTTTGGTAGCCTCATAAAATGGTGTTAATAGTTCTCAGGGTGCAGTCAGGTGGAATGTCCTTTCCAGTCCTACATTAATCATATTTTGTACTAGTCCCCTGAGACAGATGGTCCCTAGAACAGGTGGTTTAGTTATTATTTTTTATTGTGCTAGAATAATGTCATAGTCTTGAAAACTCTAGGCTCTGAGCCAAGGAGAAGTCACAGAGGTCTGGACACATCCCACTAACTCAGTGCTTGTAACTGAAGCACCTAAGTGAGAAGCCTGGTAAAAATAAGGAGCAAGGACTCACTGTGCAACCCAGGGACAGAGGGTGGTCTCTCCCTGGAATGACTTCACTCTCTGTGGACAGAGCTCAGAGACCAAATCTAAACAGGGCTCCTAATTTAAACACTTCAGTTAAGGGTCTAATACTCTGTGGGATGCATGTAGATCAAAATATCCTCCATGGATATTTCATGGATACTTCAATGGAGTGTCCATGTGGTGGTTTCTTTGTGCCCTGTTTTCCTCCAGCACTCGTGGTTACAGGTGAGCTTCAAAGCAGCTGTGATATAGAGCACATTTAATTTACTCCAGCTCTTGGTCTGCTGACTGGTGTTTAAAGCCGTTCCCACTTGCCATGTTAATGTCTTCAGAAGTTTTTCAAAGGTGAATGTGTTCAATCTGTTGCTGCAGCCTAATTTACATATGTTTTGCATAGCTTATATATGTTGCTTTGGTGTTTTAACCCACCCCCTCATTACTGGAACTAAATGTGAGTTGACTGGATCAAGGTTTTTATGCAGAGACGCCTGCCCATGAAAATGCCAGCTTGTGAGGTAGCTCTTCATGGCATGGCAAGTTGTAGTGCACAGAGAGGGTTCAGAGCAAGGGTCAGCATGAGGCTTTGGGAAATCATGAGTGTTCAGAGATTTGGGGGGGGAACCCATAGAGGCTGAGTAGTTCTTTTTCCTCCCCAAGGCAGGATTGACTGGCTGAATCATTATGTGTTTAGTCTATGCTTATTCCTCTGATGGTGGGGACTCTAACCATCTCCCCAGGCAATCCACTCCAGTGCTTACTGGTAATAGCCTTTAATGCTCTCCTAACATTTAACCTAGTAATTCTAGCTGCAATTTTTTGTCCTGTTCATTGGCCACATACTACAGCCTGTTCTTGTCCTCTCTGCAGCAGCTCCCTATATATTTGCAGGCTGTTACTATGTCTGACCTTCTCTTTTATTGTGTTCAAGAATCTCATTCCATTTTTTTATTGCTGGCTGGTCTGTAGGGTCCTGATTCATGAAGTTCTGTGCTGGATCCTCCAGCCAGTCCACAGCTTTCATGAAGGTAGAGCCCAGCAACACAACTAGGACTGTAGCTCAGACCTAATGGTGCTGATGCAGCAGAAGGACAGAGAGATTTCTCTTTGCACTTTTCTTCTGTTGGTGTCTCCCAGAAAGGTTTTTGCCCTTGGTCCCAGAGCATTTCATTGCTTGTTTATGTTCCCCTAGGGATGCACTAAACCATTTGAATTCTTTTGTGCAGAACTGCTGCCTGACAAGTTTTATCTAGCACATATTTATGCAGGTGATGTTCCTGTCTAAGCATAAGTAATACCTGGGACAACTTCTTATTGAATGTCATCTTGATTTTATTAAGTTAATTTGTCCAGTTCTTCAAGGACATCCTTCTAGAGCAACTATATTCACCTGGACATATCAAAACTGCTCCTCTGCTTCTGACTGAGGGTCACTCTAGCCCATTATCCTGCCTCCAAAAGTGGCCACACACTGGGGAGGTGTGAGAAAAGGGTGTGTGACACTTTCCATAGATGCCTTCCCAGCCCCTGGAGTATCTCCTGAGCCTTTGTGATTTGTGTCTACACATTTGACAAGAAGCTTCAGAGGTGTGTCTGTTGTATGAAGAACCACCTCCTTTTGCTTCTCAGCTTGCTCTCAGTTTCACAAGCTTTTCTCTGCTCTGTCACCTGCTTGTGTGACAAATACTAAATATGGTGCCCAGCACAGGCCCCTGTGGATACACTGGTTCATGATGGTGGTTAGTCACTGAAAACTCTTTCTTGACTCTAATAATGTAGTCACCCCCCTGCCTTGGTTTGTTCTACACCATTTTCTATAGCTTACTTCTGACATTTAGCAAAGCATTTCAGAAATGAATCCTGTGGAAACTTTCAAGTTGAGGCTTTTGCAGCACCTAAAGCATGTGATGATCCCAGGGGCCCAAATAACAGAGCAGAATGTCCCTATCAGGGTATGGGGGTTTTAATTCAGGTCATTGCATCATGGCCAAATTCACTGTTAGTGTAAAATGCTGTGAAGTCAATGAGGATACAGCAGCAGAGGAGCTAGAAATAGAAGTGGGAAATGGTGTTTCATGAGTGATATGCAAAGTGCTTGGTCTTTAAATTTAGAAAGAAGTAATGATCAAATCAGCTTATGATGCAGAAGTTGAAATGATGATGATGCTTTTTTTTTTTTGGCTTTTTTTTTTTTACCATGTTCCAAATTAGTTAATGTCCCATAAAAGAAAGCTATTAATGGAGTCACCAAAGCTCCTGAAACATGAATGAACATTCCTGCCAAGGTCCCTGGCAATAATTACCTTGTTACAACTCCAAACTAGTGGAAGTATCTTGAGATATGATAAAAAAGAGCTTCAATCCCTTCAGACAGCATCAGTTGAAACTTTTTATTTGAACACACACATGAAGTGTCAAAATAAAAAAAAATAAATAGCAGCTTTCAATGGCATGTGAACAGTCCCAGAGCTAAGTTTGGAGTCCCAGCTTTGCTCAGAGGAGAGCTTCCCTGCCAGCCACTGGTTCATAAAAATGTTGTCTCTAAATTAGCTTAACAGAACAAATGATTTAAAAATGGAAGTACTGGCCAATTGATCATAGTACCCAGAATGCACAACCACATTTTGCTGCCAGTGAGCCCTCAACAGGGTAACATTTAAGCTGATAGTAATTTAAATTGTATTTCAGGCTTAGATAGTTTCTTCCTCTAATTCCCTGAATGATTGATCATACTGGGCTCTGGGCAGTCAGTGAATTTAAAGCCGTGCATTGGCTGTCCTGGACTTCCTGTGTCTATAAAGCCCTGGTTGCACCATCACAGTAGGCAACAACATATTCCTGCTCTTCCCCATCTGCCTCCTCTGTTTACTTTATCTCCCCCCATGTTTCAGTGCAGCAGACCCCCAGTTCTACCTTGGGTTGAAAGTTGGTCTGTTCCCAGCCTTGGGTTACAGCACAGCCCACAGGCATTTGCCCCTGGTGTAACTGGAAGTGCCTGGTGGTTGACATGGGCTTTCCCTCTGACTTCTTGTCTTGGCTCTCTGGTGTGATTTTTTAAGAGCTGCCATCATCTGGGATACCTCATCATTAATGAGATATCCACACACTTGGCTTGGGGCTTCATGGCATCTCTGAAGCCACCTCTTCCCTAAAACCATGGCTTGGTGGAGCTCTGAGATTTTCTTGGACTGCCACTGCTTGATGTTTTCCTAATATCCACCACTGAGGTCAGCCACCTTCTGTATGCTGAGGGCATCATCTTTTTGATGGCTACCATCATGGGCTGAATGGCAGCCAAGATAATAAGGTAGACATCCTATGTAAATAGTCCCAGTTTACCCAGAAGATGAAGCAGGGATATTGGTTTCAAATACCATCATTAATCAAAGTAAATATTTCCTTCAAGGAATGACCCCCACCTGCTCCCCAGGTCCCTGAGCTTTACAAGAGAGGCCCCAGGTCCTCTCCACCAGCACAGGGCTCACAGGAGCCCTAGATGCACCAACTGCTGTGGGAAGTTCTGCATTTCCAGACGACTTGCTGTTAAGGATTTGAAGTCTGGGAGGTTGTTTTCAACAAATTATCCATTATAAAGCAACACCAGAGGGTTGGGGGAAGGGGTGTGAACAAACGAATAATTGAAAAGCTGTTTGTGGCCTGGAGCAGCCATTTTTAATTGGTTGTTCAGCTCTGGTTGGTTTAGTGGTTTACTTAGTGGCTGTGGCTGAAGTAAAATAAATAAGCTAGGGTTGAGAAAACAAAGAAGACTGCTCTGATGGAGAGGAGCCATTCCCTGTGTCTCAGAACAGCCATGGTCTAATTTTAGGGGAGTTCTTTTTCTTTTCCACAGTGCCCTAAGATCAAGGCTGTTTGTTGCAGGAGGGGATGCACTCCTATTTGCCACCAAACCACCTTCTTTCTGATGCTGCTCTTTGCAGCTAGAGAGCAGCTCTGAGGCCAGCCTGGCTTCAGGATGAATTATGTGGATGTTGGCAGTGCAGCTGGTTTTCCTCTCCTTCCCCCCAACCTGCATCACCTTCTTCAGCCCATGTGCTGGCTGGCTTGCAGGCCTGGTGTGGACCAAGGATGGCTGTGGCTCTGCAAGGTGCCCTAACAAGCAAGTGGCATCAGAGGAATGTAATGTATTCCCACAGGGCCTGTCCAAAGCTTCATTGCTGGCAACAGTGATAGGACAGGAACCATCTGGAAGCAATCATAAAATAATTGCCTTCATAAAGAGGAACTAGATGGGTTCAAGCTGCCTTTTTCTCCGGAGATCTCCTCTTCCAAGGGAACAGGTCTGCTGCTCTGTGGGGTTATGGCTGTGTGGAAGAAGGTTTATCCTAGCTTTGTCTCTTCTCCCAAGTAACTAAAGATAGGATGAGAGGAAATGGGTTTAAGTTGTGCCAGGGGAGGTTTAGGTTGGATATTAGGAAAAATTTCTTCACTGAGACAGTGGTAAGGCCCTGGAATGGGCTGCCCAGGGAGCTAATGGAGTCACCATCCCTGGAGATGTTCAAGAAGTGTTTAGATGTGGTGCTTCAAGACATAGTTTAGTGGTTGTGGATGATGATTGGACTCAATGATCTTGGAAGTCTCTTCCAACCTTAATGATTCCATGATTCTATGGTGAGCAGCTTCTGCTCCTTCAACCCCTCCCAAGTTACAAAATTTCTCATTAAACATTTGCTTGGAATATTCCCAAAGTTTGGGTTGATGGGGAATTTTCCTTGCAATACATTGAAGAAATTGCTTTTTCTTAATCAGTTAGACCTCCTTTTGCTCCAAGCACACCATTTTTCCGAGGGTACATTTATTTCAGAGTTGATTGAGGTGGAGTTCACATTCATGTAGCCCTAAAATCCTGCTGGCTGAGAGCTTGCTGTAGCAGCTGTGTGCTGATCCAGAAGGTGAACCCTTCCAATAAAGACACAATATACCTGTAGATCTGCTTATTATAGTGTATCTGCTTCAGTAGGATGGGGGCAGCCAGAAAGCAGAGGCATCATGGAAATGGAGAGACCAAGTCTTGAGCAATGCTGAGCAAAAGCATGGAGAATGAGGAAATGCAGCAAAAAGGAAGAAGCCCTGACAAATTACACCAGAAGCAGGGTGTTAAATATAGCCCTTGGATTTTCTCATTATTAGAATTGGTATCTGAGCTAAAGACAATCAAATCTCATACTTCGATACATAAACTGCTGCAGGCATCTGGAATGTACCCCCTCTCCCTCTATGTGGCACCATTCAATTAATCAGAACTGTCAGTAACAAGGAAGCAATTTCCAGTATTTAAATTCAGGAGATGTGGCTCTGGTTCCTAGTCCATGAGGGATCCTGTCTGGCCACAGGCAGGTCTTTCCCTGGCTGTATGCCTGAAGTCCCTGCTCTTATGAGAGGAGACAGTGCTACCCACTTGTCCTGGAAATAGCATCAGGAGCTGAGGGTTGGTGAGAACCATTAATAAGGGATTACAGAGGGTTAGGATTGGCTTTCTGGGAAGTCTGTCAAATATTGCTGTGCCTTGGAGGGGTCTGACATCCTGAGATCCATGTTTCCCCCTCGTGCCTGAAACCAAGTGTTCACCTGGAGCAGCTGCCTCTCTCCAGCTCTGCCCTTGTCTTTGTGTCTGTAAGCAAATCTATTCAAACAAATTAGTTTTAAATTGAAAAAAAAAAGGGGGGGTGCTAAACCCACACTGAATAAATAGTATCATTTTAGTGAAGGGATAATTGCATTCTTCATCTGTCATGAAAAGCTGACATTGTGATTTACACTCACTAACTCCAGGTTCACCCTGTGATGGATGCAGTGATGTACAGTTCACCACATTTGGCTTCTCAGTGGCTCTTTCTCTTGCTGACTGACTGTTCCTTCCCCAGATTAGGAATTGTGCCTGATGTCATTGTATATTAGTCCAAAACACAGGCTGGAGACAGCAATTTGCTTCTCATTAGAAGTAAAACTTCAAAATGTTTCCCACTGTTTGCCCTAAGTGATGTCAGGTGACATTATTGTATTTCTAAAGGAAATTAATACAATCAGCAGTCTGGAGGGCTCAAGGCAAAGGTATTGTTGGGGGGGGGGGGGCTTTTCTTCAGCTCCCTGGTTTGAAGGTGACTTGCTGTGATAAATGGCTATTAGTTATTTCTATCTGATGCCAGCTCTGGGGAGCCAGCTGGAGAGAGCTGTGGCCCTGTTGTAGTTCCTGATGAGCAGAATCAGAGAGGCAGCCCCTCACCAGGCCATGTTAGAGGCACAGCAGGGAGAAGAAGGAGTGATCAGCCCTGGAGAGCAAACTTCTCTTCCATGTCTGTCAGCTCTCGTGTGCCCTGGAAGTGCCTGGAGGGGTTTGTGGAGGAGTCACCATCCACGATGCTGCACTGGGAGCTGAGTGCTGAGTGCAGGGGATGTCACTGGACAGGCATTTGGCAGCAGGGATCCAGAGCTCACTGGAGTCAGTGGGAATCCTTCATTAGTGAGCTGAGCACCAGAGAAGGCTGAGAACCTTTTAGCCCATGTGCTTAACCCCAGTTTAGTTGCAGGGTTCCCAATTGCCCTCCTGCAGAGAGGAATAAGGCAATACAGAGATGGGCAGGGAGAGGAATCTGTAGGCTGGCAGAAAGGTATGCAAAAGGAGATGGAGTTCTGTAGCATCTTTTTGAATAGGTGGGTGAATTCATTAGAGAAAATCTTCTGAGAGCAATTGTAAGTGGCTAATAGGGTTTGAATGAAACTGATAGCCCTGCTATGGAGTGCGTGGGAATAACAATCTCATTATGTTTCACAGGGCATCCCTTATATTCAAAGGGTGATATACTGAGCACAGAGGGGTGGAGGAGTCACTAATTGAAGTGAGACAAGAAAGACTAACAGGAGAAACTTTGCAGAGTATAATTGCACGGAAAATAAGTTCACTGGGAGAGCAATTACACTGTGTGTTAGTCTAAACTAACTGCAGGAACTGCAGTGCTCCTCGTTGGACTTGGAGCTCTGGAGAACAAGCCTTGGGAAACACTCTTGCAGTAGTTGGTGCAAGGACTGTCTTTTCTGCCATTCTAAGAGGGGAGGTAGCAGAGAAAGCCATTTTGGCCAACAGCCTAATGAGATGCAGCCCTGATCACTTAAATGCACATAATTTGAGTTAATTTGCAGAATGTCTTCCATTGTTGTATTGCCCAGGCATGGAATTCATCACAGTAATTATGGCAGGGTGTCAGTGGTGGGTGCAGCTGAATGCTGCTGCTTGTGCTCAGGGTGAGTAGGTGTTGGTTCACCCCGTGGCAGACTTAATTATGATGTCATCAAGGCAAGACAACTTCTGGTCCTCTGTCCTTGTCTTTGGAGCAGCCTCCCTGCACCAGAATGATTCTGGACCCCAGGGGGTTGCAGTGCACTGAGAGCTTTAAGTGCACCCTGAGGGAGACAACATGGGCATGAGCTTCCTAACTCAGGTGTTCCCAACCAGGAATAGATTAGCTTTGTCTTACCTGATCTTTGATCTGAGGTCCTCCAAGGTCTGATGACCTTGATAAAATCCCCTGGAGGCATGAAGCCTGTTAAGTCCTTAGACCTCAGAGTATGAAACTTTGGTCCCCCTGTTTATGTCTTCAGTGGCTCCCAGCAACAGTCCCATTGCCATGTGGATTTGAATAGAATTTAATGGAAATGAAATGGAATTTAATGCTAACTAAATCCATGGCTACAACTATAATGCTTGTTATGAAGGGTTTGATTTTTCTACAATGAAACCAGCCTTTTAGGCAGAAGTATCAAGTATAGTTGGAAAAAGGAGAGAAGCTTTCAGGCACACTTGCCATTATTCAGGTCTGAAATAGAAGCATCGGATTCGAAAGCTAAATACAAGTTGAGGGTGATTGCTCAGACTTTAATTAGAGTTGTATCAGTTAGTTCATCTCTGCAGGAGAAGGTAGGTGGTACGTATGCAGCAGAGAGGGTGGTAGTTGGAGGGACAGACATGCTAGCACGCTTATCTCCTAGGAGAAAAATGGAGATAGCTTAGAGCCTGGGTAGCACAGAAATGGTACTGGTGAGGATTCACATGCTGCAAATAAGTATTTCCATGTGATCCATGTTTAGTCAGATTTTCTGCTGCTGGAAGGGGCTGGAAACTTGAACTCCCATTCTTCAAATGCTTTGGAGGAAGGGGAAACCCAGTTTCTGCACTGTAGCACTGGGTAATTCACAGGCTGGTGTCCTGTTCTATTTCATGTTGCTGCTTTGCAGGAACCAACTTCACCGCTGTCTTCGTGCTGCCTTAAATACTGTTTTATCCATGCACAGTTTCACAACCTCGCCTCTTCATTTATCAGCTTGCCAGTGAAGACAATAACCTTCCCACTGCCTGTGTTTCAGCAGTGCTTATTTTGGGAATATGTACCACAGAGCTGAGCAGGAAATGATGGACTGCCTGGAGAAAGAGTGACATATCCTTCATTCCTCCAAAATGTTTCATAAGAATTCCCAACTGTTCTGTTCAAACTACCACACGGTGATTGTTGTTAATATTCGTCAGTAAGAAAAAAACCCACAAACAACAACTTATTTGTGTTTGCCATTTCATGATTTATGTAGAAAGTTTTTTCTTTACGGGGAGAAGAGAGATTTTACACACAAATCACCAACAATCCAGTTTTCAATGTAAAAAGATAATAACCTGCTAGGTTAGTGTTCACACATGCTCTAGTGCACTCATGAGGGTTGGGTGATGTGTTTCCCTAAACTCTCACTCCTGAGCACTGCTTTGGGTACATTTCCAGTTCCTTTCCTTCAAAATACCAGCTCAAATCCACTGACTTTCATGAGTAATAATGAGGGAAGAACCCCATGTCCTTTGGAAACAAGCCTCTCACATGTAAGAGAATTCTTGTTGGAATAAGGCCCAACATTTACTAGCCATTAGATATTTCCTTCAGACGAGGCTTTCTCATTTTTTGCACAAAGCTTCTGGATCTGCTGTGGAAAACCAAAGAATTCCATTGCATTTTTTAGCATGTTTTATTATCTTGTGCTAAATTAGAAGCGACTCCTAGGTTACTGGCTTCCCTCCTGCCTGGCACATAATAGGAATAGCATGTATTTTGCTAATGTTTTCTTATTCATCATTTTGCCCCTGATTTTCAGCAAGCTGCATCACCTTTTGTTCTCTGATTTCCCTTCCATTGCCTCTTCAGCAGATAATCTACCTCCTTGGGAGCCGAGCTCTCAGATGAACTCTTCTCTGCATTACCTCTTGATCTGCCCTGAACCCAGAACCTGATTCTGGGTTTATCCCTGGAAGGCATGTACAACTGCACTTCAGCAGCTCTTCATCAGGGCAGGTTCTGGGGAAAATGCCTCATTATAAGTTTGCATTTTCTACTCATTCTTTCATTACCTTAAGAGCACTTTCCCCAGCTTGACATCCTTTAACGCGTATTTTCAGACTATTTCTGGGATTTAACTTAATCTGATCACAAAGGCTTTTTGTCTTCTTCTACATCTTTCTTTTTTTTCCTCTCAAACTTGCACTAAGCTGTAGCTTGACTGAGTCCTCTGGCTCAGACACCAGCATACAACTAACACATGCATAAGGAGTTGTAGGGCAATGCCAGATGTCCACTGCTGGGCCAACTTCCAGCTCTTTGGCATTTCAATACCCATTCTTGGGTGGTCCTTTGGTCTTGTTTCCCCCTGTGAAATCAGTTGGAGGGTCTGTGTACAAGGGTGTGTAGCAACAGGACAAGAGGCAATGGCCTCAAACTAGGGCTGGGGAGATTTAGATCGGAGATTAGGAAGAAGTTCTTTACCATGAGGGTGGGGAAGCACTGGACCAGGTTGCCCAGAGAGGTGGTGGAGGCCCCATCCCTGCAGACATTCAAGGTCAGGCTCGACCAGGCTCTGAGCAACCTGATCTAGTTAAAAAGGTCCCTGTGCACTGCAGGGGGGCTGGACTAGATGACCTGTAGAGGTCCCTTCCAACCCCACACATTCTATGAGTCTATGATTCTGCTGCTTACTCTAGTGTTGTGTCTAGTTCTGCCATATAATGAAATGCTAAAAACGAACAGAACTGGGTAACCTGATGACTGTTCAAAGTCACACCTCTTTGGGAATATCTGCCATCTTATGCTCAGATCCATGTTAGATATTCCAGGCTGATGTGATCCAAGGAGCCAACCGTGCAACATCAAACCAAACAAAGCTGATAGACCCAGGTTCTCTACCCAGCCTGCTGGGTCCATGCCAGGGCTGGGTGCAGGTCAGCTTGCATGCTGAGGTGTGTGATCTTCTGTTTTGGTGTAGGAAGGACTGGGCTGTTTAGGTTAAACCTCAAGGTCACAGAAATATCAGGGTAAAATCATTAAGATGGGGAGCACGGTGCAGCTTGCTGTCAGCTCGTCAATTAGTTCATCCAACCCATATGGCCATAATATAAAAAGTACCAGGCATGTCTGCAGAAACTGGGATTGGAGAAGAGTGAAGCAGGGCTAAATGACAGGAAAAAAAAATTAAAAAGTAACTGATAGTCTGGCTTGCTTCGTGTTTAAATTTCAGTCTTTTCTCTTGACTCCAGCATGTGTTTTAAACATTTATTATGGGTTGATGATGGTTTGCAATTTTCATTTGTGCTTTATTTCCCTGAGGAAAGCTCAAATGCAAGCACAGCATGTGGCTTGCTCTAAGTTGCCTGCTTGATGGTTCTCTGTGAAGTTTTCCAGCTGGGTTCACAAATACATCAGAAGTTAAACGATTTGTTTAAGGTCACCCAATGAACCAGGGGCCTTCATGATAATAAAGCACAGTGGTCCTTGACTGGAAGAATATCATTTCAGTCCTACAAGGTGGAACTTTACATTTCTGGTTACCTGGCTCTCAAATTCAAAGAGATGCATTCTGGAAACTAAAGGTATATGATGAACAGATTATGTATTTGCACATACAGGATCATAAATCATAGACTCATAGAATGGTTTGGGTTGGAAGGGACCTTAAAGATCACCTAGATCCAACACCCCTGCATGGGCAGGGACACCTCCCACCAGACCAGGTTGCTCCAAGCCCTATCCAACCTGCCCTTCAACACTTCCAGGGATGGGGCTTCCACAAAAATCTGGATTCAATATGGATTACCCTTAGCAGATCAAGAGAAATGGCTTCAGTAATGACTTCATTGTCATTAAAAAGCCACACTCATTTGGTGTGGCAGTCACAGATTAGCAGGTATTCAAAGTTCTCTCTCTGAATGGTTTGTGGACAAGAAGCAAAACAAAGGGTCTCTCTGCTTTCAAAGGGCAGGAATAAATAGGATCAAGCATGCATGAAGCCTCTCAATATTTCAAGCAAACAGAAGTGCTGCCTTTGTGTGGGTGCCACAACCCTGAGTGAACCTCACAGAGACTGGGCCTGAAAATGCACCATCATGACTCTGCGTGGAAGAGACTCTTGTCAGAATAGGAGCTGAAGAAATGCTTTAAGAGTTGGTGGTTGATCTGTTCCAGATGCCCATCAATGGCAAGGGGTGGTGGTTTAGTGCTGGAGGATTTGAACATTGAGGCCCTTTCAGTAAGATTAAGCTGTAGGACAAGCAAAGATGGATTCCAGGCACCATGGGATGGGGACCTGATGTTTATCTGATTTGTATCACTCCTTCAGTCAGCATGACAATATGTCCTGAGGTGAAGCCTTTCATCTACAAATACCAATAATTTGGATATTTGACATAGATCAGGCAAAAATGAAGGCAAAGAACAAAGAGAAATACGTAGTTCAAGTGTTTTGTTTGGTAACAGTTCAGGAATTGAAATGATTAAATGCATTTGCACATTTCAGTGAAAAAGAAACTTAAAAGCTGAAACTTCCCCTTTCAGCCTTTTCTTTTGAGTGGGTGGTATCCAAGGTCCTCCCATTCATGCATGAGAAAACAAAAAGCAAGCAATGAACTGCAATTTGAAAGCCAAGTGAAATAATTCATTGCAGACAACACAGAATATTTCACTTGACCTGAAAGGAATTTTGTTGAAGAGTTCATCACACCAGGAAAGAAAGAAAGTAAGAAAAAGAAGAATATTTTTTTTCCATTTTTGAGGTTCTGGTCAGTGAACTGAAACATCAGTTATTTATGCAGCTCTAATCAGAGAACTCCAGACATCTGGTTGCCTCAATCACACTGATTTGCTCTTGTTCACAGGTGATGTTACTCCCTTGTATGAAAGAGTGATCCACTTCACAGCTGAACGTGTTGAGACATAGTTAAAATCTTGATGCCAAGTGGAAATAATGAGAACACTCCCAAATGCATTAGCTGCTCCTCTCACTGAAGTCAAAGGCATCATTTTGACTCCAATTTGCTGTTTCATATTATTGTCCAATTACTGTAATCTCAGCTCAGCTTGTAAAGGTCATCTCTGCCTTTTCTTTTAGCTTAGAGGCCAGAAACTGGAGAGGGTTTATTCATAGGTAATCAAGCCAGTATGGTCATCACTGATGAGAAACCACCTGGGCCCTTTCCCCCCTTCAGGGGGTACATGCCCCACAGAAGGCATTGCTCACATCTCAGCAGTGCCCCGGGGTCTATTTCACAGAATCACAGGATTGATTGTTCTGGTTGGAAAAGACCTTTAAGATAATCGAGTCCAACCATAACCTAACTCTGCCAACCATTTCACACAGAATAAAGACATCCAGATCAGGCTGCAGTTGGGTCAGTTCAGGAAGCAAAGCAAAATGGCCTTCCTCCTGTTCCTTGGCCCAGCAAATCCCATGCTCTGGGGCAGTCAGTGGCAGAAGGTCAGTTGTGCCCCAGTGTGGTGTAAGGGGGAGCAGGGTGCTGGCCCTGCAGTTGTGACTGGTGGTCCTAGGTGTGATTTGCTGTGCCCTTCCTCAACCTTCAGAAGACCTGCTGTACTTGGGCACTCTTGGGAAGGAAGATGGTAAGAGGAAGCTTTCTTTCTGACCTCAGATCGTTTTGAAGCACTTTCTGCTGTCTCAAGTAGGAGAATTAATAGAGAAATGGCAGTGAAGAAATCTGAGGATTTTGCTCTCTAGGCAGAATAGAATATAGGGCTCAGACTGAGTGAAAAAACATGGGGGGGGAATTGGGAATAAGAGTCATGACTATGAAGCTTGAGGAACCATCCTTGCAATTTTAAGGGCTTGAGTTCCTCATAGAGAGCACAGTGCCTGGGGTTATCTGACTTTGCTTTTGTAGGTCCCCATTGACTAGATCTCCAATGACTACATGGTGCTTTTAGCAAGGGTGGCTCCAGTGGAGATACCTATACTGTAGACATCTGCCCTCAGGTGGATGACTCTTCATTTTTTCCCAGATAAAGAGCAGACTGAATGAATTTACCTCCACTTAACAGAACACCAGCTCCCCATCAAAAGCAAAAGGCATTGAATCAGATTCTGATCTGGATTTTGTATTAATACATTTGAGGGCCTCACCACCGACACATGAGTTGCTACCTGATGGCTTTTTATTTAGCAGAAACATGTAAAAAGGAAGGTCTGACACCCTCTGACATGACAATCTCTGTTAACTGATGCTAGAGGCCAGCAGATGAATCAGGAGACAGCTCTGGGAAAACAAATATATCAGGAAGATTTGAGGGTCTAAGAGTTACCCCTGCACTTCACAAAAACAGAGATGAGAATCCCTTTTATGGGAAAGGGTGGCTGCAAACTGCAAGGATTTTGCAAGACAGGCTGCTCCAGTAAGATGAGACAGGTGCCTTAGAGATGGTTCCTCCAGGGAAAAGGGAACCTTCTCTCCAGCTACAATAAAAGGGGTGAGAAGAGGAAACAAACAGCTCGTTCCTCCTTGATGAAGCCTCGACAAAGCTGCAATAACAGCAGCTGAACCACCGACTCCCAGGACATGTCCCAGTCAGAATTACTGGCTTTAGCTCTGCCTGGCAATAATAGTGGTGCTGTCACACCAAAGACCTGTCCTTCTGTATGACAGCTCCAAGCACCTTGGAGATGAGGAACTTATTCATTTACTAGACTTTTTTCTTGACAGTTGGTATCATGTTGATGCTGAATGACAGTTGTTATTTCTGTGCAGGAGGAGGTGATGTGAGGAGCTAGGCCTTTAAGAGATATTAGGAGCACTTGGAATCAATCGTTTTGTCATCTGGAGACTCATTTATTTCTATCCTGCTCAGTCAGAGCTCTGATACTAATGACTTCCTCCATGTTCCTTAGCACTGAGTGACTGCTGAGTCTCACAGGCATTAGAGAAGGAGGGAGATTTAAGGGGGAGGGGGAAACTTAAGAAGGTTTTAGGAGGACTCTTTCTTTCTGACATGGAAGTTGTTAATGGTTTGTCAAGCAGCTGAGTTTTCTGGGTCAGGTCTGGATTTCTGGATCCATTACCACAGTACAAAGACTTACCAGGGCTTTAATTCTCTCCTAGTAGGAAAATTGGCCTTCTCTCCTTCTCTCAGCCTCGTTCCTCAAGCATCCCAAATCCACAAGGAGCAAAGATGTCTCCACTTCCATCTATTGTGTAGTGCTATGAGCAGGGAGTGCTTTGGAGAGCAGAGAGGAAAAGCTAAGGTTTTTTGTAGCCTGTGTCATGTAGAGTGGTTGAACTACCTTATAAACGGAACCTGGGCAATAGCCCAAAGTGTGATTTATGAAAGCTTCATCAGTGTGAGGCTGGTTTGGAAGACATTGCACAATGCTGAATGTGCTGCCTGTACAAGAATGATTCAACTAAAATGTCACAGCGTGCTCAGGACTAGGCATTTATCTCATAAAACACCCAGCAAAGAACCATCATAACTCACAAAACTCATGTTTTTTAGCAATAGAAAGAAAGACTTTGCAACAAGGAAAAGATAAAGAATGTCACTCAGAAATCACTGCAGAAATGTCTTTAAAGGAGTTGACAATAATATGGGTTTGATTATTTCTGAAGGGGCTTAACTGGCCTTTATAGCCAGATTCTGTTCAAAATGGATAATTTTCCATTTGAAAACATATTTTTCCCCCCAGTGAGTAGGAAATGAGACTCAATGACTTTGTATCCTTAAAAAATGTATTATCCAGGTTATCTTTGAGGAGATTTAAGGAAAGAAACCAATCTCTTTGCAGCAGTGAAATTTCAAAGCCTGCTAATTTTACTGTGATACTTTAAAATAAAGAGACGATTTACTTCTTCTGAGGTAGCAGTGTTGTTTGGTCCTTGCTTCATCTCAGGTACTTGGGAAAGGCATTGGAAAATAATAATCCTGTTCCCTTATAGACACGTAAGTCAGACCCTCTTCAGCAACATCATTCTAGATTACAAATATAAAAGTTGGGGAAGAATTTCACACCCTCGATTCAGCTGCTTGCAGTGAAAGTCTCCCTTGGTTGATGTCTTAGCTACCACGAAGGTCCCAGCTTATTCCTCTGCCATGTGTCTTCTGGGCCTGACTTTGGGCCAAAGCACTTCTAGGAGCTAAGTGGCTATAAAACACTGCAGGAAGAAGGATTTTTCAGCAGGGCATGATAAACCAAACCCTCTCTTTCTAATCTGGAATCTTTCAGGTTAATGAAGAATACCAAGAAGAGATCTGCAGGTTTATGTCCTCTGCTTACAAAATAGATCAAGTAAGGAAAAAACCAGTTTCCTGCCTCTTGCCCAGTCTGAGCTGAGATGAACAGTTCAGCCTCCAAGCCCAGTCATTCTCTGACTGCCACAGAAAAGGCTAAGCAGCAGAAATAAAAATTTTTTTTTAAATGGCAGAAAATTTGCAGCTGTTTCCCTGAAATATGTTTTCCTTTCTGCTTTGTGACTAACTTTTTTGCATGCTTCCTTTGTTATTTATATTTCTATATATTAGTATTTAGATAGAAAATAAGGCTTCCCTGGTCAAAACCCACAGGAGCCACGGGAGTCAAAACTTCAAAACCCACAGGAGCCTCCCAGGCTGGTTCTACGAGTGTCCTAGTGACAGGAATATGGACACCTTGTTCACTTCAGGCACCTCTCCATTACTTTGAAGGAGAAAAGCCACCATTAGAGAACTCAGTGAATGGCCTTTGTAGACGTGAGATGCTCAGTTGGTTTGGAGACTTTGGAGTCTGAGGGGATTATTGATTTCCATCACATCTCACACACAGGCCCAAGCAGCAGTGGAACGAATCCTGTTTCCCCATACTGTATATTTAGACTAATCCTGTGAAAATAGATGGCATTTGAAGAGCCTGGGCAATTTTCAGAAGATTGGCTCCAGTGGAGATGCCTGTATGCCTACAATTTTCCATCTGCTTTATAACAGTTCCCAATCAAAGCCCAGACACTTTGAAAAACAGAGGTGATGAGGTCTGGCCCAGTCCTGTGATCCATCTCAACAACATGTGCACTTAGGTGACCTATCTGCCCATGGCAGGATCTGCTCTGTCCTCTCTGGGCTCTGGGGACTGCTCCTTGCAGAAGTATCACCCTCCCTCTGCCAGTTCTAATTTCACACATGTGACACATCTTTGACTACACCGTGCTCCTGTGGTTCATGATAAGCTGTATGGGACTCCACCAGGTCAGATCAGGTCCTACCTGCCTTGTGCCAGAGAGCAAGGGCAGAAATCAGCTCCTCTGGCCTATAGAGAGGCAACAGCACTATAGGCTTGTACACAGTTACAAAAATATCTTCTTTGGTCATGGTCAAACTGGCAATAAAATTAGTTGTAGGAAATCAGGGTTGAGGTTTTGAATCAGAGTCATAATGGCTGTATGGGAGCACATGATGCCAGACTCATGCCAGTGGGGTCTCCTATTTAATGGGACCAGATGGATTTTTGGTTAGAGAAGCACCTGTCTAGTGATTCAGAGCAGTGAGATAACTTTTCAGTGTTTGATCTTTCACTTTCACCTGCAATGACGAAGTTTAGTTCAAGTCCTTATTCTTCCTGGGACAGAGTAGCAATTTGCTTTAGGGCTTTCATGTCCTAATGCTGTGCTCTGTTCTTGGAGCCATTGGAAAAACCTTGATGAAAAAACCATCACATCTCATAGGACTGCTCTGCCCAGAGCTTCTCCTTCCCATTCTTCGAATTTCAGAATTGCAACAGTTTAATCAATGTGCCTCCTTTTACAGTTTATAATCAAGCACAATACCATGCAGTCAGAGAATCACAGTTTCGTTCCAGTTGGAATTTTGCTCACACAAAGAATTTAGTAAGTAATCCCAAGTAATGAAAAAACTCAGAGTGAGCAGAGCTGAAGCACAGTTCAAGCAAAAGCTGTAAAAGCAGCTTTAATCTGGCAGACTGTATGAAGAGAAAATGTAACTTTGGGACTAATGCTTTAAGTTGATAGTGATCTGCTCATAACCTTAGATCTGTCTTTCACAGTCTGGGAGTGCAAATACAAAACGTTGCTGTAGCTTGAGGCCATTATTTACATTTGTTGCCTTTGTTTCTGGTGTTTTGCAAACAGCTCGTTAGCTAAAGCTGAGTATTTCCCAGCCACTGGTAGAGGCTCCTAGTCTGAGCCTCGATCTGGCTCACATTTAATATGACTTGTCCTTGGGGCACAGTTTGTGCTGTTGTTCTCCTTTAAGGGCTTTCATTTCTGAAGAACAGAGGAATGGTTGCTATGAAGTAATGCTGGATGCCTTATCCACATCCAAATACATTTTTTATTTGAGTGGAACAGGATCAATGCTTTCTCCAGACTGTTGGCTGCAGGTTTCCCCTCCCTTGTGGTTGCATATCTCTCCCTGTATTCAACTTTCAGGGTGTTCTTAAGCTTCTCCCAACCTCAGACACCAGGAGATGGGTGAAGATTCATCCCTCCTTGCAAGGCCTCCATCCAAGCCATTCCCAGCTGAGGCCTAAGGGCTGTTCAGGGGAGGCAGGGCTTCCAGTGCTCCCCTGCCTCTCTGACACACCAGAAGCAGGTTGACCATGGAAGCTGGTGATGTTATTTCTTTTCCTGAGTGGGAAAACCGGTGAGCTCTATCCAAATAGCCCCCCATGTACCAAGAGGCATCTTTGCTTCTCCACCTGGATATTCATGCTGTTACCTTCCTTCATCCTTCTCCCTTCTCTCATCAGAACCTTTGCTTTACTACTGACCTTTCAAAGCTGCCTCGGTTGAGGCACCATCTTCCCAGTGCTGCTGCCTTCTAAACAGCTTCTGTAATGTTAAAACACTCTGTAAGTGTAAAATAATTCTGAGATGTTTTCACCACCTTGGTTAACAACTATGCCATTAGGACAATTTGCATCACCATCATCCCTTACACAAAATAGCAGCTACTTTGTCTTTAAAATCCATTACAGCATTGGCTGCTACCCAGCACTTGAGCAATGAAATTACAATTAATAGCATCTCCAGCATAAGGCTCAAAACATAATGATTGAGCTAATACTTAAATTTCAAAGTTTCCTCTCCTTCTTTCTGAAGAACTGAGTCAACTGACTCTTTTTCTTTGCTTTTTAGCGGATTGATCCAGATCTTTTGGGTTGATATATTTGTCCAGTTCCTTTCTAAAAAAGCAGATCTTCACTAGGGCGGTTAGAAAATCTGAATATAAAGAAATGTGGAAGGCTAAAACTGCTCATACTGAGCAGACAAGTGTGATTGTAGCTTTGATCCTTTCCATCCCTCTGGCTGAACTTGCAAGGGATGGGATCATCTCAGGGACTGAGTGTATCTCCAGCATGTCTCCATATGAGTGACTTGTCCTGAGTTCCCTGAATTCAGGCAGTGGACAACAGAACATGATCCATCTTCAGAATGCAGGTGCCATTTTTAGAAAGAGATGAAATGCACTCCTCTGACATTTATTCAGATGATGCCCATCCCCAAATCTGGAGGAGAAGAATTGAACCTTTCTGTATCTGCTTTTGACATTCCTTTTAGAAACATGTTGAGGCAGCACAGATGGGTTCAGCCTCCAAGGAGGACAATCCTTGGAGAGACCTAGGGGAGACCTATGTGGGTGTTGGAAGCCAAGAGTGATACAGGCCATTCCCAGTGGCATGAGGCTCAGTTCTGTAGTTCAGCCAAGCTCACATGAATACTTTTGCATTTAAGTGTTTTCATCTTGAACTGCAACAGACCCCAAACACCCTTTGTGTTTTGTGGTTCTTCAGGCCCTGGTACCAGAGTTGTGCTCTGTGTCAGGAACATGTAGGTGGTGCTGCAATACAAGTGATAAATAATAGCAACAGCCTTGACTGCCTTCCTGATAACCATTTAGTTGCCATTTGTTAGTAATTTACCTTCTGTGTCATGGTTCTGGTTGTTCTCAGTGCAGTCTGGATCAGCTAAGCTGGATTATTAGTTTTCATCGTGCTCAGCAAAGTTTACTGTAGGCCATTTTGTCTTTTTATCACAGAAGCAAAACTGTGACCCATCAGACATCTCAGCACAGCTTTGCTGAACATAGCAATGAAAGAGGATGAAAAGTAGCCCCTGGTGACAGTCTCTCTCACCATGACATGACTGGGGCTTGGAGCAACCTGGTCTAATGGGAGGTGTCCCTGCCCATGCAGGGGGATTGGAACTTGTTCATCTTTAAAGTCCCTTCCAACCCAAACTAGTCTGTGATGATGCTCTGATGACACTGAAAGCCAGACCCCACCTCTTCTGCAGAACTCATCTTTGTTGGCAAACTGAGGAGCTGGTTTCTGGCCCTAGCCAAGGCAAGGTGAACATCATTTCTCCCAGCATCTGTCTCCCCATGAAGAGAACATGGCAAAAAGGGGGATTTCCTTCTGCTCCAGGTGGTCTGCAAGTTGTGCAAAGGAAGCAGAGATCACTAGAGTCACCAGGAGAAAGTGGGAGTGCAGAGGCAGGTCAGGGAATGCAGGCTGAGAGGGGAGTGCAGGCTGTATTCCTGCCTCTGTTCCAGATTGGTTTATCCTGCTGCTTTCTGCTTTCCTTGTGGAAGGAAATTATCTAGAGTTCTAGGATATGTAGGTGACTTGGGTTTTTTTTTTCCTCCACCTGATCTTTATACATCACAGCTTTGCTGTGATGGAGCTTTGTAGGGGTTTCTGTGCTTGCTTCTTTGTATATTTTTGTGTTATGTTTTATTCTCTGGAAATATTGAATCCTCATAAAAGATTCAACAGCTTTTTGGCCCCAAAACATCCATTTTCAGCTAAGAAATGGCTTTTCATTTTCAGAAAAAACCTTTGCTTGAGTACAGCTCACATTTTGTGGACTTGTTTTTAGCATAAAAAGTCCCACTTGTGCAAAAAAAAAAATATTTGAAGGATAATTTTTGACCAGTCTCATTGGGAACATAAAGCTCGTAGTGCCTCACCTCCTCCTTTGGCTACTTTTTTTCTTCGGGATCTTTGGAAATCATAAAATCACATCATAGAATCATGGAATAGTTTGGGTTGAAAGGGACCTCAAAGATCATCTAGTCCAACCCCCTTGCCATGGGCAGGGACACCTCCCACCAGACCAGGTTGCTCCAAGCCCCACCCAACCTACCCTTCAACACTTCCAGGGATGGGGCAGCCACAGCTTCTCTGGGCAACCTGTTCCAGTGTCTCACCACCCTCACAGGGAAGAATTTCCTCCTCATGTCTTACCTAAATCTTCCCTCTTCCAGCTTAAAACCATTGCCCCTTGTCCCATCACTCCCTGTCCTTATCAAAAGTCCCTCCCTAGCTTTCCTGTAGCCCCTTCAGACACTTGAAGGCAGCTATGAGGTCCCCCCAGAGCCTTCTCTTCTCCAAAAGCACCATTTATTTTTCTTACAGCTTAAAGGAAAGCCCGGTGGAAGCCCAGTTCCAGCAGACACATCCCTTCTTATGTATCTTTTTCTATGTCTCTTTGAAAGTTTTTAGCGACCTCATATTTGGAAAAGCTGTTAATCCCTACATGGCTTTCTCCTCTCCTGTCTCCCTGAGTGAAATGTAACATTATTCCCTGTTTATAGACAAGGAATCTGAGAACTGGGGAAATTAAACTAAAGGCAGTGGTAGATATGAGCCATCTCCAGGTCCTTGACTTGCCCTGTTTCACACCTTCCCTGGCAGTGTGACACTGTCATAGAATCATGGAATCATTTTGGTTGGAAAAGACATTTGTGATCATCAAATCCAACCATTAACCTAATATACAGTGTTATCCTCTAGGAAGCTGCCAGCTATGGTGCTACATCTGATTTTGTGGTTAGACCCACATCAACTTATAGGTTACAGGCCAGAGAGAAGATGCTGCTTTTGACAGGGGACTAAAGATTGTATCAATAATATGATACATGATAATGGTGGCCAACAGGCTGACCATGAGCCAACAGTGTGCCCTCACAGCCAGAAAGGCCAATGCCATCCTCGGAGGCATCAAGAAGAGTGTGACCAGCAGGTCAGGGAGGTTCTCCTGCCCCTCTGCTCTGCCCTGGGGAGGCACCATCTGGAGAACTGGGTCCAGTTCTGGGCTGCCCAGTTCCAGAAGGACAAGGAGCTGCTGGAGAGAGTCCAGCACAGGGCACTGAGATGATTGGACTCCTCTTTTGAGGAAAGGTTGAGAGAGCTGGGGCTGTTTAGCTTGGAGAGGAGGAGGCTGAGAGGAGACCTTATTAATGTCTATAAATATCTTAAGGATTGAGTGTCAGGAGGATGGAGCCAGACTCTTCCCAGTGGTGCCCAGCAACAGGACAAGGGGCAATGGGCACAAACTGGAGCACAGGATGGTCAAGCTGAACATAAGGACAAACTTCTTTACTGTGAGGGTAACAGAGCCCTGGGACAGTGGAACAGATCCCTGGAGACATTCCAAACCCACCTGGATGTGTTCCTGTGGGATCTACTGTAGGTGACCCTGCTCTGGCAGGCGGTTGGACTAGATGATCTCCAGAGGTCCCTTCCAACCCTGACCATTCTGTGATTCTGTGTAACATGGAGCCAAGAACAGAGGAAAGAATTCAGTGACCATGGCCACTTCACAAGAGCCTTTGGAAGTAAGGACACATTTCAGCTCTGCTCCCTCCACCATGACTGCCCTGCCCATGGCACACAGACCCTACAAACAGTTAAAATGCATCTCTGAGGCTGTTTTTCCCATCCAGTGCATCTTTGCTAAAAGAGTCTTTGAAGTAGGATTATACAGTTTATCTTATTTCCTCTTTTCTTCTCTGTTCAGAATTTTTGCTTTTAATGCCACAGCAGAAGGAAGGCAAAGGCAGAAGGGGGGGAAGCTGGTTTTGCTGGTGTTAGGGTCTGGTTTGCATGAGGCTGCTTGACAGTATCACAACATCAGTCCCATTTTCCAAGGAACACCTGAAAAGAGGGTTCTTGATCTAACAAAGGATATCAGCTCCCCCCAGGAGCATTCCTTTGAAAAGAGAATGACAAAGCAACATAACCATAGGTTATGGTCCAACCATAGGTGAACTTCAACCTCTGGTCACTATTCTCTTCTCCTGCAAACTGTTCTCTCAGCCTGGAGTAACAAAATGACAGCTTTAGGGCACTGAACACACATACACTTCTCCCTAGCAGCCTGCTGTCATCCTTAAGTGAGCAACAAATAAAACATTTCCCAAAAAATCCCTCTGCTTCCACTGGACTAGGAAGCTTGGCCTGTGGAGCCCCAGTCCTGAGCTTGATGCTCAGAAACATGGGTGGACGTTAGGTCAGTCAATATATTTTAGGTGTTTTTTTCTGAGCTGCATAGAATCATAGAAGGATTTGGGTTGGAAAGGACCTTAAACATCATCTAGATCCAACCCCCTGCATGGGCAGGGACACCTCCCACCAGACCAGGTTGCTCCAAGCCCCATCCAACCTGCCCTTCAACACTTCCAGGGATGGGGCAGCCACAGCTTCTCTGGGCAACCTTTTCCAGTGTCTCACCACCCCCACAGGGAAGAATTTCCTTCTCATGTCTTACCTAAATCCCCCCTGTTTCAGTCTGAACCCACTATCCCTTGTCCTCTCACTACAAGCCCTTGTAAATTCCCATGGAGAGAGCAGAGATTGTCTGGCTGCCCACGTTACAGCTGCAAGCATGGGCAGAACCACATCTGGGGACAACAGCAGGAGCCAGTGGCTCTCAGGGTGTCCACCAGACATGTTCTGCCAGAGGCTGCTGGCCAGGCTGCCCTCAGACCTTGTGCCAGCACCCACGGAGTCCCTGCCAGGCCCTTGTGTGAGCAGGAGAGGGACAAATCAGGGAACATGCTGTGCTCACAGCTGCTGTCAAGATCCCTCCTGATGAGCAATATCAATATATTCTTGGCCTCAAGCAGCCAAGGACCATTGTCACCTCTCTCATCTATTGTTCACAGTGCAGGTGATGCTGCTATATATTGAGAAGAAAAACACTACTTAACAAAAGGGCATTTTCTGCCAGATACTACTTTTCCCTCCAGCTACAGGAAAAATGTCACATGATAAATGGTAATCACACTGTTTAACACACTGCTGAGAAATGCTGGGGTCCTGCCGTGATGAGGAAAGGATAGAGCCTTTGTAGAGCAGCTTGAGCTTCTTGAAGCCATGTGCTGAAAGGGTTTTTTAGACCATCTTCCAGGATTAATCTCTTTCAGGGGTTGTCCAGATGGAGTATCCAGTTGAAAGCTGCTCAAAATCAGGAGGTCTGGATCTAAGGTCCTGCTCTGCCAGGGGTTTTCACTGCATCTTTAAATGCACTTGTGGCTTTTTTTTTCCAACAGCTGCTCAATTTCACTTGCCTGATACTCCAAAGTTTTCAAACCCATACCCATGTTGCCAACACTGCAGTTCTGCCAGTCATTGCCTCCACCAGCTGCATTTTGCCCAACCTATGAGGAATGAGCTGACCTCTTGGTCATGATGATTCTTCATTAATTTCCTGGCCTTGCCTCAGTGTTTGGGGAATCTGGGAAATCTAGGCTAAAGCTCAAAAATGGTGTTAAAAAAGGGTCAGATCAGTTGCCTTCACTTGGCTTCCCACAAAGAGACCAACACAATCCTCATGCATCTCTTGCCTCTGAAGCTTCATCCTTGGAGCTTCATGCCTTGGGAGCTTCGTCAGTCCTTGGATGGGGTTTGCACATGGCAGGTTTTGACCAAGTCAAACAGACTGGCCACTTGTTTCCAGGAAATTTGTATCAAGGAATTTGTTTCCACAGAATTTGTCTCAGTGCCTGACCTGTTCCAACTGGAAAATCCTTGTTACCTCTTCTGGTTTTGCCTGGAAACGGGTCCGTTACCTGTGTCTGCAGCAGGGAACTCAAGGCTGCACCTGCCACACACACCAGCCCCATCCCACCCTGAGTGCAAGGGAGTTTTTGCAATAGCCCAAATTACCACATTTGCAACTCAAACAAAGTGTACAAAGTGTGTACAAAGGCCTGATTCAGCACCTGAGCAGCAAGCTGGGGTGGAGATCAACAGGCACTCACTGGCCTCACTGCTGCTGTTAACACACAGCAGATGAGAGCAAGACAAAACAATCCCCCCAAGCACCAGATCCCCTGGAGGGGTGAGGGAGACTGGAATTAAACTTGCTGCTGTTCAGCTGGAATTAAACTTGCTGCTGTTCAGATATTCCTTGAAATATTTGGTTCCTGTGCTTTCTTTCTGTCTCTCACACTTCTGATGGGCTGGCACCTTGCAGGGCTCTGAATTTCATGAGTGATTATCACCTTCAGAGTCAGCATTGCTGCTTCCATCAAAAAGTTCCTTAAAGCATCCCCTGGACTGAATACAAAATGCAGCTTAGCTCTGCTTAGTATCCACATGAAAAGTCATTGGAGATACTGACTTTCTCAGGACATGTTAATAGAAAGATTTGCCCTTTCTGTGAACATAGAAGGTCATTTGATGTAAAATAGGAGGCAATAATCTTATCTTTATGAAATTGCCACATATATGGGGGCAAAACAACTCTCCTGGTCCCTCCCAAAGTGTCTGCAATTGGAGATATCATCCCATAAATATTCCCAGGAGTGATACATGCCCAATTCAGAACCTTCTTGAACGATGCCTGTGGATCAGGGATGTTTCCCACCATCATTTGGATGAGAACTTTGGTTTTTCCATGGTACTGAAGCAGAGAGCAACCTTGGGAAGGGAGAAACACAGCTCAGAAACCAGCAGAGGTGGCTCCTCTTTTGCATCCAGGCCTGAGGAGTGACAGCCCCAAACCAGGGAGCTACCAATTCCTGTGTGCTTGGAGGAGAGAGGGAGGAAGGCTGGGAAACAGAGGGGTGACTTTCAGTTGTGTTTTCCCAGAGATAAAAACAGGTTATCAAGAGGGATTCTTTGGAGCAACAGTTTTCAAAACTATTGCAGACCTGCTACAGAGCACCAAAGGGAGAGAATTACTCCTCTCTTGGCCCAAACTTGAAGATGTGAATCAGGCCTTGAAACAATAATGAGATTTTTTGTTTTAATGATATTTTAGAATTTCTATTGTCTTTTGCTTCCAGCTTCACGGGCCCTGTTGGCTCATTTAGGCTGTATTTTAGAGCTTTCCTTGGAAGCTGCAAGATTTAGACTTCTTGTTTGTTTAATGCTGAGAATTTCATAGGGCTGAAGAACTGAGGTTTTAATATTGCTGTATTCCTTATAAAATACTAAATACCTGCAAAGCTGGATACCTGTGCTGAGTGTTCTGCTGTAAATACATGTCAATATTTGTTTTCTTACCAGCATAGTCCTTTTCTCTTCTGTTCCCCTCAACACTTTAACAGGCCAAGGTGTCTGATGCCTTTCCTGAGGCCTCTGTATCTCTATGCTCTTTGTGTAGGTTGAATACACAGAGTGTTCACAATCTCAAACTGATATTTTGCTGCCCTGGTAAGCCACTGGCTTTGAATCCAGCCTGGAAGGTGGAGGATAAATCCAAGAAATGAAGGAGATACAGCCTGATTCAGGAGAACATGATATTTTATGCCTGCAGCATTGGTAGTGTCATTAGTAAGCCCCAGACTGTTTGATTACCCTAACCAGACTGTGCAAAGGAAACAAACCAGGAGGAAATTGGCCCACAGGGGCACTGAGATTCCTCTAGTGATCTTCCTGGTTTTATTATTTGTGTGTTGTTCTTAGTAGAAAGTTTAGAAGCAGCCAAGTGGGAAACATTGGTTTCAGCAGCAGGACTGGATCCAGTAGTGTTGAATACATGTGGCCACAGGATAAAATTTGATAATACTGAGCTAGAGCTAATAGGGAATAGGAGGAGGTGGAAAGAACAGTTAATCAGTTCCCTCCCCACTCCCTTAGGATGCTATGAATGTCTCTCCCAAGGAGGCACAACACACTGTGACAGTTCTGTGCTCGTGTGAACATTGTGCTTCTGCTGGTGTTTGAACACCTCCTGGGGCACCTGTCCCCACCTCTCCCCACAGCAGCCCCTGCTGCATTGTGCCTCTGCTCAGCCTGGATTCCTGGCAACTCCTTCCTCCTCCCTGCCCACCCCACTGCTCTCTTCCTGATCTGGCTCCCCAGTTGCAATGTTTGTTGGTGTTTCCTAGCCCAGGCTGCAGCTTTCTGCTGTGCCAGACCAGACTTGGTCATCCTCTGAAGGCAATTCCTCTGCAACAGGAGTTTTCCATATTCTGGCCTCAATCCCTCCTCTGTCTGCAGGCTCTGTGCTTTGTTTCCCAAGGCAGCTTCTTGCAGGAACCTCTAAGATGAAGTCTAGATGGACATCCTTGTGAAGAAAGAAACTTTCAGGTCACCAAGCCCCATTTTAAGCAGCGGATGTGTTTCAATTTCACTCTCATGCCTAATTTGGCATTGCCACTAAATTGGTCACTGGGGCAAGATATCAAACTGTGATATACTGAGACTTTGCTCTGGCTTTTAGAAGAAGCTGACCCAGAGGAGAAGCATAAAACAAATGACCCTCTCTCTTCATAGAGTTTCAGAGCACTTTCTAGCTTTATGGTGGTCCAGAACCAGCATAACTCCAGTCCAGATGTTTTCTGGCTGGGTAGAGCCAGTAACTAATTTCAGTTGCTGATGATCAGATATCAGGAATAAAACAAATGCAAACAGTAAGATTTTCCTCACGATGGATCATTGGAAGCCATGAGCAATCACACTGTTGGGATGTCTGAAGCAATAAGCCTTGGCACTTCCCAAACTAGAAACAAGAGATGGACAAGGTTAATTTTGATCTGGACAGTACCATCATATAGAGTAGGTTTGGCATTAACAGAGGAACAATTGAGGATTTTATTTTGCTGATCTACAATGAGCTCTGTTATCCTTTTGTAAAGGATTTGGTTTAATCACATCTGGCAAATCTGCTGGGTATAATGTGTCCCAATATCCCATTACAATTTCAATTTACATGTGTTACCTTTCCCTGGGAAAGTTCCCTGCACTTCTGCCCATCGAATTAAATGGCTATTATGAACAGAGCAGGATATTTTAGTGATCTGGGTGTTTGATTTTACCCTGGGAGGCAATTAGTGCTAATATGTTCTGTACCCAATGCCTGTCTCTGATTTGTCTCAAAAGTAGAGCACATAAAAGGTCTCAACTGGAGAAGTGGGACAAAAGTTCCATAGGCCAATTCCTTTCCACCAAAAGCACCAATAATAAAGAATAGAAGAGCTGTGGCTAGTTAGAGGAGATCAGAGACAAATTCTGTCTCTTTTTAGACTCTATAACTTGTCTACTGTTACTTCCAAGTGAAGCAGTAACGTTCAAAATCAATGCTGGTTTAGCCTGTGTCTTGCAACACAAACACCATCCAAAACATTCTTGGGAGCTAATCATGTTAGTGAGATAAATAATTAAAGCAGAAGGGAAAAGGCAGACATTTAAAGGCTCAACAAAAGTAAGGGAAACACATTATAGACCAGATTTGAAAGGAGATGAAGACTTGATCCCCATAATCTGTATTGATCAAGACATTTCCAATATGCTCATCACTTGGAGAGAAAGGAAACAAGGAGAGTGTCTTTAATCACACTGGGTTCTGTCTAAGGGCTCAGTCAGTTCCTTCTACTACCTGGGCACAGGATTCATATGCAGAAACACCCACTACTTGGTAAACAATTTGCAGTCCGGGTGTGTTTTACAGGCAGGACCACAAGCCCTTTGATTTAACAGCTGAGGCCTCTGAGCCTGAAGCTTGGCAAAAATGTACACTGAGTCAAAAGGAAAAGGGGCTGCAATGGGGGCTATGCCAGGAGAGCTGAGGGATGGAGGAGGAGGCTGGTGGTGAGCAGGGCGAGGGAAGCAAAATACAGGAGCTGGAGCTGGACAAGTTCATGGTGCTTAAAAGACTTTCACATCCAGCACACGCTGTGCTGGAGCTGTTCACCCAGAAATGGCTCCTGAGAGGCAGAGAGATCCGTCTCTGCCACCTTAAAGCCAGTGTCACAGTTTGAGTCAGGATTGGCAATTAAACCAATGACAACAATGCTCTCCATGCCCTCCTCCTCCCACCCAGGCAGGGAAAGGAGAGAGAGAACAAGGAGAGAGACTTCCTGGATTGAAAACTAAACTAGACAGCTTTAATGAAATACTAATGATAAAAGGAAATATGTACAAATATATACAAGTACGTTCAGGAACATGGAAACCCCTATTTCCTCCCCCCACCCCCAGCAACTCCCCCAGCATCTCCTGAGCTGGGAGCAGTTCTGAAATGTCTCAGGGCACTGCCAGAGAGAGCAGCAGAGCAGACAGGAGCTGAGGGTGGAGATATGAGGGTCAGGCATGCATGGGCCTGGGGGTCAATGGTGATGGGTGGCCAGAGTTCTCACTGGACACCAGCCGTGGATGGAAGAGAGGGCAGAGAGAGAAAGAGGACTTGACTTCCATGATCCCTGAATTTATACCAAATATTACATGCATCTATATGAATGGAATACCTCTGGTCAATTTTGCTGTCCTCTAGCCCACTCCTCCCTGCAGGAGGGTTGCAGCTACAAGTCTTCCACTTTAAAAGTGTCCAAAGTGGCAAATCCAACAAGCAGAGCAAAGTGTCTTTGGTGTCTCAGCAGTATCTATAAACACTGGGTGTTGTCAGTCCACTGGCCAAAATACTTGCTGCTTAAAAAGAGAGCTCACTGAACAAAAAAAAAATAATCAGGAAAAAGAAAATTGGCCTTATCCTGGCTCAAACCAGGACAGCTAGCCAGGTTTTACTTCCATGAGGAACTACAGCCTTATGAGGCATAGGATCTCTGGGAGCAGCTCACAGGAGAGGTTCTGCTTAGAAACAAGCTGCCCATTGCACTATATTTAACAGATGAAAATATTCCCACATTTTTAATTACTATGGACAGCTGTTCCAGTGGCTTATTCATAACCTGCAGTTTTTATAATCTTTGTAGCTTCTACATGTAATAGCACACCAGGGATATAAGCAATAAAGGCCTTATTTTAATGCAAATATGTCTAGCAAGAAGAGCAGCAATTAAGAGAAAGAAAAATAGAAGGAATAGGTGAATATTTAGCAGTGAAGTATTGCCCAAAGCTCTCTGCAGGATCTTGAGTGGTATTTAGTGTTAGGGGAAGTAAGAAATGAAAGACAGAAAGTGGATGTGTCTGTAGTTTAATATCCAGGTGCCCAAATGCAGGAACTGAAGCACAGAGCTGTAAAATGCCTTGTCCAGAGGAATTGTTCACTGTTTCAGGCCAGGTCTGGTGATATGGCAAAACAGCAGGAGAGAAGGTGCAGATGGAGAAGGAGTAAGGGAATTTCCTGAAGGCTGTTTTGGAGTGTGTTTATTGGTTTTTGTAGACTCCTTTAGGAAGCATGCCTCGAGATCCATTTGTAATGTGCTCTAAAATCCTCATGGTTTTGCTTTGTAAGTATTAGAAATGAAATGAGCATTGCACTTAACAGAGGGAACTGAAAGGTGATAGAAGCTGTTGAGATGGCAAGACAGTTGGGCTCCTCCACCTTTCACAGAACAGGACCATGGAATGCAGGACAAGTAAAAGGGGCAGATATGGATACCGGGGGGAGTGGATCCACCTTTTCTCCTTGCCTACTAACTCTACCTCCTCTTCTCAGCTCAGGAAAGGTTCCTGCCCCCTGTGAAGTCTTTGCAGTGCCTTGCAAATTGCTGCAGGAAGCATTTTATAGATTCAGCTATTCTGATGTTGGAGATAAATATTAAAGGCAGCACAGGTAGAATTTCCATATGACTTAATGCAAGTCATCTCCCTCTTTCCTTTTCTGAAGGGTGTGAGTGAATTCTCCTGGAAGCCAGAGAAAACAAAGAATGAGAACAACTCAAGAGCCTTGGAGAAGGCCTGCAGCTTCCTCCAGTTACTGGCCTAAGGTGTGTGGGATGCGTGCATGTTCTACCTCATTTCTGGTTTTGCACACACCAGTGCTCTTCCATCCTGGGCTGCTCTTGGCCAAGCCTCAGGCAGTGCTGCCTTCCAAAGCCTGGCTCACCAGGGCTTGCTAGAAGTAGGGATATATAGGAACCACCCAAGTCTGGTGTCTTCTGATGCAGATGCCAGAAAGACAGAAGGGAGGAGACTTTCAGGCAAGACCACAGATGGCCAGAGTGGGCTTCATCCCACTGACCTCAGATATCTACAAACCAGATATATGAGTTCCAGCTCTGTATAAGCACTGGCTTTAGGATATGACCTATTTCACTATAAATGCAACTTAATTTTCTCACAGAAATCCCTATTTCCATACACTCACACACACCCCAAAACTCTTTCCTTGCCCCAAAGTTCTTTCTGACACGTCCTCACTACCTCACTGCCAGGCATTCACAAGTATTGCCAGGTTGGTTGTTCATCTTGAGATTTTGCTCCTAGAATTTCTATGATATCTGCTTATGTATGCCTAGAATTTAGTTATTGCTCTCTGCTCTGTGTATCAGCAAAGTGCTTTCTTTGAAGCCTGTATAGATTTTCTCTTGTGCTCTGTGTTTTGTCTGTACTGAACTTGAAGGCTTTGGGAAGGAGGGAGGGAGCAAGCATTTTCCTAGATTTTTAAAAAGAAATTGCTGGAGATATTTACGTATTAATAAATTTGTTTTGAAAGACAGACATCCCCACAGGTTTTCAGTTCTAGTTCAATGAAATCATCTACAAACACAGGCAGCATAAGAAAGACAACTGGGAGAGTGGGTATAGAACAGAGATGGAGTGTCCTGTTCTGTTCTAGCTTTTTTTTTTTTTTCTGTAGACTTGCAGCAAAACTGGTCTCCAGGTTTATTCAGCCATTGCCTTCTAAATGAGGTTTTCATGTCTGAACTCTTCTCTCCATGCAGACTTTCCTGTAAGCTTCTTTTGGAGCTAGAGCTGCATTCTGCAGTGGTGTCATTCCAGGCAGAGGTGTGTGTGTCCAGGCTCTGAGCAGAGAGCTGGCTTCAACCCAGTGCCTTGAGCCTCAGCTTGCTTTGTCACTGCTGGGTACACAAATGCAAAGCCCAATCTCATCTGTGCTAGACTAAGGAAGAAACAATTGACTCTGTTGTAGCTGAGGATGGTCTCTGGTGTAATCAGGGAGGTGATGTTTGTGGTGGATAATGAGGGCCAGCAGGGCAGCAAATGCTTTGCAGAGCTGTGCTCTCCAGGATGCTCTTCTTCCCCATCTCTGCACGTGTATGTGCTGGGTCCTTTTCTATGCCTCACCCATAAGTTATTTGTCTTGGCTTTGCAGGCCCATCAGACATACCTCAGGATCTTTACCATCATCTCTTATTCCCTTTAGACAACTTCAGTGCCCTCTGGAGACCTGTCCACAATGCCCCTGCACCCAGCCCTTAGGATTTCAGCCAAGGGTGTTTGTGCTGCCTCCTTACACCTGAGAGGAACTCTGTGCAGCCAAACTCAGAGCCTTCCCCAAACCCTCCTTTCCTGAAATCCTTTTCCTGGCATCTGTGCAGTAACTTGCCAGCAGCTACTAATTAGCAGAGACCAGTCTCTGCCGTGCTGAGCAGCTCTGCCATGTCACTCTCTTGCTGCTCTCCCCTCACCATAGCCAGCTGTTGGCCTTGGTGCAAAACCTTTCCATCTCTCCTCTTTCCTCTGTGTTTTGTACCACACCTGCTGCAGTCGGGTTGTAGACTCACAGTCCTTGATCAGATAAATAACTAGTAACTATAATAACTACAACTACAAGCTACAAGCTGTTTTTCCCAGCTCTCTGGAAGTTCAGAGTCCCACTGCTTTGGGCCTCATTCTGTTTGAGCTTAGACTGTCTGAAATGGGCAGGTCCAGCACCCGCTCATGTATTGATCATGAGTCTCTTCTCTATTGAATTTCTTTCCAGGCAAACAAATGCATTACATTCTCTACCAAAATATCAGAGCCCAGCAGCAAATAGAATATATCTGGGCAAAGATCTTTCTCTGTTATTTGTAGCAAGCAAACAAAACCGTGAATCTTTTGTGCTTATGTCAAAAACAAAAGTCCTGGATTGGTTTTGGAAATAGTGGCCGATATTTTCATCTTGTATTTGTATTCATTCCATTGAGGCTGCTGAAACTTGTGCTCATTAGTCACAGGAGTGATACAGTTTTTATGAAGGAAAGCTCCTCTCCTCGGGTGGCTGTTTTGCCATGCCCAAAGTCTGAGGTCCTGTTCAAACCCCTCGTTGCCAGTCACTGTTTTCACACCGTGGGCTCACTCTCAGACTGAAGTCTGGAAGTTTCCCAAGTTGGGAAACTGAGGCACAGGAGGGTGGAGGGAAATGCATTCCTCCAGCACTGGTATGGACACTCCACCTCAGCCCACATCACACATGTGGAAGGTTTTTTTTGCCCAGTGGACAAAGGAGTCTGGGACTTTTTTCCTCCAGAATAGTGGAAGTAAAAAATGCCCAAATGATACAGGACATTCAGGGGACATGTGCACGTGATGTGCAGCTCAATCCTGACACAACACTTCCTTTCAAGAAGGTCTTGGGCATAAGGAAGCAAATATGAAGGAAGGAAAAACACTTGGTGAAACTATATAACAAATCCTTCTCTTTGCACATGTGAGCATTGGAGAAGGGTGAACATTCCAGCACATGTGAGATGCTCCCCACTAGCACAGCAGCTGGTGCCAGTTTGTGGTTAGTGGTTCCCAGGCAGGATTCTTTGAAGCATTTTCTTTACAGCTCCAACACTTCCTCCAGCAGAGGGAAAGGTAACCCTGAACCACAGTGCTTTCTTCCCACCAACTACCTAGAAAGTGAACTGAAATGGCTACAGCAGCCACAATCCCCCAGTTCTGCTGATCAGTGCAAGACTGAAGTCTAGGCTGATCTGGAAGAGAGATTTCCATCCAAATGCTGGTGTAAAGAAGGGCAGGAGATCCTGAGATCCTTCACCAACCTCATGCTGTGAAGCTCAACAGTCTGTGACTCCTTTATACATGCCCATGGCTTGTCTTTCATCAAAGTGAACTTCATTTTTTTCTCCACTAGTGAAGAACTTTCAAGAGAAAACAGAATTTTCTGTGCAGCCATTTTCTGATGAAAATATTCCCACTGAAATCTGGGACAAAAAAAATCTCCTTTCTCACCCAGGCAAAGGAATAGGTTTCAAACAACTAAAACTGAACCTCTGCAGTTCGATCTTTACTGTACTTTTTCCATTGTCAGTTCTCAAAAAACACTTTGCTGTCCACTGAACTGCCAACTCCCCCCCTATTTCTAAATGGCAAAATCACATAAAATGACATTTTAAAGACATGGGCTTTGGTGGTACCCCTGGGAATTCTCATTGACCATTCAATGAGTTCTTTCTCGGTGTGGATTAAGCTTCCCAACTCCCTCAAGGGAAACAGGCTCCTTCCTGCTGCCTTCTTGGCTTTTATAAGCTTCCTGGTAAAGATTTTCATTTTCCCAAAAGGAAAGATGCAACAAAATGCCAAGCCAGTAAAGCATCTTCTTCTGTTCCAGGCAGGATGGAAGCAAATTCCTCTGGATTATTTACTACTTGGAGTTGTGGGTAATAAAAGCCTCTTGCAGTTAAAACAAAGCAGTAACTTTGCAGAACATGAGAGTGACTTACAGGCTTTGCAGGGGTGAGCACAGATGCCCCTGGAAGATCTGCACAAACCTCCTGTATTCCCTTTAGCAAGTTCTAAACTAGGAAGAAAAGCAACCAAAAAAGTAGGAAGAGGATAAGGGCGTAGCAGGGGGATGGCCAGTCCTTGAGCTGCAGCTGTGAGGAGCCAAGGTGGAGGAGTCAGGTCAGGGATCTGAGCACCCAGAGCTGCCCATCCTGCTGGCAGGGACCAGCTCTCTGCCCACTGGGCTCAGCTGCCTGCTTGGGGCCAATGTCACCCCCCAGGAGTGGCTGAGGACAAGTGAGTAAACACCCTCCTCCCTGCCTCTAGGAAGCAGAGCTTGGCAGGCATCTGAAAGAGAAGTCATCTACAAGTGATTAGGATGAATCCTAATACAACTGTATTTCTGTCTCCTGACAGCCAATTATTGCAGAGCTTTGTAGCCAAGGCTTTGCTGTGATAGTGACATGGTTTAATGAATCTCCATTTGTTTTCTGTTTGTGAATATTTAAAGTGTCTTCTATTCTCTATGTGGCTTTTTTGCCATCATTGAGGGACTCTGCTCTCAGGGATCAGGCTGAATTCCTTCTTTGAGGGGTCTGTGTGGCAGACCTGCAGGAGCATGGGCTGGTTGAAAGGGAGAAAAGGAAACAAATGATGTTATTTAGGAAGACCTCATTGTGTTAAGCAAAATGTCTTCACCACTGGAGGCTCCAGGCAACGTGGGCAAGGCATGAATGTCAGGTTGTGGCTGTGTTGTCTTGTTTCTGCTGCCATGGTAAATTGAGCAGAAACTTGGAAGCCTTGGAAGTGCTCTCCTGGTTGGTGGTTTTTGCCCAGTCCTTCAGCTGCCTGTTTGGGATACGTGGGGACATGTATGTGGGCTAGAGAGGGGAAACTGCAGTTTGTAGGAGGGTTTGGGAAATGTCCCATGTGCCCCTTGCCCACCCCACAGACAGGAGAGACTCTTGTTCTCCAGACAGTACTGCCTGGCATGTTCCTCTGGAAAGGCTCCGTCTCCGTAGCAATGCTCTTTGGAAAAGGCAAACATGCTTTGCAAAAGTGATGTCTCCCAGGCAATGCTCTTTGGAGGGGAGAGGCTGGTGCCTTCCTTGGGACAAAGAAGTTCAGAGCATGAAAAAGGGATGACAGGGCTGACCCTGGCACCAAGAAATGGTCATTGTGACACTGACTCCCCTGAGTCCTCCCTGTGCACTGGTCTGTCCTGCATCTCCTGTGGCTTGTGGAAAACACTGAGGAGGAAAATTCTGACCTGAAGACAGAAAAAGAACCTCATACACGTATGAAATGCATACACACACGTGTGACCTGCATACCTGTAAGATGAGGACTTCGAGGAGTGCAACTGGCAGGGCACGTGCTTTCCCCAGAGATGCTGTTGCACTTGTGCCCCCGTTATAAAACATGCATGAGTAGAATCCTAATTTGTTCACTGGACCCATTCCCATCCCTCTGCCTATTGGTCTTCCCTGTTGGCTTTGCCTGTTTTCCCGGAGCTCTCCTGGGTGTTCCTGTCCTGCTTTGGAGGCCATCGGGGACCTGTCAGACTGTGCAGGCGTGCTGGAGTGTGGTCCCTAAGGGACCTTCCAGGTGGAGGAGGGTAACATAAAACTAGCATGAGAGTTTACATGCCCACTTTACATGCCCACTCTTTTGGTTGAATTTTCTAAATTTGCAGGGATTTCTGTTATGTCTGAATCATCCCTTGAACCCACATTTATCCCTCTCTTTGGTCCTCATCTCTCCAGCTCTCCTGTGTGCACTGGCTGGCTACAGAATCTCTCCGTGTGTGTGTGTCCATATTTTGGCACTTCAAATAAATCTGTTTTCTTTTTCTTCTAACACAGTTTTAGCTCACCACCTCAGTTTTCTGACCATCCTTATCCATTTGCATGAGATCTGACCCAGGTTTGTAAGTAGGTCGCTGAGCAGAGCGTGGGTTTTTGGTGTACTGAGCGAGCTCAGGAGAGCGAGCTCACTGCTTGAGAAAACTGTGTTGTGTCCAACCTCTCCTCTCACAGCAGAGATGTGGACAGAAATCCTGCTCTTAAACACAGGACCCAGCTGGCTGCAACAGGAGTGGCAGCTGTAGGTGCAGGACAGCAAAGCCTGAGACAACAGAACAGGCAGAAGTGGGGAGGGAGTTAGAGAGGAGCAGGGACAAGGCGAGGCAGTGATTTATTTGTGGGCTGCAAGGAGAGAGCTTTGGGTATGGGCCTGAAAAATCTGTCTCAAGCCTGACAAATGGCATGACAGGCCTTTCAGGCATTTGCTTTATTGCTGCTATTAGTTATTTTAGAAAAAGCATTGTAATCTACCATTTCTCTCATGCATTATTCAATACACTTGTTTGTTTCCTGTCCCGTACACAGGTATTCGCACTCCCAAACACACCTAAGTGTATATATGTACACACACACGAATAAATGGCCATCCAGAATGATTTCAGGGGCAGGCTGAGAGCCAGCAAGCCTCAGTCATGTATTATAGCCCTCTATTTTCACTGTACTTGGCCTGTGTTTAGTAATTTAGCAGGTCCATATTGCACAGAGGATGAGGTGCAGAGATTTACTCTGATGTTGTCACAGTTTTGGACCAGAGGAAGCACCAGATGAGAGCAGTAAGCTGGCTGATTGAGGATGCTGTCTCCAGAAGTAGGCAGCAACAGGCAATTAGGAGCAAGGGTGCTCAATCTATACCTCACAAACCACCCCTGATCAGCAGAACATCGTGCCAGACCTGTCAGCCATTTTCTCTCATCCTCTTTCCAGGACTTTCCAGGTCCCTCTCTGTGTAATTCTCTGACCCGGAGTACAGTGTCCTTAGGAAAAAAACTGCACACAGCTCCCATCAGGTGCCTCCTGGAGTGGGATAGACATGCATGGGAGTGTCAGGTCAAACAGCAGGAAAGCTGTGAGGGGGTGCATGGTCAGGAGAGGAGCACAAGGGCCTCTGACATCCAGGAGATGAGCCTGGTGAGAAATTATGGTCTCTCCTAGTCCTGATAAGTGAATGCTGAGTTGCTTGGCAGCCAGGCTGTGTTTCAGCAGTCCTTTTGACAGAGGCAGACAGCATGCAAGGGAAGTGTGACCAAGGACCTTGCCCTCTGTGCTGCTGGGGGCTGTCCCACACTGTCTTCAGGGACCAGAGCTCTTCACCAAAAACAATCAGAGGGCAAGCAGCCAGTGGCAGCAGGCAAAGCTCTCCCTTCTCCTCCTCCCAGCTTGATGGTGTGTGACTGATGTTCTGTCGTTCGTGCCAGTGAGGACGGGGCTCCCAGGGGAAAACAGGCTCTTGCTCACTGTGTGATTCCAAAGTGTTGTTTCTGCTACAAGCATAAGCAAATGGATTGGAAAGGGCTGACAGTGATGACAGCTGAGCTGAGGAGCAGGAGCAAGAGTGAACATCTTCAGAAATGGGAACTGCAAGAGAAGGAATCAGAGAGGAGGATAAAACCTTGGAAATACCTTAGGGGCAAGGAAAGATGAAGCAAAGGCATATTCCACATTACAAATCTGTCTTTCTGTACCGACAGAGCTCTGTGGCAGGGAGTGCCCAGAGAGGCAGCTGGTTCTCTGGATGCAGTAGCAGGACAGTCTCCCAGAGGCCAGGGCCAGGGCCATGTACCTGTCCCAGGCACAGGAGCTGGTTATGTGACGTGGCTTCATCAGCCAGACAGTGTCACACCATCTGCAGGCACCCAGCTGAGCAGTCTTGGAGAACTTTTTACACAAAGCTAGCCAGAGCCAGTCACAGAACAAAGCCAAGCTCTTGAAAGCGCCACGGGCACCGAGAGATACTTGATCACCATATGGCTGAAGGAATAAATTTGGCCTTAGAAAATACCCTGAGGAGAACAAGAGACCTCTGCCAGCATTAAAGCTCCCCAAGTACGTGGAAGATCACAGGCAGACGTTGAAACAGCTCCTGTTTCACTCTCTGTGAATACTGGATGCCAACAAAGAGGCAGGCAGGCAGGTAGGCAGGAGCCTTCATTCTGGCTGTACAGCACAGAACATGCTTAGTAGTTTCCTGCTCAGTCAGGCAAAGAAAGTTGAATTCCAAAGTTACACTGACCGGCTTTGATGACTACTGCACTCCACCAAAGCCAGACATTTCAGAGACCTGTACTGGGGCACTTCTTGGCAGAGTGTGTTCCTTGCTCTCTCTCTGTCCTTACCGACAATTACAAGTTCCCATTCAAGCTGGAAATCATTAGTACTGGTGATTTAAAGGAGATGCTGTCATCACGATCCCCTCTGATGGCTGAAAAATGACTTGGGTAGCATTTGGAGAAAGGGAGAAGAATCCATCAGAGCAACTTTGTCTCATCTTCCTTTTCATTTGCTTTCATGAGCCTGGCTGTGCTTGGCACAGAGCTGTGCATGCTGGAGAACGGGATGCAGAGTAACTGGCAGCTTGTCTGACTAATTGCCCTTGTTTGTAATTCCCTGGCTCATGCCAGCTCCCTGGGAGACGAGGAAGAGCTGGGGTGATGGAAGTGCTGGTGAGCCAGCGCCAGCTGCATGGAGCATGTTTGCAGCTCTCCACAGGCCCTTGCAACCTGTTTTCCATCCTAGCAAGCTTTGGTGACAAGCTGAGTGGTTTCCCAGAGGACAGTGCCCACCACTGCCAAATCAGGTTCACGTCCAACCATGTTAAGCCTCTTTGCTAAACCCCAGGCACCAGGTTGAGAGACATCCTTTGGCCAAGACCTTGCAGGGGTTTCTGCTAGGAGCTTTGCTCACTTGCTGTGGAGGGTTAATCACCTCCCAGGAGCACTTAGGCTTTGGATATGCCTGTCCTCTCCCTTCCTCTAGCAACTGAATCCCATCAGTGACCCCATTATGGATCTTCACCTGTGGCTGGGGAGACCATAAGTCATGAGCTGAAACCACAGATCTGCATAATGCTGAGTGAGTGAGGCTGTTGCTGGAGGATGAGGGGTGTTTTATAGCTGGCAGGGGCTTCTTCTGTCTCCAAGGAAGTGAGGATGCATCTTGCACATGCCAGGCTGTCAGCTGTGAGCACGGAGGCAACTCCTTGTAGGCTTCTCCCTGTAGGGCCCTACCAATTCCAAGGCTTCATCTGCAGTGTTCCTCACTGCTCTCCTCTCACCTGTTCCTTACCCTGTGTGCAAAATGACACCCCCACACCCTCCTGTGGTGTTCCTGGAGTCACCAGGGGAGTGAGGCAATGCACCAAGGGCTGCAAGAGCCTCTTCCAGTTCAATCCCACCTACTAACTTTCCTCTTTCCAGGCTTTCCCTGGTTTTCTAGAATGTTTTCTGTGAGTAAACACAAACATGCAGCTACTTCCAGACCATTTTGAATTTCAGGGTTATTTTCGTGCGTGTGAATTATCTGCCTGCAAAACTTCCCCTAACTCTGAAGTTGAGATGGGCATCAACTGAAGGATGTCAGAGGAAATCAGGAATGTCACATATGATTTATCAGAAAAACTAATACTGCCCCTCCAGCCTGAGTAGGGCTGTGGATATCCAGCAGTATCAAATCCAGATGGACAAGGCAAAGGAATCTTTTGTTCTGTGACACCTCCTGGCACCAAAATGTTTTCTTCTTCTCTCTAAATCAAAAGGTGCCAGCAGCTGCCGTTGCCTCTTCTCAGAAAAGCTTGTTACTGATGCACACAAAGGAGAGAGGGAACAGCATAACATATAACAGGGGTTATGCAGCATGCCTAAGGTCATAAAGTGCCATCCAACCTGTTGCATGTCAAGAAGACACTAATAAGTACCATTAACTAGGAATTATTTTCTAAAGGGCTCTCCAAAGATCAAGCAGCACTTCAGCTCCAACCTACTACACTCTCCTGGCAGCCGTGCCTCAGTTTCCTAGTTCATTAAGTGGGTAAGGGAAGCTGAAGGCAGAGAGGTGCAATGGGGATAATTAGCTGAGCTTACAGGAGTGATCTGAACACCAAACTCACTGCATGAATTATTTATCCAAGTTAACATTTCCAGCACAATGAGAAAAATGATTTGTAAATACCTTAGTGACTCCTGGGCTACATTTTGCTCAGATGCCTCTGCAGGATCTTTTCATTCACTTTTGCAGAAACCTTGGCAGCAGCAGATGTTTTTTTTTCTGGTTGGTGGTTTTTGTGGGATGTGACCTATGCCCTGTGAGACAAGCTTCATTTAATCACCAGATGAGATTTATTTTAACTGGAAATAAAATCAGATTGACAATCTTTTGAAATCCCCATTCAAAATGAGAATAAAAGTATTGAATTGGAGGTCAGGTTGAATGCAAAATGCAATAACCCAGTCAAAAAATGTTTAGGAGAATGCTGGAGGAATGATTTGAGCTACCATGTAATAGTCCAGGAAATTCAGAGTTTTGGTTAGATTTACAGGAAAGGTAACAATCTGAGAGTATGGAAATAAAATTTAAGACCTGCTACAACCTTCTTTTTGCCCTTGCAAATCTGACAGTCTCTAGGCTTTCCATATTTGTTCCTTTAGTGCAGTCACATTCCTATTTCCATATATTTTGAAGTCTGGTGAGACCACACAACAAGAGAGAAAAATAACAGCAGATGACTGTGGAGACATCCTGTCTCATGAATAGAGAGAACTTGTGGTGCCCAGTTCAAGAGTTACACTTCAACAGAAATATTTGTTGAGCAACACTGGTTTTGAGGAACAAATTTAGAGATTTTAATTTATTTTTTTTTTCATGGATGCTTATTTCCAAAGAAAAAAGGCTTCATATGCAGCCTCCAGAGCTGGATGGGATCTGTTGGGCTGATTTGATTTGTCATTAGTTGGAACCAATGCAAAAATCTGTGCTATCGGTTGCAGATTGTGGCCTTACAGAGAAAATAATGAAGAAAAAAATAAATCCCAGATCAAGCTGCAGCAGAAGCTCAGAATGTGAGATAAGATGCTGCTAATAAGAGCAAAGTCTCTTTGTTTGTGCCAAGAAGTGGCACAGCAGAGGCGTGGACATGGATTCTGCCTGTGCATATATTAACACATACAACTTCCACCAAGCACGAGAGACCAAGGCTTTTACAGATGGCAGCTTGAATAGCAGGAGCTTTTTTGGAATCTTTTACCAGTTTCAAGAAGTTTCTCCACTCTTTGGATGTAGCTGGGTTTGGGGGGGGTGGTTTTGTCTGTACCTGGTTTCATAGAATCATAGAATCATAGAATCATAGAATCACAGAATCACAGAATCATAGAATCACAGAATCATAGAATCACAGAATCATAGAATCATAGAATCATAGAATCATAGAATCACAGAATCATAGAATCATAGTGTGGGGTTGGAAGGGACCTCTACAGATCATCTAGTCCAGCCCCCCTGCAGTGCACAGGGACCTTTTTAACTAGATCAGGTTGCTCAGAGCCTGGTCAAGCCTGACCTTGAATGTCTTCAGGGATGAGGACTCCTCAACCTCTTTGGGCAACCTGGTCCAGTGTCTCACCACCCTCATGGTAAAGAACTTGCCAGAGGAACATGTTCTGGTGTGTGTGTGTGTTGCTCCTTCTCATTCACTTCTCAATATATTTTCCAAGTTCTGTAAACTTTGACCTCGTGGTTAAGTATTCAAAGCTGTTATTGTCTAGTGGCAACAACTTTCAAAAAAATGGGCTAGTTATGCAGTCATGGAAGAAAAAATATCCCTAGTCATGGGCACTAAAGAGTCCACACAAGGAACAGCTTTGAAAACCATGTTTTTTTCTGCTGTTCTAGGAACTACTTGCTTTCTAATCCACTTTTGAATCTGAATTGCAGTGCAAGGCTTGAAGAGTATAGCAACTTCCTAGAAACCACTGCCACAGCAAAAGAAAAAAAAAAAAAAGAAAAGAAAAAAAGAATTAAAAAATTACCTGCCTATAATAATAGGTTGTACTTTTAGCTTAAGAATTAACTGTTCTGCTCAGTGAGCATCCACTCCTGCAGTGGGTGATATTATGTAGCCTCAGGACTAAAGATGAAAAATAAGAAACAAAGAAAACCTTTTCTCAGGGGATTTCTCCAACCAAAGTGCTTCTTTAAGGGCTGGCCAAACCTTTTTTTATTAAATTTCTTATTTTTTTTCCAGAGAAAATGTGAGGAAAGTGTCTTCTTGCATCCCAGAATCTTGGTTTTTCTTCATGGAACCAAAGTCACGACATTTCTTTTTACACATGGACCTCCCATCTTTCTGCTTTTTCAGATTTCATTTCCAGTATCGGATTGAAGCCAAAAAATATTGGCCTTCAATTACTGAGATTCAATTTATTCTGTTTCTGAGCACTTGGCTTAATCCAGTGCAGAAAGGTACATTAATGAACTCCCTTCCAGATGAAAACAGGGAGCAATGCTGTGCATTTCATTAGCTCTTACAAGAAAGCTGAGCAAGTTAAGCAGGGGCCAGCAATGTTTCAATTAGCCTTCCAGAGAGTGTCTTCTGCAAAGAGTCCCTTCTAATTACAGCTGTTAGAATATCCTGTAGCAGGTTGACTCCCTACTTAAAGACCTCTCCACAGAGTGGTTTCTGCATCGTGGGCACACAAATCCCAGTGTTTTCCCTGGCATTGCTTCCTTTCATAGAATCATAGAATGGTTTGGGTTGGAAAAGACCTTAAAGATCATCTAGATCCAACCCCCCTGCATGGGTGGGGAAACCTCCCACTTGACCAGGTTGCTCCAAGCCCCATCCAACCTGCCCTTCAACACTTTAATTGGAAAGTCCTGTCCTCTATCTGGAGCTGAAAGTGCTCCTTGCCCAAGGTTGCCTCCAGGTCTGGGCTGACTGAGCTCTTGAGAAGCAGCATTAATTAGTGTTCATCTCTTCATCAGATGGATTTTAGATGTTCACTGTATGGCCTTGCTATCTATCAGGGAAATTGCTACTGGTTATGCTGGCAAAAGCAGGCCTGGCTCTGGATAAAATATATCTGGGAGATTTACAGTCCTGAGCAGCATCAGTCACTTCACAGTCCTCGCCCTCCTGACGGTGTTATCGTCAGTCACACCATCAATCACCGAGTCTCTGTGAGCACAGGTTTTTTTGCTGTTTTGCTGCAGACAGCCTGCCAGCTTATCCCACCTCTGTGCTAATTACCCTGCCCTCTCTTAGAGTAATTGGTCGCTGCTCAAGTTTTTGTCTGGGGATGTGGAGAAGTTGGCTGGTTGGGCTGGCACCAGCAGCACCATTGCTGGGGAAGGCTGATGTTGGTGTCTGCTGGAGCACAGAGACCCGGGTCCACTCTTCAGCTTGGGCTGAGTGACAGAGAAAACCAGCAAGGGCCATGCAGACCCTGAAAGGGAGTAAGTTCTCGAGGGCCCAGGTTTGTCCTGGCATGCCCAAATGGCCTCTTGTCTGTCCTCTTGCAGGGAGAAGATGGGTTTGCTCAAGTATTTTCCTCTTCAAGCTATTTCCTCAGCCCACACAAGAATTATGCTACATTCATCCCTTTGCCTTCACATCTTGCATCTCCTGTGATTTACCACTGCTTCCTTCCTTGGAAAGCAGAAGGAGATCCTGGGATTTCCTCATCTTGGGCTTGGAACCTCACTGCAGGAAGGACCGGGGTCCATGGCCAGCCAGGCTGCAGCTCCTCTACACTCCAGTCAGGTCTTTCCAAACCCAGCCACTCTGGTGTCCACTGAGATGGCTTTCATTGCTGGCATTGCCCCATTCTGCCACAAACAATAAACTGTATTTCTGGAGAAACTCACACACACACACCCCCCCCAATATTTAATCACAAGCCCAATATTCTGCCAAAAAACAAACCCAAAAAGAATCTCATCCCACTGCACATGTGAGCTGAGCTGAGCCAGGGCTGTTCTCCCTCACCCAGGCTGTGGGAAGCCCCTTCAGGAATGTTTTCCACAGCATGGACACAGCAAACTCCTCTCCAACCCATTGGTTACATATCAGACCATCTTCTCACCAGATTCTCCCCGTTGTAAAGAGTTCAAACTCTGTGTTAAAATCAAGTCCTTCTTTTCCTGAATTCCCAAGTGGCAAGAGTGGGAGACATTTGGTAGGCACCAAAGCAGAGCTCTCCTAGAGCACATGTCAGTTCAGCTGCAGACAGATGTTGGTTGTGAGGCTGAAGGCAGCAGCGTGGCAGTGCTTGGCCTCAGCAAGTGGGGCAGCAGGACAACATAGATCCAGTAGGAAAGGGCAGAATTTGTGCTGCGAGAATTGAGCAGGAGTTGGTGCTCACTGCGGGACATTTCATAGTACAACTTTTGCATAATGTCAGGTCCTGAAGATTCTTCCACCCATGTAGGCTCTGGATTAAAGATTCCTCATTCTAGCCCTGTGGACACTGTCAGGAATGATATTTCATCCTTCTTGTGAATTATGCAGTTCAATGTCAGCAAACAAATGCTGCCACCAATGTCAACAAAATGTAGCCTGAAGACTCACAGAATCATAGAATCATGGAATGGTTGCTGTTGGAAGGGACCTTAAATATCATGTATATCAACCCCCTTGCCATGGGCAGGGACACCTCCCACCAGACCAGGTTGCTCCAAGCCCCATCCAACCTGCCCTTCAACACTTCCAGGGATGGGGCAACCACAGCTTCCCTGGGCAACCTGTTCCAGTGTCTCACCACCCTCACAGCAAAGAATTTCCTCCTCATGTCTCACCTCAATCTCCCTCTTCCAGTTTTAATCCATTCCCCCATATCCCATCCCTCCCTGCCCTTGTCCAAAGTCCCTCCCCAGCTTTCCTGGAGCCCCTTCAGGCGCTGGAAGGTGCTCTAAGGTCTTCCTGGAGCCTTCTCTTCTCCAGGCTGAACACCCCCAACTCTCCCAGCCTGTCTCCAGAGCAGAGCTGCTCCAGCCCTTGGATCATCTCCGTGGCCTCCTCTGGACTCAGTCCAACAGCTCCATGTCCATCTCATGTGATGAGACGTGGCAGCACTGAGAGCTCCATTGTGGCAGACTTACACCATGATAAAACACCTCCCTCATCCAGGCAGCACTTCGTCTCTTTACCTTAGCAGAAAGAGCATCTTTGGACCAGGAAAAATATGTGGGATGTGTTTAAAACTGTCTTCTCCAGAGTACCAAAGCATCTTGGGAGTGAATCTAGTGATTTTGTGGAACTGTTGTAAGGCTCTCTCTGAACACACAGTACAGCTCCCATTACTTCAAGGCATTAAAATCAGCTAGAAGAGTTTAATTTTGATTTTGTCAGTCACTGATGGAGCTGTCACAGGGAAAATATGTGACCTCTCTTCATAGAACAAGGCAATTGTATTGCTGGGAGGGGAGATGGGTCGCAAGAAGACGATGACAACGTGTTCTGTACCTGGAAGAGGTTTGAAAGATGAAGGTCTGGTTCTGTTGTGGGGATCTCATACACCATTAATTTTCTCTTAGCAAAGTAAATATCCTAAGTGACATAATAGTAGAGAAACTGTCACTATGAAATATGGTTAATAATCGTAATCAATTCCACTAAAGAAGCACTAATCAAAATTAGTACCCCTTGTAGCAGATCTGTTAGAAATGCAGCATAAGAGATGTTCCTACTCATGAAATCTTACAAGGAGAGTCACAGTTTGGTTGTGTCATTTCAGGGCAGCAGGGATGTTTGGCCAGTTCTAATTCCTGCTTTAACAGAAACCTCACTACTGCCATCCCCAAATCCCAATCCTATGAGTCTAAATATAAATTAAAAGCCAGGCTCATATGTCTAAATAACTAAAGGGGTTTTTTTTTGCCCCCCACAGCTGTCATTGGAAGATTTCTTTTCAGGCCAACACACCACTATGAACCAAGAACCCATCTGCTTTTGGGCTCAAATACCATAAAATACTGTAGAGTTAGGAATGTTTCTCACACAAGGGCCACTGGTCCAAAGTACCACTTTTCCAGGGATTCAAAATTTTCTTTTCTGTGTGGCATCCAAACAACCACATGGTAATTTGAATGTGAGGAAAAGGCAGTTCTCAGGCAGTGAGCATCAAAGGACCTTTATTTCTGTTTTTCACAACTTTTTCAACAGTGGGAAGCTTAACAAGCAGAGATTTTTCTCATTTTTAGTTCAGTTTTGAAGTAGTTTTTGAATTTTTTATTTTTTTTTTTAGTGGGCAATTGTGTTTCTTAACTTTTTAGAGGTTCTGGGCAGTCTGTTTTCACAGGCCCTGACTCTTTACATAACCAGCCTACAAGGAGTATGTGATAGAACTGCAAAATGCAGCTCAGATCACTGCTGCTTCCAAAGCAGGATTCACAATGAATCCGGAGTCTCGTTTGCTTTGTGCCTGGATTCCAGTTTGCAGCACTGGCTTCCTTAGTGTTTCAACATGGAGTTAAAAATACTCCATCATCTGATGTCCATTTGCAGCCTAAAAATTCTATCAACACATTTCTTATTTAGCAAAAGAATCATAGAATTATAGAATATGCTGAGTTGGAAGGGACCCATCAGGACCATCGAGTCCAACTCCTGTCCCTGTGTGGGGCACCCCAAGAATCACCCCATGTGCCTGAGAGCAGCATCCAAATGCTTCTTGAACTTGGGCAGGCTTGGTGCTGTGACCACTGCCCTGGAGAGCTTGTTCCAGTGCTCAACCACCCTCTGGGTGAAAAGCCTTTTCCTGATATCCAACCTAAACCTGCCCTGATTCAGCTTCCTGCCATTTCCCCAAGTCCTGTCATTGGTCACAGGAGTGAAGAGATCAGGACCTGCCCCATCTCTTCCCCTCGTGAGGAAGCCACAGACTGCAATGAGGTCACCCCTCAGCCTCCTCCAAGCTAAATAATCCAAGTGACCCAAGAACATGTGCCCAGTGTCAATTTTATAGTTTGGAGGGGGTCTTTTCAGGCTAATCCTGAATTTTCCTACACACAGAAAGACAAAAAAACCTTCTGGTTTGAAGGGCTTTTCTTCGAGTTTGCAAGGATGAGCAAACAAAGAGGAGCAACTGGAAAATCTTCAGCAGAAGAGCTAAATACCCCGGGACAAAACCTTTTAATACACTAAGAATTATCAGCATTGTATCTAGTGCCCTTGTGCAGGGATTAAAACCTGATTCCTAGTCAAAAGGCAGAGTCTGGCTGGAAGTGGCCATATGAAGGAGGAGGAACTGATATATCTCCTTCATTCATGGAGTGACAAGACTCCTGGGGGATGAGCTTCTGCCAGAGCTTCAGACAAGGGGCATGGACCTGGACTGGCTTGGGACTTTCTTTCTTCTTTTCATTGCATTCTCACAGTTGGAACCAAGCAGGTACAGCTAAATTTGGACCTTTTTACATGTCTTTGTGTTGCTCTTATTTTGTCTTGGAAACCGGGCTGGACTGTGAGTTTTGCCCAGCATGTTTTTGTAACACATAAAGAAAATTGATGAATGTGTCCTTGAGGAAGGAGATCATTAAAAATTAAGCCACTTTGAAATGCTGGATTTTTCTCTCTGTTTTTTCTTCTTCCAATTTAGAAACAATTTTTCCTGTTTTCCAGAAACTTCCCCCAGAGTCACATCTCCTTGAAAACTCAGAGAAATGTCCATGGAAAATGTTGATTGCCTAAAATGGGCATTTTCCAGTAGGAAAATTATCACAGTGGAAAATTCTTGCCCTATCCTTCACCATTGGCCTGATTCTGGGAGGGTTGTATTCCATGAGTACAGAAGTTTTCCCACAATGAAGGGAGAGGGAGAGAGGAGTTGCAGTTGCCTTTGACCTCGACATGGTCCTGAGAAAGGTACCAAAGTCAGGAACAGTGTAAGATAAGAGGAAATTTCCCCAAAGGGCTCATATCCCATTTGCAGGCTGTAGCTTTTTGTTAGAAGTGAAGGTGTGAACACAACCTTCAGTTTCACTCTAGTTCAGCTGAAGGAAAACAAGGAAAACCATCTTATTATGTGGTGTGTATCTGCAGACATCAGGCCATACCCATGGAGCTGGACCTGGTCCCAGAGCTGCTCTCATTTCCCCCACGCAGTTGAGAGCTTAGAAACATTTCTCCATCTGTTCGTTTCCACCTCTCCAGGTCCTCTGTGCTCTGGTGACCAGTTTGTGTGGCTTTTGCTCCCCCAGTGGCTTACTGGAGGTTTTAACTTCTGGTCTTTTCTCCAAAGGCCTTAGCACTGCAGAGCTGTGTGGCATAAGGGGCTATTTTGTGACTTTGGGGATGTGAGATTTTCTTGAGCGTGTTCTGGAGGCTTTGGCCTGACTAGAGGGAGGTTTGAGGGTGCTGGTGAACAGTGCAGGGCTACCCCTGATCAAGCAGATGTGCATCAAAGTCTTTTATATTATTTGGCCAGATCAAAGCCTTTTCTTTGATTCCTTTATAACAAAAAAGGATTTCAGGAAAAAAAACCCCAGACATTTGAATTGATGCTCTGTGTCTTCTCTGAGTGACACAAGGCACTGCATGATTATAACTGCAAAGGTCTCACTGGGAGCAGGGATGCTCCTGGTCTGCACAGTTCCCAGTAAGCTGAGTTATTTATTCAGACACAGCACTCTGGAAAAGTTTTGCTTGACAAATGCTTGCTAATGAGGAAGGCAGAGTGCTCCCAGGACTGTCCTTGAGCCTGGCAGGGTGGGAACTTCTGCTTTTGCTTACTGGTTCTTAACTACCACCACTGAAGGCCCTGGAGGGTACAGGGAGATTCCCAGTAACTCTGCTAATGAAGGAACACATGAGCACTCTATATATTTGTTGCCTGCTTACTAAAGAAATAAATGAATCAGGGAAACACATTGAACAGTCAATTCTCTCTTATTCAGAAACCAGCACAATTTAATTAAGTCTAAACAGCACTTAGGATGGTGAATGCTGAATCGATTGATGGGCTGAATACGCCGGAGAGTGTTTTCTGGGAAGCTCTGTCTGATTCCCTGGATGCTCAAGTGAAAATTAAGAAAGAGTTCCTTCCAAAAGCCCACTCCTCTCCAGGCTAGAGGCTGTTAGGTTCATTTCCAAAACAGATTTTCCTTTCAAGAGTTAATCGGTCCCTAGTCTTTCCAGAGACATAAATATTTATTGAGTCTTGAGCCAGAATTGTATTCAGTTCACAAGGGTGTAAATCAGGAGTGACAGCACTGAAGTCACTGGACTACACGAGGAAAGGAATCAGGACCTAGTGCCACAGCCCTGGGGATGATGCCATGTCTTGCAATGCATCTTCATGTGAGTGTCTCAGCTTGATTCAAATAAATCACTCTATGCACCCTGCACCAGTGGAGACAGAGCCTGGGGTCAGTGGCCTACCTCAGCCAACAAGCTGTCTTGTAAAACCCTGAGCTTAATATGCACCAAGACCTGATTAAAAAAACCCATGGTGGTGAAGCTGGCACTGAAGTGCAGGTTATCCTCTCAGTTACACCCACCTTCATCTGGAGTAGTTCTGCTGGGTCAGTTGTATCATAAGGTTCTCCAAGCTGTGAGTAGGGACCCCATTTCCTAATGAGCTTTGTCTCCATGGTTGCACCTCTGGAAGGAGCACAGAGGCTGTGGCCCATCCACCCGGGGGACATCCCCATGGCAGGACTGTGCTGAAAGCTGGCAGAGCAGCTGGTGCTCTCCAGTGGAGCTGCTGCTGTGATGTTCCCCAGTCTGTCACCCTGGCACAAAATCCCTTCTCCCCCTCCTGGCATTTCCAAGTAGCCCTGACCACAGCAAAGCACACAAAAGCCCAGGTTAAAGGATTTCAGAAAAAAATCCCAAAGCAAATAAGTTCTTTGCAAAGGATTGTAGGAGGAAGAGCATGACACCCTTCAAAGGATTTCTAACAAGCGAGGAAGAGCCTGGTTCTGGTTCATCACCTGAACCCTGTGGCAGCACCCTCTCCCCCCCCTGAGCTGGTGCTTGCAGCCTCTGGGGACCTGCTCTCACTTTGCCATTGCAGGAATGCAGGGCTTGATAGATGGGGTGAGGCTGGGCCTCATCACATGCTGTCACTGCCATTAAATCTTGTGCAGGCTCAAAGGGGGAAATAAGCCCATTAAGTCCAAGCCCAGGTGCCTTTGGGCTACTCTGCTGTCTGTCTGTGCTGACTGGACATCACACTCACCATCTGCTCTGTGCTGAGAGCTAAACTCTGTGTACACTTGAGGCTGTAGTATCCAGCCTTCCAGAAGTCCATCCACACATCACAGGAAATCTGGACCCTGAAGGATATTCTGTCCCAGCTGAAGAGATGCAGACACCCAGCTGTGAGCCAGGCACCCTTTCCAGCCAGTGGAGAATAACTTTAGGATGCCTAAACCATAGACTGCAGGAGTCACACACCTGGCCCCAGGGCATGTAAATGTTGTAGACCGAGGGTTTATCTGCATTTGAGTGTGGACCCAGGCCCACCTGGAGCTGAGACACCCCAAGAGCAGACATGTTCTGGAGGAAGATCTATGATTCTCACACCAGGCAGCTGAAGGATAATCCTCTCACTACATCACATGCTTCTGGCTCTTTTAATGTCCTCTGACAAAAGTTCTGCTGAACTTTTTGCATTTCCCAGCTGCCTGTATTTATCTTAACAATAATTAGATTTTTTTTTTTTCTGTTGGCCTCTTTTTCTTTTAATTTGGTCCAGAGCAATAGTAACCAACATTAGCGAGGGCAATTGATTCAGAGGGAGCTCCTCAGGTAGTAATTTCTTTTTTTAATTAGAGCATTCAATAGGTCTCATTGCAAGAGAGTCTGTTAATCAGTTTTTAACTTGTGCAGTGGAGAGTTTCAGCAAACACAGACGTGCAGTATGGATGCTGGTTTTCTGAAGGACAGGGTTTCACTAGATATCTGCAGGAGTAAGTGATAGAACTGCAGACTGCACAGATAATTTTTTTACTATGGTGGGAAACCATAACACAAAGAACAGTTTGATCAGGATCAGATTTTTCTTTTAAAGCTTAAAAGAACAGAAATATTTCTAAGACTTTTTCCTTTATCTCTGGGGAAATTAAGTTGCATATTAAGCCAATGACTTATTCACAACAGGAGAAAATTAATTGTTTGAAGTAATTCCTTTGTCAATCCTTTTTTGAAATCCCAGCATCAAATCCTCTTGTCCTCTTTTGTCAGGTGCAGAATGTCCTCTTTTCTCAGGTGCAGAATTGGTAACAATATGGTGTTTTAATAAACAACATACTCTTTCCTACCCAGTTGTTATGCTCATTTTGTAGACAGTATCCCTTTCCTGTTGCTCAATCATTCCATGTTGAGCTGCCCCTTCTTTCTGAACCCAGATCGATTTTGTTCTTCATAAGAAAAGAAATCCCTGTGTTACATGGCAGTGCTTTGTACTGCTCCAAGCCACACTTCCACAACTGCAAGTTGCTTTTCATGGGCTTTAGCACAAGTCCTGAGTATAAACCTACTCTTGTAAGTTTAACATGAAGGGCATGTTAATGTTCCTGTAAGTTTAGCATTTCCAGCTGGGGAAACTGAGGCACTGAGCACACATCACCCACCTTCTTCCAGAGAGAGCAGAGTCTCCGGGTAGATTTACTAATTAAATGATTTTTAAAATTATTTATTTAATATTAATATATGTATATTATTTTTTATATATTTATGTAAATATTTATTTATAGATCTAATTACTTAGATTGACTAAGTCTCAAGCTGACACATGGCCATGGAGATCTCTGTCTCTTCCACATCCTAGGAGCTCACACAGTTCATGTGCTAAAAGCAAAGCTTTTCGATGTGGTTCTAAGGAGCAGTTCATGTTCATAATGCGTGTGCTCCTGCCTGGGTGACATACTGTTCTATAAACAAGATGGTGAAGCTGTAGGAGGAGCAACAATTTAAAAAAATCACGTGAGCAAGTGTTTCTGCTAGTTCCAGCAAGGGAAAAAAATAAAGAGGATGAGAAAGGATCATTTAAGCTGACCGTTAATTAAGTTTTGGAGAAGCTTATTAACTACTCAGTGACCCACTTACTTGAGAGCAAAGCACAGATGAAGAGCTTCCATTATCATATGAGAGTTGAAGGGAATGATAAAGTCACATTCAGTATTTGTTAGCTGTGACTCCAAGCAACTGCCCAGGACCTAAGGGAAGTAGCAACCTTCCCCAGGCAGACAAAGCTACAGTGCAAAAATTCACAAGGTGTAAGAGGGTATTTTTCCAAACTTTCTGAAGTTTCACTTAAGAACATAAGAACTGTCAAATAAGATTAGACCCAAGATCCATCTAGATCATTACTGCATCTCAGAGGGCTATGTTTCATCATCAACAAACTGATGGGAAATAATCTGTTTTCCAGTTCTTTAATCTTTATAACTAACACCTGATTTCAAATGTGGGGTTACTCTGACTTCTGGTATCTTGTTTATCATTAACTGTCACAATTCAGGTCACTGTTCCTGTAGAGATCAGTCCCTCTCTGGTGTCATACAACACCCCAAGGCATTGCAGTCCTCTGCCAGATCTGTGCTACCTGTTCCCCAGGGTGTGGACATGTGCTCAGAGGACACACACACACTTGGAGTCGTGTGGGATGGTTCACTCACCCGATTTTGGGATCCTTTCCTCCTGGCAGTTGCCAAAACCACAGTAACACAGTAAGATAATAGACTCTTCTTGGCTCAGGCTGGGAGAGTTGGGGGTGTTCAGCCTGGAGAAGAGAAGGCTCCAGGGAGACCTTAGAGCACCTTCCAGTGCCTGAAGGGGCTCCAGGGAAGCTGGGGAGAAACTTTTCACCAGATAGTGTAGTGATAGGACAAGGGGGAATGGTTTTAAGCTGGAAGAGGGGAGATTTAGGTTAGATATTAGGAAGAAATTCTTTAGTGTGAGGGTGGTGAGACACTGGAACAGGTTGCCCAGAGAAGCTGTGGCTGCCCCATCCCTGGAAGTGTTGAAAGGCAGGTTGGATGGGGCTTGGAGCAACCTGGTCTGGTGGGAGGTGTCCCTGCTCATGCAGGGGGTTGGATCTAGATGATCTTTAAGGTCCCTTCCAACTTCAACCATTCTATGATTCATAACTTACATTACATCTTCTCCTGAAGCGATAGAGGAAATGCATCAAATGTTTCAGGGTCGTTGGGATTTTTGCACTTATCTTTCCAAGTGGACTGCTTACTTGCCTTCCTGCAACCTCAGCAAGGGTTTTCAGAGCTGATTTTGACTCTGTGAGTCTGGAGGGGAAAAAAAAAAAGAGATAAATGCTGGGAATTAAAAGTGATCTCAAATTTCTGTCACATTATAATGCAATTTTCAGGTCCAGTATGTCATTTCTTGCAAGGTTTGGGTGGAGGTTACATGCAGCACTGGAAAGGGAGCCCTCACCCCCAATCCCAGGCACAAAAAGCACTGCCTGCACTTGGGGAGTGGTTGTGAGATCTAATAATAAGTAACAGGACCCTAAATATGTCACTGAGCAGGGCTGAGTGATGCCAGCCACCCATTGCAGACCAGTGCCAGTGGAGGGTTTCGTCCCCGGGTGAGCAAGATAGGATTTTCTGTGACTTGGTTGAGGAAAAGCAGAGGAGAATTAATTATGTGAAGGCTGCTGGGGGCTGCCAGGGCTGGGCAGTGTGGGCAGAGGGAGGGCAGGGGCTGGCAGAGCTGTCAGGAGGTGCCAGTTCATCTGCCATACCCCAAAATGTCTGAGCACGGGGGGGTGCATACTGCAGGGCTCAAGCAGAGCTCTGTTCTTTCCAAGCAACATATACAGCATCTGGGATTAGAAAGCAGCTTGGGCTCTGGAGTAGGAACTGAAATACAGTCTTTGACTTCACTATCAATCTCTACTTGATATATTTGCTGTACCCACTTCTTGCCCAGGGAGAACTTAGCAGAACAGTGTGGCTTGGGCATGGAGAATTGCCTCTTTGCACTGTTTCCCCTGGTCACTCAGGCTAACGATCACTCTGTGGTGCATAATATTTTTTCAAGCTGATTTAAAAGGAAATTCAATTCATCATCACTTTCTGCCCACAGTTCTTTAGTTCTCTGTGCAAACTCCAGGCTGCTTTACATTCCAGACAGGCTGGTAGTGCACCTAGCCAACCTACGGGAAATTAATTCAGTACAATTTTTGAAGTGCACTGGGTTAAGTCTGACATGCCTTTCATCTAGTAGGACACAGTGTGTGGTGTCTTGCACGTCACCCTTACGGAGGCAAAGAGGGGATGAGGCAATGTAGGGCTGGAAAAATAAGATCATTATTGACATATGTTTGAGGTTCGTTCTTCCAGATCTCATTAATGATGTGTTTTGGAGCTGTTGATAAAGAGTCAGGGAAACATCCACAGAGTTATATTGTTTGCAGATAAGAGAAGGTGGCTGGTCCTGCTGACAATCTGCTGAGGAGCTGCTGAAATTCAGGGAAGCTCAGCCTGGCTGTGTGCAGACATTAGAGACGTGTCGTGCAGAAAGCAATAGTCCTAGGAGGTGTGCCAGGGGGACAGTGCCAATGTGAGGAAGATGAAGGAGCCAGGAAGGCAGCAGTCCTCAGGTGATGGAGGGAAGCACCAGAAAAAAGCTTACTGCAGAATGTTTTACCACTGCTCTGCCCACTGCCTGCAAAAAAATATAACCTCAGCCTGGGGGCTGCCTGTATTCAACAGCAATCCCCAAAAGATTGGCCCACAATCCACCCCTCCCCACCATCCTCCTCTCCTGTGTCTTCTTGAGAACCTCTGCTGTGCCTTCAAGCCAGGTCCTGCCACTTCTCCACCCCTCCTACCCCCGCTTGCTGCTCGTTACACTCCCTGGGTTTCTTCCAGTCTCCTCATCTTCAGAAGGAGATGCAGAGGAGCTCCATGGTGTGCAGGGAAGAGCCATGACCTTCTAGAGACCTGCAGAAGTCAAGAGCGCTCCAAGGTACTATGGACTCCAAACCCAAACTCTTTATTTGAGTAAAATTTCCTAGTGGAGTGTGAATCCTGAGACTGTGAGAGGAAGGGACTTGCCTGAGACTAAATAAGTGAGTAAAGTGCAGAGACCTCAGTTCAGCAGATAATTTAACCTACGGTGTCAAGCCAGGAAAATCAATATGATGATGGCACATGTGGCTGAGAACTTGCTGAGTCGGGGCCAGTCCCCTGCACTCGGTGCCGAGGTGGATGCAGGCACTTTGAATTGCATTAGGGAGCAGCTTGGGAGCCAAGGAAGATTTGAGTGTACCAAGTATTACAAAAGGCTGGATTGTTTTGTTGCCTCTGTGGAAAACAAGCCTCAAACACTTCTTCACTGTCTCCTTCAGAATATGATAATATTTCCTTGGATATTCGCAGCTGAATTTTTGTTGAAACCTGGTCTTTTCCAAAAACAAACAAACAAAAAAACCCCAAACCAGGATATGTGTTGGGTTAGAAATGAGTGATTTTGAGGAGCTGTGGGAGTGCAGAAGTCAGTTTTCCAGCAGAAATTCCCACTGGTCTGGAGGAAAACTAACACACTCTTAAGAAACTTACTTGTTTTTTTGGGGTTTTTTCCCTCTAATTCCATTAGGGAAAAAAAGCAATGAAGAACCAAATCTGCTGAAAAGCTCTCCCCATGTCATACTAAAACATATTTCTTATGGAAGTGGCATCTGAACTCCTTCCAGGCTTGAGGGGCAAGAGAGGAGAGGATTTGCCAGTGTGACAAGGAGGATTGGAGCTGGGGGTGCTCCAGGGCTGGGAGGGTACAGATGTTTGCCTCTGCATTCCTGCTCCCCGTATTTCCAGCAGTCTGTGGCCCTCATCTAAAACATTAAACCTCTTTCTTGCAATAATTCAGCTGGCAGCTGAATTCAGCAGCAAGGGAAAGCTGACTGTTCCAAATGCAGAGGAAAAATAGTGGTTGGGTACTTCCCAGCCAGCACAGACCACTCAGGGCTTTGTGGCTCTGTCAGCCCTGGGGATGGTGCATAATTCACAAGAATAGTTTCTCTGGTAGCTGAAATTTACTCTGGTCTGCAATTTCTTCCAGTTCATTCCTTCCTTGTGTTTGAATCATGTTTCCTGTCGACAGTGTTCAAAACCTGAGCTCTGCTGCTGAGCTGTGATTGCTCTGATAAGCCCAAGGTATAATTTCTGATCCGTTTGCTGGCAGTGGATATTATCCATTTCCAGAGTGAATATTTGCCTGCAAAAATTTGCACTGCATCATTCAGACATGCTGATTCCAGAAGAACTGGCTCCTTCAGCTGAAAATTTCAGCCCCCAACCAAAGGAAGAGCAGCTCCACTTTAAGGCAAACCTGACCAGGATGCACTTTTCCTTTCTTTCCTCCCTGATCCCCCAGGAAGGGGGAGCTGCCAGCTGAAGGGCTGCCCAGAGCTATGGAACTACGTGGGATGACTGAAATAATAGAATCATGGAATCATTAAGGCTGGAAAAGACCTCTAAGATCACCAAGTCCAACCATCAACCCAACACCACCTTGCCCACTAAACCATGTCCTAGTGCTACGTCCAGACATTTTTTGAACCCCTCCAGGGATGGTGATTCTATCCCTGTCCTGGGCAGCCTGTTCCAATGCCTGAGCACTCTTTCAGTAAAGAAAATGTTACCAAGCCTTGGTTTACAGATAGGGAAACTGAGGCACAGAGTGATGTGCTGGAAATCCAGCAGATTTATAGAGAAGGGGGGTAGTGGATGCCCTGATGTACCCTGCCTCATCTCTGGGGTCCCATGAGAACCCACTCCTGAGTTTCTGGGTGCAGGGGGCTCTGGCTCCCTGCCTTCCCCCAGCCCCAAGGCACAGCCTTTCAAATTGAGAAACCAAGGACCCTGAAGGCCTTTCCTCTGCTTTGAACCACCACAGCAATCACGAGAAAAGGCTTTGTAAAGGTTTTTTTTTCCCCTTTTTTTTTTTTTTTTGACTTGTAAAATCAGCTTTCCATGAAAGAAGGAGTCTCCTTGCCTCCCACTAACAACAGTATCCTTTGGTAAGGGCAGAGCCAGGGCTGAACGAGGGAGAAGAGAAGTGAAACCTGCCCCCACCACCCCAGCAGAGGCGTGAGAGCTTCAATTTGTCAACAGGGATATTCCACCCTGGATCCTGCAGTGACAAATCATTGTCACTTGGATAATCAAGCTGCAGAGACAGGGTCATTTATCATGGCTCTTTGATAAACAAAGCACTTTCCTCCTTCCTGCCTGGCTCTTGCAAGTCTTAGGAGGCTGTGCTGGCTGGACACATACTTGCAGAGGTCCCCATGTCAGAGGTGAAGGGTGTTCATGGCCCTGCATCCTCCCAGGCACCCTTTGCCAGGCAAAAACAAAAGCCATCCCTCCAACATAAGGGCACTTGTTGCTCTTTGCCTCTTCTGGATGCTAAGCCAGGCTGGCAGCAATCACCAAAGATGCATTTGTGTCCTGGGTAGCTCAGCTTTCTGTTCCTTTTATGCTTAAAATGGGAAATATATTTGATTGGAACTGGCAGCTAATAAGGCCAGCCTGGTAGGTAGTGGCTGGAATCAGGTTTGAGAGCCTGGTGCTGATTTCCCCAGTGTCCAGCTCAACCTTCTGCATGATTTCACCAATCAAAATGCCCATGTTTGAGGCCTAAATCTTAAAAGACTCAACTGCAGAAGAGTCAGGATTCCTGGACTAGGATTCATGACAACTTGCTGGCCCACTGGAAGCCATCAGCTTGCATCTCTTTCTCTCTCCTGGAACAGGAGGCTGAGGAGAGGAGTGATATTGTACATTGTTTTCTGTCTTTCACAGAGTGCACTGAGCTCTCTGAAGCAAAGCACTTACTGAGGCTCCTCTGCCACTTTCTCTGATCATGCCAAATGACTTCTCCTTTTTACTGACGTGCTTGCCAGCTTCTGTTAGTTTGAAGTATGGCTGGGGGGAATGTATTTCAGGCTGTAGATTTGCTCACAACTTTCTTTCCTGAGGCTTCTAGTTCTCCCAGTTAATTTCCCCACAGTTCTTGCAGTGTGATTGATCTCTTCAGTCCATATGATGTTGTTTCTCCTTGGTGACTATACAAATGTATACAGGCTGGGAAGCTGAACAGGCCAGCTACTGAACTAGGAAAAAAAAAGATTTTCATTTGAGTCATGATTTTCTCTATTTAAGTAATTTTAAAATTTAAGGGAGATGTTTATTCACAAGCTGCCTGTTCTTTATTTTCACTTTTTTAGTTGAAAATTGCTAGTATGTGAGTGCACTTTCTGTCAGATCATAAATCCTAGTAAGAATTGAGAAGGCAGTTAAAGAGAAAAGTACATTTCCCTGCTAAGAAACTCTGGCTACCTACATGCTAATATTTTAATATATTACATACAAAGTGCTGCTTGCACCAGTGGAGTTACCAGCTGAAGTGCTGGACTCATAAATTTTACAGAACCATGTCCTGATTTCAATTCCCCCCTTCAAAGCTGTGGCTGCCATCCCCAGCCATAGGTGAATGTGTCTGTGAGGTCAGAAAATAGATGTTGAATGGGGAGAGCTTGGGAATCAGATGAGGTTGAGCCCATTCCCTAAAGTTTTAAGTGATTTATTAATCTGTGGTTGGACCCTGGCCATAAAGATGCCCCATCTGCCTGGTGTCAGTGACACAGTGTCAAGCCCAAAGATGTTCTCCCTCTTGAGGGTCTCAGACCGAGGCAACTTGATGTGAAGTGAGGTCGAGTCCCTTCTCCACAGTCTCAGTTACTGCCTACAGCTGGAGAGAGGGTTTCCTTTGCAGCCAGGTCTTGGCTCTGAGCCAGCCCAACCATTCTGAACTCCTGTAATTAGTCAAAACATGAAGGTGAATTATTTTCTGACAAAAGATGTAGGCAGACAGGATTTTTAAGACTTCATTAGTCCAGACTGTGGCAGGGCCTGTCTTCTCATCTCGGTGGCCTGAACATGTGATGGAGAACAGATTCTGATATGTATAATTAACAAGCACTGAATAATTTGACAGATTGGAAAAACATTTCAATATGTGTTCCAACAGAGGAGGTGATTGGCATTTCTGTGTTACTTCCCTGCTAAGAAACTTTCTAAAAGAGACATCAAGGGTGGGTGCTGATGGGCCCAAGGTGCTCTGGGCCCTGGCAGATGGGGCTGTACACCTCCCCGCTGGCTGTGGCCAGGGTACAGATGGGGTTAAATCCCCTGGGTTTGGTAACTCTGTGTGAGGTTGGCAGGGGCTGGGAGCACCTGATCCTGCTCCCAGAGTCCTTTGCAGAGTTTGTGGTGAGTGACTGGCTGGGACTCCCTGTAAGTCAGGGTACACACTGACACACTCCGTGCCTCAGTTTACCCCCTTGCTGAGGAGCTGAGCAGTGACACTGCCTGGTAGGGCAACAAAGGTGATTTTGGGATTGGAACATCTCTCATATGAAGAAAGGCTGAGAGACCTGAGGCTGTTCAGCCTGGAGAGGAGAAGGCTGAGGGGAGACCTTTTTAATGCCTGCAAGTATCTAAGGTGAGTGCAGGGAGGATGGAGCCAGACTCTGCTCAGTAGCTCCCAGGGACAGGACGAGGGGCAACGGGCACAAGCTGGAACATGGGAAGTGCCACTGGAATGTGAGGAAAAACTTCTTTACAGTGAGGGTGACAGAGCCCTGGGACAGGCTGTCAGGGGGGTTGTGGAGTCCCCTTCTCTGGAGACATTCAAGACCCCCCTGGATACAGTCCTGTGTGATGTGCTCCAGGCAATCCTGCTGTAGCAGGACTAGATGGTCTCTAGAGGTCCATTCCAACACTGACAATTCTGTGATTCTGTGATACACCTGCCAGACTGAATTCACTCCACACATGCTAAATACCAGGGCTGGCTTCTTACCTGCTGGAGCCCTGCAGTCTGCACAGAGTGGGAAAGATTTTCCCAGCCCCACAGTGATGTAATGATATTTGCAGGACTCCTCTGCCCCATCTCCTTTTCCCACTTCCCTCTGTCATTATTAATTTTTCTATTTGATGGCAAGCTGGAGTTTTCCAGGGAGGCAGAGCCATCCTGTGTGTGTGCAGTGTACATAAACACAGCTTGCAGTGGGGACTGGGGAGGGAAAGAGCTGTTCCTTCCTTGATAGACAGATTTCCTTTGATCCAAGCAGGAAAGAAAAGGACTTCCTGATACACAGGCTCTGAAGAAATCCTGCCCTTACATCCTGTTATTGAGACAGTTGCATTATCCAGTAACAAAACTGCTTGGATATCTGCCTTTGAATATTTTTTCCCCTTCAAAAATCTTTGGGCAAGATGGACATTTTCCTGGGAAATTGTTTTTTGTAGGACTTCATTGCAAACTCAGTGGGAGCTCAGGAAAGTGGTTAACCATCCAGACTCTCTGTCCTTCTGCCCTCCTTGTTGCCCTGCTTTTCTCTCATTTCTTCCAGTATATCTAATATTAATCCAGTTTATATTGAACACATCTCTGTGTGTGTGTGTGCAGACAGCAGAGACCAACCAGCCCACAGCAGCTCTAGCCAAGTCCCCCTGTACCTTCCACAAGTTCCCAACAGTTCTCCTGCCCCATCCCTGTAAATCTAATGGCACAAATCAGGTAGTTGAGATAAAGTCTCTTCAGTTTCTTTTTCACATGACTTTCTGACTCCTCCTCCTACTTTCAGAGTTTCCTGGCTGCTTTGGGAGTTAAGGCTGGTCACAGTCATTGTTGCCACAGAAATAATTGATGTAACAGCTGTTGTTGTGTCACTTATTTTTCTGAATATGCCACAGTGATGCAGTTGCACCCTTTAAGAAGGTTAAAGTTATGGTCTTGCTGGCAAGGAGAGCCCCACCATCCCGGGGTGGTGGGAAGACACCCAAAGATGCCTTTCCCTTCTCATCACTTCTGCTCTGAGGGTGACAGCAGTGCTGAGCTCTCTGATTTCAGTGCAGTGATAAAAGCCCTTGGCCAGAGGTTTGGTGCCTGCAGATGGGTGGTGATAATTGTGTGTGAGGACAGTGAGCAATGGAGACACTTACATGTGGGGTCATCTAGGAAATTACCACCCTGGGGCGTTTCTGAATGCTCCTCACTGGTGAGGAAGAGAGAGATGTCATCTCATAAATCATGAGTTTTCTCAGTGAACTAACACTTCTTTTCTTCTGTGTGGATATTAGCATCTTCTGAATGAGAAAGGAAGAAGAAGAGATTGGCAACAGCCCTACATGGGGAAGGGTTTGGGGTGCAGCTTGAGCTGTGGTGCAGCACTTGAGTTATTTTTTTTGTTCAGTGATGAACTCACAGTGTTACCTCCTGCAAGAGATTTGTGCTGCTCCCTGACTTGACAAGCATGGGTAGAAAAGAACTGTGGTGGGTCCATGATAGGAGGCGAGGGGAATGTCTGCTCTTGGCTTATCTATAACCACACTATATTGCAAATATCTCCAAATCCTGTAATCTCTGATAGATAAAACACTTGCACTAACTCCCTGCTGCCTGTGCAACCTGTAAGAGATGTCCCACTCACTGTGGGTGTACAAGGGCTGTGGAAAAACAGTAGAGACACTTTTACTCCTAATTTGCCTCCAGAAATCCATCTCTTGCTGCTGGAGCAGTTATCCAGGAGGACACACTCAGTGCTACACCACCCAGGGCCAATAGTTACCATCCCTGCTGCTTTCCCACTGCTATGTTCCCTTCCCACCATAGGGACAACTGCTTCTCCAGCCCATTTGGTTTAAAGGCTGAGATTATTTTTCTCCCCTAACCCTGGTGGTGTGTCCTGCTCTACCATGAGGGCTCCTGCCTGATCACCCCTCTGCTCCATCATGGTCCAGGTGAACTATTCCCCTCTCCTTGGTTGAGTCAGTGGCTGTTGCAGTATAATGAGCATTCCCAAGGAAGTGCATTCCCTGCCAGACCATCCTGGTGGACACTTTGTTAGCAATCCTTCTTAGAGCTTATTGGCAAATTTTCAGACAACCCTTTTTCAGTGCTTGGGTGAGTGAGACCATTTAAAAAAAAAAAAAAAAAAAAGAAGAAGAAATAATTCTCTTTCAGTGAAGCTTTTGGGATTTGGATTGAACTCGTGGGTAGACAGCTATGGACTTGCTTTGCAGTGGTCAGGGGGCAGCATGAGCAGCTGCCAGGGGTATTTGTTTAAAGATGAGGTGCTGTAGAGGTGGGATCTGAACCTGAATCCAGACTCTTCTGTGTCCTGGGGAATGGATCTGACCACTGGCTGCCCTCAGGCAGGTGAACAGCTTCCCTTCTGAAGCTTTGTGATTGAAGTTTTGAAGGCTCCTGTTTTCACATCAGTGGGGAGTGAAAATTGTCATTCCTCACGATATTTTGCAAAAGACAATTCCTGTTTCTCAGCCATTCCTGCTGTGGTGAATCAGAGGTTCTCCCCCCAGGGAGGGCAGAGCTGCCTGCCTGCCTGCCCGACCCCCCTCTGCCCTCAGCCTCCTGCCCCAGGGGCAATTGCTTGGTTGGGATCATGACAGGGAGGGATTTACGGTGAGCACGGGGCTTGCAGCTTTGGAAGGAAAGGAGAATTGGGAGAATCTGATGGAAAATGTTGGTGTGCAGTGAGTGGGATAGTGACTGATGGGACAGTGGTTCAAGGTGGTCCTCTAGAGTAACAAGGGAAGGGTCACCCCACCACCCTGAGAGGAGAATGAAAACCAGGTTGTCTCTATGTCATGGGAGCAGCTGTTCTTGGTGTAGAGAAAGGCTGGCTAAAGAACAAAGTTACTTTTGAAAACAAAGACAATTATGTTTAACTGTTTATTATTTACCACTAACAATGTGTCCTTCTCCAGTTCAAAAAAAATTTGAGACATGAAATTGAGAAGTGGAAATAAAGCCACAAGAAATGGCTGAGAAATTCTAGCGAGGATTAATGATTAGTAAATAAATGAAGAGCATCTTGTGTTCACAAATCCTGGTTAACAAGTATGAGGAATGAGTTAAACTTGTAAAAATCAAACTGTGGCTTGTTTTGCCACACAATAATTAAAAAGAGTCAAACAGTTGGTTACTTTATATGCAATGAATAAATGAATCAGTTCTGTTTTCCTCCAGTGGAATAAAAGCAAACAAGAGAAAGATGTTATATCTGTGCACATATTATTGTTTTCAAACCTCAGCTGTTACAAACCAGAAAATATTTGCAATGGGGAGAATGACTGGAGAAATTAAATCACAGTGGGAGGAGGAGACTGCTGGACTGCCATTTTCCTGATATTAGCAAAGCCTGTTGGTATTTTCTGTTGGTCATGGGGAGTGGGGCTCTGCACAGGAAAGAGATGAGGATGCCACAGGAGGACAGCACCTGGAGAAAAAATAGTGTTTCATCATCTCCTGCAATGCTTCTAACATGCCCACTGGGAAAGGGCAATATGAGCTACAAAATCAACCATCATAACCAGGAATGGGGGGGCCTTATTAGGTCTATGTCCAATTTGAGTAAAATGTCGGAGTGATTTGTTGGGAAAGATGGTCTTGGCTCATCCATCCCTCTCCAGGGATGCCTTGGCTGCTGCTGCCAGCCATCTCCCTGCAGGCAGGGATGTTCTGGGGAGCCTTCCAGCCCAGACATGGGACTTTGGAACAAGACACCTCGTTTGCAATAGCCTTTGTGGCATTGGCACCTTGCAGTCTAAGATTCCTTGTTCATAGTATGGGAATTTAAACCTAAGACCCTCCACTGATACAGTCCTCAGCATCTGAAAGCAAGTGTTTAATTACTAGTTAGAAACAAGCAGCTCTGGGCTGCCCAGTTCCAGAAGGACAAGGAGCTGCTGGAGAGAGTCCAGCACAGGGCACTGAGATGCTGAGGGGCCTGGAGCATCTGCCTGTGAGGAAAGGCTGGGAGAGCTGGGGCTGTTCAGCCTGGAGAGGAGGAGCCTGAGGGGGGATCTCATCAGTGCTGCTCAATATCTCCAGGGGGGTCAGGAGGATGGGGCCAGACTCTTCCCAGTGGTGCCCAGTGACAGGACAAGGGGCAATGGGCACAAACTGGAGCACAGGAGAAGCTGAACATAAGGACAAACTTCTTTACTGTGAGAGTGGCAGAGCCCTGGGACAGGTTGCCCAGGGAGGTGGTGGAGTCTCCATCCCTGGAGACATTCCAAACCCAGCTGGACGTGTTCCTGTGGGATCTGCTGTAGGGGATCCTGTTCTGACAGGGGTTGGACTGGATGATCTCCAGAGGTCCCTTCCAACCCCACCATTCTGTGATTCTGTGTGATTCTGTGATTTTTTTTGACTGAAGTCCCAGCCTGAGCTCCCCAGATTGTGCCCTGTTTGAACATAACTGTTTCTATCATTCTCAGTGCATCTACTCTCCAGTTTCAGTCCCAGGAAAAAATCCTCCTGGCTCTATGTTCATTGGTGAAGCAGACCCATCACGTGGCTAGTGCAGAACATACTTGGCAACTTGCTAAATCATCTGAGGTATGTGCAGGTCCCAGTGCCACTAGCTCTGCACACAAAGCCCAACAAAACTGTGAAAAGCGATGACAGAAGGATGGCAAATTCCAGACTATGGAGCAGCTCTCTTGGGCAACCACAGACAACTGCATTTTTGGCCCCTCCTTGGGCAGTGCTGTGCCACAAATAAAATAACCCGATAGATATCATAACAGCTTATCAACAAGCTGCTCTGCACCAGCCTGTGTGTCCTCCCTCCCAGTTCCTGCACCTGTTGGTTGTGGCAGTGCTGCACACAGGGTACTGGGATGTTCCCAATGACTCTTGTTGCCTGGCTGTGTTGTCCAGTTTGGCAAATTCTTTCTTCTCCCTGATCTGTTCTCTGTGAGCAGGAGCAGATTGTAACACCAAGCGACAGCCGCCCTGCCGGCTATAACAGCTCTGGTCTTGTCCAGCAAAAAGAGCAGTAATTGCTCATCTCAGTCTCAGGCTGCCAAACCTGAATGCTTCCTTCTCTTAAAAACTCTGTCAGAAAAGGGAGAGGCTTTAAGTGTCATTGTTCATAATGAAGCCTTAATGCTCTGCAGTTTCCTGCTTCTGCATGGTTCTGCTCTTCTGTGTCTGACATCAAAGATGATGGTTTGTAACCATTAGTTGCCTCAGTACTGAGTGAAAGCCTTTGAATGTGGCATGCTTGGGGTGGGACTGTTTGGGGGCAGGTACCCCCCACACACCCAATCCTCAAATCCATCTTGCCCAGCACAGAGGTGACAGCCATGAAGCTGGAGGAACGGCTTGGATACCCATGGAGGGTACGGAGGAAGGCTGGAGCCTTCACTCTCTGTCCTGGGGGGTTCCCTGAGCCCCACAGAGCTGCACATTTGCTCCCCTCTGACACCCATTGGCACCCTGAGGCCCCAGCCCTTCTTTCCAGACATCACAGAACTGTAGAATGGAATGGTTTGGATTGGAAGGGACCTTAAAATCATCTAGATTCAACCCCCCTGCATGGGCAAGGACACCTCCCACTAGACCAGGTTGCTCCAAGCCCCATCCCACCTGCCCTTGAACAATTCCAGAGAGGGGGCATCCCATTCCCAGTGAAGAACGAGATCCCAAGCTCTGCTTCAAAGAGGCTCTGGGTAAAGGTGCAGTTTCTACAAAGCCTTGTTTTCCAAATAAAACCATTTTGCCCAAACCCAAAGTGCTGTTCTCCATCTCCCTTGGATTTGCTTGTCTCCTTTACTCCCTTGCAGCACCAACACACCCTTCATGTCCAGAAATGGATCTCCCATTTTCTTCTTTTCTTTGTTGCAGCACATGCATTTGCAACCATCTTTCTGCAATTTTAAGTGTGGCAAATAGGCTGAACACTTCTAATCTCGATGGCAGAAAAATTCTCCTCTCTTTCTGTGCTGCCTGCATTGCCCATGACCCCAATTCCCAGTCTTGCCTCTTGTGAAGGGGCAGTGAGAAGGAGCTGTGGGGACAGGAGAGGCAGGAGTTAAAGGAGTGTTCAAGGGCCCCAGCATAGGAGAAGAGATGCTCCAGGCATGCAAAAAAAGAGGACTAATTAAAATGAATGAGAACAATTTAAACAATTGTACAATCACTTTTTAATTAAAATAATTTTTAAACATCCCTTTTTTCCCCCTGTAATTTACTAATGTATATACTCAGGCAGTTATCAAAAATAGACAAAGAGCCTGGAATGACTTTTCTTTTTCCTAAAAGGCTTTTAGTGGCAGTAAATTAAGATATATGTACATGTGTAAGGATTATAGTCATAAAGACAGCACTGAGTTATAGAGGGCTCTATCTGGGTGAGGTTTTCTTTCTTTCTTCCCAGCATTTAACTGGTTTTTGATGTTGTAAAGACATTTGTGCATGTAAATCTCTTTGCAGCCTGTAAAAACCTTTACTGAAAAATAATTGGAAGCCTTGATCTGCTGAGGGAGAGCGCTGGGTTTCTGGGGTGCTCTTTGCATGTGTTCTGGGTCTTTTTGCAGATTTCTGTGCCTTGTGTGGAGGCTCCATTATTGCTGTTGTTCCTTCTCTGTGGTTTGGGTAGGTGCAGATGCCTGCAGGAGATCTGGGACTTGGGGTGGAAGGATTGGTTCAGGGGGTTCTGGGGTGGAGAGAAAGAGGAAACCAATGGAGAAATAAAAGTGGGTGAAGCCAGATTTGCAGCTGGCAGTGGATAGCAGGTCATGTATGTTAAGGCTGAGGAGAAGAGAGGAGGAACCTTCATCTGTTCTGCTGTGGAGGGGTCATAGAAGCACAGAATGGTTTGGGTTGGAATGGACCTTAAAGATCATCCAGTCCAACCCCCCTGCATGGGCAGGGACACCTCCTACGAGTCCAGGTTGCTCCAAGCCCCATCCAACCTGCCCTTCAACACTTCCAGGGATGGGGCAGGCACAGCTTCCCTGTGTTCACAGTGTCCCACTGTTCCAGTGTCTCACCACCCTCACACTGAAAAATTTTCTCCTAATGTCAACCTAAATCTCCCCTCTTCCAGTTTTAATCCATTCCCCCTCTTCACCTCCCTACAAGCCCTTGTCCTGGAGCCCCTTCAGGTGCTGGAAGGCAGCTATGAGGGTCCAGAGTCCAGGGAAGTGTTTTCCATGCCAGTAACCACTGGTTTATTGACTGATGCATTTTTCAGCTCTCTCACTGTCATCACATCCTATCCCCATCCACACCAAGGCCATGCTCAGTGTCAGGACCACTCCCCCATAGGGTAGAGGCTTTCAGAAATGGGTGGCAGCAAGGACAGACCTGCTTCTTTCCATGGTTGCTCAGTTACTAAGGCCAGGTGATTAATGTGCAACAACTGCCCCAAAGTCATGACAGGTCCAAGCTGAACAAAGCAACATACATGTTTGGATCCTGGTGGCTGATGATGCTTTTAAAGAACCCAGGAAATATTTGGAAATGTCAGCTATAGCTTATCACCAATACGCATAGCTTGGCACAATTATTTTGCTCATTACACATTCAATTAAATCAGGTTGAAATCATGTTACTTAAATAGAAAACCACTACCAGAGAGAGCAGGATGTGGCTGCCTTTGTGATCAGATTGAGAAATCCAAAATTATTGTGCCAAAAAGGAACTAGAAGTTTAAGCCAGTGCAGTCAAGAAATACTTTAAGGGACTTGAAGCAGAAAATTCCAACACACTGGAGTTTTTTGAAGCTTGGGCTGAAAACTCTGTGATTGACTTATTTGTGTGTTTCTTTGGTGGTGGTTTTTGCTAAAAATAGAAACTTTTTCATTTCTTTTTTTTTTTCCTACCCCAAACAATACCCTGAGCTTGAAATCAGATCATTTATGTAAATAAAGCTGTAGGACTTCAGCCAGCCACACGTGGCATCACATGTTTATATCAAACCCGGTGATAATCACAATGATGCCTCCCCCTGGGAAGGAAAAGCACTAAAGTTTCTTCCAGCAGCTGAAATTATCATCCACTTTCTTCTAGCTGAGCTACTCCAGGATGAAACAAAACTGTTCATCTCCCTTGTGACACTTTTCGTAGTGTGTCCCTGTGTCATCTGCAGAAGCATATGTGTAATAAAAAGCTGGAAAGAACACAGGAACAATAAGCAGAGGTGATAATGACACAAGAGGAGGAACTTCTCCAGGTGCTGGTGGTTTCAGAGCAAAGCAGGCAATAGCAGAGAGGTTTGGAGCTCATCAGGAGGAAGAAATGTTCAGAATGTTTAAGGCTGATTCAAGGCCAGTTGGGAGGGTTTTGAATTAGGTGTTTATCAGAACAACTTCCTCGTTTGCTGAGAGGTGGTGCTTTTCTTAGAAAGATATAAAATAGAAACAGAAAAGGCGCATCTGAAAATGAAGATGACTTGGTTTGGTTTGGCTGTATTTGTCATTAAAAAAAAAAAAAAGCTTGATACCTTTGAGCTCCTTGGTGATGGTGGGGCCACCTGGGCTCCTGCTGGTGGCCTAAGCTAAGCCTGAGGATCCCCCCCCTGCTCAGAGAGAGCTTTCCTGGGAGAGGAGCTTTGGTCCTTGATACAATCACCCTGGGACCCATTTCTCTCTGTGATATAAAGTCCTGCTCTAGTGAAACTTAAACACTATAATTCTGCTGTAGAGAAATCTTATTTTGGGTAGTGAAGAAGGATTATAATATGGGTGATGTTCAGGTATTTTACTAGTACTATAAAACCCTACTAAAGCCTTGTCTCCAGACATATTTCTCTATCACACACACCTATGTTCATCCTTGTCCTCTCTGTTGTCTAGTGGCAGGAGCAGGAGCAGCTCAGCCCAGGGTGATGCTGTGCTGTGTCTCCCAGCCCATGTCAGCAGGACATGGTGAGACTCATCCAGCTGGCAAGACCTTCAAGGCCACAGGACTTTGTGCTCACTGAGATGTGGAGGCTGAACAGAAAAGCATCCAAACTGTTTTAAATACCTCTAAGGGGGAGAAACCACTTTTGAGCTTCTTGTGTGGGAACACCTGGAAGAGCTGGATCTTTACCAGCATTCCCAGGTCTTCACCCAGAGAATTAGAGAAGAAATAATCATAGAGTCATAGAATGGTTAGGGTTGGAAGGGACCTTAAAGATCATAATAATCCTTTAAATTTTTAAAAGAAGTGGATATACACAAGGAAAGGGCCCACACTTTGCTGCTGGCCACTGCAGATCCCAGCCCTGTGGGAGTTCTGCTCCTGCTCAGGGGACTTTCTGATCCTTTCCTTCTTTTCTGATCCTTTCTGATCCTTTCCTCCTGAGAGAGACAGAAGATAAAAGTCAGATGTCTCAGAGAGAGAAAGAGAAGAAGCCTTTAAGGAACCACAGGCTGTATTATGCAGATTATGAACTGAAGTTGGGGGAAAGAAGTAGGATGTTGCAGTAAGATGTTGCCAGACTGCAGCCCTGCAGTGAAAGCCACATTGGGTGGCTCTGCAAAGTGCCACATGTCCTGGGACAAGCAGCAGCCTCAGGAGTGGCAGTTGCAGGGCTGTGCTGGCACCTCTGAGCAATGTTGTTGTCATGGTTTGACTCAGGGTTGACGACTAAACCAATGAAAACAAAGCTCTCCATCACCTCCCCCTCCCATCCAAGCAGGGAAAGAAAAGAGAGAACAAGGAGAGAGACTTTCTGGATTGAAAACTAAACTAGACAGCTTTAATGAAATACTAATGATAAAAGGAAATATGTACAAATATATACAAGTATGTTCAAGAACATGGAAACCCCTATTGCCTCCCCCCACCCCCAGCAACTCCCCCAGCATCTCCTGAGCTGGGAGCAGTTCTGAAATGTCCTGGAGCACTGCCAGAGAGAGCAGCAGAGCAGACAGGAGCTGAGGGTGGAGATATGAGGGTCAGGCATGCATGGGCCTGGGGATCAATGGTGATGGGTGGACAGAGTTCTCGCTGGACACCAGCCATGGAGAGAAGAGAAGGGAAGAAGAAGGAAGGAGCTTGACTTCCATGATCCCTGAATTGTATACGGGATAGAATACCTCCGGCCAATTTTACTGTCCATCTAGTCCTCTCCTCCCTATGGGAGGGTTGCAGATATGACACTTCTACTCCTTTAGTACCTGAAGCAGCAGATTCAACAAGCAGAGCAAAGTGTCCTTGGTGTCTGGGCTGTATCTATAAACATTCCAGCCTTATCGGTCCATGGCTGGAAAGCTTGTGTGCTGCTTAAAAGGAGTTCACTGAAGAAAAAGAAAAATCAGTAAAAGGAAAATTGGCTTCATCCTGGCTCAAACAGGACAGTGGACTGCTCACCTTGCTGTCCCTCTGGACTGTGCCAGAGCATCACATACACCTACTCCCTGGAGCCATCTCCATTTCTGCATTATCTGAGCCATGGGAGAGGTGGGTTCAATCTCTGCTTGGTGTTCCTCTGCCTGGAAGATGAATGTCGTGTTCCCCTGTGCAGACAGAAAACAAAGAAGCAGCTTCATCATAAAATCACCGTTCAATTATGGCATGCCCTTGGCCCCACTGCCTTTCTGTGAAGAGTTTAGGTCTCTTCATGTTTTCTGAGCCACAGACACAGCCATCAGGTAACTTCTGAACAGAGTGACCTTGCCATATTGCTTGAACCATGGAGAAGGAATATTCCATTCACATCATCCCAATGATTAACACTGAGTTCATTAAGAAGAAGTAAATAAAGTAGATGGAGAGGAGAGTGGGTGATCTCATTTGAACCAGGAGAATCTGAAGGGCTCCAATGCCATATGAACCGATTTCATTAAGTTACTGTCTCCAGTGTCTAGTGTAATTTCAGCTCCTGTTCTTCATGAGGTTTTGGTTTTTTTTGCTTGATGTGTGGCCATGGATGAGGTCTGAGAAAGAAGGGGTGTTCCTGTTGGCAACGTGGCATGTCCTGGCACAAATGAACTCATCAGGCAGAAATGAAATGACTCTGCTTTTAGATCTTCTCTCTCTGGGCTCAGCAGGTATCTCCACTGTACCAGTGACTTTGCTGGAACTGGGCTAGAGCACCAAAGGTCCACTGTGTCCCTCACAAGTCTCACCACACAGGTGGAGTGTCACACCTTAGAACACCTGCAAAGAGAGAGACAGGGAGAGGGGAGGAAGGTGATGGGCTGTGAATTATGGGGTATTATGGCATTGCTGTTACTTGTACCACTTCTATTCCTGTGGCAGCTGGGGGCTTTAATTACAGAGATTAAAGGAAAAAAAACCTTGAAGCTGCTCATCAAATGATACATAAAATAAGCAACCTGGCATTGTGCCTGGGAAGCCATCTGAGTAGGGTTGCACTGGTGAACACAAACAGGGAATGCCAATGTCAGGATCCTTTTGGATGGGGAAGAGCCTGGTGTCAGCTTGAACTTCAGCAGTTGGTAGAAAGGAAGGAGAGGGGACAGTCCAGCCCCGAGTGAGGAGAGCAGGGAGCCAAGCTCCAGCTGACCACAGCCCCTGATCCTCCTGCTGCAGCTGGTCTGGGAGCTGGAGTGTGGAGAAAAGCTGCAAGAAGAGGATGGGAGAGACATGGGGCAGTCAATGTGCTTTTAGCTGGCAGGAGTCTCTCTCTCACCTCTTCATCAAGAACTGGAGCTGCTAATGAAGACCCCATTTAGTGTTGTTACTGGAGTGCTTTCTTCCCATGGCTGCAGCTGGGACACCCTTGCTGGGCTCAGCTCCCGGGTCTTCCCAGGAAAGGGGCAGCACTGGGCAGAGCCGGCAGCTGGCCTGGCCCCAGGACACAGCTCCTGCTCTGGACCAGGGGCTGGTTTCTCCCTTTCTGAGAAGAAAGAGAAGACAAAGAAAGGAATCAATTTGTCAAAAACCTCCTAATGAGCTGTTGAAGACAGCTCAGCCAAGGTACTGATGACCTCCCAGGTTAATTAACCTGCAGCAAAACCCGATGACTTTTTTTTCATTCTCCCTAATTTTCTTCTTCCAGCCAGCCAAGCTCTCCTTTCATCTGGGAGCCCAGCTGCTCATTGTGTGACACCTTCAGGTGCTTTTGTGCCTTCCTCATCCTCTGCTGGCAGATCTGGCCCAGGACAGGAGTTCCAGAGGTCAGCACCCCTCCCAGCTAGCTTCATGCTTCATTTTTCCTCACCATGTGATTGCATCTGGCAGGAGCTCTCTGCCTCCCAGCCTGCTGCCATCCTCTCGAGCACAACTGCCAGCCCAGCCCCTGACACTGCCAGGAAGGTGCCTTCAGGGACAAGCCAGCCCAGGCTCTTTCACTGGGCACTGCCCTGTGGGACAGTGGCAGAAAGGAACACACAGGACAGGAAAGCTGATGCCAGTGACAAGGAGAGACTTGTGCACTCATCTAGAATGTCCTCGGTGATCCGGTGGCATTTCAACTCCCAATGGAAAGCAGAGCAAGAGCTCAGACACTGAATCTGCACGTGGATCTTCCCTGTTATGGGCACATTTAGGTCCTTTTCATCCTACCTCTGAAAAGCAGGCATGGTAGCAGAGAGCAGAGAGCAGAGCTGTGGAGTGGATGAAGGATGGAGGAGTGAGGTTCCCAAGGGGCCTCTGGGCCAGGCAGAGGGTTTTGAGCCTCTCTGGAGGTTCCTCTGGTTTGGATGGACTCCTCAGGAAAGCCCATCATTTCCAAACACACCCCAGGAAGAGGCTGTGTCATCTGAGTGAATCTAGCACCTGAGGTGACACCTCTTTGCCAGGAACCAAAACTGCTGTTTTTAAACTGCAAGTGTGAATGGAAATGGAGAGGAATGTGTACTGCAAAGGGGAGCAGAGTTGCACCAACTACTTCTTGTTGACAATTTATCTAGCAGCTTCCTCCTCCATCTACTCTGTTACACCAACTGAAAGCCTTCCAGTGCCCAGGAATCTGTTTCTCCTTCATGCCTAGTTGGTGTACTCCAGTTGGTATCCTATATTTGCACAGATAGACTGTACATAATCAGATCTTTTTTTCCCCAGTGGGGGAGAAAGAACAAGTTAAATGGTCAGGAACAAGGTGGAATAATTGTTTGGAGCAGGTGCTACATCCTTTTTTCTTCAATGACAATCACATTCACAGACCTTTTGGTAAAAGGACATGGGCCAGGTAGTAAAAGGAGAGCAGATCTGTTCCAGAAATGGGAATGAGGGGAGGGACTTTCTACAGGAGCATGGAGTGATAGGATATGGGGAAATAGCTTTAAATTAGAAAAGGGAGATTTAAGTCAGACATGAGGAGGAGATTCTTCACTCTGAGGGTGGTGAGACAGTGTCCCAGGTTGCCCAGGGAAGCTGTGGCTGCCCCATCCCTGGAAGTGTTGAAGGGCAGGTTGGATGGGGCTTGGAGCAACCTGGTCTGGTGGGAGGTGTCCCTGCCCATGCAGGGGGTTGGGACTGGATGATCTTTAAGGTCCCTTCCAACCCAAACCGGTCTGTGATTTCATGATTCCATGATTTTATTTTAATAAAAAAGGTTTTGCTAAACCTGACTAGTTGCACCAAATTGCATCGATTACCATATTTTGCTTTCCAGTCAGAACAAATGGATTTTTCAGCAGATCAAGAGGCCAAATAGTTGAGTTTTCTCCAGCATTATGCAGAGCTGCCCCATTTACACTCAAAAGCTGCCAAGACCCTGTCACTGGGCAAAGTCAGAGCTTGAAAAACCCTAAAAGTTTTGCCCATCTCAGAAAGACAGAACTCAGTAGTAGAAGTAGAAATTGAAATTTGTTTTCAGCTTAAACAAAATTCCCTAAAAGATGGTCTGGGTCATTCTGAAAAATGAATGTTCCTGAAATGTTCCTCACATGATAATAATATCAATGAAAACGAGAGACATTAATAACCTACAGATTATTTTAATTGCTTGTTATTGCATTGCACAAGTATTTGTCACTAGCCATAACAATCTGCTATTAATATTATTGTTATTTTATTTAGATAAAAGGTTGGACATCTGCAGTTCTTCATAATTATAGGAGTAATCTTTATATTACAATTCTTGTCATTATTCTTTATAAAACAAGGCCAGATATTGTGGTTGTTGGAGTGGTCTTTTTACACCAAAAACTTGTGTCTCTGGACTTCCTCTGATTCATTAACCCTGAAGGTTGGGGTGGTGGGGACAGGACCCTTTCCCAGCCCCTGGCACCAGCAGCAGTTGCTGGGGATTCACCCTCACCCTGACTTGGTGTCACCCCAGCCCAGGCAGGACCACGCAGCTGCTCCCTGGGGACATCTCTTAGAGCACCCTCTGAGTGGTGGCCCTGCCATGGCTTCCACAGAGGGGACACAGTCTGACTAGACCAGGCTCCTGGGGAGGTTGGCAATGCTACAAATCATCCTGTGGGTCGTGAGATGCCCTGATGCAGCCAGCCTTGCTCTCTGAGCTGCAGTTTCTCCAATCTCCTTGTGCATTCTGTCGCTATGTAAATTGCAGAAATTACAAAGAAAAATTACTTCACCCATTTAGAAGGAGGGTGTTTTTTTCTTCTCTTTTTCATCCGAAACCACAGCATATGCAAACCTGTCCAGGACTCTCATTCTGCAAGCTTCACTTAACAGGGAAATTGTTTTATTTGTGTTTGGGTTTTGAATCGCAGCCTAATGACGTGCAGGGCTGTGGTTTTTCTATTTCATTTTATTGTGTTAGTCAAGTGCTGAGCATTTCTCATCTCTCCTCGGGACAAAGCCTGCTCCTGTCTCAAGAGAGAGGAGTTCTGGTTTGTCCCTTTGTCCTCTATAAGCTGCAATACCAATATCTGCTCCTATCATGGTGACATGCAAATACTTCTTGCTGCCCTTGGACACTCACCTGTGTTCAGGTGCAGAGCCTGGATGGGAGCATGAGAAGCAGAAGGCAGTGGGTGGGTGCAAACTGGCCAACCTTCCTGACCAAGAAACTCACCTCTCCCCCAGCAGGGGTGAGCCCCATGGGCTGCTGTTTGTGAGGTCAACTACAGCATGTGCCTCTGAGTGAGGTGTTGAAGGTGTGTGTCCTCCTGGTACTGAGAAACCAGAACATCCCTTTCTCCAAGCCACCATGCACAGCTGAAGGAGGCATTTCCTCCAGGAACCTCCCCTGCTTGCTGATGTGTTGAAGATCCAGAACTGGACCTGAAATCATCTGAGCTGCCCTTCTTATGATCCTCTGAGGAGTTTGCCTCCATTCTTCAGCAATGAGGAGCAGAAGGACTGTTGAGACACAGGGAGTGGGGGAAGGCATGGCCAAGCTGAAGGAAGCAATGATGTAATAATACTTCTTTTTCTTCAGTATGATCAAGTCTGAGCATCCAGAACTCCTCATTCAGCTCTGCCAACATCACACGACTACTTCCCAGGAGCATCACCCCACAGCAGCCTGGATTCCTGGAAGCACTTTGCCCCTGTGCTGGCTTCTGCTCAGGGAAACAGAGCCTGAAATCACCCATCCAAGAACCACCTGCAGAGTCTTGCAACCTCCAAAACTTCAGAAGCCACTTTCTGAAAAATCTGGAGGTTGTCTGTTGAAGCGCGTATCTTTTAACATGGAAAATTTGTCAGATTCTGATTCCTTCACTTATTGTGTGAGATATGAAGCTGGAGGGGAGGTGTTATTTTTAAGTTACTGGTTTTTATCAGCAGTGCTGGAAGTTACTGAGCTGCAAGCTGAATCTCATCACATGCCTTTGAGTCTTGAAACTTTAATAAAAACACAACTACTCCACAACTCCCAGTGAAACCTGGGGAGGGGATCTCTGACTGCATGAATCAGCTCAGGAAACTTTCTCCTGAATTCTCTAATGTGACTTTTTCTGCCAACCTTAAGTTTGGATACCAGGGATAAGCCTATTAAGTAACATGGAGATTTAAGTTGTGTTTTTTGGTCATTTAGTCCTTTTATAAGGAATGTAAGGAATATAAGGATCCTTACATAGGATACTAGGTAAGTATAGTCTTGGAAAGCTGTCATTCTCCAACTCTGGGTATAAAGAATAAGTAACAAGCTCAGGGTCCTGATGTGCTCATATGGACAACTGAAGAGGTAAGAGGAAAGGGCAATCATAGGGCCTACAAAATGAAATGTAGGGAAACTGAGGCACATGACTTCCCATGTTTTTCCATGGCTTTCCTCTCTCCTCCATGGACACAGACATCCCAGAGCCCCACACCCTGCACAAAAGTCCTTGATCACCAGCCTGAGCTGCAGGGCTGGGTGTGTTTCTGCGTGGGGCCGGTTTGCCTGCTCGGTACCATCTGTCGAATCACCTCAAAATAACACTTTGTTGCTTTCACCTGAGGCTTTCAAAGCACTTTGCAGACATCAAACGGGCCTCACCAGCCCACTCAGGGGTTGGTGAGCAGGGCTGCTCAGGAGGATGAACACAGCTAAGCAGAGACAGGCTTGTGCTTTCTACCCTGGTGAGGCAATGAGCTGACTTGAACCACAGGACCTTCTGGTGGGGAAAAGCCTCCCTAGGCTCCCCGCAGAGATTGAAACAGGATCTTGCCCATGGTTTTTGGCTGTCATTAGTAAGCTGAGCTCCTCATGAGCCTGAAGAACTGCATGGACTCTCAGTACCTGGGTGAAACCTAAGGACACCCATGGTTGGCATCTCAGGTGTCTTCTGAGATAGACACAGACTGGACTAGCCCTGCTCATGGCCTCGTGTGGCCTTTGCAACTCAGGCCTGATGGCCACGTGTCATCTCTCTTCCCCTGGGACACATCACAGCCAGGCTGAGGCTTGCATGGCTGTTCCTAATTCTGCAGAAACTCAGAGAAAAGGAGGCCAAGGAAATACCAAGACAAGGAAGAGAGAAAGAAGATGAAAGATGGCATTTCTCTCTCGAGGCAATGCAAGAAATAAGAGTCCTCTTCCTTCCCCTCCCCCTCCTTTTTTTTTTTTTTTTTAATTAACATATTTGTTTCCTTTCTTAGCCTAGAATATGGTTTTGTGCCCCAAAAAATTGTATTATAGTCCTTCATTTCAGGCTGACAGCTTCTGAAGTGTGCAGGGGAGCTTTTCCAGCTCTTGGATAATGGATGACCCACTGGCACTGAAGGCTTAGGCAGGACTCCTGCACTGTGGTCCCAAGCATTTCCCCAAGCTGCTCCAGGCACTTTTAACTCAAAAATAGTGCTGGGACAAGGCAGTGGCAGCTTTAGTGGAGGGAATTGAAGTGGATGAGATTTATCCAGCTCTTAAAACAACAGATTGGGAGTTACTTCTAAAAAACGTGCTTTGTCTGCTTTTCTCAAGTGTCTAAAGGAGAGTGGTGGCCAAGAGTCTTGACCAGCTGGGCCAGGAAAGTTTGGGACACAGCCTCCTAGGACAGCTTTGAGGGTGACAGTGTTTGTTCCTTCTGCTTTAGCTCTCTGCCCAAGCCTCACCTCAGCCATGTCAGTATTCCTTCAGATGCTGTAAGACAACAAGTGATTTAGTAAATTAGGAAGGCATGGGGGAAAAAAATAATGGGCTCTGGGAGAGAAAGTGATCTAAAGATAGAATCTGTTGGAGCTGGTGCAGCTAATGGAGTGCCTATTTTCTTTCTAGACCATAAATTTAGAAGTTTAAATTTTAGAGCCTCCATTTCCTTTGTAGACAGGAAAAACATTGGGACATTAATAAAAAACTTTAATACGAGGGTGGTGGATCACTGGAACAGGTTGGCCAGAGAGGTGGTGGAGGCCCCATCCCTGGAGACATTCAAGGTCAGGCTTGATGGGGCTCTGAGCAATCTGGTCTAGTGTGAGATGTCCCTGCTTATTGTATGGGTGTTGGACTAGATGACCTTCAGAGGTCCTTTCCAACCCAAGACATTCTATGATTCTATGATTCTATTGCACATGAGCTCTTTTATCTCCCTGACTTTGGGACGCTGGAGCAGATACCCAGACATTGTCCCAATGCCCAAAGGTAAGAAGAACCCAGCACTATGACTATTACATTTCCTCCATGGACCATGTACCGAATGCCAAGTGGAACTGCACTGAAACCTTCACAGTCCCCATCCATTTCCTGAAACAGGCTCTGCTCAGAGTTGAGCCAACTGGCTGAATCTATATTCCCTGGCAGCCGTGGCAGCAAAGTTAGAAGTGGGGGACTAAATATATCTCAGCCCTGCAGCCTCCTTCTAGTGAAGGGAGGAAAAAAATAAATAAGATGGAATGAATGAAGGGCTCGAGCACTCCCAAAAGTCATTGCTTCTCCCATTATGAAATATAGAAGACATTTATGAGTCTAATACCAATATTGATGTTTGCAGAGACATTTGTTCAGTGCTTGAAGTAAATACCTTCCCGATCGATATAAATAAATGCAGCTGAGTTTTTGTTGGGTGTAGGTTTTGTATTTGGAGCAGAATTGGAAATACCTTTTCTTTTTGATTTCTCGCCTCCTTAGAAAGTTTAAGGTATTGAATCATGAATGGACCATGGGAGAGGCAGATGATGGATGAGACAAAGAACAGCAACCATTATTTGCAAAGATTTTATTGGACATTCTGTGATTATTTTTTTTTCTGCAGCTCCCCACAAATTATTTCCATAGATCAATACGGTTAAGCTCATAATACAGAAAATACAGGCTGGGTTTTGAGTATTATTTGACTAGAAAAAAAAAAAAAGTGAGATTCCCTTAGCTAGGCTGAAAAAATCTACCATCTTATTGTGCAAGAAGAGGGTCCCATTCCTACAAGTTCTTATTCCTTGGGTATTCGTTGACTTAGCTGGCTGAATGGGTAGAAAAATTAACCAGTAAAAAAACAGCAATGGAATAAAGAGGTGTTAGTAACAGTCCTGTCTTATTTATTATAGAAGGAAATTCTTCACTATGAGGGTGGTGAGACACTGGAACAGGTTGCCCAGAGAAGCTGTGGCTGCCCCATCCCTGGAAGTGTTGAAGGGCAGGTTGGATGGTGCTTGGAGCAACCTGGTCTGGTGGGAGGTGTCCCTGCCCATGCAGGGGGTTGGGACTGGGTGATCTTTAAGGTCCCTTCCAACCCAAATCAGTCTGGGATTCTATGATTCTGTGATTATTTGGAGACAGACAGATGTTCTGGCTCAACCTTGGAGTGGAGCCTTGTTTTAATGGTGACACCACCAGTGGTGTTGCCAATTCCAGAGGTGAGCCCTCACTTGTATCTGATCTCCTCCAGAGCAATCCCTGAGATTTCCAATGAAGACTTAGGATGATTGAGTGAAAAACTCAAGACTGTTGTATTAGTACTTGGTATTTGTATGGGCTCAAATATGAGGATCCTGACTATGACCTTCTGCAAAGCTCAGATGCTGAGCCTGAGATGCAGCTGCTGCTTGGGTGGAGTTACAATGCTCATTAATATTGCTTGAGGGAGAGCAAAGGGGAGTTTGGACAGAGCAGGGGAAATAAACCTCTGCTTGCTCACAGAAACTGGCCACACAGCTTTTCCACGGTGCTGGCAAATAAGACAGGGCCTCATTTTTCAAACTCTACCCCCAAAGAGCCCTTAAAATAGAAGTGGGCTTTCTTGCTAAATCAGCAAAAAAAAGCTGAGCCTGTTCCTGCTGACTGTGAGAGTTCAGTTATCTGAGAGGTGTGGTTCATGTTTAGATTGCTAAGATCTTCAGTTTAGATTTAAGCTTGAATTTAAGTTGTCCTAATAGGAGAGGACAAAATGAGACCAGACTCTCTCACTACAGCTCAGCTTCATCTGAGTCAGTACATTTATCACCTGCAGCATCATGCAGGGAGATTGCTGTGCTGAGGAGGCTTGGAATGAGAACTTGGATCCAGGGTTATTTTGTATGCAGTTCTTGTTTGCCAGAAAGTTTTCCATGACCAGCATATTTGTGTTAAAGACAATGAAAGGTCGTCAGAAACCTGGCAGTCTCTGGCTTGGTTTGAGCTTGGTTTCCCTTTGGTACAGACTGAGCCTTAAGTAGCACTATCAAGACCAGGGGATTTCAAACTAATCACACAGGGGACTGAGAGCATGAAAAAGCAGCAATGTTTGCAGAGTCTATTGTACTTTCTTATTAATGGAAATTTATTGAGTGAAAAAAAAATCTATAGTTTTCAGAGCCCACCGTAGCCAGGGCTTTCCAGGCAGAGAGACACAGCATATCCTATTTACCCTTTAGGTTTATAATGTAAAGATTAATCAAATGCATAATCCTTGCTGTTTCCTTTGTATCACAGTTTTAATGTCTGCATGTCGTTAGTCTTATAAAAGGGCTTGACTTTGTGATGGCAGAAGAAAGAGGCTGGGAAGGACTTTTTGATCATAAAAGTCTCCCAACAGCCTATGACTGCTCTGCAACTCCTGTCAGGGGATTTTGAGCACTTTCTTTGCTTTTTCTTTTTTCCTTTGTAAAGAGAACCATGTTTCATGTCCACTGTGATGGTACTTGACTGACGTTCAGTGAGAGGTCGTGGGTGAAGTGAGGCTGCCCTGGGGAGCAGCGTCCTCTCCAGCACCATCTCCTCCCTCCTCCTTCCTGGTGGCTGCAGCCAAATCAAAGTTCCTGCTCAATTCCACAAGAGCAGCTCATGTATTTTCTCCAGGGAGACTTGTGGAGCCAGTGCTGCTGTAGGAGAACATCTGTGGGTTAGTTAAGGACTTGTCAGTGTTAGGTTGATGGTTGGACTCGATGATCTTGAAGGTCTTTTCCAACCAAGGGAATTCTGTGATTCTGTGGTTGCACGTGGAGCCACTCACTCCAGCCTCATGCCTCTGGGCATCTTGCTAAGGTCTGCCCTCTAGCCCTCCTGCCACAACAGATTCATTGATTCGAAAGCCAGCAAGAATCACAGTGATTGTCTTGTAGGTTTTCTACTGGGGCAGTCAAAATTCTCTCTCTACAATGTACTTAGAACAGCCCCGTAGCCATAGAAACTGGGGGAATTTATAGGCACCACACAGTTTCTTTGGCTAAATCTGTGTTGGTAAATAACAACGTGCTGGGGAGCATTTTTGGGTACTGAAATGTGCTCATCCTCACAGTGATGCCCTTAGCCTGCTCCCTGCCACAGACCCTCCTGAATCCTGGGCACTGCTGAGGGGTACACGAGTCAAGGTCTGCTGAGGAGGAGAGGGGAATTCAGCAGCAGCAGTTTGGTAACGAGCTCTTTGGAGAGAGAAGAGGTTTGATCTGTTCCTGGCCAGAGCAGAGGGTGCACCATGCTGACATCCCATGAAAATAAGTGTCATCATATGGGAGCCTTTGGTAGTTTGGCACTGTCTTTAGTGGGACAAGTGGTCATCCTTATAGAAAGTCCACTTGATTTTGGGCCTATTAGTCCATTTGTACAATATAGAACATGCAAAAGTCTAGTCACAAATATCTCCATGTGCAAATGGGCTGTCTAAGGAGGGAGGATTTGATTCAGCTTGCGGGGAAGAAACAGGCATTTAGGAATTATTCCTGTCTTAAAACTCTAAAATTATACTTATCTCTAAGTTGACTTTGATTTCAAACCCAAGACAGACCAAAAAAAAATTCCAACTGAACCTGAAACTTTCAAAATGGAAAATCAGATTTCAGATTTTCTTGGATTTTTCCTGAAAAATCACCTGCTTGTCTTATGTTCTTCAATAATCATCCAAAAATCCTCAAGTCAAGACCCAAATATCTCTTAACAAAAAGGTAAAATTCTACAGTGCAGGAAGGGGTAGGAAGGAACATTTTACAAGCAGGTCTATTCAGAGCAAAAAGGTTTTTCAGCTGCTTGATCACAAAAAGGAAGTGCAAAAAAATTAAGGTCAGTAGATATTTTTTATGATCACATAACTCAAGAAGAGCTGATTAAGTTCTGAAATGCAGAAAACATCTGAGAAATGTCAAACCAATAAAGGTATTTCTGGTGTGACCGTTTTAAGCAACTGCCACCAAAGGTTTAGTAGAGAAATGCTGTCTCAGTGGTGTGAGGCCTCACCACACTGAAAGGCAGGGAAAATATTAAAAGACAATAAGTAGTTAGCTGATTTTGCCATGACTGGAAGTCATTTGGACATGTTTGATTCCCTCCCTGAAACACTAGAAAAAGAAGTAATCGAACAACCTAGAATCAGTGGATTTTTAATTTGGAATGTAGAAATAATAACATCACCCAGTGGAGGGAAAAGCAGTTTTCTCTTTTCTCCTGTTAAAAATCTTCACGTGTACACAAGTGACCCAGCCCAAGCCAGCAAGATTTCTTGTTTGTACAAGAGCTGTGCTCAGCAAACATCTGCTGAAGGCTTGTCCAGAGACAACAGGCACATCTGCAGCAGACACTGCACATCTGCTTGCTCTCAGCCAGCTTGAAAGCTTAGCTTGAACTGCAAAACACTCTCCTGAAATTGCTCCAAGAGAATGAAACACCTTTTGGAAAGCTACAGCTTAGCTTGCTGTCTGAGGGACACCCTTTGGAGCAGCTGACAAGCACAGGACAATAAATCAGGCATTTTTGAAAGATGATTTTTTTTTTTCCCATCCAGAACTCCTAACTCTTTGAAAACACCTTTTTCCTCCCCCCACCCCCGCTTCCCCTTGGTACATATTTTAGTAATCCCTGTTCATCACCAGCCTGGTGATCCAAAGTGAAAACATCTGAGCTACTGTGCTGGTAGATGACTTTGAAAGTTACGTTTTTGGCCCCCTGGATAAAGCTTCTCCATGTCCTCAAAGCCCAGACCAGTCATGCTACAGTGCTGGGATGGAGAGGGATCCATCCATCAATACGTGCAACATTAGAGGCCTTTGGATTCAGTGCAGAGCTGGATATGTCTTTCCCAAGAGAGTGGCTCTTCCCTCTTGGACCAAGCTCTGTTTGATTGCACCTTCTGGTTTTCCAAATCAGCCTCTTAAAGTGGTTCCTGCACTGGGAGAGCAGGGTGAGGTTAAACTCTTAGACAGCATCAGGCTTTGGAATAAACAACCACCAGCATTTGCTCTAGTCACGACTGCAGAGATGAGGTTTTCAGAGCTCGGCCACTGGAGGCCACTTACTTTTCAACATTTTGCCTCTCAGAGCTGAAATACAGAGGGTTTTTCTTCTGAATTTGAATAATGGCCTCTTGGGAGCAGAGCAGCAGCTTTGGCAGAGATGTTTTCCACCTGCTTATTGCTTCAGACAAAACACTGCCCCCAAACCAGGCCTGGCCAGTGTGCAGAGCTGCTGGGGGGTCTGCAAGACACGGGGCTTGGCCCGAAGTATTAGCTTGGAGTGTAACCTGTTGTCTTCACCCATAGGATCCCTGCATGTTCTTTCTGTGGTCTTTTGCACAGGAACTGGTCTCTTCTATGCCATTAGAAAAGCAAGATCAGACTCTTTCTGGAGCCCCCAACACAAGAAGGACATGGATCTGTTGGAGAGACTCCAGAGAACAGCCACAGAGATGATCTGAGGGCTGGAGCAGCTCTGGAGACAGGCTGGGAGAGTTGAGGTGTTCAGCCTGGAGAAGAGAAAGTTCCAGGGAGACCTTAGAGCACCTTCCAGTGCCTGAAGGGGCTCCAGGAAAGCTGGGGGGGGGGGGAGTTTGGAGTGAGAGAACAAGGGGGAATGGATTAAAACTGGAAGAGGGAGATTGAGGTGAGACATGAGGAGGAAATTCTTCCCTGTGAGGGTGGTGAGACACTGGAACAAGGTTGCCCAAAGAAGCTGTGGCTGCCCCATCCCTGGAAGTGTCCAAGGACAGGTTGGATGGGGCTTGGAGCAACCTGGTCTGGTGGGAGGTGTCCCTGCCCATCCAAGGGGTTGGATCCAGAAGATCTTTAAGGTCCTTTCCAACCCAAACCATTTGGTGATTCATCGATTCTAGGATTCAAATGGCCATGCTGACATTGTGATCTGCAGGTTCATATTCCTCAGGGATCATTTTGACTTGCTTGCCATTAGGCTGTTGCTGGATGCAGATGTTCAGCAATCCTGCACATTCATTAGCCAATTAACGGAGAAATTCTGACCCAGGAAATTTCTTCTGCAACCTTATTTCTTTGACCCACGATCAGAAACAGACATTTGACAGCCACCATGGTTCTTGTTCCAGGTCTGGAGGATGAATACCCTTCCTGTGGCTGTGGTGCAGATAATGGAACATCCCTGTACAGGATCACAAATGAGAGGTGCCAAAACTGATGGTTTTAGCAAAAAATGTGGAGATGTTTGATGTGCTGCCAGGTAGCTCTGTCTTTGCCCATAAACATCCAGTGAGGAGGGCCAGGGGTGGGGCTAAGCTTTTTCTCCTGTGAGTCCTGGAGTCTGGGCATAAGAAAGCAGGACATGGGAACAAACCAAGTTCTGCTTAATAAATTGCATAAACAGAGTAAAAATGTGAGGTTTATGGTGTGTGGCTCCATGGGAAACCCATGGAGAAGGCTGGAGATGGCTCTTCTGAGCCTGGCTGAGCCAGGCTGCTTTCCTGATGTTGGAAAGTCAGGGGCAGGATGAAGGGTAAAGGACATAAACTTCAGTTGATCGTAACAGTCATTAAAATAATAGAAAATAATGTCTGGGGGGGACATCAGGGGCCTTTGCTTTGCCAAAGAAAAGAGAATTCAGGTTGCTCCTTCCCGGGAGATGCACGTTCTGCACAACTCCTGTAATGATGTTGCTACACCTTCAGCAGGCAATTTATTTCAGTATTTAATTGGCCTCGTCACAAAAAATAAATAAATAAAAAACCATTCCCCAATGTCTAACCAAAAATCTCCCCTGTTAGAAATTAAACCAACTGCTCCTTGTCCCACCTCGAAGCTCATTTATCCAGGATGGGCCACAGGGGCTGGGTAACATATTGTTTCATCAAGGCAAACCAGGAAGAGGAGCTCTTTGTGCAACACCTTTTCCTACAGCTCTGTGCTTGTACAGTACTCAACACACCAGGGACTGAATCCTGGTTGATCCTTAGGCATTCTTGTAATAAACATGATTAATAGCAAGACAAGCAGTTCCTTGTGTTGCTTTCCTCTGGCAAAAAAAGAAGTCAAAGCACAGGAATGAAAAGATTTTGCAGCTCCAAGAGAATCAGGGTACAGAGTGTGGCTGGTTGCGGGCAGACAGGCAGCCGTGAGCTGCCAACATGCAACAGCAGATTCTTGGGCTCAGAAATGATGAAATGTCTCTTTTTCTATCAAGAAAAACCACAGAAAATGTCCTCAAGCAGGGACTGTCCTCAGGCTTGAAAAGGGATTGGTTTCTGCTTCTTGCACTTTCCTTAGGAGTAGGAAAAGCTGAACTTCCAAATTCATGGTTGACTTATTATTCACCCTTTCCTCATGTTTCTCATTTGCTTGCCAAGTTCTGGAATACAAAGGGAAATCCATTAATATAAAACTCTCCAAAATCCCACAGAACATCCAGAAAATAGATAAACACAAATGAGCTCTCTCACCAGCAGAACTGGGATCTTTATTAGCTCCCAAATGCAGTTTTGTCGTTGCTGTTCTCCCAGCACTGCACATCTATTTACTGCTCCATTGTAGTCGTCCTGTGTCTTCTCCCACATGAGCTAATGAATTTTGTTACTACTGAAAAGAAAGAAATCAAATATTTGCCTGACATACATCAGGATGAAGGAATGATTTACAGAGAGTGTTGCCTTCTGGAAATAATGAGCTGTGCGTTGCAGAACGGAGCGAGCAGTTCCTGGAAACAGATGTGGAATTTCAGCCATAGAAATGACCCCTAGTTCAGGTACCCCATCTGTTCAGGAAGGATTGTAAAGCATCTAAGAGCATCCTCTGTTACCTCCATCACTGGACTTCAGATGCAGCTAATTCCTCATCATTTTTCTTTTTATCACCCTCATGCCTCTAGAGTAAAATCAAACAAGAAGTGCCCCATTTTGACAGTGGATTCTGTCCATTTCCAAGGGTGACTCATTCACATTAAATCTTCTCATTTTGGAAGAAGTTGGGATTTTTTTTCCCCCTGAAATACTGTCTCATTACACATCCCTCCCAGGTTGTAGCACTGGTGCAGTTCTTCTCAGTGCTCCCAGCAAGAGGTCTCAGCAATGTTCACCTAGGATGGAAGTTTGTTGTTCTGATTTTAGAGATGGTGTGATCAAGGAAGGAGAAGAAGAAGGGAGAGGAGAAGAAGGGAGAGGAGAAGAAGGGAGAGGAGAAAAAGGGAGAGGCTTTACTCCTCCTAACTTCAACAACTATCTTTTAGACTTCCTTGCCTGGAGGTCCTGCATGTAGACTCTATCACCTGTCTTTCCTGAGGAGACCTTCTCCACTAAAGAACCAGTAGACCAAGGACAGCTGTTTAAAGGGGTGCCCAAAAATCATTATAAAGAGTCAAATTTTGCTATCTCTGTCCTGAAAAAATCACAGGCTGAGGGGTTCAAAGTGCTGAATGATCAACTTGCTCATTTTAGAAAGACCATCCTGGGGCTGGTCATCTCAACACCTGGAGAAACCTTCCAGATGGGTGGAACAATCCACACAGGGTCTGCCTCCAAGCAGAACAACAAGGAGTTACTCAGAGCCCAGCCAGCAAAGCCCATAAACATGCAGCCGTGGAGTAAATAGGTTTTTTTCAATCTATGCACAAAGTCTCTAACAAAAATGAACCTGGCTTTCCTGATTTACCTGCCAGCTCTCACATTAACTCTGCCCAAACAAAGTTTGCCTGGTCCCTTCCAGATTCACTCAGCAGTTTGGCTGAATGGAGGGAGCATCACTCAAGTTTAAAGCCTCAAATGATATTTAAGATTCTAGATCAGCAACACTGCTTCTGCTCAGCCTGAGAAAGGCATTTATATCTTTTAAAAACAAGTGTTTTGATTGTGGTTTATGTAGAGTACACATAACCAATTGAAATGTAATAGCCTCTATGTTACTGAGCTCATTTTTGCATTGCTGTGGCTTATGTCTTTATGTCTGTAGGACATTAAATCATCCCTAGGGTCTCTGTGTTCTTACATCTTCCAGCACTGTTTCTTTTATGGTAGACTAAGCCTCTATATGGGAGATTAAATTTTACAGTGTGATACCTCAATCCCATTTTTTTGCTACCCCTGCTTGTCCTGCAGCCTTCCACTTGTGCATGGTACAAACTTTGGCTTGTGGGAACTGCTGACATTGCTCCAGATTGTCACCCACCACCTTCCAGCTTTCTAAACATGAGTTTTAGCTACAAATGACCAAAGGTGTCTAGCAGCACCCTAGCGTGGAGCAGGACACTGGGAGAAATAGGGAAGATCTGACAGTGTTTAGGACTTTTTTAAATCCATGTTTTGCATTTCTTTTATAATTTAGACTCCAGGGCTTCTGCACTTGCAGTGCAACATGATTGCTGCATGACTGTGATACATTCAGCAATCACAGACTGGAAAGGAAGACTGTGGCCACCAGGAATTTTTCAGTGAATTTTCCTTCATTGTTTTTGTCCACACTGAAAAATGCCAGTTTGTGACACCCAGAAGAGGCAGATTTGAAGCCTTGCTTGACTTGAAATTTGTTTTGAGAAAAAGTGCTGCCATCGTCCAAACATTTCAGTTTTTAAATAAGGAGACTCTGGGCATTGAATCAGGGGGTTTCAGATCACAAATTTTAGTTTATTTAGACTAGGTAAAGGAATTAAGAAGCCAAAACCAAAACCAATCACAGCATTTTCATTGAATCTTGCTTCTCTCCCCATGCACCCCAGGAGGAGGAATTGCCTTGGTTTTATTTAATTCACAACCATTTTTGCCACAGCTTAAGAGAGAAGAGTGTTTCAGTGCTACAGAGATCTTTCTGGGACAAGGCTCAGTTTCTCCTTTGGCTCCAGTTGATGTCTCTGCCCTTCCCAAGGACACCGGGTGAGGATGGGAAGGCACAGGAGATGCTCAGGCACTGCAGTAATGGGGCCAGCTCAGCAAGACAGATTGTTGTGACCTCTTGTGACTCTTGTTGTCATGTTTACAGGTGTGAGGGGACATCCCTGCACTCCTGTACAGCAAGGATGCTGCTTGTTGATCCATCCATTTATATCTCTTTACCTCATTGCCTTTAGGTCTCTAACTGCCCTGCCAACAAGCTCCTCATTATATGACTATCCAAACATATCCCTTAGAAAACAAAACCAAAGAAGAAAATGTATTTAGCTCTAATGATGCTCAGTCTCTCTTTGTGTTGGGATCTGTTGCAGTTTAATGAGCAGCAGGAGCTGCAGTCTGGATGGAATGATGAGCAGGACACGTGGCTCCTCCAGCAAACCTGCCCCAAGCAGAGGCTGGTGCTGGCCACAGGTGACTTGGTTAAGGTACAAGTGACCTGAAAGGAAATGTGCTGCTGTAAATTGAAAGTAAAACTTAGCATTTAACTCAGAAGTATCAGGACATTATTGTGGACAAGTGGGAGGTGAAGGAGCCTGAAGGTGGGCCTGGAAAAGGTAGATGGGGACCAGGTTCCCTGCAGCAGATGGGGTGAAGGCCATGGGTGAATTTTGCTGTTGCAAAATCCCTGTAGCACAGGGAATTGCAAGTCCAGGGATTCAAGCAGATATAAACCAGAGCAGTTAATGAATCTCTTCATAAATCTTTAATATTGAAGCCGTGAGGAAGAGCTGTTGAGGTAGCAATCCTTCCTCTGGCACCCACCCCAGCCTGGCCCAGGAAGATGGGTGCTGCTGCAACTCCCAAGGTGCATCAAGAGGAGGAAGTGTTGCTCAGAGATGGTGTCCATTTGTTCCAGAGCTGCTCATTAGTTGACTCTCTGTCCCTTGTATCTAGATGCTCTTCCTCCTGGTTACCCTCAGGATCTGGAGCATCCACCAAATCAATCTTCCCTTCTACCTACTCTCAGCTTTCAACTACAGATTTCTCTCCTCTCACCTTTCTGAGCTGCTTGCAGCTCAGCCACACTATAGATATTCTAACTCTTTTCATCTTCCTAACTCAATCCCACCAATGCTTTAATTACTTTTTCCTCCCCATTTTTCTGATCTCACTCCAATCTTTCTACTAATGAGGTGCTTTGACCTGCTTGTAAAAGCTCAGTTTAGTCTCATCCCAGCACTTGCTCATGTTAGAGCAAGTCAGAAACTCTCCAACAAAACCAAGTATCCTCATGAAAAAACACCATTTCATGCAGCACAATTATCTCATTTAACTACTGAGCTTCAGATTTCCTTGGCCAAGCCCAAGGCCAGGTTCTGTGAAGTTTCTTTCCAGCTAGCCCAAAGGCCAGGAGTACAGGGAGCTGGAGGCTGGTAGCCACTGGGCCAGACAGGTCTGCAGCCAGGCCAGGGAATTTGGGGGGGTGGGCAGGATCTTTCCCACCACAGTTCCAGTGCCATTCACAGCCTTTCCCATCTCTATCCTCAGTGAAGATGATAGTTTCACAAGAACAGCTGCAAAACCGTGGGAGTTTCTACTCTGTGATAAATTTTTAAAAAATAATGTTGGTTTCAGTTCAACTTGGACCAAAATCAGCAAGCAAAAGAAAAAAAAAAGGAATTTCTTAGAAATTTGCTCTTGGCCATCCCCAGCTTGTGTCTCTCTGCTTAAGGACGTGATGAGTTGGTGAATGTTGCTTTTCAACTTGCTGCTCTAACACACTCCTTGAAGCCAAGAGAAAACTTGGCATAAAAATGATCACTACCAAACAATCTCTTTTAGAGAAAGCAAAGGGGGGAACATTTGTGTGGCTTGATGTGAGCGTCCAGGTCTGTCTCCTAGTAGAAGCTGCTTGTATGACAGTAGATTGCAAAAGGCAGTGGTTTTCAGATATGAACTACTTTGGGCAGTATAGGAGAGAAATTGTAAGGATTTTATTACTTTTCCATTCATCCTTCATATGAACACTGTGCAGTCTGTTACACATCCTGGAGAAGATGATGCAGTTATATTTGTAACCTCTCCACTTTCCTCAGATCCCAGCTGCCTCCCTGCCCACTTTTCCACCCTTAAATCTGTTCTGTGTTTTGATGAAGTGGTTTGAACCTGTCCATCCAGCCCACAGCTATTCCTGAGGTAGGCTCTGTTGATCAGGGGCTCCCCACTGGTTTCACATGTATCCTGCTGAGTGCATCCAGCACTTGCCACGTGCTTGCTTTGAGGTGAACTCAGCCTCACAAACACTTTTCAAGCAGACAGCTTGGCATGGTCCTTTCAAACCTAGACTTCAAACTCTGTGAACTCACTGGAGCATTTCACCAGATTTTTGGGAGGGCCTAGGTCTGATTTACTCCTCTCCTCATCTCTCAAACTGTTGTGTTCACTGAGAAGTGTAAACAGATTGGAGCCGTAAACTCAAACAAACAGAAAAATGTCAGTGCGTTCAATCCTAGGCTGCAGCCTAGGGAAGGAAAATAGATTGTGAAGGGGAAAAAGGAAACAGGGAGAGGTAGGAAGGAGCTGGGCCATCACAAGCCTGTGACAAATATCCCTGCTGGTGGCAGAGTGAGAGGCATGGGAGTGTGCAAAGCCAGACACCCTCTGAGAGCAAAGGCTGAAGGGAAGGATGCTCCCTGCCAACATGTGCCCTGCTCCCCAGGCTGTGGAAAGCTGTGGGGGTCCTAGGACACCAGACCCTGAAGGAAACATTTAATGTCACTGATCTGAGAGTGTTTAGTGAGCTGCTGTGTCACACAGGAGCTGAGTTTGGGTTGTTTCTTATTTCCATGCAGTGAACCCCACCTCCTGTGACACTGCAGCCTCCTGTTGGGGACACCTGACTTATAGTGAGGGAAGTCACTCTGAAATGCTGCCTGGCATTAGACAGAAATGTAGGGTTTTCCCCTCTTATTATCTAATATTTTGGGAAGGCCCAAGGAAGCCAGGGTGTTCCTCAGCTCTGCAACTCAGACAGACACTAGTGCTTGCTCTGGAAGGTTACTGTGGAGTAAACTACCACAGAATCACAGGATCACTTTGGTTGGAAAACACCTTTAAGACCATTGAGTCTAACCATATAACCCAACTCTGCCAAGTCCACTGCTAACCCAAGCACCAAGGTGTGTTCTGGCACACAAATGCTTCTCTGGACTGTATGGGGAGTTATTCCTGCAGCAAAAATTGCATTTTTTGGTATTATCCACACAGGCCATTAATTTCAGCAGTTCTTAGGCTGCTTTTGTCCATCCATTCAGCAAAGAAAACACATTTATAACATATTGAATGGCAAGAGGAAGCAGGGGAGAACATTGTAGCTGCTAAAAAATATCTCCTCCATTTCAAATATGCCTTTTTAATTTATTGGGGGCTTATTTGTTGGGGGGGGGGGGGGGTTGTGGTTTTTGGGTTGTTGTTTTTTTAATGCAAGAGAATCCTGTAGGCAACAGCCTCCATCACTGCCCAGGGCAGGTTCATCTTGTGGACTGAGTCAGAGACCACGAGGAAAAATTAGTGTACAATGATATAATTAATGACTGTCTTTGGGAACAGGCACAAAGGCCTTGGATGAAGTCACTGGGCCCAATGACACTTCACTTGCTCGTTTGCTTCTCTGAGCCTGGGTTGTTTAATCCAGTATTTTGTGATGGGTGGAAATACAGACTCTCTCTTCTTCCTTTTTCACCCTCCCCAAAGCAGGGCTGTTAAGCTGGAGAAGACTGAGGAGGGACTTCCTAACTGTCCTTAATTATTAAAAAGGCCACTGCAAAGAGCACAGGGATAATCTCATCCTTGTACCTGTGGTGACTAGGACAGAAAGTTCAAGGGCTTTGGAGTGAAGCTCAGCACTAGCAACAGTGCTGGGGTTTATCAAGTAGCAATTTAGCAAATTGGGGCATCTACCTAAAAAGACTTTTTAAAAGCCTACTTTTAAGGTGAGGAATCCTTATTTTTTTCTAATGGAAGAGCTTTTTCCATCATTCAGGTGTTAGAATCATCCAGAGCAGAGAAATCCAAAATCAAACCAAGCCAGTTTTGTCAAGTTTCCTCTGTGAAGAAAATGTCCAATGTGCTTTAAGTGACCCTGGACAACTGCTGTGGTGTGACTTCATGCTGGAGGAAGAAAATTGTAATTTGAAGCTGACAGTGTAGCTTTTTCATCACTTCTAAAGCTACCTGCAGGTTAAAATTTTCTGGTGCCAATCCCTACAAAGAGTTTTGCAAATGTTCCAGGTTAGGCAATGTACTTTTCATGTTTAAAATGAGATAGCTTGATCCTCTCACTGTCTCAGTCAGCATTTTGGGGAACTCTTCTGAAGAGTTTTCATTGCTGGCTGTAAAACTGCCCAGGACAGGGAGGCTCCCTTGTCCTCTCCTTCAAATCTGGCATCAGCAGATGAGAGGATGAGTTCTATGGGTAAAGGATAAACTTGTACCAGGTAATTCTGGTACTTTCAGCAACTTTCAGGCAACCTCCTGTGATACAGCTGGTCTCTTTCCTCAAGGCACCACAGCCCATTGTGCCAGACTCCCTTGTCCCTTGTCCTGGCACCTCAGTTACTTACTTCCTCCCCTGCAGAAGATGCCTTTTCCATTTTGATTTTTTTGGTTCCCAGAATGTCTCATTTGTTTGCTAATTAAAATGATCCCATAAGATTAGTTGACATGGAAGCCCCTGAGATGAACTCTTAGCTCACCTTCCAGTTTAACATTTTGTTGAGGCAATGATGTAAGAGCAGCCTGCTCTTGTCATCAGCAGCAGTCTTAACCAGACAGGGTTACACTTCTGTTACCCACCCACACTGGAGTTAAAATGCACCCAGAGTGGGGAGGGTGAAGACTGTTCTGATTTCACTCCAGTTGTGTGGCAGCAGCAACCTAGGTTTCTCAAGGAGGTCAGAGAGAGGAGGGTGCAGAGCTCTCTGACTTGCACCACCTGCGTTTGCTCCCCTTGGTCAGTTGACCATCACTGAAGGGCCAGGACATGCTTATCCTGGGTTTGCTCTCAGCCTGGAGAAGAGAAGGCTCTGGGGAGACCTCATAGTGACCTTCCAGTACCTGAAGGGGGCCTGCAGGAAAGCTGGGGAGGGGTTTTTGCAATGGTTTGTAGTGAGAGGACAAGGGGTAATGGATTAAAACTGGAAGAGGGGAGCTGAGGTGAGACATTAGAAGGAAATTCTTCCCTCTGACATGGGCCCAGGTTGCCCGGAGAAGTTGTGGCTGCCCCATCCCTGGAAGTGTTGAAGGGCAGGTTGGATGGGGCTTGGAGCAACCTGGTCTGGTGGGAGGTGTCCCTGCCCATGCAGGGGGTTGGATCTAGATGATTTTAAGGTCCTTTCCAACCCAAACCATTATAAGATTTCATGATTCTATGAAATCACTCAGCCTGTTCTTGAGGTGTTCCTTACTCAGCAGGCCGTCAGTCCTGTTGAGATTTGGGCAACCAAGGGCCAGCAGCTCCAGAAAGTGCATCCATCACTTTACCAGTGCTTGTCTTTCTGAGGGCTGCTGCCTACTTTTCATAGAATCATAGAATAATGGTACAGTTTGGGTTGGAAGGGACCTTTAAATGTCATCTAGTCCAGCCCCCCTTTAGTGAGCAGGGACATCTTCAACTAGATCATGTTGCTTGGATCCTTCCTCAAACACCAGCAAGGTCTGAATAAAGAATGAACTTATTCCACTGTGCTATCAATAAATGTTACCCACAAAACCAGACAGGTTATTGAGTTCCTCAAGTCAGCTAAGACAGAACCTCTGCAGATTTTTTATATCTAAAGAAACACTGCAATTAATTTCTTAACCTTCTTTCAAGAGAGCTGTAATTGCTGCTGTGGCAACATAACAAGAGATGCCGTTTTGCACCAGATGCTTCATTAACTTGACCCTAATTGGCCAAGTAAACAAAACAAATTGCTGCTTAATCTCGACTTGGGCTGTGTTTCTTAAGGGAATCTGGATCAGGCAGGCAGAGAAGAACTCAGTGCTTGAGACAGAGGTTGCACAATAAGCAAGAAATCCTTCAGGTCAAAAACAATCCTGCATCTACTAAGAACAACCAGCTGTCTGCTTTCATGTCAGGACCAACCATATTAAGCAAACATTTGCCTAAGTTATACAAGGGCATTTGTTCCCTGCTTCTTCTATTAATGATGATTGGGAGTGAATTAAATAACTTGGCTGCTCATTTTTCATCTTCTTTGCTCCCAGACATCTCTGAGCACAGAGCAGCAGACAGAGGGAAGATGGCCATAATGTCTGCACACACAAGCTGCTGACACCTCCTGTGTGCTGAGTATCCTCAAAAGCCTGGGAAGGGCTGGAATGGTTTAATGGTTGGACTTGATGATCTTCAAAGTCTTTTCCAACCAGAATGATTTTGTGGTTCTGTGGGTGAAAGCAACAGCATCATCCTGTATTCAGGGTTCAACCAAGTGCTGTGGCTTCTAGGCAGCCCCAGAGAGTGTTTTTCCAAGGGGTTGGTTGTGTGGTTGCTGGTACAGCCCTTCCATCCCACAGGTGGTTACAGAGAAAACAGTGAGCTTCAATCGAAGCAGTGAGAATTCCTTTGTCAAATATCAGGTTCAATTCCCCTCTTCCCAAAGGGTCAGATTAATCTCACACACAAGTCACTGCATCACAGACATATAAACCTGTCTCAGCCAGTCACCCACAACTGCCTCGATAGCCAGGGGAGAGCAGGGTGGGAATCCTCTGGCCACCTGCAGGCATCTACTTTAGGCTGAGATGAATTGCACCAGACCCTGCTAACAGTATTGATTTGGAAAGGATTTCCACTGGCCGGAAAAGAAGCCCTGCTCAGGTGAGACATCTCCCCTCTAAGCATCCTCCCAGTTCCACCCAAAGCATCCTCTTCCCCTTAGGTTGCCAAAAATGCCTGATAAATTAATTATTCCAGTTTGGATGTTGTGTCTCAATGTAACTGCAGATTGAATGTCCTGGGTCTCTGCCTGCAGCCAGCCTGTACCTACTGTGGGGGGTGTATCTGATAACAATTCTCTTTCTGTCCCAGGTGGCTTCCTCATTTCTTTTATCCCAAAGTGCCCCAAGGCAAGGAAAAAAGTCCAAATGACTTCACCAGCACCAGGATTTTGCCCTTTAAGTCCATAACAGCTTTCCTGACAGCTGCTGATGCTCGCTGGGCAAGGGTTAAAGTTGTGTTCAGCTTTGGAGACAGGAAATAAAATGTTTACATCTTGGATCATTAGCTTTTTTCTGGCTGAGTGCATAGCATGAAATTCAAGGGCAATATTTATCAGAGGACAAAAAAGGATTGTAAAAACTGAATTTGTCTCCTTTGTTCATTAGAGGTCCCAACTTCTAGAAGTCCCCAGTGAACCTCGTCCTGCACAGATAAGTCAGCACCAAATGCTGCAGAGCTGTTATGATCCAGCTTCCCATCAAATCTGTTCTGGCACTTGAGAGTCTTCATCTGTAACTGTTATTTTTTTCTTATTATAATTATTTTGGTTTCTAACATGACTTGAAATGAGCAGCAGCAGTAAAGCCAATAAAGTAAAACAGAGAAGAGGGCTGCTTTCCTGCACACCCCAATTACCCAGCACTGGAGTCCTGCTTCTTCTTATCCTCTATTTTCCTCTGGTCTGATTATGTTCAAAGGTTTTCTGCACAATGGCAGGACTTGAGCAAAAGAGGAGGTGGGAAAACATCTTCTGTATTTCTGGTAGGAAACATAGTATGAATTTCACTGAATAGATGATCTTGGATCTGGTTCTGCAGATGTTTGTAGCAGTTAGATACCCTGGCAAAAGAAAAGAACTGTCCCTCCAGCTTTGTTTTCCTCCTGTCTGTACCAAGAAGGGGCCGAAGTGAGCTGGGAACTGGGGCTGGGAGCACAGAGCTACAAATTCAGATGCCCAGGGAACATCATGGTCCAGCACATTGAGGATTAAGCTGAACACCTGGCATTTTCTAATTGTAATTTTGCATTTGAGGGTCTAAATTTCACCAAGCTCCTCCCGAGGCACCTCCACTCTTCATACTTTGACTCGAAATACTTTGTGCATCCGTGCCAGATTGGCAGGAACGACTCCCATGGGCTTTGTGGGTGTTGGATCAGGCCCTGCCTGCAAGACCACAGTGAGAAAGTGCATAATGATTTGGAGAAAAATGATGTGTTTACGAGCATCATTTATTCCTTTAGAGATTGGCCACTGAAGCAGGGTGGATGGACTGGCCAGGCTTCCCCTGTGCAACAAACTGCTTCATCTCTCTGCACTGTCAACAGCTGCCTGTGCCTTCCCATCAATTACCCATAAAACCATCCTGGAGTGGAGATGAAAGCTCTCCATTTCCATAGCACTAATACCAGATCTGGGTTTTAATGGCCCAGAGCCACAAAACACATGATACACGGTTTGTTCTGAGGCATCTGGAAGTGAAGGGGAGGTGGGATGAGGGGAGGAGGAAAGGGAGAGGGGGGGAGGTGATGGAGGGAGGTTTGATAATGCCCTCATTGCTAAAAAACTTCCCAGGGAGAGCAGTCAGAAACGGCTTGGGAAGTGCCATGGTAAAAAGACTGCATATGCCTGTGTTTTTCCAAATACAATGAGGGGATAAATAAATAAATAAATAAATAAATAAATAGGAGTTTTTTTAGAAGTACTTTGAAAGCCCCTGGTAAACCTGATGCATCTGGTTTAGATCACTGGGATCTAAAATAAATATTTGATTGCTATTTCCTTCTCCCTCCGCCAGAGGAAAAGGTGAGAAATAGTTAAGATGACCTTCTTGGTCCAGCAGTATTGAGTCAATAGATTCAGAGTATATAAATTCAGAGTGGCAGAAAAATCTCTTTTTGATGTAAAAGAAGCCTGTCCTTGGGGAAAACACCAAAGCCCAGACATGAAATCTGTACAAAAACCCAGGAACCCAAACCAACCCCCCACAGCACAAACAAACAAACAAACAAACAAACCCCAGCTCATCCCTTGCGTTCAAACCTACTGAATAATCAAAAAACCAAACAAACCACTGCAAGCAGAGAAGAGATGGCCAGACATTAAACAGCAACTGCCCAGCCCAGGCTCCAGGCTGAGCACTAATCCTGTTGTCTGGGAGCACTGGGAACCACTGGCTGGGAAATGCAGTGTCACTATTAGTGGATACCACTCATTTGCATTTCACCTTTCTATCCTTGCCAGTATTCTCGAGGCAAGGGTTTTCATCTGTTTTTGATGAGAGCAAAATTAGAGTAATCAGAACAAAAATGTTTCTGATTGCATCCCAGGCAGGGAGAGGAGGGGGATGGAGAAGAGCCCCGTGCTGGTGCTTGCAGAGCTGCACTGGCCACGTGGCTCTCCTATGGCAGGCACCTATAATGGCACGTGCCAGAGGAAAATAGAAGATATTAAGCAGAAATATGGTTATTCTTCTTCCATGAAAAGGCAAAAACACATTTGCAGTTTTACTGTAACACACAAGCATCGTTGCAGAGTCTGCAAAAGCAGATTGTTCCTGGGTTTGGCTGGTGTGAACCAGAGGAGAGTCGTGTCTGCAGGTTCACGGAGTTGGAGCCTCCTCTCTCTTGGGCTACTTCCTTGTTCCTGTGTCTGAGAAAAAGCTGTCAGCCTTGGGCAAAAAAATCATGTGTTGGTGAAAGCTGTTCAAACACTTCTAACAGCATCCAAACAGTCATGCATGTTCTTCCTTATTAGACATTTCTTTCTGCAGTTTCTGCTTGCCTTTGGGATTCAGCTTCTGAACAGCCACAGCTTCTTGTTTGTCCTGCAATGAGGGCTGGTCCCAGGCACTCCCTCCTCATAAGTTACTAACTGAAAGCTGTTTGTAAATACCCTGCAGTTAATTTAAGTCCCCCAGCCAGGCTTATTTCATGGCCTGACAAGTGGCAGCAATGAAGGAGATGCACAGGTCTGAGTCTGCCTTCCCACCATGGTCTTCTGGGACTGGGTTTGGATCTTAACATCTGGAAACAAAATCAGGCTCCTGCTCACAGTGCTCAGGCCTCAGCATGGCTCTTCATGCTCATTGCTGGGGTTTAGGACTGCTTTAGATGGGCTAAGTGACACTGTAAGATTCCTCTCTTGCTGGATACAGCCTCTCTGGGATCATTAGTGTATGGAAAGGTCCATGTAACAGCTTCAGTGGATTGGATTTGAGCCTTCTTCTGTCTCTGCTACTCCTCACCATCTACTGTAACCACTAAATAGCTGAGAAAATACTTTTGTATTATACAGTCTTTGGTATCTGGAGACCTTTTCAGGGTTCAATAACCATGAACTGTATTTCCAGGTAGATCCTTCACCTTGTCTCTCTCTGGGTTGGAGCAAAACAAGTCTCACCCTCCCTTCCTCCCTGTGTCTTGGCTGCTGCTCTGGCCTGGGCACAGCAGACCAGAGTAGAGATGAGTTATAGCATGGATGGGTGTTGCTACTGCAAACACACTGTTCCCTGGAGGTGTAGCTGTGGTAGACAAACACCCTTTTCAGTTGTTTAGGCAGCATTTGCTGAGCCATCACCCACCAATCTGTGGGGCATCCAGCTGTAGGAATTCTTTGCTGTAGGTACCAGGGACAAAAAGCAGATGTGCATTAGCAGGAGGTCAAAGCTGGGTTTCTTCAACACACTGATGGTCGTTATATGTTTTATAGTGAAATCCCCCTTTCTCCTGTGGCCTGAGCATGAGCAGAGCAGAAAGGTGAAGCTCTTGAACATCTTGGTGACTAGCACCAGTCTTTGAAGATTTATCTTGTCTAATCCTGGTTTGATTAGAGCTGGTCTGGCATCCGGGTGCCAGCACAGAGCAGACACTTCTCCATTTGTTCATCTTCATTGAGTTTCAGACATTGTAGTGGGAGGCAGAGGAGCTCAGCTGTAACATGCAGTGGAGAGAAATACTACTGCAGCTGGGCAAAAGTACTTTTCTCCTCTGTAGATGCCTGCCCACCAGCAGCCCCTTGTGCAAATGCCACTCAGCAGTTGCTTTCTCCTGCCAGGAGAGAAATGTTCCACTGGAAACTCACACTGCTCTTTTGCATGAGCAGAGGTTTAATTTCAAGCCATTAATCAGCGTGGTCGGCACTGCGGGCAATGAGTTCAAGCTGGATCAAATCCTTTTTCCTGTGTCAGAGCTGTGCTGGGGCTGTGCTGCCAGCACTATCAGATCTATAGCCTTCCCTTGACACCCAGCTCCTCCCTTTCCATCCCTGTGCCAGCCCAGCCCTGTCTCCTTCCACACTTCTGCTTCACAAGACACCACTTCCTTTGCTTAGAAGAGTGGAGCAAACACAAGGTGATCTTTTTTTTTCACTCCTTGCAAAAAGAGCACATTCCTCTCTTGCATCCAGTTACCCCTCTTGAATGCTTTGGGGCAGATCTTCAAAGCCATTGCAGAGCCAGAACATCTTTCAAAGTCTGGTCTTTGAGTTCCAGAAGTGAGATGTGCCCCCAGAAAGGATGAACAGGGCAAAAGAGAAGCCCCCTTGCAGACACCAGAGCAGGTGCAAATCTCACTCCTTTGATCTTTCCTGCAGCTGAAGTGATCGTGCAGCATCACACACATGGGCTTGGGCATGAGCATAGAAGTCCCTTTCCAGCCTCTGCCTCCTGCTTTATACTCACCTCTGCAGCCTGATACCCAGCCCCTCCTGCCCATGGGCTGGTGCCATTGTCCTCTCCTGCCAGGGGAGAAATAGTTCTCTTGTAAACACAAACTGCTGTGCATCAGCAGAGGTTGCATTTCAAGCCTTCCCACAGGCTCTGCATGTTTCCAGATCCCAAAATCCACTACGAGCAGCCCAGAAAGGAGCAATGTTAGGCCCTGCACTGAAGAGATTATTATTTGTTACTGCACAGAAATGGTGTTTCAGCTGGGTTGGGGCATATGTGTTTGGGAGCTTGGAGAGAAAAAGAGGGAGTCATGGAGAGAAACATTATGCCAGGCTCCTTAAGTGCTCTGTGGAAATCCTTTAATTTAATACTTGAATTTTACAACTGCAAGACCTAAACCACAAGTTTCTGTCACAGTGGGGTGATAAGAAGCCCTGCCCCCTCCAAGTGTCCCAGTGCCACTTTGGAGCTGTAACTCAGGAGTCATGTATCTGCCTCCTCCTCTGCCAGCCAGGATCAGCACCTGAGCCACCTGAACCATCTGAACCACCTGAGCCACCTGAGCCACCTTCTCCGTGGCTGCTCTGGCCTCAGCCCCTCTCTATTTAAAGGCACCCAAAGCACTGCAGAGGTGGGTGCTGGTAGGACAAGGTGCTCTTTCTTGAGCTTCTGGCTCTTTTTCTAAGGTTTTGCCTGCAAGACCATCCACTCTTTAGCATGGTAAAATTGCTCCTTTTCTATTTCATTTGCATAATGATGGCTTTGGGGTTTATTTTGTTTGTAAGGAGCTGTAGACTAACCTGCTTTTTCCTTGGTGATAACTCCAAAGAAGTCATTAGAGCTGCAGTAATAGAAAAAGACTGGACTTAAAATTTTGCTAGTTCCTGCATAAAAGCCTCTTCTAGTACATTTTAATAGGGCTAAAAGACCTAATAAAAGAAAATAAGGCTGCAGAAAAGCATTTCTGACCTTGAGATATTTGCAGTGCTGTTCCTAGGTCTGTCAGCTGTGCAAGTTTAGTGGAGGGTTGGCTGGGCCAGTCCATGGGTTTTTCCATGCTGATGAGGATTTATCTCTCCCTTCAAGATTCAGCACTAAGTCAGACTCTGGAAGGTGACAGTTTGAGCAAGGACTTATGCAGTGCATCTGTTATCCATCCCAGCTGCATCTCTAGGGAGTCTCTGCTCCAGGGAAGCCCATGGATAACAATAACTTTGCCTCCAGCCTTCCCCTCCCAGCATGAGCTGGGGGGACAGCAGGCAGGAGAGCTGCCCTGCCTGACCCCAGGGATGGGGCTGCAGAGGTGATTTATAGCCAGCATTCAGGAGGTGCCCCATTGCATGGGGCTGGGTGTTTCCTTCAGGAAATTCTTCCTTGAAGCTGTGCTGCTAAAAGGATGGAGTTGCCTCCCAGGGTCACTGTGGCTGTGCTGCCCTTGAGACCTGAGCAATATTTATCATTCCTCAATCTAGAAGAGCCAACAGCTTCACCAGCAATTGGTGTTAGCCCTTTGTTTATGCTGTAGGAAGAATAACAAGGTCTCTTCAGACTTGGGTTTGGAGCACATGTCTTATGAGGAGTGGCTGAGGGTGCTGGGGGTGTTCAGCCTGGAGAAGGGGAGACCTTCTGGCTCTGCAACTGCCTGAGAGGAGGTTGTAAAGAGGTGGAGAATGAAGTTACAACTGACAGGACAAGAGGCAATGGCCTCAAGCTGTGCCAGGGGAAGTTTAGATAGGATGTTAGGAGGAATTTCATTACTGAAAGGGTTGTCAGGCACTGGAACAGGCTGCCCAGGGCAATGGAGGAGTCCCCATCCCTGAAGGGATTTTTAAGAGTTGTGTAGACATGGTACTCAGGGATATAAGGACTTCTCAGTGTTAGGTTGACAGTTGTACTCAATGATCTTTTCCAACCAAGGTAATTTTATTATTCTGTGAAAACCTTGAGTTAACAGGATGGATTTCTAACTTGTTTCAGCTGCAAAAGCAGCTGTCAGAGCCTACCAGATCCTTTGTGTTGGGGTACTTTTCTGCCAGTCTGGAGCATGGTTGCTCTCTGGGCCTCTTTACATCTACAGTTGCCCTGACTTAGGGAAGCTGTGATTTATTTCAGGTGACCACTCTTTGCTGAGGGACCTTCTCATGCTGTTTGGAGCCTCCTGAATGTCAGTTTACAGCTGGTGCTGAAAAGCAGGGGGGACCAGTGTCACCTGAAAGATTTTTGCAGGAAGCATTGACTTTTTTTTTTCTCTTGTATTTTTTTGTCTGTTGCCCATTGAGAGGTTTTTGGTATTTGCAGTCTAAAATGAAATGCTTTCATTGATGGTTCTTGGCCTGGAGTTATCAAAGACAGTCAGCTCCAAAGCCTGGCACACAGTCAATTCCTTTGTGAGCTTGGATGCAAGCTGGAGTCAGGTAACCTGGGTTGTAGCTGAGAGAGGCTGGAGACAGGATGGGACTGAAGCAAAGGACACCCATTTCTTCTGTCACTTTGCAGAAGGGACTTGGGAACATTTAGGTTTGATCCAACAGGTCAAGGGAGGGATGTCTGCTGCTCTGCTCTGGTGACACCCTCCTGCAGGGCTGGGTCCAGTGCTGGTATCCCCAACACAAGAATGACATGGAGCTGTTGGAGCAAGTCCAGAGGAGGCCTGGGAGATGATGGGAGGGCTGGAGCAGCTCTGCTCTGGAGATAAGCTGAGAGAGTTGGGGGTGTTCAGCCTGGAGAAGAGAAGGCTCCAGGGAGACCTTAGAGCACCTTCCAGTGCCTGAAGGGGCTCCAGGAAAGCTGGGGAGGGACTTTGGACAAGGGCAGGGAGGGACGGGATGACGGGGAAAGGATTAAAACTGGAAGAGGGAGATTGAGGTGAGACATGAGGAGGAAATTCTTCCCAGTGAGGCTGGTGAGACCCTGGCCCAGGTTGCCCAGGGAAGCTGTGCCTGCCCCATCCCTGGAAGTGTTGAAGGGCAGGTTGGATGGGGCTTGGAGCAACCTGGTCTGGTGGGAGGTGTCCCTGCCCATGCAGGTGGTGGGACTGGTTGATATTTAAGGTCCCTACAATCCAAACCAGTCTGGGATTCGATGATCTAGTGGTGTAGCTCTCCTCTCATAAGGATGGACAGACTCTGACCGAAGTGCAGCTGCCCTGGGCTCTTCTGCAGCCATCCTGCAAGGACTGACAGGGCACCCTTGGAATGTGGAAGGAATCCATTGAGCTGTCATCCATGAAAAGAGGTTGCTGTGAAATGTGGTCCTGCAGAGTGGACCAACCCCTGGGGACTAAAAATAAAAACAAGTTGTTCTGTATTCGCCACCCCAGTTGGATTCACGTGTGGCTGCAGTTAACGACGGGCTAAATGATGGTCCTTGTCTGCTTTATGATTGCCAATAATTCCACTTTTATGCCACAGAAACCATATGGCATGATGGATCATGAAATCATTTTTAATGTGCCTTATACACTAAAGAAAGGCTTTCCAAACCATCCTAATGACAGCTAGTCATATTCATTTTCCTTTGGCCTTTGGAGATTATTAGCTAATTAGTGTCTCATTCTCATGCAGCACAGCCTCCTTTTTTGATTCCAGAGGTCTGGGGCCAAACCTGGAGATGTGATTTGCAAACTGCTTCCTTGACTGAAATGGCAGCAGGACTGAGGCCAGTCTGATCAGGGATTTCTGAGCAGGGGTCTTCTGCCAGCCCTGTGCAGCCCCTTGGGTACCTGGCCATCTGCCCCTCCCGTAGGAGCCACACTGGCAGGGGGGGTCTGCACAGTGTGGGGGCTGGCAGAGTTCTTTTCTCCAACAAGCCAGACAAACCTCATCATTTCTGTCCTACTGGAAACAGAAATTTTAGGAGAAGCCTTCTGGACCCCACAAAAGGGGAACATTAAAGAATCTTCTTTGAAGAAGAAGCAGCTGATGTTCTGTTGTGATTAAAATCAATGCAGGGTATGTCTGAGGCTGTGAGCTCAGATTCAGCTCTGATCACTGCCAGACCCCTGGCTGGCTGGAAGCCAACCTGAAGACCCCCAGAAAAGAACACATTGTGAGGTGAAACAGGAACTACATGAGTCACTCTGGTGTAGTGTGGAGAGGTGCTGGGAGGTCCTGTTCCTTCTGATGAGCTGTGGTCCACCAGCTGCACAGGATTGTCCCTCATGGGATAAAAATTCTATTCCTTGGCCTATTCCAGTTCTAGGATGTGTAAGTAAGTAGATGTGGTGCTGAGGGACATGGGTTAGTGGTGGCCTTGGCAGTGTGGGGTCAGTGGTTGGACTGGATGATCTTCAAGGTCTTTTCCAACCAAAACAATTCCATGATTCTAAGCAAAAATACCTCAGCAAGACACTGTCAGATGTTGTCCAGACAACCTCCAAGGGAGCTGGAGCTGGTTGGTCTCTGTGTGTGGCCATTTCAGGAGTAATTTCTGGCACAGGCACCATCCCTGGTACAATCCAGTTTGTACCAAGGTGATGAATAATCCAGCTGTGTCCACAGCACCAAGGTGCTGGATTCCTTTTCATATTCTCCCCCCAAGAAGCTGAAAGGGCCAGGAATGTGGAGGTGACTGCAAAAAATCCATTGTCTCTCTTAGAAAATAATTAAAAGAGAATGGGATGATTTCTGAAATGACCATGAGGATGTATGAGAGATGCAAGGGTGGAAGAGAAACGTGTGCCAGGCACTGGGAAGGTTGGGAGCTCTGGGCAGGAGCTGGCACCTCTGGAGGCTCAGCAGGGCTGGGAAACTGTGTCCTGAAAGGGCACAGCTGCTGTGGCTGTGGGCAGAGCAGCCAAAATGAAGACTTCTAGCAGAAATATGATGGCAATATCTCACTGGCTTTTGTCAGGAGTGGATTTCAGGGTGGGGCTGGATTTATGCAGTGCCCCTGGGGTGTTTGTGCTGGGGAAGGGAGGATGAGGAGTTGCTGTCATCATTTTTACAGCCTGTCACTGCATTCTGCTCAGGCAATGTCTAGTCTCTTCAGTGTAAGAAATCAGCTGTAGGACCAGGGATTCCAGCTCAGCACCCAGTCTCCAGTAGTAGCCACGAGCAGGATCAAATCCTGCTCCCAGTTATTCCCAACCAGTTCCAAGCAATCAGCAGTTTAGGAACTACAAACCAGCAGATGCTACAATCCATCTGCCCGAAAGCTCTGGAACTGCTGAAGTTGCTGAAGGCTTCAAACCCAAATTCACAAACAGTTTTAATGGACTCCAAAGTCTATTTGTTTGAGGCAAGTATCCTCCAAAACAAATTTGCCCAACACTGAACTGGTGTTAGTGAAGCTGTCAGTGAGGCTGGTATCAATCACAGCTCCAGCAGCCAAGAGGAATTCTTAAGCACAAATCCATGTGTGGGGAAAAAAGAAAAAGAGAATATATTTAACATTTATATCTTTGCTTTATTACAGCAAATGTATTTTATGTCCAAGAGATGAAATATATAGCACCAGTCAAACTTTTTGTTTTGAGTAACGTCTATTATGAACTCAGCCCCATTTTTGTTTAGTAAATCATTTGCAAACCCATCCTGACGGCGTGGTGTGGGATTCATAAATCTGAGCTGAATAGCTTCTTTCAGCTTTTGCAAGAAACTTCATCTTCATATTTACAGATTGGTAGACTCAGGAGAGGAAAAAAAATCTCTAACTTGAATTCTCTAGGAGGCTGTACTGAAGATGCAGTGGTAACTGGATTAGCCTGTCAGTATGGAAATCCACAAACAGTTGCTGCTCCTCAACCCTGGTCTTTGATAGGATATTAAGAAACTCTTCTCTGACTTTTAGTGAAACAGTGTTATGGGTGAACTCTTTTCACCCATCAGATATGAATTGTAGGAGCAGGGGGAGGTGCAAGGAGTAGCAAAATGTCTTAAAACTGGTGCTGGAGTGTTTTGGAGGGTAGTCACAAAGATTTTGTGATTAATTGTGTAATGTTTTCCAAAGACCCATCCTGAGGTGTCTTTAGGGATGTTACCTGGTGTACAGTGTCCAATTCTGGAGCCCTCAACACAAGAGGGACACAGGCCTGTTGGAGCGAGTCCGGAGGAGGCCACAAAGATGATCCGAGGGCTGGAGCAGCTCTGCTCTGGAGACAGGCTGGGAGAGTTGGGGGTGTTCAGCCTGGAGGAGAGAAGGCTCCAGGGAGACCTTAGAGCACCTTCCAGTGCCTGAAGGGGCTCCAGGAAAGCTGGGGATTGACTTTGGACAAGGGCTTGTAGGGAGAGGATGAGGGGCTTATGACCTTAGACTAGAGAAGGGGAGGTTTAGATTGGATACCAGGAAGTTCTTTGCCATGAGAGTGATGAAACACTGGAACAGGGTGCCGAGAGGGGTGGAGGCCCCATCCCTGGAGACATTGAAGGTCAGCCTTGACCAGGCTCTGAGCAACCTGATTTAGTCAAAAAGGTCCCTGTGCACTGCCAGGGGGGATGGACTAAATGACCTTTAAAGGTCTCTTCTAACCCCACACATTCTATGATTCCAGGTTCTATTCCCATCACATCTCATAAGGGTGAGAGAGAAGTGACAGCCCTGCTGCAAAGGGCACTGTCCCAGCCCTTGTCTCATGTGGTTTTGAGTTTGGAGATGAGCAAAGGACTTGGGCTAAGGACTCAGCTTCCAGGGTTGCAGCAAGTCCTGTAATGCCAGGGGGAAAGAGCATCCCAGGGACAGGTCTGGTTCTTTCTCTTCACAGCTCTGCAGTGCCTGACCTCGTCCTGCCACCCTGAACTGGGGGAAAGGAAACATCAGGTAAATAAATGATTGGAGGCTGGGTCAGTGCTGTGGCAGAGATTGAGTGTGAAGTGGCTCATGTAATGTGATCATAGAATCGTACCATAGAATGGTTTGTGTTGGAAGGGACCTCGAAGATCATCTAGTTCCACCCCCTGTATGGGCAGGGACACCTCCCACCAGACCAGGTTGCTCCAAGGCCCATCCAACCTGCCCTTCAACACTTCCAGGGATGGGGCAGCCACAGCTTCTCTGGGCAACCTGTTGCAGGGTCTCACCACCCTCACAGCAAAGAATTTCCTCCTCATGTCTCACCTAAGTCTCCCCTCTTCCAGTTTTAATCCATTCCCCTCATCCCATCCCTCCCTGCCCTTGTCCAAAGTCCCTCCCCAGCTTTCCTGGAGCCCCTTCAGGCACTGGAAGGTGCTCTAAGGTCTCCCTGGAGCCTTCTCTTCTCCAGGCTGAACACCCCAACTCTCTGCCCTCTGAGCATGAGTTGCATGGGTGACTGTGTAGACTAAACATGTGGGAAGGGACCTGGGATGTGTTTTTCCACTAAAATGATAAAGGACCATCTGACTTGGAGATGGGGAACAAAGAGAGGTGAGGGAATAACCAATTTTTTGGTTCGCTGGCTCTTCCTGATGGGAAAGAAAAAGTCATTTCAGGTTGCATGAAGTGGTGCATTTCTCCTGAACTGTAACATTTCATTTGAGTGGCCAAGGGGTATTTTGTGTTTCAAAAGAAATAAAACAGCAGGTTAATTTGAAGCCAATATTTTTTCCTAACTTGAAGTTAAAAAGGGACTCAAGGTTAGTGAGAATGACCAGAAGGCTCCTGGGATGTGTGACAATCCCTTACAAAGGACAGTCCTGACTCAAGGTCCCAACTGTCCCACCTCACCAACAGCCTGGTGAGAAATGAGGGAGCTGCCCTGGGAGTGAGCAATGTCAATTCCTGAGTCTCCAGGTGCTACAACCAGTGGGACATTGTGCAGATAATTCCCAGCAGGACAAATCAGAACCTCAGGTGAACTTCTGGAGCAGGTCACAAACCCTGCACCAAAGCTGCAAAGGCACAACCACACTTCAAAACTTTTAAATGCATTTCCATGTCGTTAAATCCAGGCAACACTAATTTGCATGGAGTGGGTATTGTGGAATATAAATGTGATTTCCAGCTCTTGACCTGCCTCAGCTTCCCCCTAGCAGTGGCTGAAGCTGATTTTAGCTACTGCAGAGGTCATCAAAGGAATGGAGACCTCTGATCACCTCAATTATCCTGCTGCATTACAAGCACTGTCTCTCTCCTGTGCACTGGCGACAAAGCTTGTTTATTAAAAAGTGTTGTGACCAATTTACTGAGCTTTTAATTAAGCTGTCATGTTGAAACAGAACTGTCTCTTGGGAGGTGAACACATATTTTATGGTCATTTAATGTTTTGCTGAGGATTTTAAAATTTACTTCTGGCATACGTGGAATTATTAACGTTCAGGGTTTCTTGCCCATCTGTGGCAATTACAAGGTGTAAATAATTAAGCTTAATGAGAGTGGGAAGAAAATGGTGAAGTCAGATTTTTCTGTAGAATTCGGGTTTGCTTCTGCACATTTTTTTGGACAAATATGCTCAGGTTGGGGTCGGAGTTGACAGTCACCCATGGGAGCAGGCATTTGTATGGGATCTTGGCACCTGAGATGAGACCAAGGGTGTTTAAAGGGGCAAATTTTAGCTGCTGGAACAGCCTTGGTCAGTATTAAAATTCTGGAAGACCAGACTCACCCTGCAATGTATTCATTTGCACTGGGCAGGAAGACTGTTCTTCACCTCTCTTCCTGCCTGATTCCTTATCTTCCCTTTTTCCTCTCCTCTGCCCTCTCTTTTTGTCCTTCTCCTCTCTGGGAACCTTTAAGCAGCCAAGAACAGGCTGGAAGCTGCCCAGCAGTCGAGCTAAGATCAGCTATTACAGAGCCAGATGCTCCAGGACTCTACTGTCTGCCACAGCCACCCCAGGTCATGAGCATCTGGAGAACATCTCAGCATGATGCTGGCACATAGGATGTAGGTGTGATGTTCTCACCACTCCTACTGTCACTTTCTAGATGTCCTTTGTGAGGGATTCCCAGGACACACTTCTGGCAGGTCACAATGTTCAGCCTGTGAATTACCTGTAAACATCACAGCTGAGACAGCCACCACAAAGGCTCTGACAACTAACAGGCTCCTCCACAGGGATCATTTTGGCATAAGAAAGGCTGAGTTCCAGCCAAGCTGTCACTAGAGAAAGGATATGTCTAAGACACAGTGAAAAATTACTAGATGTGTTCATGGAGGAGAACAGCAGGACTACATTTCCTTACACATATTCCAGAGTCATTTCACAGCAACCTTGGCTTTAAGCTCAGGGCTGCCAATCTCCATTCTTATTGACCCCTCTTTCATGCTGCTAAAAAGTAAAATAGTTTAATGCCTTTCTTGCAGGAGGGTTATGAGCTAATGACTAAAAAAGAGCTGGGAAAGCTTTTGGTGAAAAAACACATTAGAAAGGGGAAGCAAAATTATTGACATTTTCCTCTAAGTGTCCTGCCACTAATAGTGCTTTAAAATCACTTTGTGTTTCCTTGGTCTCAGTTAGACACAATCATTGTGGTTATAATTCCTTTCTAGATAACAAGGGAGATTCAGATGCTCCTGAACACTAAAGAGTTATGAGCCCCCCATGCCATCCTGTTGCTTAGAAGGCTTCTTTCTCTGTGTGCCTCAGTTATTTTGTCAGATAACCAGAAGTGTCTGCAGATCCAGGCCCCCACTAGCCCAGAATGATCTTCTTTGCCTGTTGGCATTAAGTGTCTGGCCTGCAAGTGGAGAGTGAACTCCCAAGGACAGGACACTGCCAGGGCAGGTGTGTTGTTGTGATGGGTTTGTACTGGGCACTACATGAGCTACCCAAAGATTCCAAGACCAGACCAAGTCATCCTGGGAATGTGTAGTTGAAGGAGGAGAAAGGGGGAGAAGATGATCTGTGAGCAGAGCGATGGGAGACTTTGCAGTCACAACTGCAACTGGAAAAGACATTGCCTCTTTCTCTGGAGGTTTCTACCTTAGGTACTTTGACAGACATAAAATAGAGAAGAAAGCTGCTTTTGGGGTCTCTGGGGCCTTAGAAGCACCAGAAGATGATCTCTGTGAGGCACGATGTACTAGGAACCTCACTCAGATACCTAGAGCTCTTCCCTTTGGCATGAGCTAAAGCATCTCCAGGGTCACTCCTGCTTGACATCTGCCTCTACCCAGGAGAGCTCAGCCACATGGCCCTCAGCCCTTCCCCTGCTCTGCGGGGGGGGCGTGATATTTTGTCTGTGTTAGAGCACTGAAAGCACCATGAAGTACGTGGGGGTAGAACAAAGAAAGATGAGATTTCTGGGGCCAGCACACACAGGGGCCTTGGCCACCCTGACGTGCCTTTGTGCACAGTGTCCCACCTGCTGGGCCCTGCCCCAGGGACCAGCCACTCTCACCCAGGGAGGGTATCATCAGTTACATTATACAAGCCATTATGGCTGGAAACCAAAGATGCCTTCTCATCAGCTTCAAGAAATGACAAAATATTTCAACTGATAAGTGACATTTGACATTTCTAAATCGAAATCATTTTGATACTCTGTTCCACAAAGGAAAATAGAACATCACCATTTCAATTCCCCTTCCCACTATTTGGGACAAAACCCAATACTGAAACGTCTAAATTCATCCCTAGGTGGAAATCCAAGTGCTTGGCTCTTGTATTAAGGAACTTTTTTGGTTTTATATTTCCCATCCATCAAGTGGAGAACAGAGCACGGTCTGCGAGTGACTCTGATGCTGCTGCAAAGGGACAAACCAGCAATTCCTGTGACAAGCACAAGATTAAATCTCTGGGAATAGCAGCACATGAAAAGTACAAGTATTTAAATTGTTCACTTCAGTGATTCTGCTGCAGTAAGAAGTGCCTCCAATGTCTACAAGCAGTCTGGTGATCTCTGCTCATCAAACTGTTACTTGTATTTTAGCTATCCAGAGCTTGTGGTGAGATCCTTTCAGAAACCAAGACCCTGTGACAGCTTGTGGAAACACTCTGGTGAGAGGACAAGGGGCAATGGATTAAAACTGGAAGAGGGGAGAGTTAGGTGTGACATGAGGAGGAAATTCTTCATTATGAGGGTGGTGAGACACTGGAACAGGTTGCCCAGGGAAGTTGTGGCTAACTTCCAGCAGCTGGCCAACAGTTATGAATTCTGCAGAGACTTTCTACTGCCAGGGCTTGGAGAGGCAGTTTACGACAAATGAAGAGGCTGATGAGTCCTGGTGAGGTTCAGACTCAGATTTCTGAAGGCAAAGAGCTGACGTGAAGCACAGCTGGTGAGGGATGCATGTGGGGATTGTGCAACCAGCCAAAGAGCTCCCCATGACCCGGCAGGAACGGGGGACTGGAAACTAAAGAGAGGGGAGCACTGAGTGTGTCCAACCAGGCACAGCAGGACGAGGCCAAGACATTGATTCATAGAATCAGTTTGGTTGGAAAAGACCTTTAAGATCATCAGGCCCAATCATTATCAAGCCCAACTGTTATTTTGCATGGAAAAAAAAACAAACAAACAAACAAACAAAAAACAAACAAACAAACAAACAAAAAAACCACAGAAGAAAACTTCATGAAAAATATCCAAATTGAGAGCAATTGCAAAACATTTTTAAGAAAACACCTGTTTTGAAGATGGTTTCATAGTAGGATTGATCTGAAGAGCTCATTTTTATAAAACCTAAAAATTTCCTGCTGGTGCTGATATTTACTGTTAATCATATTCTTTTACTGGTATATATTTGCAAAATGGCTTAGCAAAATAAGAGTATTCCAAAATGAGATATTGAAGTGTTCCATTATGATATTGTCATAATGTTTCCACATCATCAAAGTGCTTTGCCTTCCCTCCTAAAAAACCCCAACATTTAGTATATAATGATACCTTTCCCCAAAGCATTTCAGTGAAATATGGTTTTCAAGATACAAACACTCAGGCCATATTTAGCTAGTTCTGGGGATGGATTTGTCACAAGCACTGAGGAGGTGACATCTCTTGGAACCACAGAATCAGGATCTGGTTGGAAAAGACCTTTACGATCACCTAGTCCCACCATTAACCCAGCCCTGCCAAGGCCACCACTGACCCATGTCCCTCAGCACCACATCTCCACGGCTTGGAAACCCCTCCAGGGATGGGGACTCCAGCCCTGCCCTGGGCAGCCTGGGCCAGGGCCTGACAACCCTTGCCAGGAAGAAACTCTTCCCAAGATCCAACCTCAACCTCCCCTGGCACAACTTGAGGCCGGTTCCTCTTGTCCTGCCACTTGTTCCTGGGGAGCAGAGACCGACCCCCCCTGGCTCCAACCTCCTCTCAGGCAGTTGCAGAGCCAGAAGGTCTCCCCTCAGCCTCCTTGTCTCCAGGCTCAACACCCCCAGCTCCCTCAGCTGCTCCTCCTCACACTTGTGCTCCAGCCCCTTCCCCAGCTCCCTTGCCCTTCCCTGGACACAGTGTTGCACCAAGATGGGAGCTCTCCATTTGGCAGAAGCTCTCAGACTGTGGAGGGATCTTCCAGGAGAGGTGAGCAGGAGCCTGAGAGCTTGATGAAGATTAACTTAGCTGGGAAAACAGAGCTTGTTAACATATGGGACCTGGTCTTTCAGGTCTTTTCCACCTGTAACATTTAGGTTTTTATCAACTGGCAAAACTTTGCACCGAAATTTGTCCACACTGGACAGTTGTGTGGGAGTTGAAGCTGTGAGCTGAAGCTCCTTGCTGCCAGATGTGTCTGCTTCTGTGTGATGGGATGCTCCGGGGTCCTTTCCTGATGTGATCCACTGGGAGATGGCACCAAAGCTTCAGAAGGTATCATGATGAGAAAGGCCTTGAGGTGACCTGACTGCAGAATAGGTGTTTTTTTAACTTGGGTTTCCTTCCACGTCCCTGAGCTTATAGACAGGCAGAGGTTCAAAGTGAAACAGTCTCGTGCTGGAGGGTTTTGAATAAGTGGAATTGGCAGAGAGAGAAGTGAAACATATGTAGAAACACAAGTGAAGGCTTCAGTGTAGGCATATTGGAAAGCCAGCTTTGGGACATGGTGATGAAGTGTCTTTCACAAGTAGTCTGATCTGGCAAAGCTTAAATCAAGCAGTTCTGAACTTCATGCTGAGAGACCTTGAGCTTCATTTGTCAGGAAATTTAACACTTCCAAGGACATTTGACTTGAAAAATGGGAGCACTTATTGTGATTCAAGCCTGGTGTGACATGGTGGCTGTTTTTTTTCTGTATGTCTGAAGCATTTCCTGCTTTGGCGAAATGAAACTTCTAATTCAGAAGATTTTCCCTGTTCCCAGAAGTCGGGATGGATTATCTTGCAGGGACTAGTTACCTGCAGAGTTTTCCAAAAAAGCAGGATATTAATTCTCTTTCTAAAATCGTTGCAGGTGAAATTAAATACGCCATTGTTTATTTCTGTCTCTGTGAGTTCCTGTAAAGAGCATTTCCAGCTTCTTTTCCAGTATGCAGATGGACAAGGTCTCTAGTTAATCCTTAACTGAGCTATTGACACAAGGAATGGTGCCATTAAATAAGAATTAAGAGCATGCTCCCTACCTTTGAGGGAGTTTGTGATAGATTCCCTTGTTTTATAATCTCACTCATTGCAATGTTCTCTCTTCAATCCTTTTCCCTGCATCTCAATTGAGATTTGGATGACTCATAAAATTAATCCTCTCTTAGCAGCAAATCTCTTCACTTCCAAGCTTTATGTGAGGAGATGTGTTTGCTGGTGCCACGTGTCCGTGTTCCCGTCTCAGCTGCAGGTGCTCCTCAAGCACTGCCTTTAGCCAACCCCTGAGCCCCAGGGCCCACCCAAGGGCTTTCCATGTGGGTAGAGACCACCCTCTGTGCCCTCTGAGCTACAAGGCACAGCACTGACTGCTTATTGGAGTATATTTTGTTGTAGGAAAACATCAGGAATGGGATCACTGTCATCAGGGCCATCACTACACGCTCTTGAGGTGGCTTTTCACATCTTTTGTCATCTGGCTTTAGGACAGTGCAAAAATGCTTCATGCAGGCTGAGAGAGTTGGGGGTGTTCAGCCTGGAGAAGAGAAGGCTCCAGGAAGAACTTAGAACACCTTCCAGTGCCTGAAGGGGCTCCAAGAAAGCTGGGGAGGGACTTTGGACAAGGGCAGGGAGTGAAAGGACAAGGGGGAATGGATTAAAACTGGAAGAGGGGAGATTGAGGTTGGACATTAAGAGGAAATTCTTCCCTGTGAGGGTGGTGAGACACTGGCCCAGGTTGCCCAGAGAAGCTGTGGCTGCCCCATCCCTGGAAGTGTTGAAGGGCAGGTTGGATGGGGCTTGGAGCAACCTGGTCTGGTGGGAGGTGTCCCTGCCCATGCAGGGAGTTGGAAGGAGATGATCTTTAAGGTCCCTTCCAACCCAAACCATTCAATGATTCATTGATTCTGTCATTCTTGGTTACAAATCTCCAGCTGTGGTGGAGAAACAAGTCATAAAAATGAACAGAAATGGAGAAGAGCAGGAACCTGTTTGTGGTTGTTTCCCTTTCCAAAGGATATTTCCCTGGGCAAAAAATTCTTTGTGCAAAGAAATGACTGAACAGACTCTTAAAACCCAACCTTAACGTAAGATTAAAAACATGAGTCAAGGCAGACATCTGCAGCTAAAATCCCCACGTTTTTAATAAGAGCTGACAAGCTCTTTGGGAAGGGTTGGAGTCCTTCACCCCCAGCAGAGGCAGCTGAGCCCCTGCACAGTGGCCCCTGGCACCCACTGCACGGCAGGGCTGAGGCAGCAGGATTAGTCTCCAAATCCAGAGTTGCTATTTAAAAAAAAACCAGTTGGTTTTAATAATTCCTCTCCGTGAAACTCAATGACAGCTACATCGAAGAAACCTTCAGGAATAACTCTGAGGACGCTGTTCCTAAGTCCTGTGAATGTCTCTGAAGCAATTTCTGAGGAGGTTATTTTGGCATTTTTTAAGGCAGCACCAGCTCCTCTAGGCTGGAGCAGCCTGAGCATGAAAGCATCTTTCTGACCTTTTGCAAACAAGCAGGAGAGGAGGGAGAAATGCATTCTCATTAAAAATAATATCTCCTTTTTGAAAGTGGTAATTAGACAAGTTACCAGCAGCAGCTTGTGTTGCTCATTCAGGGACATGTGCTTTGTTACTGGGTGGGAATGATTATTGTCATGTGCTGGGGACGGACTCGCTTGGCAGATTTTGTTGTTTGCTTTAAATCAGTTCTTAATTTCCAAAGGAGTCTTTTCAAGTGTTGTGCAGGGAAAGGCTTTTATAACATTATTCATTATATAGATGGCTGGTGTAACAAAGAGTTTTGGTTTAGACACAGGCACATCCACAAAATTGATTTAACTAGGATTTAATTAGAATTTACTTTGGCAAAGTTCTGAAACCAAGTAACATCCTGTATTTATTTTTAAACTTGTTTTCTTCCTTTAATTAATTGTCTTCTATCCTTCTATAAAACTATTCATTGTTTTATTGGGAATAGCTGTTCCAGAGAGTCCCTGGAGACTGACTGCCTTTTTTATCCCCAGTTTAGTACCTGAGTCATTTCATTTCCTTCTGTGGAGTTAACTTTGATCCCAGTAAGCCAGGTCAGAATTAGGCCCCTTTACAATGAAAAGCTTCATGCAGAGATTCCCAAAAGCCCCCAAATGACTATTGAGGTTTGGAGCAGGCTGCCTAGGTAGGTGAGCAATTGCTTTTAGAAGGACACGTGTCCTGAGCCAAGGTCAGAAATACCCACATACTTCCATATCTATCAAGCACAGGTTTTCCAAACCTTCCCATCCTGACCTGCCCTACTGCTGCTCCTCCATGATCCTGGTGACTTTTCCAAACCTTGTCCTAGAAACCATCTCTGATGTGAGTGTCTGAGACCATTGGGGTTTTTTTTTTAGCTAAAATGCCTTTCTCATGGTAACAAAGTCCTCCTGAAGCAGTGCCTGGTGTGGCTCATGCTGTGGTGCTCACCCACAGCAATTCTCCAGCCTTGGGAACCTTTCCTTGCTGTGACCCCTCGGATCTGAGACATCCCTCCCATTAATGGCCTGAACTCGTTGGCAAAACCATTTCTAATTAGCACCCCATTCACTGCTAAACCACTTGCTTCAAGTGCAGCATAACTGACCTCTTTTCTTTGGGGGGATTTTATGTTTCTGGCTTTTGCTTTTCCACTAAAGGTTTAAAGTTTGTTATAAAGCACTAAGAAATGTTTGTGGCTGATCAACTTCCCAGGCAAAATCTCCATCTCACCCGTGCCTGAAATAATAGAAGAAATTAGACCTGGGGTTGCTGCTAATCCCTCCCAGTACACTGTGCTTGTGGATCTAACTCTGAAAAATACACCTACTACCTTTTCTCCCACTACATTAGATTAGCTCCTGTTTCATGTTGCTCCTGAAACATGTACACTGAGGGTAGGTAACAACAACACAGTAGCCAGAGTCTAGAGGCAGTAATATTTCATCGACTAACCCAAAATAGTAAAGCATATGCAGGGAGAAAAAGCTCTAAATAAACAAAACTACAATCTGCTCTTATAAAAATATATTTGAATAGTATGTGCACAACAGACTGGGTTCCCCTCAGGGCATTTCCTACATTTCTGAGGGTTCCAATGGGTAACAGCTCTGAAATGTGACATATTTCCAACCCTAAAAAGCTCAGAGTCGCAGTAATTACTGACTCTTTTCTCTAAGTGGGAATATATTGGCATCAGATTGTGGTTTAGATTATTTTTAAACGACAGTAGACACAACAACAGTTTCAGCTGTGTACTTTTGGAAGAGAGGAGACTATGAGGAAGGTTACAGGAGAAGTGCTGCTGGTGCTCAGGGTGCCAGGGCTGGGATGGGTGGCAGGTAACCTCAGCTTGGTGTCAAACCAAACCAGTTGGGCAATCCCTTGTCTTTCAGGTCTACATGGTACCAAGCCAGGGCAACAGAAATCACTGGAATTAACCTCCAGAAGATCCCTGAGGTCATACTGCTTGCAGTATCAGTGAGGCTTCACCTAACCTGGTCTTTGCAGTCCTAGATACCACAGTAAGTGTTGATTAATTGAAAAAAATGCAACAACTGAGAAATGGAGTCTGATGCTTAAGGGACACGTTCAGTTATGACTAAATTACAATACTAATTTTTTAATAAGTATGCAAAGTATGTACGCTGCGAGGAGGGAAAGGGAAGTTAATTCAAGGGATAATGCAATAATGCTGAGAAAGAGAGCATCTCCACCAGCACCAGGGAATATTTCTTGACAGTGAGCTGTATTTCCATAAATTAGTTTCTCAGGAAGCCACAGAAACTCCTTTGCTTGAGCTGCTGGGAATGAGTCCATTGCAAGGAGCTGTGGTGTGTTGGACACACCAGGGCAGGTGCTGCCCCCAGGGGAGTTGGACAGGATTTTCTTCATCAGAAAATGCTGATTCCCCAAATGCAGAACTTCTACTTGCTTTTTTTCCATGGGGAATATGTTAGTTTTGCTTAAAAATATCCTCAAGTGAGGCTCAATTTGGAGAAAAAATGTCCAACGGGAAGTTTTCTGGGTGGTTGGGGCTCGTGCTGGGAAGACCGTGGTTCACCCCAGCTTGTGGCTGCACTTGGAGGAACAGTTTGATTTCAGGATTTGCAGATGACACCACCAACCTGAAAATGTTCCATTTTCCCTTTAAACCAAAGCCCACAATGTCTAGGTGGTAAGGGCAGTATATAAATTTACCCTCATCCTTCTCTTTTGACAAAGCTCTTTCAGCTCTTGGCTGCTTAAAGCCCTTAATGCTGCTGATCTGATAGAAGTTTATCATCTGAACAAAATGTTCTTAATATAGCAAAGTGTGTGCTGTGCTGGGGAGCTGTGTCCTCTTAGGAATGTGAGCAGAGCCTCCTCCCATGAGGATCTCTCAGACAAGTGATCCCATGTTGAGGTGCAGGTGAACACCTCAAATACTGTGTTCAGTTTTGGACCCTTCATGACAAGAAACACACAGAGGGGCTGGAGCGTGTCCAGGGAAGGGCAAGGGAGCTGGGGAAGGGGCTGGAGCACAAGTGTGAGGAGGAGCAGCTGAGGGAGCTGGGGGTGTTGAGCCTGGAGACAAGGAGGCTGAGGGGAGACCTTCTGGCTCTGCAACTGCCTGAGAGGAGGTTGGAGCCAGGGGGGGTCGGTCTCTGCTCCCCAGGAACAAGTGGCAGGACAAGAGGAACCGGCCTCAAGTTGTGCCAGGGGAGGTTGAGGTTGGATCTTGGGAACAGTTTCTTCCTGGCAAGGGTTGTCAGGCCCTGGCCCAGGCTGCCCAGGGCAGGGCTGGAGTCCCCATCCCTGGAGGGGTTTCCAAGCCGTGGAGATGTGGTGCTGAGGGACATGGGTCAGTGGTGGCCTTGGCAGGGCTGGGTTTGTGGTTGGATCAATGATCTTGGAGGTCTTTTCCAACCTAAATGATTCTGTGATTCCATGTGCTGAGCTGTTCCATGTGCTTGGCTGCTGATGGGACCAGGGCTGGGATCCTGCAGGGCTATGACAGGGGCTCAGGCCCCATCCCCATGTGCCTGCAGTCCATGTGCACTGTACAGCTCTCAGCCTGGGCTGCGAAGGGACAGTGAGACACAGAGATGGTGTTTGCAGAATTAGAGGCAGCAGCTTGCAGGAGCCAACGCCACGGGGAGGATGCTGACAGGCTCTGGCTCGGAGGCAGGAATGAGACGTGGCAACATTTCAGCCCCAGCTCCCTGCCATGTTGTGACCTTGGCCAGAGGCATTTCGTTAGGCTGTGTCGTGGTGATACACACAATGATATGCAAAGACCACCAGAAGGGAAATAAAATCCCTTCCAGCACAAAATTCTCAATTTTTCCAGTGAAACATTTAATACGTTGGAAAACGTCTGTATTTCCAAGCCTTTTATCTGCTAAATGTACCTCGACCACCCAAAAGGAGCTACTGCCTGCTTCCAAAGGGACTGTTGACTTTTAGTGACTTTCAGCATCCACCCTACAGCCGAGGGTTGGGATCACACACTGGTTTGACTCTGTGGGAAGTGCCACCCGTGGTGCCACCAACGAGCTGTGCTGGGCTCGGTCAGCGACCGGCGGCCACCCAGCCCGTGGTGCCTCGGGGCTGCAGCTGCACCCAGACAGATCCCAGGGCTGGACTCCAGCTGCACACCAGAGCTGTTGGCTTTCTGGAGTGCTCTCCATGGCTATAGTACAGTGAGGAGAGAGATGAGTTTTATTGGCAAAGAGGAAAAAAAAAAAGATAAGAAAGTCCCTGATGAAGAGGGAGGGCAGCAAATGCCCTTGGGCTCTCACCTCCCCAGGCATTTCACCTCCCCAGGCATTTCACCTCCCCAGGCATTTCACCTCCAGGCCTTTCTCTTAGAGGGAGAAGAGATGGGCTACACTAAAAAAATGCAGTAAAGAAGATGTCTATTTTCGTATCCTCTTCTGATTTTGTAAGCTGAAGCTCCTGTCAATGTAAAGAGAGAGTGAATAGAAAGGAATTTTTCCATGCCAGAGATTTGATTCCTTTTCCTACTCCCCTGCTGCCCAGTGCAGTGGAAAGCTGCTTTGGGCATTAATAGGCTTTGAGCACTGCTGGAAGCCTGGGTGAGGAGAAGGGTCAGGGAGGGAACATCTGTAATACATGGTGGAAATTACAAGGATTTTAGCCTGATTTTTCCTCCTCAAAATTATTGGAGGATGTTGACTCATTGAGGAGTTGTGAGGAGGTGGGGAGGCAACCCACAGTGCAGTGTTCCCCAGTTGCTCCAGGCTCTGCCTTTGGAGGTTGGTGGGGTCCCAGGGCCAGCAGGAACCTGCAGGATGCTATGGAGCAGTTTGGTGAGACCTTCCCAGCCTCTGCCAGAGATGTCAGCAGTGGCATAAATCCTGAACCTTGCAGGGTGCACAGCACTTTAGCCCCTTCTGTGCCCTACATGAAAAAAAAAAAAAAAATCCAGCTCTTCCTGCCTTCCTGCCTCCTGTTTTCTTCCTGGTGTCTTGCAAAGCAGAAAGGAGATGATCAGATGTGCAGGGATGGGATGTCCCCCTTCAGTCCTAGCCTAAGTGACACAAATACCAGCAGAGAAGGAGCAAAACCAGAACAGAGCCCAGGGAAGGATCTACTGCTGGAGGAAACCTGGCTGCAGGTGATGCCAGGAAGGGTGCCAGGCTGAGGACACAGGGGGTTCACAGGGGAGGCACAGGCAGGACAGATGGTGCCAGGCTGAGAGCAGGAAGTGTGGAGGAAGGAAAGCACCATATGGGAGAAGTGGGTGAGTAAGGAAAAAGAGTGACATTGCTTTCAGTTCTTTTTAGCTGTCCAGAAGCTGTAAAATACACACCACAGCACCCAGGATGTCATTGTTCCTTAGCACTGGATTGTGTCACAGGGTCTTTTCCACTTTAAATCCCCATTTCCTAGAGTCATGTGAATATGTGGACTCATCAGGCAACCAATTAATGAAGTTATCAGTGACCTGCTACACATTGAGCATGTCTCTTATTTACTAGAGGGCTGGGTCATCTCCAGCTAAATGTTTTCTGGCCAGGAATTGCTGTTTTGTAGAAACTTACTGTGTTGAGTGTTTGGCTCTCTGGAAATCAAGCTTCTTGAGAAGAATTCTCCAAATAGGCAAAGCATCTCATTGCACATTTCTGGAGGAAGGGATGGCTTTTCAACTGGGACATTTCTCTTTTAGGTAACTCCCTTCTGAAAGGGAATTGTAAATGTCAACTTTTTGGACTGACAGAGCAGCCGTGCCCCAGGCTGGGCCTGGGGAAGGGTTTTAACTGCTCTGAGCCCTGATGTTCAGCATAAATCCTTCACTGACCCAAGGCTGGGCTTAGTGGTAGGTCACCAAGCTACCTGCTGTGCCAGGGACATGAGCATTAGGTAGCTCAGGCTTTTCAGCTTGTGCTTCCTCAGAGACCAATGAGGTTGGTGAAACCCTGGCCCAGGTTGCCCAGAGAAGTGGTAGATGCCCCACCCCTGGAAACATTCAAGGCTGGGTTGGATGGGGCTCTGAGCAACCTGGTCCTGTTGAAGATGTCCCTGCTCATTGCAGGGTGTTGGACTAGATGATCTGTAAAGGTCCCTTCCAACCCAAACCATTCTGTGATTCTATGATTCAAACATCAATCTATCCAGGGATTTTGCAGCCAGCTTAGATTTACACCAGTTTTCCAACATCCAGAGCAAGTCTCTTCATGCAGAGAACAGCTTGAGATGAAGCTGAAGAAAAGCAACCCACGTGGCAGCCCTCCCTGAGCAGCTGTGGGCTCCATCCCAGGCAGATCACACACACGAGCTGCTGCTGGGACAAGTCATCTTTGAACTGTGTTTTGCTTCCAGTCTTCACTGAGAGACTAATCAATATGTGGATGAGAGAGATTACCCTGTCCTGTCTCCTCTGATCTGAGGAGTTCTGAAATTCAATGAAGAGAAACCCCAAGCCCCCAAGAGTCATTTAAAGGAGCACTTGATCACTTAGCCCTGAATAATGGCTTGATTGGGGCACGGATTAATTACAGGACTTCATCTTCCTTGTAGTTGAGGTTGTCTTTTGCTTGGCACTTGCATAGTAACTTTTACAGTAAGATCTCAGCCCATGACTGGGCTCCAATTTGCTATAAAACTGACATCACCTATGGCAATTAAAAATGAGACTGATTGTGTTGGAAGCAATACTTACACCTTCACCAGCTGCTGATGAAACATCCTTCTCCTGCAAGGAAAACCATGTTTTCTGCCAAGCAGGCTGGAAACAGCCACAGAAATTTGGGTTTTTTTTTCAAATCCATTAAGCCTCCAACAACTTTTCATGCAACTTCAGAGATGGGAGGCAGCACTAAGCAATCCCATGTGCTGATTCTGTGCTCCTCCAAGGTGCTCTATGGCAACCATGCATCTACAAAGCAAAGCCTGAACCATTTTGAAATCACATACCTTCAATTCATCTCAGTTTAAGGGGAACAGACTGTTAGATACACGCTGACACGCTGATTGCAAGATGATTTTTATTATCATTATTATTATTATTATTATTACAGGAAAGCTGGGGAGGGACTCTGGACAAGGGCAGGGAGGGATGGGATGAGGGGGAATGGATTAAAACTGGAAGAGGGAGATTGAGGTGAGACATGAGGAGGAAATTCTTCCCTATGAGGGTGGTGAGACACTGGAACAGGTTGCCCAGAGAAGCTGTGGCTGCCCCATCCCTGGAAGTGTTGAAGGGCAGGTTGGATGGGGCTTGGAGCAACCTGGTCTGGTGGGAGGTGTCCCTGCCCATGCAGGGGGTTGGAACTAGATGATCTTTAAGGTCCCTTCCAGCCCAAACCATTCAATGATGCTATGGTTCTATGATTTGATGATGATGATGATGATATTATTGTTATTATTATTCTTATTATTGTAAGTGTTTGTTTTCCTCTTTGCTGAGCTTATTAGACGTATGTTACTGTTGCCTACACACAGCCAGATTGTTTTCTCCCAGTCTTTGTTCTAAGTTCCTTGCCAAGGCTCGTGGGAGCTAAGGACACCATGGGCTGTGTGCACCCCCCAAGGAGAAGGGCAGCTTCACACAAGGGCTGGAAGAGCTGGGATTTGTGCATGTCAAGCAAGAATAACTTACTGAAGATAACTTAAAGACAGGTGTAGCAAACTGGGGGAGTTTCAACTGGTACAGGAAAATTCACTCCTGGTGAAAAGGTTGTCCTGAGAATCCCCAAATGCTTGTACAGTCCCAAGTCTTGTTAGAAAGTCATCTGTGTAGTCAATTATTGCTTAAATATCTTTCAGTGCAGAAGGCACACCAGCAGTAAGCACAGGGAGCCAAGCACTGCAGACTTTGTGTTTTCGAGGCTTCTAATTGTAAACCTTAGACAAAACATCACGCAGCTCCACTGGGGGAAAATCTCTACACTAGCAAACTGGCCTGAGACACAAAGGATCACGTGCTGCAGAAGGCAGCATTCCAGAAAGGGCTGAGGAGTGTTTGGAAACGTGACAAAGACATTTCTGAGAAGTGGATCCACTTTTAGCAGTGCTGCCCAAGTCGGGGAGAACCTGCAGTGGAAGGAAGTGTTGTAGTGCTGAGTGAGGGAGCCACAATCCATGTGTCAGAGCTGAGTCTGGCAGGTTGCTGCCGTGTGTGGGGGATGGATTCAGGAATCTCATCCTGCTGCTGCAGGGACAGCTTTTCCTATCCATAGACTTTTGCTGGCATCAAAAGGACTTGTCACCACATGGGTTGTTGCTGGGAATTTCAGGGGTGCCTGATGTATTTGTTAAGGCACTTTTGAACCAGCTCAGCCTGGCCTAAGCAAGAGAAATAAATCCAATAGTAATGAGATAAATGGGAAGACACGTTCCAGCAAGCTGTGTCTTTCCTTGGAAAGCTGCTGGGCCAGGTAGTGTTGCCACCAGGTCTGAGAGAGGCCACAAATGTGCAGGGCTGTGGCTCAGCAAACTTGTCAAGTCCGTTCAGAGCTGACTTGTGAGTGCACCTAACACCAGCCCTGCAACAGAGGTGGGGACAAGAGGTGACAAGCACAGCACAGAGAGGGGGCAGGCTGGCACCAGCATTACCAGGGCTGTATCAGCACCTAGAGAATCCTCCAGGACCGGGGTTTTGCACCCAAAATTCAGTTTCAGGTGAGGACTAATTTGAATCAGTGTTTCTTGGGACATATTGTGATTGATTTGATAGGACTCAGTGCCTCTGGTTTCCTTGTTAACTCTTTCCAGCTTTTCTTTTTCCTCTGGAAAAATCTTTTCCATGGTTGCTGCACCCAAGGCATCCACTCAGAAATGCCTGAAAGAAAACCCAGGTGCTGTTCCAAGGTGGGGAGATGTAAGGCAGGGTGAGATGTTCGAGTTAATCTTGCCCAAAGTAGGAACTGTTTGGAAGGAGGTAAGAGGAAAACCCTTACAAAAATCATCCAAAGCTGCATAAGAAGAGAGCTAAGAAACTTGCTTCAGATGTGGTGATCATTCTTATATTACATTTCATCAATCATATCATAGAATGCCCAGCTGAGCTTCTCCTCCAGCATAGCAATCCCTTCTGCTCAGCTACGTCCCTCTGCAGTGCCGTGACTCAGTTTCCCCAACCTGCTGGGAAAGGTTGCTTTTAGACCCAGCTGCAAAGTGAACTCATGAGTGTTTGATGGCTCTAGGGTTTGTAGGCTTGAATAAACCCTTTGTCCACGAAAAGGGTTGTCAGGCATTGGAACAGGCTGCCCAGGGCAGTGGTGGAGTCACCATTCCTGGAGGGATGTCATATAGACCTAGTACTGAGGGATGTGGTGAAGGTAAGGACTTGTCAGTGTTGGGTTAACAGTTGGACTCGGTGATCTTGAGGGTCTTTTCCAACCAGGGGAATTCTGTGATTCTGTGAAATGCTCCCACCAGGATGAGCATGTTCTTCACTAGCAAGACTTAAGTGCTCTCGAGTCCTTCTTGGATGGAGATGGCTTTTCTCTTGATAGTTATTCTCACAAAGCAAACAAAACACAGATTTTCAACTAACTGAAATCCAAAGGTGTTTGATTTTTGTCTCAAGGTATACAAAGCCAAAAAACACTTCCCATGGAATATGAGTGCCAAGCTGTGTCTGTAAAGAATAAATGACAGGAGAGGTTTTATTCTTCCTAATCTTGCTGGAGCTTGCTTGGGAGGAGGGTAAATCTCCCTTTGGGACAGAGTGAGAGCAGCAGCTAGAGAAGGAAGAAAAACCACTTGCAGAGCTGTGAGCCAAACCCTCTCTGCAAAGGCTGAGCAATTTGACCCCAACTACAAAACAGACTCTGCCTTCAACCCCACCACAGCTGTATGAAAGCAGAAAGAGGAGAGCAGCAGCCACCACATCTCCCAGGGAAGGGACAGCCCCCTAAAGGGGGAAACAAAGGAATATTTTGCAATGTTTAGGCAGCAATAAGTCCTTTAAGGTGGTTTGGTAACCTCTAAGTTACCTGAGCACTTTTCCCTCTCTCCTCTTCACCAGCTCCTGCTCAGGGAGATTCATCTCAGTCAGGCTGAGCTGTAACATCTAACAAGAGTCCTGGGAGCACCCGGAGTGGTGATCATCCCCCATGCACAAATACTTCCATACAAAAACGTCTATATATATATTTATTTCATATGTATGAAAGTATATATATGTGTGCCTGTAGATATATAGCAAGATACAGGCCAAACTGGAAGCAGGATAAACTGATTGAAGCTTCTTTGTCTTTGTTCCCATTCAATCTGTCTTCATTCCTAATGATGGGGGAGGAATATAGAGGGAGGAAAAAAATGCCTGTGTCTAATCAAGGAATTCTTTTGTCCCCTTGCAAAAATGTGCTTCACACATGGGGCATGAGACTATTTACATTGTTTTGCCAAGGAAAGAAGAGGACAAAGGACCCTCACATAATGCAAAGCCTGTCATTACTGAGTACAAAACAAACCCTGAATGTTGGAATTGAGATTCTTATTTGCAGCATTTGTGAGATTGGATTTTTACCCACCTCTGAAGCGGCCGTGTCTGCTGTGTGCTCTGATGATCGTGTGTGTTTGTGTCATATGCTGTGTGGGCAACATTTAACACTAATGAGAAACAAAGAATTCCTGCAATCCCAAACAGCAGCCAGCGAGCTCAATTAGATGTCTGGCTGGCTGCAGGAAGCAGATTCTTTTCTCTTTGTACTGAATAGAAACAAGGGCCTTTGTCCCATCTATACAACATGGATGTGGCCAGTGGTCTGCTTCCCAGCCAGGAATTGTGCTGTAATACACCATTATCTGGGAACATCACTTTTCAGCTGTAAAGGTGTCAATAATAAAATCCACCTTTCTCTACCGTTGTTCCTGATATTCAAATGTCATTATTGTTATTTTTATTCTTTTTGTGATGAGTGCGTTATGGAAGGTTCATTTGTTCTTGTGCTGGCAGGTATCCCTCTGTATCTCAGGAAGAAGTTGTGTCCTGAAAAGCTGACTCTTTTCCAAAAGGAGACTGAATGGGACAGTTTATACCCCTCAGCTCCCCATCAGACAAGCCAGGACGTGGGGTGGGGTGGCACAAAGCACTTGTCCTGCTGGGTTTGAGGAGGGTGTGATCTCCCCGGCGGTGGTGGATGGGTGGGGAGGCAGGAGTTGTGTGCAATGGGAGGTTAGGATGGGATGTTAGGAAGAATTTATTCACCAAAAGGGTTGTCAGGCATTGGAACAGGGTGCCCAGGGCAGTGGTGGAGTACCCATCCCTGGAGGGATTTAAGACTCATATAAACATAGTACTGAGGGATGTGGGTTAATTAAGGACTTGTCAGTGTTAGGTTGATGGTTGGACTCAATGATCTTGAAGGTTTTTTCCAACCAAGGGAACTCTGTGATGCTGTGATTCTGTGACCAGGCTGCTGCTGCTGCCAGCAGAGGTGACAGAGGGGCAGGAGAGAGGCTTGGACAGGGTAAAAGCTGCTGTCAGATGGGACACAGAACTGCTCCAGCTTGGTTTAATATATCCAGGACACAATGTCACCCACTCTGCAAAACTGGGCTGGCAACAGGGCTGAGAGGGAGAAGGGAAAGAAAGTGAGATAAGGAATGACAAGGATTCAGGAGAGCCTTTCAGACTGAGCTTCAGTGCAGGTGGAGGAAGACAGAAAAATCATAGAATCATCGAATGGTTTGGGTTGGAAGGGACCTTCAAGATCATCTAGATCCAACCCCCCTGCATGGGCAGGGACACCTCCCACCAGAGCAGGTTGCTCCAAGCCCCATCCAACCTGCCCTTCAACACTTCCAGGGATGGGGCAGCCACAGCTTCTCTGGGCAACCTGTTCCAGTGTCTCACCACCCTCACAGCAAAGAATTTCCTCCTCATATCTAAACATGGTGTTAAGATGAGGAACAGGGTGGGACCCCAGTGCACAAGGAGGATCTGAGGCTGCACAACAAAGAGCTGGAGTGGTCACCTGCAAGGCCATATGAAACTCCAGTGTCTTAGAAAAGATTCATAATTTGGTTTTTTTTAAAGCAAGGAGTCCTTCACATGACAGCCTAGACACCAGCAAAGGGATCATACCTGAGCTCTCTAGGACACAAAATTACTCCCCTGTATTGACAAGACAGACCAAGTAATCAGTCAGCCATAGCACCAGGTGATGGAGAGGAGCAGCTCAGACAAGCCAAACTAATCATGCTGGAATGAGGGGAAGGCCTGTGATATTGAAGGACAACAGAAATTTGCTGTGCTGCCAGCTGGGCTGAGATCTGGGGAAAGCAAAGGAACCATGATGGTTCAGCTCTGGGTGACATCCCAGTAATGCCAGTGGAGGAGGTGCAGATGCAATGACAGGTACCTCAGTGGCACTTGAAAAAATGTGATGTGTATCTTTCCCCTCTGGACCTCCTAGTGAGTGAAGAAAAAATACATCCTGTGGTACAGAGAAACAGGTCTCTCTGCCAACCATGGTGGAGAAGTTCAGGGTCTTCTGGTGGACCACAGTGCAGCACCCACTGTGCAGAAGGGATTTGGAACAGGCTGTCTGGTTTAGGGAGGATGAAGAGAAGCTGGGCAATGTTCTCTATAAATGACCATTATTGTAGCAAAATACAGAAATCTTCAGGCATTACTCTGGAGAATAAAGGGCTTTTCCAGCCTTGAAAGGGCAGGTTTTCTCCTAGGGATGATGCTGTTGTCATAATGCAGGTTTTACCAGTGCACTGTCTATTATTTCAAGCAAACAAAATCAAACTGATTTAGGGGAAAAGAAAAAAAAAGTGTCTAACTGAAATGCTCATTTTGCTGCATTCAGAAAACAAATAGCTTATGGCCTCTGCTTTCCCATGGAACTGGACAGAGAGGTGGCCAGAGCAAGACGTGGATGAGGAGAGAGGTGCCACATCATCTTCATCTTTCTCTTGGTTTCTCTTTTCCACCCTATCACACATGAAAAAAGGGTCAATGAGAAATAAAACCCCCCAGCTGTTTCCCCCTCTCACCCCACGGCTGCATCCCACATCCCTTCCCTTGCCAAGCAGCATTTCCCTGATCCTCCTTCACACTCAGCCTTCCTCCCCCAGCCTGTCCAAGAGCCTTGATAAGAGCAGGATCAGCAGGATGGGGCATAATCACTAAACCTTTGGGAAACCTAATGGGATGGAGGGACAAGGAAAAAGCTTTTCCAGCTTGGAGAATGGGACTTGCTGCCTTTAAATAAGCAAGAAGAGACAGGGTGTCATCCCACACAGCTGGCAGGAACAATTACAGCATGATTCCAACCCTGGGCTCTAGCTTGAAGGTAGCTCAAACCAACACTAAGAGGCTTTGCACCTCAGGATTCAGACACAACACCCATGTCCAAGAACACAATTTGCTGGAGCAGAAACAAACACTCTGTAAGGGAAAGCAGAGAGTCCACTGATAAAGCCAAACACTTGTAATTATCATACGCAAATCAGCCCAACTACAGGTTGTGCTGGGTGTGCGTTCATCACCTGGTTAATTTGGAGCAGTTCAGTAGTTAAAAGTGAACTATAAGGTTCTCATTATGCAATTAGGACTTTAGTGAAAGACTCATTAATCTGAAATGCAATTAGTCAGGCTGCTGCCTCACAGAGTTCAAAAGTGATTTTGTTGGGTGGTGACTTTGCTGCTCACGTAGCGTTGGATGAGATATCCCCAAATGCTTTGATAGGATCTTCTTGTTTCAGGCTTACATAGACTCAGTTTGGAATTACACAAATACAAAAAAGATGAGGATTTAGTTAATTTGAAACTGTCATCTGCTCTCTTACATCTGAATTTTCTGTTTCTTCTAATCTCTGCTCTTTGTCCCTGTGGGGAAGATTTATATCAAGTGCTTAGAAGCCAGGGCTGATGTAATGGCACTGAGATATCACAGTAAACATTATTTCTGAGAAGCATGCAGTCAGTCAGGTCTCCTGGGTTCAGTTACTAACTCCACCAGTGGGTTTTTTCATTACTGTCAACAAGACCAGCCCAAGGGTGTTGTCTTGGCCTCCTGCAGTTGGGGAACAAGTGGGAAGATCAGCAAGATCACTGCAGAAGGCACACTCAGTACCCCAAAACCTGAGGTACAGAGATTACTGAAACCAGGTAGATTGTAAGGATCCAGGTGTTATCTTCAGTACCTGAAGGAACCCCCCTGCCAGTGCCTGGAGAGGGCCTACAGAAAAGCCAGGGAGGGACTTTTTACCTGGCTGTGTATTGATAGGAAGAGGGGTAATGGTTTTAAACTGGAAGAGGGAGATTGAGGTGAGACATTAGAGGAAAATCTTTGCTGTGAGGGTGGTGAGACCCTGGAACAGGTTGCCCAGAGAAGCTGTGGCTGCCCCATCCCTGGAAGTGTTGAAGGGCAGGTTGGATGGGGCTTGGAGCAACCTGGTCTGGTGGGAGGTGTTCCTGCCCATGCAGGGAGTTGGATCTAGATGATCTTTAAGTTCCCTCCAACCCAAACCATTCCCTAATTCTATGATTCTGTTTTGCAGTGTTGTCAGAGTAAATAATTCCATGTAGGTCCTTCAGGAGTCCTTTTTGTGAAGCTGAAACTGCACAAAATCTCTGTATTGCAGTCTTAGGCTTTTTCTGCAAGAGGAAAACAAGGCTTCCCATTCCTTCTGTCCCAGCTTATCCACAAATAGCTCCTGTGCTGGCTTTCTGCCCAGGGGAGGTTTCACCTACTTTGCTCACAGGTAAAACAGACATTTTAATATGTCCCAAGCTGACTGGGTAAAAGGTGATTTGAGAACGTGAGAGAAAAGGTTCTTAAAGAGCTACAGGTTCACCTGGGTGCAATATTTTGCCAAATCTTTTTGTCTAAAAAAGAATAGAGATTCAGCTGCAGCAAACTGTTCCCTGGGTGAATTTCAGCCGTGCAGAATTGCCCATGGCACACAGAAACAAAACATCAGAAAAGTAAAAAATATAATAAATAAAACACTCTTTGGTTAGAAATCACCTTGAGTTATATTTACACTTTGTTAAAAGAAAATAGTTGGCTTCAAAATGGAACATCTTCTATTAGGGGAGACAAAATATTCCACTTAACCTGAAGTTTATTTTTTCCAGCTTTCTGATTGACCAAAAAATTTCAAGGATTTGAATTTCAAGTTGACCCAAAGCAATGTTTTGTTTGCTTATTTGTGTGTTTGAAATTGCCAGTGAAGCAAAAAATCAATTATTTACACTGTTCTACCTAGGATGTACCTACCTAACGTGTGCAATAAACAATTTGGTGGACTAGTTACTGCCAGGGAGTGCAAAACCCTCCTGTAAAGGGTGGATGGTGGAATCTGGTGGGGCTGAAGAAGGTAGAAGCTGCAGTTGAGCAGGGTGAGACCTCATCTGCAATGTGGTCCTGTATCTGCCCTCAGTTTTCAATTAAAATATAAATAAGTAGAATAAGTCAGAACTGTGATGAGCTTCATGTATCAAAAACCCAGATCCCATCTCTGATAAAGGCTTTGAGAGGATGCTTGAAGGAAGGGTGTAAGTACAGGTTAGGTGTATAAAAGTGCTAATTTCTCCCTCCCTAGACACAGGCAGCTCAAGAACTTTCTGAGCCAAAGGTGGTGGAGGTTGCAAAGGTCATTGTAAAATAAGGCAGAGCAGTTTTGATCACCTTCAGCAGGGGTTTAATTAATCTGCTTGATTCTGCATTGAAACACATCCGGAAAATGCACACATCTTGTTCAGCAGCACTCATAGTTTCCCATCACTTAGAGTAGCAAAAAGCCCCCTCAGGCAGCAAGTTCAGAACACAAAGACACATGCCCTTATTCTCTCTTAGATGTCTGCACAGACACTTAAGCCACTGACACACAAAAATGATCCTGCTGGGGTAGAGCACCTTGGGTGGAGGCATCTCCCACAGCTCCAGAGCTGGGATTCATCTGTGGAAGGATTGTCCTCTCCCTCAGGGGAATCACACCTCAAGTCCAATGCTGGTCTGGAGCAGATCTCCACCGACTGCAAAGGGAGTCCTCAACCAGCAGGTTTCATGTGCTATAACCCAAGCTGTTGGTCCCAGGTGACCTGCAGTCACAAGCAATGAGGAACATGCAGTTGCCCAGTGAGGACACCTGTAGCCTCAAAGCCCAAAAAATCCTCTTTGCTTTCCTATCTGCATTTGGGTTTGGTTGGCCACTTGCTTAAAATGCTTTAGGGGATTTGGTGAATATATGTAGGAAAGGAGGAAACTCAGGATTCTAGGCAGAAAAGCACCTTTGGTTAAAACAGAGAGCCCAAGATCTCCACAGTCTCACCACTGGCTCACTCATAGCATCACAGAATCATAAAATCATAGAATGGTTTGGGTTGGAGGGACCTTAAAAATCATCTAATTCCAACCCCTGCATGGGCAGGGACACCTCCCACCAGACCAGGTTGCTCCAAGCCCCATCCAACCTGCCCTTCAACACTTCCAGGGATGGGGCAGCCACAGCTTCTCTGGGCAACCTGTTCCAGGGTCTCACCACCCTCACAGGGAAGAATTTCCTCCTCATGTCTCACCTCAATCTCCCTCTTCCAGTTTTAATCCATTCCCCCTTGTCCTCCCCTGGTATTTGCTTTATTTAGCAGTTCATGTACTTGTGCCTGTAGGGCAGCAGTTGGTTTCTTGTCCCAGTTTTCATGTCCTCTCCATAATCATGCAGGAGAGACCACAGGGCACTTCATAGCATGTCCCCTGCTTTGCTTTACAACACCGTGTCCCTGAGGTGGTTTTGCCTTCACTCTCAGGCACATAGTTCATACCTGTGATTTCCCCTTTGCTTGGAAATGTGGGTTTCTCCAAAGCCAGCATGTCTGCAGCTGGGACACTGAATGCTGGAGGACAGCTCAGACTGGGAGGTCCTTCTCCTGAAACGTTTCTATGGGATGGCAGCTAAGCAGCTAAGCTGAGGAATTAGCCCTCCCAAGGGAGTTTCAGCTCTCCCTTCTTGGGTGGCTGGTTTTGGAGGGGTTGAGTGGCCCCCTGGATGATTGTGGTGGCCTCACTGAGCCTGCAACCAAGCCTTGGTGGCTGAACCCCAACCAGTGGCTCTGGCTGTTCTGAAAAACCATCCAAAATAGATTCAACTCTTTGCCCAGATGTCACTTTGAGCAGAGCTTTCTCAGGACAGACCCACCTTGTCTTGACCTTGTCAGAGGCTAGGGCTGTCCTGGATTGTCTCCTCCACTGCTGGGCTCACACATTGCCCCTGGTTGGTGAGCAGACAGCCTGTGCCACCAGCTGCACCATCCTGCATCCTTCCCACGTCTCCACTGTCTGCAGGCAAGAAAAGGGCTCTGCCCAAGGGGACCAACTTGTTAAGATTGGACTTAACAATCCTTTCACCTAAGGTCTTGGGCCATCCCTTGGAACAATCTGTCTCCCATACTTCTATTACCAAGCAGCTGCAGCTGGGCCTTGAAGAGATGTTATTTCATGTTGTATTATTTCAATAGCACCTTGGAGCTACAAGAAGATTGAAATTGCCTTTATGTTTCCTCCCCAAATGTCAGGCACCTCCGTGCATCCCCGTGGTGCAGCTGTGACCTCTCAGCTCAGTGCTCTCCAGGGAGAGCAGATATGATTTAAAGGTCAGCCCAGGAGTGTAATTGCAGGGTAGAGTCCACAATGGGAAAGCTGTTTCTGCAGAGGGGTGGGGAATTGATTACCAGTCTTGTAAAGCTGCTGGAGAATGAGGGTCTTTTTCAGAACACAAAGCTGGGAAGGGTCAGTAGTGGAAAGAGCAAGACCCCTCTCCTCTGAGACAGTTCTTATGCTGATGGTGAGCACAAGGACTGAGGCAGGGCTGAAGCATCTTCACTGGAGCACTCAGCACCCACGTGCCCCAGTAAGGTCACCCACACGCCCTCATGGGCTGTCCATGGGCTTTCTGCAGAGGGGCTGATGTGCTGCTGCTCCAGGAACTGCAGCAGTACAGATGTCAGCTTTGATAACATCCATGACACAAAACAGAAACAGCCCCAGCTGGCTAGGAAGAGCAGTGACTGAGTAGACATGGGATGGAGGCATCCCCCAAGATCTCCAGCTCACCCCTCTCTGTGTCATTGCATCTCTCACAGGGTCTGTTAGCTCCATCCATCCTTGCCTGCTGGAGCCATGTGGTGGGAGAAGACCTCTTGCTTTTTCTTTCTTCTGTATGAAGCTTCTCACTCTCTGTATTGTGCAAATGTGACCTGCATGTGTCCTCTAAGGTTCAGAAGCCAAATGAAAAAGAAATTAATGTTGGTGCATATATCTGCACACCTGATGAGAGTATTGTGATGTTTGGCCAGAATCAGTACCCAGGGGGAAAGGGAGGTGACTCACCATCTTCTAACTCTTGTGTTTGGCTTTGCCATGTCTGGATCAGCTGCAGTTGCTTTATGGGAGGTTTTTTCAGCGTGTGCTAATTGAGTATTCCTCGCCTCGTTATTAAACAATCTTCTCATTTTGTGCTCCTTCCCAACTCTCCAGCTATTGATAATGTTCTGCAGTTTTCCCTGGAGATGCTTTGCCCTTTGTAAATGGCAGTTTTGCTCTTGCTCTTTCAAACCGATGTCATTTTTGCTTTTGCAATTGTCCTTTTTTTGCTTTTATTGCAGGACCCCTTCCTGTCCCCCTTCCAGTCCAGGAACTTTGCTCATGGTCTACCCAGTGGAGACACCAAGTGTGTCGCTGACTGGTGGGAATGAGAATTCAGGGTTTCTTCCTTGCTGAGGCCAATACAGAACTGCCTATTGCCACCTCTTGGTAACAGCAGAGAACGGCAAGAGAGTCCTGTCCCATCGGGAAAGACAAGGGTGGGATTTGGAGACATCCTATGAATGGGATTCACTCTTTCCCTCCACACCCAGGGTGGCACCGTGGCAGCAATGAGATCTGGCAGCATCTCAAGGCATTGCTGTCCTTGGGTGTAGAATGGTCCATAACATTGGTGTCTGAAGGTCTTTGGTGGGGTACACAGAGCCAGGTATCAATGTAGTGTTGGTGTTCACCAACACATGTCCACTGCACACTGAAAGCCCCTGGTCCTGCACATTTGGAGGTGGTTGGAGGCTGTTCTGTGGTTCAAAGGAGCTCAGTTGTCTCCCCAGTGGGTGGACAGCATGTACCCAGGTGCAGCATTTCATAGAATCATAGACTGGTTCAGGTAGGAAGGGACCTTAAGGATCACATAGACCCAACCCCCCTGCATGGGCAGGAACACCTCCCTCTAAACCAGGTTGGCTCCAAGCCCCATCCAACCTGCCCTTCAACACTTCCAGGGATGGGGCAGCCACAGCTTCTCTGGGCAACCTGTTCCAGTGTCTCACCACCCTCACAGGGAAGAATTTCTTCCTAATGTCTCACCTAAGATGCTGAGTCAAGTAACTTTACTCAAGAGGAGCAACCTCTTCTTATGGGCTTCCCCAGCATCATCTTCCTAAAGACATTAAGTTGTGTTGAGGGACCTAGAGCACAGGTGAATGTTTAGCTGCAGCTTATCAGGCTAAAGAAATTCTGCTAAAGCTGTCAAAGCACTGAACTACACTTTTCCCATAAACATCCCACATGAGTATCTCTGAATGAATAAATCATGGACTAGGGATGAGAGATGGAAGGAAGAGCTCAGTGTGTGCGTAGACCTGTGTGAGCAAGGGGTTAATCCATGGAGAGGAAAACTCCTTCCTTGTAGCACTCTCTGTGCTTTACTCTTGGGACCATGTGTGAAGAAATAAAGGGTACAGAGGGAAGATCTTTGGCTCTGCTGATGAAGTGGTGCCTTCTGTTTCCAGCCCTCTGGGAATGGTAGATGATAATAGACTGTAACTCCCAGGGAAATATTCCTTTTACCTTTTTTCTCCCTTTAAGCTTAAAAAGTCTGCCTTCAGACATCAGAGGAGAAGGGTGGTATTTACAGCTGCAACTTGAGGTTTCCAGCAGGAAATCTAAGGGTGATTTATCCACCTATGTGCAGAGTCAGGGCTTGTTCTGGCTGTATCAGGATTACCAGTAGCCAAATCCTCCCCAGCTACATCTCCACCAGCTTCAAGGGCTGTTCCTCACTCTTATGTCTTGTGCTTCATAAGCCCTCCTGCTGCAGTTGCTCTGGAGTTTGGGAATTTCACCAAGATTTCCAGGATTTTGTAGGACTTCAAAATAGCAATCATAGAATCATAGAATGGTGAAGGTTGGAAGGAACCTTGAAGATCATCAGGTTCCAACTGCCCTGCTATGAGCAGGGACACGTCCCACCAGACCAGGTGGCTCCAAGCCTCATCCAACATGGCATTGAACACCTCCAGGGATGGGGCATCAACAACCTCCCTGGGCAACCTGTTCCAGTGCCTTCCTGCCCTCATGGGGAAGAATTTCTTCCTCATGTCTCACCTCAATCTCCCCTCTTCCTGTTTTAATCCATTCCCCCTTGTTCTCTCCCTCCCTGCCCTTGTCCAAAGTCCCTCCCCAGCTTTCCTGGAGCCCCTTCAGGCACTGGAAGGTGCTCTAAGGTCTCCCTGGAGCCTTCTCTTCTCCAGGCCGAACACCCCCAACTCCCTCAGCCTGTCTTCATGTGTCAGATGCAATGTGTCAGACCCACAGAAAAAAAGTGGTGGGAACCACGTGTCTTTGAGAATCACAGTCCCCCAGTAGCAGTCAGATCAGCCAAATGCCATTGGTGGTGACTTGTTTGGAATATGATTAGAGGGAGTCTTAGCTAAGATATTTCAAATTAAGTATTTCAGGCTCAACATATTGGCTTCTCCTGAGACCAACTCTATCACATCCAGGCTAGAAATGCTCCAGTGTGAGCACTGAAGACCCTGCCTGCTGTGTAAAAGCAGTGGCTACAGTCTTGGGGCTGTTAAAAAGTCTTTGTTAGAAGAGCAGGTGAAAGTTCATCCAAAAGGGACCCTTGCCCAGACAAAGCAAATTAATTGGAGAAGATAAATGAACAGTTGCAGAAAATTCATCGCCACTTTTTTCCCACCCCAGTGAGGATGATTTTCTGCCTCTCAGGACACACAGAAACACACATATCCATGGTTGATTTTTATTGAAGGACGTATTTTATTTTGGGTTCTATAAAGAGTGAAACAGCAGCAGCAGACTCCCATGCCTGCTTTTACAGTGAAAACACTTCTCAAGGAGTCTGAACCTTTGTTCCCTCTTCCTCATGTACGTGGGTTATGTGTGTTTGTTCCCTCTGCATCAGAGACCCCGTTCCCTCCCTCTATAGATGTATTATTCATCACTCTGCCATTCTAGGTCTGATTCTTTGCAGGTTCTTGAATTCCCAGAGTTAGCAGTAACAGCATCAGTTAGCAGCTCCCTTCCTCCTGGGACAGTGTCCCCACCCTCTCTGCAGACTTTGCTTTTTGAGGTTGCTTTGGTAGTTGCTTTTCTTTATGGATGAGAAAGAGATTTAACGGAAAGTAGCAATTCTTTCAGTAGGTGTAAAGGAGATTTCCTCCTTCTGTATCATCCTTAGGAGTTTTGGTGCTCCTTAGTCAGCTGGGCAGGATTCAGTAGCCCTCACTTAAGTGTTTGATGCCATTACAGATGTCCAGGATCCCCTGTATGTGCTGAGTGGGACTGGACAGTCCCATGCCTACCTGGGAGGTCTTGGGACATGCTTAACATCTCTGGGTACCACACTGGGGCAGCTGGAGCCCACCCTGTCCATCTGCAGCCCCATGGCCAGACATCTATGCATACATATGGCACATGGTCACAGCCCCGCTCCTGCTGGGGCACAGACCAAGCTCAGCCCAGCTGTAGAAAAACCAGCAGCTGGTATTTCTTCCCTGACCCTGCCTTGCCCTTGTCAGAGTGTGAAAACAACCAGACAAAATGATGGAATATCAATTCTTACTTCCAGAGGGGAACAAAAAAGAGAGAAAAGGACAAATCATCTGAGGATGAAGCTACCTCTGGGCAATGCCGATTACAAGATCTGCTGAGCACTCACCATGTCCCTCTGACATGAACATGCTGTTCATCTCAGCAGGGATTCACAATAATTCCTCATGCTGGTTTTTGGAATCCATCTCTCCTCTCAGCCAAAACATCTCCAACTTCTCCATGCTCCGTGGCTCCATGAGAGTGTCACCCAGCCTGCAAGGGAGGGGGCAGCCAAGCCCCCAGTGCTAACCCCCAGGTATCTAACAGCACACCAAGCATGGGGCTAAATGCCAGCACAAGACAGAAAGGATCAGGGACATTTTCTGACAGTCATGCTGCTGGAGAGGATGGCGTGAGATGTTAATTGTGCATTTTTAATTGGAAGGAGCAGTGCCAGCCATGCCCACCCAAGGATGGAGCTCACTGCCATGAAGTTCATTAGCAGCAGACAGGGAGATAATGGCTGTTCCCTCCGTGAGCAGCCAGAGGTCTCACTTTGATGAAGACGTGTAACCACAGGCACAGTGGGCCAGGACCAGCTTCTCTGCTGTGCTCTTCACTGTGGAACTCCACCGGCTTCCGTGCAGCTCCCCTTTCTCATTGGCTTTTAAATGAGTCCTAAATCCACCCACAGCAAATTGTTAATGAGCAGTGACAGAGCTGGGGAACCCAAACCGAGGGCACCAGTGCAGTAACAGGGTGAGCTGGAAAGCAAAGCATCCCCTCTCCCTGCTCCCCAGTAATGAAACAGTTACAGCCTGGGAATAACATCCATCCAGTGCATCCACCAGGCACACTGCCCTGGGCTTGGACACCAAGGACAAGTCATGGATGTGGAGCCAAGTCCTGAGGTTCCAGGTAATATTTACTAGAAGTCTCTCTGCTCCTGGACTTCTCCCAAGTCAATACTCATCATTTCCAAGCTCATTTGTGCAATGATTTAATCACTATGCACCAGGCTGCCCTGCAAACATGCTGGGTTCCTGTCTGCAGGGCTCTGGGCAGGCAGGGAGGAGGATGTACCCTTTGGATCTGGAGTCTTCACTTTTTTCTAGTCCCCAATTAAAGAAGCAGAGAGTGACCTTGACACAGCAGGGATTCAGTAAGAACAAAACCCAACATTTTGCAGTAGATTGTCCTGTCCCAGTTGAGCTCTTGGGAGAATGTGAAAATGTTTCTCTTGCTCCTGGGGTCAGGGCTCTGCTGCCCACAGCCCAGGGTCATGGACTGCTGGGATGGAGAGAAGCCACTGAAGAGAGTGCAGGGTCCTAGCCAGAGGAATTCACTGACTAGAAAGTCCAACATGGAGCAAAGCAATCTCTAAATGTGTGGTGCCAAATCTGTCACCCTGGGCTGGAGGTAGCTCTGGTCCTTAGCACTGTCTGGACAATGGCAGTGAAGCAGTTCAGCTCCTTGTGGGATTGCTGACTGCACATGGGGCAAAAATTTAGACACTGGAACAGGTTGCCCAGAGAAGCTGTGGCTGCCCCATCCCTGGAAGTGTTGAAGGGCAGGTTGGATGGGGCTTGGAGCAACCTGGTCTGGTGGGAGGTGTCCCTGCCCATGCAGGGGGGTTGGGACTGGATGATCTTTAAGGTCCCTTCCAACCCAAACCATTCCATGATTCTATGAGATTCCATAAAGTCTGTTTACCTGAGGGTGAGAAAAGCACTGACATAGGTCCAGGCAGCTGAAATTCCTCAAAGGCAAAGGATCAACAGGAGAAAAGGTGATTTCTGTCCCCAAAAGCCTTGCAGTGTGTCCATACAGGGAGGGCTTTGTGCATCAGCAAGAGCTTCACCCTCAGAGAAATGTTCATTAAGAGCAACTTCTTATTTAGCCCAGCCTGGGTAGGACTGAGTCCATGATGTACAGCTCTGCTTGACAGCAAGCAGCTGCAAATAGTGACACTCCTCCTTGCTGGCTTCAGCATCCACCTTCATGAGCACCCATTTATGGAGAATCCTTAGTCCTCTCTCTTGGTCTGGGAGTGATTGGCCTCAAACCTCATTGCTCTCCTCCCAGCAGAGCTCCTCCAAGGAACATCTCAAAGAGAGACTCTTGAGTAAAGAGGACACAAAGCCATTCCTGCTGCAGATATATTGCCAGGGCCCCCAGCCAGCCTTTCTCTTGCAAAGCCATTTATGATAAATACTACAGAGAAATGAAAGTCCCATTAAAGATCTGACATACATTGAACAAGTCAAATAGATTCTGCTTCTCCACATGGCTAATAGGAGGAGGACTGACCTTCTCCTAACTTCTTTCTTGGTGATATGCTGAATGCTTATTAGGTGTTTAAATATTGTATTTACAAGGAGATACATCTGCCTCTGTTACCTCTGCTTGTGCCTTGAATTCTGTTTTTAATGATGGTGGTTATTTTTAGCCCAGACTCATGGCCTGGTGGATTCCCTTTATAGACATGAGCTGTGGAAGGCCCTCAACTCAGCCTGTCTTGAAATGAGGACATCCAATATGCTGTCAGCTGTGCTCCCTAATTAGCACAGCATGGTGTAGACTTATTTATTATTGCTTGCTTTGGAATAGTATCCAGAGACACCTCCTGAGTCAAATACACCCCCGCACACCACAGCACAACACAGAGATGGGCACAAACACATGCAGAGGAGCAAAAAAATAAACACAGGTAGTAGTGGAAATTAAGAGAAAGTCCTAAAATGGGCTTTGAAATGGTTGTGTGGGGGATGGTAAGAATTTGAGTTCAAAACCATGACCCTGAGAGCTTGTGCTCATTTTCTACCTACATTGCTGCCTGATGTGGAGCCAGGGAAGGTAGGATGAGGAAAGCCAGTGCTTGGGAAAGGGATGCAGAAAACAAAGGAAGACAAAGTCTGTTTTTAACCCTGGATCCACTCATCCAGATGCTTCTATTCATGGAGGGTTTCTCCAGCTCCAGCTTGGCCAAAGAGACCTCCTTGCCCACCACATGCCACCCTCCCCAGGCATCCCCCTGGCAGCCCAGGGATGGGCTTCCCTAGGACACAGCTCCCCAGTGACACCTCATCTGCTGCACTGATTAGCTCTGAAATGAACTTTTAGCCCAGAGGAAAATTTCTGGAAAGAAACAAAAAGGTGGGACTGTCCTGGGGATGCTGGAGTGAGGAGCACATGTCAGCCAGGAGCCCCCACCTCTTCCCTTGGCCTCTCCCCTTCCCTCTATCAGCACAATTTAGCAAGCTTGTTTTGGTTTTCTGTTTGTTTGTTTATCCCTTATTTCTTTCTAAGCATCCCAAATCACAGTGCCCTGGCAGGATCTTTTAACCAGGATTGCATGAAGCAAAGACTTGGAGACAGGAGGCTGATTGAGAGCCTCCTGAGGGACATTTTAGCTAGCAGCAAGCAACACGAATATCCTTTAGCCTCTTTCTGCTGCAGCTTTACCAGGGGGGTTGATTTGCATTCTGTGCAGCCGGGGAAAGCAAGGGGGGATTTATGGGCTGCTCAGAGTGTTGATGAATCCTCCAGTCCCAGCTTGGCTTGGCTGGGGCTCCTAGACCCGTCCACACCTTACAACAACTCCTGGGTTCTCCTCAATGGGTAGATCCCAGCTGGCTCTGCTGAGCAGAGGGGTAAGTATCCCTGCATTTATAGCCAAAATTTTACACAGAGCAAGGCTGTTCCCCAGTAGAGTCTAGATGAGTTGTTTTTACAAGCTGAGCTTTGTGGCTAACTCTCTTGTGTCCCATTGAAACCTTCAGAGGAGGATGCAGAGAAATTAGTGGCAACAGCAAATCCTCCCTGGCCCCAAAGGTACAGAGGCACACTGAAGACTTTGGGGAAAAGGAGAAAAATATTGTAGAATCATAGAATCATGGAATTGTTCCAGTTGGAAAAGACCTTTAAGATCATCAAGTCCAACCACTAACCCAACTCTACCAAGTCCAGTGCTAACCCATGTCCCTCAGCACCTCATGTACATGACTTTTAAACACATCCAGGGATGGGAACTCCACCACTGCCCTGGGCACCCTGTGCCAGGGCCTGACAACCCTTTCTGTGAAGAAAATTTTCCTAATATCCAGCATAAACCTCTGCTGGTGCAACTTGAGGCCATTTCCTCTCGTCCTATCGCTTGTTACTTGTGAGAACAGACTAGCACTCTAGATGATATATATGGTGTTTCCCCTGATATATTTATACTTCTGAGAAAAACTCCAGAGGAAACATAATTGCCCTCTGCATTTTTTATTGGGGTGTCTCCATAATACAACATATCACCAAAGCCAGATGAGATTTAAAGAGGGAATCAGACTTTGTAATATCCTGTTCCTGCCCTTACCCTAACCAAGGGTTGTGTGAGAGCAGCAGCTCTTTAAAATTAGGAGAAAAAAAACAAACCAAAACAAAATTGCATAGAAAAACACATAATTTAATCTTGTTGCCAAAGCCTCATCCTGCCCCCAATCCTTTCATATTCCTGCTTAGTCTATAAATAGGTCAATATTACTGACTTATAAGCCTTGGGCATCCCATGGGTTTATATCTATTATGGATCAGAGCTGCTCACACTTTTTCTTTAGCAGCCTCTCTCTTTACCTGGCAATAGGGAGCTGTTAGTTTCTGTTGGGTAGTGACTGTGCACTGCTGGGCAGAGGGAGAACTGTCCTATTGCTATGTGCTTACAGAGCATCTCATGCTCCAGTGTCTTGACCTAGTGCTGGGACTCCTTTCTCCTTGTAGGACATGGAATCATGGTGGGTTTGGGTTGGAAGAGACCTTAAAGTTCATCTAGTCCAGGTTGGACATGGGCAGGGACACCTTCCACTAGACCAGGTTGCTCCCAGCCCCATCCAACCTGCCCTTGAACAGCCACCATTGCCCTGAGAGTCTCCATGTGCCTTTTGCTTTGCAACACCATGGGGTGACCATGCCAGGAGCAGAATCAGGTCAAAGCTGAACCTGCTGGAGACTTGGCCTCCTTATGCCTCCAGCTGCATCCCCCAGGTACACGGGGATTTTATAATAATTGCATTTATTGATTTCTTCCCTCCAATGTGACCTCTGAGGCTTAACTTAAAGATCATCTAGATCCAACTCCCTGCATGGGCAGGGACACCTCCCACCAGACCAGGTTGCTCCAAGCCCCATCCAACCTGCCCTTCAACACTTCCAGGGATGGGGCAGCCACAGCTTCTCTGGGCAACCTGGGCCAGTGTCTCACCACCCTCACACTCAAGAATTTCCTCTTAATGTGGGTGTGGGGACATGTGGCCTCATGGCTCTGGTGCTATCTCTTATTCAGTGTTTTGGTGGCACGCAGCAAATGCTTGGGACAGAGTTCAGGTACATAAAAACTAGCCATGATATGAGGGGCAGCAGGATTTGTCAAAATTTCTGTGACACAACCACGTTGCAAAGGCAAAGGTGGGTTCTCTGAAATCAAAGTGTTTTGCAGGACCTTATTGATTTCATCAGCATTTTCAGCAAACTTTATGCAACACTTTATTCCAAATGTGCTGAAACACACTGGGGTGACATGAAGCAGGACTGGAGCTCTGGAAAAAAACCCAGTATTTTGTCCAACTCATAGACAACTCTGAAAAAAAACTTAGGGGAAAGGATTTTGGAATGGCTGTAACATCCTGGTTGGGCTTAAAGAGAACAGTTCTCTCCAGGTTTGAGCATGTCTTTTCCATAACATTTTGAAAAGGCCAAAATACTTTGTCATACAAATGTTGACATGTCCTTTTGGGTATGCAATTGCATGTGGGCAAGTCACCAGGGCTTCCTGATCTCCCCTGGAGCATGAGCTGGGCTGTATGGATTGTGGAGGGAGGATGAATGTCCTGCCCTAAAGCCTGGGGATGAGTTTGAGAGTTTTGGGGTGCTTTTTGAGAAAAAAACACTGGCTGACATGAGTTCAGGATAAACCTTAGTGTCACCAAGTCACCACCTTTACTAGAGAAAATCTCAGCCAATGCTTGTTACCCAGCCAAGATATTATTGGTGCAATAATACACCTTAAACTTCCAGTATTATAAAAACCAGGCATTCCTATAAATCTTTCATCCAGAAACATTGGTCCCCTAACAGCTAACCAGGAATAGAATTGCTTCTCACTGGAGGCTCAATAAATATTCTGTCCCCTGGGGTACAGCTCCATTAGAGGATGGCTTTTTTTTCTCCTGTTAGTTACTCCAGACCAGCAGGCTGAGGAGTCCTCTTCAGTTCCTGCACTGTTAATGTGCACTGAAGTGAGGTGGAGATTTCCAAGGGAAGCTCTGGGAGGTGGGAACCCAGTGCTTGTGGGCTTCAGTCCTCACCTGCTGAGGCCAGTCATTTAAAGGCTTGTGTCAAAACACCTGACAATTAAAGAAATCACTGTGGTTTCTACATGGACTGGGGAGCAGATGAGGAAGCAGATCTTTTCTCCTGTCAGTTGAAGCTTGTTCAGTCCCAAACCCCTGAAAGAGAAGGGGACACCCCTGGGCTGCAGTTGCTTTCCAATATGACTGTTTCCAGCACATCAGCAACAAGCCTAAAAACATGTGATTAAAAGCAAAAAGAAACAACCCTGGTGTTAAATTAGCAGGGACTACCTTATAATTAATTTAAGATTAATGGGAACAACTGAGTTAAGATTCTGTAACGATAATTAGCAAGCAAATTACAATAAAAGAGAAGGGAGCAACTAAAAGTAATTATAGTGTACATACATTAAGATCCTGCACTGCCTCACAAAGTAACACAAGTATTGAGATAACGACTCTGCCTTCAGCCTGTGAGGAACAGCACAAGCAGTGGGGTACCAACAACCCTGAGGTTCCTCTAGCATCACTGCTGGAGTCCCACAGCTTGTGCATCTGATCCTGGTAACTCTTTCTACTGTTAAATATAAACCTGAGTGCAGTACACATACATAGTACAAAGCTGGGGGAAAGAAGGAGAGAAAAAAGGAATTCATTAAAGCTACACAGTGAAATGCTTTGGGTTCGGGGAGTAGAAGGAGCCTTTGCACTCTTCATTCAGCATTTCCACTCTTCACCTCTCACGTGAGTTCTGGCACTGTCTTTGTTTCCATGATTTCACACTGCTCCCAGGGAGACTCCTGTCTGCACCAGGACAGAGCTTGGATAAAGAGAGGGATTTACTGCCTTGGCTCTGCCATCGTGCTTAGGGTTGGTTCTCAGGCCTGATGTGCTTACTGGGGGGGAAAAAAAGCCTGTTATTATTATGTCTGGAGTTACTTCTACAGTTCTCACCATGGCTGTGTCAGGCAGGTCACAGACATGAGGAAATCCTGTGCAATGAGTTGACAACCTCACCCCTGTCATGGCCAATGGGAGATGGGAGAAGGAAGCAGGGAGAAGTTCAGTGCAAGCTGAGACCCTTAACTCTTGGTTTGGGGACAGTTTTGTGTTCTGTTGCATGATGGATATTCACTCTGCTCTGTATCTGTCACAGCCATGTCACTTCTGCAGTCTCTGTTTAGGTCCTTGTGTTGTCATGACTCTCTCCTGGTTAGATGTGTGGGCAGCACCTGAGGCCCGTGTCCTCCAGGGGGAAATTGAGCTGCTCCTGGAACACAAAATAACAACTTACAGAGACTGAGCAATTAATGAAGGTCCAAAACAGCTTGGAGGGGAGGGGAGGGTCAATGTGATCAAAACAGCTCATCACCTGGATGGGTTTTGGTGTCCACCAGGAGCAGGGCAGGTTTCCCCTACGGGAAGGATACATGCTATGTGTATGCATCCCCTTGGATGGGGATGAGGAAACTCTGGTGCTGCTCCAGACTCTGAATTCAGCTGGAGTCAGCTGAGGATCTTGAGCAAACCCCTTCACTTCTTTTGTCACATTCCATTTGCCAAACATCCTGCTTGGTGCTTCCTTTCCTTGCCAGATCTCTACAAAGCCCCACCAAGCGGGGCGCTGGGTGCATCACCCCTGCCCGGCCCGGCCTGGCCGTGGGGTGTGTGAGAAGGGCAGCCCAGCTCCCCCCAGCCCTGCAGCACCAGCAGCAGTGAGTCACCTTCTCCCCCCCCTCCAAGATGTCACCAGATGACAAAGCATCACATCGGATTCAGATTTGCAAATTACAACTTTGGGCACAGCCGAGCAGAGCCGCGCTGCTGTGACAAATGAGCGAGTTTCTGATGTTACAGCACAGGTCATTTGTTAGGAGAGGAGGCTTCTCCCCCCCTGGGGGGTTTTTATATATATATTTTTTGTTGTTGTTTTAGCATTTCAAATCTTTGATTCATCGACTCAGACCACTCGAGGTGCAGACAACGGCGAGAGTAGCATTTTAACTAGGCAAACAGAGCTGCTTTAGGAGCGGCCTCTTTTGAGAGGTTAATATTATAAATGCATTTTAAATGTCTAATACATAATCAAATGCCATAAAAATGGAAATGTTATGAGTATCGAAGCCCAGAGAACAAAAATCATTGCTCATTGCTCTTGCCACCAAAGAATTCAGCTGTGAATATAAGCTGAAAACTTGCCTGGAGTCATATTCCTGGAAATATCATGACAGAGTGAAAAAAATGAATGGGCCATGCCTACTTTTTCCTCATTTTAGGGTTACTGTGAAGTGCAGAGTGGAGCCTCTGGATCTCAGTCACAGACCCCACACGCTTGGATAACCAAAAGTTGCAAGGGTTCATAGAATCATAGAATGGTCTGAGTTGGAAAGGACCTTAAAGATCATCTAGTTCCAACCCCCCTGCATGGGCAGGGACACCTCCCACCAGACCAGGTTGCTTCAAGCCCCATCCAACCTGCCCTTCAACACTTCCAGGGATGGGGCAGCCACAGCTTCTCTGGGCAACCTGTTGCAGTGTCTCACCACCCTCACAGCAAAGAATTTCTTCCTAATGTCCAACCTCAATCTCCCTCTGCCAGTTTTAATCCATTCCCCCTCATCCCATCCCTCCCTGCCCTTGTCCAAAGTCCCTCCCCAGCTTTCCTGGAGCCCCTTCAGGCACTGGAAGGTGCTCTAAGGTCTCCCTGGAGCCTTCTCTTCTCCAGGCTGAACACCCCCAACTCTCCCAGCCTGTCTCCAGAGCAGAGCTGCTCCAGCCCTTGGATCATCTCTGTGGCATCCTCTGGGCTTTCTCCGTGAGCTTCTTATACTGGGGGCTCCAGAACTGGACACAGTGCTCCAGGTGGGGTCACATGAGAGCTGAGTAAAGGGAGAGAATGTTTCTCCTAGGCTCATTCACTACCTTCTTGCCAGGTCCTTCCAAGCAGCCCCACCAGCTGCATCCCTGTATGTGGGAAAAGGGTTTAGTGTCAATCAGGAGCAAGGCAGGTCCCCCCAAGGGGAAGGATATCTGCTACGTGTATGCATCAGTCATGAGCTGTCTAGAAGGTGCACGACAGAGGAGGTGTGTCAGTTTGGCACCGAGTTGACAGTCTCTCTCAATTCACCCTTCCCCCCCCTCCTCCCCCAAGGTGGGGAAAGAGAGAGAAAAATGAGAAAGAGAGGCTTCCTGGGTTGAAAAGTGAAACAGATCGATTTTAATTATTAGTGACAAGGGAATATATATTTGCAAAGGGATGTGCAAAACCCGATCCCCTCCCTCCTCCCCTGACCACTCTCAGTCTCCCAGCTGAAGGAGGGAGTGTCTGGGCACACGGACGGGGTCCTGGGATGTTGGCTGTGAAGAAAAATGGGAAAAAAAAGAGAGAGCCAAAGAGAGGGTGATAGAAGCAACAGTAAGCAGAAAAGTGAGATAAAAAGGAAAAAGAGAGGCTTGACTTCCCTGATGTCTTAACCTGTACTGAAAACCAAATAGAGAAAATATGATGAGAAGGGAATATTCTGGTTTGCTGATCCTGCCTTCAGTCTAATCTGCTCCCCCGTAGGGGGGGAGGCTGCAGACACCCAGAAGTGACCTTGGTTATTATCAGTCCACTGGCACTGCTCAAAAGTTCACTGAAAGGAAGAAAAAAAAAAAAAAATCAGCAAAGAGCTTGCTCAAACCAAAACAGGAGGATAACCACTAGGTGAATGCATGATAAAATGTATAAGGAGCTGATTACACCTACATGGAGGAGAGTTGTAGCTCGGATAATTGAGTTTCAAGCTGATGGGCAGCAGTTCCTGCCGTGTCCCTTCCCATCCAGGGGAAGCACATAACATTTTGGTCATTCCTTGCAAGAAAATTAAGCTTATGCCATCCCATCCCAGAGACTTGTCACCCTACACTCTGTGTGAGCATTTCTGCTGGTGCTGAGAAGGCAGAATGAGCCCCTGGACCCTCAGGGCCCTCGGGGCTGCCTGGCCTTACTCCCTGCAGACCCACATGGCTCCTGCACACACGTGTGCACACGTGTGTGTGTCTGCCACACGCCTGTAAATCTACATCCCACATTCATGTCTAATCCTCAACCCCTACTTATGAGCACAGGGACTGCCCCCCCAAGTCCTCACATCACACCCATCACACTTTAAAGGCTTTTCAGGCATTGCCCATTGCAAAAATATTACTGGAATACACGATTTCCCATAGTAGGCACGACTCAGCAATGCAACACCAGGACCTGCCAGCTGAGGCCATTTGCATTAGGTTTATCACTAAATGTGTCATTCATCCAACTAAAGTGGCTTGTGTGAAGGGCTGGAGCTGACAACTGTCCCACCCTGAAGGCAGCTGGTGCAGAGAGAAGAGAGGCAGCAACTGAGCTCACCATTAGTTCAAGGTTCTGTTTGCAGAGTGGGAAGTGGCAGTCTGAAGTGGTTTGGGGTTTGTTTTTTGTTTTGCGTTGTTTGTTTTTTTCAATTAGTGAAATGAGCCCGATGACTGTTTGGAAAGCAAAAAGGTTACATTTCAAAATTGAAACCCAACACATTAATGTTATCAAAATGTAGCGTTGGGATTGATGGGAGATGAGAGCAGCTGCCTCCTTAGATGGTTTCTGGGTCCAGTTTTGGTACAAACAGTTCAGCTTGGGTGAACTTTAGCAGATACCAGCACCCAGGAAACATTACAGGTGCCTTTGTAAAAAGGGTCAGATGACACTGCCTCCTGAGTCCCAGCTTAACCTGTCCCAAAGCATGAGAACTGAGAACCCCCATCCCTCCCTCTCCTACCAGATGTGCCCCAGTGCCAACCTCTCCACAACCATTTCTCCAGATGCCTCCAGCAAACATCTACCTTTGGCAAAGGCATCAGCCTGGGTGATTTATGGGCTTCACCTCCAGAAGTTTGCTGCTGTCAAAGCCTACAAAAGAAGGTGCCTGCCCAGGCCCCCGCCCAGCAGCACCCTCCAGCTCTCCTCTCATGCGTGCAGCAGGCTTGGAGAGATAACAAATAACTAGGAGGCAGCCTGAGGTTTTAAAGGAGACAAGTCAATCTTGACTTATTGTTATTATCTCCTAATAGTTTACACTGTATTATTGTATAATTACTCAGTGAATCATGCTGACAGTTTGCGTGTCTGCTGTTTCTAGGAGTTACTCCCATCCCTGCCACTGAAGGCATCATTACTCTTAGATGCAGAGGTGCTGCCCTGGTGGGTCATGTCGTGCAGTCATTCCACTGCCAGGCCACTCCAGGAGAGCACCAAGACACTGTTTGCTTGGTTTCGGTAACACTTTCACATCTCTGTAAATAATTCCTTGCTAATTATCCTCTGACTGGCTGGTACTTATTGTACAGCCCCATGAATAATAGAACGGGGAGTAAATCTTTATTTTAATAAGGCCGAGGAATATTTAATTCAGCCACTGTGCATTAAATTAAACCAGCCTTTACCAAAGTGGATGAGACACTGAGCTCCATCTCCTGCAGAGATTGCTTTGTCACTGTGGTTCTTTAGGCCACCAATGTTTTTATTGTGCCTGTGCAGACTTTGCTGGTGGCATCTCCACTGCTTCATTCTGGGAGTCCATCAAGTCCTGCAGTGACAGTGGCTGAAATAAAGGGCTGTTTCTCTGAGCTGCTCTGAAAGCCCCAATCATGCAGATAAAACCTGGGCTTCATGGAGAAACTCCTCTTTTTGAGCCTCCCTCTCTCTTATTTCAGTAGCACCTGACTTGCTTTCCAGCCAAGCTGGTTTTTGCCACAGAGTGCCCACAGCCAGCCCCTTCCCACCCCTGCAGGGCAGCTCTTAGCTTCATGTTTTTATTGCAGCTGCTATTTTGCTTGCTAGTGTTCCCCAGTTATAATTTACTGAGTGCTAACAGGCACTGATCTCCTCCCCTCAGCTGAACCCCACTTGCTCCAGCTCCTGAGATGTGTGACAGCCTTGGACACATATGCAGAGGGCTCAGTGTCTGCCTGCACCCCCCAGCTCTGCCCTTTGCTGGTGCCTGGAGTAGCTGATAGCAAAGAAGAGGTTTGGGGACATGGGTGGCATCCGAGAGGCCAGCGTGCACAGGCTGGACTCTGCCTCCTTCCATAGCCCTGGTTTGCATAGAATCCCAGACTGGTTTGGGTTGGAAGGGACATCATCTATTCCCACTCCCCTGCATGGGCAGGGACACCTCCCACCAGACCAGGTTGCTCCAAGCCCCATCCAACCTGTCCTTCAACACTTCCAGGGATGGGGCAGCCACAGCTTCTCTGGGCAACCTGTTCCAGGGTCTCACCACCCTCACAGGGAAGAATTTCCTCCTCATGTCTCACCTCAATCTCCCTCTTCTAGTTTTAATCCATTCCCCCTCATCCCATTCCTCCCTGCCCTTGTCCAAAGTCCCTCCCCAGCTTTCCTGGAGCCCCTTCAGGCACTGGAAGGTGCTCTAAGGTCTCCCTGGAGCCTTCTCTTCTCCAGGCTGAACACCCCATCACTGGTGTGCTGTACCCCTGTGAATCACCACTACCCATTATTTTTCAGCATTTGCTGGTTTCTTGTGATTTTCCTGTGTGCCAAGTGACATTCCTTTTTTCACTGCTGGGCTTCACCTCACTGTCTGGACAGGGGGCTTGACTGCAGCTGTTAAACAGCTCAAGCAGAATGACCCAGCAGTGCTCTGCTAATTGCATGAGTTTCTCATGGCTAATTGTGTCTGCTCTGACGTCAGGCAGGCTCCTGCTCAGCCCTGCTGCAGAGGGAGGGAGGCAGCTGCTGCTCTGTGCTCTCTGTAGCCTGATGGATTTGGCCTCAGCACCCCCATCTTCTCACCCTGATGTGCCTGGGTCAGCAGCCTCTCCCTGCCTTTCTGCAAAGGTGTTGGTGGTCCATGCTCTGGTCTGGTCAGTCCCATCACAGCAGGACCAAGACCAGGAAACCTGGCTTTCCCAACTACAGTTTCAACTCAGCTCCTGCTTTGTCAACACCATCAAAGATTTGAGCTGGTCCCACTTGGGCCTTGCCCAGAGCTAAAGCCACTGCTCACCACTGGCTGGTCTGCACAGCCCCAGTCTTCAAAACTGGCCTCCATGAGTGCAGACTTTGGTGCCTTCCGTGGCACACAGTGATGAGGAGGCAGGTTAAAAACTGCTTATCACAAGAGGAGGGAAATGATGCTGTGGAAGTGACTCAGCAAGGCAAATCCCATAGGAAATTCCATCAACCAGCATGCATCTAAAATCTGGGCATTTCTGGGGGTGCTTTGGTTGAGATCAGTGGAGCTGGCTGTTAAATCACAACCACCTCCCATGTAGTCTCTTAAAATTAACTACCAGTGTTACTCTTTATGGCTTATCCCCCTTTTCCAGGGATCTCTGTCTGTTCCCAGGCAGGACAGGGCATCCCTCCCAGCATTTTGGGGAGATCTGATCTCAGCACCCCCCTCCCCTTTCAATCCCACTGCCACAACCAGTTCATACTTCTTTGGCAGCACCACCTCATCTAATGTTCCACAGTTCTGTAAATCTGCAGCCAGTTTTAGTGGCTGAAAAATCATGGTGTGAAGCATCTCACTTTCAAGCACCTCAAAGTATTCTTGTATTTGATCTTGCCATTTGATTTCCCAGTGACAGAGAAGTCTCACTTCCCAGTGTGGATCAGGAAACACCAATCCAGCCTGTGCCAGCCCTGTTTCTCAGCAGGGCTTTCTCATTGAGGAGCAACATGCAGGCCAAGGTAACAGTTATAGACAGGTTTGCATTCCAGGAGACATGCATCTATTTATTGAAAATGTTTAAACTAGAAAGTACTTGTGGAGTTAATCGTTATTTATGACCACATGTCACACCCTCTTCAAGTGCTGAGGGGCTCTAACCAAACACAGAGAAAACATCAGGCAAACAGGAAAATGACAGAGTCCAAATGCAAAGGAAATCTTTGAGTTCGATCCATCTCATTTGCACCTCCAGCCTCCTGGGGCTAAGCAGCAAACTGCTCCTTGAAGCCTCCACACTGATGGCACATGTCTGGCAGTGAGAGAAGTGGCTCAGGGAGGTGTCCCCCTCCTGGGAACCCTGCCAAAAGGGACTGATCCTGACTGCCAGCCCCACAGACCACCTCCTTCCCAGAGCTGTTAGCTCTCCTCTCTCCCTACTCTCCTTCAGCCTTGGGGACACCACATCCTAACACCAGGATGTAACTCCTGATTTTGGAAAGGTTGAGCCACCAAATGACTTGCTGAAGCCAAATGGTCTTGGGGTGCTAAGTGCTGTGCTGAGCTGTGGTTTATTGTCTATCTTTTAACAGGGTGAAATCTTGATCTTGGGAAAGCCAAAGGGAGTTTCACCATCGATTCAGCAAGGCCACCCTGTAATCCTTAACACTCCTCCAGAGGAGGGATCTGGCTCTCCTCCCAGCACTGGAAAATGAGGGTTCATTTTGAATTATTTAAACACAGTTCATTGGGGTCATCCCTTCATGTTTCAGGGCTTTGGTCCTCAGGGAGAGCAGATCCAGGTTGTCCCCACTGTGGGTGGGCAAAGCACCATTCCTGCCCTGCTTTGCTCAGCCCTTCTGCCTTTGTCCAGTTTTGTGCAACACTGGATGGATTTCCCCAACCCTACAGTGCAATGAGAAACAACGAGTAGTTCTCCAGAAACCACATCTCCTGTTTGAAAGGTTGCTACTTTAAGATAAATCTTCACTGACCAACCTTTCTTCTGAGCTCTCTCCCCACCAGCTGAGGGTGTGTATAACTCCTGAATCCAGCACATTTATCCAACTTATCAATAGGTAGCTCTCAGCTCATAATCAAGCTCATATTGTTTTCTTAACAAACGGGAATTTGCTCAAACTCTCACCCTTAACTCAACTACTGTTTGTAAAACAAGAGAGAGATTATAATTAAAAAAGCAAGCACAGCTTGTGTACACACAACCCTAACTCTGGGAAGCGTGGAGGAATCTGGGGCGGATATGCCTGGATATAGAAGCCCAGAGTTATTCTGGTTGCTGATTCAGTCCCTTTTAAGATGCACGGAGCCGTTACTCACAGTAGTAGCTCCGGGCCATGTGCTCATCTGAATTTCACTACCAAGCTCATGTGGGTGCATTAGGTTTACACCAGCAAGAGGGGAATCTGGTCCACATCTAGGGAAGCCTACTGGAGGTGAGATGATCCTGGGTTGCATTGAGGCCACTTCAGGCATGTATTACCTGTGAAGTCTCTTTTATACTGCCAGAGAATGAGAAAGGGAACCATGTGAGGAGCTCCAGCTGTACCAGACTAGGCAGAGCACAGCATCTGTGTGTCATTTATGACCTGCTGCATCCTGAGTAGAAGCAGACCCTTGAGGAGTCCAAGGACAGGCTCCCTGGCAGTGCTGTGGCCACCACCCTGTCTTCCCCTGGCACCCATCCAGCTGGGAATTTTGAGTGAGCTCAGCTTTTGCTCAGAATAGTGATTTCTGACTCCTTTCCCTGGTGTTTCCTGTGCTGCACAAGCTGCACAGCTCTGGTTCTCACTGTGCAGAGCACCATCCTTCCTCCAGCTCCTTAGTAACTCCAGTAAAGCAGAAAGCTTTCACTGGGCTGCAGTGGGTGGTTGCTCTGGATGCTGGCAAAGATATAAGCAGATAACAAGCAGCTGATTGGTGGCCTTTAAAGGAAACTTAATTATTATACATCATTATATCAATTGAAAAGTACACAAATCTTTATAGTGCTTAAACAGTGTGATTGATCCTGGGTTATTCATAAACTACCCATTTCTGCTGGCGTCCATGAAAGCCTTTCCAGGCTGTGTAAAACACAGGACAGTCGTTGGCACAAGAGCTGCTGGGAGCTGTGCTCACCCTCTGCTGCTGCCCCAGAGGTGCCTGGGCAGGGCCAGTCCCTGGGTGCTCTGCTGCAAGCTCAGCAGCAGCCCTTGCCCACCGCCCTGGGGCTCCTTCTTGAAGGTGCAGAGAAGGTCCCTGCACATGTAGTTTGCAGCACAGAAAGTTCATTTTGGTTTTACCAAGTTGTCATTGAGCTGAAATCCATTTGCTTTCCAGCAGCCTAGTGGGAAGCTGTGGTATTCAGGCATGTCCCACTTTGCAAAGTCTGGAGACTGTCAGGAGCATAATGTAAGACTGTATGAAATCAGACTGAGACTCCATCTGCTCCAGTATCCTGTCTCTGATAAAAACACATACCTAGAGAAGAGAATAAAGATAAGGACAGTGTGTAACACTGTTCCCCCAAATACTCAGCTAATTTCTGTCAGCCTGGGGTCAGGCTGTGGAAGTCAGACATGTATCTTTGCATTAATGGCCCTGAAATGGTTTTTCACAACACCTGATGTGGAGCAGTAGACTGTTCTTCTTTTGATCCCTCTCTGCTAATTTCATTTGATGTTTCTGAATGTGCCTGGGTGCTCTCAGGAGGGATGCTGGTTTGTACAGGCCAGAGAGGACACCTCCCCTGAGCAGAGCACTGGAGATGCTGGTGTCCAAACCAACCTTTTGCAGAGCACTTAAGTAATCACACAGTGTCACCATAAACCTCCCTGGAGAAGCAAAGGGTGGGATTAACTGAGCAGGACTGGCAGGGAGACTTGTAACCCCCAGGCTCACAGCCAAGGTGAAGGCCAATCTGATGGCCATGAAATGGATTGCACCCCAGCACCAATTTGCTGCCCAAAAGCTGAGTCTCTGCACTAGAGCTTGTGCAGGGCAATGCCAGCTGACCCAGGCTAAGATTTCCAAGCACAAGGTGCCAGTTTTCCCTTTAAGTTGGCTCTCAGATCAACATTTTGAATTCCTCCTTCTTTTTCTAAGGTCAGCATCAGGTATTCCCAGTTATCACAAAGAAGTGCCCCATTACTTCATCCGGAAGAACAGGAGAAAAGAAATTGGAAATAGTGATTATTTGTCTTGTGCAATTATTCTGGGAACTGTTCCCTGGGGACTTACTGCATAATGTGATGTCAATGAACGTGAGAAAAAAACCCTTTATTGTCATGAAAAACACCCACCGTGAGGAACATATTCAAGGTGTCTTAGTGTCCATGTGAAAATGTCTCATCTTGGTCCCTTTCTGTCCATCTCAGAGATGTGACAAACCTCATGTGCCACTGTCTCCAGGGGCTAAAGGGGGGATGTGGGAGGATGCTGCACTAGTATTTAGGAGTAGCTGGAAGGAAAATAAACAGTCTTGTTTTTTCCCTGTCTTGTGAAAGGTTGAGGAGGCTTTTAGGAGCATGATATGCAAACTGGTAGATTTCCAGCTCCTGATTCCCCCTTATTTGCCATCACCTTTCGTTGCACCAAGGAACTGATACTGGTAAAGGGGAGAAAGACAATGGGGACATGTTCTTTCCCCAGATTTTAAAGCCTGGTACATTGACACAAGACAAATTGCTTCCTTGGAGCATTTTGTTTACAAGATTAATGGCAAATTAAAACAAATTCAAACAATTCATGTGATGCTGTTCAAGCAACTAATATTCTTGCAGATATAAAGGAGGAAGTGGAGGGGACAGCTCAAAAGCAGAGCAGGGGGGGATCAGAAAGTGTTTGGTAGGTGCATTTCCAATCAGCCTTTCTCAGTTCTCCACAAAGGTTTTACACCTTCAGGTATATTGTTTTAAAATATCAACTCAGAGACAGAAAAAAAAATCCTTGACAAGAGAAAAACATGGACATGCCATCTCAGAGAATCATTCAGTCCATTAACCATTGCTCAGAGAAGCACCAAAGCACCATGTGCACCCACCTCGTGCTCACCCAGCCACATCCAACCACTTGAAGAGCAGGAGAGAGTGGGAGAAGGGAACAAGGAATATAAATGTGTGCAGTGATTATGGGGACAGCTGAAGAGGAAAAGAAGAGAGATTAGGAATCTTCTCCTTTGGGCCTTATATGCCTGGAGCAAACCCACTCCTCTGGGAGGGGTAAATGAATCAATTAAAACTTTCCCAAAAAGTATTGATAACATTTTTTCAGGAAAACTAATCCTGACAACATCTATCTTTGTGTCAAGGCAGAGGCAGTCCCTGTGTCCCTCCCAAAGGAATCTTCTTTCTTCTGCAGTTTCATTTCTTTGGGGCTTTTTCCATTTAAGAGCTCCTTTCATTTTGGCTTCCCATGGGATTATAGGAAAGAAGAAAGCAGGTAATTTTAATTAAAAAAAAAAAAATCACCAGCCATCAGATAAGCCAGCTGCTGAAGCCCACAGGGAAGCATTAATAAACAAATCCCAACTGGCTAGGATGGGAGGAGGAACACTTGCCAGGGGCTGGATCCTGGCCTGGAGAGAGGCCAGGCTTGGTCTGAGCCAGGTACCATTGTCCTTCCTGCTGTACCAGCCTGTGCCTGGAAACCTGCTGCTCTCTACAGGAGAGCTGGGCAGGGAAACTGAGGCACAGAGCAAGGTGTCCAGCTTCACCTCTCAAAGCAGGCACGACAGACCCAGTGGCCTTCCCTTGTCCTCACAGCCTAACACAGGGCTGCAGCAGAGCCCTGTGATCCCAGTGGGATTTTTGGGGGGTCTCCCAGCTCTTCCCTGACTGCTTTCCAGCCTTGAGCACAACCAGGCTGTCATGAGCCAGGAATGAGGGTCTCAAACTCAGCTCCCAGCTCCACTGGCCATCCAACCACTTGCCTCTGATGCTCCTCCACATCCTTGTTTTTAACCTCTGCCACCAACTCTCCCTTACAAACAAGGCCCAGAGCCAGATCCAGTTGGGATGGAAGCTAAAATTCCCCCAGGCAGCCTCAAAAGCTCCTCAAGAACTGCAGAGGTGGCTTTGCAAGAGGCTCCTGCAGGGGCCTGTCTGAGGCTGGGGCAGTGCCCACAGACAGACCCCACGGTGGGGACAAGGGGGACACATCCTGGCCAGGGGCAGACCCTCCTGGATCCCAGGAGGGTGCAGATCCTCTTTCCCACTCCTCCTCCTGGGAAAACATGCTGATCCTCCTCTGAAGTTTGCAGAGAGGGACCCAAACTTTCTCTGCTGCCAGCAGAAGCAGAATCCAGCCCCAAGTGTTCAAAGTTCCCCACTGTTGGGTTTTTTTTTCCCTTTTTTTTTTTTTTTTAAAATCAATGTCATTTTAAAATTATATAACTGCAAAAAAGCATCAGAAAAACTTAGGGATGGCAATTCTATTTTATCAAACCTTCTCTCCATTAGTCTTCCCACACAACTGCTGTCACCCATTAGTCTGCCAAAGAAACATGAGATGGATCCTTGCTGGTTGGCAGCTCAGCAGGTAGCACTTACCTGTCCTGCCAACCAGCCCTGTTGCCTCCTGCCCAGCATCCCTGTGGAATGACCTTACCCACGCCAAGGACAGCAGGAATATTGGTGGGGACAGTCCTTTAGAACTGACCCAGTGTCCTCTAGTCCTGGCCAAATCACAGAAAGGAGGGAAAAGGCCCCAAACTCCCCTGCAGTAGCTGCTGGTCTTGGGAGAGTTTGCATGGAGCTGGGATTTCCACAGATGGGAAATGCTTAAATGAACCTGGCTGAAATCCCTGGCAATATTCCCATTGAATTTGAAAGGAATTGGGGCAACTTTGGGCCTCTCAAAATTTTTCCTTTGAAAGAGATTTTTGATGGGAATTCAGGGTTTGTTGTTGTTTTTTTTTTTTATGGAGAAGGAGATTTTTTTTCCTTGTGCAGAAAGGTGTTGTTTCCCGTGGGAAATGTTCCTGAAAATCCCCTGGTATCATAGAATCATAGAATCATGGGAGGGTTTGGGTCTGAAGGGACCTTGAAGATCATCTAGTTCCAACCTCCCTGCATGGGCAGGGACACCTCCCACCAGACCAGGTTGCTCCCAGCCCCATCCAACCTGCCCTTGAACAGCCACCATTGCCCTGAGAGTCTCCGTGTGCCTTTTGCTTTGCAACACCATGGGGTGACCATGCCAGGAGCAGAATCAGGTCAAAGCTGAACCTGCTGGAGACTTGGCCTCCTTATGCCTCCAGCTGCATCCCCCAGGTACACGGGGATTTTATAATAATTGCATTTATTGATTTCTTCCCTCCAATGTGACCTCTGAGGCTGCAGCACATGGGGTGTGAGTGAGTGTGTGGATGTGAGACACACACCTTGCCCAGACACCAACCCCCACACCTGCTTCTCTTCTGTCACAGAATCCTAGAATACCAGGTTGGAAGGGGCCTCAAGGATCATCTGGTCCAAATTTTCTAGATAATTATATAGTTGAAATGAGATGGCTCAGCACCCTGTCAAGCTGAGACTTGAAACTGTCCAATGGAGGGGAATCCACCACTTCCCTTGGGAGATTATTCTAATGTCTAACTAACTGTTCTTGTGTTCAAAAATTTTCTTCTGGAGTCCCATTGGAATCTCCCAAGGAGTAACTTGTACCCATCACCCCTTGTCTTTTCCATGTGACTCCTCATAAACAGGGAGTCTTCACCTTCTTGGTAGCCACACTTTATGGACTGGTACATGGTCATAAGGTCTCCCTTGAGCCTTCTCTTCTCCAGGCTGAACAAACCCAGTTTTCTCAGCCTCTCCTCATATGGCAGGTCCTCCAGTCCTCTGATCATCCTCATGGCCCTTCTCTGGACCCTCTCCAGCCTGTCCCACCCTTTATGTAGAGCAGGGACCAGAACTGAACACAGTGCTCCAGGTGTGGTCAGTCCTCAAGACATCCATCTCCAGGTGACTATGCTGTGGATCTCTGATACCTGCTCTGGCAATTCCTGCTCTCCACACAGAACCAATGGCTCACAAAGACAAAACAACCCGAAACTAGAATTTTTTCAGCAGCAAATTAATGTGCAATTATTAGTGCCACCAATCATTCCCAGAGCAAATAGATTTGGGAATGAGGAGGTTTCAGTGGCAACTTTTGGATCAGGTCCTACCTGTGGGACTGCTCCAAGGCTGTTTCATACTTAAAACTCCAGCCAAAGCCTCTGGGGGGAGACCCCAAACTGGCTCAGCAAGTTAAATGGTTGCTTTCCACCAGATGACCCTCATGAAGCAAATAAAGAGCTCCAAACATGGCCCTGGTGCTGTGGGATGAAAGTCTGATGTTGTTTCATGCAGGAGGTGACTGTCCCCTTTTATCCCAGCTGAGCTGTGCTTGTATTTCAGCATTTAAGCATCACTTTTCCTGCTTCCCTCCCTGCTGGGGAGACTGTGGCAGCCTCATCCTTCACTTGTGTTTGAAATCATAGCAGCAGGCCAAAGAGAAGGAAGGGCTATTTCCCACCTGGCTTCCAGAAGAGTCTTCAGATACCTTGAAAAGACAAAGAATAAATATTAACTTAAGAAATTGTTCCTTTAACTTGATTGAGCAGCAAAATTGCCTGGGAGAGGTTATAATTTTCAGTCCCCTTCAGCATCTAACCACAGAGCAGCTTTCCTCTGTGCTTGCTAGGGCTGGTAAATTAAACCTGAGAAAAAAAAGGTTCAGCAGAGGCAGGAAGGGTGGAATTAAGGCAGTAGGAGAATGTTCTCAGCAGACAGAAGAGGTGACATGAAATGTTCACCAGGACTCATCCTGGCCTGGTGTGACCAAAGGGGCTGATGTGCTGGTGCCATGCTCAGCCCCAAATGCCCACTGGGAAGCTCCAGGTTCCCTTTTTCCAGGTGCTGTTACTCCATGGGATGTAGCATTTGAGGCCAGGTGAAGTCCAGAAGAGCCTCCAGACCCACTTTCACACTCCAGGCTTATGCCCATGGAGCATCCAGAACTACCCCCTTGAGCCAGGAGAGCCAGGGTCTCCCTCCCACCCTTCCCACTATCTCATCCCACCACCACATACGAACCTGGATCAGCTCGTGGCCCCACAGCCCAGCACCAAAACACTGAATTACACAGATTGGAGCAACAAAGCGGGCTCAGAGGTTTTTTTTTTCTCTTTCCCTGGCTTCTTTTTTAATTAAGCCAGAACATCTCCTGTGGCAGAGCACACAAAGCAGTAAAACCTTTGGAGCGTGATTAAACACCCCAGCGAAGCCGCGACAACATCGCTCCTGCTCCCGCCTTCCACAGCCCATCAGAAATAAAGACATGAGCTAAAATAGCAGGAGCTCACCCAGCAAAATGCCAAGTGACTCCAAGCAAACTTCATCCCTTTATGTGCAGGAGGGAAAAAGACAAAAACATTTTTAAAAAAAAAGAAAGAAAAAGAAATGGCGACACAAAAGGGCGGCTGCAGCCCCGCTCTGAGAAGAGCTGCCTCAAGGCTCTGGAGTTCAGAGATGCAGCTCTCTCTCCCAAAAGGAGAGAATATTCAACTTTATTTTTTCTCCTCTGGAAGATGGAATGGTTTCTCCAGCCTCTGGATGTGGCTTGTGCAACCCCCCCTCTTTCCTGCAGTCTGGCAGGGCTGATTTTTTAAAGGCGTTGCTTTCTTTTTTCTCTCTGCTTTGTGGTGGGCTGGATGGATCCAGGATAACTCCAGCAGGGCCAGTTAACATGGGAGAAGTTTACCAAAAACTCAGGTTTCATCTGCCAGCCTCTCATTCCATCTGTCTCTCTCCATTTTCTTACAGTCCCCAGACAGAGGAGCAATGTCTGCTCCAGCTCACGTACACAGAATCACAGAATCACCTTGGTTGGAAAAGACCTTCAAGATCATTGAGTCCAACCATCAACCCAACACTGACAAGTCCTTAACTAAACCATATCTCTAAGTACTATGTCTATATGACTCTTAAATACCACCAGGGATGGTGACTCCACCACTGCCCTGGGCAGCCTGTTCCAATGCCTGAAAACCCTTTGGGCAAGAAATTCTTCCCAACATCCCATCTAAACCTTCCCTGGTGCAACTTGAGGCCATTACCTCTTGTCCTGTTACTTATAACTTCACTGAACAGACCAATCACACCTCTTCACAACCTCCTTTCAGGTAGTTGTAGAGAGGGAGAAGGTCTCTCCTCAGCCTCTTTTTCTCCAGGCTGAACAACCCCGGCTTCCTCATAAGACATCAGCTCCAATATGTTCTTTTTCTGCCTCACCCTCTCCTGCTCAGCATGACCATGGGATGTTTCACCATGGCTGAGCTAGAACTTCAGAGCTGGCCAAGCACTGAGGCTACCCAGTTCTGGAGGGGAGGCCCTTGGCCAGCCCTGACAGCTCTGGCCAGCAGGATGGTGGCCACAGGGCCACCAAAATGCATGGAGAGCATTGCAACAGGTTGTCCCCATCTTCCCTTGTGACCAGGGTACTGGTAGGTCCAAGATGCCCCATGCACAATGACAGATTTATTGACTGCAACAGAAAAGGAGCTTACTGATAGTAAGAGGATGTGAAAACTTTGCTTTTTAACTTGCTCCAGAGATTGGTGTTAAAATTAGTTCTTAAGGAATACAGAGGTATTTTCATTTGTTTCACTCCCTCTCCTCTTCAGCAGAGAAATGGAAAACAGAAAAGAAAAAAAAAAGAGGGGAGAAAATTGGGAGGATGCCAGGTGAGGGGTCTAAAATAGATTAAAATCATTTGTCTTTTCTACCTGCAGAAGAAAAAAAAATGTAGATATACATATATTTACACACAGAGGCATATCTGTATATATGTATACATATAGTACCATTTTGTTGCTTTAATCACAGAATCAGTTAGGTTGGAAAAGACCTTCAAGATCATCAAGTCCAACCATTAACCCTACTCTCCCAAGTCCAGCACTGAGCCATGTCCCCAAACACCACATCCAGATGACTTTTGAACACATCCAGAGATGGTGACTCAACCACCTCCCTGGGCAGCACATTCCAATGTCTGACAACCCGTTCAGTGAAAAAGCTCTTCCTAATGTCTAGTCTCAACCTCCCCTGGTGCAGCTTGAGGCCATTTCCTCTTGTTCTATCACCAGTTACTTGTGAGAAGAGACCAGCACCGACCTCTTTACAACCTCTTCAGTTGTAGAGGGCGATGAGGTCTCCCCTCAGCCTCCTTTTCTTCAGACTAAACAGCCCCAGTTCCCTCAGCTGCTCCTCATAAGACTTGTTCTCAGGCCCTTTACCAGCTTGATCACCCTTCTCTGGACCCACTCCAGCACCTCGATGTCTTTCTTGTATTGAGGTGCCCAAAACTGGACACAGGATTGGAGGTGTGGCCTCACCAATGCCGAGCACAGAGGGATGATCACCTCCCTGGTCCTGCTTGCCACACTATTTCTTCTACAGGCCAGGATGCCATTTGCCTTCTTGGCCACCTGGGCACACTGCTGGCTCATATTCAGCCACCTATCAATCAGAACCCCCAGGTCCCTTTCTGCTGGGCAGCTTTCCAGCCACTCTTCCCCAGGCCTGTAGCGTTACACGGGGTTGTTGTGGCCCAAGTGCAGGACCTGGCACTTGTTGAACTTCATACAATTGACCTCAGCCCATCGATCCAGTCTGTCCAAGTCTCTCTGAAGAGCCTCCCTACCCTCAGGCAGATCAACACTCCCTCCCTACTTGGTGTCATCTGCAAACTGACTGAGGGTGCATTCTATCTCCTCATCAAGATCGCTGATGATGGTGTTAAAAGAAGTGGTCCCAACACTGAACCCTGAGGAACCCCACTTGTGACTGGCCACCAGCTCCACCCACCAACACTCTCTGGGCCCATCCAGCCAGTGTTTTACCCAGCAGAACATACACCCATCCAAGCCATGAGCAGCCAGTGTTTTACCCAGCAGAACATACACCCATCCAAGCCATGAGCAGCCAGTTTTTCATCAGAATGCTGTGGGAGACAGTGTCAAAGGCCTTACAGAAGTCCAGGTAGACAACACCCACAGCCTTCCCCTCATCAACCAGGCTCATCTTGTCACACAAAGAGATCAGGTTCATCAAGCAGGACCTGTCCTTCAGAAAGCCATGCTGACTGGGCCTGATCACCTGGTTGTTCTGTATATGGTCCATAATAGCACTCAGGATGATCTGCTCCATGGGAGCAACTTTAAGGGCAGTTAGTGAGTAATGGTTGTGTCAGGAAATGCCAATTTAACCAGACTCTGCTAATTAGGGGACATGGGACAGGCCTGTCACCTGTGGCATTGCATAGGACCTTGGAAAATCTACCCTTGGTTTCCAGATGTATTTCCAGCCCAGGGACGAGCCCTTTCCAGCAGCCTCATGTCTCAGTGTCCCTTCCAAAAAACTGGAATGAAGGAGGAGTAAATCCTGTCAAATGTGCAGGGATGTGAGGACTCCCCGCGTGTGCATCCCAGCTGCTCTAAAGGCAAATGTGACACCTTAACATGTGTCCCCCAACCCAGCTGAGATGTGGCTCCTTCTAAAATCTTCCTAATTAATCCTTAGCAGCCTCCTGAATAACCCTGGAAAAGCTCACTTTGCTTTTCCCACACTGCAAGTCCCAGACTAATCCCCAAAAGAGCAGCAACATCTTTACTCACTTGGGCGTTTATTTGATCTCTCCTGGGTGTGTTGTGTTTGGTTTTTTTTTTCTATACACACAGGAGGCACAGAAAATGAGATCTCAAAAGTTTCCCTATTTCTGGATCTGAAAGCAGAGTTACAAAATGCAAAAGCATTTTACTACTCCACTGATGCCAGCATGCATGCAGCAGATGAAGAAATAGGCTCCTGACATATGATTTATGTGCCTTCAATATTTTATCATGGATCAAGTATTTCACCTCCCCACATTAAAAGCACACGGCCCCAAATCACTGCAGACCCAGAAAAATCCCTCTAGCAGATGTAGCAAGGGGCTGTACCTGGGAGGGGAGGATTCTGCTCTGAGACTCCTCAATTAATTTGGAGAATTTCACAGCTGGAAGCTCAATAATTTACTTTTTAAGGAAAACAAAACCAAAGGGAGAAATAAAAAAACCACAACAACCAAACAACCACCTTTGGAATAAAGGTATTGTCTGGGGAGGGAGGCAGCACCCTGTGAGGTCTCCAGAGCTGAACTGGTCTGGGCTGTCACTGGGGAGGGTTTGTCACATATTATGGGATGTGAGGCAGCAGCACTAGAGTTAAGGCTGAGCTGGTAGCTTCCATGGAAACCCCTATTTCCCAGCATTTTATGACTTTCTCATAACATGATGTCTTCAGCAGGAATTGTTTTTGCAGCAGTTAGGCAAAGCAGAGAATTATTCTGGAAAAATCAGTGTTTGCAGAACACAAGGAACCCAGTGATGCTTCTGTGCAGGACATGGAACTGTTGGAGAGAGTCCAAGAGGCCACAGAGAGTTATCCAAGGGCTGGAGCAGCTCTGCTCTGGAGACAGGCTGGGAGAGTTGGGGGTGTTCAGGCTGGAGAAGAGAAGGCTCCAGGGAGACCTTAGAGCACCTTCCAGTGCCTGAAGGGGCTCCAGGAAAGCTGGGGAGGGACTTTGGACAAGGGCAGGGAGTGAGAGGGCAAGGGGGAATGGATTAAATCTGGAACAGGGGAGATTGAGGTGAGACATGAGGAGGAAATTCTTCCCTGTGAGGGTGGTGAGACCCTGGAACAGGTTGCCCAGAGAAGCTGTGGCTGCCCCATCCCTGGAAGTGTTGAAGGGCAGGTTGGATGGGGCTTGGAGCAGCCTGGTCTGGTGGGAGGTGTCCCTGCCCATGCAGGGGGTTGGATCTAGATGATGTTTCAGGTCCCTTCCAACCCAAACCAGTCTATGATTCCATGAAAAGGGGTCCCTTCCCAACTAACAGTGACTTGAACCTCCTGCCTGGGACAACTGGCCTTTCTGTATTTGCCCCCAGTTTTCCTTGGTTTGAGCTCCTGAGAGCTAAAATCAAGCCTGTGATTTTTCAGTGACTGACTGCACAAAACCCAGTGCTGCAAGTTGGAGACCCAAGTCCTGCACCCTTTGATCCAACCCAGTAATCCCACCTCCTGCTTTTAGGAACTAAACCCCCTGTGACCCAGGTGACAGCACAGCTTTTGTGAAGCTGATCCACATCCTGGCTTCAGTCACAGTGTTACAGCCAACATGTAACTCCTTTTGGTGCTGAACCAGGGGGTAAATCTGCTGTTCTCTCACCCACCAGGAATTGCTCTGCAGAACTGAGCAATGGGATAAATCCCATAAATCCCCTGGGATGCCCAGACTCCTGTTGACAGAGGTGGAGTGCAGCTGCAGCCCTGCCAGCCGAGCCTGGAAACCTCAGAAACCCTTTCACTAAACACACTTTTCCAGACCTGAGCTTTTCCCTCAGCATCTTCCTCTCCCAGAGGGTTGCAGGGATCTGGCAAAGGGGGATTTGGGGGTTTTTCGGTTTTCCAGTCACACTCTGAGTTGGGAGGGAAAAGTGTCTTGGGTTGAGCTTCCACTCCTTTTGCTCCATTATGGGATGAATTCAATAATAGTAATAAAAGGGTCCAGGTTTATGATTTACTTTCCAGGGGGTTTAAAGCTTTTATTTAATCCTTTTTTCTTAACCTGAGTTGATATTGGAAGTGAAAATGAAGTTTCAAAGGAAGGCAATGCTTTTGGTAAAGAAATACTTGAGAATATTTGTCTTTTCTATACCCTTTGGGAGCACACAGGTTATGTCTTGGGGGGGAAAGGGCAGGATTCACCCCAAATGATTCACTAAATCTCTCCTGTAGAGTTTTCTCTCCATCCAAACTCTGTTCTGCAACAGAAGTAGCAAACTCATGCACCCAAAGGGATAATTTTAAAAATGACTTGTTGATTAATAAGCAGTATTTATTGATTCCAGCTCTGTTATTCCTTCCATTCATTAAGCCCAATAAGCTTTTAAGCTGCTCTGGCTGCCTAAAGAATTAACCAGGACCCTGATGAAGTGAGTGCAGAGGGGGAGTGTGTGACAGGAGCTGCTGTCTCAACTAACTGGAAAAAAAGGAGATGGTTTCCAAGGGGTGGGTGGCCAGGCCAGGTGAGACATCACACACAGGCTTTGAATTTGATTATCAGGTTTTTTCTGGTTTGTCTTCATAAAGTTTTCACAGGGAAGCTTTTGAATTTCAGCTCAGGGTGATGTTGGTCTTGACCATCTTATTTCTATTTACCATTAGCTTTTTTCCCTTTTAATTAAAAAAAGAGGGAATTCCCAATGGTGAATCAGGCAGGGAGATTTGGGCAGATAATTTGAAGTGGGCACATTTCCGGGGGAAAAAAGCAGCTTTCCATGCAAACCTGCTACTCTTTCCCTTACAATCCACTTTTGCCAAGCTACACCCACCCAAAAAAACCCACATGAAAATCCTCTTGAAGAAGGGGAAGAGGTTGAAAATAAGCAAGTGGGAAAGTCCAGGGCTGGGATGGGCTTCTCCAGGCAGGCACAACCCACAGCCCAGGCACTGCTGGAGATCCTGGCCCTGTTCAAGCCTGTCTGTGCTGCGAAGCTGTGATGAGGTTTGTAGGGGGGGAACATCTGAGGGTGTTTTTCAGGCACTTTTTATTTGCTCCCGTTGGCGTCGATATATCCTGCGTATAACAACCTCAGACCGCCTCAGGGCAAAAAGGTTTGGATGTTTACTAGTCTGTGAGTGAGCCAAGGGTAAAAACTCCTACTGATGGCAACAGGCAGCAGGAAAGAGACCAGATATGCTTTGAAACCAGGCTGAGAGGCTCAACAGGAGCTACTAGACACCACATTGTAACACATGTAGTAACTTCTGGCCTTTTCTCATTGGGTTTAAGAAAGGTCACGGCCATCTTTCTAGTTTTGAACAGGAGCTGACACTTAGGAGCAGCGATAAAAAATGGGGAAACTCCTGTGGAGCATGGACACGGTGTGAGCAGGAGCACTGGAAATCATCAAAGTTCTTTGAGGGAGTAAAGCTGAGCCCACATCAAGGCGTCCGTGCAGATCCATGCTGCCACCAACTGCAGCATGGGGGGCGCGGGCACAAGCTCAGAGCCCCTCAAAGACATTTTTCCCCATGGCCTCAGGGCCAGGAGTGGGATTTTGGGGTTGGTTGGGGTTTGCTGCATGTTTGCAGCTTTGCCACAGTAAAAAAGAAACTCTCCGTAGGCGGCTGGAGATAACCAGGCTGTAACGGCTCCATCTATTGGGTAAAAATACACAACGGATCCAAATGCACATGGAAAATGAATTCAGGGGGAAAAAAAAAAAAAAAAAAAGGAAAAACGTATCAGAGGGGATTCGAAGCAGTTATCGCCACTTACAGCTTAATTGGACACGATTATAGGAGTGCTTTGTGGTACTATTCGAAACCAAAATGAAGGGAACAGGAAGCGGCTCCTCGGTGATCAGAGCCGAGCAAACCCGCTGAGATCCCACCACAGATCCCAAGTTACCGCCGGCTCGCCAAGGTGTTGGGGAAAAGGGGCTCGTTTGATGTGTCCGAGGCAGGGCTGAACGAACCTCTGTCCCAAAAAGGGCTCTCGGGGCTTCGGCGTGACACGGGCAAAGGGGGAGCAAGGGGCGATGCTTCGGTGAAGGCGTTTCTCCCCGCTTCAACTCGGCTTTCATGGAAGCGGAGGACGATCGAGAGCAGCTTTGCTACGGGAAGCAAAAAGCAACACAACCTCCCCCCCCAAAAAAAAAAACAACAAAAAACAACCCAATAACAAACAAAAAACAATCAACCACTTTGCCCAGAAAACAACCGCTAGGAACAGCAGGCTGCAAACCTTGCCTGCATTTCTGGAGGATTTGCTTGTGTCTGTGAGATCATGTTTTCCCCCAGGGATGCTGAAAAGCAGAAAAACCAACTCGTGCAGGAGGAGGGAGAGGGGAGGAGGGAGAGCTCCCCCGAACCCCGGCCAAAACCGGGGGCAGCGGCGGTCCCGGGAGCTGCGAGCGGGGCCGCGCTCCCCCCTGCGTTACCAGAGAATAAATAGGGGGGGCGGGGGGGAACTACTCCAGCGAGGTAGCGGCGCGATCGGGGCCGAGCATCCGTCCTCCCTCCCTCCGCCTCCCGAGCGTGGCTGGCGCCGAGTGCCGGGGCTGCCACCGCACCTCGGGAAAGCTGCGCCCCGCTCTTCCTCCTCCGCTTCTTTCTCCTCTTCTTTCTCCTTGCCCGCGGACGGGAAGGGCTTTTGCCGGGGGGAACGGAGGGCAGCGGCGTCCCGGCCGGGGCAGCATGAGAGTCGGCGGGAGCCGGCGGAGCGCGGGTCGGAGCTGAGCGGCCGCGCAGGGCTAGGGGGGGGTCCCGCAGCGCTCAACCCGGGGAACTGGCACCTGGGGGTCCGGAGCGACCGCGGGGGCTGGGCAGGCGGCTGGTGTCGGAGAGCACCGGAGGTCCAAAGATCAAGCCCGGTGGTAGCGGGGGAGTCGGTGCGCGGCGAGGAAGGGGGAGCTCGCGGGGAGGATTGCGGGAGAAGCCCCGGGGGGCTGCGGGGGAGCCCGGGGCTCGCCGAGCCCTCTGCTCCGGCGGGCGGCGCCCGGTGCCGGGCGGGGAGGGGGGCGAGGCGGGGCGGAGGGGGGAGCGGTAGCGGCGCCGCAGCATGTGAACGGCGCGGGGGGCTCGGCCGGCGGCTCACGGGCAGGGCCGCCCCGCTGCCCCCCGCGGGGTACGGGGGGGGGAGGCGGCGGCAGCGGCGGCGGCAGCAGCAGCGGGGCCCGGCATGCCGCGCTGCCGGAACTGCTGCCCGGCGGAGAGCTCGGTGCGGGCGCGGCGGGCTGCCCGCGGCGGCTCCCCCCGCCGCTCGGGGCCGCTGCCGGTCCCGGCGGGGCCCGGCATGGCGCGGCGCTGCCCGCACTGATCACGGGGCGGCGGCGGGGGGCAGCGCCCATGGCGCGGGGGCGCCGGGCCCCGCCGCTACGCCCGCGGCTGCACGGGCTGCGGCACATGTGCTCGGGGCGGGCGGCGGGGCCGCGGCGGGCGCTGTGGGTGCTGGCCTTCTGCACCGCCCTGGGTTTGCTGCTCTCCTGGTCCTCCAACCGCCTGCTGCACTGGCTCTCCTTCCCCTCGCACACCCAGGTGCGCACCGAGTGGAGCCGGCAGCTGCCTTTCCCCGCCGTCACCCTCTGCAACAACAACCCGCTCCGCTTCCCCCGCCTCTCCAAGGGGGATCTGTACTACGCGGGGCACTGGCTGGGGTTGCTGCTGCCCAACCGCACCGCCCGCCCGCTGCTCACCGAGCTGCTGCGGGGAGACGAGGCGCGGCTCCGCTGGTTCGCCAAACTGGCCGATTTTCGCCTCTTTCTGCCCCCCCGCCACTACGAAGGCATCAGCGCCGATTTCATGGACCGCCTGGGCCACCAGCTGGAGGACATGCTGCTCTCCTGCAAGTACCGCGGCGAGCTCTGCGGGCCCCACAACTTCTCCGTGGTGAGTGCTCCCGGTTCCCCTTGACCCCCGGACCCCCCCCACGCCGGCGCGGGCTCTCCCCGCCTCCGGGTCCGTGTTTTTCCCACGGTGGCGGTTGTGGCACTACTCGGGGCATTGGGGGCCGATGGCCGGTGCTTGTGCCGCCGCGGTGCGGCGTCATGGGGCGGGTGACAAACGGCCCCGGCAGCCGCCGAGTTTTCCTTGCAGCCCCCTCCCAGAAGCCCCCCGGCAGGTCTCTGCCCCTGAAGCTGTTTCCCTGAATGTTTATTTCTTCTCTGGACCAAAGATGATGCTTTCTGTTTTGAGGGTAACTCTGGCCATCAGCAGAGGGTGGTGAGGGGCTCGCTGGCCCTTTATTTTTTAACTAAAAAAGAACAAAAATGTTGCAGCCATCCCAGCTACTTCTGTCACATTTTCCCTGTTGCTCTCAGCCTAGTTGCATCTCGACTTTTTCCATCTCCAGCTGGGAGGCAAAGTTTCCTCAGGTGAACTCTGGCTGCAGACGCAGACTGAGCCTCCGCTCGGCGCCATCCCGCTGGGGGGGCTGGCAGCTGGGCTCCCCTCGTCCCCGGGGCTTCCTGCCGGGGGGCCGGTGTGGTTCACTCGATTTGCTCCCCGCTTCTTTTGCTGCCCACTGAACCCCCCGTGTGCTCGCTGGGCTGCGCCCCGCGCAGCTGTGTGGTGTTGTGCAGCGTGATTTGGTTTGCAAATGATGAGCTCTGCTAATTACAGCTGTGCCTTTACCTCCTGCAAGGGTCCCCGGCCCCCACGGTGGCAGCCCTGCTGCGCCAGGAGGGAGTTTGCCCGTGGGCTTTGCCATGGGATCAACCCCCTAAACTTAGGGCACTGTTTTGCAAACCACCTGGAGCATTTCTGCTGGAAAAAATTCCTGTGGGACCGTTTGCAAGCTACAGCGTGGTCAGAGGAGGCACTGAATGAGAGCTGAAACTGGACTCTCTTGAATGACTCTTTCGTACTTCATTAGTGGCAGCTGAATGTTCATTGTGCTGGAATATTCTGCCCTCCTAATCTCTGCAGATATCCAGGAGAGAGAGGTGTAGACTCTGATTAAATACTCTTGCTGCTGTTAGTGGTGCTGATGTCTGTAGGGAGAGATAACTAGTTTGAGCTCTTGCTGCTCCGCACGCCAGAGAGGAGTTGAATTCCCTGTTCCCTAAGTGCTGCCTGAGATGCATACCTAAAATCTAAAGGAATTGTCTCTTTGGATTTGTCACATCAGCCTGGCTTGCTGCTAAATTGTAAAAGGGAGGAGAGAGAAAAGCCCTGTGGGATGAAGTGAGCCACCCAGGACTGTTGAGTTAGCATATGCTGCTGCAAAGATGAGCAGAAATGGCACACTTGGAAAAAAAGAAGAATAATAAAGTGTCATATTGAGACAGTCCCTTTCTAGCAGGACAAGTCTGCAAAGCAGTAGAGTGGCATAAGGAATTTTGGGAGTAACAGGCAGAAACAGGCACTCAGCCTCTGGGCTGTGAAAAGCTGCCTCTGTCTTCCCACTTTCCAGGTTACACATGTGATGATGTTTGCTAGTTGCCAGCAAGGCCTGGCTGCAGGTTTCAGTGAACTCTTGCTCCAAGTTGTGACAAGCCAGGCAACATGGTTCATGTTGTCCCAAGGAATGTGAAGCCTGGAGTGCTGCTTTGGCTTGGCACGGGCAAAGGAAGCTGTGGGAGCCACGCAGCAGTTAAGGGCAGACTCTGTTTGGTGTAACTGGTTCTTAAATTCTCTGTAGCAGCTGTTTTATACCACCGAGGAGGGCTAATGGATCTGAAAAATTAACTCTCGGGGGTGGGAGGGAAGGAGATAGGGGGGTCTTAGCCCTGGGAGTCTTGCTAGGAGCTTGCAGCATGCCTGGACTGGCCGGGGCCACAGGGAAGAATTCTCTCCTGTCAGACTCGTGGAATTGCTCAACTGGGGAAACAGGAAAAATACAGGGGAATTTTTCCCTTTCTTTCCATCCCAAAGGGTGGAGGGAGATGGGAGCCCTCTGTGCCAGGGGCAGCAACTGGATCTGCCTTCCCTGCACTGAGCTGCTGCCTGAAGCGGGGTGGGGGGGTTAGTGCCACCTCCCTACCTCACAGCACATCCTTCCTTCTCTGTTTTAAAGCAAATTTTGAGAGTGACCTCTGCATTGTCCTTGAGTAAAGGCTGAGGAGGTTTTCCACCTGTGAAAAAGAGGAGGTGATTCTTGGGGAGACCTTGGAAATAACTTCTCTGGGGTCTGGCTGGTGTCTGCAGAGCTCTCGGGGAGGGACCTCACACCTGGGGAATGTGGGTCTGGGATCGAGGTACCAAACCCAGGGCGTGGGGCTGGATACCAGGGTTGAGAGTTGGGCAGCCCTAGGCATCCCTTTGGGTCTGTGCTCCTTGAATCTTCTCCTTTTCTTCTGAGTTGGGAGGAAATAACACCGAGGAGGGGCAAGAAAATTGTGTGGTTTGAACTGAGCACAGAAGTGAAGCAAAATGGGGGAAAAGATCAAATGCAAACTGAACAAATGAGAGTGCAAAGGGTGTTCTGCAGTTTTTGTACCTGCTTGGAGGCTCAAAGAGCATTTTCAAAAGGCAGGAGTGAGGTAATGCTTACAGGGTTGTATCTTTCATTGGGTAAAAAAAAATAAATAAAAACCAATAGAGCAAACCAGACCTGTTTTTGAGCAAACAAGTCCTTAGATCTGAAGCAGAAGAGGAAGCTCTGGATGAGAGAGATGGTCTCTTTTATTCTTCTTAGCTCTGTCAGTGGACCTCGTATGAGGGGTTGCCTCTCCTTTCAACCTCACTTTGTTTGTATAGGGTCTATCTTTGCCTACAGGAAAGCTGGGGAGGGACTTTTTTCAAGGGCTTGTAGCAAGAGGACAAGGAGGAATGGATTAAAACTAGATGAGGGGAGATTTAGGTGAGACATTAGAGGAAATTCTTTGCTGTGAGGGTGGTGAGACACTGTCCCAGGTTGCCCAGGGAAGCTGTGGCTGCCCCATCCCTGGAAGTGTTGAAGGGCAGGTTGGATGGGGCTTGGAGCAACCTGGTCTGGTGGGAGGTGTCCCTGCCCATGCAGGGGGGTTGGAACTAGATGATCTTTAAGGTCCTCTCCAACCCAAACCAGTCTGTGTTTCTGTGGTGGCACTTCTGTAACATGAAATAGTAGAAGGGCTGCTTGGGAATAAGCACAGCAAACCCAACGTGTGTAGGGAGCATTGCTTTTTTATGTATGTAAATACAGGGGGGTTGGCACAGATTTGTGGAACTCGGTGCTGCAGGATTAACATTTGGGCACGTTTAGCTTACGTGTGAGCAGTTGGTTTTGAATTCTCCTCCTGCCCATGCAAGACAGGTTTTGCCAGCTGTGTGCAGTGTTTTCCAGCTGGATGAGGATGGTTGTATGGGAGTGAGATGGAGTCTGTTACCCCTCAGTCCATATATGTGGGTTTATTTCCCTAGGCTGCACCTGCAAGCTCAGCTGTTGCACCAGGTGATGGTTTTGCACGTGCTTCTCTGTCACCTGGACTCAAAGGGGAGCAACTGTTCAGCACTTGGTGTCCTTCAGAAACTTCTTCCAATTCCTAGCATAAACCTGGGAGTTCAATGATTAAAGATGATGTTTGCTGTCCCGTGCAGGAGTGGCCCCATCTATCTGTAATTGAGTATCAGGATTAAGAGGACGATTGCTTTGCTTTACATCACTTGAATTCATGTGTTGATTCATTCTGCTGAGCTCTCTTTGTTGCCAAAATATTTATCTTCATTGTCCTGTGCTTATTGATTTCTTTTTATTTCGTTTTGTTGTGGGTTTTTTGTTGGTTTTGGGTTTTTTTTTGTTTTCTGAGAAAGTTGTATTAATACATCCCATTGCTTGGGATTTATGGGCTAATTAGCTCATCCTGATTTAATGACTTCCCAAATAAAACTTGTCACCCATGGCCCTGCCTGGAACACCAGAGCTTGTGATCTGCCTGATGGAGGGGGGGATGAGCTGGAGCTCACCATTTATTTGTTTTAAAACCTTTTTATTTCTTCCCAGAACAGGGACTTTATGATGTAGCAGTCCCACAGAGACCTAAGTGCTGCCCAGCTGCAGGATCGTGGACTCTAAAAAATATTCCTGCTTTCAGCAAGACCTTAAAAAAATATTCCCAGCAGGTCCAGTGTGAGACTGACACTCATCAGGCTAAATTAATGGGACATCTCCAGCCCTGGGTTCCCATCAGTGTTTGTGCAACTGCAGACAGGCAGTGCTCAGAGTAGCACCCAATTTAGCACCACCAGCACTAATTGCTCAGTAATTTCAGCCTGCGTGTGTGGTTTTGTTTGGGGATTTTGCTGCCTCTACTACAAACAAACTGTTTTACCCGATTCCTTTTTAGACCCCTGTTCTGTTGTATTTTTATTTATTTCCTTTTTTTTTTTTAGCACCAGTTCCAAACATAAATCTGGCTTGCTGTTACTATTGCTTTTGGAAGGGAAGTGGGTTGTGTTTAATTATGCTGATGTGGGGCTGAAGCTTTAAATATGCTCCTGGTTTGTACAACTGCCATGTAAGAGAACTATGAGTGGAGCCAGTTGGATTCAGTCTCACTCATTAAATCAGCAGTGCCAAGTCCATCCTCTCCTCACCAGCCTGCAACAGCATTAATTAATATTACTAATTTTGTGTTACTGAGTGTCAAAGAATCCAAGGAGACATCAGGACTGAACTGTACTAAGTGCTGCCCACAATGATGCTTGCTGTGAAAAGTGGGCTGGCTCCAAAGAGGGGTTTGGGGTGATTTAATGTATGTTTGGGTCAATTGGTTCCTGTATTGGAGTTAGGTATTCTTGTTTTCTTGCAGACTTGGTTGTTGAGGTGGCTGTGGCTGCACTGGGGAATAAAAATTGAAATGAGCTGCCTTGGAGCTTGGGAGCTGGTTGCTGGGTCCTGGCTGGGTGTGAGGTGGGCATCAAGCTCCTGGAGAAGAGGGATAAGGACCAAGGAGCATTGCCTGGCTAGTGCCACACCAGCTCTTCCAGAGCAGGTTTGCTCTGGAAAGTTTAAGAGATCCCAAATAAATCCATGGAGCAAGACAAGCTGGGCAGCGTGTGCGATCTGGGGACCTGGGCTTCTCCTCTCCCCGTGGTTCATTGGGGAGCTTAATACTTGTGGAAAGTCAGCTCCCTTGGTGGGAGCCACCAGCTCTGCAGGGCTTGTTATGATCATATCTTTTTGATTTAGGTGTCTGAAATGGGATGTGGCTGAAATGTGGGTACCTAAGTCCTTTTTATGGTTATTTTTTTGCAGCAGATAGCCTAATTTATCTTGTCTCATGGAACTGATAGACCACCTCGGCAGAGCAGCGCCGGAGAAACGTGAAACGTGTCCTCAGTGCTGCAGCTGTAAGACCTGCTGGCCAGGACCTTTGGGTGGAGGGATGGCCAGGGGGGTTGGCTGAGAGAGGAGGTGGGGGCAGTACTGGGAGCAGGACAGTCCAGGGACTGGGAGGGACTTAAAATGATGAACCCATCTGTGGAGAACGGTCTGTCTTCTCCCCCCCACGTAAGACTAAATAAAATGCTGTGACACCATCAGTGCAGGGAGCTCAGTTTGACAAAGGGTTGGTGTGGAGGGGTTGTGGTTTCCATCACTATTTATGGTTCCTTGAGGTTGGAATTAGCCCTTTGATGGGCTTATCTTTCCCCACATCGGTCAAAGCCCTTTGCACTTCTTGCCACCTAGTGTGGTGAAGGTGTACATTTTGTTTTGGAAAGGGTTCTGGCTTTCAGGGGCTGGGTTAGGTCTGGTCGAAATTCAGATCTCCCATCTCCTGGGGGACTTAGTTTGACATTATTGTATTTTTGTTTTGTATAGGCACGGTATTGGAGCTTTTCATGATGCAAAACTCTGAAAACATTTTGGTTTGGTGTCATCTTGACCTTTCATCTTCTCCTTAAGTGTAGACCATATAGACAAAGCAGAGCCCTTTAATGATTTTCCATTGGAAAATGGAGATGTTTTGGGAACATTTTTAGCCAGTTCTTACTCAAACACATTTTCAATAGAGACATTACTGGTACCTTTCCACACAGTGCAAACCAGTATCCTTCCAGACACAAGGAAGGCAATATGCAGCAAAAATACAGCAAAACTGTTTTTTTCCACCCTCTATCTTTGGACCATCCTCTTGAAAGAAAAATACAGACAAATATTGGGGAGTGTGCAGGATAAGGGTGATAGAAGAGGTACAACCAGGGGGATTGATTTATGAGGTAGGACCAAAGCAGCTGTGTAGGTTGTCCAAGCCAAAGGTGGCTGTGAGAGCTGGATGTGGCTCTTTGAGGAGGCAGCCTCTGATGAGGATGTGTTTGGGATGGAGCTGAGAAATAAGGACTGGGAAGGTTCAAGGGTGAGGGTGGGTAGAAACTTGCCTAACTGGTCATCTGCTGGAGACAGGTTATTGAGATCAGGCTGTGGGGAACAATCCTTTACTGTCTTGTGGATAATCAATTTGGTGCAAAACTTCTTTGACTTCTGCTTCTTCTTTTTTTAAGTTGAAAAATGCCATTGGGTGTTAAAGGCTGGCATAAAACTGATCTGAGGAACATGCCTTGCTGCTGGGTCAGCTCAAACATCTCACTCCATCAATACATCCTACTGGGAAGGCCACAGGGAAATTTTTCAAGCTGCCACACAGATGTGCTGCCCTGGCCTTTGCCAGGAACTCTTCAGGCTGTGGAGGATGAGGCTGTTTAGGAAGATCTGCTCTGCTTCCCTAATTCTGGGAAAAGAAAAAAAAAAGGAAGATTCTTTATATTTTATGGTTTTATAGCCCCTTGGTCTTTATTTCAGAGCAGTGCTGCACTGCAGGTGCTTGGTGTGGAGGGTGTCTTGTGAAGATTAAATGTCTTTCTGGTGGGGAAGGCTGCCCTTGGGTCATTTTTCCTCAGGCTTTGGCCAGAAATGGGTCTGCAGCAGGAACAGATCTTTGTGCTAGGGCTCCTTGCTGGACTGGTGGAGAATGGATGTGCTATGGATTGTGTGGCTGGAAGGGGAGATGGGATTGCAGCCCCTTGGGCCAGAGAATTTGGGAAGAGCAGGGCTGGGCTGTGCTTGTGCTGATACCTGCTCCTGCTGCTACCTTCTGAATCCTTTGCATCCCACCTGACCCTTGGTCCAATGCAAGCAAGCATTTAAACTTTGTGCACTGACAGATTTGAACAAAATCTGGGCAAGTATTTGGGGTGAGAACTATGGGGACTGTTATTTCAAGTAGGAAAGGAACAACTTTGTTCAGTGGGGGAATAGCTGGGCTGAGGTCTTCCCACCACCACCATTAAGTTTCTGAGCATCTCCCAGTTTCTGGTCCTGTTCTGTCTCTGGATGGAGGCTCCTTTGCTTGTGTAGGGATGAACAGACATGCTGTTTGTCGAGAGGAGGAGATGAGTGTGGTTGGGAGAGGGGAATCAGGCTGCAGAAACAGAGGAGGGATTTTTATCAGGACTTTGTGGTGTTGTGTTTTTTTTCCTCTTGCATTTTTTTCCCTACCTTTTTTTTTTCTTTTGTGCTGAAGCCATCAGTCAGGAAATGAACTACTGGTTAGTAGTAAGCTAAACATGTAATCATCAGCATAGGTTTGTTTTAGTTATAGAATAGATTCCAAATAATTACTTGCTGCCCTACAGCAGAATTAATATAATTAGGGATATAATTACAGTTACCTGGCACTCAGGGATTCTGCTAAGGCTTAATTAATACTTGCAAATTGTTTCAGGATCCACCAACCATCTACTGATACATATGGATGGCAGAGAATAATGATTCTTGTATTGTTCTGTAGGTACCAAAGGAAAGTGGTGTGAGGAGGTCAAATAAACACGGCGAAAATCCAGGTTTTCTGCAGGATGGGAATAGGTCAGGCTTGGGCTCCCTGCTGCTCCCGAGCTCTCGGGAGATGCTGCCGAGAGTTTGGTTAATGAAAATGCTTGTGGGGAGCCTGTTATTCCCTCGAGGCTGCTGGGGTTTGCCCTCTGCTCTGGGGGTAGTTCAGGATAATGTCATTTATCCTGAAATCCCTGGGCTGCCGGAGCTCCTTCCCAGCTGTAAGAGCTTTGCAGCATCCTGGGCTGGCTCCAGTTAGAGTCGCTTTTCCCAGCGGGATGGCTGAGATTAGAGCTGGGATGAGCTTTTGGGTTTGCTTTTTCCATTATGGCTGTGGATTTGCCACCTTCTGAGAGGAGAACTGCTGGGATGGGATGGTGGAATGATACTGCAAATGCCTTTATCCCTGGGTAGGGCTGAGCCTGCTGTTCCTTCTCCAGAAGTTTTGCATCTTGATGCCATCCAAGGTCCCATTTTCCATTCCCTGAGCGTGCAGGCAGAGGCCAGCCTGGCATCAGCACCCACCAGTGGGTGCCACCAGTGGGTGCCACCAGTGGGTGCCACCAGTACCACTGGCTGCAGGGCAGGGATGCTGCCGTGCCCATATTCCCAATTGTGGGCACAGGTGGAGCCTGAAGCTGGCTGGGGAAATCCTGCCTGAAATTGCTTGGCCATGCTTTAAAAACTAAAAATCCAACTCAAAAGACATGTGCTGGCCAGGCAAGATTTAACAGCCACATAGGCAGCCTGGGCTGGGGGTTTAGCAGCAGGAGTATTTCTTCCTTTTTCCTTTCCTCTCCCTTTTCCTTGATTTCAATTCTCTTTTCCCCTGCATTTCTGCTCTGTCTCACCTTCTTTGCAATTTTCACCACTTCTTTCACCCTTCCCTGATTTCCTTCCCTTTTCCCAGTCCCCTTTCTCTGCTACTCTGTAACTCAGTCAAAAGTCACCCAGGAATCTTGATCTGGTTTGGAATAAGGTCTTCTCTGCACTTTTTCTTTTCTCTTTCTGAAAAAGGGGAAACTTGTTTTTGCAAACCCCAGTGATAATGCAGCTGATTCATTTCCCTCTAAGGCAGTTTTGGGAATTCTTTCTCTGTTTTGTTTGTGGTGGTTTTTTTCCCCAAAAAACCCCGAGCTCTGTAATTTCATGCAGTGGGAGCAGGTATTTGTAATTTGTTCTTGATTGTTCTGCTCCCTTCTCCCTCAATTTTGTAATTTACTTCAGGAATAAAACTCCAGCAAAACATCTTCCTCAACACCCTTGAGCTTTAAATTTTTCAATTATAAAGTGTGAACATAAATTAAGAGCTAGAGCTGTTACTAATCTTATGACCACACTTGCTCACATACTGATTTTCATATGGTATATTAAATCAAGAAGAATGGCCCATTATAATACAATTAGCTGTGATTCACAAGCAGGAATTACTGTCACCAGTGTGGGGAAAAGTGGTGTAATATGATTGGAAAAGACTGAAACCTTGGTGGTTTGGGGTTGGTTGTTGTTTTTTTTCTTTCCCTTTTTGCCTTTTAAAAGTACTTCAAAGGCTGGAAAGAAGGAAAAGCTGTGACAGGGAATGCACTCTGTGAGGTTTTTTTAATGAATTTGTGTAATGATTGAAAGTGTCTTGTTGTGGGCATTTGAATGTTGATTGGCTCCTAACTTATGTTACTGAGAAAAATAAATAACTTCATCCTGTAGCTTTATTAGACTTAATGCATCAGTGCTTCCCACCCCCTCCTGTGGAAGGACCCAAATCTGAGCAAAATATCAGCAACTTACAGAATGGTCAGAGTTGGAAGGGACCTCTAGAGATCACCTAGACCAACCCCCCTGCTAAAGCAGGATTGCCTGGAGCACATGACCCAGGGCTACATCCAGGTGGGTTCTGAACATCTCCAGAGAAGGAGACTCCCCAACCCCCCTGACAGCCTGTCCCAGGGCTCTGTCACCCTCACTGTGAAGAAGTTTCTCCTCATATTCCAGTGGCACTTCCCATGTTCCAGCTTGTGCCCGTTGCCCCTCGTCCTGTCCCTGGGCACTACTGAGCAGAGTCTGGCTCCATCCTCCCTGCACCCACCTTAGATACCTGTAGGTATTCATAAGGTCTCCCCTCAGCCTTCTCTTCTCCAGGTTAGAGTCCCAGCTCTCTCAACTTGACCTTAGAGTTGTGGTTCTTTGGCTACAACCTACTTCAAAACCCTCATACATGTTGGAGATTTAGGGTGGTTTTTTGCAAGCAGTTGGGAAATGGGGAAGCTGAGTAGCATCTCCCTGTGGCTCCAGGGCTTGCTGGAAACATCTCCCTCTGCAGCACTGCCAGGCTGCCCAGAGCTGTGTTTGATTTTTGTGGTCTCTTGGAGGACTTGCTGCCTGGGGCTGTGGATCCTAAACTGTGTTTCTTGTGGGACAATTCTTCAGGGTTCATCCAGAATCCTGTGGAGTTGGTGCAAGGGGTCCTTTGGGCTCCAGCCTGACCTTGTGCTCCTGACAGTCTTGTAATTCCAACCAGGAGTCTTTGGCTTCTCTTCACGAGGGTGGCAGCACCAAGGAGATGTTTTGTGTAGATTGTAGGTGGTTTGTGCCCCTTGGTTTTGAATGGGTATTGGGGAAGCTTTTTGCTTCATATGGAATAATTAAGTATATGTTGGATGAGACAGAGGGAAGGACTTTGGGCTGATATTTACAGTACTCAAAAAAAGAGGCTGGATTTTACCTCCTTGCTCACAGGAAAGCTGGGGAGGGACTTTTACAAGGGCTTGTAGTGAGATGGCAGGGGGGAATGGATTAAAACTGAAGGAAGGGAGACTGAGATTAGACATAAGGAGGAAATTCTTGAGTGTGAGGGTGGTGAGACACTGTCCCAGGTTGCCCAGAGAAGCTGTGGCTGCCCCATCCCTGGAAGTGTTGAAGGGCAGGTTGGATGGGGCTTGGAGCAACCTGGTCTGGTGGGAGGTGTCCCTGCCCATGCAGGGGGTTGGGACTGGATGATCTTTAAGGTCCCTTCCAACTCAAACCAGTCTGTGATTCTATGAAAACTTCCCTCTGCATGTGCTTGTGAGAGGCAAACTCCTCTCTTTCCTCCCTGTCTTCAACCAGGCAGTGAGAAGAGACTTTATCTCCAGCTCTGCCTGAAGGCAAAGACAGGGACCCAAATATCGAGGGAAATTAGTCTGAAATAACTTGGCAAACGGCTAATTTAGTTGGACTTTTCTCATCAGCCCTTTCTCAAGGTGCTGAGAAGGAAGTACCCACTTCTTCAGAGCTTTAAGGGGCTGTGTTAGAGAGATGGCCAGGGAGAAGATCTTGTGATTCTTTCCTGTCACAGTCTAGAGAGCAATGTGGCTTGTGAGTGTTGTCTTTTTTATTTATTTTGTAGCTGAGGTCTTGTTAGGAGGAATGCCTTTCCCTCCTTGCTGCTTCCTCCTCACTCTTCTCCTGCCCTGTACCTATCTTGGTGTCACCTCATCTTGGGAATTGCCCCTCCAGTACCTTCAAGAGCTGGGCAGAGGGTGTCCCTTTGTGCCTGTGGGGAGCTGAGGAGGAATGGAGGTGCTGAGGAGGGTGCCCTCACACCTCCGTGGAACCAGGGAGAATGGGAATGAGCCCTTGAGGCTGCTTTTCCTTGCACATCCCCGTGGGAGAGCAGAGGGACACACTGTCATGTCACCACCTGCTGCCCTGGGGCTGGTGTGCTGGGGTTCCATGTCCCTCAGACCTTCTTTCTGTGCTAATTTTAGGAGAAACTACAAATGCCTCCAAAAGTAGTGGAAAAGCAGGAGTTTTTTGCAGTACCACAGCAGGAAAGCAGCCTGAAAGGTTCCCAAAACCACAGCAATATTTATCATACTGTTCTCCTAGGTGCCTGTAACTATAACAAGTGGATTCTCTAAGGGATTAATAGTTTTACTCTCTTTTTTTCCCCTCCATGCTACCACCTCCTGGCATAACATATGGAAACGTGTCCTGCTCATGGTGGGATGTAGGAACATTGAGGCTGGAGCAGCAGCTTGCAATGTACCCGTTCAGATAACCAGCTCATTTCCCTGCTTTGGGAGATAATTAAGCATCTCCTGGTCTCCAAACCAGTTTCTGCTCAGCTGAGTGCACACGTGCATTCCTTCCAAAGGTGTGTTTTCAACAGCAGGTATCACCTGCCTTGAGTTACTCGTTTTGAAACAATACTTAAAATATTTACTGCATAAAGTCACAAATCCAGATGTTGTGTGCACATAATCCCAGCTACCTAAACCACCAGAACATCAGCTCTGTGATATCAAACACATCAATTATTTTGTTTCTAATAATATCTGCATCCAAACACTCTGGTGAAACCTCCTACAAGTCTTGGATGACTTATTGCACCCAGGGCTGGATTCTGTGCCATGTGGTTTATTAGCAGTTATTGATACTTGCTCTCGTGCATCCACCAACATATTTCTGTTGAGCAACCAGCCAAGGCTGCACACAAAGCTGGCTGATGGTTTATTTCTGAAAAGTGCATTTGCTTTTTATCACCCTGAACTTTGCCACCTCTTCTCTGTCCCTGCATTGAACGTAGCTCTGATTTCCCTCACCCTTGCCCTCCATCCAGGTTTATCAATCTCCAGCTGTGGTTGGAAGTGTTAATCCTCAGTCCCTCCTGCCCTCTCTGCTTTCAGACCCCCCCTTCCCTCTCCGTGTTGGGACTGGGGACACTGAAGTCCCCAACCTTTTGATGAGATAATGGCCCCTTGCTATACAGGGGTGGGCCTGTGGTCGCAGGAGCCTGTTGCAGTGTCATGGTTTCTGCTCACTGCTCTCATTAGATAATTAAAGTGCAATTTCCAGGCATTAAAAGCATCATCTTCCTGACTCTAGGATCATATCTGTTCATGATGCTGGAGGGCAAAGGCTTCGTTGTGGTTTTATTGCCAGGCAAGCAGAGTGAGGAGAGAGACAGGACAGCTGGATGCTCCTGTGTTGTTTTTTTTCCCTCCTGCTTACACGCTCCCAGCCTGTGGATTCCCCTGCATTGGCACAGCTTTTGGAGAAGGTTCCTTCCTCTGTGCTCTGCATCACTCCATGTGACACTCCCTGGCCCTCCCTCTCCTTTCCATCACATCCCCAGTACTGCTGCATTTCCCATTGCCCTGTCCCCGTTGCCATCCCCAGTTTTTGGCTGCCAGTCAGTTGGACTAGATGATCTTCAGAGGTCCCCTCCAATCCTGATGACTCCATCACTCTCCAGCTGTGCTGCTGCTTGGCTGCCCAAGTCCAGCCCAGGTTGCCATGTTGGTTGAGCAGAGTGTTCCACATAATACTGGACCCTTTTGACCAAGTGCTACTGTGCTCTAGGAAGTTCTCTGCCTTTGATTTTTTTAATTTTTTTTTCCCCCGAGCTATGGACAATTCCTCATTGCTTTCATGGTCATGTCAGTTCTCCTGGCTTAGCTTTTTTTGTGCTAAATGCATTATATGTGCCAGTGTGTCCAAGGCACTGGTGTGGCCAACCCGTTGGAGGAGTCTGGTATCAATAATGTTCTTGGCTGGGTAGGGAAGTGCAATAAATTCATTAGTGCCCTGTGGCAGTGTGACTTGCTGCTTGGACAAGCACCATCCCAGCTCCTGGTGTTTGTCTGTTGGCTGCTGAGGGTTTATAGCCACAGGATGTGCAAGTGTTTTGTAACCTGTCTGGTTTTTATCCAAATAAATATCTCCTCCTTTTCAAAAGACCTTTCCCTCGCTAAGTCAAACTATTCAACTTTGACTTTGCACAAGAGGGTTTTTCTTTCCAAAATAATTTGATCCACTGCCCTGCTACTCCCCCTGAATTAAACCATCATTATCAAGTAGTTGGTTGTAGCACTGGTGATACGGTGAAATTACAGGTCCCTTTTCCCTACCACATCTCATCCTTCCCCAAGGTTGGGGAGGTTATGTTTAAAGTGACTCCTGGATTTGAGATCTGCCACCTGTTGGGAAAGATAATACGTGTATGGAAATAGGATCCATCAACAAAAATTGCAGGTTTTGTAGCTTTGCACAGGCTGGTACACTGGGGAGAAGCAACTCTGTTGTAGTTCTGTGTGTCAGCACAGGAAAGGATGTTTATACATGAGAAGATGCACCCAATGGTTTAGCAGGAGCAAATCCTGATAGTTGGCTGAAAGTGAATAAAAATATAATTTTAACAGGGTTAAAGATTTTTTTTTTTAATTTGTGTTTTGCCTTCTGGCTTGGGCATTGCTAGAGATGATATTTCTAAGCTTTTCTGTACAGTGGTAAGGATTACACACCTAGATTTAAAAAACATCCCCCCCGAAGTAGAGGTTTTCATGGGTGGCCTTTGTGCTGGCCTTCAAACATCAAGTACTGTGGGATTACCCAGCCCAGGGGTTTGGCTGCATGCAAAAGAGGTGGGGATCAGGCTGTTCAGTGAAATCACAAGTGACAGGACAACAGGTAATGGCTTCAAGTTACATCAGAGGAGGTTTAGATGGGATGTTAGGAAGAATTTCTTCCCCCAAAGGGTTGTCAGGCATTGGAACAGGGTGCCCAGGGCAGTGGTGGAGTCACCATCCCTGGAGGGATTTAAGAGTCATATAGACATAGGACAGAGGGATCTGGGTTAGTTAAGGACTTGTCAGTGTTAGGTTGATGGTTGGACTCAATAATCTTAAAGGTCTATTCCAACCAAGGTAATTCTGTGACTCTGTGAACAGAAGCCTGGGATAATTCTGTGGTGTCTGTACATGTTGTTCATAATGTGGTCACCTACAAAAAGTGACCGGCTTCAGGGCTGGAGATGAGAAATGTGGGAGTTAGTAGGAAAGCCCTGATTCTTTTTAACATCCCAACAGGATCACCAAGGTGATTTCTTTTCATTTTTGCCTCGCACAAAGACGAGCGATGTGCATTTGTTAAACTGCTCTGATCAGCTCCGCTGGTGCTGGGAACATCTGGAGAGGTTTGCAGATGGTCAGACAAGGCAGGCAGAAAGATGCCAAGTGCTGGGGAAGAGCTTTGAGTTTGTGGGAGGTGGGCGGTGGGATTTGTGCTACCCAGACATTAAAAATAGCGTGTGATGCTCTCACTGCTCTCGGCACTTGGTAGCCTGGCTGAGTCATCAGCCTCCCTTTTATTAGCATGGTGGGCGCTGCTGTTTTGGGGATCTTCCTTGTTGGCTCATCATCCTGTCTTGGGTGGTGGCTGCCTCTCAGGGAAGGTGCTGGTGGGATGTACCCGAGTCCCCACGCTGCTCCTGGAGCAAGTGACAGAGAGGAGACTCGGGAAAGGGGGCGGATGTAGCTTTACAGCACCCTACACAGTCATAACTGTTAATGTATGTGTGAGGGAAATGGAAAACAACCCTTGGCTTCAAAGAGGAAACTAAACTTTGGCTGATAAGGAAATAAACCAGAGAGGTCCTCACAGAAAGTCTATCATCTCATCCTAAACTACATGCTTGGGTAAGGGGAGCTGAGGTCCTCTCTAACCTCCAAGAGGGGCCTGGGGCTCCTCCTCACCTGTGTCTCTACAGTGGCTGTTGCATTTTGGCTGAGCTCTCATGAACCTCGTCCTTTCCCACTGTCTCCTCTTGTCTTTTCCTCTCCCTGTTCCAGCTTAAAACCACAGGTTGACATCAGTGGCTCCTGCCACAATCCCACGGGGTGTAGGGAGGAGGGTATTTATATGGGTTTCTGGAGCTGGGTGTGGAGCCACCAGTTGTGTAGGGTTAATGGAAGTGTTTGATTCAGTAATATCCTCCTTGGTTGGGAGAAGGTTGGAAGTGATGGCCTCGTTGGCTGCTTCGAGATGGTAGAATAAATAGTTTAATTGGAAGGGACCTACAACAGTCATCCAGGCCACGCTCACCTCCTGTGGCTAGTGGAGATCTCAAACTTGAGCTGAGCCTCCCAGGGTGATGTGTGAAGAGGGTGGATTTGGGAAAAAGAGTGTAAAAGGGGAAGAAGAAGAGAAATATTTAAAGTATGGGAGAAAACATGCTGGTGACTCTGGGCAGAGAAAAGGAGTTTGAGAGGTTTTTCATCTGTATGGTCGTTGTCATACTCAGAGGGTTTTGTGGCCTACTAACCCAAAACATTAAATGCCTCATTTATAGAAGGAGAGTTTTAAGAAGGTGAAATAAAAGTGCTGGAATGGCTGTTCTTCTTTTAAATGTGTTATTAAGGGCAGCAAGCCTGGCTGCAGCACTTCCATGAGGGATGCTCCACAGCGAGGCCTGCATGGGGATGCTCTCCAGGAGTGTGGCTGGAGCTACCAGAGGGGTTAAATGAGAAAAAAAATAAATAGACATCCTCACTAGGTGACTCTGGAGAAACCAGCCTTCTCGAGCAGCACCAAGATGGTGTGATCTCCTTCCACACAGCCAGGCATGTCAGCCCGAGCAGCTTTCCCTGGGAAACACTGCATTTTGTTTTGGTTCTCCTCTGCTTTTTAGAAGCAGTTTTGCTTCTTTGGCCTCTGTTTGCTGCCTGTCCTATTAAAGTTGGGCTCCAGTGGAGATGAAGGGAAGAGCAAAGCATCAGTCCAACTTCGTGAGCCCTTCTGCAGTGTTAACAGAGGTTATTAGTGGAACTGCTGACTTTTTGGTCTGAAAAAGCCCAGCGCCGAGATGGGCTACAGGGCTGTGGTTGGGTCTTCACCTCTAATCTTCCATCTGAAGAATCATAGTCCCTCCTCACCTCCCTGCTGCTGCTGGATGGGCTCACACCGAGAGTTCTGAGTTTTGTCAGGGAGCAAGTGCAAAAGGGTCTGAGATGCCTCAGAAGAGGTGGTTTCCCAGCAACTAAAGAGGAGCGAGAAAAACCCAGACAAAATACTTAATATCTGGCAACCTGTTTGTTTTCAAAGTAGTTCTGAGACATCGGTGCTTGTTAGCATTAGTCTGACACTTGCTCATTTTTCATCTTGCTCTCCTCTGGGTTCAGAAAGGCAATGGCCTTTTGATGTTAGACATCAAAAAACAGGCTCCTGTCTGCTGATTTGGGGTTCCCAGCCAGCACAGGGGATCCGGTCACCTGTAGCAACCTGACTGCATTGTGTGCAGAGCTCGTTTGCCAACTCATACATCCTGCTCTCAGAAACATGAGATGCAGCAGCAACTAAGTAATGGGTGGAAGAAAAGCTGGTGTGTTGGTAAGGCTAAAACTCATCGTGGTGAAGCTGTGCTGCTGCTTTGGAAGGGGATCTGCAGCAGGCTGGGATAAGCTGTGGGTTAGTTTATGCTCTGCCTCTTGAGCAAGTTGGTTGGAAGTTCTGGGTGTCCATGATGCAGGAATTAGTGTGTCTTTAGTGCTTGAAAAATGGCTTTATTTAGTGTTGTCCTTTGTTGTTATTTAGTGCTGTTTATTTAGTGTTGTACCAACACTAGCATGGAAAAGAGGAGGAGGTTTTGCTGCCCTCGTTGCATGGACTGGCAGAGTGTTGAGGTGCTGGTGGTTGGAGGACTTGGTTCAAAAGCTGAGCAAAACCCAGCTCGAAGCATGCAAATCCTGATTCATCAAATGCTGTAGAACCCAGGCCCTTGAGGGAAGGCTCATAAACTTTGCAAAACTGCTCGTGAGGTGATGAAGCAGGTCAAAATTTAGCTGCTCATGAACCTAAATGGTGGATCAGCAAGAGCTTCAGAGTCTCTTTCATGGTGGAGCAGGTGGTGGTATTGTAGGTGTTGGCAGCAGGGCTTCAGCCCAGGCTTGAGGTGATCAGTTGTAGATTTGCTCAGTATTCTGTTGTTGTCTCTGCACTGATATTCTCTTATGCCTTGAGATGGAGGAGCTGGTCTTGGGCTCCATCTCACTCCAGGAGCATCCTACATCTGAGCACAGGCTCAAAGTCACACTCCTTGGGGACAATGGTACAGCAGTGACAAGCTGCAGGGCAGGTGGGTGACAAACTGCTCTAATGTCCTTACCCTGTGCTTAGGGACACGCCCCCCCCAAAGGGGGCTCAGGGCCATGCCCAGGTGGCTGCTGCCCCATGTCCCTCCTGCTTCTCTGCTCTTGTCTATGGCAGAGGGGGTTGGGGTAGGTAGAACCCCTGATGTCCAGCATGACACAGAGCAAACCAAACAGCAATGATTAAGTATCACAGAATCATGGAATGGTTTGGGTTGGAAGGAACCTTAAAGATCATCTAGATACAACCCCCTGCATGGGCAGGGACACCTCCCACCAGACCAGGTTGCTCCAAGCCCCATCCAACCTGCCCTTCAACACTTCCAGGGATGGGGCAGCCACAGCTTCCCTGGGCAACCTGGGCCAGTGTCTCACCACCCTCACAAGAAACAATTTCCTCCTCATGTCACACCTCAATCTCCCCTCTCCCAGCTTAAAACCAAGAAATACCAACATACCAAACACCAGATCAAATCAGGCAATTGCCCAATTTTCTGCCCAAACTGGTTTAGCTCTGGTGGGAGCCTCGCCTGGACAATGTGGCTCCAAAGCAGCATCCTTCCCCCACCCCCCTGTGACTCCTTGTTCTACAGCAAGGTTACCTTGCCAACATCTGCTTTGCCTCTCACGTTGTATTTTTTCCCTCCCAGCACCCAGCTGGGCTCAGATCATGAATCTTCAGTCTCCCTGCGAGCGCGACAGGCGGAAACGGTCTCAGAATTGACAAAATCCTGATGAACTTTGAGGAGGGAACATTTCTGCCTGAGCGAAAGGGTGTGGGTTTGGGGTTTTTTTTTGCCATTGATGTAGGTATTTTTGTTACTTTTTAATTAGATCAGTCCTCTAGGTTTGCTGGCCAGCTGTTCACTTTGCAGGCAGGCAAGAAAAAAAAAAATTCCAGTATTACACTCCTGCTGCTTTCATCTTGTAATGAGCTTGTTAGCAATTAGTTGCTATTGGAACAGGCTGCTGGGGTGTGGAGCAGTGATGCAGTGAGCTCCAAGTCTGAAAAGTTGGGTTTTAATGGGGACTGGCTGGAGAGGGGTTGGAATAATTGATTTCAAGACTGATGGGCAGGATGCATCAGTGCAAGTGACTCTATTTCCTTGTCCTTGTTTATTTTTTTAAGATTTCTAACCTGGAATTTTTCCCTTCTCTCCCAATAGGCAGGCTGGGGAATTCATGAGAGAACTTAAGTCTCCCTAAAGTCTTTTTCTAAGCCAGCCCTCCCCACATCTGCAAGGAAACGTGGGTGGCACAGGACATCTTGGGGAGAAGGGGATGTGCAGGAACTTTTGGGGCTGGCAGGGATGAGGATGCTGTCTGGGGGAACAGGAAGGTATTTCCAGCATGGTGTTTGTCCTCGTTGTTCAGAGCTTGGGTTTTTGCAGCTTTGCTGGGTGGAAATGAATCCAGGATAGGGTCTGAGCCCCAGAACTGCAGACACATTGAAGGGCTGACTTAGGATCTTGGAGTCTGTGCATCTGGTTTTCCGACTTGCTTTCTATGCTTTTTTATTTATATTTTTGAAGGTGTGCAGGGAGGAATTGTTGAGCTTTTCCTTGCAGTTGGGTGCTGGCTCCAGCTGACATCCCTGAGCTGTGGGTTCCTGCCCCATGTTTTCTTGCTGGTTTAATAAACCTGAGCTGCAGGGCCAGGAGTTGGATAAACCTTGGACTCAGGTGTTTTGGAGGATACCTTGAAGGATGTTGGTCTGTGAGGCTTGGTGATGGAAGTGTTAAAACAGACATAGTTGTGGGAGCTGCCCATAGTCCTGCCAACCATTCCTGGTGGGATTTGTCCCCCCTACATGTGGCTGGGCAGGACCTGGCACAAAAACCCTCATTGCTGGGGCCTTGCAGGGGAAAACAATCTGATGTGGAGCACGTCTGCTGGCTCCAAGCCCAATGGGTATCCTCCCCTGGTTTTGGGGTGCCTGGGGGACAGGGAGCAGAGGGAGATGACATTGCACCCAAGTCCACAACCCGGGCTGCCCCGGGGCTGGGTTAGGATTTGGCTTTTTTAGCTCTTCCCAGTGTTGACCTGGGATCTGACTGTGCCTGGCAGGGCCCCAGCAGTGAGATTGCTCCAGGGTTTGAATCCCCACCACATGGAGAGAGCAAACCCACAAAGCTGGGTTGTTTAAATAACCTCTTGGTGGTCTTAACTGCACATTTCAAAGCTGAGTTGTTCTGCCCCAGGAGCCTTTCTAAAAAGGGTCTTTATTAAAAAAGAACAGGGAGATGGAGATGGGATTGTTGCTTTTGCACGGAGTTTCTGATGCTCTCTCTTCCTTGGTGCTTCATTCATCTTCCTTTCCAAAAGTCACCAAACCATAATGACTCAAGTATTCTGAGCAAATTAATCCTTGGACAGGCTCACAAGTGGAAAGGAGAAAAAAAAAATTTGCTTTAGGGAATGTCCTGAGGAAAGAACAAATCAAGAAATAAATGAAGCTTATTTTTGCAAGCTGCTTTAATTTAACCTTAATGATGTTACTGCAGATGTGGAAGGGACTGACAGAGCCCACTGAGGTTTGGCAAATGTCACCCACGTGCGTGGCCAGCCCCATTGCCATCATCACTGTTTGCAGCAAGGATTTGCCTTTTTCCTCCTGGCTCACGTGGCTGTTGGACACGGGAAGTTAATGAGCATGAAATGAAGCTGAAGGGTTGTACTGACAGCCAAGGTGGCCTGCAAAGGAGCACTGACTCTATTTAGCAATAAATAAAGGATCCCCCTGAGATCTGCTCGTGACACATGTAACTCAAGTTGTGTGTTTGGACCTAAGAAGTGTTTTCCCAGGGGCTGGACTCTTTGTGAGCTGCAGCTGGAGGTTGGGAGGGTTAATGCTGGGGAGCACGGACGCCGGGAGTGTGTTCATGTGTGGAGGTGGATATGAAGGGCTGATGAAAACTTCTGGTTTTTTAGCCAAAAAGCTCTTGGTTAAGGAAAAAGCAAGGTTGCTGGCTTTCCTCTTTACAGCTGCAGGGGTGTTCTTGGTACAGGAATGTGTGTGCTTGCCCCAGACAAGATGTGAATGATTTCTTTGGGCTGCTACAATCAGAGCGAAGGCTCACAGCACAAAAACCAGTTGCTGCTGCTGCCCTGTTGGTACTAATGTGAGCAGAAAATATCATCTCTGGGAAAACAGCTCCAGGCTCTTCACTTAAACGTGTAATTTTATCTGCTTATTCATCTGCTTTATGCACTCACTTTCTTCAATCCCTTAGATGATTCCTCTGGTTTGTGTATTTACTCTTCTGCTCTGTCAGCATGGAGTTATAACCTGGCTTGGCAGAATCTCACCCCACTGCTCCTGCCACAGCCATGGGGATGTAGCTGAGAAGCAGCCAAACCACCCATCACACCTTCCCTGTCTTATCCCCAGTTGCAGTAAGTTTGGTTGCTATTTCCCTGTTAGCACAAAGCTCACACAACTCCTCCCACGTGTGTCACCTCGCATGACCAAATCCAAGTGCCCAAGCCCCTAATCAGCTCCTCAAGGCTCCTCTTATGCAGCTTCAGCAAACCCTTAACATGGTCAAACAGGGTGGAAGGGGCAGTGATTGCACCATCAGGGGTACTTGGGTGCTTACAGAATCACAGAATTGTTGGAGTTGGAAGTGATCTCTAGAGATCATCTAGTGCAACCCCCTACCAGAGCAGGGTCACCTACAGCAGATCACACAGGATGGCATCCAGACTGGTTTGGAATGTCTCCAGAGAAGGAGACTCCACAAGCTCCCTGGGCAGCCTGTCCCAGTGCTTTGTCACCCTCACAGTAAAGAAGTTTTTCCTTGTGTTCAGATGGAACTTCCTCTGCTCCAGTTTGTGCCCATTGCCCCTTGTCCTGTCACTGGGCACCAGTGAAAAGAGTCTTGCCGCATCCTCCCAACATCCCCTGTAGATGTTTATAGGTAAGGTCTCCTCTCAGTCTCCTCTCCAGGCTGAACAGCCCCAGCTCTCTCAACCTTTCCTTTTCAGGGAGATGCTCCAGTCCCCTGATCATCTTGGTTGCCCCTTACGCTGGGCTGGATGTGGATTGATCCCAGTTTGGGTCTGGCGTCTGCTGCAAGCGGCGGCAGGGAGCAGCGGCAGAAGGACACAAAGTCATTATGGAAACTTGGCAGCCTGTGGTGGGTGGTGACGTGTGAATGGCTGCTGTGACACCAGTGCAGGGGCTGTGCCTCATGCTGGGGACCAGTGGCTCCATCTCTTTGTGTACTGCCCAGGGGGCTGTGGGAGGGCAACAGCCCACTCCCCATGTTGTTGAAGGAACGGATGTTGCTCCGTCCCTTCATTACTCCATGACGATGTAGCAGCCAGAATCTAATAAAAAATGAATCTTGCCATGTATCATGCATAACTTCACCCCCCCACCACCCCTTCTTACCTATATTTGAGAAAAAAAATCAGGTAATTTCCTACCAAAGAAGAGTGATGTGTCTATTTTTAAAAGGCCCTTTATAAATAGTGGCATCATTCCAGGCTTTTGCAGAGTGAGGCTGCAAGGCATTGACCTACAACGGGCTGAATTTTACTGCAGCCCTTGCAACTCCCACTCCCTGTTTGTGCTGTGCAGACACATTTTCTCTTGACCTATTTATTTTTTGGTGTGTGTTTGTGATAAGCCCCAGATGTAATGGTACTTTTTTTTTTTTGAGTTACCAGAGTAATGGATGTGGAAGAGCAGTTTTGATGTGTTTGTTAAGAGCTCACCTGGGTGGTTATTTTATGCTTTGGTGAGTGCAGGAGGTGGTGTGGGCAGCAGGAGGAGAGAGATGGGGGGGAGGTGATTCTGCCCCTTTACTCAGCTCTTGTGAGACCCCACCTGGAGAACTGGGTCCAGCTCTGGAGCCCCCAACATAAGAAGGACAGGGAGCTGTTGGAGAGAGTCCAGAGGAGGCCACAGAGGTGATCTGAGGGCTGGAGCAGCTCTGCTCTGGAGACAGGCTGGGAGAGTTGGGGGTGTTCAGCCTGGAGAAGAGAAGGCTCCAGGGAGACCTTAGAGCACCTTCCAGTGCCTGAAGGGGCTCCAGGAAAGCTGGGGAGGGACTTTGGACAAGGGCAGGGAGGGAGAGGACAAGGGGGAATGGATTAAAACTGGAAGAGGGGAGGTTGAGGTGAGACATGAGGATGAAATTCTTGGCTGTGAGGGTGGTGAGACACTGGAACAGGTTGCCCAGAGAAGCTGTGGCTGCCCCATCCCTGGAAGTGTTGAAGGGCAGGTTGGATGGGGCTTGGAGCAGCCTGGTCTGGTGGGAGGTGTCCCTGCCCATAGTGAGGTGCTGAATCAAGATGATCTTTAAGGTCCCTTCCAACCCAAACCATTCTATGGAGACAGTGAGTTGAAATGCTGCTTGAAGTCCCTGAACAAAGCCTGTCCTTGCCCTTGCTGATGGGATGGAGATGTCTTGCTTTCATCTACCTCCCTGTGAATTGATGGCAATCACAAACCTCTCTGCAAGCTGCTCTCCTGGGGGTCCCCAGGAGGGAGGGATGGAGCAGGCAGCACTGGGCAGAGGGGCAGAAAGGGGCTGGTTGAAAGAGCAGCCCAAGGATGTGGGGAAGGGACATCAAGCGTCGCTACCTACCTCTCCTGACACCTGCAGCAGAATTTCTCATTTCCTCCTGCCACGTACTTACAGGCCTCAGGGCAATTTATTTGGCTGATTAAAAAGCACAGCAGTGAGTGCATTTCTGAGTCATAGAAGCACCCAACTGACCAGCTGCTTTATCACAGGTTTCCCTGCCAGCTCTGCCCGGGCAGCCCTCGGCCGTGCTGCCAGCTCCCAGCCCCTGCGAAGCCACCAGGGAAATGGAGCATCACAGCAAGGAGCTGGTGGCTCCCTCCTGCCTGACAGGAAGGCTGAGATCATAAATGGAAAAGATCCACCCTTAGACCTCACCCGGATTTCTCCCAGCTGGAGATAACTCTTAAGTCCTCCCCATCTGATGCCACCAACCTGCGGGTCGGCACATGCCTTGTTGCCATCTGTAGGTCTGAGCTAAGAGCTGGCAGCTGCCTGGGCATCACAGCAGGCACCAGGTTGAGAGCAGTTTATTTTGCTGAGAGCAGCTCTGTGGGACCCCCGGGGCTGTAATTAATAACGTAATTAATGAAGTGGCAGAAGATCAGTGCATGTCCTCGATGCCATGGGCTGGTTGGTACAAGCCCTGCTGCAGCATGGAGCCATCGGGACCCTTTTCTGTGGTGAAACCCAGCTAATAGGATTGGGATTTGCAGGCATGTGCTGGGGACAGGTCAGAGGGTCGTTGCCTGAAGGTCACTCAAAGCAGTTTGTTGGTTGCAGGTGAGATTGGAGATTTTGTTAAGATTTTGAGCTCCCAGCAGCTGCAGTGTGGGGCTAAGCACTTGCATGCTCAGTGCAGGAGTGGTGGGGGTGAGGAGTCAGGCTGGGAGGACCACAGGCTAGACAAGATCCAAACTTCACCAGTTATTATGTGACAAAATAGGTGAATATTCTAGAGAGAAATATATGACACAGACAGAATACATATTTTTTTATGGGTGAGGAAGATCTGTTGGTGGGTCTGGGCGGTGCCGGTACCGATATGTCTACGAGCTTTGGTTTGGTTACAGTCTGGTTTTGCATGAAGTATCCGTGGACAGAAGGGTGTCCCTGACACCCCAGCTCTTGAAAGGGCTTCTCATGCTGCCCTGAAATTATTTTGGCCACTATTAAAGTAGAAATAGTAAGAACAAACTTCCATTCTTGATCAGTCCCCACAGATGCCTAAAGATCTCCAATAAGCTGTGGCCATCGCAGGCAGCTGCTGCCCAACCTGCTGTGTAGTGATGAGCCACAGGGATAAAGGAAGACATTCCTCCAGTTATTTGGTGTTTTTTCTCTTCTTTGAGCAATCCCTGGTTTCATCTCCCACACCTGCCTTTGTGCTTTGGTTCAGAAGGTCTGAGCTGCCTTAAATGAAGGGTTGAATGTTTTTCGTTGCGTTTCTTTTCTGCCTGTTTAGTGAGTTAATTTAAACTCTCCAGGTGGGTGCCTGAGGAGAGTGTAAATCACTGTACAAAATAAAAAGTGTGATGAATTATTAGAGGCAAATTAATTTTTGTCATTTCTGGCCCTTCTGGAAGGTAACTTCCAGTTGTGGGTGCTGTGGTAGGGAGGGTGGGATGCTCTCAGTGCTTGGAACAAGAGCGACGGAGCGCTTGGCTTTTGGGCTGGTGCATTAAGTCCAGGAGAAGAGGGATGAAAATCCCTCAGGATGAACATGGAGGGGATTGTGCATTTGTGGGGAAAAAAAAAATTTAAAAAAATCAGGGGGAAGATTGGAGCAGAGGAAAATATCCATGTGAGCATAAGGAGGAGTTCTTCAGTCGTAGACTGTGTTATTGCATTGGTGGGGCATGGAGATGGGAAATGTGGGGCTGGTGAGAGGGTCTGGGCATGGCAGGGGAGGGATGGGGCTGCAGGGAGCAATGTCATGGGAGGGACAGGTGCAGAGGGGAGCACAGGATTATTCTGTATTTCGATGGCATTTGAGGGTGTAGGGACGTGGATGTCATGGATGTGGTCTCCATCAGAGCAGTAAAGGGCTGAGCCCCATCAGGCCATGATCTGAAATGGGACTTGGGGAATCCTGCTGCAGGTTCTCAGCTGTGCTCAGCTACAATAACCTCCCCCAGGAACTGATTTAAGTTTTGAGAGGGTGGAGCTGATGGGTGCTGGGTCGGGGCACAGCCAGCACCACGTGCCAGTGTCAGCGTGTTGAGCTGCGTTTGCTGGGAGTGTCATTGTGGCCAGCAGGAGCAGGGATGTGATTCTCCCCCTGTGCTCAGCACTGGTGAGGCCTCACCTCGAGTCCTGTGTGCAGCTCTGGGCCCCTCACTGCAAGAAGGACATTGAGGTGCTGGAGCAGGTCCAGAGGAGAGCAACAAGGCTGGTGAAAGGACTAGAGGGAAAGTCTTATAGGGAGAGGCTGAGGGTGCTGGGGTTGTTTAGCCTGGAGAAGAGGAGACTCAGGGGGGACCTCATCACTCTCTTCAACTACCTGAAGGGAGGTTGTAGTCAGGTGGGGGCTGGGCTCTTCTCCCAGGCAACCAGTGACAGGACAAGAGGGCACAGCCTGAAGCTGCTCCAGGGGAGGTTTAGGTTGGATATCAGGAAGCACTTCCTCATGGAGAGGGTGATTAGACATTGGAATGGACTGCCCAGGGAAGTGGTGGAGGCACCATCCCTGGATGTGTTCAAGGCAAGGCTGGATGTGGCACTGAGTGCCATGGTCTAGATGGTGTGATGGTGTTGGTCATAGGCTGGACTTGATGATCTTAAAGGTCTTGTCCAGCCTTGGGGATTCTGTGATTCTGTGTGATTCTGTGAACAATGTGAAGAAAACAGCTCCATGGTTTATATTTGAGGGACTTTGTCCCAGCAGACAGACTGTGCTGCAGCACATCTTTTCCGGAGTGTTTGTGTGGGCTAGCTTAGACTTATTAATTTCCATTTCCTTGTGTATCATGTAATCATAAGCACTTAGAAGAGACAACAAAAGCACGGATGTGGCTGAACAGTTCAGTTAATCACAGGTTTCCCCTCCAGTCTCCCTAGCTGGGGTCCACCAACAAGGCTTTCTTCACCTTCCTACACGAAATAATATACTGAATAGTAAATATATATATTTAGCAGTAATTTTCAGGTGGATACTTCTTGAATAAGGTGATTGGGCTGCATTGCATAATAGCTATTAATGACTTGTTAGCCTTCCTAATATCAGCTTCATGTTACTACCAGTGATAATTAAGTTACAGTTAAAGCTGCTAAGTGCTGGTCAGAAGATAGAACATTAGTGCCAGCCCTAAACAAAACTGACACTCTCCAGTGCTTTGGGCAATGGAGAGTACAGCCAAGGCTTCCTTAACCATCCCAGCATCAACTTTCCTGGGAAATGCAGGCTCTGATACCCCCAAAGGCTGTACACAAGTGTTTCACACTGGTGCTTGGGCTTTCAGAATGAGAGGGAATGGATTAAAACTGGAAGAGGGGAGATTGAGTTGAGATATTAGGAGAAAATTTTTCAGTGTGAGGGTGGTGAGACACTGGAACAGGCTGCCCAGAGAAGCTGTGGCTGCCCCATCCCTGGAAGTGTTGAAGGGCAGGTTGGATGGGGCTTGGAGCAACCTGGTCTGGTGGGAGGTGTCCCTGCCCATGCAGGGGGGTTGGAACTGAATGATCTTCAAGGTCCCTTCCAACCCAAACCTTTCTATGATTCCTTATACTTTTTAATTAATTAGCCTTGATAACATGTCTTTAAATGTCTAGAGTGCTTTAAATGTGTACAGCAACAAGTTTTGGGAAGGAGGTTGAAGTCCAGGCTCGATTGCTCTTTCTCCCTCTTCTGCAGCTCACTTTGATTATTTTTTCCACCCTCATTTTTCAGAAAAAAAAGAAAAGGGGGTTGTGGGAGAAAATGGGACTCTGCTTCAAAGTATGGGAGACTCATCAAAACCAGAGATGTTATTACAATGAAAAAGTGGGAATTTGAGCAGCTTGGGCAGAAGTGTTGCTTGTGCTTGCCTGAGTTATATGAGGTTTTGCTGCAGGAATTACCATAATGCTCCACAACAGGGAGATGCAGTCCTGGATGGCACAGGGGCAGACCTGGCTCCCTCCAAAACACCCCCAGCATTTACAGCCAACACACTTGAAGTCATCTCCCTGCCTGGAATGGCTTTGCTGAGCTGTAAAGGGGCTGGAAAAGAAATCTCCTGGGGCATTGGCAAAGGGGCTCTGTGTTGGCACAGATAGACTCAGCCCAAGGCAATAAATGGAAGGTTTTTTGGAGCTGCAGGAAAACTTTCTCTCTGTATGCCTTTTGTTGCATGGCCCTGAAAATACTGTAGGTATATTTGGTTATCTGCCTGGCTTGCTGCCTTTGGTCCCTCCATGATGCTTTCTTATGAATAGAAATGGCCACCAAAGCCCAAAGTATTCATGTTATGAAGGTGAATCCTTTGTGAAACAAACCCCGAGGGAATCCGTGATTAGCTCCGCACCTTTGGCAGCAGCAAAGTTATATCCCTAATATAGAGCTGACAGGGCATTCTGGGTCCTTCTCCAAATGAAATCCACCCTTCCTATTCCCAGGGGATAGTCAGCAGCATGCATCCCTGCCAGGCTCCCTCACCCCCTCATTAGGAGCCAGGGTTTTTTGTCTGCTTTCAATTAAAAGTTGATTAATGAGAGCACTGGTGCTGCTCTGCTCTCAGAGCCCGCGAGGAGCAAAACAGACACCCAGAAATAGAAGCCATCAGATGATTTGTTTGTTTGCCCACAAAACCCATCAAAGTGTGTTATTTACCTTTAGCTGTACCAAGATTTCAAGCTCAGCTTGGAAGGCAAAGGGAAAAGCATCGGTCACGAGGGTTTCACTGGGCTGTTACCAGAGCTATAGTTTATCCATAAATGTCACTGGCAGGATAGATGTATTTTGAATAAAATGCAAGATGTACAAGGCAGATACGGTCTCTGAAATGAGAGAGCCCCTTGCAGAACCATGTGAGCAGCCTGCCAGCACAAAGCACCAGCATTTATTCATTAAGAGAGACACTGAATAAGCTGTTTCAGATGGCAGATGATTCTGCCAGGAAGCTCCGGAGGGGAGATCTGTCCTGCTGGTCTCCGTTTGTGTAGCTGTGTGTCCCAGCAGCTCCTTAGACCTGATAATGACAACAAGATTTTAATATTTAAACCTCGTTGTCTGAGGTGCTGCTGGGTACCTGAGAGCCTTGGGGAGGGGGGTGGGTGCTGGGTGCCTGTGCAAAGGCAAGGAGTGAGCCCTGGTGGGGCTCAGACCTAATTTCAGCTGCGATGTGACAGCTTCCCCTTTGCTCTCAGATTCACAGGGCTGGACTAGATGACCTTTAAAGGTCCCTTCCAACCCCATACATTCTATGATTCTGTAGTCCAGCTGCCTTAGACCCTCCTGCAGCCCTGAACCCCTCCACAGAGTTTAATGCTGCCTCTGGAGAGTATTGGGCCAGGGGACACCTAGGTGTTTGCACCAAGACACCCTGGGTGGCTGTAGGGTCCAGGTTGTTTGTAGAATGAGAAAATAGGAGGAAGACTAGTCCTTTCCTTTAGCCAGAGGTGGCCTGATGTGTGTCCAGTGGTTTTCTCCTCCAGCTGGCCATGACAGCTGCAATCCCCAGGAGATAAATCCTGTATCCCCAGGAGCTCCCAGTCCTCTCCTCCTCTCACTACCCATTTGTGGAGGAGGCTGTTCCTTGCCTGGTGTGTTTTGATGTTGTTTTTATTTTCTCCCCCCTTCAAATGCATCTTTCTTGACTTACTCATTGCAAAAATCTGTCACTTTTTTTTTTTTTTTTTTTTTTAATTCCATGCCTGCTGGTCGTGTGGCTTTCAATCATCCCAAAGACAATCTGCAGCACTGGTGATATTAATATTTCCTCTCGACAGACTTAGCCTGGTCGTTAATAAGCAAAGCCAACAGCTCACAGAGCCTCACTGACCCACGTCTGCTCAGGGTGACCTCCCACCTCCATCTCATCAGCCAATTTGTTACCCAATTTATGGCCTGTGCCCTTGATTGGGGGTGATGAAGAGCAACGCACGTGTGCCTGTCACACCATCCTCCTCCTTGTTAATCCATTGCCTTCCAGCTCCAGTCCCAGGCTTTCCTGCCATGAGCAGGTAATGAAAAGCCTGCAGCCCCCTGGTAAACAGCCCTCTCTGCCTGCAGGTCGTTTGCCTGGGATCTTTTTGAGCTGTCTTTAATTGGGATCACATTTGGCTGGATTTACCTGCAGGTCAGCTCGCAACGTGACTCTGGCCACAGGGTGCATGAAGAAAGATGCATAGAAAGCCTCACATTAAAACCTATGTAGTAATTGGGCTTGATTAAACATTCTATCTGCCTTTATAGGCCTGGATGCTTGGCCAGCTTGTTTTCCTGCTGGAAAAGCTATTAAGATCAGCCACTATTCCCAGTGGTTTCCCGTCCATCTCCCACACACAATGGAGCAGCTCCAGCCAGGCTGCTGCCCTGGGACATTTCTTCTCTCTGCCTTCCTGGATTCCCATCTCTTGGCTGGGTAGCTGCATTTCTCTGTGCTTTCCCTGTTACTGTTTTGAAACTGGAGATTAAATGCAGTGATGTCTCAGAGCCCATGCATTGCACTGACCTGGTTGGAGAAGGAGACCAGGGACATGTGCCCAAAACAGTCAGCCCCTTGTACTGGATATTTCACTGTTGACAACTCAAAATAATAATAATAATAATCTTCATTTTTGCACCATATTCTCTCCCCATCCACAGGCCAATTTCATGCTTTATTATGATTTCAATGTTTTAGTTTATGCTGCAAGTGGAAAATGATGTTGGGATTCAGAGAAGCTCATTAGAGCACATTAAAGCTCTCAGTGAGACGGGTCTCCAGAATTAGACACTTTAACCTTATTTAGTTAAAAATTCAAAGCCAAGTCCGGCCATGGCTGGACTGAAGGGATGGTTCACTCTGAGGTTAATGCACTTTATTAATCTCTTTTAAATTCCCTTTGCTGTTTCTCTGGCAGATGCAGCGTGCTGGTCCAGGCAGGGCTGTGCTGAGTCCCGGCATAAAGCAAGTGCTTCTGAGAGCCACCATGGCAAGGGCAGTTAATGCAGATTTTGGGAGGATTTGACAAAGAGTTGAGCATAAAAGCTGCTTTTTTCCCGATCTGACACTGTCACCAGCTGCTAATCCCAGAGTGGGATTAAAATGTTATTGGGAAGCTGAGCTGCCCTGTACCCAAGTCCATCCATCAGTCTCTTTACGCCTGACTCCCCCGTCCCCAAGTCACATCGTGATCTCTGTCACTTCTAACTTTCCCAGTATTTCCAGCTCAATTTTGGCTTTAGGGAGTTGGAGCTTTTCCTTATTGTTCATATAGCACCTACCAACTCCAGTTTTGAGCTGAGAACCCATTTCCTTTTAAACACCCTCAGAAGGACCTTGCCGGGGTGCAGCCATGACCCCTGCATCCTTACAAGCTGCTTTTAGTCCCATCTAATTTTTTTCCCTCACTGCCACGCAGTCCCTTTCCTTCAGGGAGGAGAGGGCTGGATTTAGTATTTATGAAGCTTGTCTGGCAGTTGTGGGCTGATACCTCCCCAGCTTCTGGCAGGGTGTGATACAAAGGGCCGTACTGCAGAGAGAGCATCACAAACAACTGATGGGTGGGAACAGATTTGGTCGGTGCTTATAGTTGATTTATTTATAGAACGTATTCAAAAGGGATTTGGGATTAAAACTTTGTTCTGCAGATGCCCAAGCAGTGGCAGATGGGAATAGGATGTGCTGAGTTACAGTGGGAGAGCAGCAGGCACGTGGGTGCTCTTGGGGGCTTCTCTGGGGTGGTGGAGACCCCATCAGCAAGGTGACATGACCAAGGTCCCATTGGCAGTCTGTGGCAGAGCAGGAAGATGAATGGCAGGTTTGTGCTTAGATGTGTGAGGGTGGTGTAAAAGAACTTCATGTCAGTTGGATTCATAGAATCATGGAATCCTTAAGGTTGGAAAACCCCTCTAAGCCTCCTAAGATTTAGGTGAGACATGAGGAGGAAATTCTTCCCAGTGAGGGTGGTGAGACCCTGGAACAGGTTGCCCAGAGAAGCTGTGGCTGCCCCATCCCTGGAAGTGTTGAAGGGCAGGTTGGATGGGGCTTGGAGCAACCTGGTCTGGTGGGAGGTGTCCCTGCCCATGGCAAGGAGGTTGGAGTTAATCTGTAAGGTCCTTTCCAACTCAAACCATTCTATGATTCTATGAACAGAGTAACCTCAACCTGCAGCCTTCATCTTCAGGAGAGAAATCCATGTCTTGCTCCCTTGCGATTTCAGCTCTTTGTGGATTTGGCCACAGCTCATCCCAGTCAGGAGAATGTTTGGGGGCAGAGAGGAGGCATTTGAGTAGTTCTGCTCATTTGCCAGCTCAGGTTTGCGTGTGTGGGGGCAGCTGGTTGCCTCTGCAGTTTGTAGTTTCCTTGTAAACCAGCTCCATCCTTCCGTTAGCGACAATAAACTCCCGAGCAACCAGCCCCTGCTTTGCTGGTAATAAAATACATCATGAGTAAAACATCTTTGCAGGGCAGCCAAGTAGCCCAGGAGCAAAGGGAAATAACCTGATGTGATGACTAACAAAATTATAAGGTGTGGAGAGAATAATGACCCGAGTTATTACGTTGCTGTACAGAAGCTTTTAGCATTTCAGACAGTTATGGTTGCTCTGACCTAATGCTGCTTTGCTTTTAATTGACTCATAATTGCCAGTCCCTGTTGGTAGGGACACGGGGCATCTCCTTGTGGATTGACCAGTGAGAGCAGGGCCCATTTTGGTTTAATTCCTGGTAATCCATCTCTGTTGAGTTGCTTTTGCCTCATATTTCAGGGAGAACTCATAGCAGCCTTCCAGTACCTGAAGGGGCTACAAGAAAGGTGGGGACAGAATTTGGACAAGGGCAGGAGTGAGAGGAGAGGTAGGTCACCAAGATACCTGCTGCCTCAGGGACACAGGCATTAGGAGCTCAGGCTTTTCAGTTTGTGCTTCCTCAGAGATCAATCAGAGTGGTGAAACACTGGCCCAGGCTGCCTAGAGAAGTGGTAGATGCCTCATTCCTGGAAACATTCAAGACTGGGTAGGATGGGGCTGTGAGCAACCTGGTCTGGTTGAAGATGTCCCTGCTCACTGCAGGGGTTGGACTAGATCACCTGTAAAGGTCCCTTCCAACCCAAACCATTCTGTGATTCTGTGACAAGGGGGAATGGGGAATGGATTAAAACTGGAAGAGGAAAGATTTAGGTGAGACATGAGGAGGAAATTCTTCCCTGTGAGGGTGGTGAGACACTGGAACAGGTTGCCCAGAGAAACTGTGGCTGCCCCATCCCTGGAAGTGTTGAAGGGCAGGTTGGATGGGGCTTGGAGCAACCTGGTCTGGTGGGAGGTGTCTCTGCCCATGCAGGGGGTTGGAACTAGATGATCTTTAAGGTCCCTCCCAACCCAAACCATTCCATGATATTGCTGTAGGTGAAGGAAACACTTGTTTTCCTGTCCCTGGAGCTGGTTCTTTCCCTCCTCAGTGGTACTTCAGGTCTTGGCAAATGACGCCCAGAACTGGCTTGGTCTGTTCACCTATATTGTATAGGGAGAAGTTCATCTCCTGAGGGCACCTAACTGGTATAGGATCTAAGTCCCTTCTCAGAGGGTAGGAGACCTTGGGCAAGACCTGCTAAGCTGCTGAAATCCAGGAAAATTGAGGGGAGTGAGGAGCACATACTCCCCCGAGACGCTCGGCTGTTTGCGATGCCACGCTGCACCACAGCACGGAGGATGGTTGGTGTGTTCCTTCGTGTTGAAACACAAAAGTTTGGGAAGTGGGGATTATCCGTGATGGAAAACCCAGTGGGGACCAGGCTTGGGGCTGCAGGACTGGATGATTTTGCTTCATGAAACCCTGGCTCCAAGCCCAGCTTCAGACATGGTGTTGGAGCAGTAGGTGCACAGGGATGGTCCCTGCCCCAGGAATTTGTATCCAGCTCCCATTGGAGCATCAGTCTCATAACAGGGTCAATTTGAGCCTTTGTTTCTTATTGGTGTGGATCTGAGCGTGGAGAAAGGGATTATCCTCAATAAGGGTGAAGGCAGAAATAGGGCAAGTGGTCACAGGGAAGACATCACAAAATGCTCTTCCAGGACCAGCTGCCGTTTTCCCTTTTGGCAGCCAAAGCTAAGAGAGGAAAAAGCCTTTTCCATCAATGCAGGACAATCTCTGTGCAATGAAACTCTCCCTGCTCTCCCCTATTAATATTTTTGTTCACCCACTGACTCCCTTCACTGCTTTCTGTATTGACTTGGTGTCTCAGCCAGGTCAGCTATGAAAGCTGCCATGATCCAATAAGTTCGTTCAGACCAATATTATCTCCAAGCCTGACTCCCAATAACTGACTTGGTTGGGAACAAGTAGCTGCAAAAGCCCTTGATTGGGTCTATGAGGCCTTCCAGGATCCAGTGATGCTTTTTAGAAGTCACCAAGGAGACATGAAAGCGCAGAGAGCTTCCAGAAATTCTTCTGTGTTTTTTATTTCATTGCCAAGGCCACTGGCAGAGAGATCATGTCCACTCACCCACGGCTGAGGGATGGCTCAGGGCAGCTGCAGGGTAACAAATTCAGGGGGAAAAAAAGGAAAACTGACTGTATTAAAAATGCAGAGCCTTGATGAAGATGTCACGTTCTTCCCTGGTGAGGCTGAAACTTCCTTGGGGTGTAAGGAGGCTCTGCAGGTAACTGTGAATATATGGAGTTACAATAATAAAAGGTTTTGGGAGGAAAAGAGAAATGTAATTTGCAGTAAAAGCTCTAGCAAGAAATGTTCATCCCCCCCCTGCCAGAGCACCCAAGGGAAGGTTTTGGGCCTGGGGCCTCCTGGATTTAGCCACTTCAGTGATGCTTTTTATTTTTACTTTCCTTTTGTTTTCCCTGGGCCCTTGGGACAGGCCGTGTCCTCCCAAAGACTTGCTTGGATTTACTTTGTGGGATGTTCCTAAAAGCTTTTCTCTTGAAGTTGCATTTTCTGAGTTGCTCATAGTTGGCTCAGGGTTAATTTTCCATCTATGATTGAATGAATCAGCCTGGCACTTGGGTGATGCAATAGCTCTGACTTCATAGAATCATAGAAGGCTTTGAGCTGGAAGGAACCTTAAAGATCATCTAGTTCCAACCCCCCTGCATGGGCAGGGACACGTTCCAAGCTCAACATCCCTTGGGGCCCTTGTTTCAATCATAGCCTGTTTTGACTGGGGAAGAGATGGGGCAGGTCCTGATCTCTTCACTCCTGTGACCAATGACAGGACTTGGGGAAATGGCAGGAAGCTGAATCAGGGCAGGTTGAGGTTGGATATCAGGAAAAGGTTTTTCACCCAGAGGGTGGTTGAGCACTGGAACAAGCTCCCCAGGGCAGTGGTCACAGCACCAACCCTGCCTGAGTTCAAGAAGCATTTGGATGCTGCTCTCAGACACATGGGGTGATTCTTGGGGTGCCCCACACAGGGACAGGAGTTGAACTTGATGGTCCTGATGGGTCCCTTCCAACTCAGCATCTTCTATGATTGTATGATCCTTGGGCATGCAGGTCCCTTGCTCTGGCAGCTTTGCATCCCCATCCCAACCACCCCAATCCCTGCAGCACCCTCACCCTCAGCATCCCCACCCACCCAACCCAGCATCCCCACCCACCCAACCCAGCATCCCCACGCTGCAGATCCCTGCCCCTCACCTGCCTGGGGGATGCTGTCATGCACCAGCTCTTGGGATTTCATGCGTAGGGATTGGACAGCTCAATTTAAAATCCCTTTTTTCTAAGTAGGTTTGGTGTCAAAATACCTCTGAAGTCCACTTGAAGGAATTTATGAAATAGTCTTTCTTATCAGTGTTGCTAAGTAAATAGAGCTGTGTGTGCTGATGAGCTGGATGTGCAGGATATTGTTGGGAACAGAAATTGCATCCAATAAATTCCTTGAAATGGAGAGAAGGAAAATCTTTATTCAGTGAGCTGCTCAGACAGAGTGCTGAAGAGCAGAGCCTTTTAGGAGTTGCTGTCAAATTAATTACAAAATAAAGCCTTTACATTTCTGAACAGCTGTTTTTTATATTTTTAGAGTTGGGTTTTGTTCATGATTCCTGGAGGCTTACTCCTGGGGAGCGAGCCATAAAATAAGACCAGGGGAAAGTTGTTCAGGGAGTTGTGATATCTGTAATTCCAGAGCCTGACTGGAGTGCACATGATGAGGGTTCAGGGATTTTGGTCCTGGGATTTTTTATAGTGGGTATTTTCTGCTTGAGGAAGTTTTTTCGTTTCTGGTGTTTTTGTTAGTTAGGAGGGCAGGGAGTGATGCGTGATGCCTGAATTTTAAAAGAAGGGGACAGGTATAAAGACATTGTATGTTGTTGGTTTTGGAAGCCCTTACACTGTGCTTTTAGGGCCATTTGCATTTGGATCAGAGGATGTTCCCACCACTGGTGACATCTGGGCTGCTTTGGTGCAACTTTGGTTGCTGAACAGGGCAGTAAATGGGAGTGAGGGCAAAGCCATGCTGTCCAACCACACCCCAGGGAGTGCTGGAAAGTAAAAATATGTATTTATGTCGATTGCAGGTTCTCAAAATATTGCATTATTGCCACCTCCTGCTTCTGCAGCAGCAGCTGATGGGATTTGCAGGAGGGTGGTGGGTTTTGTGTGACAAATGCCAGTCCCTCCCTGCAGAGGGTTGGCCAGAGGCGAAGAGCTTCTGCCCGTGTATTAGAAAGAGAAGCTTCTCAGCTTCTCCACAGGTGCTTGGATAGCAAAGAGTGTAATTTGGACAGGGGATGGGTAACTGGGCCAAGGATTTGACACTTGGTGCCAAAAGGGTCTTTGTAGGGAGGGTGAGACCCTCATCTCCACTTTGAAGCTGGAAGAGGCAGCGTTTCAGGGGCTGGCAAGTTCTGGTGGAGATACATATATAGAGAGATATATACAGATATACTTGGCAAGCTAATTAAAAGGATATTTTTTCTACTTTAAAACCATGCTGTGTGTGCTGAACAAAGTCATTTCCTTGCCTGGGTTATGAATAGCTTCTGAGGTTATTATGAGCTAGAAGCAACTATGAGCACTGAAATGGGCCACGTTGGCTTCCTTCTCACGTGTGCTCAGCTCCAGGTTCCAGAGCTCTGGCTCGAGGATGCTCCAGAGAGCCAAGGGGTGGGGTGGGTCAAGCAAAAGTTTAGTTGCACGTTTTCTTACCTCCCATAGCTTGGGGTTTGTCTCTAGTTCAGGCTGTCAGGTCTGTGTCTCAGCAGCAGCAAGTAGCAGGCAGTGCATAGTTGGAATATAGAAATTCTTCCCTGTGAGGGTGGTGAGACCCTGGAACAGGTTGCCCAGAGAAGCTGTGGCTGCCCCATCCTTGGAAGTGTTGAAGGGCAGGTTGGATGGGGCTTGGAGCAACCTGGTCTGGTGGGAGGTGTCCCTGCCCATGCAGGGGGGTTGGATCTAGATGATGTTTAAGGTCCCTTCCAACCCAAATCATTCTATGGATCTATATATATTTTAATGAAAAAAAATAGTGATCTGGGATGGTCTGGGAAACTGTGTTTGCCCATAAAGAGCTTCGGGTCCCTTCAAGAGTGAAACGTGCTGTGAAAATATAAAGGAGCCAGTGGACACCTGAGCCCTTTGGTAGTGAGTAAATGGACTGTAGACCATAGTAAACCATAAGTAGACACTCTGGAGGGTCTCCACCAAAAATATCAGAGTGGTTTTATTAAGGAGGGATGCAGATGAGCTGCCCAGCTCCCTTCTGTCCTGGTGCATTGTTTGTTTGCTGTAGTGAAGGGATCTCCTTGTCTTCCCCTTGCCCTGCTGCACCTCACATTTGCACTTACAAAGCAAAATGTCCCAGTCCTGGGGCAGCGCCGCTCCCTGTGGGATCACGAGCGTTGTTAGAATTAACCTGAAATGACCAGGATCTCTCAGAAAGGTTTGGAGTTGAACGAAGTATGAAGGGTTAAAAAACAATCCTGCCTTTGGACTAACTGGGCTTTCATCCATCTTCAGTGATGGGCATGATTGTCCCAGCCCTGGAGGAGGGATGCAGCTGTGGAGGAGTTGCTCGTGCCTTGCTGGTGCTTCACATCTTGCACTAAATATCGAGTTGCTGGTGCTCAGCAAATCCTTGAACACTCCCCAGCTCGTGGCAAGAGCCGGGGTTTCACTGCCTGTGTCTGCTCCTGGGGTTTCAGTCAAGTTGTTCAGGGGCAGTTCCTAAAATCCCCCATAACTTGGATCACCAGCTCTGCGCTGCGGGGCTGTGTGTCCCACCTCCTTCTGGAAGGGCAGGAGGGCAGGGAGCTGCTCAGAGCTGGGGCTGTACAAATAATAAATAGTGGCTATAAAATCTCTCCCTGAATCGACTACTTCAGCAGTAATTTAAATTAAGAGGCTAACTGGGGTTAATGCTTTTGCCAAAGGATGTTTCCAGAGTGTCTGCACTGCAGAAACTGTGGCTCAGGTTCTTGTGGGAGGTTTGGAAATACAGAATCCAAAATAATGCCATTGCTGTATTATTTTTTTTTTCCATTTCATTTCCCCTGGAAAATATTCCAGTCCTTTTCACACAAACACTGTGGGCCTGTCTCCAAAAAAGGTGTCTGGCACTGAACGTGCTCTTTGTATGTTTGTTGTGAGCAGCAGAGCTCAGCTGTTGCTTCTTGCCTGATGATGGGAGTAGAAATACTCTGTACTCCAAATCTGATCCAATCCCACAGAGAAAGTTACCAGGAATTATGTTTATTAACCCAGTGGGAGTTAAGTGGATTTGCTGAGAGCATCATCTCTCCCTGCTGCTGTCCTGGCTGGAGATCTTGCTGCGTGTCACCTTCATCGGGGCCAGTGCAACATCCCCCATGCTCCTCCAGCCCTGCTCCACTCTGAAAAGGGACTATAAAAATACCAACATTCTGTGCCTGGTTTGCTGCCACTCATGGATTTTGAGATCAAATCTGCCCATTTTGGAAGCATTATTATTTCCACACACACACACCCCCCCCCAACCTGTTGGTACCAATTGACCCTGGAATCAGCAAGCGAAGTTTGTTGTGGTGATCATGGCAGCCTTCCAGTACCTGAAGGGGCCTACAAAAAAGCTGGGGAGGGACTTTTTGCAAGGGCTTGTAGCAAGAGGACAAGGGGGAATGGATTAAAACTGGAAGAGGGAGATTGAGGTGAGACATTAGAAGGAAATTCTTCACTATGAGGGTGGTGAGACACTGGAACAGATTGCCCAGGGAAGCTCTGGCTGCCCCATCCCTGGAGGTGTTCAAGGGTAGGTTGAATGGGAGTCTGAGCAACCAGGTCTAGTGGGAGGTGTCCCTGCCCATGCAGGGGGGTTGGAACTGGATGACCTTTTATGGTCCCTTCCAACCCCACACATTCTATGATTCTATGATGAGGCTGCCCCCGGTGAGCCGATGCTTGGAGATCATCTTGCCCTATGAGTTAGTGGTTGTGTAGATGGTATATGGAGAGTGACAGTGTTTTACCTCCTGAGAGGCCTTCTCCAGCTCACTCCATCTGCAGTGAGCTCCCACTGTCTCCCTGCGGTGCAGGGTGGTGTCACTGTGGTTCTGATGTCTGAGTTCCTCGGGTTGCTGTCATCTCCCAGCACCTCACAGGTGTGAATGCAGGTGTCCTCTGATGCTCCTCTGGTGTCAGACACTGCCCATATCTCCATTTTACCTATCCACAGGCTGTGTGTTCCTCACAGGAGTTGAGAAACATGACAGCTGCCTGTCCTGCCTGCTCTACACACCCAAAGGGAGTCCTTGAGATGAGATGTGCACCACCATGCTGATGCATGGAGCAAGGCTGTGCATGCACGAGTGGTGGGGAATTGCTCCGAGGGCACAATCCACGGAGAACAACTTTTCTTCCTGGGATTTCCTGCACTGGAGAGCACTGAGGCATTGCTGGGAGGTCTCTGTGCAGCCAAAGGGTGCAAGAATGAGGACACCATGCATGCAGCCTCTCCAAAGTTCCCTCTTCCAAATGATGTAGCTGCCACAAGGAAGTCAAAGAGAGAGCTTCGTGCTCACTTTTGAGGACCTCTAACTCAAGTGCCTGGAAGTGCATAATGGAAATCACTTCTTCAATTGACTGTAGAGAAAATTTAAGTGCCTGAATGATTCTCCTCTGAATTATGACTTGGTGATATGCCAGCAAAAACCTGCAGTGCAAATCCCTTGGTGTGCAAGGGGCATAAAACCATCATCCGACCATATGGCCATGGCTGGTCACACCAGTCATGGTGGCCAGGCTGGTCCTGAGCTCCACCACAAGCCCCTTGGCTGAGTGGGGATGGGCTGGATGACCAGGACAGACTAGTTCATGAGGGTTTCCCCATCCTCTCCTTTGGTTCTAGGATGCTGCTTGATGGTTTGGGAGTTCTGAAGAGGGTCAATCAGCTTTTTCTTGTGCCCCAAATATTTCACTTCAGGCAGAAGTTGTAACACTCAAGCAGTAAAAGCCTCCCAGGGTTTTCAGCTTCACTGGTTACAGAGAGATGCTGTTTTCAGTACAACATTTAGTACTTATCTCCTCTGCGTGGGGACGAGGGAGCAGTTGCTGCTTTTCCTTCGGAAAAGGCAGGAGATGAAGTTGTCCCATTGGGAGTATTTGGAGCTGTTTGTCCTTTTCATGAGGCTGATGCCTCCCTCCTGCACTGGCTCTGCAGAAAGGCCGGGCTTTCTAGGCAGGGAATGGCCTACAAAACTCCAGACATAACAACAGTCTTATAGTGAGGAGCAAACACACTGCTGTTGGCTGGGGAGGAGCCGTCCTGCAGGTTCTCCTTATCTCTGAGGGTTGTGGAGGGGCTGAAGGCCATGGCTGAGGAGTCTCCAGCCAATCTCACCCTGGATGACCCGGATGGACAGGTTCATGAGGGTTTCCCCATCCCTCCTTTGGCTTTGGAGGGCTGCTTGATGGTTTGGAAGTTCTGAAGATGGTCAATCAGCATTTTCTGGAGAACTCTTTCGGTACATGAGATCCTTCCTTAGCTGGAGGGGTTTGGCCCTGACCTTTCAAATCCAACTGTTTTGTCCACCTTCTTTGCTAAGACTCCATAACCCCTGCATGAGTATCTTCCTGTGCATGAGTGCTGGGGGAAGCCAGGGGCTCCTGTGGCTCTCGAGGTATTTTTGGCAAGGCCACACCCAGTGTTGCCATTGTCAGTCCTGGAGCTGCAGATGCTGCTGGGCTGGAGACAGAGCTGTGCTGCTGCTCAGTAGGGAGTTCAGCAAGGGTAATGAAGAACAATTCATTAAATGAATCAGTGGGGAGAGGTTAGGAAGACAGACTGTAATTATTATCCAAATGAATCCTGGCCTTCAAGCCATCTGCTGGCACCTGTTAAAAGGCTCTGGGCTCCTGCAGCTGGGATGTGCAGAGCTCATCCATGTGTTGCTCCTGGTGGAGGGACAGCCTTGGTGGTCCCAATGGAGGAATGCAATACACTATCACCCTCCTTTCTCCTCTTTCCACACCATCTGCTGCTTCCTGAGGGCATTGTCCAGTTTTTTATCATGTCTGACCTTATTCAGCCCAAGCCTGCTGATATCATCATCCCAGCCTGATGTGTCTCAGGCTGTTGACCTCATTTCACCTGTGCACAAAGCATGTTCATACATGCCAAGTGGCTTCACATTTATGCTGGGCCATTGATTTTCATAAGGCGAGAAAAATGTTGCTAAAAAAGCCCCATCGTCTCCCCCCAAAAAACCTAAAACCAGCGAAAAGCAGAGGTTGGCGTTCTGCTTCGGGGTCCTGAAGGACCCATGGATGGTGCTCTGCCTCGGGTTCCTGAAGGACCCATGGATGGTGTTCTGCTTTGGGTTCCTGAAGGACCCATGGATGTCCCTCTGCCTCGGGTTCCTGAAGGACCCATGGATGGTGTTCTGCCTCAGGTTCCTGAAGGACCCATGGATGTTGTTCTGCTTTGGGTTCCTGAAGGACCCATGGATGTCCCTCTGCCTCAGGTTCCTGAAGGACCCATGGATGGTGTTCTGCTTTGGGTTCCTGAAGGACCCATGGATGTCCCTCTGCCTCAGGTTCCTGAAGGACCCATGGATGGTGTTCTGCTTTGGGTTCCTGAAGGACCCATGGATGGTGTTCTGCTTTGGGTTCCTGAAGGACCCATGGATGTTGTTCTGCAAACCAAGTCATGGGAAATCAAGAGATGTTAAATTTGTTAATTTGTGTTTGTGTGGGAGATGAACCTTTGTGGGAGCACGCAGACATTGCTTCCTACAACTAATGAATTATGGTCTGGTGGGACAGAGCTCCTGTCACACCAGTTGGTTATGTGTGGAAGCAATTAGGGCTTGATGGGGCTCAGAGAGAGAGTAGCAGTTTTCTAAGTTTATGGACCAACATAATTCTCAGATACTTGGAGCTTTACCATTATAGTTTATTCATTTGCTGCCGGAATATTAGTGCTGTATTTCTTTTTAAATATCCACTCACCCCGTGCTAAATGGCAGTGATGGCTGTGGAGGTGATTGATGCTGGCTATAAGGACCCTCCATGAGTGCTCACCACTCAAACAAATGCTTGCACCAGTATGCCCTTATGGGGAGGGGCTGATTGCACAAATAAGGAGAAAATGGCAATATCTCTTAGTGTGGCACCGGGGAGGCTGCACCTGGAGTGCTGGGGTCAGTTCTGGGCTCCTCACTATAAGGAGGACATGGGGGTGCTGGAGCATGTCCAGAGAAGAGCTACCGAGCTGGGGAAGGGTCTAGAGAACAAGTCATAAAAGGAGCAGCTGAAGGAACTGGAGGTGTTTAGTTTGGAGAAGAGGAGGCTGAGGGGAGACCTCATTGCCCTCTACAACTGCCTGAAAGGAGGTTGGAGGGAGGTGGGCCTCTTCGCTCCAGTGGATAATGACAGGACCAGAGGAAATGGCCTGAAGTTGGGCCAGAGGAGGTTTAGATTGAATACTAGGAAGAATTTCTTTACTGAAAGAGTGGTCAGGGACTGGAACAGCCTGCCCAGGGAGGTGGTGGAGTCCCCATCCCTGGAGGGCTTTTAAAGCTGTGTAGATGTGGTGCTGAGGGACATGGTTAGTGGTGGCCTTGGAAGGGCTGGGGTAACGGTTGGATTTGATGATCTTCAAGGTCTTTTCCAACCAAAACAATTCCATTATTGGACAGTTTTAAGATTCAGCCTGACAGGGTGCTGGCCATCTCATTTAAACTATATCATTATCTAGAAAGGTTGGACGAGATGATCCTTGAGGTCCCTTCCAGCCTGGCATTCTATGATAAACAAATTAAAAAGCGAGTTAGTCCTGTCCAGTGGCACCAACTGGTTTTGAAGGAGGAGATCAGTGAATTAGGAGTGTTGTGCATTCTGTAGCAGCTTGTCAACAACGACAGACTATTCCATTTGGGATGCTGGCTGCTGCTAGTTTGTAAAAGAAATAACATTAATGCCAGCAGAAGACTATCTCAGCCTCAGGCAGTACCTAGGACCTTGATAACTTCTTATTTCAAAGCAGCAGACTTGTGGAAAAGCAGAGCTGACATCCCTGCTGTTTCCGTACAGTCGCGCGACAGCGCTGCCCGGGGGGACACGGGCAGACGTGGAACGGGTCGGAATGAAGCAGCTCCCTGCCTTGCCTTGCCCAGCTGCTTGACAAACCCCACTGGGATAGCTCAGTCTTGGAGGCCGAGAGGAAAACCCTGTCCTTGTAAACACACCTCTGACAACTTTTATGGCTCTGCTTTCCGGAGCTCCATCCCCATTACTCTTCTCCGCTGCGAGATTAAACCTGACACCATGAAGGATGGATGCTTTGCTGTCTGATGTTCTCTGTGCCAGATTGCCAATAATACAAATCAAACACGAATTTAAAAGAAATCTCTGGCTACCCTTTGAGGGGCAGAAGATGCCAAAGTAACACGTCTATGTGTGTTTTCCTTCCTGGTTTATGTTAGTGTTTGAAAGAGCTGTGCTTTGCTTTACAGCCATGAGGCTGACTGACCAAATCACCTTCTGAGGACATGGGTCTGTGAGTTTTGTGTTATTCCCCCAAAGTGTTTGCAGGACTGAGATATGGAATGGTCTCCAGTAAGGAGAATACCCTAGAGGCTGGTCAGCCTTGCATCCCCCTCTGCGTGGGATGGGGACTTGATTCCTTCTTTCTTTCCCTACTTCACTTAGGACAGGAGATTAAGTCCTTTCTGCCCATCAGGCAGGAGTCCTCTCCTTGCCAAGCTGTTGGTGCAGGCTGTTCTCCTTTGGAAACAGATCACCTTGGGATCTGACACTTCAGAAACCTGTTTATTGTAGGCAACCCTTGCAATATGCTCTTCACAGCCATCATTTCCTTTTAAATAATGTACTGCTGCCTCCTGCCAGGGTGGGAGCAAATGGACCATGGGGATGCACTTGCATGGAGCCAACCAGACCGTGCTGTTCCTCACACCTCCAGTGAAATAATGACATGGCTCACTGCCACTGTCAGCTCAGCAGGTGCCATGGGAGAGCTGGTAGCTATGGGAATGTGTCTCTCTGCCAAAAATCACAGAAAAAAAGGTCATCTTTCCTCCTAAACAGGATCTTTTTCCCATCATCTCATGTGCGTTCCTGCCCAAACCCATCTCTGTTCTCCCCAGGCCCTTTCAGCCTCATGCTTCCCTTCTCCTAGACCTGTCTGGCAAGTCCCTTTTGTTCTGTTATCCATGATTCTGTTGGACATGGCTTGATAGGATGTGTGTCTCTGAACCTTTGTGTAGGGTAATCGTGGCGAAAATGATTGCCAAGGAAGCTCATTTGCTCTTTTTGATGGTTAGTACCTTAATCTGACAACTAATGCCTTGCCTTGTCAGCAAGCTCTAGCCCTCATCTTTGTCTGGATTTTAAAAAGTAATTTGCAGACTTCAAATTACTTGCTTTTACCATCATTTTGCTCTGTATTGAAAGGGCAATTTATCAGGAGATATGCTCGTCCTGTCTATGCTGGTTATCAACTGTGAAATACCTCTTGCTCTGTTCCTCAGGTCAGGCTTGCTTGCATTTTGAATATCCATCTTATTTGGACTGGTGGTTTGACACCCAGCAGGATGTACGTTGGGGTCTTGGAGCTTTTTAATATCACAGAATGTGCTGAGTTGGAAGGGACCCATCAGGACCATTGAGTCCAACTCCTGTCCCTGTGTGGGGCACCCCAAGAATCACCCCATGTGCCTGAGAGCAGCATCCAAATGCTTCTTGAACTCAGGCAGCCTTGGTGCTGTGACCACTGCCCTGGGGAGCTTGTTCCAGTGCTCAACCACCCTCTGGGTGAAAAACCTTTTCCTGATATCCAACCTAAACCTTTCTTCTCATGCTGGTATCTTCTGTTTTGCCCATGGAGCCTGTTTGAGATACCCTTTTAATTGCACAGCATGCACATCTTCCCCAATACATGCTAAAGAAGGGCTCATTGTGTCACTCAAATACTGATTTCAAGACAGTATTTCACCAATTTTGGAGCATGTTTGCCTTGTACTTAAAAGGGGATTTTTTGAAGGAGCTGTCAAGAGCAATAAGTGATCCATCAAAGAAAAAAAAAAAAAATGGGCATTTTTATAGACTATTCTCAAGGTACATATTTGTGTTTTTGTTTCTGGCTTGTGCTGGACCTTCTTTTTATTACGAGTTAAACATTACTAACAGTGAGGAGTGTTGTTTTCCCCCAAGACAAATAAACTGAGGTTAAATCATTGTGCTTTTCTTCGTGTTTACTGTCTCAGGTGTACCACTGCAGTTAGGATATAGTGATATTGCCCTTTCTGAGCTCAATCTTTTTATTCCGATGAGCTGATAATGCTCTGAATCCTTCCCTGTTATCAGGGAGCCCAAAAAAGAGCCTGAAACCAAGAGGATCCCCTGAAAAGGTTATGATCTTCCTAAGTAATCATTCAGAGCAACGTTGTGAGGAACAGCAGATCGTTTAATGTGGATGGATTTTTTGAACCTGGCAATGGCTTTGGAAATGCTGTTATAAATAGTCTTTAATATCTTCTTAGAGCAAGATTGGAAACCTTGTGGTTGAGGGTCTCGAGAGAGGTACCCATGGTTGTCCTGTGCCACAGCCTGCCACCATGGTTGGGCATTGAGCATGGTGACTGAGAATCATGGAATGGTTTGGGTTGGAGGGGACCTTAAAGATCATCTAGATCCAACCTCCCTGCATGGGCAGGGACACCTCCCACCAGACCAGGTTGCTCCAAGCCCCATCCAACCTGCCCTTCAACATTTCCAGGGATGGGGCAGCCACAACTTCCTTAAAACTTCTTCAGGGGCTTCTAGGGAGGTCTCCAGCTGCAGTGAATAGAGTGATTTTATTCCCTTCCTTTCCTTCTTCCTTTCCCATTTCCTTTGGGTTTTTTTTTTTCCTTTCTTGTTTTTTGATGTATTTGTCACTCCTTTCTGCCTGGGAGCAGGACTAAGCCAAGCAGAAGATGGCCTGGAGGCCTCCCTGGCCACTGCTTGAGCAGTGTCACTGCTCAGGGCTGCCTTTCCCATAGGGTCCTGCTGGCAGCCTTGGCCTGCAGGGAAAGGCTCTAATTTCTTCATGCTCAGATTATTCTCTTTGATTTTTGATTCTTTGTGCTTTCAGGTCTGGGTCCTCGTAGCCCTGGTGGTGCCCTCCCAGTGAAGGCTGCTGGAAATGAGCAGTGGGAGCAGCATCTAGCTGGCTCACACCCACACTGGAGGCATCTACATGGGGTTCAGTTGGATCAGGAATGTGATTTGGGAGTGAATCTCCCAGCTGTCTCCTCTTGTGCTTTGATTTGCTTTGAGGAGGTGTCTTGGAGTACTTGGGCTTGATGAAACTTAGTTAGAAGATGAGCTCCAGCCCAAATGGGTGCCCAGTGCTTGGAACTGGGCTGGAGCTGCTCCAAAGCAACAAAAAGTCCTGAATCATGTCTAGCATTAGGTCCTCTTCCCCAGCTGTTTTGCTCTGTCGATCTTCTGGTCCATACTGTTTGCTGATACATCTCTTATTGGTCTTCTCTTGAGCACCACTTCCTTGCTTAGCATCACAGCCTGGTGGTGATCCCAAGCTTTCATCCTATTTGCTAGCTAGGGATGCTCCAGCAGAGGTGCTGGATTCCTTGTTGGCTCAAGTGCTCATGTTCTCCATCACACCACAACCATAGCTGTGGTCTGGTATTTGGCTGTACAACACTGTCAGGAACTGCCTGATCTGCAGAGACAAAAGGGTGGATATGCACCAAGAGCCTCTTTGAGGATCTGTGCTTGCTGGTGGCCCTAGAGAGCAGCAGAAAATCCTCAGCCTTCCTTAGAAATGTTTCCTTCCAGGGTCACAGAAGCGAGGTTGGAGGTGATGCCAGCAGGACTCATATTTAAGCTGTCTCTCAGATTGTCCCATGGACTTGCCAGTGCTCAGGAGTTGTGGGGATGGAAGCAGTTGCATTTCTTCTATACATTTGTCAACATTTCTCAGCTTGTGTATGGCTGGACTGGTTTCCCATCTTCTACTGTGCAGGAGAAACATCTCCCAAGGTCATGGCAGATGGCCATGGATTTCAGTGGTCACTTGCTGAGGGTGGAGCAGATGGGATGGAGGAACATCTCTTCCTTTTCACGTCACCATTTGATTTCTTTCCCTGGGACTGGAGTCCCAGAAAGGCAGCTGGAATGATCTTGGGGCCTTGTCACTTCAGATCCTGGTTGTTGGATAAACGTGCCCTAACTGGAGCTTCTACACTGCAACGCTGACAGCTGCAAAGGGCCCTGTAAAAAGCCCCATCGAATTCCCTGGATTTATTTGCCTGAGACCTGCCCTGGCTCCATCAGCACCTCCAGCCTTATTCAGCATTTACATCAGGCTCTTGCTTTTGGTATCAACGTGCTTGTTTGCCCATGATTTTCACTCATGCAAGTTTTCTTGCTGCCTTTAAACCACCCTCATGAGATATTTTTTTTTCCTTTCTGCCTTCAAAGCTTCTCCAGACAAACCCATCCAGGGGCACTGGCTGCTCCCACAGGCGTCCTGTTCAGCTTCTCCTTCCAGCTTGAATGGTTTAATAGGTCAGTCACGTCTTAAAATGGGATTTTCACTTGGATATAAAATCTTGTTTAAAGGGCATCTTTTTCTTTTTCTTTCCCCTGCAAACACTTCATATTCTCTGCATCTTTTTCGCTCCAACTGGAGGTTTTTAAACTTGAATGTGATTTCGTAGTTCTCTTTTTTTTTTTCACCTGCTTCCCTGGTGCTGTGATTACAAGGCATGTGTCAGTATTTGAGGGGAATAAATTGCTGGTGACTCCAGGTTCTGGTGAGTTGGGTGAATCATCTGGGGGGTCGGATGATCTCAGTAGCTGTGTTAGCACCACGTGGTTTGTGATGGGCTCAGCCAACGTGCCGCTCGCCGCCGGGCTCCCCTCGCTCGGAATATTCATGACTGGGGTTTGCTGGTTGCTCACTGCTGGCAAAACCTGGACTTCCCAGAGCTGGGAAGTAGCAGTGACACCAAGACAACTCATGTTCCCTGTTCCAAGCTGGTGCTTGGCAGGAGTCACCACGTGTAGTGGTTGAGGGGTTTCTAAATGGCTCTGAGGTTCTGGAAGATGTTCTGCACATCCCCATGTCCCCTGGTCTGTCAGTGCAAGACACAGGAGGGACTTGTGTTTTAATCTTTGGTTTTCCATACGTTCTCCCAGTCCAGAGGAAGGCTGAGCACAGGACTTGTCAATTCCTGAGGCTGTCAATTCCACTGTGATCAAAAATGTCCCATCTCTGCTGCTCCACCAAGAGCTGCCCCATGTGGAGATCCATGTCTGCCCCACATGGAAACCATGTCTGTTCCACATGGAAACCCATGTCTACCCCACACTGCAGAGCTGCTGCTGGTCTTACAACCACCACCTGGGTTTTGCCCAAAGTTTTTTTCAGGGGACAGGCCAAAACGAGACTAAAGAAACAGCAAAAGCCTTGGAGGAAATCTTTCCTCATTTGTCCAAGTGTTTTTAATTATTCACCAAGTCGTGGCAGAGTGAAGAGCTCATGGGATGTTGCATTATTTTGTGTCAGGAGAGCACAGGCATCATTCACGTTGCTGCCTTTGGGGTGGAAAGCAGTGACAAGAGCTGTGCCTGCAGGGTTAGATGTTCAGCAGCTGGATGAGCATGGAGTGAGCGTGGCCTTCAGTGCTGGTGTTCCCATCCTTTGGAGCTAAGCCCCCCCCTAGGGCTGCAGTGGTGTGGACTGAGGTGCCTGAGGAACTGTTAGATTTTCACTCAAGCTCAAACACAACATGTACGTGTGTTTCTGGGAGACTTAACATGATATGAAGACCTTGTTTGCTGCTTGAAAACAGCTTTTACTTCCTCTCTCCCATCTTTTATTTTCTGTAAGGAGCACATGACATGCTCAGTGATTAAACTGGATTCGATTTATCTGCAGATGTTTCACAGAATCACAGAATCCCCAAGGCTGGACAAGACCTTTAAGATCCTCAAGTCCAGCCTATGACCAACACCACCACACCATCTAGACCATGGCACTCAGTGCCACATCCAGCCTTTCCTTGAACACATCCAGGGATGGTGCCTCCACCACTTCCCTGGGCAGTCCATTCCAATGTCTAATCACCCTCTCCATGAGGAAGTGCTTCCTGATATCCAACCTAAACCTCCCCTGGAGCAGCTTCAGGCTGTGCCCTCTTGTCCTGTCACTGGTTGCCTCGAAAAAGAGCCCAGCCCCCACCTGACTACAACCTCCCTTCAGGTAGTGATAGAGAGTGATGAGGTCCCCCCTGAGTCTCCTCTTCTCCAGGCTGAACAACCCCAGCTGCAGCGTGTGGCTGTTCCTCATCCCCCTGCCCACCTTTGGGTGGGAAGAGGTGATGATTCTCTGGGAAATATTATAATCTTTCTCTCTTCTCTCCTTGCAGGTGTTTACAAAATATGGGAAATGCTACATGTTTAACTCAGGAGAAGAAGGAAGGCCTCTTCTTACCACGGTTAAGGGTGGGACAGGCAATGGATTGGAAATCATGCTGGACATACAGCAGGATGAATATTTGCCAATATGGGGAGAAACAGGTAAGACCTTCTTTTTCCTCCTGCAAACATGCATGTCCTGGTGATATTTTTGGAAAGACCATTCCATCCCATCCTCCCCAAGCAGTGTCTATACCTAATAGCTCTTGGAAGCAAGAGGAGCCCACAAGTTGCTTTTCTTCTCAGTGTCTGTGGGTGCCTGTTGGGACCAGCATGTCCATAGTTCAGCTCGTCAGCGAGTGCTGGACTTGGGTGTCTCGGTGCTGATGGTTGGGGTGCCAAAAAGGACTGTCATTGCCCATCCTGGGTGGGCACTTGTGGGTGACAAGAGGTGTGGTGTCTCCCTCAGATGCCCCAGTGCGTCCCTCTTGCCTAGAAAGGCATTTTTGGGAGGCCACGTTCAAGGTGGACCTCCAGCTGTTGGCTGCGTTTTCCTCCATCTTGAACTTTGGGGACATTTGTTGCCTTAACTGTTGTCTTTGCATGGGTCTTTGCCAGGGTGGACCAAGGGCTCTTCTCAATGAGCTCAGGGCACTTTGAATGGATGGCATCTGTCCCCCAACAAACTCAACTGGGTTGGGCATCTTCTGAAGAGCCCGTGTGCTGCACAGCCACCCTCCAGTCATGGCACAGAGAAGGGCAGAAGATGCTAACCAGACAGGCTGGGGCTGTGTGCTCTGCAGAACTCCTGAGTTGGGTGGCAGCACTCGGAGTGGACATGGAGATGTTTCTCCTGTAAGGGCAGCCCAGCAGCTCCCATTGGACCAGCCAAGCTGCCCTGGGGGAAGGTGCTGCCAACCCTGAGGCAGCTTCTTTAACACACCTGGCCACAAAAATGGTGGCTTGGAGGCTGGGATCTGCAAGAAGGCTGGCAGGGAATAGCATGGGAAGTGACATGCCACCAAAGCCACCCCTTTAGAGCAAGCCTGATTGGTTCCTCAGCAGTGGTGGCCTCAGTTTTCACAAACCCATGTTGACATTTTAAACAAAACATCCAAAAAACTGTTGGAACATGGGAAGTGCCATTGGAATATGAGGAGAAACTTCTTTACTGTGAGGGTGACAGAGCCCTGGGACAGGCTGTCAGGGGGGTTGTGGAGTCCCCTTCTTTGGAGACATTCAAGATCCCCCTGGATACAGTCCAGGAATGTGCTCTGGGCAATCCTGCTGTAGCAGGGAGTTGGACTAGATGATCTCTAGAGGTCCCTTCCAACTCTGACAATTCCGTGACCCGTGAACCTCACTGGGTTTTGGACCCTTCTAAGGTTCTCCATGGAGACACAGACCTTGTTTCTCAACCTCTTTGGGTTTTAGTCCCCTCAGAGGTTCCCCATGGAGTCACAGACCTTGTGTCACACCATTCTCACTTCAAGCTTGCTTTTTGGGGCTCCCTTTTGGAAACACTTCAGCAGGAACCCATGTGCTGTCTTTAGAGCTCTGTTTTCTGTCGCTGCAATGCTGGGAAAAGCGGGTCAGTCTCTGCTGGGTAAACCAGACTTGTTACACAGGAGGAAAAACAAAGAAAGAGCCAAGTGGAGAAGTAAGTTGGGAGGACAAAAGAGAAGCAAGAAGGTCTCACTCTTGCTCTCTGGCAGGGAATCCAGACAGAAGAGCCCATGGCAGTGGGGAGGAGGTTTCCAGTCTGGCACCTCCACATCCATGAGCATTGATGTTGTCCAGAGAGTAGGTGGGGTGGCAGCTTCTGCTCTGGTCAGTCTTCAGACAACTTTCAAGCCTTGCACATGGCAGAGGTGCTTGGAACCTGCCCATGGCTGTGGACTTGAAACCTGAGGGAGGAAGAAAAACAACCCCAAGTGCATTCATTTATTTCAAACATCTTGTGGTTTTTAGGGTCTTTATGTCCAGACTGGCCTTTTTTGACCACATGTGGAAGGGAGCAATGGATCCCCTTGTTTTCTAAGATGCCCCTGATGATATCTTGCCCTCCTGTGACCTCACCACAGCTCATCTCATGAATATTTAACTTAAATTTGTACTCAGCTAAAGATCAGAGGCATCAGGAGGGATTCACATGTCCCTAGAACCAACTTGATGCTACAGGGCTGGATTGCACTGGGGTGGTTGTGAAGGTCTCTCTTGACCATGAAATGCTGTAAGATTCAAAGCAAAACTATATAAAATAAGGCTCTTGATTTGCTGAAATGCTGTAAGAGAAGCTCCTGGAATCATTAGAAGCAAGTTACAGCCACGTTCTTACAGATCCAGGTAGAACTGGTACTTGACTTTGAAGCTCATAAAACATGAACCTTTGCCTTCCAACAAGGGGCTTTTCTTCTCCTCCACATTCACACAGCACCTGGTACGAGTTGTCTTCAATCTTCATTGAGCTCTCTGGACACTACCAGAATAAAAACATTAACCATAGTGGTTAATAGTTGCTGTTCCCATGGCAACAGTTAGCTCTTAGTAGGTAAGTAAAGGAGTTGATGATTTCCAAATATTTGCATAATAATGTAAATGTGTTTGGAATTAAATCTCCTCAGCTGCTGCCACTGGGACTGCTCAGACTTGGCTCTCCAAGGCAGAGCTTTGTCAAGGGCACGCAGCTCTTCTCTGGGAGCTCAACCCTTGCTGTGGAGAGGGACAGGGCAGATGTGGGGTGACATCTTTGTGTTGCAGTGCCAAAGCCACCTGTAGGCATGGGGAGGTCCAGCCATGGGGATATCTCCAGGAGTTGAGTATTTAATTCCCAGTGAGTGACTATCCATTATTCCCAGTGAGTGACTATCTATTATAACGTGAACCCTTCAGATATTTACCTCTTCAGATGTTTCTACAGATGGGTTTTGCTGCTCCATTTTCCTAGGAGCCATCCTGCTGCTCTTTTAGTTGCCTCTTGGGCAATGATTTTTGTGTGGTTGAGTTACTTGACCTTTTTTCTCCAGTTTCCAACTTCCGCAGCGTCCCTCAGACATGGCTGCTCAAACCATTTCCTTTCCCAGAGGGTTGTCCCATGTTAATCCAAGTTTCCCGGGGCTATTTGGAGTTGTCCCCACCAAGCTGCCATTCCAGATATGGTGTTGCACCCCATGAAGTGCTTTGCTGATGTTGAAGGTGGACCAACCTCTGCAACCCAGGGATGTCTTCAAGTGGAAAAATAGGCATTTCTCTGACCCATCGTGGTGGCCTTGGCTTGTGCTTCCAGGAAGGATCTGGGCTGCCCAGTTCCAGAAGGACAAGGAGCTGCTGGAGAGAGTCCAGCACAGGGCACTGAGATGCTGAGGGGCCTGGAGCATCTGCCTGTGAGGAAAGGCTGGGAGAGCTGGGGCTGTTCAGCCTGGAGAGGAGGAGCCTGAGGGGGGATCTCATCAGTGCTGCTCAATATCTCCAGGGGGGTCAGGAGGATGGGGCCAGACTCTTCCCAGTGGTGCCCAGTGACAGGACAAGGGGCAATGGGCACAAACTGGAGCACAGGAGGGTCAAGCTGAACATGAGGACAAACTTCTTTACTGTGAGGGTACCAGAGCCCTGGGACAGGCTGCCCAGGGAGGTGGTGGAGTCTCCATCCCTGGAGACATTCCAAACCCACCTGGACGTGTTCCTGTGGGATCTGCTCTAGGGGACCCTGCTCTGGCAGGGGTTGGACAAGATGATCTCCAGAGGTCCCTTCCAACCCCTGGCACTCTGTGACTCTGGGATTCTGTGATCTGTCCCATAGAAGACAGCCACCCAGAGAGTCCTCCACCCCTCAGTTCACTGCCTCTCCATCCCAACCATACCCAGGACACCCCATGGGACCTTTCCTCCTGCACCCCACATCCCTCAGACCCTCGTTGACCCAAAGCAGCTGTCACTGTTGGCTGCAGGGATGATTTCTATCAATGCCAAGTTCAAACGGTGGCCTCTGGTTCTGGATTTAGATCTGAGGCTGCTCTGCTTTTTGCTGGAGATTTGGAGATGCCATAAAACCACCTTCTCCTTCGCAGCCCCTCACAAGCACAGTTGGCAGGTGGATTACAAGATCCTCGTTCTGCTGCTGGCTGTGTGCCTCAGGATCTCTCCTTGCTTCCTTAAACTGCTCCTTGCAATGCAAATAGGAAGAGAAGAAGGAAAACATTGGTTCATAGCTTGGGATTGGGCTGCTCTGGGAGCTGCTGCCACCATGTCACGTTGGCACACACTGTGTAAAACAAAAAGTGGTTTGTTCCTAACTCAGCAAACAAAATGAAGTGCATCGTCAGTCTAAAAAGACCTTTCCTGAGTATCCATTAATATCTTGGGAAGCTGAAATATCTTCTCTAACGAGTTGCTTGTCATAGAAAAATTTACCTTTTGCTTGACTGTCTGCATGTGGGAGCCCATTATTTGAACATGTTCAATTTATGTGCAGTCTAATTTTGGAGCAGCGAACGTACGCAGACGGCTTCAGTCTTGGTTTTTCAAGTGCAAAGAAAAGGCTATTTTGACTGTGTCTGGATGTCATGGCACCAGGCAGCCTTGCCACCTTGGGGTGTGCAAAAATATTGTGTCAGGACTGTCAAAATGGTGAGGAGCGTGGCAAAAAAAAAAAAAACAACAAAAAAAAAAACAAAACAGAGGGTAGAAAGACAAAGCGATGGAAATCTGTGTCTTTTTGGATTTTACCCTTCTACAGTTTCTGTTTTGTAGCATTTTACTTTAACCATGAAGGCACTAGACATGAAAAGAGTAGGAAAATAATTTGTGGCTGAAGTCTTCACATCACTCACGTGCTTTAAAGAAGGTCTGAAATATTCTGGGAAGGAGTCATGATGGAAAGAAACCCTGGTAATCCTGCACGGGGGCAAAAATGCAGGATAGAAATAATTCATACCAGGGAAAAAACTCTTCCTAGTCTTTCTAGACTTGGAGTAGCATAGGTGGAAGCTGCACCAGCCTGATGTGTCATTAAAGAAGGGAGGTTTCTGGTTATTATTTCATTCAGAGCAAATTCAATCAGCCCCCACCTAGATGGGGTGTCTCTGCCCATGCAGGGGGGTTGGATTTAGGTGATTTTGAAGGTCCCTTCCAACCCAAACCATTCTATGATTCTATGGTTCTATAGATATTGTGATGTTCAGGGGGGGGAGGTTTGCATCCCTCCTTGATGATCCCTGCCTGAAGTTTGGTGGCATCAGGTGAGGACCCACATGGGGAAGAGGCAGGAGGGGGGCTGAGCTGTAGCCCAGAGCTGGGTCCATGCATGATCATAGAATTATTTGGATTGGAAGGGACATTCAAAATCATCTAGATCCAACTCCTGTGCATGGGCAGGGACACCTCCCACCAGACCAGGTTGCTCCAAGCCCCATCCAACCTGCCCTTCAACACTTCCAGGGATGGGGCAGCCACAGCTTCTCTGGGCAACCTGTTCCAGTGTCTCACCACCCTCACAGCAAAGAATTTCCTCCTCATGTCTTACCTCAATCTTCCCTCTTCCAGTTTTAATCCATTCCCCCTTGTCCTCTCACTACAAGCCCTTGTCCAAAGTCCCTCCCCAGCTTTCCTGGAGCCCCTTCAGGCACTGGAAGGTGCTCTAAGGTCTCCCTGGAGCCTTCTCTTCTCCAGGCTGAACACCCCCAACTCTCCCAGCCTGGAGGAGGTGATGCTGCTGTCGAGAGAGGAGCAGGGCTGGGCTCCCCTCACCATTCATAATCAAATATAGTAAAAGAAACTCTCAATTCCTGTCGGTGACTATTTGATTGGAAAGGGAAGGCACTTTGGGTTAATCTTCCTGGAGTGCTGTTATATATTGACTTAATATTGCAGCGCAGTGAATTGGAAATCACTCGGCCTACAGGGCTGTAAATAAGAAATACAATTGGAGAGTTCTGCCTTGGTGTTTCAGTAACTGCTGGATAAAGATGAACATTTCATACCAATTAATTGAGGAACACACTGCATAAAAAAAGAAGGGGATGCAAAACATGCTATAAAATTGCACTAAGGAGAAGCATGAAATCTATAAAGCTTGAGGCTTCAATCCACTTAGGAGACTATCACGTGGTGTTATGGGCCGCTATTTTTTGACATAATAAAAAAAACAGGCTACAAGCAAGACTTTTGATCTAGGTCACAAAGAGGAAGGTCTCAACTCATGGAATGGAGGTTGGAGCCAGGGGGGGTCAGTCTCTTCTCCAAAGAAACAAGTGCCAGGACAAGAGGAACCGGCCTCAAGTTGTGCCAGGGGAGGTTGAGGTTGGATCTTGGGAAGAGTTTCTTCCTGGCAAGGGTTGTCAGGCCCTGGCCCAGGCTGCCCAGGGCAGGGCTGGAGTCCCCATCCCTGGAGGGGTTTCCAAGCCGTGTAGATGTGGTGCTGAGGGACATGGGTCAGTGGTGGCCTTGGCAGGGCTGGGGGAACGGTTGGACTGGATGATCTTGAAGGTCTTTTCCAACCCAAACATTCCATGATTCTGTCTCAAGCCTGTCCCCTTTCATACCCAACCCATCTGGATTGCAATTTATTTTTGTTCTCCAGCAGGGTTTTTCATGCTGTTATGGAATGGTGGGTACCAACTAAATGGTGGAAAAACATCTGTTGTGGCTGGAGGAAGCCCCTGTCCAGGGGCTTGTGGTTTGGGGTGTGGTGGGAGCTCAGGGACCAGTCTCTGCTGTGTCTGAGGTGCTGGGTGGTTGCCCTGGGCATCGGTGGGGGGGAAACTGAGGCATGTCTGTAGCTTTAATCCAAATGAGCCAGAGGTGCAGGTGGTTTTGAGGGCATTGATTTCCATGCTGCTGCTTTTCTTCCTCATTAAACCCCCTTAATCTCACTGATCTCTTCCCATTTCCAAATAGAATTTAGATAAATTCAATTAGCGCAGCTTCACTTTTGATCCGGGGTCGTCACGTGAGCCTTGATGCTGTAGAGGTTTGCTTGGACTTGGTGGTGGCTGCTGGCTGTTCTGGGAAGGACTGTGTGGGTCCTCCTGGAGTCTCTAAAAGGGATGAAAGTGACAGTGGTGCCACCCATGCTGTGAGGAGCAACATTTCCCAGCCTGGCCTGGGTGTCCTCCTGCTGCATCTCCCCAGGGACTGGCTTGTGGTGGGATGCTGGTGAGCAGAGCCCTGAGCTGGGACACCATCCCAACACCAGCATGAGCCTCACTTTGTGCACAGCTCTGGGTAGGTTGTGTTTTAAGGAAAGGATGTCTCAAGTGGCTTATTTTTTTCTAGTGAACAATAGGTTATCAGGCCTGCTTTGGGTTTGGGGGTCCATGGTGGAGCATCTCCAGGACCTGCCCAAAGTTTGGGTTCAGTCTGAAGGGATTTGCAGCCCAAATCATCCACATTCAGTCCTTGCAACCAGCACCACAATGATGCTTTAGGCTCCAGCCAGGGCTGGTCCTCCTCATAGCTCATGGGAAGCCCTGATAGCTTCTGGGGTCCTGGGGCAGAGAGGACTTAGCGGGGTGAGGTGACCTCAGCCAAGTGTAGTTGGCTGGAGACCAACGCTGCCAACCCTGAAAAATTAATCTCACCAAAGTTTACTGATGCAGGCACAAATTGAGAGTGTTTCCATGGTTTCTTTGATTTTTATTTATTTATTTGTCTCCCCCTCCCCTCTAGGATTTTGTGCCAAGCAAAACAGATCCAAACAGCATCTCCGTGCTGTTCCAGGGGCCTGCAGAGCGTTGTTCCTCCTGCACGACAGCATCTCATTGCAAGGGTTCTTCACAGCAAGGAGGGCCAGTTGAGGTAGCTCAGGGGTCAGATGTGTCCCCCTCCCCTTTCCCCAAAGCCTCCCCAGCCCCAGCACTGGGTCTCCAACTGTGCTTTAAGAAGCCCAAGCCCTGGAGCATTTGGTTTGCCAGCTGTGGAGAGGCACAAAGCACTTGCTGTCATTTACTTCTGCATATGAATATGATGAGTGGCAGCTCTTCCTAAATCCAGGCCTTCTTTTGCTTAAAAAATATCTGATTTCAAGTGGAGGAGCCTTGGCTCCCCCAGGTTGTGGCTGCAAATCCACTAGGTTCCTGGTGTGAGCCGAGGGGCTGAGGTTTGGCTTTACACCCCAAGGAAATCACCTGCAGGCTTTGAGCTGCTGATTTTAACCACAGAGTTTGGGGGAAAAGGAAAAAAAGCACCAATTTGAGCATCTGCTTCATTCCCAGCTTGTGGAGTTTGAGGTGGAATAATTAGAATTCCCATAAAACCCATCTGCAAATACAGAAGCATGGAACGGTTTGGGTTGGAAGGGACCTTAAAGATCATTTAGTTCCAGTCCCCTGCCATGGGTTGGGACATCTCCCACTAGACCAGGTTGCTCCAAGCCCCATCCAACCTGCCCTTGAAATCTATAGATGAAGTAGGTGCTGAGCTGGGCAGAGCAGCAGAGCTGGGGAGCAGCAGGTGTCACCGTGGTGGGACAGTGGGCTGAGGCAGTGGTTGGTAATGGCTCCCAGGGGGATACCACTTACACGTGTTCATGCAGAACCCTGAGCACATTTGGAGACAGGAAACCACTTCCCAAATGTCCATGTGTTCGTGCTGACTCCAGGGCTTCTTGGAGCTTTTGCAATTTCTTTTCCATTACGGGGCTGCTGGAGCAGTTGCCCCCTGTGTGCAGCCGTGGCTGCCTGAGGGCAGCTTTTGTGCAGATGAAACTCTTGGTTGCCTTGGAAAGGTTGGTTCTCAAGTTCGTTTATCAATCAAAAGAAAAAAGGAAACTGGAAAGAAAAAAAAAAAAAAAGGAAGAAAGAAGAAAGGCAGGGCAAGGTGAGTAACTTGCCTTCTCCAGCACTTTTCAGCCCTGAGTATTTTCACTGATTTAACAAACCATGTGCACGTGTCACAGCTCAGGATGTGAAATGCAGCTCCCTCTAGAAGGAAGGAAGACCAAAAAGGTTATTATTAGTCACAATAAGAGTCCATGATGGTTTAAGATGGAGAAAATGATACTGAATTCATCTGGAAATGGCAGTGGGGATCTGGGGAGCAGGAGGGGAAGGGCTTTGCTTGGTGTTTAACTGGGGTGCTTGGGTTAATGTTGAACTATAAAAGGAGCTTCCTGGGATTATGGAATCACAGACTGGTTTGGGTTGGAAGGGACCTTAAAAGATCATCTCCTTCCAACCCCACTGCATGGGCAGGAGCACCTCCCACTAGACCAGGTTGCTCCAAGCCCCATCCAACCTGCCCTTCAACACTCCCAGGGATGGGGCAGCCACAGCTTCTCTGGGCAACCTGTGCCAGGGTTTCACCACCCTCACAGGGAGGAATTTCCTCCTAGTATCTCATCTAAATCTCCCCTCTTCCAGTTTTAATCCATTCCCCCTTGTCCTCTCCCTCCCTGCCCTTGTCCAAAGTCCCTCCCCAGCTTTCCTGGAGCCCCTTCAGGCACTGGAAGGTGCTCTAAGGTCTCCCTGGAGCCTTCTCTTCTCCAGGCTGAACACCCCCAACTCTCCCAGCCTGTCTGCAGAGCAGAGCTGCTCCAGCCCTTGGATCATCTTCATGGCCTCCTCTGGACTTGCTCCAGCAGCTCCATGTCCTTCTTGTGTTAAGGCCTCCAGAATTAACACCTTTCCCTCCTGATTAGCTTCAGCTCATCTTTTTGTATCATCTGCTTGTGAAACCCCGAAGGTGTCTGGTGGTGAGGGGGGTGTTCAGAGCCCTGCACAGGCAGGGCTGGGTGTATTTTTGGTGACAGTCTGCAGCAAGAGCCCCTAAAAGCTATGAAGAAGATTGAACTAGGATAGTAATTTGTTGCATGACATCAAGCTCCTCCTCAGAGAGTTAAATTATCCTCCCTGCCTACATCCCTTGCTGCCAAGTGAGGCAGAGCTTCCCCTGCAGGAAATCTCCCCTTGCTTAAATATAAGCTATTAAATGCTACCACAGTCAGTGCTGTAAAGGGCAAATGCTGCTTTACTTGAAACAATGCAAAGGTTTGGTGTTACCAGGCAGCAATAATTAGCCAAGGCAGCAGAAAAAACACCCCAAGCCCCTGTGACACAGAGTTGATTCATCCTTCTGAAGTCTTGAACATCCAAAGAGAGAAATGATACCTATAAATCAGCAGCAGCCTTGAGAATAAATAACACCCAGTGGCTCAGGTCAGAAGGATTTGTTGCTTTTTTGCACTAGGAAACACTGATCTTGGATCAACTTATCAAAGGCAGATTGACCTTTAGGAGGTTGGTTGGTGTCACCTAAAGGGAGGTGTAAAATGTGCAGCATCTTGGACCTTTTCCTAATGAGGGCTTCAATTCATTCAATTAGCCAGGTTTCCTGGGGAGGAAAGGTCAATGTTATTTCCACCTTCCACCAACCCCCTGACAACCAGAGTAGCCACAAAATTAGGTTGCCACTAAAAATTAATTAGGTTTGCCTGAGCAGACTCATCAATAGCACCAGAGTGAAGAGAGGCAGCTCAAAGGTTACTCAGGTTTTTGTGTCTGGGCTGTGTCACGAAGGTTGTCACATAACCAATATACCCCTGTTCCTTGTGAAGGGTTCTCCAGGGCCTCTCCAGGTTCTCCTGGAGCTGGACAGAGCCAAAGCAGTCACTGAAAAAGCTGTTTTTCTCTTTTCCAATGTAGGAGGTACTGCTGTTTCCATACACCCAGGAAATGATATGGGGCTGATCCAGGCTTGGATGGCCCCAAGAATTGATGGTGGCCATCCAACACAGCTTGTGGAATGAAAGGACTTATTAGGGGAGAGATTTCAACTTGGTATTAAAGTCAAAAGGTTGTTTCTTTTTCATAACGGGGGAAATGTTCATTTGTAGGCAGTCTTAAAGCTTTTATATTTCTGAGCCCAAAACAGGTGCATTTTTAGCCACTGAGAAGAACATCTCAACAGTTTTGGCAGTTGGCAAGTGAACACGAGCCTGAAATGTGTGGGCTTTTTGCAAGGGATTTCCTCACTGGCAGCACAAGTGAGCAGGCAGCATCCCTGGGATTTGTCCATCACCCCCTCTGGTTCCCAACGTGAGCTTGATGCTGAGGTCACAGGATCATAGAATGGTTTGGGTTGGAAGGGACCTTCAAGATCATCCAGTCCCAACCCCCTGCATGGACAGGGACACCTCCCACCAGACCAGGTTGCTCCAAGCCCCATCCAACCTGCCCTTCAACACTTCCAGGGATGGGGCAGCCACAGCTTCTCTGGGCAACCTGGGACAGTGTCTCACCACCCTCACAGCAAAGAATTTCCTCCTCATGTCTCACCTCAATCTCCCTCTTCCAGTTTTAATCCATTCCCCCTTGTCCCCTCACTCCCTGCCTTTGACCAAAGTCCCTCCCCAGCTCTCCTGTAGACCTTTTCCTGTAGGTCCTGGCCCAAGAGCTGATCTAAGGAGTGTTTCAGCCCACCCTAGTGCAATTGGCACATCGTGCAGGGTCCTCAAGGTCCAATCTGTGCTGCTTTGGCAGTGAAACACCCAGAATGAAAAGCAAAATAAAATAACACCACAGTGTTTGTCTGCTGCAGGTATCACATCTCCTCCTTCCCCAGCACCCAGTCCCCTCTAGGGACATGTATGTGCAGAGTGGTTAAGATAGGGCTGGGAAAGTGGCTCCTGTTCCTCTGCTCCTTCTCAAGAAGGTCTGTCAGCTATGGTGACAGCAAAGCTTTGTCCTCTCTAGGACTGGTATGAGCAAGGCCAGGCAGGCAGCCCCAGTCACGAGATGTTTTTGGGCTGGAATTACAGAATCGCTGCCTTAATGAGAAAATCCTTTCAGGGATGTAAGACACTTCAAAAGCATCCAAAAAAAAAAAAAAGGCCCTAAGTCAGGAAATGAACATTTAAGGCAAAACTAAAGGAATAAAAATGAGAAGCTGCCTTTGGGAGAGCTGGTAAAGCAGAGATAAGGCACCTAAAATCAATGGATGCATGGTAGAAAGTAATGGATGCAGCATGAACATTAAACACCCGTTTCAGGCCGCAGCTTTTGGTCGGGTCCTTGTGGCTGCTGAGTAAAGTGAAGTGTCTGTAGCCAAAATACGAGCATGTAAACCAGCAAGAATTCATGGGGTAGTAAAGAAACATGAGGGCCACAAAAATGATCTGAGAGCTGGAGCACTTCTCCTACAAAGACAGGCTGAGAGAGCTGGGGTTGTTCAGCCTGGAGAAGAGAAGGCTCCAGGGAGACCTTAGAGCAGCTTCCAGTGCCTGAAGGGGCTCCAGGAAAGCTGGGGAGGGACTTTGGACAAGGGCAGGGAGGGATGGGACAAGGGGGAATGGATTAAAACTGGAAGAGGGAGATTGAGTTGAGACATCAGGAAGAAATTCTTCCCTGTGAGGGTAGGGAAGCACTAGACCAGGTTGCCCAGAGAGGTGGTGGAGGCCCCATCCCTGCAGACATTCAAGGTCAGGCTCGACCAGGCTCTGAGCAACCTGATCTAGTTAAAAAGGTCCCTGTGCACTGCAGGGGGGCTGGACTAGATGACCTGGAAAGGTCCCTCCCAACCCCACACATTCTATGACTCTATGATTCTAAGAAGCTTGGCCAGGGCCAGTGTTGTGGCTAAGGTCTGGTGCCCTGGTGGCTCACACCGAAGTGATGAAGGTTTGGGGGCTGCTCCTCAGGCTCTGCCATCCCAGGAGCTATAAAGGTTCCTGCAAACACCTGATTTTTATGGCTCTTTTTTCTGAGCACTGGGAGTGAGGAATCAGTGGCTCTGGGGGGGGGCAGTTGGGATGCTCTCTGGATGCACTGGTTTTGCAATGAGGATAATCCAGGTCATTACCCCCTTCTTCTGGTCTTGACCCTTTCCTAAGTGTCTTAATTTCCCTCCTGGAAGATGAGGAGCTCAGCACATATTAATCCATCTCCTGGAGGTACCAGGAGATTTTGTGGCTAGAAAGAGCTTTGAAAAGAAAAGTCTTCTGCAAGTGCTAATTAAATTTAATTGTATTAATCTCTTCAGTGCAGGGATCAGCATTTTGCTCTGTCTTTGTCCAGCCTGTAGTGACATGGGCTCTAGTTGACGTTTGAGACCTCCCAGGTGCTTCCTGAGAAAAATTGCTGTAGTCCCTGCATGGTGTAAAGCTGGGCTGGGGATGATGGTGGAAGGGTTGTCCCCTCCTGGAGATACTCTGGGGGTGTTTTGGTTGTGCTGAGCTCCATGAGTAGGGCTCAACAGTCTTAGAAACATCATTGCTTTGGTGAGCTCTGGAGGAGCAGGTAGCCTGTTGTTCCTGAGATATGGAGCAAATATGTCTTCCCTGAGATAATGCAGGACTTCGTGAGAGAAGTTGAGGAACCTTTTATGCCCTGGTGAGGTCCCATCTGGAATATTGCATCCAGTTCTGGGCTGTTCATAAAGGATAAGGAGCTGCTGGAGAGAGTCCAGCACAGGGCACTGAGATGCTGAGGGGCCTGGAGCATCTGCCTGTGAGGAAAGGCTGGGAGAGCTGGGGCTGTTCAGCCTGGAGAGGAGGAGCCTGAGGGGGGATCTCATCAGTGCTGCTCAATATCTCCAGGGGGGTCAGGAGGATGGGGCCAGACTCTTCCCAGTGGTGCCCAGTGACAGGACAAGGGGCAATGGGCACAAACTGGAGCACAGGAGAGTCAACCTGAACATGAGGAAAAACTTCTTTCCTGTGAGGGTACCAGAGCCCTGGGACAGGCTGCCCAGGGAGGTGGTGGAGTCTCCATCCCTGGAGACATTCCAAACCCACCTGGATGTGTTCCTTTGGGATCTGCTCTAGGGGACCCTGCTCTGGCAGAGGTTGGACTAGATGATCTCCAGAGGTCCCTTCCAACCCAAATGACTCTGTGACTCTGTGACCCCCAGTGTCTACACACCATGTAGGAGCATTCCTTGAGGGTTTCTTGCAACTCTTGGTGGCCGCTCCTTACCTCATTTCATTTCATCATCAGGCAACATCTCCAAATTTCCATTGTTTTTTTAAGTTTCAGCTCTCCCCTTGCTTGTTTACAAGACAAAATATCCAACAGTCCATGTTGGACATCCCTGTGGAAGAGCACAGCTGGCTCTGGCTGTACCGGGTCTTTTGCACTAATACAAAGTGCTCCAAGGAATCACAGATGGCAAAGAGCATCTAGAGGTCCTGGATGGTTGAGGAGCAGGTAGAGACTATTACAGATCACAGATCACAGAACCATCCTGGTTGGAAAAGACCTCAAAGATCATCAAGTCCAACCATAACCTAAATCCACCCAGAATAACCTTTATCTACCCATTAATGCTTAAATCATGTCCCCAAGCACCACATCTAGATTTCTTTCAGACACTTCCAGGGATGGTGACTCCACCACCTCCCTGGGCAGCCTGTTCCACTGTCCAACCACTCGTTCAGTAAAGAAATTCATTCTAATATCCAGTCTAAACCTCCCCTGGTGCAAGTTCAGGCCGAATGGAAGAGCAGAGAGAAAAATCAAGAGTTGTGATTAATTAATTAATTTTACAGAGGTTAAAATGAGGGCAGGAAAGAGTCCAAGCTCCTCTCTCGTCCACTGCAGGTCAGGCATTTCTGCTGCTGTGTTTGCCAGATCCGTGATGGTTGGATGTGTGGAGGAAGGATGAAAAGGGAGGAAAAAACTTGGGTTTTGCAACGTCTTTGTCAGCTCTGCTGTGTCTGTGGTGCTGGAGGTGCAGGTGTTGTGATGATATGGTTGGTGGCACCTGCTGCCACGTGAGGTCTTCTGCTGCACAGGCTTAGGGCTAATCAGGAGTGTGGGCCTTCCCTTGAGGTGGTTGGAATGGAGAAGGAGTTGACATTGTCTGGTTTGGAGAGGACTAAGGGGAAAAGCTGGTAAGTCTTCAGGTGTAGGAAAGAATAAGCTGGAGAGAAAGGGAAGGACAAGCCAGGGTGGGTAGGTGAAGGATGAGTAGGTGGTAGGTAGGACACTGGGTGAAGCCCTGGAAAGATGTCTTCTGTTATCCCCTGTGGCCATAATGGAGTGAGGGAAATCCATCCTCAGTGGAGGCTTTAGGGACAGGTTAGATGATGGTCCCTTGGAGGAAGCTGGGACTGCCATGGTGCAACCCCGGGGCAGCAGCTGGGTTTGGTGGTATCACCAGGGTTCCTCCAGCCCTGGCTGTTGAGACAAGTTGCTCAGTGCCCATGGGGACCCTGGCAGGATCTGTCCCACCCTGCAGGGTGGTGATGTTACTGGTGTCCTGCACTGCTGTCACATTGGCATCTTCTGTTTCTTCAAGACTGGTTTCTAGTGCTTTGAAGGCTGCTTTTGATGAGGTGAGGTGTGCCAGGTCGTGACTGCTGATGAGGCTGGATGACCTTCCTGCTCAGTGCCAGCAGAGTGAGACCACAAAGTAATGCAGCAAGAAAAACCAAGCTGGTTTGGAGCTGTGTGGTAGGTGGAGGCACCACTACCTGGGAAAAACCCAAGCATGTGGGGCTACCTGGGGTTGGTTTTGGTGTGCTGCTACCACCATGTGTCCTTTGCTACCAAAGACCCCACGAAACTGGGGAGCTCTAGAGAAGAGGACTGTGGCTGTGTTTTGTTTATCCATTTTTAATATTTTTGTTGTGGTTCTTGCTTCCACTACTACTGTTTAAGGAGAAGCTTGTAAAGATTAAGGGAGGGAAATGCCATCTGTGGAGTTTGGCCAAGTGACAAATCACACTACGTGATGCCGTTAACTCAGATATTTTGGAGAGTGTGAAGGGAAGTCGTTGCCATTGCTTTCCCTCAGACCTAGGGGGGGTACCAAAGGAAAAGTCTCATCTCTTCCAGTGGAAGGTCAGTGTGGGAAAAACAAGACACATGACTTTGGAAATGGGGATGGGAAAGAGGTTTCTCCTATTGAACAGGTCCTGAAGCGTGCCAGGCAGCTGGAGGCAGAAGTCCTTCTCTTGGTGAGGAGAGGCCAAAGGTGGTGAGGGATTCCTGTAGGAGCCTTGAGAAAAAGGGCTCTGAGCCAGCTCTGCTTTTCCTTGGGATCTGGTCACCTTCGGTCCAGGGCAAGAGACCATCAGCTTTCAGAGATGTTGATTTTGAAGGCTCCCTTTCAGGTGAGAAACACATTTTCCCCAGTTCTGAGCACCACGGTGCTGTGCACCAGGCACTGACCTTTCAGCCATCCAGTGGCCTCCCCAAACTGTTATTCTGTGGCACTTCAGAACCCGCCACAACATCTGAATCCCCTCCAGGCTGCTGGTCCCCAACTCCACTGGTGGCCTCTCTCCATCACTTCACCAGCCTCTTCCTCCAAGACACTCAAGTCACAGAGGTTTGACTCCCATCTAGTTCCAGGCTAGGAATTAGCAGCTCTGTGGTGTAGCCACATCTCAAGGGATGTCAGAGCTGATTCTGGGGGGGGGGGAATGGCAAAAAATCCTGTTTATCTCAGTCATGTCCTGATTGAGATACATTTCTCATGCTCCTAGCTCTCATCTGAGCGTGTTCCCAAGGGAAAAATTGACACATCTGAGTGTTCCACAGCAGTTTGTTACACTCCATCCAGGAGCCAGGAACAATTTCTCTTCAGCGTCTCATCGTAATGCCCTTCAGTGCAGATATTTATTTCTCTAACAGTAGTAGTGGCCTCATGGGGTTCTTCATATAGTACTGCATGGGCTTCCATAAATATTTCAATAATAATAGCAATAATTAAGCATGATTACTGCCAGACAGGTTAGTGTTCAACTCGTGAAAGCTGTAAACTCCTGAAAGCAAGAACATTTGCATCTCTGACTCCAACCCAGGCTGCTGTGGATGAGGAGGACCGAGGCTTTGGGGGCTGGATTTGGTGGTTTTGCTGCCCCAGGGTGGGATGTTGACATGCAGGAGCCCACCCAAGTGTAACACACAGGGGTTGGGGGGCAAAGGGAGGGAGGTATAGGTGCTGTGAGGAAGCAGCAATGCTGAAAATCGTAGAATCATGGAATGGTTTGGGTTGGAAGGACCTTAAAGAGCATATAGATCCAACCCCCTGCATGGGCAGGGACACCTCCCACCAGACCAGGTTGCTCCAAGCCCCATCCAACCTGCCCTTCAACACTTCCAGGGATGGGGCAGCCACAGCTTCTCTGGGCAACCTGGGCCAGGGTCTCACCACCCTCACAGGGAAGAATTTCCTCCTCATGTCTCACCTCAATCTCCCTCTTCCAGTTTTAATCCATTCCCCCTCATCCCATCCCTCCCTGCCCTTGTCCCAAGTCCCTCCCCAGCTTTCCTGCAGCCCCTTCAGGCACTGGAAGGTGCTCTAAGGTCTCCCTGGAGCCTTCTCTTCTCCAGGCTGAACACCCCCAACTCTCTCAGCCTGTATGGGACGTAGAGAGAGAAGGAAAATCCTTTTCTGGTGCAAAAAGTGTTTGGTTTTGGTGTTTGGGTGGTGGGAGTGGTGAAGGCACCTGAGTAGGTCAGTGGGTGGGGAGCTGAGGTTGGAGGAGCAGAAGGGACCCTTGGGGACCTTCACCCCCAGCAGCCACCCACTTTCCCTGCTCAGTAACCCTATCCTAAAAATTACTAGAAAACAAACTGTCATAAACAAGCTTACAAATACAAATCCCCCCCCCCCCAGGCACACGGGCTCTTAGTTTTTCTTCTCTTCAGATTTAAAATCCATTTGGGTGCCAGGGATAAGAATTCCTAGGTGGGGAGTTTTTGAAGGAAACGTGGGGGAACTGCAACTTCTTGTTGGGAATGTGGAAAATCCTCAATCCTTCTAAAAGATTGTTGGATCTTGGCTTGGTGAGAACCAGGCTTATCCCCTTGTATCCCGGAGTTTGAGCAGGGGGGTTGGGGTTTCTTTTCATCTTTCTTCTCCTTTTTTTCCCCACCTCCAGAAAAGTCAGCTGGTGATCTCAGGTCTGTCTGGGTCCTTGCTGAACAACACTTGGAAATCTCATTGTACCTGAGCAGGAGAAGCATTTCCCTCAATGATAGAACTGAAATACTTGAGGTTTATTGTTCGCCCACTCCGACAGACTAACTCCTTCCTGGCACTTTGCAGTCAGGAACGGCCTCTGAGGTACATGCTTTTCCATTAAAATAAATGTTCACTTAGTCTCCAAGTTCACCAAAGTGCCTGGAATTACATCACTCCAAACACTGACATTTGTGGGCGACGCAAATTAAATGGACGGAACAGCAGCTCAGGCAGGGGGCAAAGTCAAGGAGGCTCGAGAGAGTGGAAACCTTCCAGCCCACCTGGCTCCAAACGTCCTTGGGCTGACAGTGATTTCCTTTAATTGCACCTTAACTCCAAAGCTTTTCCATCCAGGCCAGGCTTTGCCTTCAGAAAGTGCTTTTCTCTGAAAGCAAACGGGAGCAGCTCTGGAGTTGGGCTCTGGCCACAAGGTCCTCCTGCCTGCGGGGACTTCTGGCCTTCAGCCTCCTGGAAAGGGACCAGGAGAAAATCCAGGGTTGTAAAAGGTTATTAGTCCTTGGAGTGGCTGCAGGATGAGAAAAGAGGTGGGTGCTGGGGAGGCACGAGCTTGGCTCAAGAGGGAAGTTTTGTCCTTGCAGGATAAATGCTCAGCGGGAGCCAATCCTGGTTATCTGCCAGTGGTGCTGGACCAGTGTGAGCTCTACACCATCCCCCAGGTTGGAAAAAGCAGCACAGATCCTGTGGAGGAGCTGGACCTGGCACAGCTCAGTCTGATGCATGGACCTTGCAGTCCCATAGAGTCTCTCACCCTAAGTCAGGGTGGTGATGGTGGTGGGATCACTGCTTGGGATAGCAGCCCACTGTCTTGGGTTGGTGACCCATCCCAGTCTTCTTCTGTCCCACTTTGGGACTATTGTGCCTTCCCGTGGGACCCTCATTCCCAGAGAGGTGTCAGGATGCAGTGGGGCTTCCTAGGGGCCAGCAATGCTCAGAGCTGGAAGATGTCACTGCAAGAAAGACATTGAGTTGTTGGACTGCATCCAGAGGAGAGCTACCAAGCTGGAGGAGGGTCTAGAGAACAAGTCCTGTGAGGAGCAGCTGAGGGAACTGGGGGGGTTTAGTTTGGAGAAGAGGAGGCTGAGGGCAGACCTCATTGCCTCCTACAACCACCTGAAAGGAGATTGTGGTGAGGTGGGTGTTGGCGTCTTCTCCCAAGTAAATAACAACAGGACCAGAGGAAATGGCCTGAAGTTGGGCCAGGGAAAGTTCAGACTGGATATTAGGAAGAATTTAGTTACTGAAAGAGTGGTCAGGCACTGGGACAGCTGCCCAGGGAGGTGGTGGAGTCACCATCCCTGAAGGTGTAGATGTGGCACTTCAGGACACGGTCTAGTGGGCATGGGGGTTTTTTGTGGGTTGTGTGTTGTTGGTTTTGTGGGGTGTGTCGTTGTTTTGCCTTTGTTTTTCTTGTTTGTTTGGGTGGGTTGTGTTGTTCCCTGCCCTCATCCCCCAGGTGGATGGTTGCACTGAGTGATCTTAGAGGTGTTTTCCAACCGTGACAATTCTGTGATCTCTCTGGCACCTCTCTGGACCTCCAGTTTGAGAAACCACATCCCGCTGACTCCTCTACCAAGTGCAGGGAGATGACATCTCCCTTTCATCAATCCTAATAGCTGGCTGGAGCCCTGGGCTCAGCCTCCGAGGTGTCCTGGTCCTTCTGGTCATCCCTCCACCCCAAAAGGGGCAGCAGCAGGGCCAGGTCCCAGTCTTGGCACTGGGAATCCTGCATCCCTCTGGCTCCACTCCCAGCCACAACCACCAACAGCTCATTCACTATTTAATATTTCAAGATGTTCCAGGGAGCAGCGAAAGCTCCTGGAGGGGGGGAAGGGATGTGTGAGAGCAGCTCCTGTGCCTTTAAACCATCTCCTTTCTTCTTTTTATTTATTTTTGTTGAATCATGTCTGGCCCTGGGGTGGCAGCAGCTTGTGAAGCGAAAGCCAGCAGATGGGTGGCCCGGGGTGGGGGCGGCACCCCCGCCTCTGGATGCAAGGAATATTTCTTCCCTCCAGAGGGAACATCTCTCCCTTCCTCACTCTGTATTTCTGGCAGCAGCTCCCAGGGATGAAGGAGATACCGGGGTGCGTCCGACCACCCCCTGATTTTTTTGCTATCCTCCCTCCTGTGGCCACCCTTCTCTGCCACACAGAATTCCCAAAGGATGCTGAGGTGGGAAGGGGATTTATTTCCATTCCCTACCAAGAAATGATCGTATGAGCAGCATAAGGGGGCCTACAGGAAAGCTGGGGAGGGACTTTGGACAAGGGCAGGGAGGGATGGGATGAGGGGGAATGGATTAAAACTGGAAGAGGGAGATTGAGGTGAGACATGAGGAGGAAATTCTTCCCTGTGAGGGTGGTGAGACCCTGGCCCAGGTTGCCCAGAGAAGCTGTGGCTGCCCCATCCCTGGAAGTGTTGAAGGGCAGGTTGGATGGGGCTTGGAGCAACCTGGACTAGTGGGAGGTGTCCCTGCCCATGCAGGGGGTTGGATCTAGATGATCTTCAAGTCCCCTTCCAACACAACCCATTCTATGATCCTAGAATAACCTGGCAGGAGCCCTGCCCTGGCGTGACCCCACCAGCAAAGCAGGTTCCAAGACACTTGTCCCCACTCTAATGATTAAACCTCAGACTTAACAGGAGAGCAACAGGGAGCTGAAATATTCATCTGCTGGCTGCGTGCCAGCCCGCAGAGCCACTGGAACAGCTCTGGGCTGGGCCTGCTGGAGACCTGCCGCTTTCTCCTGCCCCGTGTATTATGTAAGAAGGTTTTTAATAATATCCAAGGGGACAGATGGCCCCCTCAGATTTAGAATGCAGATGCAATATGCTTCACTAAAAATAGCGGGCCTGCTGAACGTGGTTTGGTATCACACCTTCTGGTACACGGCTGCGCTTTACCGAGAGCTCGGAACGGCGTGAGCAGGCAAAATCCTCTGCTCCAGCCTTGCCTTTTGGAGGGAAGGAGCTCCCTCGTGTCCCATCTCCTGCCTCTTCCAGCACTGTGACCGAATGATTAAGTAGAAATTAGCCAAATAAATGTTTAGTGGGGGATTGAGTACCCAAGAGCTGGGGGGAGAGCTGTGGGTCCCAGCTGCTGGAGTTGTTGTCTTAGATCCTGGAGCATTAGCTTGTGTTTTGGGGGTTAGATCCCATAAATATTATCCCAGTTCATGCTGTAGGAATCACACAGCTGTTAAATCCCAGCAGTGCCAGCTGAAAGCATCAGCTCTGTGGCCCCTTCCCTTGGGATTATATGTTTTTCCAGCCTTTGGGCCATGGGGATGCAATATCCATCATCTCCTGCCCTTCCCAACCACCCTTTCAGTCTCCCTCTTGCAGGCTCTGCAGGCAACATGTTCTCTTTCTTCCCTTCCCTTCCCTTCCCTTCCCTTCCCTTCCCTTCCCTTCCCTTCCCTTCCCTTCCCTTCCCTTCCCTTCCCTTCCCTTCCCTTCCCTTCCCTTCCCTTCCCTTCCCTTCCCTTCCCTTCCCTTCCCTTCCCTTCCCTTCCCTTCCCTTCCCTTCCCTTCCCAAGGGCTGGGTGGTCTCCATCACTCCTCTATATAGGACAAGAACCTGTAAACTGTAGGACCTTCCATCTTGTCACCCTCACCCTGACTGCCACATACACCTCCTGGAAAGCAGTTTGTGAGGTTTTCACCTCTTCTACCACAGAGACTCTTCTCCAGATACTTTGGGGACATTTTTATCATCTCCACCATCAACTTACCCCATTCCCCTGAGCCAGTCCTGACCCTACCACTCAGATGCAACCAGACCCCTCTGAAACTTGGCCAGGTGGATGAGACCACGACGTGCTCCCCACTCCCTCGGCCACCATCGCATGGTGGCTTCTGGACATCTAATTTCTCCCTCTGAAATGAAGGCAAGGAGCTGGGCTGGGCTTCTGCAGGCCCTGGTCGGCCCCCTGGGACTCTCCTGCCACATCCCAGCAGGATGCATGGTCTGTTTTTCCCAGTAGCTGCCAGAGCTGGTGGTAAACATCTCATTTTAATCCATGGGGAAACTGGGAGTCCCCAGTTACTCAGCTCTTGTGAGACCCCACCTGGAGCACTGTGTCCTGTTCTGGAGCCCTCAACATAAGAAGAACATGGAGCTCCTAGAGAGAGTCCAGAGGAGGCCACGGAGGTGATCTGAAGGCTGGAGCAGCTCTGCTCTGGAGACAGGCTGGGAGAGTTGGGGGTGTTCAGCCTGGAGAAGAGAAGGCTCCAGGGAGACCTTAGAGCACCTTCCAGTGCCTGAAGGGGCTCCAGGAAAGCTGGGGAGGGACTTTGGACAAGGGCAGGAAGTGAGAAGACAAGCAAGAATGGATTTAAACTGGAAGAGGGGAGGTTGAGGTGAGACATGAGGATGAAATTCTTGGCTGTGAGGGTGGTGAGACACTGCAACAGGTTGCCCAGAGAAGCTGTGGCTGCCCCATCCCTGGAAGTGTTGAAGGGCAGGTTGGATGGGGCTTGGAGCAACCTGGTCTGGTGGGAGGTGTCCCTGCCCATGCAGGGGGGTTGGACTGGATGATCTTTAAGGTCCCTTCCAACCCAAACCAGGCTGGGATTCTATCAGTGCTCCCAAAGCCCAGCCAAATGCACAGGGCACATTTTCAGCCACTGGTTTGTGGTGGGGAAAGAGTCTGTCCAACCTTCCCCAGCCCTGCTCTGAAAACTCTTCTCTTGGTTTCCCTTCATCCTGTTACCAAGCAACTCCAAGTGAAGGAAAACACCAAACTGGGAGCATGCACAGGGGAGCCAAACTGGTTTGGCTTTTGTAAAACTGGTTTCTTTCTAACTCCACATTTTTTCACGGCCGGCTTGCGGGTCCTACTTTCTTATAGTCACGTTTCCATGGCAATTTGGGGGTTGTTTTTTTTTTTATCTATACATTTTTGTCTAGAAGAAATGTGAATGTTGGGTGTTTGTTGAAGATTCCTGCACAGATACAGGTTGGTTGAAGCAGCAGTCGACTTCCCTGACTCTGGGACCACACGGCACATCCTCTGGGTCACTGTAGGTGCCAGCTGCCCTACTGGTGTGATGAGCCCAACGTGCTCAGGAGGTGCTGAGCTGTGGGCACAGCACCCCGGGGGTGATCTGAGGACACACAGCCAGGTCCCACGTGCTGCTGAGCTTAGTGGGAGGCATGTGGGAGTGATGCCGGAGGGCTTGGTTGGACTCTGTGATCTTGGAGGTCTTTTCCAACCAAAATGATTCCATAATTTAGGGGTTTGCTGGGTTGGTGGGAACAGGGACATGACCATGCTGTCTTGCACACCCAGAGCAACTCAGGGTGATGTCAACCCCCCTGGGGGCTGACATGGAAGGGGGGGAGCGCTCTCTCTGCTGTGTGTTGTTTCCATGGTGATATCACAAAGGATGCCCGAAAAACTGGAGATGAACCTCGACATCTCACAGCATCTCCTGGGCATGTCTGTGCTGCCACAGCCACCCCCCTGCTCCTGGGGAGCCTTCCTCCCCAAGGGAGACAAGAAACCACAACTTCAGCTTACCCTCCGTGCAGCAGTGCAGGCAGCACAGGGACATTTGGGTTGGACATGAGGAGGAAATTCCTTTGGGTGGTGGTGAGACACTGGAACAGGTTGCCCCGAGAAGCTGTGGCTGCCCCATCCCTGGAAGTGTTGAAGGGCAGGTTGGATGGAGCTTGGAGCAACCTGGTCTGGTGGGAGGTGTCCCTGCCCATGCAGGGGGGTCAGAAGGAGATGATCTTGAAGGTCCCTTCCAACCTAAACCTTTCTATGATTCTATGAACATCTGTGCTCCCTTCCAGATGTTGTTCTTGGTGCTGCCTGTAGCCCTTGAGGACACTGTCTCCAGGAGATAGTCCCTGCCTTTGCTCCTCAGTGTTGGGTTGTGCTTAGAGTGTGAAAGAGGCACTGGTGTGTCTTCCAGCCCAAGGAGTCAGGTAACTCCCACTTTACAGGTGGGGAAACTGAGGCACAGAATGAAGAGAGCCTGAGGAGAACCCAAACCTCCCAGCTCCACCCTTCCTCCTGTGCAGCAGAGGAGAAGGCTTATTACCCCCAATTAACCTTCAGACCACCTTCTAATACAGTCATGATGGGAACCAGCTGAGGAAATGCCAGCTACTTTTCTCAGATGGAGCCGTGTGGGACCTGCTGTGGTTTCTCCGAGCAGAAAGATCATCCATGGAGCCACCAGTGCCACTGGCAGAGCTGGCAGGTGACACCTCCAGCTAGCAACACCCCATGGCCCAGGCTAGAGCTTCAATTCCCAACCAATTAGTGTCGAGCACAGCTTCAGATGTTAATTGCCAGAGAGAAGTGGATCATGTTGGACATCACAAGGCAGGGTGGGAAGGGGAGCTCCGGGCCTCTGGCTGCCTTTCTTCTTTTAATTGCAGCTCCATTCCCAGGATGAACTCTGCAGCCCCCACCCCGTCAGCTGGAGCTTTATTCAGATTTTTCAAGCAATGCTCTAAGCAGAAAAACCCAGAGAAGGCCTGGAAAGCCAGTGCCAGAAATAGAAAGCTGTGCAGTCTGCAACTCTGCAGCCAGCTTGAAGCACATGCTGAATTAATCCCCAATTTAATTAACGCTGCTCTAATCCCTCAGTGAAAAGAGCAGCTCAGGATTTGTTTGGAAACACCATCCTGGGTGGTGTGATGTGTTGAAAAATGCAGTTGTCAAGGGGTTGTTGCTCTGTTCCCAACCTGGGATGCCCGAGGACATTAATTTACAGGCACTGTCCTCTGGAAAGTGGGATTGGGCTGAAGGTCTGGGGTTGGGTTTCCCAAAAGCATAAAATTAGTTGAAGAACTGTAAGGTATGAACCCAACCACACTGGAATTCCTTTTTTAAGCTTTTCTGGCATCTGAGCCAAAGGGTTTTCAGGGTTATTTTTTCACCCTGTAAATGGGTGGTTAGAAGGAACAGGCTGAAGGGAACAGCAGTTCCAGCCTGGATGGGGGCTCAGCCTCCTGCCTCCTGGGGGAACCACAGGAGAAGCTGTTCAAAATTGTGATAAAATTGCAAAAACAGGCAAACCCGTGGCTGGGACGTGCCCCTGGGTGGTCGTGCCCCTGGGTGGTCACACCCCTGGGTGATCATACCCCTGGTTACACCTCTCCATCCCCAGAGGGACAGCCAGGGTTTGCTGCAGAGCCCTTTGGGGTTTGCTCTACCCAGGAACGTTCATTTTTGCATGATAAATGCCCCCCAAACCAGATGGCCCTGAGCTTCTGGGTAGGGCTTTTTACACAGGTGTGTAGCAAGAGGCCAAGGGGCAATGGTTTGAAGCTGAAAGAGGGGACATTCAGGTGGGATATGAGGAAAAAGTTCTTCCCTGTGAGGAGGGTGAGACACTGTCCCAGGTTGCCCAGAGAAGCTGTGGCTGCCCCATCCCTGGAAGTGTTGAAGGGCAGGTTGGATGGGGCTTGGAGCAACCTGGTGTGGTGGGAGGTGTCCCTGCCCATGCAGGGGGGGTTGGAAGGAGATGATCTTGAAGGTCCCTTCCAACCCAAACCTTTCTATGATTCTATGACTCTGGCTCCCACCAGACCTTCCTGTTCTGAGACCTTCCTTTTCCATACACTTCCAGCAAACATTTAACCCCCACTGATGCCTCTCAGCCCCAGCACAGAGCTTGGGACCGTTTAGAGGTGCAGATAATGAGGACTGGTCCAGGCATATTCCATCAAAGGGGTTTATATTTTTCTCTCATGGTGGAAAAGAGCTGTTTGGTAGAAAAATGCACTTTTAGGCTTCTCAGTGACAGGTTTTCAAAGCCATTTTCATGTTTGTGGTTCCATCCTCACACGTGTCTCTTACAGCAAAAACAATGAGTGCTGCCTGGCTTTTGGCAGCTTTTCTAATTTTTTTTTTTTTAAAAAGCTGTTTATTTGCTTTTCTTGCTATTGTGGATGATGAAAATTAATAACTTTCTCTTCTAAAACCGAAGTTCCTTCTGTTCCTTCTCCTCCCCGCCTGCGACTGCAAATTACTACATGGCAGGATTTTAGGTTTCAAGTTACAAACCTGGTCACTTTGATGTCTCTTATGGATCCTTGGAGGCTAAATCTTGCTTGCTTGATCTGGATGTGTGGGAATTTCCACAGCACATGGTCATGGGAAATAGATGGAACGAAGCCAGAGCTGAACAGACCCGGGGCAGGTGCAGAAATGGGCAGGAAAATTTGGGAGAGAAAAATGTTTCCACAAAACCAGTTCCCGTTGCTCAACAAGTTTGATTAAATAGAAGCTTTTTCCTCCAGCTTGTCAGGTAATTACTGAAGGAAGCATATGGTGTCTCCTCTGAAGTTCTGGAGGGGGATCAGCACCAGGCAAAGCTATGGAGCTGGGTGGGATGGGTAGGAGTGGGTGTCACGGGGGAATAAGAGGATTGGGATTGAAATGGGAGGAGTTGGTGGGTGTTTGGGAGAGGGTTTGAACCTGTTTGAACCTGTTGTGGTGTCTCTTCTGGGGCTGGGGCACCTGGGTGCTGAATGAGCTGTGGAGCCCAGGGCTGCTATGGTGGAGTTGAGCAGTGATGGGGTGGGATGGGGACTCTCAGCATTGCCAGAAGTCTTGGGAAGCTGGCTTGACCCTCAGCACCAGGGTGTTCTGGTGGGTCTGTGCTGGGGAGGTGTTGGCAGAGAGGAGACCCTCAAAAGAGACCCCTGAGGGTGGGCAGATGGAGGGCTTGAGCAGAGAGTGAGAGAGCTTGGACATGTTGACATCCATCTGACATCTCTTGGAGCTTATGATCTCATAAATGCTCATCAGTATCTACAGGGGAGGATGGGTCCAGTCTCTTTTCTGCAGTGCCCAGTGACAGGACAAGGGGCAATGGGCACAAACTGGAGCACAGGAGAAGCTGAACATAAGGACAAACTTCTTTGCTGTGAGGGTACCAGAGCCCTGGGACAGGCTGCCCAGGGAGGTGGTGGAGTCTCCATCCCTGGAGACATTCCAAACCCACCTGGACGTGTTCCTGTGGGATCTGCTCTAGGGGATCGTGCCCTAGCAGGGGGTTGGACTAGATGATCACCAGAGGTCCTTTCCAACCCCCACTACTCTGTGACCAAGGACAGCCCAGTTATGGCCCAGTAAGACAGATTTCTGTCATGGTGGGTCTCAGCAATAGGGTTGAGTTGGTTGCAGTAGCCCCATCATGGGAAGGTGGTGGGGAGTGATTCAGTTCGTGGTCATTGGGTCTTGAGCGGAAGTGGAGACCAAGAGCAAGGGTGGTCAATGCCAACCTTGCTGTGGGTGGCTTCTGCGTGGGGAAAAGCCAAAATAAACTCACACTCTGTGCCAGTAGCCCACCAGGATGGGGTTCAGAGGAGATGAACTCAAGCTCCACATCCACCACCCCGATCAGCAAAGGCTGATCCCTTTGCTGCTCAGGCTTCCTGAGATCTGTAAACCTCATGTCATCCAATATCACCTGATACTTCCCTTGTCTTTCTCTCCTGTCCGTATCATCCCATGGTCTGGTATCTTCTGCTGTTTTCTCCTGGTGTAACAGCTTTGTGGCTGTGACTCCTTGGAGCTGGGTTCCCACCAGACTGATCATCCAGGTGGAGCACTCCCAACTGCTTATCTCCTGCTTTGGAGCTGCAGAGATTGACCAGCTATGGGACAAACATGCCCATAATGGTGGACACCATCCTACCCACCACAGTCCTCTAACCTCCTCCCTTTTTCTTCCAGAGGAGACAACGTTTGAGGCTGGAGTCAAGGTCCAGATCCACAGCCAGTCTGAGCCACCCTTTGTCCAGGAGCTGGGCTTCGGGGTGGCCCCTGGATTCCAGACCTTTGTGGCCACCCAAGAGCAAAGGGTAAGTCCTAAATTTCATTTACACACCACGATCCCTCCTGTGGGTCCATATGAGAGGTTTGTTCTACATATTGATGCCCCTTGAGAGGCATCTTCATGATCAACAGCTACTTTTATGCCTTACTTGAAGTTGGTTGGGATGAGGGCAGCTTTTCAGCGTTGCTTCCCTTGTCATTTTGGCCACAGAAGGGACCTCATCCCCAGTGATTTCCCTGCCTTGCTCTTCCATGGTTATGGTTCAGCTGTGCCAGTTGCTCCATATCTTGGGTACCTTCCAACCAGCTGAAGAGGATGGGTTTTTGCCAAAAGACTCTCGTTGTCCAAGGGTATGAAAAGAGACACGAGGAGAGCGTTTCCTTCTGTAGATCATCATGAATCCTTTCAGGCAGCACAGAAATTGTCACATCATTTATTACAAGCTGTGGTGGGATGAGGGTGGCTGGGGATGCATCATCCCTCCCTCAGCCCCAACAGTGGCACGTCATCAAGGTGCAGATGGATGGGATGTGACAAAGCATGGTTAGACCCAAATCCTGGTTAGACATTGACAAAGCTGACCAGTGGAATTATTTTTGCCCCCAGTTTGGCCCCAGTGCTTTCATCCCCAGCCCTCCTGCCTTGTTGCCTCTCTCATTTTCCTCCCTGCTCTTGCATCCTCCCTCAAATGGGACATAAATCAAGTTGAGGGGAGTGAACATGAGCTGGTGGAGGCTTTGTTCTGATTAAACCTCAGTGGAGATCAGAGTTTCAGCCGTTACACTTCAGCTCAGAGCAACGTGAGGAATTCATCACCAAATACATCATTAAATCATCTCTCCAGGGTCACCAGGTACCAAAACACCCCCAAGGATTCTTCATTTCAGTGAGCCTGGATGCAGATCCTTTCTCCTTTCCTTCTTATGATCATCTAGGAGAGAAGGAGCTTCACAGGCTCCTGGGAGGCCCCGGGTGGGAGCTGCTCAGTTAAAGGAGGGAAATGTTTCACTGCTGTGGGTTCAGATAATAGAATCCTAGAATGCCAGGTTGGAAAGGGCCTCAAGGGTCATCAGGTCCAACGTTTCTAGGTAATAATATAGTTTATATGAGATGGCCCAGCACCCTGTCAGGCTGAGTCTTGAAACTTAAATGATCTTATAGGGCCCCTCAGGACAAGAAGGACATGGAGGGGCTGGAGCGTGTCCAGGGAAGGGCAAGGGAGCTGGGGAAGGGGCTGGAGCACAAGTGTGAGGAGGAGCAGCTGAGGGAGCTGGGGGTGTTGAGCCTGGAGACAAGGAGGCTGAGGGGAGACCTTCTGGCTCTGCAACTGCCTGAAAGGAGGTTGGAGCCAGGGGGGGTCGGTCTCTGCTCCCCAGGAACAAGTGGCAGGACAAGAGGAACCGGCCTCAAGTTGTGCCAGGGGAGGTTGAGGTTGGATCTTGGGAAGAGTTTCTTCCTGGCAAGGGTTGTCAGGCCCTGGCCCAGGCTGCCCAGGGCAGGGGTGGAGTCCCCATCCCTGGAGGGGTTTCCAAGCTGTGGAGATGTGGTGCTGAGGGACATGGGTCAGTGGTGGCCTTGGCAGGGCTGGGTTAATGGTTGGCCTGGATGATCTTCGAGGTCTTTTCCAACCAAATAAATTCCATGTTTCTGTGGTCTGGGAGCACCTGGCAGGCAGTTCACAAATGCTGGGTCACCCCAGGGAGGACAAATGACTTGCCAAAGGTGACAGGGAAGGCAGTGTTGGAGCAGAGGATCCTGGGTCTGGGCCTTGCATTTCTATCCCAGCATGCTCATGCCTTCAAGCAAAGCTCCCTCCTCTTTTCTCAGCAGCAAAGAGCAAGATTTTTTGTTTAGCAAAATGTCAGCTGTGCAAAATCAGCTCCAGCAGAATCAGGAGCCCCTTAGTGAGACCACCCGAGCTCTGGGGCAGAGCCAAGTGCTGGTGAGGGATGAGGGCAGCTCTGCCTGCCCCATGAGCAGGTTTGGAGGGGATGGTGTATGAGGAGCAGCTGAAGGCACTTGGTCTGTTCAGCCTGGAGAAGAGGAGACTGAGGGGAGACCTCATTGCAGTTACTGCCTCCTCACTAGGGAAGGTGGAGGAGCAGACACTGACCTCTTCTCTCTGGTGACCAACGATAGGACCCAAGGGGATGGTAGGAAGATGTGCAGGGGGAGGTTTAGGTTGGACATTAGGAAGGGATTCTTCACCCAGAGGGTGGTGGAGCACTGGAATAGGCTCCCCAGGGAAGCAGTCATGGCACCAAGGCTGACAGGATTCAAGAAACATTTGGACAATGCCCTCAGGGACATGGTATGAACCTTGGGGTTGTCTTGTTCTGGGGAGGGAGTTGGAGTTGGGGATCCAGGCTGTCCAAGGAGGTGGTTGAGCCACCATCCCTGGAGACATCTAAAAAGACAGATGTGGTGCCAGGGGACAGGGTTTGGTGGTGGACGTGGCAGAGCTAGGGTGGTGGTTGGACTTGATGATCTTGAAGGTCTTTTCCAACCAGGATGATGATACTATGATACTGTGATACTATCCCAGCTTCAGCCAGGCTCAGGAGAGGGGCTGGGAGCTGGAGTCTGCAGCCAGGACCTGGAGGACTTTGTTTTCTGGTAGAAATAGTGGAAATGCTGGAGGCTTTTAAGACAGCTGCTGTAAACCTTCATCATCCCACTGCCAGCATTAACTGTCTCATTGTTTCTATTAAAAAAAGAGATTTCCTATCAGGAAGACAGCCAGCTGAGAGGGAAAAATCCCATCCCCCCCAGATCCTTCCAGACAGGGAAGATCATAGAATCATAGAATGATTTGAATTGGAAGGGACCTTAAAGATCATCTAGATCCAACCCCCTGCATGGGCAGGGACACCTCCCACCAGACCAGGTTGCTCCAAGCCCCATCCAACCTGCCCTTCAACACTTCCAGGGATGGAGCAGCCACAGCTTCTCTGGGCAACCTGTTCCAGCAGAAGATGACAAGAAAAAAGAGATTGGGAGGGACTCTTAGTTCAAGCATGTCTCCTTTTCTGCAGGTTTGGCCAGACTTTTGGTGCTGGGGGAGAGAAGGGCACATTTCTACTGGGGGCAAGGGATTCTGTAACTGGTTTAAAATGGTGCCACAGGCTGTGATGCTTTTGTCTAGGGAAGCTCTTCACAGCACCTGCCTGGAGCAGCACCCAGCTCCCCTTCATAAAGTCTCTCCTCTTCATAGAGTCATTTTCTAACCTAATTGCAACCATCCCAGCACAGACATCCTACTGCCTCCTCTAATGACCCTGCAGGGACCAGCCAGGCATCACACACCTCCTCAAGCCCTGCAAGAACATCTCTTATTCATACCCCTTAGTTAGTCATGGAAAAGTCCATGAACATCACCCAAAGGACGAGTCCAGCCAGTTATGGGGGATCATAAACCATGTATTTTACACCATGAAACATAAATGAAACGATCCTCCAGCTGTAAAGGGATAGAAATAAAGATAAAAGAGAAGGTTGTTCCACATCTCCCAGCCCAGAGCAGCTTCTGTGTTAGTTCTAAGAACTTCTCCCAGTGATAAAAAAAAAAAAATAGGGGTGGAATTGGGCAGACTGGCCTCTGTGTGTGTCGTGGTTTGGGCCTAATATGACAACAAAGAACCAGCCCCGTGGCCACTCACTCAACTCCCCCCTCACACACCCTGGGATGGGGAGGGCAAACCCAGCCAGAAGCTCATGGGTTGAGACAAGGACAAGGAGGGTTCTTCACTGATTAAGGTCATGGGTAGAACAGACTCATAATTTTGTTCCTGATTTTTCTCCCTCCTTCCCCCCAGCAGCACAGGGGGATGGGGTTTAGAGTCAGTTCCCAGGCTGGTGGTTCCTGCTGCTCCTTCCTCCTCAGGAAGAAGGATTCCTCACAGTCCTCCCCTGCTTCCCCACAGGGTCCCTCCCACGGGAGAGACTCCTTCATGAACCTCTCCTCCATGAGTCCTTCCCACCAGGTCCACAGCAGCTGCTCCAGCACAGGCTGCCCACAGAGTCCCGGGCTGCTCCGGGAACAGGCACCTCCTCTGGTGCAGGGTCCTCCACGGCTGCAGATCCAAGTCCACAGGCTGCAAGTCCACATTGGTCCCTCTTGGTGCCTTCAGAGAATGTTCCACCGCGTTCCTCCATGAATGCAGGGGGACAGCCTGCCATCCCATGGGCTGCAGGGAAACTTTTGCTTGGGCATCTTCTTCCCCTTCTTCCTCACCATCCTCGGGATCTTCACCCCAGCACTGCTGTCACCTCTCCAGCTCAGCTCTTTCTTTCTGCTCGCCCTGCTCAGCTCTTATCTCAGTTCTTTCGTATGTTAATGGCAGAGGCACATCTATTGTCCCTCTAATGGCTCCTTGGCTGGTTTTGAAGCTGGGGGAGCTTCTCAGCTTCTTACCAGAGCCACCCGTGGGGCCCACTACCCACCAACCCACCAACCCAGTGCGGTGTGACCATGGGAGGTGTCTTTGAAACAGGCTGTGGGGTGAAGGGCTTCATTTGTGGCTGGGTTAGAGGCTTGTGGCTTTGCCTGTGGCTCTGTCCCTGTTCCCTGTGGCCACACTCAAATCTTTCCCATCGTCCCCACCCAGCCCAGTCTGGAAATAAGAATATTTACTGGGCTTTACTTACTGATCTTCTGCCTTTCCAGGTAGGCAGCTGCTTAGAACAAGCAAGGACTTGTGTTTTGGTGCCAGGGTGATAAATCCTGGATCTTTATACCCTGAGCTTTCCCAAAGCCTCTTGTCGAAAGCAAATGCTGACTCCATGATGGTCCATGAGCTCATTAAATCTCTTTTTATAATTCACTGCCAGTCTGAAAAAAAGAACAAAATCAGGTTTTTTTCTCTTGCTTCTGCAGTGGCTGAGCCCTCTGGTTCCTGCAGGGTGATGCTTTAAAGATGCATCTACCAGTCTGGGAACTGCATAATTAAAGCACTAACCATCTCATGCTGGTTTGCACCAGTAGCACCACACAAGGGATTTTGCACTTGTGGTGGTTGCATGTGCTGAGTCAGCAGAAAGTGATGCCAGCAGGAGGTTTCCTCCATCAAAGATGCTTGTTAGGTTATGTAGGCCAAGCTGGTCCTTTGCTGTGGACTCGTGCCTAAAGGGTGATGTTTTCTGTCTGAAATCTCAGACTGAAGCAAACCCTGAATCCCAGAGTCACAGAGTGGTGGGCTTGGAAGGGACCTCTGGAGATCATCCAGTCCAACCCCTGCCAGAGCAGGATCCCCTAGAGCAGATCCCACAGGAACATATCCAGGTGGGTTTGGAATGTCTCCAGGGATGGAGACTCCACCACCTCCCTGGGCAGCCTGTCCCAGGGCTCTGCCACCCTCACAGCAAAGAAGTTTGTCCTTATGTTCAGCTTGACCCTCCTGTGCTCCAGTTTGTGCCCATTGCCCCTTGTCCTGTCACTGGGCACCACTGGGAAGAGTCTGGCCCCATCCTCCTGCCCCCCCCTGGAGATATTGAGCAGCACTGATGAGATCCCCCCTCAGGCTCCTCCTCTCCAGCTGAACAGCCCCAGCTCTCCCAGCCTTTCCTCACAGACAGATGCTCCAGGCCCCTCAGCATCTCAGTGCCCTGTGCTGGACTCTCTCCAGCAGCTCCTTGTCCTTCTGGAACTGGGCAGCCCAGAACTGGACCCAGTTCTCCAGATGGGGCCTCCCCAGGCCAGAGCAGAGGGGCAGGAGAACCTCGCTGACCTGCTGGCCACGCTCTTCTTGATGCCCCCAGGATGACATTGGCCTTCTTGGCCACCAGGACACATTGTTGGCTCATGGTCAGCCTGTTGGCCACCAGGACCCCCAGGTCTTTTTCCCCAGAGCTGCTCTCCAGCAGGTCACCCCCTAAGTTTAAGGGGAGCTGGGACTGAGCTCCAGGAGCAGCTCAGGAGGTGCTGCTGCAATTAAAGGGACAGTTGCAATTAAAACAAGAGTGTGGGCAGGATGGGGGGTTTTCCTGGGTTGATGGTTGGACTCCGTGATCTTAGAGGTCTTTTCCAATGGTGACAATCCCATGGTTCTGTGAGGATGGTGGAAAACATCCTTTCTGGGTGATTTTCCATACCCCGGTGAAGTGGTTCTGTCTGGATGCAAAATGAAAGGAGCTGGAGGGGTTTACATGGATATGGTGGCTTCCAAGGGAAGTAGTGGAGGCACCATCCCTGGATGTGTTCAAGGAAAGGCTGGATGTGGCACTAGTATCATCATTCTGGTTGGAAAAACCTTCAAGATCATCAAGTCCAACCACCACCCTAGCTCTGCCACGTCCACCACCAAACCCTGTCCCCTGGCACCACATCTGTCTTTTTAGATGTCTCCAGGGATGGTGGCTCAACCACCTCCTCGGACAGCCTGGATCCCCAACTCCAACTCCCACCCCAGAACAGGACAACCCCAAGGTTCATACCATGTCCCTGAGGGCATTGTCCAAATGCTTCTTGAATCCTGTCAGCCTTGGTGCCATGACTGCTTCCCTGGGGAGCCTATTCCAGTGCTCCACCACCCTCTGGGTGAAGAATCCCTTCCTAATGTCCAACCTGAACCTCCCCCCTGCACATCTTCCTACCATTCCCTTGGGTCCTATCGTTGGTCACCAGTGAGAAGAGGTCAGTGCCTGCTCCTCCACCTTCCCTAGTGAGGAGGCAGTAACTGCAATGAGTTCTCCCCTCAGTCTCCTCTTCTCCTGGCTGAACAGACCAAGTGCCTTCAGCTGCTCCTCATACACCATCCCCTCCAAACCCTTCACCAACCTCATGGCCTCCTCTGGACACTCTCCAGCAGCTTCATGGCACTGAGTGCCATGGTCTGGCTGACGTGGTGGTGTTGGTCATAGGCTGGACTTGATGATCTTAAAGGTCTTTTCCAGCCTTGGTGATTCTGTGATTCCATGAGCCCATGGGTGCTGATTTCTGGGATTTTCACAGTGTTGGACACTGGGAAGGAGCAGGTCGTGCTCTCCACCCTGCTCCAGCCTCGCAGGGAGTGGTTTCCATGGCAATTGCTGAGTTAATGAAGAAGGTTTGTTTTCTCATGAATGGGCAAAACCCTGAGCTGTGGAGGAGCTGGCTCGGGACACATCCCCCTGTCACCCTCCAGTCAGGTCCCCAGGGAGGGCAAGACCACCCCAAGCAGGGCAGGGCCCTTCAGGTCCTGCTGCTCCTGGCTTTGGAGGGATCCACCTCAGGTTTTCCCTTTCCCTTTTCACAGGAGCTCTAAGAAGCCTCCGTTGTGATGTGCATGTCCCTGGGGTGGCTGCAGTGTCCCCCCCAGACCCCTGAACCCACCACGACACCACGGCCTGGGCGGACACACCGGAAACGCCATTTTGAAAGGCTGATCCCTTGGCAAAACGAGCAAATAAGCAAATCCCTCCTGGATGTTGCTCCTTTTAATGCCCTTTTCCCAGGTGAGGTTTCCAGCACTGTCAGCACCTCAGCAGCATCTCCCCCAGCCTCTCCCAGAAGGGATGGGATCAGATGCTGTTGCTTCCCCAGCTTGGCTGCTCCCCGCTGCACCCTGGGCACAGCACGTTAGAGAAGATGAAAAGCACACTAAAAATGGCCATTTCTGCCAACTTGGCCATAAAAATTTAAGAGGCTTCAATTAAGCAACAGGTTGGAAGCTGGAGCAATATTGTTTAATAGGGCTCTAGTGTGCCTTGGGGACTTCTCCCCTTGTAATGCTTCCATGGGACAGAGAGCAGCAGCTACCAACAGCTGCAGTGGCAAGAATGTAATTCCAGGGGCAGGAAAAGGGGACCTGGGGGTCTGGCAGTGGTCACTCTGAAGGCCCTATTTCCAGGCAGGGTGCAAGCAGTGGCTGCTGATTCTGGAGCCCCCAACATAAGAAGGACATGGAGCTCATGGAGAGAAGCCAGAGGAGGCCATGGAGATGATCCAAAGGCTGGAGCAGGTCTGCTCTGGAGAGTTGGGGTGTTCAGCCTGGAGAAGAGAAGGCTCCAGGGAGACCTTAGAGCACCTTCCAGTGCCTGAAGGGGCTTCAGGAAAGCTGGGGAGGGACTTTGGACAAGGGCAGGGAGTGAGAGGACAAGGGGGAATGGATGAAAACTGGAAGAGGGAGATTGAGGTGAGACATGAGGAGGAAATTCTTCCCTGTGAGGGTGGTGAGACCCTGGCCCAGGCTGCCCAGAGAAGCTGTGGCTGCCCCATCCCTGGAAGTGTTGAAGGGCAGGTTGGATGGGGCTTGGAGCAACCTGGTCTGGTGGGAGGTGTCCCTGCCCATGCAGGGGGGTTGGGACTAGATGATCTTTAAGGTCCTTTCCAATTCAAACCATTCCATGATTCTATGATTCTATGAAACACAATTTCCCACATTTCCTAACCCTCACTCAGAGAATCTTCCCCTACCTACAGTCTTACACCTCCTCCTGGAAAAACATTCACTCTGATTTCTTTCTGTTTCACTCAACCCCACACACTCTTCCAGTTGTTTTTTCTCTGCTACATCATCAGGCTGTGAATTAATTCCACAACAAGAAGTGAACTGGCAGGCAGGGGTGGCCCAGCCGTGGAGAAAACTTCGTTGCACAGGAGCAGGAGATGTGTGGAAACTGGTTTTGTAGGACAGGGGAGTGGTTTTGCTTGGAAAACAGTGTTAGGAGTGAATCAGCCTGTTTGGAGAAGGATGCAAAAGAAAATGGGTTTGGAGGCAAGTGGTGGAAATTGGTTGGAGATGGAAGGCACGTGTTTGAAAAGGGAGAGGTTGGAAAGGGCTGGGGTAGGACAGTCAGAAAGAGAAAAATCAGGGTGAAGTCATGGTCTGGGTGCTCCTGCTAACCCCTCACCATGTTATATGGGGAAGAGGGTTTCTTACAACAGATGGAAAGCTGCTTGTGGGGGGCAGGAGAGAACAGAGAGTCCAGCTTCTTCCATGCACCCCCAAATGGCACGTTTGGGAGAGCTGGGCCAGTGTGGTCCAACCAATCCATCCAGTGGCATCTGGTAGAATGAGGGGGGGAGTGTTTTGCTGGCTGTAGGTGCAGCAAGGAGGGAGAGGGCAGAGTTTATTGCAGTTTAAGACAGAGTTTGCACATGAGTGAAGGGGGGAGCTCATTGAGGGGGGAGCTCATTGAGGGGGGAGCTAGAAGAGAGTTGTAGCAGCTCAGAGCAGCAAACGCCGGGAGCAGCCATCCACTGGGTCCCTGCAGCAAACCTGGGATGGGGCTCCAAAGGGGCTGCCCTCGACTTTTTGGGGAGCTCCAAGAGGTTTCAAGACTGCTATTTGATTTGCAAAATTATTTCCAAGGGAATGAGCACCTGGAGGAGCCTGGAGCTCCACAATCACGTTTTTCTCCTAGTGCCCACTCACCTCCAGCACCTGAGGACTCATGGGCTGGCTAACTCCCCTGAGCTCTGCTTCCAGGCACTGGAAGGGTTAAGCTCTTACACTTAAAGACAATTTTTTGGTGCTTGCATGAAGGGAGCAAATGGCACAGCAAAGGTAGGCAGCAAATAGACAACTTCCAGCATCATTAACTGGGAGATGGTGCCAACGAGCTGTGTGAACGCTGAGATTTTTAAGCATTTTACAAGTGCTAAAGTTGCCTGGGATTGAAATTCTATTAAGCTGATGCTATTTGATGTCTCATTAAAGAAGGGAGGTTTCTGGTTATTATTTCATTTAGAGCAAATTCAATCAGCCCCCACCTAGATGGGGTGTCTCTGCCCATGCAGGGGGGTTGGATTTATATGATTTTGAAGGTCCCTTCCAACCCAAACCATTCTATGATTCTATGGTTCTATAGATATTGTGATGTTCAGGGGGGGAGGTTTGCATCCCTCCTTGATGATCCCTGCCTGAAGTTTGGTGGCATCAGGTGAGGACCCACATGGGGAAGAGGCAGGAGGGGGCCTGAGCTGTAGCCCAGAGCTGGGTCCATGCATGATCATAGAATTATTTGGGTTGGAAGGGACATTCAAAATCATCTAGATCCAACTCCTGTGCATGGGCAGGGACACCTCCCACCAGACCAGGTTGCTCCAAGCCCCATCCAACCTGCCCTTCAACACTTCCAGGGATGGGGCAGCCACAGCTTCTCTGGGCAACCTGGGCCAGTGTCTCACCACCCTCACAGGGAAGAATTTCCTTCTCATGTCTCACCTCAATCTCCCTCTTCCAGTTTTAATCCATTCCCCCTTGTCCTCTCACTACAAGCCCTAGTAAAAAGTCCCTCCCCAGCTTTCCTGTAGTAACCCCAAAGCTGGATTCCTCACAGACCCCAGCTGCAAACGGGACTGGAACTGCCCCAACCTCCTGCTGGAAACATCTCCACCACATTTCCACATTTTCCCTACGGCATAAAATTAAACCTGCAGAAAAAAAAAAAAAAGACACCAGAGATACCATTTCAATTTCAAACAAAAAAACCCAAAACACACCAAACCTCTGGCTGCAGACAGATGTTGGCAGCTCTGGGGAGGCTCAGTGCCAGGACCAGTGCATGAACGGCAGCGGCGTGGCCAGGAAAAAAGGGCTATGGCAGGGGGAGGCTGTGCTGAACAGCCCCCACCACCACAACCTGCTTCCCCCCTCCTCTTTTATCCAGAGCAAATCCTTCATTTCAGGCAAGCAAGACCCCTCCTGCTTTTAGGGAGACAAGTCAACCCTTCCCTTTGCCTTTCAGCGCCTGCCAGTTGGTAACTGATTGTTGTAATCCCTAATCGCCGGGATCAAGAGAATTTAAAAGCATTGCAGTAATTAATTAAGTATTAATGATTGTGAAAGCATGAGGATGGGAGTTTGTCAACCTCAATTAGAGGCTGGAGCTGAGTTTCTCTGAGTGTCAGGAGGGAGGGGAAGGTGGTGGGCAGCCCCTGGAAAGCAGCCCTGGCTGTGGAGCAGAACTGTAGCTCCGCGCTGCTCTCCTGCAGGAACCAAGGGCAGAATTTGTTCTTGCTGCCTTTCCCCCTCCTTTTCCTTTTGCTTTTATGGTGGGTTTGGGTGGTTTTTTTATCCTCTCAAAAAGGGAGCAGCTCAGCTTTGGTGGTAGCAGAACAGGTTGGAGGGGAGCAGCTCAGCAGCCTGTGCTGGTCCAGCACTGGAGCTCTCCTAGATTAACATTGGGTGGAGGAGGGGACAATCATTCTAGCCTGGAGAAGAGAAGGCTCCACAGAGACCTCATAGCAGCCTTCCAGTGCCTGAAGGGGCTCCAGAAAAGCTGGGGAGGGACTTTTTACTAGGGCTTAGGTTTAGGTGAGACAGGAGCAGGAAACTGACCCCAGGATTCCAGGTGCATCCTCACCAGTGCCAAGGGCACTTCAGGGCAGGAAACCCTGTGAAGGAGTTTGGCCCCTTGGTTTGTGTTGTTCTCTCCAAGGTGCACTGTCTGGAGGGTAAAACCACACCTGAGGCTGAGCAGTGTCCTCTGAAGGATCTCGGGGAGCATTTCAGGGGCAGTGGCTCAGTGGTCCTGGCAGTCCTGCCCTGTCTCAGCGAGCGATGCTGCTGTGGCACAGGCAGTAACAGAGCAGCTGCCTTCAGAAATAATGGGAAATAAAAGGTGAGCACAGGAGCTGACTACATCAGAGACTTGGTTCATTGCTGCCTGCTCACCAGTTCCACCTGGGAAAGGTGAAGGGAGCTTTGGGACCGAATTACCTTCAGATGTTGAGGCAGGATGTGGGAAATGTGGCTCCCCTGTTCTCTGCAGAGCCTCATCTCTAATGATGTTCCTTCTCCCTCCGGAGTGGTCCCACACCCTTATCTGGCTGCTGCTCAGTCGAGGGCTTGTTTCTGATTACAAATTACAGAGCACGAGGGAAGCAGGGAGCCTGTCAAGCTGTAATTGTGTTGGAGGTGCCAGGTAACAGCCCTTGATGAGCCTCTCAGGGAGAGAACAGTTCCCTGACTTGCTCAAGGGAGGGAAGGTCCAACCCTGCCAGCTCAAGGAGATTGCTTTCCAGAATGTTGCCTGTAAGGAAGAAGCAGGGATTTGCCTGGGGAACTTCCAATGAAGCCTCTCTGTGGCCCTGCTTCCCACCCAGCTGGTGATGGAGGGGGACGTGCAGGGATTGCTGGTGCCAGTCCCTTGGGAAATGCTTTGGTTACAGCTGCCACATCTCAGGGGTCTGCTGGGAGACACATCCAGCAGCAAGAAATCCTGCCCTGGGACACAGAGACAGAAGAGACAGGGATTAATACAAGCCAAGGCAGCACGGAGGTGTCTCTGTGCCACCCCACAGGGCTCTGCTCCATGGCCACGAGCTTCACTGGGGAAACTTCCTTTAAAAAGGAGCTTCCTTGAAGTCTCTGTTGCTCCCAGCCATGATGGGCTTGTCTCCAAAAGAGGAAAAGCCTTTACACTGCAGAGCAAAAACCTCCACGGGCGTTACACGTATCGAGAGGCTTTTTCTGCTCTTTAGGGTCACCAGTTTGGAGAGCAGTGGGGAGAGAAAAGGTCTTGGCATGTGGCAGGGGAGGGGTGTTGCACCTATTCCTGCATGTTTAGGACACCAAAACCAAAAAATAAAGGAACGTTTTGTTTGAGTGTGTGCACAGGGTTGTGGATGTGAAGAGGCAACACATCCCTGAGGAACACCAGGTTTTTTAGGGGGATGCCACCCAGCTTTGCTTCATGGCAGGGGGGGTAGCCAGTGCTCGTGGTCCCAGCTACAAAATGGCCACAGAGCTGTTGATGAAGTTGCATTGATTAGGGTTTAATTAATCATTCAGCCCATACACCTCCTGCAAACATGGTGCTGCGTCCTGAGCACCGCGGCTCAAAGCCAACGCTGGCTGAGCAAAAAAAGGTGTGTGAGCTGAACAGCTGATGGCAACCCCACCATTTGCTGATCCCATCACCTACATTCAGAACAAAATGCAAAGGGCTTAAAAGATTTGTGTGGAGCTGGGCTTGGAAAAGAGCTGATACCATCTGAGGCTGTGATTATTTATTCTCCTTTATCATACAACGTGCAACATATGGGCCCCTTTCTCCACCACGGATGACTAAATGATGGCATCTGGTACTCTATTATGTTGCAAGTGTAAAGCAAATGAGAAAAGATCCCCTCCAAGCAGCACTCTGCTGTTGTCACAAAGATGCTCCTCTTTTTTTCATTCCAAGGTGCTGCTTTGCTGACTTTCAAAGCCATCCCCTTCATCAGAGCCAGGCCTGGTTCTTGGAGGATGCTGAGATTGGTGGGAACTGGTTTGGTTTGGTTTTGGTTTTTTTCCCTTGATGCCTCAGCTGGTCCCTGCAGATGGGATCCATCTTTCCATCACCTGCTGCATCTCAGCACCTGCTGCACGTGTTGGCTGCTCTGCAGATCAGAGAGTCACAGAGTGGTGGGGGTTGGAAGGGACCTCTGGACATCCTCCAGTCCAACCCCCTGCTAGAGCAGGGTCACCTGTAGTAGATCCCACAGGAACATGTCCAGGTGGGTTTGGAATGTCTCCATCTCTGGAGACTCCACCACCTCCCTGGGCAGCCTGTCCCAGGGCTCTGGTACCCTCACAGCAAAGAAGTTTGTCCTCCTGTTCAGGTTGACCCTCCTGTGCTCCAGTTTGTGCCCATTGCCCCTTGTCCTGTCACTGGGCACCACTGGGAAGAGTCTGGCCCCATCCTCCTGATCCCCCTGGAGATATTGGGCAGCACTGATGAGATCCCCCCTCAGGCTCCTCCTCTCCCTTTCCTCACGGGGCAGATGCTCCTTTAGCACTGAACTCAGTAACATTGGGTTGGACTCAATGATCTTAAAGGTCTTCTCCAACCAGAACAATTCTGTGGCCTTGGCAGTGCTGGGTTAACAGTTGGACTTGATGATCTTAAAGGTCTTTTCCAACCAAAATGGTTCTATAATTCTATGATTCACTTTGTGGGTCATCTCATTTCTCCTCCCTTTTCTGCATATCTCCAAAAGAGACCCAACCCAACCACCACTGGCTCCATCACCGTATGTTTACATGTTTATTTCAGGAGGTGATTAAGGTTACGATGTTTTTTAACAGATCAGTTTTGTTCAGCCAAGGTGCTTTGCCAGCACAAAACGTTCTGTGTTTGGAGCCAAGCACCACAAATTGGGTGCTGCTTCAACACCCAAAGAAAGAGGGGCTTGAGGAAGGCTATTTTCTGCCCCCAGGCAAGGAGTAGTGCAGAGCATTTAGCAAGCTAAAGGAGAAGGGGCTGCCAAGCTGGAGATGGAAGAGGAACAAGGTAGAGGTGGCCTTGGGGCCCAGAGAGTGACTGTTTTTCCTCCAGCATGTCCTGGGCTCTGAATTAAGGTTGCTGTGGTGGATTTTGGAGTCCTGCTTAGTTTATCTTTGTTTTCATATTTCACTAACAGAAAAATGCCCCGTCCCTGGAAGTCTTTGAGGGCAGGTTGGATGGGGGTTGGAGCAACCTGGTCTAGTGGGAGGTGTCCCTGTCCATGCAGGGGGTTTGGACTAGATGATCTTTGAGGTCCCTCCAACCCAACCCATTCTATGGTTCTATGTGTTAAATAAAGCAGTAACTGGGTTTGCGTTGCACTAGCACCGAGCAGGGCAACTGGAGCCTCGCGCGAGTTGGAGTGCAAACTGGGGAGAAGAAGACAGGTTCCTCATCATCACGGGGTGCTGGGGGAGTGGAGAACGTGTATCTAGCTCCACAGGGCTCTCCCTGAGGATGGGTGTTTGGAAAAGGACATGATGGAGTTGTCTGCCTCCCGTGAGGCTGCAGAGCAGTTCTGCCCTGCAGCCGGGCACCAGCTCCCCTGGTAGACCTTCTCTGAGCAGAGCATGATGGTCTGGAGCCTCCTTATGGCATCAGAACTCCCTTGCCTTGGCTCCTTCTGCAGCAAACTCTAGTTGCTGAGCTGTTCCTGGTCCTTTCCATGTGTTTCCCAAGCCCCTGGACCTCTTTGAGGGTTGTGATCTGCTGCATTTTTCACCAACAAGGAAAGTGGCTGAAGAAGGGAATGGTGCAAACGTGGCAGCTTTGCTCACCCCAGAGCAATCACAGCCACTGCCAGGATCTCACTGCCACCCTTTCCTGCTCCTCGGTGTCACCAGTGTTGTCTGCATTGTCTCCATGAATGGCATAGCCTGGAGATTAGAGTAAGCTGGAGATGGGAGCTGTCAACAACCCCAGGTTTGCCCTCACCAAAGTTGGAGATGCTTTGGATGGCCTCCCCTTCAGATTTTCCCAATGGTGCAAGAAAGACCACGGAGCTGGTCCTGTAGACCTTCCAGTGCTGCACATTTCCAGTGCACCATCCTGCTTCAGTTCTGCTCCTGGAGATGCTGGGATGCTCTGGAGCAGAGGAGCTTGCTAAAGGCTCTCACTTTGTCCAAGTCATGCTGTGGCCTTCCCTTGCAGCAGCACCTCTTGGTCCTCTCCTTAAAAACATCATTTAAATGGTGTTTTTGGGGTTCTTCTGTGGCAAGAAAGGAGGTTGGAGCAAGGGAGAGGTTGGTCTTTTCTTCCAAGGAACAAGTGGTAGAACAAGAGCAAATGGCCTCAAGTTGTGCCAGGGGAGGTTGAGGTTGGATCTTGGGAACAGGTTCTTCCTGGCAAGGGTTGTCAGGCCCTGGCCCAGGCTGCCCAGGGCAGGGCTGGAGTCCCCACCCCTGGAGGGGTTTCCAAGCCGTGGAGATGTGGTGCTGAGGGACATGGGTCAGTGGTGGCCTTGGCAGGGCTGGGTTAATGGTTGGACTGGATGATCTTCAAGGTCCTCTCCAACCAGAACGATTCCATGATTCTAAGAGAAGGGAGATGACAGAATCACAGAATGCCAGGTTGGAAAGGACCTCAAGGCCCATCTGGTTGAGATGCTGTGCCCCACTGCTCGCTGCCTGTCCCCAGTGTCCCCTGACCCCCAACTCCTCCCTCTCTTGCAGCTGACCTACCTGCCCCCGCCGTGGGGTGAATGCCGCTCGTCGGACATGGGCTTAGACTTCTTTCCCGTTTACAGCATCACGGCCTGCAGGATCGACTGCGAGACCCGCTACATCGTGGAGAACTGCAACTGCAAAATGGTCCACATGCCAGGTCAGTGTCCTGGGGGGCAGGGGACCCTCCTTCCACCCAGCCTGGGTCAGTGAGGGTTAGCGAGCTGGAAAGGGAGCAGGGATTACAGGAGCTGGGAATACCTTGCCCAAAGGAAAGAAGGTTGCTTCTGGCCTTTGTAGAATCATGGAATCATAGAGTCGTTGGGGTTGGAAGGGACCTCTAGAGATCATCAAGTCCAACCCTCTTGCTAGACCAGGGGCACCTACAGTAGGTCACACAGGCTGGTGTCCAGGTGGGTTTGGAATGTCTCCACGGAAGGAGACTCCACAATCCCTCTGGGCAGCCTGTCCCACTGCTCCACCACCCTCCCAGTAAAGAAGTTTTCCCTCATGTTGAGGTGGAACTTTCCGTGTTCCGGTTTGTGTCCGTTGCCCCTCGTCCTGTCACAGGGCACCACTGAGAGGAGACTGTCCCCTTCTTCTTGACAGCCCCCTTCAGATATTAATGTACATTAATAAGATCCCCTCTCAGTCTTCTCTTCTCCAGACTAAACAGCCCCAGGTCTCTCAGCCTTTCCTCATCAGACAGATCTTCCAGTTCCTTAATCATCCTCGTATGCTCCATTGGACTCTCTCCAGTAAATCCCTGTTCCTGTTGAACTGGGGAGCCCAGAACTGGACACAGTGCTCCAGATCTGGTCTCACGAGGGCAGAGTAGAGGGGGAGGAGAACCTCCCTCCTCCTGAAATGCCCTGAAATAGGGGCAAGACTTGGCAGAGGGACATGGGGCTGATTCCCCCTCATTTCCCTGTGGTCCCCACCAAGAGTCCAGCGGTCCCCAGCTCCCCCATGGCAGCGGTGGGTGATGCCCTCTGAGGGGTGGGTGATGCCCACTGATGGACGTGTCCTTTCCCTGCAGGGGATGCTCCCTTCTGCACCCCGGAGCAGTACAAGGAGTGTGCAGAGCCTGCACTTGGTGAGTACCAAGAGACATCCCTGGGTTCCACAGGTGTCCCAAGCTGGAGGGACTTCCAGCAGCCTGTGTCCTCCTGGCTGGCAGGACTGGGGTGATCTAGAGCAGCTGCAGCCAAGCGATGGGTTTTGACGAGACCCAACTTATTGGGAAGGGCTGGGTGCACCCTAAGGTAAAGTTTCTGGTTCTACATGGGGCTCTATCAGCACAGAAACCCTCAGGACAACAAGATACGTAGGAGGAGAGCACCCCTGGGTCTGGGTTTGGGATGGAGGGACTCATTCTAGGTCTGGATTTAGGAGGCTCAATCACCCCACGTTCCCGGAGCAGGTGCTGGTAATGGAGAGTAGCCTCCAGCAAAAGGTCCCTCCCCAAGATGGTGGGGATGGCCATGCAATGAAGGGGGAGAGAAATAGCCAGGGCTGGGTTTCCTGTAGCTCTTCGGAGTTGTGACTCCTTGGTCCCTCTCTGGGTGGCATGACTTCTGCTCCCACAGCTCCTGTGTGTCCCTGACTCCACCAGCTCTAACTCTGTGACCTTCTCCAGGTTTGCTTGCTGAAAAGGACAGCAATTACTGTATCTGCAGGACACCTTGTAACCTGACCAGGTACAACAAAGAGCTCTCCATGGTCAAGATCCCCAGCAAGACCTCGGCCAAGTACCTGGAGAAGAAGTTCAACAAGTCAGAAAAATATATCTCGTGAGTGTGGCAGAACTTTGCTTGGTGGGAGGGAGTGTCTGTAAAGCCCCACTGGCTGTTTGAACCAGCTTGTGCCAAGACCAGACCTTGCCAATGCCTCCATCATCAAGCAGAGCTACATCCTCCAGGAAAGGTCAGGGTGAAACCCTTGAAGAGATGACATGTAGGTTCCTTTCTTCTCAGTAGACGTGTTTCCAGACAACTGGATGTTCCTTCCCTGGCTTTGTCTTCATGAGTGTACTCCAGAGCCACCAAAAAAAAAGTGCAAAAACTCCTCTTATTTTGCCAGGGAAGCCCAGTCTTGCTGGCCCTGCTCTCTACCTAAGTCTGGGCTGTGGACCTCAGGCAGCCACTGTCTTGGACCTCTCCCAGCCCTGGGCACATTCTTGCCTTGTGGAGGCAGTGAGAGTTATTCCATATTAATCATCCTTGGAACTCTTGCTGTTACCATCAAAGTAAGATCCAGAGCTCAGATCCTGAGAGGTCTTGGGGAAACAGTTTCCAGCTTCTGCTAAGGCTGCCATAGTCCTAATGGTGCCCTGTGGTCTTGGTTTCCAGGAGGTCCAAGTGCCTATGGGTTGCTGAGGACCCTAGGAAGAGACCAGTCAGGACAGGAGGGGAATAAAGCCCCCAATTCCCTTTTTGCCCTCATCCCAAAGCCCACGAGGCTGCTGGTGGCTGATGTTGTTCTCATCTTTCTACAGAGAGAATATTCTTGTGCTGGACATATTTTTTGAAGCACTCAACTATGAGACAATTGAGCAGAAGAAAGCCTATGAAGTGGCAGCCTTACTTGGTAAGGAGAGCTCAGGGCTGCAATTTGGAGCCTGTGGGAGCCTGTGCTGGAGTCTCTGTGTGTTTGGGGAGCAGACAGATGCTATGAATTGGTGCACAGCTTATCTGCATTGCCTTGAAGATCCCAGCAAGGTCCTGACACCTTCCTGGCCAGCATGTTTTCAATCTCATCTTTTCCTTCCAACACCAAGCCATCCCAGGAATGTCCCAAGGACCACAGCTAGTCCATGTGTCACCTGTGAAAGGTTAATGTGAGGTTCTCCACCTCTGCCTGCTACCAGGGCCCTATTATTTGGAAATCCTGGGGCTGAGTGGGTGATGGGTGCTCTCTGTGGTGGCCCCCGTGCTGGAAGGGCAGGGTGTGGAGGAGGACAGCTCTTAAAACCATTGACCAATCACCTCTTACATGCTCCAAATCTTCCTCCTTTCCAGCCAGGACCCTGAGCTCTTTGCCTTTGGGTGATGCCCCTCAGCTTGATGGAGAAGGTGGAGGAGTTGTTGAGTTGCTCCAACTGGGTCAAGCTTTGTGGGTGCCAACTACAGATCTGGGTGCTTGGGACCTGTTGGGTTTGGGGGTGGAGGTGTTTGATCAGAAGAAGGAAGCACGCTCTGTGCCCACACTCAGCCTTGAAGCCCCCCTGGGTGCCACCCCAAATCCTTCCTGGGATGCAGGGAGTGATCAGCACCTTCGTTTGAAAGCTGGAGCCGTGCCAGGGGCCGGGTGTGGGGACCCTGCCCCAGGATGGGGACACTGCGGGGCGCAGAGCACCCCAAGTCCCATAGGGTGCCCCAACATCACCCCTCTGTAAAACGTACATGCTTTGAGCCCTTCTGCACCTCTTGTGGGCACCCCAAGAGTGCTGCAGCGAGGAGGAGGAGGCTGGGGATGAAGCCTCTTTGACACAAAGCCCACCTTGCATGTCCCCCCCTTCCCAGGGCACTGTGGGCCTTGGGCAGAGGCTCATCCCCCTCAGTCCTCAGCCCCTTTTGAACCAACACTTTGCCCCCAAGCACCCTTTTTTTTCCTTTTTCTTCTGCCTCCTGGACACCCACAGCAAAGGTCCCACAGCCCCTCCACCCCCGGGTGCCTTTGCTCCGAGGAGCAGTTGAACCACGAGGGTTGTGCAGCAGAATCCATGGGATTTGTCTTCCCTGAAGCCCACAGTTTGGCACAGCACAGCATCCCGTGGCAGCAGGGTCTTCCCAGAAGATTCCTGGAAGTCTCCTCTCTCCCCATGGTGCCTCTTCCACAGCCCTTCCCCAGCCCTGACCCCAGAGACAGCCTCAAGATGCTCCCCTAAAAAAGCAGAGCATCTCCCTTTCCCTTTAGCAGGTTTGGGCTCTTTCTCAGCTCCAGAGGACATTGCCTAATTCTTCTCCAGCATCTTTCTCCATCCCCGGCCCAGTTTGGGAATTGGGGTTTGGGATTCCTGGGATGAAGCCTGCTGTCTAGCTTGGACAGATGGCTTCCTCAGATGCCAGTGTGTGGTATCACATCTTCATCAGGCTTCCAACTGATGGCCTCATTAGCAGGAAAAATGCTTTGGTGGCCGTTAACGTCCTTCCCGGGATGGTTTCTATGGCATTAGAGCTGTTGATGTTCCTGAGGGTCCCACTCTTGGGGGATGGCAGCACCCAAACTGCACCATGGGTGCCTCTAAGAGCATCTAAAAATGTGTCCCCGTGCTGTTGTCTCTGCTAGGTGACATTGGAGGCCAGATGGGGCTCTTCCTTGGTGCTAGCATCCTCACTATCCTAGAGCTCTTCGATTATATATATGAGGTAAGACCTTCCTCTCCTCCTCGTTCCTCTGGTGGGCTGTGGGTTTGCCAGGCTGAGGTGCTCACAGACCAGGACCCCCCCAGTGTGCCCACGTGGATTATGAATTTGAATGAATGATGCTCTAAAATTAGTGCTCTACAAGTGCCATGCAGCTGGTCATGGCTGTCCCCACGGGGGGGGGGCTGGCATGCAGCTGTGGCACAGCATGGCCAGGCCCCCCTGGCACCCCACCCCTGCTAATGAGGGTTGCTTCTCACTTGGGCTAATTAAGCACCACCTTCATGTGGCTGTGCTGCTTCCCACCCTGGAGCTTGCAGTGCCTGGGAGGCTGGCTGGGGACCTCCTGTCCCCATCCCCCGTTGGGCTGCTCCCACCAGCAGCTGTTTGTGTCTTCCTGTAAAACTCCCTTTGATTCATGCCTGAGTCCCAGCCCAGCCAGGAGAAGCAGAACCTTGTGCTGGGGGTGGGAAACTCCCCTCCCTGTTATCTGCTGGCTGCAGCCCTGGAGCAAGGAGCTTCCTAGAAAGCACTGAAATGACCTCGAGTGTCATCCCATGGCTCCGTGGTGGCCCAGAGCAGCTGCTCTGGAGAAAAGTGCAAGTTCTCTTGGATGGGAATTGCTCCAATAAGCATTCCAGAGGGGATGGTGCTTTATCGTAGAATCATAGAATCATTTAGGTTGGAAAGGACCTTTAAGATCATCGAGTCCAAGGATAATCCAACTACCACAACCACTAAACTCTGTCCTGAAGCACCACATTGAAATGCTTCCTGAACACCTCCAGGGATGGCAATTCCACCACCCACCTGGGCAGGGACACCTCCCACCAGACCAGGTTGCTCCAAGCCCCATCCAACCTGCCCTTCAACACTTCCAGGGATGGGGCAGCCACAGCTTCTCTGGGCAACCTGTTCCAGTGTCTCACCACCCTCACAGGGAAGAATTCCCTCCTCATGTCTCACCTCAATCTCCCTCCTCCAGTTTTCATCCATTCCCCCTTGTCCTCTCCCTCCCTGCCCTTGTCCAAAGTCCCTCCCCAGCTTTCCTGGAGCCCCTTCAGGCACTGGAAGGTGCTCTAAGGTCTCCCTGGAGCCTTCTCTTCTCCAGGCTGAACACCCCCAACTCTCTCAGCCTGTCTCTAGAGGAGAGCTGCTCCAGCCCTCGGATCATCTCCATGGCCTCTGTGTCAGCCTCCTCTGGACTCTCTCCAGGAGCTCCATGTCCTTCTTATGTTGAGGGCTGCAGAACTGGACACCGTGCTCCTGGTGGGGTCTCACGGGAGCTGAGTAAAGGGGGAGAATCACCATATATCTGATGGGACCAGGGATTTTTAATCCCATGGGCTATCACAGTTGTTGGTGGCTGTTTCATCAATGATTTCCAAGCCAGGTGGGTGCACAGGGATGTCAGGATCCACAGTCCCTCCTCCACGCTCGCTGAAGCATCTTGTAAAACCTCTTAATGTTATTAAAGTTGGGCTGGTGGCTTCATGTTTTAAGACAGTCACTCCCCATCACGGTCCCTCCTGGGCAGCTCTTAGTGCTCAGTGGCATTATTCTGCAATAAACTATATTGAAAATTACAAGCAGAAAGCTCCTAATGGCTTTGAAGTGCCAACAAAACCCACGTCTCGCTTTATATCCCAGGCTGGATGCACACAATATTTCATTAAAATGGCCTACTCTTGGCTTTGGTGAGGTTCTGTCATAAGAAGGTGATAAGAAACCTCACAAAGTTTGGATTTGTCTTCTCTCTTTTACTCCTGTGTTTGAAAGCTGCTTGTAAAACTTCTCAAATCGTTTCCTCTTGCTGGACTTTTGTTGTTGTTGTTCTTTTTTTTCTTCATCTTTTTTGGGCACACCTGGCTTAAGACAGCACCTGTCTCCTTGGAGAGGCTCCCTAGGGATGCACCAGCAGGTTGCCCCAGCCATGCCCTGCACGGGGCATCCTCACAGTCACCCGTGACAGATATTTAACCCACACCAGGCAGGGTGACAAGGAATAAAATGTCTTAAATAACGGCTGATCTGCAGGATTGATCTAATCAGCTCAGGGTTTCCTCAAGGTGGGGTTCAGAACACCTGAAAGTCAGCCAAACTCAACCAAAGCAGTTGTAAACTCTTGGAGATTATCATCCAACCCCCTGCATGGGCAGGGACACCTCCCACCAGACCAGGTTGCTCCAAGCCCCATCCAACCTGCCCTTCAACACTTCCAGGGATGGGGCAGCCACAGCTTCTCTGGGCAACCTGTTCCAGTGTCTCACCACCCTCACAGGGAAGAATTTTCTCCCCATGTCTCAGGCTGCCCCATAGATGTCCCTTAACCCAACCTCCTTTTTCTTTGCAGCTGATCAAGGAGAAATTATTAGACCTACTTGGCAAGGAGGAAGAGGAAGGGAGCCATGATGAAAACGTGGTAAGAAGCCCCACTGGGAGAGAGGAGGAGATTTCCCTGCGGTCAGCTCCGTAGGCGAAGCCGCTCCAAACGGACCCAGCGTTCAGCTCCAGCTTGAGTTATTCCCAAAGGATTGCTCAGTGGCACTGCCAAAGAAAGGAGATGGCGGTTGGGGAGGGACAGGGACCCTCAGAAGGCCCCCGGGGTAACCCTGTCCCCTGCTCTCCGTCCGCAGAGCACTTGTGACCCCATGCCAAACCATTCGGAAACCATCAGCCACACTGTGACCGTGCCGCTGCAGGCCACCCTGGGGACGCTGGAGGAGATCGCCTGCTGACACCGTCCCACCACTCCCCAGGGCCAGCACCCAAGGAAGGAAAACTGCACGGGAAAGCAGGGACCCAGCTCAGGTTTGCAACAGGGGGCAAAACGAAACACACACACACACACAATTAAAAAAAATAACATAAAAATTAAAAAATAAAAAAGGAAGAAAAAGGCTATGCATTAAACAAATAAAAATATATATATTATATATATATATATACTCTGCCAAAACCAAGCGAGAGGCACCTTGGACTTGACTTGTGTTGTCCTTTCCTTGTGGGGGGGGTGTCTTCAAGATGTGAAGGCAGCAGCTCATTTTTGAACTGTCCAAAACAAAGAGACCACCACCACCACCACCCCCCCAACCCGAAGCCCCGCCATGCCACATACTGCCACATGTCCAGAGCACTAGCATGCCAGGTCTTTTGATGGCAAGATGTTCCAAGCTGTCTTTATAAGCTCTGTTCCTCTTTACAGTCTCTGATTTTCACTACCAGAAGGAACTCGCGGGCCCAGCCACCCCCTGAAATCACCATTACTAACGTCGTAGGCTGAATTAGAATAAAGAAACAAAAAGTCGCAGCTCTCGGATTCTTCTTCCGTTCTTGTCCTTCGTGTCAGTCTGTGATGAGTCTTAAGCTGAGCCGGGTCCCCCGAGGCCACCTTCACCCCGAGGTCACCTTCACCCCGAGGTCACCGTCACCCCGAGGTCACCTTCACCCCGAGGTCACCATCACCCCGAGGTGAGCATCCCTGGAGAGAGGCCGGACTGGGTGGTGGCTCTTGGTGGACCATCCCCCCCAACTGCTGTGTCCTGCTGCTCCAGCTCAGTGCCTGGACAGTCCTCCTGCGGGTGGGCATGGGGTGGTGGGGGCTCTTCTTTATTTTTCTTAATTTTAATTCTTTTTAATTGTTTTCATTATTTGGGTTTTGTTTTTTTTACTTTTTTTCCCATTAATGGATTCTGTGCTTTCCCCTCGTTCTCATGACTGATATTAAAGCTGGTCTTGTGGAAATGGCCGGGCTGTGTCATTTCTGCCTTGTCCTCCAGCCCAAGCTGGAGCCCCCAGTTCCTCCTCAGCAGGGGGTGAGGGGCAGACACCAGGATGAGCCCATCCTGGGGGCTGCCCGGGGCTGTTCCTCACCCCTCACACCCTCTCCACCATGTCCTGACACACCTTCTGATGGGGTTGGCACAAGCCCTGGCCATGCTCAGCTTCTCATGCTCAGCTGCTCCACGATGGTGGGGCCAAGTTGTGCACTGTGGTCATCTCCCATTGCCAAACCCCTGTGCCAGCCTGGTCCTCATAGTCTCTTCTGGAACAGTGGAGGGAGTTTGTGCCAGGTCTGGCTCAAGGTAACTCACTGCAGCATCTCAAGGGTCTTAGCCATGACCATTGGGTTGACAGCCATCAACCCCAGCCTGGTCTGAGCTCCTCGTGGTTTTCTGTCCCTTAAGCTCATTAATGGCTGGGAAGGGCCCCATAACATAGAATCCTAAATGCCAGGTTGGAAGGGACCTCACTGATCATCTGGTCCAACCTCTCTGGATACTACTATAGTTTATATGAGATGGCCCAGCACCCTGTCAAGCTGAGACTTAAAACTGTCCAATGTGGGGGAATCCACCACTGCCCCTGGGAGACTGTGCCAATGTTTCATGGTCCTCATGGTGAAAAATTTACCTCCTGTGTCCTGGAACATTCCTGTGGTCCAGGAGCAACTTGTGCCCATGAGCCCTTGTCTCTTCCATGTGACTCCTTGTAAATAGGGAGTCTCCAACTTCTTGGCAGCCACCCTTCAAGTACAGGAACATGGAAATAAGGTCTCCCCTGAACCTTCTCTTCTCAAGGCTGAACAAACCCAGCTCTCTCAGCCTCTCCTGCTATGGCAGGTCCTCCATGGTGGACCTCTGTACTGTGTTTCTTAGTGCTTGAAGGAGCAGAAGTGTCTCCTCCTTTGGGTTGGAATCCAAGGGTGAACTTGGAATTTTACAGGATCCAGGCCCCCCCAAAAGCAAAAGCAACTCAGAGGATGTGGGTGTGGATGAGGCACTGGCAACAAAACCAGAACCTCGCGGAGGAGCTGGGACCATTTGACAGCTGAGGCTGGAGGAGATACCACCAAACTAGACACATTTAGAAGCCTCAGCTTCTGGGTTACTTTGCTACATTCCTGGGGCATCAATTTGCTAAAAGAGGTGCTCGAAGAGCCTGTGGATCAACCCAAAAAGAAGCCCTGTAGGGATCTCCACCAAACTGCATTCCACCAATGCAGTGGGGACAGCAGCAGGGTAGGGTGGGGCTTGAGGGACAGAGCCTGCCCCACTGACCCAAAAACCCCCTTGCAAAGCTCCTGCCTGCCTGGTGTCCTTTTGGCCCCATGAATCCATCATGCCCCAGCCCCTGGGATGGAGAGTGATCCCACCTCCAGCATTGGGGTGTCACCAGGCTTTGGGAGGTACTGGGGCTGCAAACCCAGCACTGGAGCTGGGGGCCCTGGAGCACCCACCGTCGGGGCAAGAGGGAAGCAGATGGTGGAAAAAGGTGAACTTCCAGCCATGACATTGTCCAACCTGCCATGTAGGTGGGTCACATGCAGTGGCTTCAGCAGCTTCAGCACTGGTGGATTTATGCTCACCTAGAAGGTCTCCCCCATTCCCACCTCCTACCACGGGATCTGGTCCTGAGGTTTCTCCAGCAGCAATGCTGATGGGCCAAGCTGCCCATGGCTCACCAATCCTCTTGATGTGCTCATTGAGCCTGGAGAGGCCACGGTGATTGGAGCCACCTCAGCTCTCAGACAGGCTCTCAGCAGAGCTCCTGATTCAAGAGCCCTCTTTCCCCTTGGCTGCCTGCCCTCTCCTGCCTGACAAGCCTGCCTTTGGGGAGCAGAGGAGATGGGGGGGTGGAGGAAGGAGGGGCTGAAGGAGTCAAAACAGCATCTTCTTGAAAGTGATCGGTCTCATGTAGTCAAAATGGAAGAGCCTCCCACTGTGGACACACAACGTGAAGCCTAGATCAGGTCTGGGGAGGGATGCTGGAGCATCTCAAAGGGTTCAACCAAGAGCTGCAAGGGTGGCCATGAGGCTTGGCAAGCTGTCTTCCAGCCAGAAGAGGAGTCAAGTCATTTAGTTCAACAAAGAGAAGCTGAAAAGGTGGCTCCATCAGTCTATAAATTCCCCTGTGGAGAACCTTCTAATAAAGGGCTCTTCAGTCTGGCAGCCAAAGCCAGAGAGGGACAGAAGGGGTCAGGCCAGAGGGAAGTTAAATGCAAAGGGAAGAGCCTTGAAATATAAACTGAGTTGGCCAAAGGAAAAAAATGACCTTAATTATCTGCCTTAAAACCTCAGCCTGGGCACTGGTGTCACGCTGGAACTGCTCTCTGCCCTCCCTTTGCTCTCCCCACCCCCCTCCTATCTCTCCAGATCATTTTCTCCCATTTTTACCTGCTTTCCTCCTCCTTCCTGTGCTGGGAGAGGAAGGAGCTGGTTCATTCCTCTGGGTTCTCCTTAGGAAGCAGCAGAGATTCCCATCCTGCTGGTTCCCTGCTTGTGACCCTGGGTGATAGATCTTCCATCACCTCTCCCAGTGCCACCACACTCGTAGGAGCTGCAGCACCCAGGTCTGGGGGAGAAGTCCCATCCTTGGGCTTAAAAAGCTCTTTGCAATCCTCTGGCCTCATCCAGCACAGCCACCCAGAGCCACAAAACCCCCTTGCATGGGGATCTCATGGTGTTTCTCCCTTCAAGATATCAGAAGATAAGGGAGGCTCAAATTCTGCAGGCTGTGAAATGTGTTTTGTTTCACAGTTGCTGGGGAAAAAAAACCCAAACCTAGAAAAAAAAAAACAAAACAACCCCCCCCCTTCTATCTCCTGATCCTCTCACCAATCTCCTGAGGTTCTCACCCACCTCCTATTGGTCTCACCCTCCTGATGCTCTCAACCCTACCCTGATGCTCTTGCCCACCTCCTGATGCTCACACCTGCACCCTGATTTTCTCACCTGCCACCTGATGGTCTTCTCCATCTCTAGATGGTCTCACATCCCCTCTCCTGGTATCCAGGTGTTCACATATTCACATCTTGGAGCTCTGAATCAGGTGAGGTGGAAGAAACTTCATGAGCAGATGCATCATCCCATGAGGGCTTAGACTCTTTGGTGCTGTGTTGACCATGCAGGAGCTCTTCAACACCTTCTGGAAGCTGTTCAGCAGCTAGGCATTTTTCCATGCTCTGTATCCCTAGAGCAACACCCAGCAGCAAACCTCCCAAAATCATGACCTGGCCTTCAACAATCACAAGAATCTTCTCTACCAAAAAGAGGAAAAAAGAAGAAATCCAAATTGAGTGTTGGTTTCTCTTCCTGTTCCTCCCACCTCCCGAGTAAGAAAAGTGACGTTTGCTTCACAGTTTTGAACATTCAGGAAGAAGCCTGGAAACATGCAAAGAAAACTGAGATTCTCAGGCAAATCCTCTGCTTCCAGCCCCCCCCAACATGGTGAGGGGCTGTGCCCATGAGGACTGCCACCGTGGTCCCACTACTTCCAAACCCCATGGCATGGCACGCTGGAGGGCTTTCACAGCACTGCAGAACTGTCATGGTTGAAAAAGACCTCTAGGATCACTAAGTCCAACTGTCCAACCAGGGGAAAGGAAAAAAAAAACCAACCACCACAAGCCCACAGCCACACACCCCACAAAACCAACAACACACAACCCACAACAAACCCCCCCCATGCCCACTAGAGCATGGCCTTTAGTGCCACATCTACACGTTTCTTGAACACCTCCAGGGATGGTGACTCCACCACTTCCCTGGGCAGGCTGTGCCAGGCCCTGGCCACTCTTTGGGTACAGAAATCCTTCCCACTATCCAGTCTGCACCTCCCCTGGCCCAACTTCAGGCCATTTCCTTTTGTCCTGTTGTTATTTACTTGGGAGAAGAGGCCAACCCCCACCTCACCACAACCTCCTGTCAGGGAGCTGCAGAGAGCCAGGAGGTCTCCCCTCAGCCTCCTTGTCTCCAGGCTCAACACCCCCAGCTCCCTCAGCTGCTCCTCCTCACACTTGTGCTCCAGCCCCTTCCCCAGCTCCCTTGCCCTTCCCTGGACACGCTCCAGCCCCTCCATGTCCTTCTTGTCCTGAGGGGCCCAGAACTGACCCCAGGATTCCAGGTGTGGCCCCACCAGTGCCAGCACAGGGGGACAACCCCTGCCCTGCTCCTGCTGGCCTCACCATTCCTGATGCAGGCTGGGATGCTGGTGGCCTTTCCTCAAACCAACAGCCTTCTGGCTCTCCTCTACCTCTTGTCCTCACCCCCACCAAGCCCTGCAAGCCAATCCAGCAGGCACAGATGTGCTGCCCCTGGATGGAGTCCCAGAAAAGACAGGAAGTGTAGCTGTGCTGTTCTTTTTTTCTTTAAGGATGCAGTAGAAAATCATGCCTCTGACCCCATCTCCAGAGGAAATGCCTTATGAAAGTTCCTTGTCAGCCCAGTTGTCTGCTCATCCATCACCCCAGGCAGCTCTCAAATCCACACAGGCAGTTCCAAGAAATTTTGGCAGTCAGTCCTCAGCAATAATTCAGGGCCTGAGGGTCACACGAGCACCATCGGTCAGGCAGAAGGAGGGGAACCAAGTTGGCAGCTCTGCTGGGATGAAGACAACCACAACCCAAGCAGCAATGGGGCTGGTGGACCATGCATGTGGCTCTGAGCTGCTCCCAGCATCTACTGCCTTCTCCTGGATGCATTGTCCTAGGAGGTGAAAGATGCACACACGTTGGTGGAGGTGAAGGGGAAGGGGAGGGGGGATGAAAGACATGGAGCCAGAAGAAATCAAGTTTCTTTCATGCTGCTGCTCCAGGAGCAGTTTCTTGCCACCAAGCCATAGATTTTAGCAGCCAGAGAGAGCAGCTCCATGGAAGTCCACCCAGCTGGGACCAGAAGGTTTGGAGCATTGCTGTGCTGGCAGCTGGGAACACCTTTACTGACCGACCTGAACTGGCTCAAAAGAGTGACAAGAAAACAAAGTGACATTCAAGTGTGTCCACTCAAGCCCATTAGAATCCCAGAATGTCAGGGGTTGGAAGGGACCTCTGGAGATCATCGAGTCCAACCCCCTGCCAGAGCAGGTCACACAAAACACACCCAGATGGGTCTTGAAAGACCCAGAAAATGAGACTTTTAACAAGTCTGTTGGCAGCAGCTTCATTCCTGGGTCCAGAACCCAAGTGGCAGCTCTGCCACTTCTTCAGCAGTGGGAGAGACCTTCAAACTTTAATGAATCCAACTCAAGGAGCCAGCTGAGGGCTTGAGGATGTCCCTGGAAAAGGGACTTGCACCTTGGTGGAGAAGAGGGCTGGAAGGAGACTGCATTGCCAATGCAAACCCTGTTGCCTGTTGGGACTAATAGTCCCTTTTTCAGGAAAAAGAAAGTGTGATGATGAAAAATCAATAAATCAGTGAGGATTATTGGGGGTTTCAGAAAAAAAAACCTGCTGCCCAAGCAAAGAAAGCTCTGCTGGAGTGGGAGGGCATCTGCCAGGCAAAAAGTGCAGCTCTAAGCCCTTGAGAAATGATTTGCTGCAAATTAGCCCTGTGCTGCCTTCCAGCACATTCCAAGCAAAGGAGAAAGGAATGTCCAAGTCATGGCTCAGGGTGTCCCCACCACCTTCTCACTGTCTGTTTATGGTCATTTATCTGCCCACTGCAAGGTACTTTCAGGTTGCCCAGAGAAGCTGTGGCTGCCCCATCCCTGGAAGTGTTGAAGGGCAGGTTGGATGGGGCTTGGAGCAACCTGGTCTGGTGGGAGGTGTCCCTGCCCATGCAGGGGGTTGGATCTAGATGATCTTTGAGGTCCCTTCCAACCCAAACCATTCCATGACTCTATGATTTTGTGCTGTGCTGGCTTCAGCAGGGGACCAGAGGTGATGGCAGAGCCTTTTTGTCCCAGCTGGAACAGAAGGACCTCCAGGATCTGCACTCCCAGCCCACGATGCAGGTTTCTAGCTCAGGTGGCTGCATCTTTTCTGGCAACCACAGCCTTTCCCTGGAAAACAACTTTCCTGATTATTAATTCATCATTCCTCCAGCAAAGAAATCCTCCACTGGGAAAGTCTGTGGGCACCAGCTTCCTGCTGCCTGGACCCAGTAACATTTTCCTGGGGAAGTTTTCAGTTTTTGGAGCCATGGGGGTTTAGAAACACTTTCTGGCTCTGCTTCCTCCTGAGCTGATTCCATCAGCACAATTTTTATTGAAGCATCACATCTGTTGGATTTTTCCTGGAAAAACAGAGACTGCAGCCAGCTGGAGGCTGGGCAGTCCCACATCTCTGGAGGACACAATGGTGGGGAGATTCAGACCATCACCAGCCTCTGTAGGGACCACCTTCCCGTGCAGTAAAGTGTTGGGTTGGTGGTTTTTTTTTTCCCCTCATGCATTAAAAAAATAAAGGTTGAAAGGAAGGTGGAGTTTGGTGTGTGGTTCAAACCCAAGCAGGCTGAATCTTCTCAGCCTGTTGGGTGCTTACAAGCTGAGGTGGCCCCAAGCTGCAGTAGCAGCAGCTGCTAAAAAGCAAGCTGGGTGTGGTGTCTCCTGCCTCCTTGCTGGAGAGTGTCCTCTTTGCTCTCAGCCACTGGTGGATCCAGCTGCAGTGGCTGTGAGCAGACTAAGCAGGAGGAGTTGGGATTGCTTTGGGTGAAGGCTCTGATGGCCTCCAAGGCTTGGGTGTAGACTTCACAAGATGCTCCATCAGCTCTTGCAAAAGACTTAAAGCAGCTCACAAAGCTTCATCTCCACCATGGGAGGAGATGTTGCTTGCTGCTGCTCCCTAAAGTTTTGTATGGGTTCCATCTTCTGGAACAACAGGTACTGCTGCATGAGATGGGGTTGGTTTGGTCTTTGTTTGACCACTCAAGGGGATTTCAGCTCAGCAGGGTCTTCTGATGTCTCCTGGAGGACAGGTGAAGAACAGGGTTTTCAGTACGGAAATCAGACATGCCTCACTAATAAATACTAGATGCCCAAGGCCACCCAAATGAGAAGGTGGCTGAAGATGCCATGGGTAAAACATACAAAGGATGAAACATCTGAGAAGTCAGAGGAGATGAACACGAGGGGGTAGCCAAAAATACAAACAGTGAGTGAACTTCAGCCAAAATATGTGGGAGGGATGGGGCTGGTCATGCCAGAAGTCCAGGAGCTGAAGCTGCAAGAGAAAAGGCCACTTTGCCAAGAGAAGCATTAAAAGCTCCTGAGGCTCCATTGGCAAACTTGTGGAAGATGGACAGACACTCCAGGCCACATGGTTGGAGTCACTGGACCAATAAATCACTTGAAATGCCTGGGAAGTCAAAGGCTCCTGTATTTACAAGCCAGAAGTAGCTGGAAGCTGCTTGGTTCCAGCTGGAGCCCAGACAGACACCAGGAAAGGCCAGGCCATGGGAACAGCAGCCCAGCCTGGGGGCAAGTCCCCTTGGCTTTGGGAAGAGATGGTTGCTCCTCCAGGTTCAGTCTCTGCAAAGGCTTTTTTTTGGCCAGGTTGGATGGTGCTTGGAGCGACCTGGTCTAGTGGGAGGTGTCCCTGCCCATGCAGGAGGTTGGATCTAGATGATCTTTAAGGTCACTTCCAACCCAAACCAGTCTGTGACTCTATGATTGGTTTTTGGAGCAGCACATGCTTGGACGCGGCAAGTGTCCTACCAAGTCTGAGACAGTTTAGTGGTGTCCAGACCCAGGGAAAAGGAAGATGTTCCCCAAAATTGTTTGTCCAGCTCCTTCTGGACAGGGCTAAGTGAAAAGATCATTCAGGGCTTTTGGGAAACCCGTATGGCCACAGCCCCTTGGGTGAGAGCTTGGTCCATGCCCATGGGTCCCAAGGGAGTAGATGTGAGTGTGGCCCCTCCCACAACCCTTTCCTGGGTGCCCTGGCTGCAGAGTTATGAAATTGGGGATAATACAGAGATGAGAAACCCTCTTTATTCCCATGTTGAGAGAAAGGGTGCAGAGAAGGGCTTACAAGGGCTTTTAGCAAGAGGACAAGGGGGAATGGATTAAAACTGGAAGAGGGAGATTGAGGTGAGACATGAGGAGGAAATTCTTCCCTGTGAGGGTGGTGAGACACTGGCCCAGGTTGCCCAGAGAAGCTGTGGCTGCCCCATCCCTGGAAGTTTTGAAGGGCAGGTTGGATGGGGCTTGGAGCAACCTGGTCTGGTGGGAGGTGTCCCTGCCCATGCAGGGGGGGGGGGTGGATCCTGATGATCTTTAAGGTCCCTTCCAACCTCAACCATTCTATAATTCTATAATTCTGGGTGCATCTGAGCAAAATGGGTTCAGCCTTGGAGTCTCCTTCCCAAAGCCTTTCAGTTTGTGGTCGTGGTTGTCCTGCACTGAGGGGAAGGAGCAGAAAGCCCAGCTCTGCCCTCCTGCTGTCTGCCCGTGGGGCCATTCCAAAATGTCCAGTAAAACTAACCCACCCTGTTGGATTTCAGCCTGGTTCATGCACCCAGTGACACAAACTTCAGCTCCAGATGAAACGCCTCTTTGAGCTGAAACAGTTTGCTAACACCAGCCATCCCAGCTGGCCCTTTTTGGGCTTTTTTTCCCCCAATTCTAAGCCAGCCTTTCTCGGGAGGAACCCTTTCAAACTGAGCATTTCCTTCTCATCAGAGAAGCTCTTTCCAGCAGCTACAACAAAACCTTTGGAGACAGTTTTTCTCCAGCCCCTGCCAAGAGCCAGCATTCTGGCTGCTCCAATTTCTTCCCTCCATCAGCGTTGCTTTTTAAACACCCTCCCAAACTGACACAGATGTTCCAGGAGGCACAAATTCCCTCTGTACCTCAAACACCCAACGTGTCTACGGGAAGCTGAAGTTGTCCTCCACTTAATTTTAGTTGCTGAAACCTATTTCATGTATGGTTTTCCTTGTAACCAAAACTTCATTCATTTTGATCCTGATTGTACCCCTCCAGTCAAATTCGTATCTTCTCTCATCTCTTTAATATCCTCTTCTGCCTTCTCTCCTGCTCTGATAGCATCAAAGAGCTTGTTGTTGTCATGCTCACGCTTCCTCTTGGCATGGCCTTGTTATTCAGTTGTGCTTTCAGAGGTCTCCTTGTCTCTGTGTCAGGAGGGATCACCTTCAACCAGGGTGAGCTTGGTGTGGGGCTGCCAGGTGACTCTACTAATGTTGAGAGACCTGGGGCTGGTTAGTCTGGAGAAGAGAAGACTGAGGGGGGATCTTATTAATGTTTACAAATATCTGAAGGGTGGGTGTCAAGAAGAGGGGGCCAGTCTCCTCTCAGTGGTGCCCTGTGATAGGAAAAGGGGCAATGGAGACAGCCTGGAACATGGGAAGCTCCAACTCAACATAAGGACAAACTTCTTTGCTGTAAGGGTACCAGAGCTAGAGAAAATCTAGCATGCATATTTAGCATCATGGGCTCCCGAGGAGATCATAGAATCATAGAATGATCAGGGTTGGAATGGACCTCTGGAGATCATCCAGTCCAACCCCCTGCCAGAGCAGGATCCCCTAGAGCAGACTGCACAGGAACACGTCCAGGTGGGTTTGGAATGTCTCCAGGGATGGAGACTCCACCACCTCCCTGGGCAGCCTGCCCCAGGGCTCTGCCACCCTCACAGGAAAGAAGTTTGTCCTTATGTTCAGCTTGACCCTCCTGTGCTCCAGTTTGTGCCCATTGCCCCTTGTCCTCTCACTGGGCACCACTGGGAAGAGTCTGGCCCCATCCTCCTGACCCCCCTGGAGATATTGAGCAGCACTGATGAGATCCCCCCTCAGGCTCCTCCTCTCCAGGCTGAACAGCCCCAGCTCTCCCAGCCTTTCCTCACAGGCAGATGCTCCAGGCCCCTCAGCATCTCAGTGCCCTGTGCTGGACTCTCTCCAGCAGCTCCTTGTCCTTCTGGAACCCTGCAGCTCCAGTGGGGAGGGCCCCATGCAGATGACATTTGGTGGTGGAGCCAGGCTGGTGAAGCGGGGGCGGGCGGTGCTGGGGCTCAGAGGTCGGGGCATGCACAGATGGCAGGTTGCAGGCAGGGGGGTGGCACGTCCCCAGATCCATCCAGGTCATCTCACCCACATTCAGCCCAAGTTCTGCCAGGTACTGACACTTCACTGGCACGAGTGCTGCTCCCTCCAGATTCAGTTTGCTGATGATTCACAGCCACGTTACCACCATAAAGTGCCTTTCTTGGCCTGTTCATGCTGCAGGCAGCAGCTCCAACACACGTTGTACCCCATAACCACCGTGTTTGCTCACACATTAAATAAATAGATGGATGCTGGGAATTTGAAATGGCCACTTGTCCCATCAACATGTATTAATTTCCAGATCATTCTTCCCCAAGGACAGTCTCTAATTGCTTCCTGAATGATCCCAGTTCTCCACAGCTTTGCCTCCCAGGCCCACGGAGGCAATTATGGAGGAGGGAAAAGCATCCTCGTGTTTGTTCAGATGTATTTACCTTGTGTTCAGATCTCCTGGTATCCCAGGGAAGCCTTTCCCAGGCTGTTTTCACCTTGAGGGGTCACAGGTGGTGATTGAGACTGGCTGATGCTGATGCTTTTCACCCAAGGTCTCAGCACCCTGAGTGGAGATGGGACCTTCATGGAACCTCATTCCTCTTGTCTGAAAGTGCAGCCTCTGGTCTAAGAGTCATTGAGGCATTTCCCACCAGTGGAAGGAAGGGCACCTTGAAAAGAAAGCTCACCCTCTGCCCTGTCTTCATCATGGAAGGTTTTAATCTTTTCCAAGATCTAGATCTGTGAAGAAGGAGGCTTTTCTGGGCTGAAATTGCCCCAGTTCATGGCCACATTGTTTGAGTCCCCATCCCTGGAGGGCTTGCAAAGCCGTGTAGATGTGGTGCTGAGGGACATGGGTCAGTGGTGGCCTTGGCAGGGCTGGGTTAATGGTTGGACTTAACGATTTTTAAGGGTCCTTCCCAACCAAAACAATTGGATTATTCTGTGGTTGCTGTTAACAGCAGGAGAGCAACCAAAGGACAGTACTGAGCCTTTCAGAGGGAGTCCAAGGAAGACATGCACGTTGCCAAAGAAGAGATGGTAGACAAGTTTATAGCAAATAAAGATGAAACAAGATCAAGCTGTAGCCAGATACTGTCAGAGTGGTAATAATTTCTAACATTTTTCCTAAGGAGGTGTTTAATTAGCTGTTGGACCAACTGATGATTGGAAGTGTTGCCTTCCCCTCTGCTTGCTTTCATAAGCCAGGTGGGATGGCAACTCTGGAAGACCTGAGCTGAAAGTGAAATTCTTGGCTTGTACCAGGTATAATGACTGCTGGGAATTTCTTGGCTTGCCTTCAAGAGGAAAAATTTAAATTCCCTCTATTTCTGAGCCAACAGCCACAACCAAATGGAAGACAGAGAGAGCATCAGAGGGAGATCCTCCATCTCACACCTGACCTGCTCTGACCTGTGTGGAGCTCTGCATAGGGCATTGAGCCAGCTCCGTGTCTGCTCAGGGCTCAGCTGGGCCTGATGGGACTATTTCTTCAGGAGCTGTTGAAATGGAGAAGTAATTCCACCTTCTGTAGCAAGAATATTCTTAGAATCATAGAATCATAGAATCATAGAATCATAGAATCATAGAATCATAGAATCATAGAATCATAGAACGGTTTGGGTTGGAAGGACCCTAATGACCATGCAGTCCTACCCCCTACATGGGCAGGGACACCTCCCACCAGACCAGGTTGCTCCAAGCCCCATCCAACCTGCCCTTCAACACTTCCAGGGATGGGGCAGCCACAGCTTCCCTGGGCAACCTGTTCCAGTGTCTCACCACCCTCACAGGGAAGAATTTCCTCCTCATGTCTCACCTCAATCTCCCTCTTCCAGTTTTAATCCATTCCCCCTCATCCCATCCCTCCCTGCCCTTGTCCAAAGTCCCTCCCCAGCTTTCCAGTAGGTCCCCTAAGAAACAGGCACCCCACAATAAAGAAGGAAGGGCTGCTCCCCAAGCTGGCAGTGTCCCCAAGTGTTCCATGTCTGGGGACAGGGCTCAGGCCTCCATGGGCCCCCCAGGCCCAGGCTGAGTGGGGCTGTGGGGGGTGCCCATCCCTGGGTCACTTGGCAGCGTGGGGGCTTTGCTCTCCTGCTGCATCTCCCTGTGGTCCTGGGCAGCCCCAACCCCCCCCCCCCAACACCCTGAGAGGGTCTTACACCTGGGGAGGAACAACCCCAGCACCAGTACAAATGAGAGGCTGACCTGCTGGAAAGCAGCTCTGGGGAAAAAGACCTGGGTGGAAAACAGGCTGACCATGAGCCAACAATGTGCCCTGGTGGCCAAGAAGGCCAATGCCATCCTGGGGGCATCAAGAAGAGCGTGGCCAGCAGGTCAGGGAAGTTCCTAGCCTGTCCCAGGGCTCTGTCACCCTCACAGTACAGAAGTTTCTCCTCATGTGTAGATGGAACTTCCAGTGTTCAAGTTTGTGCCCATTGCCCCTTGTCCTGTCACTGGGCACCACTAAAAAGAGCCTGGCCCATCCTCCTGCCACCCACCCTTGAAATATTGATAAGCATTGATGAGATCTCCTCTCAGCCTTCTCTTCTCCAGACTAAAAAGACCCAAGTCCCTCAGCCTTTCCTCATCAGATGTTCTAGTCCCCTATCCACGGGTTTGAGGACTTCCTCACCCCAAGTTGTGTCTCTGCCCTCTCTAGCCCTCCAAGCCCTTCAGTTTCCTTAACTCTACATCACCCCTCCTGCAGCCTGTCCCTGATTTTGGCTTCCCAGGGGCAGCAGCTCCCCAGGCTCACTCTCTGCTGGCTGCAAAACTGCTCTGCCATTTCAGTCACTTTAAATAGTTTTCTCCATCTCTCCCTCCGGTCTTCCAGAGACCTCAGCAGCTCCAGCTGGACACCACTTTGCTCCAATGTGCTGCAGATGGTGCCTGCTGGGCTCTGTGATCCAGCCAGGGTGGCTGGGCCAGGACCTTTCTCAAGCCCTGAGGGTGCCATGGGCCCTGCAGGGGGACAGGCTGCTCCCCCTTTTATGTGCAGCCCAGGAGGCTCCTCTGTTTTCCCACTGCAGACACCAACAGGGACTGGTCAGCTTAGAATCCCAGACTGGTTTGGGTTGGAAAGGGACCTTAAAGATCAACTGGTTCAGTGGTTCTTCAGTCACAGTTGGATGTCCCCAGCTAAACATATTGTCCAGGAAGCTGCTGAGAAGCTATTATAATTTAGATCCTAATAACCCCTAAATGTAACCGAAAGTGTTCCTTCTAACGCAGATTTTTTTTCACTTGACAAGCTTGAATTTCATTTTCCACCACCTTTCCCATCCACCTGTCTTGCCAAGGTGCTTCCCAAACTCCCCAGAGTCCTTTTCAGTCATGACTCATTTAAATAAGTGATCAGAGCTCCAAAGTTTGCCACCTTCCTGCTCTCCCACCTCCAGCTCATTAATAAATGAGGCATCGTGCTGCTGGAGGGGTGGAAGGTGACCACTGACCTTGGTGTTCCCCAGGAGAGCCAAGGTCCTGTTTGCAGCCTCGGTGGGAGGAGACCTGGAGCCCATTTCCATGGCAAAGCAGCAGAAAGGGGATGGTGCAGCAGCCACAGGCGTTGCCTTGGTTGCAAGCTCAGCTGCAGATCTATGAGCAGGGGCTGCTCCTGGTGCAGTCGTGCTCTCTTGGAAAAAAGAAAAGTACCAGAGCAGGACCAGGCCCTGGTGAGTGGGTGTTGGAGGTAGAAACCAGGACAGGTGAGACCAGGACCTTGGGAGAAAGGCAGAGCCTGAGTGACAGCTCCAGCCATCTCCAACAGGGACTTCTCCAGCCGTGGAGATGGAAAGATCTGCCCCAAAGGGGACCTCATCATTATCCACCACCAGCCCTGAGGGGGAGACAGAAGGTGCTACAGGGTCTGGAAAGATCTGGAGAAAATCCTCCTTGTAAACTCTGTGTTTGTTTGCTGAGCACAGGATCCAGCACTTCAATTATGTATGACAAAATAAGGCACTATAATTGTATTTACAAGCAGCAGTTTGTCATATGGGTGGCAGATGAAATATTTAGCAGCAAACTAAGTGCCTTTTGGCCTGGATCAGATTCCTGGCCTTCCCCCTCACACGTAGGTTTGCAAAGGCTGAACCAGGACCTGGGAAAAAAACCATTAAAACCCCAGAATGGGCTCCCAGTTTGTAGCTAAACTGTACATTGAATGTTATTTCCCATTTGGGTTTGATGGCTTCTGGTAGAACATTCCCACATGGAACTGTAAAATGGTTCTGAGGGCTGCTGGGGCTTGGGAGGGGAGAAGGGTTTACAGGAACCCAGAGGGGAAAGGGAGGAGGATCAGGCACCATGGAAGGTGGCCCAGAGCCCACCAGCAGCCCTGCCAAACAGATACTCAATGGCTGGAGAGGCAGAGAGCCACAAAAGGCAGGGATTTAAACTGGAAAAGGGGAGATGGAGGTGAGACATGAGGAGGAAATTCTTCCCTGTGAGGGTGGTGAGACACTGGAACAGGTTGCCCAGAGAAGCTGTGGCTGCCCCATCCCTGGAAGTGTTGAAGGGCAGGTTGGATGGGGCTTGGAGCAACCTGGTCTAGTGGGAGGTGTCCCTGCCCATGCAGGGGGTTGGGACTGGATGATCTTGAAGGTCCCTTCCAACCCAAACCAGTCTATGATTCTATTCAATGATTCTATGATTAGGAAGAGGGAAGGGAGAAGGGATCCTCTCCCCAGTCCTACCAATGCCCCCTGGGCTCTGAAGGATGGGAAACCAAGTTGTGTGGGCAACAGCACCCCAGGATCCTCATCCCCCCCCAGCAGGAAGGTGCAGTGCACATGTAGCTTTAAGATGCATAAACAGGAATAAGCAGCACATTAGAGAAGATGAATCTTCTCCAGGCCAATACGATCCATCTCCCAGAGTGTGCTCCATGGGAAATTTCATTAGCTTCCAGAGGGGAGCTGCTCTGCTTATAACAATGGATAATTATCCCAAGTGATGCACGGCTCATTGGTGTTGAAGGATTGTTTCCCTCCATGCCAGTAACTTCATCATTTCCCCTGGCTTAAGACTCACTTTTACACCCCCAACCATTTTAAGGGAGACTTTGGAGAGAGTAGTTGAGGCTTTTATGGCCTCTATTCAGCATGGACAGCCATGCTCCACCCCAGCCTCCATGACCACCAAGAGCTGCTCAGCAGGGTTTCCCTAACAGCCCCACAAAGAGCTGAGGAGCCCAGGGAGGATTGAAATGTATCATAGAATCCCAGACTGGTTTGGGTTGGAAGGGACCTTCAAGATCACCCAGTCCCAACTCCCTGCATGGGCAGGGACACCTCCCACCAGACCAGGTTGCTCCAAGCCCCATCCAACCTGCCCTTCAACACTGCCAGGGATGGGGCAGCCACAGCTTCTCTGGGCAACCTGGGACACTGTCTCACTACCCTTGTAGCAAAGAATTTCTTCCTAAGATCTCACCCAAATCTCCCCTCTTCCAGTTTTAATCCATCCCCCTCATCCCATCCCTCCCTGCCCTTGTCCAAAGTCCCTCCCCAGCTTTCCTGGAGCCCCTTCAGGCACTGGAAGGTGCTCTAAAGTCTCCCCAGAGCCTTTCCCTCTCCAGGCTGAACAACCTCAATTCTCTCAGCCTGTCTCCAGAGCAGAGCTGCTCCAGCCCTACTGCAAAAGTCATCTGGCCAAGCCCAGAAGCCCTCCCTGATGTCCACAGGGAAGAGGAACATGGAATAGCCTTGCAAGGCTGCAAATCCCTCTGTGCAACGAATTCCCAGTAGACCCAACCCTTGTGTCCTACCCTGACCCATCTGGAGGGACACACTGCAAGGCAGAGCTGATGAAAGCAAGACCAGTCTGCTGGGAAATCAGGTCCATGAAGAAGAGGAGACCAGATTTCTGGGTCAGGTGTGGAAATCTGCTGCAGGAGTCCCTGAGACCTCCATGAGGTGACCCAGCCCCGGTTCTACCAGCTCCCCCCAGGGCCACACAATCCATACCTGCCCCCAACAGCAACCTGGGATCAGTGACTTGAGATCATTTGATGAAAGCAGGGAAATCATTTGCATTGTTGGGATCACTGGAGGGAGCTTCTCGGCTTCGATTTGTCTGCTGTTGCCACGATCCTGCTAAGGCAAAGTTAAAAGCATAAATCAAATCCAGCTCAGTCCCTCTTCTCCCAAGCCTCAGTGCAAATGAAATAAATCAGTTTCATTTAGAAGATCAAACCAGGCATCACTCACAGATGGCTTTAAAAATAAACTCCTTCACTGCATGTATTTAAAAAACCAACAAGCAATTTATCTCTCCCATCACCCTTCAATTTGTTTATCATGAGCTGGGCTGGCAGTTATGAAGAGCACCGTGGTTCTCCCAGCACCTTGGACATGCAGAACCTCTTCCACCGTGTTGGCTCAGGTTTGGGAAGGGGCAGCCACATCCTCCATCAAGCAGACCTCCTCCTGCCCTGCCCTGCCTGGGCTTTGGGGTCTATTTTGGTGCGGGGGGGGTGGGTGTTTGTACAGCCTGAGTGCTGCAAAGCCCAAGCCTGATGTACAGATGAAGCTCCTCCAGATGATGGTCAGTGGAGAAAATGGCCACCTCTGCTCCCCCATGGGGTTGGACCTGGGGACTGGGCTGGGAGTGGGGTGGTGACAGCAGGATGAGCAGGGGAGACTGGCTGTTTGGGAAGGAGCCTGGAGGTGGTGTTTTCCAAACTTGCAACACTTCACCCATACCCTCAACCCCCTTAGTCCTGAAATCACCACGATCCCCCTATAAACATGAACAAGTGCTGTCCCACCACCTCCTGAAGTCAGCCCTGTTATTGCTCCGTGAGGGAAGGGAGGAATGAGCCCCAAAATGCAGGGAGCTCAGCCCCTCTGCAAGCAGGAGAAGAATGGGGCCAAAAGCCTCCAAAGACCTGGGTGACAGTGACCTCTCCAAATCCAGAGCCACCTCCTGACCCCACGGCACCCCACGTCCAGGGTGGAGGAGTCCCCCCTGTGGCAACAAGGACAGGAGACACAAATCTGGGCAAAACCCCATGAATCCACCACGTAGGACAGCACCTGGATGTGCCCAGCCATGAGCTTGTCCCCAGGCCATGGCCACCACGGTGGTGGCAGGTGGGGACCCGAGCTCAGGGTGCTCTGAGGAGGTCGGCACCACACAAAGCGGGGACTTCTGATTTGTTTTTAACGACGTTGTTTACGGCTAGTAAAATCTCCTGGAGCCAAAACTTGTCTTTCCTAATAATAAACAAACAAATAACAATGAGAGGGAGAAGGAGGCACATTTTTAAGCCATCAGGGTTTGATTTGATTGATCCTGGTAATAAACCCCAGCAAAATGGAGCTGTTAAGCTGGAACGGAGGTTGTAGGTCTCCATCAGTAATTTAAGGAGGGCAACAGAGAGTCCTGCATTTGGACATGCAAAAGCCCCCCCAGACAAGGCTGAAAAATGCAGGAAGGCCAAAGTGAAGGTTTCTGTGCTGCTGAGGAGCCCCAAAGCTGGGAAGGAGATTGGGGGTCACAGCAGTGGATGCCACAGCATCTCAGTCCCAATAAAGAGGATGAGGCAGGCCCAAAGGCCAAAGGAGGCTTCAGATGCTGAAACCATCCTGGCAGCAGCTGGTCCTCCTGCTCTCTCATCCTTTCCTTATTTGATTCTCCCTACTTCCTTCCAGAGCCAGGGATCAGGGATCTTTCTCCCACCAGCCCCATCCCTGTGCATCACCCAGCCCGTGCACAACCAAGGTGACAGAGCAAGGACCAAAGAGCAAACCCTGATGCAAGATCTCCGGGCATGGCACCATCCTCAGAGCCTTCCTCACCCATCCAGGAGGAAGAAGGGACACAGGGAAGGAGGAAGGCTGGCCTTGCTCTCCCCCTTCACCTTTCTGCAGGGGGTTCTTCCTCCAAACAGCACTTTTCAAACCAGGAGGCAGAGCTGCTGTTTGGAAACCAGGGAAAGAGACAAGAGGGAAGCTTAATCCTGTGAACTTGGCTTGGAGCTGGGGCAGCCAGTTGACTGAGCTGGGAACTCTCCACCAGGCTGATTCTTATTTAAAATAGCAAATGGGAGACACTTCTGCTGCTGCAGGATTTCCAGGCAATAAGGCGTGACTAATACCCCCCTGGCTGAGCTCAGGAAACAGCCCTTCACCAGCCATGCAGACTGGAGATGCTCTAAGTGGCTCTCTAATCTTTTTCCCCCAAAGAAAATGATGTTACAGAGAAGAAATGCTCCCAGCCTTGCATTGCTGGTCAGAGGGACTCACAGCCCAAGACAGACCTCCACCTTCCTGCTCTCCCACGCCCATGCAAGCAGCTCACCCCCTCCAGAGATGAGGACCAGAAGAAAAATTCTCTTAGTGAGCAAATTTCACCCTCAAGTTGTAAGAGCCCCAAACTTTTTTCACTGTCCCCAGCTTGAGAGGCTTCAGAGTCTCTCCTTTTCCCCCATGAGTGCCCTGACCACTCCTGGCAGGTGGCTCAGGGCTTTCTCCATCCCTCACTGCTCTTCTTTTGCCAGCAATGTAGATTGTGGGAACATCCCCTCCCCACTCCTACCACATTAGGGACCAGGATGAACATGGAAGAGAAGATAAAGGAGGAAAAGTTTGCATTGGCTGCAACCACTCTACCAGGATTTGGGCATTGCCAGCAGGAGCAGTTTGGGCTGCTGGGGAAGCAGGACATCTTGTCCTCAACCAGGCCTTCCTGGCCCCACATGGCTGCAGGGACATCCTGTTCCCTGCCAGCTCTGCAGGAACAACTCATTTAATTGCATTGCTGAGCCCTGGGCTTGGGGAGAGACACACGGTGGCCAAGCTCCCCTTCCTCCCAGCACAGACAGAGCTTGAAGGTTGTGCAAAGTCCTGGGACACCAATCACCAGGGCAAGGGACAGTGTGAGGTGACACCCATGTCACAGGTCCAGAGCTACAGCAGGAGCCTGGCCTGTGGAAATCTGAAATTCAGAGCCACTCTGCTTTCCAGGAACAGCTGTGGCTCTGTCACCAGCATGAATTATGGCTAATGATAAGTTATGCTTATTAAGCATGTCAATAATTTACCCTCTTACAGCCGGGAAGGACGTGTTTTATCTCTGGCTCAGAGGCTGCTGCAAGTCCAATAAAACACAAAGTCAGCCAAAAGCTGGGAGCACAACTTCCCCGTGGTGCACAGTGAGCTCCCCTGGAGAGATGCAGAGCTCTGCAAAACCCTCTCTGCCACCACCCCAGCCTGGTCCCCAGACCCCATCTCCATGGGGACCCCCCAGTCCCCGTGTGATGCCTCGTGCAAGGTGAATGGGGAAGCTGATCATAGAATCACAGACTGGTTTGTGTTGGAAGGAACATCAGAGCTCATCCAGTCCCACCCCCTGCATGGGCAGGGACACCTCCCACCAGACCAGGTTGCTCCAAGCCCCATCCAACCTGCCCTTCAACATTTCCAGGGATGGGGCAGCCACAGCTTCTCTGGGCAACCTGGGCCAGGGTCTCACCACCCTCACAGCAAAGAACTTCCCCCTAAGATCTCACCTCAATCTCCCTCTTCCAGTTTTAATCCATTCCCCCTCATCCCATCCCTCCCTGCCCTTGTCCAAAGTCCCTCCCCAGCTTTCCTGGAGCCCCTTCAGGCACTGGAAGGTGCTCTAAGGTCTCCCTGGAGCCTTCTCTTCTCCAGCCTGAACACCCCCAACTCTCTCAGCCTGTCTCCAGAGCAGAGCTGCTCCAGCCCTTGGATCATCTCCCTGGCCTCCTCTGGACTCTCTCCAGGAGCTCCATGTCTTTCTTATGTTGGGGGCTCCAGAGCTGGACCCAGCCCTGCAGGTGGGGGTCTCACAAGAGTTAAATAGAGTGGGACAATCCCCTCCCTGGCCCTGCTGTCACACTGCTGGTGACAGACCAGGACATTGTTGGTTTCAGGGCTCCAGCACATGGTGCTGACTCATGTTGAGCTTCTCGTGCACCACCAACCCCAGACTGTTTTCAATCCCTTCTCCACCCAGCCTGTATTTGTGCTTGGGTGATGCAAAGACCCCCATCTTCAGCACCCAAAAGAAGCAATGAGAATCCTTAAAAATACAACTTGGGGGGGGTTACAGGTCACACTTTGGCTCTCCACATCCTAAGGACATATTGCACTAGCCCTGCAGAGCTGCTGGAAGGATGGGAAACACCATCACCGAGGTCTTGAGGGACCATGACCACAAATACAAAGTGCCCAGAGGAGGGAACCTGCCCAGTGTTCTAATGCACCCCAAAACCCAGCTTAGGAAGGCCCAGGTTCTGAGCTTGATGGTGGGGAGATGTGCCAGGTCTCTCCCAGCCTCTCTTCCATCCACTTCCCTCATTGAGAAGCTTCTTCCTTCTCTGTTCACAGGGTATTGGTTGGAAATTTGTCACTGCCAACGTTTCCAATCAAAATCCAGAGGGTTTGATGACATGCAAATATCTGCTCCAAACATCTGCTTTTCTCTGACACATTTGATCACTCGGAGAAAAACATTCCAATTTCCCCTTCTGCTGCTCTGGGTAGAAAATGTCCTTCATTTTGTTGGGGGATTCAGCCTAAAATGGCAGCTCTGCCCTCGGCCACTTCTCCTCCTGGCTCTTCAAGCTCCAGTTTTTACCGGTTTCCTTTTCCTCCCCACTGGAGGGGATGAAGGGGTTTTTTTTTTGCTTCCAAAACACCCACACCCACAAATGTTTCTCACATCTTTCTGGAAATAAACAAACAGTTTTCTGCTAACTCAAGACCAAAGGGATGGACTTGGAGGGAAAAAGAAGGAACTGGTTCTTCTCTACTTTCTTGGCTTTTGAAACACATTCCTCTGAGAAAGGTGTAATTTGTGGAGATGTTTGGTGACAGCTGCTCTCTCCTTCTCCAGCCCTTCTCCATCCTGGAGCTTCAACTTTTTTAAGTATTTGATTTTGGGTTTTTTGGCATCAAACTTCAGTTTTAAATCTGAAGGAAACGTCTCTGTTCTAAAATTTTGCTTTTATACTTTCCTGCACTCAGTTGACTTTCCCAAAGTAGTGAGGTGGGTGTTGGCCTCTTCTCCCAAGTGAACAGAATTATAGAATCATAGGGGTTGGAAGGGACCTCTGAAGATCATCAAGTCCAACTCCCTGCTGCAGCAGGAACACCTAGGAAAATCACACAGGGACGCATCCAGATGGGTCTTGAAAGTCTCCAGAGAAGGAGACTCCACAACCTCTCTGGGCAGCCTGTCCCAGGGCTCTGTCACCCTCACAGGAAAGAAGCTCTTCCTCGTGTTGAGGTGGAACTTCCTGTGTTGTCACTTGGTGCTGTTTCCCCTCATCCTGTCACAGGCACCACGGAACAGAGACTGGCCCATTCTTGACACCCCCCTGCAGATATTTGTAGACATTAATAAGGTCCCCTCTCAGTCTTCTCTTCTCCAGACTAAACAGCCCCAGGTCTCTCAGCCTTTCCTCATCAGACAGATCTTCCAGTCCCTTCATCATCCTTGTAGCCTCCGTTGGACTCTTTGCAGCATATCCCTGTCCCTCTTGAACTGGGGAGCCCAGAACTGGACACAGTGCTCCAGAAATGGTCTCACTAGGGCAGAGTAGAGGGGGAGGAGAACCTCCTTTGACCTGCTGGCCACACTGTTCTTAATGCACTCCAAATAGGCATATATATATAACAACAGGCCCAGAGGAAATGGCCTGAAGTTGGGCCAGGGGAGGTTCAGGCTGGATATCTGGATATTGGGAAGAATTTCTGTACCCAAAGAGTGGTCAGGCCCTGGAACAGCCTTGCCCAGGGAGGTGGTGGAGTCACCATCCCTGGAGGTGTCCAAAAAACATTTCAGAACATGCTCCAGAGGGCATGGGGGTGTTGTTGTGTTGTTGGTTGGTTGTGTTTTGTTGGGTGTTCTTTTGGTTGGGTTTTTTTTTCCCTCCTGGGTGGACAGTTGGACTCAGTGATCTTAGAGGTCTTTTCCAGCTGTGACAATTCTGTGATTCTGTGAAGAGGAGCCCTTTCTCCCACACAACCTCCAGTTCCCCAAGTTCCCCACGCTGATACTCCACTATAGCCCCGTTGTTGGGGGTAAGCCAGGTGGCCACTTGCTCACAGCCCCACACTTCTTGTGGCCTCCAAAACTAGTTTATTCAAGTGAAACCTGGATTTTAATCAGGAGCTGTCTCGATGCAGTTAAAAGTGGGCAGCTCCCACTTCTCCAGGGGCTGGGATAGCTCCAGGAGGCTGATTTAGAGAGCCCAGGTTGCACCATCATTCCTTGCTGCCCTGTGGGTCAGTAAGGACACGTTCCACACAGCTCTGTTGCAGGACATTAACACTGGATTGATCCTCCCAGGCTTTACACTTTTTTAAATTAAATCGTTTTAAAGGTTTATTGAAGTCTGAGAGGATTCAAGTGACTTCATTGCAGAAAGAATCCTGTCCTGCTGTCGAGAAGAAGCTGCAGCAAATACAGTCAATGTGCCAACAGGGTTTGCCAGTCCTCTGGGTCAGAAATCAGGGCTGTGGAGCATCCCTTACTCCAGGGATTGCTCCAGCCAAGCAACCTGAGGTAGAGAATGAGCTTTGCAAGACCCTGGAGCTCCAAGACTGGCCCTGAGACCCACCTCCTGGCTGAGCTGCCTTCAGCATTACTGCTACAGTTCCCACCCCTAGCTCTTGTGGAGGTTCTGAGCTGTTGTGGAGGTTTTCTTGGCAAGCATGAGACCTGGCAGCTCAGAAAGGGTGCGACCTAAATGATTTTACAAGGAAAACAAGAGTTTCCAGAACATCCACTCGACAACAATGAGATGTGAGGGTAGTAATTGGGAGGAAGGTACAGTCACGACTCACAGATTATTAAATCACAACCAAACACATTCCCAGGGCTCAAGCACAGCCCATTTGCTCAGCTCCAAAACCAGCTACAGATCTGCGTTCATCCCTGAGCACCCAGTGTTTTCTTTACTGGTGACTGCTGGGTGAAGCTACTCAGAAAAGCTCCATAAGAGGGAAATTTCCCTGCTTTGAACACACAGACCTGGTGGAGATGGGGGGAAATCCTCCTCCTGGCCTCCAAGGGCAAATATGGTCTGGAAACTGTTTTTATTGCTACTATATTGAAGTGGTTGGATGCCCCAGGTGCTGGCAAATAGGTAAGGAATGAATGGTGGACCAGAAAGTCTTTCTTCAGTTGAAACAGGGTGCAGAGAGATGGAAACATCATGGCTTGCAGGGTGGGGGAGCATTCTATAAGAGACCTCCTGATGGAGCTTGAGGAAACAATTGGGGGCTCATTCTGGAGCCCCCAATATAAGAAGGACATGGAGCTGTTGGAGAGAGCCCAGAGGAGGCCACGGAGATGATCTGAGGGCTGGAGCAGCTCTGCTCTGGAGACAGGCTGGGAGAGTTGGGGTGTTCAGGCTGGAGAAGAGAAGGCTCCAGGGAGACCTTAGAGCACCTTCCAGTGCCTGAAGGGGCTCCAGGAAAGCTGGGGAGGGACTTTGGACAAGGGCAGGGAGGGATGGGATGAGGGGGAATGGATTAAAACTGGAGAAGAGTGATGGAAAAATTAAAAAGACATTAAAAAATATCAACTGCAAAGTGAAAAGGTCTGTCCTGGAGAGCACCTGCCCAGCAAACTGGTGGGGCTGGGAAAGCATCTGGGGCTGGGGCTGCATCACACCTGGCTCTCCCATTCTTGCACGCTTCCCAAAATGTTGGAGAGATGCCCACGCTGGTCCAGACCTCTGCTTGGACCGAGAGGGTCAGACTGTCCATAGGTCGTGTCTCAGCCTCTCATCCCACCCACTTTCTCATGTACCTTCTTGTAGCACCTCTCAATTAACAACACATCCTACCTGCCGAGGAGCCAAGGAAGTGCTCCAGGTAATTCCCTGCCTTTTGTTTCCTTAAGAAGCTGAGGTGAAAGAGGGCAGCTCTGTAAAGGTCACATTTGGGTCAAAGGCAAATGGTGGACCATGATGGAGCAGATGCTCCTCGGTGCACTCACAGAATCACACAATTGCTCTGGCTGGAAAAGACTTTTAAGATCATCCAGGCCAACCGTTCCCAAACCCAGCCCTGCCAAGGCCACCACTGACCCATGTCCCTCAGCACCACATCTCCATGGCTTGGAAACCCCTCCAGGGATGGGGACTCCAGCCCTGCCCTGGGCAGCCTGGGCCAGGGCCTGACAACCCTTGCCAGGAAGAAACTCTTCCCAAGACCCAACCTCAACCTCCCCTGGCACAACTTGAGGCCGGTTCCTCTTGTCCTGCCACTTGTTCCTGGGGAGCAGAGACCGACCCCCCCTGGCTCCAACCTCCTCTCAGGCAGTTGCAGAGCCAGAAGGTCTCCCCTCAGCCTCCTTGTCTCCAGGCTCAACACCCCCAGCTCCCTCAGCTGCTCCTCCTCACACTTGTGCTCCAGCCCCTTCCCCAGCTCCCTTGCCCTTCCCTGGACACGCTCCAGCCCCTCCATGTCCTTCTTGCAGTGGGGAGCCCCATGCTGCCCATTGCAGTCTGCTGGGGAAAGGGAGAAGATCTTGGGGTCCCAGTGGTCTGCACAGCACCCACCTTGAGCACCAAGGTGGGAGTCCCCAGGGTGCAGAGCCTCAAGTGTATTTGGGGATCCTGGTCTCAGGCACGGCACCAGAGTGGATGCTTAAGTGGACCCAAAGTCCTGGATTTCAGCCTAAATTTTGTTTCAGCCTCTTCCAAACCTGAAGAAGAGCCAGGCCAGTGTCCCCCCACCCACCCACGGGTGCACAATGAAGCACACAGAGGGCAGGGGAGAGGGGCTGTGGAATTAGCAGGGGGACACTTGGATGTGAATATGCAAAATGGTGATTTAGCTCTAAACTCATTACGTTTCCTCATTGAACGGAGGCAACAATGGTTATTACCTGCCCCAGCTCACAGCAGAGCAATCAGGAAGCTGGAAACAGATAAAATCCCAAGCCATTTTATTAGCAAATTATCTGTTTGGGTCTGTTTCCTATTGACAGTATTAAGTCTATTCTCATTAATATTTTGCTCTTCAGGGAAATTAAACTTTAATGAAAGTGTGGCACTTGCAGTACCAGCCTGAGGATCCAACAGGGGAAAAAACCAGCCAGGCTACAGCTGTCTGAATTAGCCCTTGCAAAGAAGTCATCTAGGAAGCAGAGTCCTTATTTATCTGATAATTACTGACCCAGCTCTGGGAAGAGGCAGGTTAGCTACAAGTGTCCAGTGACAGGACAAGGGGCAATGGGCACAAGCTGGAGAAGAGGAGGTTCAAGCTAAACATGAGGAGAAACTTCTTTCCTGTGAGGGTAACAAAGCCTTGGGACAGGCTGCCCGGGGAGGTTGTGGAGCTTCCTTCTTGTGGAGACATTCCAAACCCTCCAGGACGTGTTCCTGTGGGATCTGCTGTGGGTGACCCTGCTCTGGCAGGGGGTTGGACTAGATGATCTCCAGAGGTTCCTTCCAACCCCCACCACTCGTATTTGGTGAGTATTCACTGCACCTGGCTCTGTGTGTCCTGATGTGATGGCCTCAGACAGGACATCATGGGGCACCACCTGGTGGCTGTGGGTTCCCCTCAGGGTTCTCTCCCACTAAGTCAAACTGTCCAGGCTCTACTGGGGTAGGATTTGCTGCAGCTCTGCACTCTGTTCTTCACATCCTTCACCCACTGAGTTCCCTACCCCACCCTGTGCTGGGATGAAGCAGGTCCAGGAGCACAGCAGGCAGCTCTGAGCAGAACCTCCTGCTGGCTGCATGACAGTGATGTATGGGGCAACACATCATGTATGAAGCCTCATTTGGAGCCTGAATTAATCTGGTGTGGTCCCAGCTGCCTGGGTCCCAGCTCCCCCATCAACTCCAGAGCCCAGCACTTTGGAAACCCAGTTACTGCTCAGCATTAAAAGAAGATTTTTCTCTGTCACCACTTGACATTTCATTTTTGTGAAGACAAAGTAACTATCACTGTGACTTCGGGGGGAGCTGCTGCTGCTGCAAAATGGCAACGTTCTCCTCTCTCCTCCAGACTGTGTTTGCTGGCACTGGGGTTGCTGATGAGAGAAAATTAATTAACTTCTTGGAATCCTTCCTGGGCACCCAACAGCACCAGTGAGAGAAACCTTCTTGCAAAGGGAGGATGTGGCCAGTCCAGCTCTGCTCTTCACCTCCTTCTCCCTGCAGCAACGATGTCCAAGCAAGTTGACCCACTGCCCAGCTCTCCGTGGAGGTTGGAGGAGGAATTTTTTCCCCTTTACCATCCCACTTTGCAGCTCCAGGTCCCCTGGTGACCAGCTTTGCCAGGGTGAGCCCAGCAGTGAGCCTCGCTGTGCTAAAATGAAGGGGTCACAGATGGTACCAGTAGAACCAGGAGGTCTCCACTTCCAGCACCACATTGTCCTAAGCTGCAGCTCTCCCAAAACCTGGAAATACTCACAGCCAGCAGGAGACAGGCCACATGCTCTTTCATTTCTCAGTGTTTGCTCCAGCCATCCGTGAGCACAGTCTTGCCTTGGGAAGTGCCTGCATCCACCCTCATCCTTCAACACTTCCAGGGATGGGGCAGCTACAGCTTTTCTGGGCAACCTGATCCAGTGTCTCACCACCCTCACCCTGATTTCAGGGAGCCTCAAGAGCCAAGATGTGCTCCCAAAAAACCATGAAGGAATCCAGTCATCCCAGGCAGCATGGATGCACTGGCTTTTCCTGCTGCTACAGCAAAGCTACAAACCTGCTCTTCCTCCTCCTCCTCCTCCTCCAAAACTAATGACTGAGCACAATTAAAAAAAAAAAAGAAAGAGCCATCACTTCCCTCCAGTAACTGGATTACGATGCTCTAGATGTTGTATCAGTTTGGATATTTTTCCCCCATTGCATAACTTATTAGCTACAATTTTTCCTGAACTCATTTCTCTTTGAGAAGGACGTTGGGTGTTTGTTTATTCCCCTCTGCCTCCGAGCAATCAGTTCTGATAATGATCTCACATTTATGTGCTGTGTCACACCCAAGTGGGTCCAACAGCACGTTACCAATCTGCTCCATCCCACGTACAACCCTCTGCCCAGCACTGAAATGCAGCCAAAGAAACAAATCAGGGGGAGGAAAAAACCCTCGAATGATGAGGAGAAAAAAAAAAAAGCTGCTTCTTGCTTCTATTTTCATCTGGTGAAGGGCAGAGGGTTTTGTTTCCCACACAAACAGATACGAATCTCCTGTCCCCAAATAGCCCAACAACACGAGCTGTAAAATGACCCCATGTTCCAACAGGCTCATGTGGAACAAGCCATGGCAGGTCACCAGCGTGTGGTGGGACTTGCTCACTGTGACCCACACATGGTGAGGGAAGCTCAGAGCAGCTCTGGAGCTGATGGATGTGTGTAATTGTGTCAGGAGCATTATCAGAGAATGTGTGGGGTTGGGAGGGACCTTTACAGGTCATCTAGTCCAGCCCCCCTGCAGTGCACAGGGACCTTTTAATTAGATTAGGTTGCTCAGAGCCTGGTCAAGCCTGTCCTTGGACATCTGCAGGGATGGGGCCTCCACCACCTCTCTGAGGTTTCCCTGTGCCCAAAGGGGAATCATAGAATCCCAGACTGATTTGGGTTGGAAGGGACCTTCAAGATCATCTAGATCCAACCCCCCTGCATGGGCAGGGACACCTCCCACCAGACCAGGTTGCTCCAAGCCCCATCCAACCTGCCCTTCAACACTTCCAGGGATGGGGACATGCAGGGAGAGGAGATGCTCTGCCCAGAGCTAAAACCCACTATGGTGGAGTCCCCATCCCTGGAAGGATTTCAAAGCCGTGGAGATGTGGTGTTGAGGGACATGATTTAGTGGTGGCCTTGGCAGGGCTGGGGGAACGGTTGGAGTGGATGATCTTGAAGGTCTTTTCCAACCAGAATGATCCTGTGATTCTGTAAAAACCCCCCCAGTTATCATCCCCTGCAGGGTCCCCACTTCTGCCCAGTGCACTGACAGAGGAAGCAGTAAATGAAATCAAATGATCTGCAGAGTTTATTTGCTACAGCTATTCCCACCAAACACAGCTTGAATTTCATCTCACCTGTGTTCTTGCTTAAATGAAGCCTCATCTCCAGCTCTGATCTACCTAACAACCCTTTTCCCATTTATTTTTTACTGCCTTCAACATTTCTCTCACCTTCACTTCTGTGAGGCCAGTAAAAATGCTGGAGAAGCATCTTCAGGGAAAACTTTTCTCCACCAAAACAGGTTGAAATGAGTCAAACAGAAGCTGCAGGAGCTCACCTGCCCCCCACCTCTGCTGGAGGCCCTTCAGGGGAAGGTTTAATCAGAAACTCACTCAAAAAACACTCTAGTTTGATGGATGAGTCTCAACCACTTGGGGGCTACAGGTGGTCACGAGCAGGGCTGGGTTGGACCAAGCAGAAGATGGGCAGGAAACAAACCCTGTGTCCCAGGAACCCCAAATCCAGCCTTTTCTTGCTGGAAACATCCAGGTGAAATGGGGTTTTGCTCCTCAAGGCCATGACCAGGTTCTCAGGTTGCAACACACACTATGCAGATCCACTCCTGAGTCACCCAGACCCCAAACCCCTTCACTTGGTCTCCCTCTCCTTGCCTTCCTGGCCACTGACACCACCCCAGGTTGGTTCAGCTTCATCCTCCTGGTGGGTCCCCCTCTTTCAGCCCACATCTCTGCTAATGACCTTGCAGGTGCACCACAGGGAGTCATTAGCAACCAGCCCTAATTACTGCACAGAAGCCACATGCCACCTGGGCACAGCTACAAAAAAAATCCCAGCTGCACCCTGAGCAGGGCACACTCCACACCCTTTTGCAAGCAGGAGGCTACAACCAGGATTGTTTATTCCCAAAAAATCCAGGCAGCAGCACCCTGGGGAAAACTTCTCTTTGGCAGGGAAGTGAGAAAAAGAGAGAAAGAAGAAGAATTGGTGCTGCAGGGGAAGAGCTCCCTGGGGGCTTGAGGGCTAAAGTCTGGGACCACCATCATTTGCTTGTGTGAATGGTAGAAGCTGCTGCTCCCATCACCCAAATTTCCCATCAGAAATCCCACCCTTTCCCCCAGACATTGCCCCAATTCCCCTACACTTCCCCATGGGGACCTTGGCCCCTCGATTCAGGCCCCCTCCATCCTCACCACCCTCCCCCTAACACCCCACTTCTCCCCAAGCCTCACCTGCACCACGCCTGCATTTATGGATTTATTGCATTTTTCACCTCCTGCTTGCAAACTCCAGCCCAAAATTTAAGCCCACCCAAGCAAGACCCCAAAGCACTGGTGCTGTGCCTCCTTATTGTTATCTGCAGGGTTTCTTATCACCACAAATAAAAGCTCTTATCTCCTTGGCAGCTGCACTGGCACCCTGATGCAGAACCAGCCCTGCCTGGAGCACCCACCCCCACCTTGGATTCATCTTCATCTGTTTATTGACAAATATACATTTTTCATTTGCTCTGTATCACTCTCCCATCTGTTGTTTGCTGGGAACCTGCAGGTGAAGTGCCTGGAGCTCTGTGCTTGCAGGTGCCAACAGATGCACCACCACACACCAAGAGATGGTGGGACACTGTGCAAGCACACCTGGGGCTGTGTCCTTCACCAGTGCTCCAAACCCCCCCTGCATAGAAGCCCAGACTGGTTTGAGTTGGAGGAACCTTAAAGATCATCTGGATCCAACCCCCCTGCATGGGCAGGGACACCTCCCACCACACCAGGTTGCTCCAAGCCCCATCCAACCTGCCCTTCAACACTTCCAGGGATGGGGCAGCCACAGCTTCTCTGGGCAACCTGGGACAGTCTCACCACCCTCACAGGGAAGAATTTCCTCCTCATGTCTCACCTCAATCTCCCTCTTCCAGTTTTAATCCATCCCCCTCATCCCATCCCTCCCTGCCCTTGTCCAAAGTCCCTCCCCAGCTTTCCTGGAGCCCCTTCAGGCACTGGAAGGTGCTCTAAGGTCTCCCTGGAGCCTTCTCTTCTCCAGGCTGAACAACCCCAACTCTCCCAGCCTGTCTCCAGAGCAGAGCTGCTCCAGCCTTTGGATCATCTCCGTGGCCTCCTCTGGACTCTCTCCAGGAGCTCCATGTCCTTCTTATGTTGGGGGCTCCAGAAATGGACACAATTATACCAGGTCCCTTCTCACTGCTGTGCTCAAAGGAGATCTCAGTGCCAAGGAGCTCATTCCCAGAACTGGAGTCACTCCAGCACTCAGATCATCTTTGTGACCCTCCTCTGGACTTGCTCCAGCCCTTGAGGAATTGTTTTGGGAGAGCATATAAATCAGCATTAAATATTTTCATGCCAAGGCCTTGGAGAAACACCTGAACCACTTGGGAAACACCACCTCCTGGGGGCTCCCACCAGCCCTGGCTGGGGCCAATCCCTGGGGTATTGTCATGGTTTGGCACCATTTTATTTATTCTCAAGATAAGCAGGAAAACTCAGGTGGAAGTTTCCACACTGTGGTGCTTGCTTTTTTCACTCAGAAAGTCAAGATCCTCTGCAGAAAGCCAGGTTTTCCAGGAAAAAAAAGATCACCAGGAGCTACACACAGCCTTGACCCCAGGCTTTTGTTGGTTTTCTCTACTTCAAATGCTAAAAACCCCTCAGTCTTTCGTGAGCCAGATGAGAAATCATCTTGCCCAGTTTATTTTTGCCATGACCAGGGAACAATAATTGCATCAAACATTTACCTTGCTCCAAAGGACCTTGCCATCTCCTGGTGCCAGCAACAAGAAGTTTCTGGTCCATCTTCCATCCCCTACTGCACAAACAAAGAGTGGATTTGCAGAACATCAGCCTCCTGCAACAAAGGAATGTCAAAAGTCCAAGGTTTATCCTCAAAGTCCTAGAAACAAAATGCAGCAGTGAGCTGATCTTGCTGGAAACACCTGCATTATTCAGAAAGTCTTGGAGGAGAAAAAAAAAAGCCACTGAGTTGCTACAGCTGAACCCACAGTATCAGGTGAATTTGCTGCCCTTCCACCTCTAGATAATGAGAAGCACCTGGATTGACTTTTTTTTCCATATTTAGTTCTTTCCCAGGAGGGTGGGGAAGCACTGGACCAGGTTGCCCAGAGAGGTGGAGGAGGCCCCATCCCTGCAGACATTCAAGGTCAGGCTCGACCAGGCTCTGAACAACCTGATCTAGTTAAAAAAGTCCCTGTGCACTGCAGGGGGGCTGGACTAGATGACCTGGAAAGGTCCCTCCCAACCCCACACATTCTATGACTATTTACACTGCCAGTTATGCCAAGTCATCTAAAAAAACCAGCTTCTAACGTTTGGATGGTTTTTAACCTGGGATTTTTCAGTTTTCCAGCGAAACTTCAAACAGATCATTTCGAGCAGAAAAAAAATATCAAATAAAATGATGGAGAATCAAGGCTTTTTGTGAAGGATGGTTGAGGGGCAGGTCACTAGGCCACCAGTCACCATGAGTTTCAACTGAAACCCCATGCCCTGGTCAATCCTTCCTTTTGAGAAGGTTCACTGCAGGACTGGTCTCTGTAGCATCTCACCAACACACATTCCTTCCTGCCTCCTCCTCCTCAGAGCTTGTTCCAACCATCAGGCAAAAGCTCTGTAAACACCCTGCTGAATTCTTACTTACCTCCAGGAGCTCAAAAAAGGCCCCTTTCATAATATTTCCATCCCTTTATTTCCCCTTTTTATTTCCATGGTAGCAAAAAAAAAAAAATAAATACACAGCTGAGTTGTAATATTTGTTATTACCCAACAAGACTTTCAAGCTCTGCTTTTGTCTCACTAGTTTTTTAATCAAAGGTAACCCCATGAGCTAGAAAACCTGCCAGCCAAGACAAAAGGAAGATTAACATGACAAAAGCAGGTGTGTTTTTTTGGAAAATCATAGGTTGAGCAGGAAGTGCAGAACCTGGAGCAATGCAGAGAGTCCCCAAACAGAGAAATTCAACAGGAGAGGGGCTGGTTTTAACCACTTGCTCTGTTTTGTCTTTTTTTTAATGCCAAAGAAGCAAAAAGCATTTGCTTTATTCAAGGATCCTACATGACAGGGCAAGCACCACTTGCACCTCCACTGCAGATCCCATGCCCAGACTGGGATATCATAAAAGGGTTTGGGTTGGAAGAGACCTTAAAGATCATTTAGGTGAGATATCAGGGAGAAATTCTTCCCCATGAGGGCAGGAAGGCACTGGAACAGGTTGCCCAGGGAGGTTGTTGATGTCCCAACCCTGGAGGTGTTCAAGGGCAGGTTGGATGAGGTTCGTGCAGCCTGGTCTGGTGGGAGGTGTCCCTGCTCATAGCAGGGGGTTGGAACCTGATGATCTTTAAGGTCCCTTCCAACATTAATGATTCTGTGATTCACTGGAGAGAAGAGACCAACTACCACTTCCCTACAACCTCCTTTCAGGTAGTTGTAGAGAGCAGCCTCCTCTTATTGAAACTAAATAACCCCAGTTCCCTCAGCCTCTCCTTGGATTTGTCCTCCAGGCCTTTCACCAGCCTGGTAGCTCTTCTTTGGACACGCTCCAGCAACTCAACATCCTTCTTGTAGTGAGGGGCCCAGAACTGAACACAGGATTCAAGGTGTGGCCTCACCAGTGCCGAGCACAGAGACACAATCACCTCTCTACTCCAGGTGGCCTCACTATCCCTGATGCAGGCCAGGATGCCTTTGGCCTCCCTGGCCACCTGGGCACACTGCTGGCTCATGTCAAGTCAGCTGTCAACCAACACACCCAGGTCCTTCTCCACTATGCAGCTTTCCAACTACTCATCCCCAAAATGATACTTACATCCTGACCAAAAGAGCCCCAAACTGGACTCCACAGCAGACGGTGGTGCCTGAGCCCAGGGTCCCAATGACATTCCACAAAAACCCTTGAGGAGGACCGGCTCAGCCTCCTCAAGGGGGTGGAGGAAGGTGACCTGTGTCTGTGAACACTGTTCTTCTCCAGCAGGCAAACTGGATGCAGGACCAGCAGCAACACAGAGAGAAGACAAACAGACCCAGCCCAGGAGGAGAGGCCAGAGCAGGGCTCTGAGGCGCCATTTTATAGTGAGCCCATGGGCAGGAGCGCTGTGATTGGTCCGTTGGGGTCACCTGACCCGTCCTCTGCTCCCCTCAGGCGCAGCTGCCCCGCAGTGTCCCTGTCACACCCGCAGCAGTTGGGGCGTCCCAGGAGGGCCCAGCTCACTGTGGCCACGGGCAGTTCACATCCTGGATGAGGGTACAAGTTACTCCTGGGGACATTCTGACCAGAAACAAGAGGAAAAATTTTCACGAGGAGGACAATCAATCATCAGAATAATCTCCCCAGTGTACGGGTGGATTCCACAACTTCGGACACTTTTAAGATTCAGCTGGACAGGGGGCTGGGCCATCTTCTCTAGACTGTGCTTTTGCCAAGAAAGGTTGGACCAGATGATCCTTGAGATCCCTTCCAGCCTGGTGTTCTGTATTATTGGATTGAAGCAAGGAGATGCACTTAAAAAAAGCTCCAGCCAGCAAAAGCCAAAGAACCAACCTCACCAAGCTGAGATCACCCAGCCTCAGACTTACAACCCCTTTGGGGGCTGACCAAAAAGGACTGGGCTCATTGGAAACACATGGGATTGATGGTCTGAAAGCACCTTCCCACTCAAGGCCACCCACCCCGAAGGCAGTGAGAAGGTTTCCTGCAAATCTTTTACTCCAGTCATGCCACAACTGCTGTTGAACTTGGACACCCTGCAGGACCTTGCACCTCCTGACTCCCAAATGGCAATGTTTCTTTTCTGCCCAAAATAATTAATTCCTTTCAGCAGGGGGAAAAAATAAACAAATGTGTCCTCATTTGGATTCAACCAGAGATTTTTCCCAGATATTCTAGTTAGAAAAGCAATTGTTCTTGCAGAACAATGTCATTGTTTGTGGCTTCCAGCTCGGCTGGGCAAGGGGGAAGGGCAGAGCTAAAGGAGCAGGGGAGGGGGTGACAGAAATGAAAGTGTTGCAGGGTGGCAGCAGACAGGACCAAGTCAGCAGGTGCCTGGAATTCAGGTGAATATTCAGAAGCTCTCACAGTGCCCAGTATGACGAGGAAAAGCCAACAGTGCTTATATTAAGAGCAGGAAAGGTTTCTTTGGATGGCATGGAGGAGCTGTTTCTCAGTTCAGCAATGGCTTTAGAGAAGCTGCAGTGATTGTGTAACCAAAATGCACCCTGATGGCTTAGACATGGTCTGTCTGGTACCACTGAGCCTCAGGCAGAGACACAAACTGCCAGGGAATGATCAGTAGCATGTGGAGAAGTGGTAGGAGGATGGGTATGGATACCAAGGAACAAGAGAAGTGGGAACACAAGAGCTTGTGGCCACTCAAAGAAGTGAAAAATCAGTTTTAGCCAGACACCCAAGACAGGTTTTCCCTCGGAGCCACTGAGCCTTGTCAGCCTCACAGCCACAGCTGGCTGGGACATTGTCCCCTGCAGACGAGCTGTGCACCTTGGTGTGCTCAAGAAGCACTGAATTCATGGGAGAGAGATGGACACCTTCTGGGAGAACATGACTTTTCCCCCTGAGGAGCATAGAAAGGGAGACCAGGTCTCCCTTTAAGGCACTAGAAGGTCCGAGGGAGTAGAAAGCCCAAGATTTTGGTGGCATCATCAATGACACAAGTCAGCTCCACCAAGAACTGGGATGCACAAAAACACTTGAGGGCACAGGTGGGAGAAAAACCTGGTGAACAGAGTGTAAGACTCCCTTCGAGGTACCTGAGAGCCTGGAGAGATGAGCAAAGGGAGACCAGACAGGCAAGATGACAATAATTCACAGATTGATCCCGTTCTTGATATGGAATCCCTGGCACTAATGCAAGGATTGCAACAACTGGAGGAGCAATGTGGATATATCCATGATCTTCTGAAGCCATCTCCAGAGTAAGGGGACAGTTGAGGGTTTTTTCAAATTTCTTTTTAATTAGCAGTGGTTCACTTGTGCTCTGATGTCCTCTAGGAAGTGCAGAAGGGACCCAGCCCCCTGCACAGGGTGTTGGGCTTCCCAGGGCACCAGCAGTGCTGGATATGGGAGAAGGGAGCATGGGGCAGAGCAAGCCACCCTTGCCAGAGGATTTGCTGCCATATTTACAGTTATTTTCAGTTTTTATTAAAGCATCAGCCTTGATACTGATCTTCATCACCAGGAAGGCAAGTGCACCGTAGGGGAAGGCAAAGGCTTTCACAGCTAAATAGGCAGAAGTCCTCAGTGATCCAGCAGAGATACCAGGGGTTGCCTCACACCCACACTCGAATATTTAAGCTCAATTCAAGCATTCTTCCCCTCCCCCCCCCAGTGCTGGGTCCAGTTCTGGAGTCACCAACATGAAAAGGACATGGAGCTCATGGAGCAAGTGCAGAGGAGGCCTCAAAGATCATCAGGGATGGAGACAGACTGCAGCTCCCATCCCAACCTTCACAGCAGAGATGGAGGAGTAACATCCACACACCCAGCCCCCCTCTCCCTGCTGGTCTCACCTTGTTGCCACAGCAAGGAGCTTGTCAGCTCTAAAGGGACTTGGCTGAGGCAGTGGGAAGGACAGGAGAGACCCTGTGAAATGGGTTCCCAACTGATTATAAGAAACATAAGGAAATAAATGCTCAGACATCCCTCCTCCCACTGTCCCCACCTTGCAGACGTGGATCCCTTCTGGCTTTAAAGGCTGAGCTGGTCCACGCCTGGTTCAGCATGGGGGTGTGAAGGGCTGTTTCACAGGTTTTCTCCCTTTATTCCCCTACTGGTTAACAAATAATTGCTGGAGCTAACAATGATAACCTCCAAAGTGAAGCCTGCTGAGTCCTGGTACCCTCCAGAGGATTCTCCAAGCCCTTCTCTCATGAGTGAAGACCCTGGTCTCCTCCCAGCCCCAGCTCACACATTGTCCCCTGCTCTTCCCTGGAGCAGGAGCAGCTTTTCTTCTTCTCCTTCTGCTTTGCCTGCCCCAGCCAGCCCCAAACCCACCATGCCCAGCCACCCCAAACCCACCATGCCCTGTTACCCCAAACCCACCATGCCCTGTTACCCCAAACCCACCATGCCCAGCCACCCCAAACCCACCATGCCCTGTTACCCCAAACCCACCATGCCCTGTTACCCCAAACCCACCATGCCCAGCCACCCCAAACCCACCATGCCCTGTTACCCCAAACCCACCATGCCCTGTTACCCCAAACCCACCATGCCCAGCCACCCCAAACCCTCCATGCCCAGCCAGCCCCAAACCCTCCATGCCCAGCCACCCCAAACCCACCATGCCCTGTTACCCCAAACCCACCATGCCCAGCCACCCCAAACCCTCCATGCCCAGCCAGCCCCAAACCCACCATGCCCAGCCACCCCAAACCCACCATGCCCTGTTACCCCAAACCCACCATGCCCTGTTACCCCAAACCCTCCATGCCCAGCCACCCCAAACCCACCATGCCCTGTTACCCCAAACCCACCATGCCCAGCCACCCCAAACCCACCATGCCCAGCCACCCCAAACCCACCATGCCCTGTTACCCCAAACCCACCATGCCCAGCCACCCCAAACCCACCATGCCCTGTTACCCCAAACCCACCATGCCCAGCCACCCCAAACCCACCATGCCCTGTTACCCCAAACCCTCCATACCCAGCCACCCCAAACCCACCATGCCCAGCCACCCCAGACCCACCATGCCCTGTTACCCCAAACCCACCATGCCCTGTTACCCCAAACCCACCATGCCCAGCCACCCCAAACCCACCATGCCCTGTTACCCCAAACCCACCATGCCCAGCCACCCCAAACCCACCATGCCCTGTTACCCCAAACCCACCATGCCCAGCCACCCCAGACCCACCATGCCTTGTTACCCCACAAGTGGTTTAGAGCCAGCATGGGCAGCACCAACAGCAGGAAACCAGGGGACAGAAGCATCACCCCCAGCACCCCTCAAGGGGAATTCAGCACCTCTCCAGCCCCTCAGTGAGAAATCCACCATGATGGGCAGGATTGATCCCCTGGAGTGCCCGATCAATTCGGCTGCCAAGAAATCCAGAGCAATAATCTTGGCTGCTGTCACCTTTGTGGTCCCTCTTGAAGAGCCAGCTAACGGCCACCTCCAGGGTTTGGTCTCCATGTTCATGGACAGGTTTTAGCCTGGATTGCACCTCAGCACAGAGAAGAGAGGAAAAGCAAGAGAAAAACCAATGCCAGGCTCCCAACGTGGGCCGTGGCCTCAGGGAAACCTTTGGAAGGAGCAGCAGGCCTGACGATGTGCAGTCTGAGGACAAGCCCTGCTCCTGTAGCAAGAGAATTTTGGCTTAACAAGAGTAGTTTTGAGTTCTGATAAATCCAAAGTTTAATTGTTTTCTGTTGTCTTCCAAAAGCATTTGTCACTCCTCTGTTCTGACCTACCTACCAGGCCTCTGTGCTAAAGGTTGGCCCATTTTGAATTGTTTTCTCATCCCAGTGAGTATCATCACCCCCTCGTATGAGGCACAAATTCCTCCCAAGAGCTGCCTCGAGTCACAGATTAGTTTCATTATTATGCATTTTATCAACTAAGGTTTATTGTGGATGAAACTCAACCAGTCACCAGAGAGTTTTCATGCAATTAACTGGTTTTGCTGAGAAATTAATCTGTTTTGCTGTATAAACTGACTCCTGAGGTTAAACTTCTCCAGGTTGGATCTGTACAAATCTGCCAGTATTTATCATACTATCATCATTCTCATTGGAAAAGACCTTCAAGATCATCAAGTCCAACCACCACCCTAGCTCTGCCACGTCCACCACCAAACCCTGTCCCCTGGCATCACATCTGTCTTTTTAGATGTCTCCAGGGATGGTGGCTCAACCACCTCCTCGGACAGCCTGGATCCCCAACTCCAACTCCCACCCCAGGACAGGACAACCCCAAGGTTCATACCATGTCCCTGAGGGCATTGTCCAAATGCTTCTTGAATCCTGTCAGCCTTGGTGCCATGACTGCTTCCCTGGGGAGCCTATTCCAGTGCTCCACCACCCTCTGGGTGAAGAATCCCTTCCTAATGTCCAACCTAAACCTCCCCCTGCACATCTTCCTACCATTCCCTTGGGTCCTATCGTTGGTCACCAGAGAGAAGAGGTCAGTGCCTGCTCCTCCACCTTCCCTAGTGAGGAGGCAGTAACTGCAATGAGGTCTCCCCTCAGTCTCTTCTCCAGGCTGAACAGACCAAGTGCCTTCAGCTGCTCCTCATACACCATCTCCTCCAAACCCTTCACCAACCTCGTGGCCTCCTCTGGACACTCTCCAGCAGCTTCATATCCTTTTTTGTACTGTGGTGCCCAAACCTGCACACAGGACTCCAGATGGGGCCGCATCAGCTCAGAGTCAAGTGGGACAATCACCTCCCTTGACCAGCTGGCCGTGCCATGCTTGATGCCCCCCAGGACTCCGTTGGCCCTCCTGGCTGCCAGGACACACTGCTGGCTCATGTTCAACTTGCCATCAGCTAGAACCCCCAGGTCCATAATCTGGTCCATAACCCCCAGGTTATGAGAGCCCTTTGGAGGCCTCTAGGGGATTAGCAATTAATTTTAATTTATATAAAGCCTTTTGAGCCCAAATCATCCTAAAACACCTTACAGACTCCTTTCCTTAGTTGGTGGCCCAATGCAGGATGAGTTGGTGGCCCATGGGACTGCTCTGAAGGCACCCTACATCCAGAGGATACTCCTCCAAGCACAGAGGAACCTCTGATGGTGCCTACAGCTTTGCCTCCTGCCACCACTGTGGTTCTTTGTGTGGATGGGGATTCCTCCATGGGAACATCTGGACTATGATGTGTTGACTCCAGCTGTGGCCAGATGTGCTGCTCTGGTGGATGCTACTTAAGATAAAGTGGTATGGTCCTCACCTGACTAAATGGCAGAGCAAAAAGCTTTTAGATAATGTAATAACATTTCCTTCTTATATTCCTGGGGACAGAAATGTCCATCCCTGAAGGACGTGCTTGAAACCATAAGATGACAGCCAAGAAGGCCAATGCCATCCTGGGGGGCATCAAGAAGAGCGTGGCCAGCAGGTCAGGGAGGTTCTCCTGCTCCTCTGCTCTGCCCTGGGGAGGCCCCATCTAGAGAACTGGGTCCAGTTGTGGGCTGCCCAGTTCCAGAAGGACAAGGAGCTGCTGGAGAGAGTCCAGCACAGGGCACTGAGATGCTGAGGGGCCTGGAGCATCTGCCTGTGAGGAAAGGCTGGGAGAGCTGGGGCTGTTCAGCCTGGAGAGGAGGAGCCTGAGGGGGGATCTCATCAGTGCTGCTCAATATCTCCAGGGGGGTCAGGAGGATGGGGCCAGACTCTTCCCAGTGGTGCCCAGTGACAGGACAAGGGGCAATGGGCACAAACTGGAGCACAGGAGGGTCAACCTGAACATAAGGACAAACTTCTCCGTGTCTGGAGACATCCCAAACCCACCTGGACGCGTTCCTGTGGGATCTGCTCTAGGGGATCCTGCTCTGGCAGGGGGTTGGACTGGATGATCTCCAGAGGTCCCTTCCAATCCCTGACATTCTGTGGTTCTGTAATTCTGTGGTGTCACCTCTGTGGTCCCACCTCTGCAGAGCCATGCTGGCGCTGATCCAGATGTCTCCATGTGCACCAAAACCAATGCCCACCTCTCCAGCTCTAGATCTCTTTTTTTTTTTTTTTTTTTAATTAACTTCCTCCAGATTTCTACCAAAACTCGCCATAATCAAGATGAGTATCAGGGTAATTCAGTAAAGAAACACTTCATAAATCACAACCATTTTAAAAATACCAACATTCAAAGCCTGTAAAACACTGATTTTACACCACGCCACCTTTTTTTTTGGTTGGTTGTTTCCATGCCCCCCAAAGACAACAGCTGGGCACCAAGGACATTAATTTTGATTATAAACGTCCAGGCAGTGAAGCAATTTTACCAGGATCACGTTGAGCTACAGAATTGGAGTAGCAGAGTGAAATCTCAGTGCTCATGGGCAGGTGGCACAGATCAGCCCAGCTCTGCTGTCACATCACAAAGTCCCTCCCCAGAAATGCTCTTCTCACTGAAATGTTTCCTCTGTTGTCACATGGAGGGGCTGGAGCGTGTCCAGGGAAGGGCAAGGGAGCTGGGGAAGGGGCTGGAGCACAAGTGTGAGGAGGAGCAGCTGAGGGAGCTGGGGGTGTTGAGCCTGGAGACAAGGAGGCTGAGGGGAGACCTTCTGGCTCTGCAACTGCCTGAGAGGAGGTTGGAGCCAGGGGGGGTCGGTCTCTGCTCCCCAGGAACAAGTGGCAGGACAAGAGGAACCGGCCTCAAGTTGTGCCAGGGGAGGTTGAGGTTGGATCTTGGGAAGAGTTTCTTCCTGGCAAGGGTTGTCAGGCCCTGGCCCAGGCTGCCCAGGGCAGGGCTGGAGTCCCCATCCCTGGAGGGGTTTCCAAGCCGTGGAGATGTGGTGCTGAGGGACATGGGTCAGTGGTGGCCTTGGCAGGGCTGGGTTTGGGCAGCCTGTTCCACTCTTTGACAACCCTTTCAGCAAAGACATTTCCTCTAATATCCAACCTAAACCTCCCCTGACAGAACTTGAGGCCATTTCCTCTTATCCTGTTGCTTGTCCCTAGGGAGCAGAACCTTGTTACTAGGGAGAAGTTTTAGGGTGAATTAGGGTGACAGATGATGGAGCTGCTGGGGTGGCTCTGCCTTCCTCCAGCATCACCCTGCCCAGCACCCCCTGCAACCACTGCTTCACCACATTTGGGTGCTCCTGACCCACTTGTGGGTGGTAGGAGAAGCCACCAGGGCTGGGGACAGCCCAGCTCACCCAGGTGTCTCAGCACTGGGATGAACAGGACTGCAAAGTCCTGTCCCCTTCCACCAGCATGATCCTGCCATCATCCCACTCTTCCCATGGCAACAGTTGAGACCCTGCCAGTTTACAGGATATTTTCTCTCAATTCCCACTGGGCTGAGTTGAACATTTTACTAAAGAATCAAAATCTATGAACGTCTCCTGACTTTGCTTCATCCCCTAATTTAGCAATCCTATCAAAAATGTAATTAAGTTTGTCTAGTATGATTTGTTCTTAATAAACCCGAGCTGCTCGTGGCTCTGGGATCCTCTTGGTGTTTGTAGCTATTAATATTTGCTCAGCAAATTTGCAGGGATTTGAAATGAGATTCATATAAAGTCGTATATATTAACTAATTAATAAACAATACTAATAGCAGGGTAGAGGCAAATGAGCAGAGCCCAGTGCTTGCTCTGTGCTGGTTAATTAATTCTGCCCCACTCCCTTGAGCAGGAGCAGGGATCAGCCATGGGGATGCTGGCAGGGAGGCTCCACGTTGGTCCTCAAGCCAAGGTGGGATGAAAAGTCAGAGGACATCAGAGCTGCTTTTGTGCCTCAGGCCCGAGCCCCCTGTCGTCATTGTCATCATCATCTTCATCATCATCATCATCACAGAATGGTTTGGGTTGGAAGGGACCGCAAAGATCATCCAGTCCCAACCCTCCTGCCATGGGCAGGGACACCTCCCACCAGACCAGGTTGCTCCAAGCCCCATCCAACCTGCCCTTCAACACTTCCAGGGATGGGGCAGCCACAGCTTCTCTGGGCAACCTGTTCCAGTGTCTCACCACCCTCGCAGGGAAGAATTTCCTCCTCATGTCTCACCTCAACCTCCCCTCTTCCAGTTTTAATCCATTGCCCCTCATCTTCTGGCTACAAGCCCTTGTCCAAAGTCCCTCCCCAGCTTTCCTGTAGGCCCTGTGCTCTGTGGCAGCAGGAGTTGCCTGGGGAAGAGGAGAAGAGCAAGGATGCCCTCCAAAACCCTCCTCCTGGCTCCAATGGTCACCCTGTGGCTGCCGGTGGTTTGGGAACCTCCTAAGCCAGCAGGTACCTTTCACACCATCACATCTGGCAGCCTCGTCCTCCCCAACTCCTGCTCCAAGATATCACCTCTTGTAGGGACCACGAGCAGAGTGTTGCCTGCCCTGCTTTTCTCTCTGAGTTTAAAAGACATTTAATCCTGGAGATTTCCCTTTGAAATAATGACATTATTAAAGATCCTTTTTTTTTTTCTTGTGACACCAACCAGCCCGTGCCCCAAGCACCTTTAGGATGTGCACCACGGAAGTTAGTTTCCAACAGATGTGTGTCTACTTTCTGTCCCATATCCTACATGGGGACAAATCCTATTCCCTGGCTTGCCAGGTCTTCTCCTGCACCATTCCATGTGCAGGATGTTCCAGTCCTTCCATCTGCTGCCATGCAAATGAAGCTTCCTTTGACCATCTCTGGAGCTGCAGACAATGCAGGTGGTGAGACAGTGTCCCAGGTTGCCCAGAGAAGCTGTGGCTGCCCCATCCCTGGAAGTGTTGAAGGGCAGGTTGGATGGGGCTTGGAGCAACTGGTCTGGTGGGAGGTGTCCCTGCCCATGCAGGGGGGTTGGACTGGATGATCTTCAAGGTCCTTCCAACCCAAACCAGTCTGGGATTCTATGTTTCTCCGCAGCAGAAGGTCACGGGCTGCTTTAGAGGTGGATTTCTAGAGAAATCAAACACATTGATGGCTAAAAGGCTCCTGTCTCTACAAATCATTAACTCCATAAAGCATCAAACTTAATGTCAGCCTTAGGTCACTGCCTGCTGAGGGGAGGTGACATGAGCCATTTGTCCCCGTCACCCCTGCACAACTTCAGATCACACCTTTAAATATCTCCAGAGCTTAGTTTAAAAGAAAGGCAGAGGTGGCTGAAAGTTTAAATCAAACCACCTTTTTTTTTTTTAATGGAAAACTGGCCTTTCAGGAGGATGAAAATGCACACAGGAGACAGAAAGTCCAAAAATAAATAAAAATCCAACAACAAATCACAGGAGAGGGTCTTGGTTCAGGGCTCAGTTGTTTTCTTTTCCAGCCCACATCTCTGCAGACACCCTCCAGGTCCAGCCTGGTGCTTGGTTCCCCTGGGATGGACCAACCTCAGAGGTGACTCTGGTTGCACTGAGCAAGGGACAAAGCCCAAAGCTTCAAGGAGGAGGTGCAGGAGCAGGATTCCTCCCCTGCCCTTCCACCACGAGCACCCATCTCCAGGAGTTTGTCCATGACCAAAGCAAAATCCACACATTTTGATGATCTGCCCCCAAACCCCCCTCGAGCCAGTCCAGAGCCCCCCTTGCCCATCACCTGGAGCTGGTGAGTCCCTCCTCCCTGCTCTCCTCCTGGCAGCCACTTTGTGCCATTCCCTGCTCTGCTACATTTAAAGGTGCATTTATAGCACGAAGTAGATGTTTACAATTTAAAATGCTGTTCCAATTACGGGCTGGGAAGGCACCTGGAATTGAGCCTGTCTCTGTTATTTATGGGCAGCATGATCCTAACCCAACAGACACCTCACAGGGAGAAAGCCAACGTGTTTCACTGGAGCCCTGGAAGGAGTTGGTGCTAATAGAATCTGTGAGCAGAGGGAAAGGAGCCTGGAGAGCCAGAGCAGCCTTCAAGCCTGGGGATCCAGAGGTCTTGCTCAATGAAGTTCAAGAAGGTCAAGTGCAAGGTCCTGCAGCTGGGTTGGGGCAATCCCAAACACGAATCCAGGCTGGGCAGAGGACAGATGGAGAGCAGCCCTGAGATGAAGGACTTGGAGGTGTTGGGTGATGAGAAGCTCAACATGAGCTGGCAATGTGCACTGGAGCCCAGAAACCACGTGTGTCCTGGGCTGTGTCACCAGCAGCGTGGGCAGCAGGGCCAGGGGGGGCGATTGTCCCACCCTGCTCCACTCTGCTGAGACCCCCCTGGAGAACTGGGTCCAGTTCTGGGGTCCCCAACACAAGGACACAGAGCTGTTGGAGTGAGTCCAGAGGAGGCCAGGGAGATGATCCAAGGGCTGGAGCAGCTCTGCTCTGGAGACAGGCTGGGAGAGTTGGGGTGTTCAGCCTGGAGAAGAGAAGGCTCCAGGGAGACCTTAGAGCACCTTCCAGTGCCTGAAGTGCATGTGGGACTGTGAGAAGAGCAGCACTATTGGGGCAGCCATCTTCTTCTTCATCTCCATCTCCATGACCTTGATTTTCCATGACAAGCTGCATACTTAATTAATTAAAGAAAAAAAAAAACCAACACCAACCCTCCATTCCTTCTAAAAGGCCATTATTTTAATTTTGACAGGTAATTACAGGAGAAGAAGTGATAGATCTTCCTGAACACTGTTTGTCTTTAGCAGAGGCATTAATTATGGACATTTTAAAGCTGAGGCTGGATGTAGCTGAAGACATGTCAAAGGATGAAGAAGTGCTCAAGACCACCTTGAGCAGGACTTCCTGGTGGGGAGCCCCATCACTGCACATCTTCCCACCCCCTAGGAAGGACCATGTTCTTCTGCAGCTCCACAGCAGGAGCAAGGGATTGAAACAGCTTAAATAAAATCCACCAGAGAAATCCATACCAGCATGACACACTTGGCCTCTGGAACTCATTGCCATCATTTATCATCTGGCAGTGTTTACAAAAGGATCACTTTTCTATGCAGATAATAAGGAATTCCAGAGTTTTAGGGAAAAAGAAGAAAAAAAAAGGAGAGAGAAGCAAGATATTCTGTGAAGAGTGGAAATGAGTGAGCCTGGTTTCTCATGCTTTCTAGAATCATAGAATGTGTGGGGTTGGGAGGGACCTTTACAGGTCATCTAGTCCAGCCCCCCTGCAGTGCACAGGGACTTTTTTAACTAGATCAGGTTGCTCAGAGCCTGGTCGAGCCTGACCTTGAATGTCTGCAGGGATGGGGCCTCCACCACCTCTCTGGGCAACCTGGTCCAGTGCTTCCCCACCCTCATGGTAAAGAACTTCTTCCTCCTGTCTCACCTCAATCTCCCTCTTCCAGTTTTAATCCATTCCCCCTCATCCCATCCCTCCCTGCCCTTGTCCAAAGTCCCTCCCCAGCTTTCCTGGAGCCCCTTCAGGCACTGGAAGGTGCTCTAAGGTCTCCCTGGAGCCTTCTCTTCTCCAGGCTGAACAACCCCAACTCTCCCAGCCTGTCTCCAGAGCAGAGCTGCTCCAGCCCTTGAATCATCTCCATGGCCTCCTCTGGACTCTCTCCAGGAAGTCCATGTCCATCTTACGTTGGGGGATGTTTTGCTCCTCCAGAGTTGCTCACCCTGGAATAAAGCCACATCAGACTCTTCTTTTTGAGGAGCTGAACAGCACAAATTCTTTTCTCTCCCACCAGAAACTTCCTCCCGTTCACCCGTCACTGAAAAAACCAGCGTGAAAGGACCTGTCCTGCAGCCCCCCCTACCAAGTGCAATCTTTTGTAAGTTGATTCTGTTCACAAAAAGCTGCTCACACAGGTGGTTCAGGGCTTGCAAAAGGGCCGTGTTCCTAATTTAGTCACTGAAGGTTTTCCAATCCCTTAATTCTGTGCAATTCAAAGCAGTTTGAAGAAGCCAAAGGAGCATCAGCAACTTCGGTAACAATCGATGCAAAAAACGTCTCCCAAAGTGTCTCTTTTATGTGGTTTTGCCCAGAATCATGGCAGAGAGATAAAGTGCTGGAATTTATTGCCACTAATATAGGCAGGCAGGAATTGATGTTTTTTAGGAGGGTGAATATGTCTGTGGGATGCACGAGCCTTTATAGGCTGGTAAATTTGATTTATATGGAATCGTCAGCGTCGCTATTGGGAAAGGCCCAGTGTTTCCAGGAGAGCTAATGTGATTTGCATTGATGAGATTAATAGCAATTAAGCACTCCCGGGTTTGCAGAGTGCAGCCAGCTACTGATTTCCACCCAGGGTGGGGTTTTCTTGCAGGCAGAGAGGGGGTGTTTGACCCCCAACAAGCACAAACCTTGAGGGACTTGGTTTTTGCTGTTCCCGATCCCAGAAATACCAGGAGGAGGAGGTGCTGGCTCCCCTCAGCTCTCACTCCACTCATTTAAGGAGATGTAATTCACTGGGAAGGGGACACCGTGGACATGGACACCATGGGACAGGGCAGGAGCATCCTCTGGAAGTGTCATCTCCCCCCTCCCAAGCCAGGGGGGAAGGTGCAGAAGGGATTTCATGGCTCCAGCAGCTCCCGAATGGTCCCATCAGGGTGGTGTTTCAGTGCCCTCTTGTGCCCAAGCACTGAGAGTTTATCGAGGAGCTGAGCCTGGAGGTGATGCAAAGGTCTCCTTGGTGGTTTTGGGAAGAGGGGAGAAGGTTTTCCACTGGGATCGACCCCCTTACCATCATCCTGACCTAATGCCTGAAACCCATGAAGGGATAAAAGCAGAAAAAATTCAGCTTAGTGCTTTTAAACACCAGGGGTCTTGGATGGTGGGGGAGGTTCCTGTAGCTGGGAGGGCAGGAGGGGTTTGGGGTGACCCCTGTGAAGATGGCACAGTGGGGCACCCCACCACTGCTAGAGAGGAAACAATGGGGCTGGGAAGGATTCCAGGGATCTGCTGGGAAACCCAGCTGACCTGCCAGTGTGGGAGCAGTTTCCCAGCCTGGTGTATCCAGGATTCTTGGCATTAACAGGCTGTGCTGAGTTGATTGTGCACTGGAGCCCAGAAACCACCCGTGTCCTGGGCTGTCACCAGCAGCATGGCCAGCAGGGCCAGGGAGGGGATTCTACCCCTCTAGTCAGCTCTGGTGAGACCCTCCCCTGGAGAACTGGGTCCAGAGCTCCTGGAGAGAGTCCAGAGGAGGCCATGGAGATGATGGGAGGGCTGGAGCAGCTCTGCTCTGGAGACAGGCTGGGAGAGTTGGGGTGTTCAGGCTGGAGAAGAGAAGGCTCCAGGGAGACCTTAGAGCACCTTCCAGTGCCTGAAGGGGCTCAGGAAAGCTGGGGAGGGGCTTTGGACAAGGGCAGGGAGGGATGGGATGAGGGGGAATGGATTAAAACTGGAAGAGGGAGATTGAGGTGAGACATGAGGAGGAAATTCTTCCCTGTGAGGGTGGTGAGACCCTGGAACAGGTTGCCCAGAGAAGCTGTGGCTGCCCCATCCCTGGAAGTGTTGAAGGGCAGGTTGGATGGGGCTTGGAGCAACCTGGTCTGGTGGGAGGTGTCCCTGCCCATGCAGGAAGGTGGAACTGGGTGGTCTTTCAGGTCCCTCCCAACCCAACCCATTCCACAATTCTGTGTCTCTATGACATCAGTCCCTTCCCCTGAGCAGATGTGTCTCATATTTTGGAAGTCCCTGCTCTTCCTGTCATTCTCAGGCTGGCTCCTGCTGCAAAATCTCCCAGCAGCGTTACTGGGACAAGCTTAATACCTCTTTTCCATCCCCAAAGTATGAACTGGCCACCAGCATGGATTTGCAATTTATATCTTAATTGTATCTGCCTCCAGGGACTGTGCTGACCTCCAGGAAGGAAGGTTTAAATGAAAAATATGCCAAGGATACTCCTGACTTTTAATCTAGAGAGGAAATTCCTCCTGGCCTGTGCAGAACAATCAGCCTTTCCAGAGAGGCACTGATGAACAAGGTCCTGCTAATTAGGAACGTGCCACCTAATAGGAGAAGCAGCCAGAGCCCTAGGTGACAATGAGGAGGTCCTTTAATCTGCCTCCTTTGGGCTCTGACCCCCGTGCTAATGAGCTGGCACCTGGTGGGATGCTGGAAAAGTACAAGATTTTAAGAGGAACTCCAGTAAAGTCATCGTTGGGGTCTCCACACCTCAGAAAATGTCACAAGAGGAGATTAAAACCAGCACCCAAGTAAGTCAAGAAGATGGCATGGTGCCTGGCATTCTCGGGAGCTCCAGGTTTCTGTGTTAAGGGAAAAAGGGAAGCAGGATTTTTCCCAAGAATCTGATGATCCCTGGAGATGGGCTGAAACAATGAGATGGTGTTAAAGCTGCCAGAGCTCTCAGACAACGAAACAATTGCAAAGATGCACCCACTAAGGACTGGAAACACCCAGGGAGATGTTCCCATGCAGCCTGGCTCTGCTTTCCTGCTGGAAACTGGTGCTGGAATTTATTGGCCACTTCTACCCCGTGCAGGGAAATCTCCTGCCAGATGCAGCAGAACCAGACATGTTGGGATGGAGGACGTGGAGTTCCTGGAGACAAGGACATGGAGCTGTTGGAGACAGTCCAGAGGAGGCCACAAAGATGATCCAAGGGCTGGAGCAGCTCTGCTCTGGAGACAGGCTGGGAGAGTTGGGGGTGTTCAGCCTGGAGAAGAGAAGGCTCCAGGGAGACCTTAGAGCACCTTCCAGTGCCAGGCCAGAGATGGACTCACCAGGTGATGAACCCCCAAGCAACGTGGCACTGTCCCCAAGTGCCCTGAGCCACCCCTGAATGACTCCTGTGCTGGAGCAGTAGTTCCCCCCTTGCGTGGGATTTCATCAAGGGTCATTAGCAGCTCTGTAATTGCCACTGGAGCAGGGCTTCATGTTCTGCTTGATGAAGTGTCAGTGCTCCTGAAGGGAAGATCAGTGTTTCAGTGATGGTTTTCAGGGCTGTGGTGGAAGCACACAGGAGGGGAGGGAGAGTCAGATGGTTTGGAACCCCCAGCAAGGGCAGTCCCCAATACCAACTGCCCCAAAACCTCATTTCATCCCCGTTTCATGGGGGTCCACAAGTCAAACAGGGATGCAGGAGATGTAATTTAAAAGGAAAACTCACTTTTTTGGTGCTTCGCTCCATCTAGTGCTGACAAGAGAGGCTTGAAGGGGACACGGGTGTTGGTGGCACCTTCAGGAGCACTTTGGGGAACCCCTTGGAAAGCCACCTTGTCCTCAAGACCTTCCCTATGTTCCCCTGCTCTCCACGGGGAGCACCCCTGGCTTTTCCCAGAATCTGGGGAGGAATGATCCCACTTCCAGCCCCACGGGATGAATAATAAACTAAAAATAAACCCAGTGGTGTCAGTCCAGTGCTACAGCCCCAGCATGGGGGGGTCAGCTGCTGTGGAGGGCAAGCTGGCAAGACTTTGGGGATGCCCAGGGCTCCTCCGGAGAGGCCTGAACACCCCAGTTCAGAGCCAGCACCCTAACCCCATGGAGAGGGATGTCCTGGGCTCATCCAGACAGATCATAGAATCATAGAATCATAGAATCATAGAATCATAGAATCATAGAATCCTAGGGGTTGGAAGGGACCTCGAAAGATCATCTAGTCCAACCCCCCCTGCCAGAGCAGGGTCACCTAGAGCACATCACACAGGAACTTGTCCAGGTGGGTTTGAATGTCTCCAGTGAAGGAGACTCCACAACCTCTTTGGGCAGCCTGTTCCAGTGCTCTGTCACTCTCACAGTAAAAAGTTTTTTCTGATATTTACCTTGAACCTCCTATGCTCCAATTTACACCCATTACCCCTTGTCCTATCACTGGTCATCACTGAGAAGAGCCTAACTCCATCTCCCTGACACTCACCCCTTACATATTTGTAAACATTGATGAGGTCACCCCTCAGCCTCCTTTTTTCCAAGCTAAAGAGACCCAGCTCCCTCAGCCTTTCCTCATAAGGGAGATGTTCCACTCCCTTCATCATCTTTGTGGCTCTGCGCTGGACTCTTTCAAGCAGTTGCCTGTCCTTCTTGACCTGAGGGGCCCAGAACTGGACACAATACTCCAGATGTGGCCTCACCAATGCAGAATAGAGGGGAGGAGAACCTCTCTTGACCTACTAACCACACCCTTTCTAATGCACCCCAGGATGCCATTGGCC